>CM038680.1:22887350-24110808 GCA_021605205.1 Aegilops longissima
CCGCATTTTATGATTATGAAATTTGGCAAATGGATGTAAAACTGCATTCTTGAATGGATTTCTAGAAGAAGAGTTGTATATGATGCAACCAGAAGGTTTTGTCGATCCAAAAGGTGCTAACAAAGTGCAAGCTCCAGCGATCAATTTATGGTCCTGTTCAAGCCTCTGAGTTGAATAAACGCTTTGATAGTGTGATCAAAGCATATGGGTTTGTAGACTTTTGGAGAAGCCTGTATTTACAAGAAAGTGAGTGGGAGCTCAGAGCATTTCTAATATTATATGTGGACGACATATTATTGATTGGAAATGATATAGAATTTCTGGATAGCATAAAAGGATACTTGAATAAAAGTTTTCAATGAAAGACCTCGGTGAAGCTGCTTACATATTGGGCATCAAGATCTATAGAGATAGATCAAGACGCTTGATTGGACTTTCACAAAGCACATACCTTGATAAAGTTTTGAAGAAGTTCAAAATGGATCAGCAAAGAAAGGTTTTTACCGTGTTACAAGGTGTAAGATGGAGTCGACTCAATGCCCGACCACAGCAGAAGATAGAGAGAAAATGAAAGATGTTCCTATGCTTCAGCCATAGGCTCTATCATGTATGCAATGCTGTGTACCACCGATGTATGCTTAGCTGTAAGCTTGGCAGGAAGGTACCAAAGTAATCCAGAGTGGATCACGGACAGCGGTCAAGAACATCCTGAAATACCGAAAAGGACTAAGGATATGTTTCTGATATGGAGGTGACAAAGAGCTAGTCGTAAATGGTTACGCCGATGTAAGCTTTGACACTGATCCGACGATTCTAAATCGCAAACCGGATACGTGTTTTTATTAAACGGTGGAGCTGTCTTGGAGCAGTTCTAAACAAAGCGCCGTATGGATCTACATGTGAAGCGGAGTACATAGCTGCTTCGGAAGCAGCGAATGAAGGAGTCTGGATGAAAGAGTTCATTGCCGATCTAGGTGTCATACCTAGTGCATCGGGACCGATGAAGATCTTCCGTGACAATACTGGTGCAATTGCCTTGGCAAAGGAATCCAGATTTCACAAGAGGACCAAGCACATCAAGAGACGCTTCAATTCCATTCGGGACCAAGTCCAAGTGGGAGACATAGAGATTTGCAAAATACATACGGATCTGAATGTTGCGACCGCTGACTAAGCCTCTTCCACGAGCAAAACATGATCAGCACCAAGACTCCATGGGTGTAAGGATCATTACTTTGTAATCTAGATTATTGACTCTAGTGCAAGTGGGAGATGAAGTAAATATGCCCTAGAGGCAATAATAAAGTTATTATTTATTTCCTTATATCATGATAAATGTTTATTATTCATGCTAGAATTGTATTAACCGAAACATAATACATGTGTGAATATATAGACAAACAAGTATGTCACTAGTATGCCTCTACTTGACTAGCTTGTTAATCAAAGATGGTTATGTTTCCTAACCATGAACAAGGAGTTGTTATTTGATTAACAAGGTCACATCATTAGTTGAATGATCTGATTGACATGACCCATTCCGTTAGCTTAACACTTGATCGCTTAGTATGTTAATGCTTTCATGACCCATACATGTTCCTCGTAACTATGAGATTATGCAACCCTGCTTACGGAGGAACACTTTGGTGCTACCAAACGTCACAACGTAATCGGGTGATTATAAAGGAGTACTACAGGTGTCTCCAAAGGTACTTGTTGGGTTGGCGATTTCGAGATTAGGTTTTGTCACTCCAATCGCTTGGAGAGGTATCTCTAGGCCTTCTCGGTAATACACATCACCTAAGCCTTGCAAGCATTACAACTAATGAGTTAGTTGTGAGATGATGTATTACGGAACGAGTAAAGAGACTTACCGTAACGAGATTGAACTAGGTATTGGATACCGACGATCAATCTCGTAAGTAACATACCGATGACAAAGGAACAACGATGTCGTTATGCGGTTTGACCGATAAAGATCTTCGAGAATATGTAGGAACCAATATGGGCATCCAGGTTCCGCTATTGGTTATTGACCGAGAATGGTTCTAGGTCATGTCTACATAGTTCTCGAACCCGTAGGGTCCGCACGCTTAACGCTTCGATGACAGTTCATAATGAGTTTATAAGTATTGATGCACCAAGGTTGTTCGAGTCCGGATGTGATCACGGACATGACGAGGAGTCTCAAATGGTCTAGACATAAAGATTGATATATATGAAGCCTACATTTGGACATCGGAAGTGTTCCGGTGAAATCGGATTTTTCGAGTACCGGAGGTTACCGAACCCCGGGAGGTCCATGGGCCTTAATGGGCCATGGGAGAAGAGGAAGGGCAGGCAAGGTGGGCTGCGCCCCCTCCCTCTAGTCCGAATAGGACAAGGAAGGGGGAGGCGGCGCCTTCCTCTTCCCTCCTCCAATCCTAGTCCAACTAGAGAGGGGAGTCCTACTCCCGTGGAGTAGGACTCCTCCTGCGCGCCCCTAGGGCCGCCACCTCCCCTTGGCCTTTATATACGGGGCAGGGGCACCCCAAGACACACAAGTTGATCTATGGATCTTTCCTTAGCTGCAGCGGTGCCCTTCCACCATATTCCACTTCGTCATATCGTCATGAGCTTAGGCGAAGCCCTCGCGCGAGAAGTCATATCGTCATGGAGCTTAGGCGAAGCCCCGCCGGTGGAGCATCAACATCGCTACCACGCTGTCAGGTTGACGGAACTCATCCCGACACTTTGCTGGATCGGAGTCCGGGATCGCCACCGAGCTGAACGGTGCAGAACTCGGAGGTGCCGACGCTCGGTGCTTGGATCGGTCGGATCGTGAAGACGCATACTCACATCAACCGCTTGTTATAACGCCTCGCTCGGTCTACGAGGGTACGTGACGGACACTCTCCCTCTCTGCTATGCCATCACCATGGTCTTGCGTGATCGTAGGAAATTTTTGAAATTACTACGCTCCCAACACTACTTGACCAATAAAACTTAACCTTTTCCCAATTTTATAGTTTGGCAGATTTTAGCTATTTTAGGAAAGAAGTGAGTGGGCAAAGAGTATATTGGCAGCGGAAATAAAAGCATGCAACTTGCAAGAAAGTAAGGGGAAGGGTTTAGAGGATTCAAACGCAATTGGAGACACAGATGTTTTTGGCGTGGTTCCGTAGGTGGTGCTATCGCACCTCTTTTTAAAAAAAATTTTTCCTTAAATTGTTTTTTTTTAAAAAAATTTTTTTAATTTTGTTTTTTAAAAAAATTTTCCAAAAAAATTTTTTAAAAATTTTTTTCCATTTTAAATTGGAAAAAACCCCCGGGTTTTAAAAAGGGGGGGCCCCAAACCCAAACCCCTTTTTTAAAATTTGGGAAATTTAAAAATTTTCCCAAATTTTTAAAAACCCTTTTTTTAAATTTAAGGGGTTCCTTTTTTGGGGGTTTTCCCTTTCCCCCCAAAAAAAAAAATTTTTTTTTTTTTTTTTTTTTTTTTTTAAAAATTTGGGTTTTTTTTTTCCTTCCCAAAATTTTCCCCCCCCCCCGGGGCCCTTTTTTCCCCTTTAAAAATTTTCCCCGGGGGTTTCCAAAATTGGTTTTTTTCTTAACAAAAAAAAAAAAAAAAATTTTTTTTTGGGGTTTTTTGGTTTAAAAGGTTTTTTCCCCAAAAACCAAAAAAATTTTTAAAAATTTTTACCAAGGGGGGTTTTTTGGGGGTTTGGAAACCAACCCAAAAACCCTTTTTTTTTTTTTTTTTTGGAAAAACCCCAAAATAAACCCCGGTTGGAAATTTTTAAGGGCCCAATTTTGGAAAAAAATTTTTTTAAAATTAAAATTTTTTCTTTTTGGGGGGAAATTTCCCCCCAATTTCCCCAACCCCGGGGGGGCCCCGGGGAAAAGGGGCCCCAAAACCCCCTTTTTTTCCCCCGGGCCGGGGGGGGGCCCCCCCCCCTTCCCCTTTTCCCTTTTTTTTTTTCCCCCCCAAAATTTTTTCCCAAAAGGGGTTTTGGTTTTTTTTTTTTTTGGGGGGGGGGTTTTTTTTAATTTGGGGGAAAAATTTTTTAAAAACCCGGGGGAAGGGGGGTTTTTTTTTTGGAAACCAAAAATTTTTTTTAAAAAAAGGGGGGGCCCCTTTGAAAAATTTTTTTGTTTTCCCCCAAAAAATTTTTTAAAACCAAAATTTTTTCCCGGTGTTTTTTGGGCCCCAAAAATTTCCTTTTTTGGAAAAAAAAAAAAAAAAAAAAACCGGGTTAAAATTTTTAAAAAAATTTAAAAAAAAGGGGGGTTTTTTTTAAAACCAAAAAATTTTTCCTTTTAATTTTTTTGGGGTTTTAGGGTTTTAAAGGGGAAAAAGAAAATTTTATAAAAAAAAAAAATTTTTTGGAGGGTTTTTAATTTCCAAGGGGGAATTTTAAAAGGAAAACCCAAAAGAAAATTTTTTTTTTTTTTTTTTTTTTTTTTCCCCCCTTAATTTTTTCCCCCAAAAAAAACCCCGGGGGTTTTTTCCCCCAAAAAAGGAAAAATTTTTTAAAAACCCCCCCAAAAAAACCCCCGGGAAAAGGAAATTTTTTAAAACCCGGGGAAACCCCCTTTGGGGGGGCCCCCAAAAACCCTTAAAAAATTTTTTTTTTCCCAAATGGTTTTTTTTTTTTGGGGGTTTTCCTTTTTCCCAAAATTTTTCCCCCCGGGGATTTTTTTTTTTTGGGGAAATTTTTTAAGGGGTTTTTGGGGGGTTTTTTTAACAAATTAATGGCCCCTTTTTTGGAAATTTTCTTGGGTTTTTTTTTTTGGGGAAATTGGGGGTTTTTTTTAAATTTTTCCCCTTTTGGTTTCCCCAAATTGGGGGGGTTTTTCCCTTAAAATTTTTTTCCTCCCTTTTTTCCCCCCCCCCCTTTTCCCTTTTTTTTTTTTTTTTAAAAAAAATTGGGAAAGTTTTTTTTTTAAAAAAAACCAAAATTTTTTTTTTTTCCCCCCCTTTTTTGGGGCCCTTTTTTTAAAAAAAAATTTTTTGGCCCCCGGGGGAATTTTCCCCAAAAAAAAAATTTCCTTTTTTCCCCATTTTTTTTCCCCGGGTTTTAAAGGGAAAACCCTTAACCCAAAAAGGGGGTTTCCCCTTTTTAAAAAAAAAAGGGAAAATTTTTTTTTTTTTTTTCCCCCCCCAATTTTTTAGGTTTTTTTTTAAAAAATTTACCCAAAATTTAAAAAAAAAAAAAAAATTTTTTTTCCCCTTTATTTAAAAAATGGGGTTTTAAATTTTTTTTTTTTTAAAAAAAGTTTTTAAAAAACCCTTAAATTTTAAAAAAATATTTGGGGGGAAAAAAGGGCTTAAAAAGGGGAAATTTTTGGGTTTTTGGGGGGGTTTTTTGGGGGGGGGGGGCCCCCTTCCCAAAAGGGTTAAAAGGGGGTTTTTGGGGGGGGGGGAATTTTTCCCCTTTCCCCCCCGGGGGGTTCCCAAAATTTCAAATTTACCCCCCCCTTTTTTTTTTTCCCCCTTTTTTTTAAAACCCCCCCCCCAAAAAAAGGGGGTTTTAAAATTTTTTTTTTTAAAAAAAATTTTTTTTTAAAATTTTTTGGGGTTTTTTTTCCCTTTTTTTAAATTTTAAAGGTTTTTTTAAAAAAGGGTTTTTCCCCTTGGGGTTGGGTTTTTTTTTGGGGGGGGGGGGTTTGTTTTGTTTCCCCCCTTTTTTTCCCAAAAAACCCCAAACCCCCCCTTTTTCCCCTTTTAATTTTTTTTTCTTTAAACCCCAAACCCAAAACCTTTTTCCCCAAAAATTTTAAAAATTTTTTTTTGGGCCCCCCAAAAATTTTTAAAAATTTTAATAAAATTTTTTTTTTCCCTTTTAAATTTTTGGGGAAAAGGGAATTTGGGTTTTTGGGGAAATTTTTTTTAAAAAATTTTTTTGGTTTTTCCCCTTTTTTTTCCCCTTGGGAAAAATTTTGAAAATTTTTTTCTTTGGGGTTTTTTTTTTTTTTTTTTAAAAAGGGGGTTTTTTTAAAAAAAAAAAAAAACAAGTTTTTTAAAAAAATTTGGGTTTGTTCCGGAAATTTTTTTTTTTCCCCCTTTTGGGAAAATTTAAAAAAGGAAGGGGTTTTTTTCCCAACCCCCCCCAAATTTTTAAAAACCCGGGAAAAGGGGGGAAAAAAAAATGGCGGTTTTTTTTTTGGCCCCGGGCCTTTTTAAAATTTTTCCCCAAAAATTTTTGGCACCCCCCTTTTGGGGTTTTTTTTTTGGGGGGGGAAAATTACCCTTTGGAGGGGTTTTTTTTTTTCCAAAATTTTTTTTTAAATTTGGGGTTTTCCCCTTTTTTTTTAAAGGGGAAAAAAATTTTAAACCCCCGGGGGGGGGGCCCCCTTCCCCGGGGCCCCCCCCAAGGGTTTTCCAAACCCAAAAAATTTTTTTTTTTTGGCCTTTTTTTGGCCAAAAACCCCGTCGGAAAGGAAACCCCCTTTTCCCCCCCCCGGAAAGGCAAAGGGGGTTTTGGCCCCCCCTTTCCTTTTTTCCTTAAATTTAAACCCCCCCCCCCCCTTTTTAATTTTTTAAAATTTTTTTTAAAAATTGGGGAAGGAAAGGAAAAAAAAAATTTTTTTTTTTTCCCAACCTTTTTGGGGTTTTTTAAGGGTTTTTAAAAATTTTTTCCCCCCTTTCCCAAAAAGGGGGTTTTTTCCCCCCTTTTTTTTAAAAAAAATTTAACCCCAAAAAGGGGGGAAAAATTTTTAAAAATTTTTTTAAAAATTTTTTTTAAAAAAAAAAAGGTTTTCCTTTTCCAAAAACCCATAAAAATTTTGGAAAAAATTACCCTTAAACCATTTTGGGGGGGAGGGGGGGAAAAAGGGGGGGGGCCCCCATTTTGGGGAAAAAAAAAGGGGGCCGGAAAATTTTCCAAAAAAGGGGGAAAATTTTCCCCCGGGGCCCCAAAGGTTTCCCGGGGGAAAAAAGGGGTTTTTCCCCCACCCCGGGGAAACCCCAAATCCCCCAATTTGCCCCGGGGGGCCCCCAAAAAAAATTTTTTGGGGGGGCCCCCAAAAAATGGGAAAATTTTTTTTTAAAGGGGTTTATTTTTTGGGGGGGGGGGAAAAGGAAAGGGTTTTGGGTAAAAAAAACCCCAAAATTTTTTTTTTTTTTTTTTAAAACCTCCCAAAAGGAAAGGGGGGGAAAAAATTTAAAAAAAATTTAAACCCCAAACCCCCTTTGGGAAATTTTTAAATTTTTAAAATTTTTTTTCCAAATTTTTTTGGGGGGGGGGGGAAAAAAGGTTTTTTCCCCAAAAAAGGAATTTTAAAAAAACCCCCCCTTTTCCCTTTTAATTTTAAAAAAAACCCCAAAAATTTTTCCTAAACCCCCCTTTTTTTTGGGGGGGGGGCCCCCCCTTGGGGCCCCCCGGAAATTTTTTTTTTTTTTTTTTTGGGGGGGGGGGGAAATTTGGTTTTTTTTTTTTTTTTAAAAAAAAAAAAGGAAAAAACCCCTTTTTTTTTTTTTAAAAATTAATTTTTCCCAAAAAAAAACCTTAGCTTTTTTTTTTTTTTTTAAAAACCCCAAAAAAATTTCCCCCCTTTTCCCCCTTTTTAAAAAAGTTTTAAACACCCCCCTTTTTTTTAAAAATTTTTTTTGGGGAACCCCCGGGGGGTTTTCCCCTTTTCCCGGTTCAAAGGGGGAAAAATTTCCCCAAAATTTTTTTCCCGGGGGGCCCCCGGGCCCAAGGGTTTCCCCCCTTTTTTTTTTTGGGGGGGGGTTTTTTTTAATAATTTTTTAAAAAAATTTTTTTAAAAAATTTTTTTTTTAAAATTTATAATAAATTTAAAAAATTTTTTTTTAAAGGAAAAAAAACCCCAAAAAATTAAAAAAAAAAAATTTTTTTTTTTAACCAACCTTTTAATTTTTTCCCCTTCCGGCCAAAAAAACCCAAAAATTTCCCAAAGAAACCCATTTCCCTTTTTAAAAAAAATTTTTTAAAAAAAAACCCCCAAAAAATTAAAAAAATTTAAATTTTTTTTTAAATTTTAAATTTTTTTAAAAAAAAAAAATTTTTTTAATTTTTTAAAAAAAATTTTTTTTTTAAAGTTTTTAAAAAATTTTAAAAAAATTTTAAAAAAACCCCTTTATTTTTTTCCCCCGGGGGGGGGAAAAAGGGAAAAAATTCCCTTTTTAAAACCCTTTTGGGGTTTTTTAAAAAACCCCTTTTTTTCCTTTAAAACATTTTTTCCTTAATTTTTTTAAATTTTTTTGGGGGGTTTTTAAAAATTTTTCCTTAAAAAAAAAAAAAAAAAAAAAAAAAAAACCCTTTTTTTTAAAAATTTTTTTTTTTTTTTTTTTTTAAAAAAAAAGGGGGTTTTTTTTAAATTTTTCCCTAAAAACCAACACCTTGATTCTTCCGGTGCCTTCCTTGCTTGCGTACAATTTCCTCGAATTTCTTACTCCCGGCAAGGCTCTTGTAAACACCTTTCTCTATAATTCCCTTCAATAAACTATTTTGCTCAAGAGTAACTTGGCTAAGAGAATCATTAGTGGAATCAAGAGTACTACTAGAAGCAACAACATTGGATTTGACATTATTATTGTTACTACTAGAGGAAGTATCTTTCGTGTACTTGTTACTAGACTTGACTTGAGGCATGTAAGTAGATAAGAGTAAATGCTTGGCAATGTAAGAAGAACTTTTCTTGCGGAGATCATCATTGATTGCCTTTAAGAACTCATGCTCTTGCTCAAGATTGAGCTTTTCAAAGCGTAACTTCTCATGAGCCCTTAAAAGTTCTCGATGATCTTCGAAGATAGTTTCATGAGCCAACTTAAGAGTGTTTAGTTCTTTAGTTAGAAGCTCAATTTTCTCCTTATCGTTGTCATTCGTTTGATTAGCATGATTAATTGACGTTTCATCATAGTATTCATCACTAGAGTTGTCAACAAGTAAATCATCATCACCTAGCAAGTCATCTTCATCACTATTGAAATCAACATACTCAGGATGTGTTACCTTTGGACTTTTGGCCATGAAGCATCTTCCAATTCCTTCATTTGGTGAATCAAATATGTCGTAGGAGTTGGTTGACACAAGTGCTAGACCGGCAACACCTTCATCTTGAGTATGTTCGGAGTCGGAGTGATAGCTTCTCTCGGAGTGATGGTCGGAGTCGGAGTCTGAAACCCATTCACCAACATGAGCTTGATGTCTTTGTTTTGTGTAGCTCCTTGATGACTTGTCCTTTATTTCCGAATCCTTGCTTCTCTGTGAGGGTCTTCGTTCATAACGATCATCTCTACTCCTCCTCTCTCTCGGTGGTGATTCTTCTCTTTTTCTTCTTCTTTTTGGAGAATCTTCTCTTCTTTTGTAGGGTGTCGTACACTCATTGGAGTAGTGTTCGGGTCTCCCACAATTGTAGCAATTGCGCTCTCGACTAGAAGATCTTTTGTCATTGTAAGACCTTGACTTGGAGTTTCTTTCTTTGCTTCTACTTTTGTAGAACTTGTTGAAGTTCTTCACCATTAAGCTCAATTCTTCATTAAAGGTTGGTTTCTCACTTGATGATGTGGGGGCTTCACTTGAGGCTTTGTAAGCACCACTTGACTTATTGTGAAGTTCCTCCTTGTCCTTGAGTGACATCTCATGAGCAACAATCCTTCCAATGACTTCCGTTGGCTTGAGATCTTTGTAGTTTGGCATCATTTGGATCAATGTGCACACAGTATCATACTTTCCATCCAATGCTCTTAGGATCTTCTTGATGATGAATTTGTCGGTCATCTCTTCACTCCCTAAGCCGGCAATCTCATTTGTGATAAGAGCAAGCCTAGAGTACATTTCAGCGACACCTTCACCATCCTTCATTTTGAACTTGTCAAGCTGACTTTGGAGCACATCCAACTTGGATTCCTTGACGGATTCGGTACCTTCGTGCATATCAATCAAAGTATCCAAAATTTCCTTTGCATTCTCAAGACGGCTGATTTTGTTGAATTCTTCGGGGCACAATCCGTTGAAGATGATGTCACATGCTTGAGCGTTGTATTGTAGCATCTTCAATTCTTCCGCATTAGCTTCACGGTTAGGTTCTCTCCCATCGAAAAATTCACCTTGCAAGCCAATACAAATAATTGCCCAAACGGCGGGGTTATGTCCAAGAATATGCATTTTCATCTTATGCTTCCAACTAGCAAAATTAGTACCATCAAAGTAAGGACCTCTACGGTGATAATTTCCCTCGCTAGACGCCATACTCTCCTAGGTTGTGAAACCAAGGCTATGACCACCAAAAGCTATGGAAATCAAAGCAAATGGAGACCAAAGCTCTGATACCACTTGTAGGACCTTGAAGTATGTCTAGAGGGGGGGTGATTAGACTACTTGACCAATAAAAACTTAACCTTTTCCCAATTTTATAGTTTGGCAGATTTTAGCTATTTTAGGACAAGTCAAGCAGTCATCACACAATTCAAGCAAGCATGCAAAGAGTATATTGGCAGCGGAAATTAAAGCATGCGACTTGCAAGAAAGTAAGGGGAAGGGTTTAGAGGATTCAAACGCAATTGGAGACACGAATGTTTTTGGCGTGGTTGCGATAGGTGGTGCTATCGTACCTCCACGTTGATGGAGACTTCAACCCATGAAGGGTAACAGTTGCTTGCGAGTCCACAGAGGGATCCACCCACGAAGGGTCCACGAAGAAGCAACCTTGTCTATCCCACCATGGCCGTCGCCCACGAAGGACTTGCCTCACAAGCGGTAGATCTTAACGAAGTAGGCGATCTCCTTGCCCTTACAAACTCCTTGGTTCAACTCCACAATCTTGTCGGAGGCTCCCAAGTGACACCTAGCCAATCTAGGAGACACCACTCTCAAGAAGTAACAAATGGTGTGTTGATGATGAACTCCTTGCTCTTGTGCTTCAAATGATAGTCTCCCCAACACTCAACTCTCTCTCATAGGATTTGGATCTGGTGGAAAGATGATTTGAGTGGAAAGCAACTTGGGGAAGGCTAGAGATCAAGATTCATATGGTAGGAATGGAATATCTTGGCCTCAACACATGAGTAGGTGGTTCTCTCTCAGAACTGGTAAGTTGGAAGTGTAGGTTCAGTCTGATGGCTCTCTCAACGAATGAAGAGGAGGTGGAGGGGTATTGATCTTGTTCCCACTCAACTCCATTGGCGTTGAACCTTCGTTCAAAACCAACACCTTGATTCTTCCGTGCCTTCCTTGCTTGCGTACAATTTCCTCAATTTCTTACTCCCGCAAGGCTCTTGTAAACACCTTTCTCTATAATTCCTTCAATAAACTATTTTGCTCAAGAGTAACTTGGCTAAGAGAATCATTAGTGGAATCAAGAGTACTACTAGAAGCAACAACATTGGATTTGACATTATTATTGTTACTACTAGAGGAAGTATCTTTCGTGTACTTGTTACTAGACTTGACTTGAGGCATGTAAGTAGATAAGAGTAAATGCTTGGCAATGTAAGAAGAACTTTTCTTGGAGATCATCATTGATTGCCTTTAAGAACTCATGCTCTTGCTCAAGATTGAGCTTTTCAAAGCGTAACTTCTCATGAGCCCTTAAAAGTTCTCGATGATCTTCGAAGATAGTTTCATGAGCCAACTTAAGAGTGTTTAGTTCTTTAGTTAGAAGCTCAATTTTCTCCTTATCGTTGTCATTCGTTTGATTAGCATGATTAATTGACGTTTCATCATAGTATTCATCACTAGAGTTGTCAACAAGTAAATCATCATCACCTAGCAAGTCATCTTCATCACTATTGAAATCAACATACTCGGGATGTGTTACCTTTGGACTTTTGGCCATGAAGCATCTTCCAATTCCTTCATTTGGTGAATCAAATATGTCGTAGGAGTTGGTTGACACAAGTGCTAGACCGGCAACACCTTCATCTTGAGTATGTTCGGAGTCGGAGTGATAGCTTCTCTCGGAGTGATGGTCGGAGTCGGAGTCTGAAACCCATTCACCAACATGAGCTTGATGTCTTTGTTTTGTGTAGCTCCTTGATGACTTGTACTTTATTTCCGAATCCTTGCTTCTCTGTGAGGGTCTTCGTTCATAACGATCATCTCTACTCCTCCTCTCTCTCGGTGGTGATTCTTCTCTTTTTCTTCTTCTTTTTGGAGAATCTTCTCTTCTTTTGTAGGGTGTCGTACACTCATTGGAGTAGTGTTCGGTCTCCCACAATTGTAGCAATTGCGCTCTCGACTAGAAGATCTTTTGTCATTGTAAGACCTTGACTTGGAGTTTCTTTCTTTGCTTCTACTTTTGTAGAACTTGTTGAAGTTCTTCACCATTAAGCTCAATTCTTCATTAAAGGTTGGTTTCTCACTTGATGATGTGGGGGCTTCACTTGAGGCTTTGTAAGCACCACTTGACTTATTGTGAAGTTCCTCCTTGTCCTTGAGTGACATCTCATGAGCAACAATCCTTCCAATGACTTCCGTTGGCTTGAGATCTTTGTAGTTTGGCATCATTTGGATCAATGTGCACAGTATCATACTTTCCATCCAATGCTCTTAGGATCTTCTTGATGATGAATTTGTCGGTCATCTCTTCACTCCCTAAGCCGGCAATCTCATTTGTGATAAGAGCAAGCCTAGAGTACATTTCAGCGACACCTTCACCATCCTTCATTTTGAACTTGTCAAGCTGACTTTGGAGCACATCCAACTTGGATTCCTTGACGGATTCGGTACCTTCGTGCATATCAATCAAAGTATCCAAAATTTCCTTTGCATTCTCAAGACGGCTGATTTTGTTGAATTCTTGAGGCACAATCCGTTGAAGATGATGTCACATGCTTGAGCGTTGTATTGTAGCATCTTCAATTCTTCCGCATTAGCTTCACGGTTAGGTTCTCTCCCATCGAAAAATTCACCTTGCAAGCCAATACAAATAATTGCCCAAACGGCGGGGTTATGTCCAAGAATATGCATTTTCATCTTATGCTTCCAACTAGCAAAATTAGTACCATCAAAGTAAGGACCTCTCGGTGATAATTTCCTCGCTAGACGCCATACTCTCCTAGGTTGTGAAACCAAGGCTATGACCACCAAAAGCTATGGAAATCAAAGCAAATGGAGACCAAAGCTCTGATACCACTTGTAGGACCTTGAAGTATGTCTAGAGGGGGGGTGATTAGACTACTTGACCAATAAAAACTTAACCTTTTCCCAATTTTATAGTTTGGCAGATTTTAGCTATTTTAGGACAAGTCAAGCAGTCATCACACAATTCAAGCAAGCATGCAAAGAGTATATTGGCAGCGGAAATTAAAGCATGCGACTTGCAAGAAAGTAAGGGGAAGGGTTTAGAGGATTCAAACGCAATTGGAGACACGAATGTTTTTGGCGTGGTTGCGATAGGTGGTGCTATCGTACCTCCACGTTGATGGAGACTTCAACCCATGAAGGGTAACGGTTGCGCGAGTCCACAGAGGGATCCACCCACGAAGGGTCCACGAAGAAGCAACCTTGTCTATCCCACCATGGCCGTCGCCCACGAAGGACTTGCCTCACAAGCGGTAGATCTTAACGAAGTAGGCGATCTCCTTGCCCTTACAAACTCCTTGGTTCAACTCCACAATCTTGTCGGAGGCTCCCAAGTGACACCTAGCCAATCTAGGAGACACCACTCTCCAAGAAGTAACAAATGGTGTGTTGATGATGAACTCCTTGCTCTTGTGCTTCAAATGATAGTCTCCCCAACACTCAACTCTCTCTCATAGGATTTGGATCTAGTGGAAAGATGATTTGAGTGGAAAGCAACTTGGGGAAGGCTAGAGATCAAGATTCATATGGTAGGAATGGAATATCTTGGCCTCAACACATGAGTAGGTGGTTCTCTCTCAGAACTGGTAAGTTGGAAGTGTAGGTTCAGTCTGATGGCTCTCTCAACGAATGAAGAGGAGGTGGAGGGGTATTGATCTTGTTCCCACTCAACTCCATTGGCGTTGAACCTTCGTTCAAAACCAACACCTTGATTCTTCCGGTGCCTTCCTTGCTTGCATACAATTTCCTCGAATTTCTTACTCCCGCAAGGCTCTTGTGAACACCTTTCTCTATAATTCCTTCAATAAACTATTTTGCTCAAGAGTAACTTGGCTAAGAGAATCATTAGTGGAATCAAGAGTACTACTAGAAGCAACAACATTGGATTTGACATTATTATTGTTACTACTAGAGGAAGTATCTTTCGTGTACTTGTTACTAGACTTGACTTGAGGCATGTAAGTAGATAAGAGTAAATGCTTGGCAATGTAAGAAGAACTTTTCTTGCGGAGATCATCATTGATTGCCTTTAAGAACTCATGCTCTTGCTCAAGATTGAGCTTTTCAAAGCGTAACTTCTCATGAGCCCTTAAAAGTTCTCGATGATCTTCGAAGATAGTTTCATGAGCCAACTTAAGAGTGTTTAGTTCTTTAGTTAGAAGCTCAATTTTCTCCTTATCATTGTCATTCATTTGATTAGCATGATTAATTGACGTTTCATCATAGTATTCATCACTAGAGTTGTCAACAAGTAAATCATCATCACCTAGCAAGTCATCTTCATCACTATTGAAATCAACATACTGGGATGTGTTACCTTTGGACCTTTGGCCATGAAGCATCTTCCAATTCCTTCATTTGGTGAATCAAATATGTCGTAGGAGTTGGTTGACACAAGTGCTAGACCGGCAACACCTTCATCTTGAGTATGTTCGGAGTCGGAGTGATAGCTTCTCTCGGAGTGATGGTCGGAGTCGAGTCTGAAACCCATTCACCAACATGAGCTTGATGTCTTTGTTTTGTGTAGCTCCTTGATGACTTGTCCTTTATTTCCGAATCCTTGCTTCTCTGTGAGGGTCTTCGTTCATAACGATCATCTCTACTCCTCCTCTCTCTCGGTGGTGATTCTTCTATTTTGCTTCTTCTTTTTGGAGAATCTTCTCTTCTTTTGTAGGGTGTCGTACACTCATTGGAGTAGTGTTCGGGTCTCACACAATTGTAGCAATTGCGCTCTCGACTAGAAGATCTTTTGTGATTGTAAGACCTTGACTTGGAGTTTCTTTCTTTGCTTCTACTTTTGTAGAACTTGTTGAAGTTCTTCACCATTAAGCTCAATTCTTCATTAAAGGTTGGTTTCTCACTTGATGATGTGGGGGCTTCACTTGAGGCTTTGTAAGCACCACTTGACTTATTGTGAAGTTCCTCCTTGTCCTTGAGTGACATCTCATGAGCAACAATCCTTCCAATGACTTCCGTTGGCTTGAGATCTTTGTAGTTTGGCATCATTTGGATCAATGTGCACAGTATCATACTTTCCATCCAATGCTCTTAGGATCTTCTTGATGATGAATTTGTCGGTCATCTCTTCACTCCCTAAGCCGGCAATCTCATTTGTGATAAGAGCAAGCCTAGAGTACATTTCAGCGACACCTTCACCATCCTTCATTTTGAACTTGTCAAGCTGACTTTGGAGCACATCCAACTTGGATTCCTTGACGGATTCGGTACCTTCGTGCATATCAATCAAAGTATCCAAAATTTCCTTTGCATTCTCAAGACGGCTGATTTTGTTGAATTCTTCGGGGCACAATCCGTTGAAGATGATGTCACATGCTTGAGCGTTGTATTGTAGCATCTTCAATTCTTCCGCATTAGCTTCACGGTTAGGTTCTCTCCCATCGAAAAATTCACCTTGCAAGCCAATACAAATAATTGCCCAAACGGCGGGGTTATGTCCAAGAATATGCATTTTCATCTTATGCTTCCAACTAGCAAAATTAGTACCATCAAAGTAAGGACCTCTCGGTGATAATTTCCTCGCTAGACGCCATACTCTCCTAGGTTGTGAAACCAAGGCTATGACCACCAAAAGCTACGGAAATCAAAGCAAATGGAGACCAAAGCTCTGATACCACTTGTAGGACCTTGAAGTATGTCTAGAGGGGGGGTGATTAGACTACTTGACCAATAAAAACTTAACCTTTTCCCAATTTTATAGTTTGGCAGATTTTAGCTATTTTAGGACAAGTCAAGCAATCATCACACAATTCAAGCAAGCATGCGAAGAGTATATTGGCAGCGGAACTTAAAGCATGCGACTTGCAAGAAAGTAAGGGGAAGGGTTTAGAGGATTCAAACGCAATTGGAGACACGAATGTTTTTGGCGTGGTTCCGATAGGTGGTGCTATCGTACCTCCACGTTGATGGAGACTTCAACCCATGAAGGGTAACGGTTGCGCGAGTCCACAGAGGGCTCCACCCACGAAGGGTCCACGAAGAAGCAACCTTGTCTATCCCACCATGGCCGTCGCCCACGAAGGACTTGCCTCA
This sequence comes from Aegilops longissima, assembly GCA_021605205.1. NCBI lineage: Eukaryota > Viridiplantae > Streptophyta > Magnoliopsida > Poales > Poaceae > Aegilops > Aegilops longissima. The sequence continues at coordinate 22,903,649 of CM038680.1, forward strand.
CTAGCGGTAGATCTTCACGAAGTAGGCGATCTCCTTGCCCTTACAAACTCCTTGGTTCAACTCCACAATCTTGTCGGAGGCTCCCAAGTGACACCTAGCCAATCTAGGAGACACCACTCTCCAAGAAGTAACAAATGGTGTGTTGATGATGAACTCCTTGCTCTTGTGCTTCAAATGATAGTCTCCCCAACACTCAACTCTCTCTCATAGGATTTGGATCTGGTGGAAAGATGATTTGAGTGGAAAGCAACTTGGGAAGGCTAGAGATCAAGATTCATATGGTAGGAATGGAATATCTTGGCCTCAACACATGAGTAGGTGGTTCTCTCTCAGAACTGGTAAGTTGGAAGTGTAGGTTCAGTCTGATGGCTCTCTCAACGAATGAAGAGGAGGTGGAGGGGTATTGATCTTGTTCCCACTCAACTCCATTGGCGTTGAACCTTCGTTCAAAACCAACACCTTGATTCTTCCGGTGCCTTCCTTGCTTGCGTACAATTTCCTCGAATTTCTTACTCCCGCAAGGCTCTTGTGAACACCTTTCTCTATAATTCCCTTCAATAAACTATTTTGCTCAAGAGTAACTTGGGTAAGAGAATCATTAGTGGAATCAAGAGTACTACTAGAAGCAACAACATTGGATTTGACATTATTATTGTTACTACTAGAGGAAGTATCTTTCGTGTACTTGTTACTAGACTTGACTTGAGGCATGTAAGTAGATAAGAGTAAATGCTTGGCAATGTAAGAAGAACTTTTCTTGCGGAGATCATCATTGATTGCCTTTAAGAACTCATGCTCTTGCTCAAGATTGAGCTTTTCAAAGCGTAACTTCTCATGAGCCCTTAAAAGTTCTCGATGATCTTCGAAGATAGTTTCATGAGCCAACTTAAGAGTGTTTAGTTCTTTAGTTAGAAGCTCAATTTTCTCCTTATCATTGTCATTCATTTGATTAGCATGATTAATTGACGTTTCATCATAGTATTCATCACTAGAGTTGTCAACAAGTAAATCATCATCACCTAGCAAGTCATCTTCATCACTATTGAAATCAACATACTCGGGATGTGTTACCTTTGGACCTTTGGCCATGAAGCATCTTCCAATTCCTTCATTTGGTGAATCAAATATGTCGTAGGAGTTGGTTGACACAAGTGCTAGACCGGCAACACCTTCATCTTGAGTATGTTCGGAGTCGGAGTGATAGCTTCTCTCGGAGTGATGGTCGGAGTCGGAGTCTGAAACCCATTCACCAACATGAGCTTGATGTCTTTGTTTTGTGTAGCTCCTTGATGACTTGTCCTTTATTTCCGAATCCTTGCTTCTCTGTGAGGGTCTTCGTTCATAACGATCATCTCTACTCCTCCTCTCTCTCGGTGGTGATTCTTCTATTTTGCTTCTTCTTTTTGGAGAATCTTCTCTTCTTTTGTAGGGTGTCGTACACTCATTGGAGTAGTGTTCGGGTCTCACACAATTGTAGCAATTGCGCTCTCGACTAGAAGATCTTTTGTGATTGTAAGACCTTGACTTGGAGTTTCTTTCTTTGCTTCTACTTTTGTAGAACTTGTTGAAGTTCTTCACCATTAAGCTCAATTCTTCATTAAAGGTTGGTTTCTCACTTGATGATGTGGGGGCTTCACTTGAGGCTTTGTAAGCACCACTTGACTTATTGTGAAGTTCCTCCTTGTCCTTGAGTGACATCTCATGAGCAACAATCCTTCCAATGACTTCCGTTGGCTTGAGATCTTTGTAGTTTGGCATCATTTGGATCAATGTGCACACAGTATCATACTTTCCATCCAATGCTCTTAGGATCTTCTTGATGATGAATTTGTCGGTCATCTCTTCACTCCCTAAGCCGGCAATCTCATTTGTGATAAGAGCAAGCCTAGAGTACATTTCAGCGACACCTTCACCATCCTTCATTTTGAACTTGTCAAGCTGACTTTGGAGCACATCCAACTTGGATTCCTTGACGGATTCGGTACCTTCGTGCATATCAATCAAAGTATCCAAAATTTCCTTTGCATTCTCAAGACGGCTGATTTTGTTGAATTCTTCGGGGCACAATCCGTTGAAGATGATGTCACATGCTTGAGCGTTCTATTATAGCATCTTCAATTCTTCTGCATTAGCTTCACGGTTAGGTTCTCTCCCATCGAAAAATTCACCTTGCAAGCCAATACAAGTAATTGCCCAAACGGCGGGGTTATGTCCAAGAATATGCATTTTCATCTTATGCTTCCAACTAGCAAAATTAGTACCATCAAAGTAAGGACCTCTACGGTGATAATTTCCCTCGCTAGACGCCATACTCTCCTAGGTTGTGAAACCAAGGCTATGACCACCAAAAGCTACGGAAATCAAAGCAAATGGAGACCAAAGCTCTGATACCACTTGTAGGACCTTGAAGTATGTCTAGAGGGGGGGTGATGAGACTACTTGACCAATAAAAACTTAACCTTTTCCCAATTTTATAGTTTGGCAGATTTTAGCTATTTTAGGACAAGTCAAGCAATCATCACACAATTCAAGCAAGCATGCGAAGAGTATATTGGCAGCGGAACTTAAAGCATGCGACTTGCAAGAAAGTAAGGGGAAGGGTTTAGAGGATTCAAACGCAATTGGAGACACGAATGTTTTTGGCGTGGTTCCGATAGGTGGTGCTATCGTACCTCCACGTTGATGGAGACTTCAACCCATGAAGGGTAACGTTGCTGCTGAGTCCACAGAGGGCTCCACCCACGAAGGGTCCACGAAGAAGCAACCTTGTCTATCCCACCATGGCCGTCGCCCACGAAGGACTTGCCTCACTAGCGGTAGATCTTCACAAGTAGGCGATCTCCTTGCCCTTACAAACTCCTTGGTTCAACTCCACAATCTTGTCGGAGGCTCCCAAGTGACACCTAGCCAATCTAGGAGACACCACTCTCCAAGAAGTAACAAATGGTGTGTTGATGATGAACTCCTTGCTCTTGTGCTTCAAATGATAGTCTCCCCAACACTCAACTCTCTCTCATAGGATTTGGATCTGGTGGAAAGATGATTTGAGTGGAAAGCAACTTGGGGAAGGCTAGAGATCAAGATTCATATGGTAGGAATGGAATATCTTGGCCTCAACACATGAGTAGGTGGTTCTCTCTCAGAACTGGTAAGTTGGAAGTGTAGGTTCAGTCTGATGGCTCTCTCAACGAATGAAGAGGAGGTGGAGGGGTATTGATCTTGTTCCCACTCAACTCCATTGGCGTTGAACCTTCGTTCAAAACCAACACCTTGATTCTTCCGGTGCCTTCCTTGCTTGCGTACAATTTCCTCGAATTTCTTACTCCCGGCAAGGCTCTTGTGAACACCTTTCTCTATAATTCCCTTCAATAAACTATTTTGCTCAAGAGTAACTTGGGTAAGAGAATCATTAGTGGAATCAAGAGTACTACTAGAAGCAACAACATTGGATTTGACATTATTATTGTTACTACTAGAGGAAGTATCTTTCGTGTACTTGTTACTAGACTTGACTTGAGGCATGTAAGTAGATAAGAGTAAATGCTTGGCAATGTAAGAAGAACTTTTCTTGCGGAGATCATCATTGATTGCCTTTAAGAACTCATGCTCTTGCTCAAGATTGAGCTTTTCAAAGCGTAACTTCTCATGAGCCCTTAAAAGTTCTCGATGATCTTCGAAGATAGTTTCATGAGCCAACTTAAGAGTGTTTAGTTCTTTAGTTAGAAGCTCAATTTTCTCCTTATCATTGTCATTCATTTGATTAGCATGATTAATTGACGTTTCATCATAGTATTCATCACTAGAGTTGTCAACAAGTAAATCATCATCACCTAGCAAGTCATCTTCATCACTATTGAAATCAACATACTCGGGATGTGTTACCTTTGGACTTTTGGCCATGAAGCATCTTCCAATTCCTTCATTTGGTGAATCAAATATGTCGTAGGAGTTGGTTGACACAAGTGCTAGACCGGCAACACCTTCATCTTGAGTATGTTCGGAGTCGGAGTGATAGCTTCTCTCGGAGTGATGGTCGGAGTCGGAGTCTGAAACCCATTCACCAACATGAGCTTGATGTCTTTGTTTTGTGTAGCTCCTTGATGACTTGTCCTTTATTTCCGAATCCTTGCTTCTCTGTGAGGGTCTTCGTTCATAACGATCATCTCTACTCCTCCTCTCTCTCGGTGGTGATTCTTCTCTTTTGCTTCTTCTTTTTGGAGAATCTTCTCTTCTTTTGTAGGGTGTCGTACACTCATTGGAGTAGTGTCCGGGTCTCCCACAATTGTAGAAATTGCGTTCTCGACTAGAAGATCTTTTTTCATTGTAAGACCTTGACTTGGAGTTTCTTTCTTTGCTTCTACTTTTGTAGAACTTGTTGAAGTTCTTCACCATTAAGCTCAATTCTTCATTGAAGGTTGGTTTCTCACTTGATGATGTGGGGGCTTCACTTGAGGCTTTGTAAGCACCACTTGACTTATTGTGAAGTTCCTCCTTGTCCTTGAGTGACATCTCATGAGCAACAATCCTTCCAATGACTTCCGTTGGCTTGAGATCTTTGTAGTTTGGCATCATTTGGATCAATGTGCACACAGTATCATACTTTCCATCCAATGCTCTTAGGATCTTCTTGATGATGAATTTGTCGGTCATCTCTTCACTCCCTAAGCCGGCAATCTCATTTGTGATAAGAGCAAGCCTAGAGTACATTTCAGCGACACCTTCACCATCCTTCATTTTGAACTTGTCAAGCTGACTTTGGAGCACATCCAACTTGGATTCCTTGACGGATTCGGTACCTTCGTGCATATCAATCAAAGTATCCAAAATTTCCTTTGCATTCTCAAGACGGCTGATTTTGTTGAATTCTTCGGGGCACAATCCGTTGAAGATGATGTCACATGCTTGAGCGTTGTATTGTAGCATCTTCAATTCTTCCGCATTAGCTTCACGGTTAGGTTCTCTCCCATCGAAAAATTCACCTTGCAAGCCAATACAAGTAATTGCCCAAACGGTGGGGTTATGTCCAAGAATATGCATTTTCATCTTATGCTTCCAACTAGCAAAATTAGTACCACCAAAGTAAGGACCTCTACGGTGATAATTTCCCTCGCTAGACGCCATACTCTCCTAGGTTGTGAAACCAAGGCTATGACCACCAAAAGCTATGGAAATCAAAGCAAATGCAGATTTTAGCTATTTTAGGACAAGTCAAGCAGTCATAACACAATTCAAGCAAGCATGCAAAGAGTATATTGGCAGCGGAAATTAAAGCATGCGACTTGCAAGAAAGTAAGGGGAAGGGTTTAGAGGATTCAAACGCAATTGGAGACACGAATGTTTTTGGCGTGGTTCCAATAGGTGGTGCTATCGTACCTCCACGTTGATGGAGACTTCAACCCATGAAGGGTAACGGTTGCGCGAGTCCACAGAGGGCTCCACCCACGAAGGGTCCACGAAGAAGCAACCTTGTCTATCCCACCATGGCCGTCGCCCACGAAGGACTTGCCTCACTAGCGGTAGATCTTCACGAAGTAGGCGATCTCCTTGCCCTTACAAACTCCTTGGTTCAACTCCACAATCTTGTCGGAGGCTCCCAAGTGACACCTAGCCAATCTAGGAGACACCACTCTCCAAGAAGTAACAAATGGTGTGTTGATGATGAACTCCTTGCTCTTGTGCTTCAAATGATAGTCTCCCCAACACTCAACTCTCTCTCATAGGATTTTGATCTGGTGGAAAGATGATTTGAGTGGAAAGCAACTTGGGGAAGGCTAGAGATCAAGATTCATATGGTAGGAATGGAATATCTTGGCCTCAACACATGAGTAGGTGGTTCTCTCTCAGAACTGGTAAGTTGGAAGTGTAGGTTCAGTCTGATGGCTCTCTCAACGAATGAAGAGGAGGTGGAGGGGTATATATAGCCTCCACACAAAATCTAACCGTTACACACAATCTACCAAACTCGGTGGGACCGAATAGTTAAACTTGGTCAGACCGATTTAGTAAACCTAGTGGCCGTTAGTGATTTTCGGTGGGACTGACATGCATCTCGGTGAGACCGATATGGTTAGGGTTAGGGCATAACGTAATCTTGGTGAGACCGATTACACAAACTCGGTGAGACCGATTTTGGTAATTAGCTAACCAGAGAGTTGGTCAGGTAAACTCGGTGGGACCGATTTGCTACTTTTGGTGAGACCGAAATGTTACAAACAGGAAACAGAGAGTTTACATTGCAATCTCGATGGGACCGATCGCTCACTTCGGTTAGACCGAAACGTTACGAAGGGAAACAGAGAGATTGCAACCCCATCTCGGTGAGACCGAGATCCCTATCGGTAAGACCGATTTGCTTAGGGTTTGTGGCAGTGGCAATGACTTTTGGAATCGGTGGCGCCGGATAGAAAGAATCGGTGTGACCGATTTTGGCTTTAGGTTTAGGTCATTTGTGGATGTGGGAAAGTAGTTGAGGGTTTTGGAGCATATCACTAAGCACATGAAGCAAAAGGCTCATTAAGCAACACCTCATCCCTTCTTAATAGTATCTGCTTTTCCTATAGACTCAATGTGATCTTGGATCACTAAAATGTAAAATGAAGAGTCTTGAGCTTTTGAGCTTGAGCCAATCCTTTGTCCTTAGTATTTTGAGGGATCCACTTTCATCATCCATGCCATGCCATTCGTTGAGCTTTCCTGAAATAATAGTCTTGGAATAGCATCACTAGTAGAAAAAGGGCATGTTGACCCGGTTGGTGAGGGCCTTTAGTCCCGGTTCATGAACCGGGACTAAAGGGTCGGTACTAATACCCTAGCCCTTTAGTCCCGGTTCAATCCAGAATCGGGACTAATGGGCCTCCACGTGGCCTGTACGCTGAGCCCAGGCAGGAGGGCCTTTGGTCCCGGTTGGTGGCACCAACCGGGACCAATAGGCATCCACACGTCAGCATTTCTTTGGCTCTGGTTTTTGTTTTTTTAAGGGGGGGGGGTTGGGGGGTTTTGGGGGGTTAATTTAGGTGTTTCATATATTGTGCTATAGCTAGCTAATTAATAGAGAAAAGTGTCCTCTCTTTTGTCCGTGCTTGGTCGATGCTACGTACTATACATAATTATAGAGAGGACTAACTAGACATGCTAGCTAGCTAGTAATTGCTTAATGAAGATCGTCATGAACATATATGCATACAAAGAGAAGTGATATCGACCACCTCTCCTTCTCCGAGAGATTGGTCGAACAACAAGTTCTCGTATATCTATCCGACACTACCGGCTACATATATACAATAATTATCTTTTACAATACGGACGCGTGGTCCACATAGTATTCTCCATCTTCAGCGATCACATGGTCAAGAAAGAATGCCGCCAATTCCTCTTGAATTGCTCGCATGCGATCTGGTGCTAGGAGTTCATCCCGCTTCAAAACATCTAATTTTAAGAAAGGGTCAATATATATATATATATATATATATATATATATATATATATATATATATATATATATATATATATATATATATATATATATATATATATATATATATATATATATGAATGAATGAAACTCAACACAAATGATGGTAATAAAATAAAATTGTGAATATTTTATTTACGCACTTCATATTGTTTGTCGGAGTAGCCCTCTCATAGGTCGTGTGGCGGATGGACTGCAAACATAGTATCCACAGAAATCATTCCCTTGTTCCTGCCACAACCACTTTACAAGAAACAGAGGTCAATCAAACTGATAATTAGCAAGCATGCTAAATGGTATTGATGAAACTAGCGCTTGAATCACTAGGAGATGCGCGTGGAATATGCTACTATATAGTACTTACTTTGGTGTCTAAATTGCAGCTTCTTGGTAGTCCCGGAGCTTTTTGGTGAATTTTCCCAAGCCCTGCTATACAAAGAAACCAATTACTTGATATCGAAATGAACAAAGTTGCTGATATGGTGGATAATGATCGATTTAACTTACTTCTCGAGCATTTCAGTCATTTCCGCATACTCCTTGGGATCTTTTCGTCTCGAGTCTAAGACAGTTACTACTCCTGCTCAAGCTTAATCTCTAGGAGAATATAGTGGAACCTGCATGCGCATGCATAACTCATCAATATTACATTACTATAACCTGGACTAAATAAGGAAACCGAATATGCCACAAGACAGTAACACTCACGTGTAGTTGTAAGGAAATAGTATTATATTTTTGTGTTCATTTATTTCCAACGATCGTAGTAAGTTGGCCTCGGTTTCAAGACACGATATTTAACCTCATTTGCATCTATGAGATATGTGTTAATGAACCCAATATCACCCACTTGTTATTTCTTCATTTCTGCGATCTTCAATCTGCATAATATAGTGAGGATATTTATAAATACATGCAATGAAAGAGTTGAGTTATATAGAGATACTTAATGACAGAAGTAGTACTACTTACAGACGATAGCAGGTGACCGTTGCTTTATCGAGGCCAATTTATTGAAAACTGATATAACTCCTCAAATGGAATAGGCAACAGTTCAATTCCAAGGAGGTCATGCTCCTTTTAACTCTCACATACAAAGTATTCCTCCCCTCGACTCTTTGCAGGTTTTCATGTACCAATCATGCAATCTTCGCATCATCGTTGTTAGAGAGCTTTCATCTTTGACGAGAGGCTTCCCGTACTCGTATCTTTGTATCTGCACCTCCAAGAAATCATAATGTACATCGTCGGGCAGGTAATCTGCAGGATTGCCATAACCGGGCACCATCCTCGGATCGACGATGTCGCTAGCAGGCACCTTGAGCGGGGGCCACGATTGCTTTGCTTGTTCGCCGAGCTAGGCAATTTGTTTCCCAGCTCGTCGTTCTTTCATCCTTTGATCACTGACAGTACTTCCCGATCTCTCCGCTTCGGCAAATGCCTTTCCAATAATGCGCTCATAGTTGCCTTTCGGCGGAGACTTGGGTGGTTTTGTCGCAGCAGCAGTGCGCTTCGCTTTGACCGGATCTACCTTCTCCTCCGGAGGTGGATGTCTCTTTGCTTTCAACCCTTGAAACCAGTCATCCACTTCGGTCTGCGCGATCTTCGCGTTTTCCTCCTCGCTCCTCTCGTACGGTAACTTCTCTGGAGTCTTCAGAGAAGGACCGAATCTGTATCTCCTCCCGCATTTGGCTGTACTGCCAGACGCCGGCAGAGCAGACGGAGCGGATGTCTTCTTTCCTTGCTTACGAGGCGGAGGAGAAGGACTACGACGCGCCGGAGCAGCCGGAGCGGCGGCGGGTCTCTTCCGCCCTTGCTGACGAGGCGGAGAAGGAGGAGGCTGGCTGCCCGGATGCGCCGGTGCAGGCGGAGAAGGAGACGGAGTGCCGCCACGCGCTGGAGAAGGAGCCGGCCGAGTGCCCTGATCGTCACTCACCGGAGGAGGAGGCGGTGGAGGAGGCGGAGTGCCCTGACTCGCCGGAGGAGGAGGAGGAGGCGGAGGCGTCCAGTTCGGAAGGTTGATGAGATCCTTCCGCCATAGGCATGGAGTCTTGAGCGAGAACCCAGCCGATACTCCCTTCACCGGTAGGGTGGTCAAGCGGAGGTCCTCAAATCCTCCGTTATTTCATCGACCATCACCTTAGCATATCCTTCGGAATCGGCGGCGGTGAAAAGTTGAGTCGGGTTTAGTAGGATAAACAGAGCCAACAGCCGCCTTGACCTTCAAATTGCTCCATTGCGCCATAAGGTGGCAATTTTCAGCATCCGTGATAGCATCCACGGGATAGCTGGCAGGAGCCGTCAAGGCATGCTGCTCGGCTGAAGCAGCTCGGTGGAAGCCACGCTGCTTCTCCGCTGAGATGGCGGGTAGCCGGGAAGCTTGCAGGTCGTTTGTTGTGATCTGCTGCTTCTCGTTCCTCTTCTCGTTCCTCTAGCCCCATTACCCTTTCGTGCAGCGCCTGCATTAGGCTCTGCTCCAGTTTCTACCTCCTCTCATGGGTTTTGTAACCCCTGCGTCCGAAATCCAGCCTTCCACGAAACGGAGCTGGCGTGCCTCGTGTCCGTCCGGGGTGCTCAGGATTCGAGGGCCATTGTGAGCTCGTCCTTCTCCTTGTCTCGAACGAACTTCCTTGCTGCGCTGCTTCGATATAATGTTGAAGCCTCTTGACTGGTATGTCCAATTGTTCGTCCGTCCCAAATGCACTTCCCGTTATAGGGTCCAAGGATCCGCCGCCCCAAGAACCAAGTCCGCAACGGTCTGGCCAGTTCATTGTCTCGGTTCGATCCCTTTATCAAGCAGATCATTCTCAGCCTTGGCCCATTTAGGCCGGGCTACGAGGTAGCCACGACCCGTGTGATGGTAAAGCTTCTTCTTCGCAGCATTTCTCTTGTTTGTCGCTGACATCTTTTTACTCTTTTCCGATGTCTTGTAGGCCACAAATGCGGGCCATCATCTCTGATCTTCTCATATTTGCCCTTGAATTCTGGTGTCTCATTTTTTCGACATACGTATTGAGTTATTTCTTCCAATTCCTGAATAGTTCTGGCATCTTCTTAAGAGCAAAAGACTTGATTAATGGCTCTATTACTGGCTTCTCCGGATCATCCTCTAGCGGTAGGGTAAAATTTGACTTCAGCTCACTCCAAAGATCATTTTTCTGCATATCATTGACACAAGACACCTCAGGGTCTTCGTTCTTAGGCTTATACCATTGGTGGATGCTGATCGGGATCTTGTCCCTAACCAGAACCCCGCACTGAGCAACAAATGCCTTCTTTGTCCGGTAGGGTTCAATCGGGTGGCCGTCAGCCTGCGATTTGTATGATCTCAAACTTTTCATCCGAGCTCAACTTTTTCTTCGGGCCTCGTCTCTTTACCGAAGTTGTGCTCGATCCGGAGGGCTAGAAAAAAGAACAAAGACGAGAGTTAATTAATATGTGTACATATATACCAAAACAAAGATGAGAGCTAGTCAGCACAGGCTTAACTAATATATATACCTGGCGGACTCGTTTTGGTGATCACGGAGCCGTCCTCACGGTCTACTTCTTCACCCTCTCCTTCTTGCACCGGCATTGGGTCATCGGAGCCATGTAAATCATAGCCAGCTGCTTCTTCACCCTCTCCTTCCAGACCATCGTTGTCGTTGAGAAACATCAACGAGCAGACGACATCACTTCCTTGTGCGATTATGTCCCTCAACAACGCTTCTTGTGCTTCGTCTCGGGGGGTGTCCATAGTTTCTACAAATATTTACAACATGGCAATTATTATTCAAACATGACAGATATGGATATATTAGTGCCAACGTAGAACTAGCTAGCTAATCACAATAAGGAATCATATTAGTGGCCTCGACGCTGCTTCTCTAGGGTTTGGGGTGGCCTCGACAACTCTTCAAGGGTTAGGGGGTGGCCTCGAGAACGCTTCAAGCTAGGAGGGTAATATCGACCCCCCCACGTGTTGAAGCTATCGGGAGGGGTCGGCGTTGAACAGACATCTATGTCCCACAAGTGACGTGGGCATCGGCGCCCATGATAGGGTAGAGGGTCGTGGATCGCCGAGCGGTCGAGGTCAAGGGTCGAAGATCGCCGAGGGTCGGGAGGTTGCCTAGTGTCAAAGGATTCAACAAAACCATGTCTTCATCATTAGGTAAAGTAACAGGTGCATGATGGTGCGAAGCTCTCCAAAGTTGTTTTGGAGCGGAGTCCCGAGATAGGATAATTAGCTTTTGGTACAAAGTTCAGCAAAAGGCAAATTATCCTATCCGGACTCCATTCCGAACAACTTTGGAGGACTTCATACCATCATGCCATGGTTACTTCCGGCTAATGATGAAGCCATGGATTTCTTCAATACTTTGACACTATAGGAACCTCGACCTGAAACCTTCGACCCTTGACCCTTAACGACCCTCGACCCTCTACCCTAGTTCCCGACCCTCGACCCTCGGCGATCCTCGACACCCTCGTTCCCGATAAAATTAAGAAGAAGAAGAAAAAAAGAGGAGAAAAAGGAGAAGAAGCTCCTCTATTCCTTCTTCTTCTCCTCTTTTTTTCTTCTTCTTCTTTCTCTTCTTCCTCTCCTCGTCTTCTCCTTCTTCTTCTCCTTCTTTCTCTACTTATTTTCCTTTTCCTTATTTTACTTTTTCCTCTCCACTAACATAAAATGCACTAACCTAAAATGCAACAAACATAAAATGCACTAAATCGATCAACTAACCTAAAATCAGTGATAAAATGCACTAACCTAAAATCGATATCTACTAACAACTTAAAAAATACATATATGAAAAAATGCATATATTAAAAAACATCATCATATCATCAACAGAAAAAATAGTATATTTTCTAAAATCTATCTTTTGCATATATACATCAACATATATATACACTAACCTAAAATGCACAAAATGCTATCGGAGAGGGGTATATCGACCCCCTCATGTATCCACATACATACATCCATACATACATATATACTTACATATATGTATAAATTTTTACATATAGAAACTTTTGCATATATAAAGTTTTTCTAAAATCTAACTTTTGCATTATATGAACATATATACACAGAGAACATATACATAAAATGCACAAAAAATAAGAGGAAAGGGCGCCGGCGGGACGGACCGGCGCGGCGTGTGGTGGTCGGGACGGCCGGCAGGGCGGCGGCACGGGTCGGGGCAGGGCAGCCGGCAGGGCGGCAGCGCGGCGACGGCGACGGCGACGGGGTCGGTGTAGGTGAAGGCCAATGAGAGAGCGACGGCGACGGGTCGGGGCGGCGCAGGGCGGCGGCGCGCGACGGTATCGGGCAAAGAAGGGGCGGCGAGCAGCAGTCGGGGCAGGGCAGGGGCCAGCGCGCGTCTGTGGGCGGCGCGGTGACGGTGTCGGGCAGTGCAGGGTCGGGCCGGCAGGGGCGGCGGGGCGACGGCGACGGGTCGGGGCAGCAGGGCGGCGGCGACGGCGAGGTGGACCAGCTGACGGCGTCGGGGCAAGGCTCGGCGGCGGCGACGAGGAGCGAGGCGTCGGGCGAGAAGAAACAGATGAATTTTGGCAAAACTGCTGAGTGTTGTATATATAGCAGGGCATTAGTCGGTTCGTGGCTCCAACCGGGACCAATGCCCCCTTAGTCCCGGTTGGAGCCACCAACCGGACCAAAGGCCAATTTTCAGCAGCCCAAAGGGCGGAAGCGGCGACCTTTGGTCCTGTTGGTGGCACCAACCGGGACTAAAGGGGCATTGGTCCCGTTGGAGCCACGAACCGGACTAATGCCTTTAGTCCCGGTTGGTGCCACCAACCGGGACCAAAGGCCATGTGCTGCCCAGCGCCAAATGTTTTGTCCCACTCGCTAGTTGAGAGGAGCCGCACCAGTTTATAAGGTGCGGTGTGGCTCCCTCTCGAGCTCCTCCTAAAGCAGGCTTTGGGCCTAACTCGCCATCTGTGCTGTGGGCCTGCTCGGCCTTCCGCGGGCCTGAATCTCGCCCATAGGGTTTCTAGTCGTATTCAGGCCGTGGGGGCCCAATGAGGTGGCACTTTTTTTGCTTTATATTTTATTTCTTTTTGCTTTTAGTTTTAGAAAAATATAAACTTTCCATTAGTGCCATTAGTTTTAAAATTTGAAAACACTTTTTTGTTTTCTTTGTTGCTTTATTTATTTTATTTTGTTTCTACTTACAACAAAATACTTATTGTTGCTATTTTTATTTTTTTCAAGTTTTTTGTTTTGTTTTCTGCGTTATTTATTTTCTTTTGGTTTTTGCTTTATTTTTTAATTCTTTTTGCTTTTAGGTCTGCAAAATTATAAACTTTCTGTTAGTGCTTTTAATTTTAGAAAAATATAAACTTTCTGTTAGTGCCATTAGTTTTAAAATTGAAAACACTTTTTTGTTTTATTTGTTGCTTTATTTATTTTATTTTGTTTCTACTTACAACAAAATGCTTATTGTTGCTATTTTTTTCAAGTTTTTTGTTTTGTTTTCTGCATTATTTATTTTCTTTTGGTTTTTGCTTTATTTTTAATTCTTTTTGCTTTTAGGTCAGCAAAATTATAAACTTTCTGTTAGTGCCATTTGTTTTAGAACAATTATAAACTTTCTGTTTGTGCCATTAGTTTTATAAAATTTGAATTCTTTGAAATTTGTGTGAATCACAAGTTTGTGAGCTCAACAAGGCGTGAGGGACGGGCTTATAAACCGGTGTGGCGCCCTTCAGTTGGCGAGGTTTTCAAATTCATAGTTTTCAAATGAACTCTGAAAAAGTTGGCATAGCATGTTCATGAACAAAATGGACAATGGTATCATACTCGTGTGTTACAAAGTTGGCATGGTATCATCATAATAGTTGCGGAGAAAGTCTTCACTTTTTCTTCGCTTGTGTCGTTTGCTTATTGCGCCAGTAACCATGGATAATCTTCATCGTTTATCGGGATGCTTGGGTCAGCCTTGACTTTGAAGGGGGAATTTCATGAAACTTTTCATACTCTTGAGACATGTCTGTCTTGCCCTCCACTCCCGGGATGTCCCTTTTCCCGAAAGAACTATGTGGCGCTTTGGCTCATCGTATGATGTATTCGCTTCCTTATCTTTTCTTTTCCTCGGTCCGGTAGACATGTCCTTCACATAGATAACCTGTGCCACATCATTGGCTAGAACGAGCGGTTCGTCGGTGTACCCAAGATTTTTCAGATCCTTGTTGTCATTCCGTCTTGTAGGTCTACCTGCACCCGCCTCTGACAGATTGACCCACTTGCACTTAAACAAAGGGACCTTAAAATCTACTCCGTAGTCAAGTTCCCATATGTCTACTATGTAACCATAATATGTGTCATTTCCTTGTCGGTTGCTGCATCAAAGCGGACACCGCTGTTTTGGTTGGTGCTCTTTTCATCTTGGTCAATCGTGTAAAATGTATTCCCATTTATCTCGTATCCTTTCCAAATCATTACAATCGAAGATGGTCCCTGGACAACAAGTACAGCTCATCACAAACAGTGTTGTCACCTCGAGACGTGTTTCCAACCAACTGCTGAAAGTCTGATGTGTTCACATGTAATCCGATCGTCGCCGCTCCGGGTGTTTGGAGCGCAGAGGCTGTTCTTGTGTTCATCGACATACGGGTCACCAAGGTAGAGTTACGTAGAACTGTGTAGTGTGCTTGAGACCAAGAATATCCGTCCCTGCATATTATTGAGTCTCTTCCAAGCGTGCCTTTTCTAGTCAGTCTCCCCTCATACCGCGATTTAGGGAGACCTATCTTATTAAGGCCAGGAATGAAGTCAACACAAAACCCGATGACATCCTCTGTTTGATGGCCCATGGAGATGCTTCCTTCGGCCTAGCACGATTCTGAACATATTTCTTTAGGACTCCATGAACCTCTCAAAGGGGTACATATTGTGTAGAAATACGGGCCCCAGAATGACAATCTCGTCGACTTGATGAACTAGGACGTGCGTCATGATATTGAAGAAGGATGGTGGGAACACCAGCTCGAAACTGACAAGACATTGCACCACATCACTCCTTAGCGTTGGTACGATTTCTGGATCGATCACCTTCTGAGATATTGCATTGAGGAATGCACATAGCTTCACAATGGCTAATCGGACGTTTTCCGGTAGAATCCCCCTCAATGCAACCGGAAGCAGTTGCGTCATAATCACGTGGCAGTCATGAGACTTTAGGTTCGGAACTTTTTCTCGGCATATTTATTATTCCTTTATATTCGACGATAAGCCGTCGGGACCTTCATACTCAGCAGGCATTGAAAGAATATTTCTTTCTCTTCTTCGTAAGAGCGTAGCTGGCAGGACCTTCATCTTTGCTTGGAGGCATGCCCTCTTTTTCGTGCAAGCGTTGCAGGTCCTCGGTGTATCTTTTTCTTCCCATACACGCCCAAGAAGCCTAGCAGGTTCACGCAAAGGTTCTTGGTCACGCATCACGTCGATCAAGAGCGGACCTCTAGGTCTTTCCAGAGGGTAGGTCCCAAAATATAGATTTCTTCTTCCACATGGGTGCGTGATTCTCAGCGTCATTCGAACAGCTAGTCCGCGGGACCCTTTCCAAAGACTACGTGTAAATCATTGACCATAGCAAGTATGTGATCACCGATGCGCATGGCGGGCTTCTTCCGGTGATCTGCCTCGCTTTTGAAATGCTTGCCTTTCTTTCGACATTGATGGTTGGTCGGAAGAAATCGGCGATGGCCCGTACACATTCTTCCCGCAGCTTCCCGGTATATACTATCGGTGTCAAGTAAACAGTGCGTGCATCGTGGTATCCCTTGTTTGTCTGTCCCGAAGGTTCTTGAGAGCGGGCCAATCGTTGATGGTCACGAACAGCAACGCCTTTAGGTCAAATTCCTCCTTTTGTGCTCATCCCACGTCGTACCTGTTTCCATTCCACAGCTATAATAGTTCTTCAACTAATGGCCTTAGGTACACATCAATGTCGTTGCGGGTTGCTTATGGCCTTGGATGAGAACTGGCATCATAATGAACTTCCGCTTCATGCACATCCAAGGAGGAAGGTTATACATACATAGAGTCACGGGCCAGGTGCTGTGATTGCTGCTCTGCTCCCGAAAGGATTAATGCCATCCGCGCTTAAAGCAAACCATACGTTCCTTGGGTCCTTTGCAAACTCATCCCAGTACTTTCTCTCGATTTTTCTCCATCTGCGACCCGTCAGTGGGTGCTCTCAACTTCCGTCTTTCTTACGGTCCTCACTGTGCCATCGCATCAACTTGGCATGCTCTCCGTTTGAACAGACGTTTCAACCGTGGTATTATGGGAGCATACCACATCACCTTCGCAGAACCCTCTTCCGGAGGCTCGCCGTCAACATCACCAGGGTCATCTCGTCGATCTTATACGCAATGCACCGCATACCGGCATGCGTTCAGATCCTTGTAGGCACCACGGTAGAGGATGCAGTCATTAGGGCATGCATGTATCTTCTCCACCTCCAATCCTAGAGGGCATACGACCTTCTTTGCTGCGTATGTACTGTCGGGCAATTCGTTATCCTTTGGAAGCTTCTTCTTCATTATTTTCAGTAGCTTCTCAAATCCTTTATCGAGCACAGCATTCTCTGCCTTCCACTGCAGCAATTGAGTACGGTACCGAGCTTTGTGTTGCCATCTCCGCAATTGGGGTACAACCCTTTTTGTGATCCTCTAACATGCGATTGAACTTCAGCTTCTCCTTTTGACTTTCGCATTGTGTCCTTGCATCGACAATGACCGGCGGAGATCATCATCATGGGGCACATCGTCTGGTTCCTCTTGATCTTCAGCAGCTTACCCCGTTGCAGCACCATCGTGCACATCGTCTGTGCATCTTGATGTTCAGTAGCATCACCGTATTCAGGGGCACATAGTTGTCATCGTACTCTTCTTCCTCGCCGTCTTCCATCATAACCCCTATTTCTCCGTGCCTCGTCCAAACATTATAGTGTGGCATGAAACCCTTGTAAAGCAGGTGGGTGTGAAGGATTTTCCGGTCGAGTAAGACTTCAGATTCCCACATATAGGGCATGGACAACACATAAAACCATTCTGCTTGTTTGCCTCAGCCACTTGAGAAAAGCATGCACGCCCTTAATGTACTCGGAGGTGTGTCTCACACCGTACATCCATTGCGGTTCATCTGCGTGCATTATATATAATTAAGTGTGTCAAAAATCATTACGAACATCATGAATAGATAATTAAGTGACCAAATTAATAGAAGTTCATCATCACATAAAACCAAAGTACATACATAGTTCTCATCTAACAACATAAAGCTCTGCGAGCATCTAAATTAATTAAACCATACATTGAAACTATGTAAAACATTTCAATGTGAAAACAAATACGATCATAATCGCAAACAAGGTAACAACTGATCCAACGGCATAATGATACCAAGCCTCGGTATGAATGGCATATTTTCTAATCTTTCTCATCTTCAAGCGCATTGCATCCATCTTGATCTTGTGATCATCGATTTACATCCGCAACATGCAACTCCAATATCATCTTCTCCTCCTCAAGTTTTTTATTTTTCCTTCAAGAAATTGTTTTCTTCTTCAACTAAATTTAACCTCTCGACAATAGGGTCGGTTGGAATTTCCGGTTCAACAACCTCCTAGATAAATAAAATCTATGTCACGTTGGTCGGCATAATTTTCATAAACAATAAATGAACCAATAGTTATGAAAAGATAATATATACCACATCCGAATCATAGACAGGACGAGGGGCCGACGGGGGCGGATACCAAAACCATCGCACTATATAAGATGCAATAATAAAAGTAAGAAAATAATACAAGTAAGAATATTTTTCCTTTCAGAAAGAAGATAAGAACAAGAGGCTCACCACGGTGGTGCTGGCGATGAGATCGGCGCGGGTGATCGACGGCGGTGAAGACGGGGACGGGGCGTGACGGACCGCTAAACCTAGACAAATATTGAGGAAAATGGAGGTTGGAGGTCGAGCTTGGAGAGGAGAAAGCTTAAGTAGTGTGGCTCGGGCATTTCATCGAACACCTCATGTGCATAGGAGGTGAGCTAGAGCACCACAATGCCCCCCCTCGCCGGCAAGAGAAAAACAGAGCAATGGAGTGCTCTGCTCGCGAGCGAGGGGTATATATAGGCAGCACTATTGGTCCCGGTTCGTGGCATGAGCCGAGACTAAAGGGAAGCCTTTGGTCCCGGTTCATGCCACGAACCGGGACCAATAGTGGTGGGCCAGGAGCCAGGACCATTGGTCCCGGTTCGTCCCACCAACCGGGACCAAAAGGTCCGGACGAACCGGGACCAATGGCCCACGTGGCCCGGCCGGCCCCCTGGGCTCACGAACCGGGGCAAATAGCTCCATTGGTCCCGGTTCTGGATTGAACCGGGACTAATGGGCTAAACTGCCCTGGACGAAAGCCCCTTTTTCTACTAGTGCATTAGCTCAATGAGCTATATGTTGTTATGAATTACCAAAACCACCTAGGGATAGTTGCACATTTAGGTGTACCCAATAGTCTCTTTTGGGTATCCTATGAAGACACATTTCTCCGATTTGGGTTCGAGCTTATCTGGTTGAAGTTTCTTCACATAAGCATCGCAGCCCCGAACTTTAAGAAACGACAACTTTGGTTTCTTGCCAAACCACAGTTCACAAGGCGTTATCTCAACGGATTTTGATGGTGCCCTATTTAATGTGAATGCGGCCGTCTCTAAAGCATAACCCCAAAATGATAGCGGTAAATCAGTAAGAGACATCATAGATCGCACCATATCTAGTAAAGTACGATTACGATTTCGTTGTGGTGTTCCGGGTGGCGTGAGTTGCGAAACTATTCCGCGTTGCTTCAAATGTAAACCAAACTCATAACTCAAATATTCTCCTCCACGATCAGATCGTAGAAATTTTATTTTCTTGTTACGAATTTTCCACTTCACTCTGAAATTCTTTGAACTTTTCAAATGTTTCATATTTGTGTTTCATCAAATAGATATACCCATATCTTCTCAAATCATCTGTGAAGGTGAGAAAATAACGATACCCGCCGCAAGCCTCAATATTCATTGGACCACATACATCAGTATGTATGATTTCCAACAAATCAGTTGCTCGCTCCATAGTTCCGGAGAACGGCGTTTTAGTCATCTTGCCCATAAGGCACGGTTCGCAAGTACCAAGTGATTCATAATCAAGTGATTCCAGAAGTCCATCAGTATGGAGTTTCTTCATGCGCTTTACAGCAATATGACCCAAACGGCAGTCCCACAAATAAGTTGCACTATCATTATCAACTCTACATCTTTTGGCTTCAACATTATGAATATGTGTATCACTACTATCAGATTCAATAAAAATAGACCACTCTTCAAGGGTGCATGACCATAAAAGATATTGCTCATATAAATAGAACAACCATTATTCTCTGATTTAAATGAATAACTGTCTTGCATCAAACAAGATCTAGATATAATGTTCATGCTTAACGCTGGCACCAAATAACAATTATTTAGGTCTAAAACTAATCCCGATGGTAGATGTAGAGGTAGCATGCCGACCACGATAACATCGTCTTTGGAACCATTTCCCACACGCATCGTCACCTCGTCCTTAGCCAATCTTCGCTTAATCCGTAGTCCCTGTTTCGAGTTGCAAATATTAGCAACAGAACCAGTATCAAATACCCAGGTGCTATTGCGAGCATTCGTAAGGTACACATCAATAACATGTATATCACATATACCTTTGTTCACTTTGCCATCCTTCTTATCCGCCAAATACTTGGGGCAGTTCCGCTTCAAGTGTCCAGTCTGCTTGCAGTAGAAGCACTCAGTTTCAGGCTTAGGTCCAGACTTGGGTTTCTTCTCCTGAGCAGCAACTTGCTTGCTGTTCTTCTTGAAGTTCCCCTTCTTCTTCCCTTTGCCCTTCTTCTTGAAACTGGTGGTCTTATTGACCATCAACACTTGATGCTCCTTCTTGATTTCTACCTCCGCAGCCTTTAGCATTGGGAAGAGCTAGGGAATAGTCTTGTCCATCCCTTGCATATTATAGTTCATCACGAAGCTCTTGTAGCCTGGTGGCAGTGATTGAAGAATTCTGTCAATGACACTATCATCAGGAAGATTAACTCCCAGTTGAATCAAGTGATTATTATACCCAGACATTTTGAGTATATGTTCACTGACAGAACTATTCTCCTCCATCTTACAGCTATAGAACTTATTGGAGACTTCATATCTCTCAATCCGGGCATTTGCTTGAAATATTAACTTCAACTCCTGGAACATCTCATATGCTCCATGACGTTCAAAACGTCGTTGAAGACCCGGTTCTAAACCGTAAAGCATGGCACACTGAACTATTGAGTAGTCATCAGCTTTGCTCTGCCAGACGTTCTTAACGCCGCGTCGGTTGCATCTACAAAGAGGCCTGGCACCCAGCGGTGCTTCCAGGGCGTAATTCTTTTGTGCAGCAATGAGGATAATCCTCAAGTTACGGACCCAGTCTGTGTAGTTGCTACCATCATCTTTCAACTTAGCTTTCTCAAGGAACGCATTAAAATTCAACGGAACAACAACATGAGCCATCTATCTACAACAAACATAGACGAGCAAAATACTATCAGGTACTAAGTTCATGATAAATTTAAGTTCAATTAATCATATTACTTAAGAACTCCCACTTAGACAGACATCAGTCTAGTCATCTAAGTGATCACGTGATCCAAATCAACTAAACCATGTCCGATCATCACGTGAGATGGAGTAGTTTCAATGGTGAACATCACTATGTTGATCATATCTACTATATGATTCACGTTCGACCTTCGGTCTCCGTGTTCGAGGCCATATCTGTATATGCTAGGCTCGTCAAGTTTAACTTGTATTCGCGTGTGCAACTGTTTTGCACCGTTGTATTTGAGCGTAGAGCCTATCACACCCGATCATCACGTGGTGTCTCAGACGAAGAACTTTCGCAATGGTGCATACTCGGGAGAACACTTCTTGATAATTAGTGAGAGATCATCTTAAAATGCTACCGTCAATCAAAGCAAGATAAGATGCATAAAGGATAAACATCACATGCAATCAATATAAGTGATATGATATGGCCATCATCATCTTG
This sequence comes from Aegilops longissima, assembly GCA_021605205.1. Taxonomy (NCBI): domain Eukaryota; kingdom Viridiplantae; phylum Streptophyta; class Magnoliopsida; order Poales; family Poaceae; genus Aegilops; species Aegilops longissima. Next base: position 22,925,251 of record CM038680.1, read on the forward strand.
TGTTTGTGATCTCCATCTCCGAAGCACCGTCCTGATCACCATCGTCACCGGCGCGACACCTTGATCTCCATCGTAGCATCATTGTTGTCTCGCCAATCTTATGTTTCTACGACTATCGCTACCGCTTAGTGATAAAATAAAGCATTACAGGGCGATTGCATTGCATACAATAAAGCGCCAACCATATGGCTCCTGCCAGTTGCCGATAACTCGGTTACAAAACATGATCATCTCATACAATAAAATATAGCATCACGTCTTGACCATATCACATCACAACATGCCCTGCAAAAACAAGTTAGACGTCCTCTACTTTGTTGTTGCAAGTTTTACGTGGCTGCTACAGGCTTAGCAAGAACCGTTCTTACCTACTCATCAAAACCACAACGATAGTTCGTCAAGTTAGTGCTGATTTAACCTTAGCATGGACCGGGCGTAGCCACACTCGGTTCAACCTAAAGTTGGAGAAACTGACACCCACTAGCCACCTCTGTGCAAAGCACGTCGGGAGAACCGGTCTCGCGTAAGCGTACGCGTAATGTCGGTCCGGGCCGCTTCATCCAACAATACCGCCGAACCAAAGTATGACATGCTGGTAAGCAGTATGACTTGTATCGCCCACAACTCACTTGTGTTCTACTCGTGCATATAACATCTACGCATAAAACCTGGCTCGGATGCCACTGTTGGGGAACGTAGTAATTTCAAAAAAAATCCTACGCACATGCAAGATCATGGTGATGCATAGCAACGAGAGGGGAGAGTGTTGTCCACGTACCCTCGTAGACCGAAAGCGGAAGCATTATAACCACATGGTTGATGTAGTCGTACGTCTTCACGACCAGACCGATCAAGCACCGAAACTACGGCACCTCCGAGTTCTAGCACACGTTCAGCTCGAAGACGTTCCCCGGACTCCGATCCAGCAAAGTGTCGGGGAAGAGTTCCGTCAGCACGACGGCGTGGTGACGATCTTGATGTTCTACCGTCGCAGGGCTTCGCCTAAGCACCGCTACAATAATATCGAGGACTATGGTGGAGGGGGGCACCGCACAAGGCTAAGAGATCTCAAGGATCAATTGTTGTGTCTCTAGGGTGCCCCCCTGCCCCCGTATATAAAGGAGCAAGGGGGAAGGCCGGCCGGCCCTTGCTAGGCGCGCCAGGAGGAGGAGTCATCCTCCTAGTAGGAGTAGGACTCCCCTCTTTCCTACTCCTACTAGGAGGGGGAAAGGAAGGGGGGGATGGAGAGGGAAAGGGGGCGCCGCCCCCCTCTCCTAGTCCAATTCGGACCAGAGTGGAGGGGGCGCGTGGCCCACCCTGGCTGCCCCTCTCTCTCTCTCCACTAAGGCCCATAAGGCACATTACTTCTCCCGGGGGGGTCCGTAACACTCCGGCACTCCGATTTTCTCCGAAATCACCCGGAACACTTCCAGTGTCCGAATATAGTCGTCCAATATATCAATCTTTATGTCTCAACCATTTCGAGACTCCTCGTCATGTCCGTGATTGTAGCGACCCGACCCAAAATCGGTCAAGTCTCTGTGTCTGTACCATCCCAAGATCATGCTGGTACTCACAGTACATTGATGAAATAATCAAAGTTCAATCACACCTGAATTTATTACACGATTCTCATATCGAGTCTTTATTACAATAGAATAAATTCGGCCGAAGGCCAACTCATGAGAAATAACTAAGTAAAGCTTCGGAAGCGTAGAAGAATAGCGAGTCCATCCGACTCCAAAGGGCAATCGCCAAGCGCGTATCGTAGCCTCAATCCTGATCGGAGTACTCCTCTGCAACATAAAACGTTGCAGCCGTGTAGGTCAGCATTTTGAATATGCTGGCAAGTCATGAAGAGAGACATAATAATAAAATTTCTAACATTATATGCAATTTGGCGGTGGGGCTCTAAGTTTCATTGTTTTGCGACAAGCCAGTTTTTTCCTACTACAGTGGACTTTCTTGCAAATACTACAAAATTGTTGGTAGTTATTGAGATGGTTCCACCAACCAATATCTCATTCCCAAATTATTAAGTCATAACCCCCTCAATTAATTTATTAATTTCAATGTTGAGATTTCCGAATACTTCCAAGTTCCAGAGGCTCAACTTGTCCGTAACGGGACACGGCTAATCGATTAGATCTTTTCTCCGCAGAGGTTTATGACTTTACCCGCAAGAATCGTTCCTCCTTTTAAGTCTTCGCACTTCACGGTGTTTGAAGACGGACGAACGAAACAGGGTCTTCCAAGAGTTCCTCCGGCCACTGCCGTACCCATCCAATCCTACCGTTCTTCTACATCTCGTAGCACCGTCGGCCGAGTCACAACTAGGGTTGACCAAGCGAGCCCATAATGGCTTGCGGCTGCACGTAAGCTTCCGGTCAATGGGGTATACATCCGTCTCTTCGTGGCTGGGTGAAGCTTTCCATAAGATGTCATGGCACTTCTCCATGCATCCCGGCCAACCACTGGGTTCTCCAGGTGCCCACAACCGCCCTCCACCCAAAGAGTGAATTCAAGTCCATCTTGAGCTTGAAGTTCATGGGGTTGTCATCATCTTGACTCTCACATCTCCCTTATGAATTCACTCAACCAACCCCGTCTACGAGCATAGCAAAATTAAACTACTTCGTCCCGGGTCATGGTAACAAGGGGAATTGGTTCATCCTACCTCATGATACTACTCAAGAACATAACTTCAAAATTTCACCTACTGCATGCATGGTGGGGAGGTAAAATTCTAATGCAATAAAAATCTTAGGTATTTGTAAAGAAAACATGATCAATGACTTGCCTTGCTGACGATCTTCGTAAGCTAGGGACTCGTGGTAGCAAGCTTCGCACTCCGGAAATTATACCGAGGCAAACAACAATCATAATAAGCATATAGCATATGATCACTTACGTAAGAGCTTGCTAATATGAAACACAGAAAACAAACGAATCAAAACCCAAAGGAAAACTCGAAGAAATCCAACTCAATGCTTTCCTACTTCAAGCAACAACTAAAAATAGTTTTACATAACAAAAAATTTCTTAACAGAACCTAAGCATGGGTATATGCTACCTAACAGAAAAGAATTCATCAAGCAACTAGGAGCAAAAAGAATCACCTTAAAATCTATTATAAAACTCCTATTAGGCCTAAAGCAAATTCTAGTAGGAAAATTAAAATAAAAATTTTATTTATTATAAATAAAAGTTCTTGCTCTAAAGTTACAGAAACTAACCTAGAATAATCTATCACATAGGAAAAATAAATTTATTTGCTAATTAAAACAATAGGAAAACAGTACCTAGTTAAATAATTAAGAATAACATGATTCTGGTTAAAACTATTTTTTATTACTCCTAAAATTCCCAAATAAATTCCTACGGTTAGGCAATGTCAAAACAAAGTTGTGACAAAAAGAATCATTAAAAATAATATTCCTAACTCATTTTATAGCAGAATTACTATTCTGCCTAAATCTAAAATAAAGCAATTTTAAATAATTTTAACATGGCTAATTATATTTTCTACAGAAACTATAAGAAATTTGCAAACCAACAAAGAAAGAATCACTTAAAAATATTAAGTGGATTAAAAGATATGAATTTTTCAAATCTGAAACTATTCTGTTAAAACAGAAAACGAAAAAATAAAACTAAAAAGAAAAACGGGCTAATGGGCCTATATAACGCTTCGGCGTAATATAACTAAATCGTGCCCGAGGCTTTAAACCGCTTCGGGCCGGTTCAACTAAACCCAAAATAAACCGATCTAAACCGAAACTAACCCGGTTCACTAAAACTAAACCTAACTAAACCGTACCCCTTCGGGGGATCTAATCCTAACCCTAGAAATTGAATCGGACGGCGACGGGGGCTCCGGCGACTCACCGCGGGGGAAGACGACGGCGACGGTCGACGGCGGCTCGGGCGACCTTGGCGCGGCGGCTCCGGTGGTCGGGGACGACGGGGACCTCCGGCCAGGGTCTTGGCGTGGCGAGGTGGACTCGGGGTGGAGTCGGGCGAGGTCGAGGGTTCGGGATGGCGGTCTTGGAGTTAATGGCGGCGGCGGCGCTCGAACTCCGCGAGCATTTGCGGAGGAGGCGTCGTCGGGTGAGGCGAGGGGGGGGGGTCGATGGGGGTATATATAGGGGAGGCCTCGACTTGGAGGAGGGGCGATCGAGCGAGGGAATCATGGCGGATCCCGGATCCTGCGGGATCCGTGGCGGCGGCGCGGGCGGGTGGTGTCGCGAGAGGAAGAAGGGTGGGGTCCACCGTCAGTGAGTGAGGGGAGAGGGGAACAGGCGGGCGACCGTCCAAGGGTTTTCGGCGAGGAGTCGGTATTTGGCGGGCTGGGCCGCTCGGGTGTCTTGGTGGGCAGTGGCTGGGCCGCTGGTGTTAGCTGGGCAGTTGGCTGGCCTGGCGCCTGTGGGCTTTTTCTTTTCTAATTTTTTTGAAAATAAAAGAGAAAATATATAAAATATAAATATTTTATATAGGACATATATATATCAAAATGATCATGGGAATATTCCTATCATTTGAACATTTTCGAGGCAAAATCCAAACTTTATAAAAATCATTTTCTAAAATTCCAAATAAAACTCAAATTTGAATTCAAACTTTTTGGCAATGTTTTTCCTCTGATATTTTTGGAGTGTCATGTTTACTCCTCTCATACTTTTTCTCAAGTATTTATCAGGCATAGTTTTGAAATAATTTCCACTTGCCAAAATTTGAATTCAAATGCCAACAACTCCAAAACTTCTGAAACTTCAAATGCCACTCAAGTTCAAACAGAATGCATAGATGCTTAGCTATAATTGTAAAACATTCCAAATAGGAAATTTGGGATGTTACAGCGATCACATCTGGGACTCCGAACAACCTTCGGTGCATCAAAGCATATAAACTCATAATATAATTGTCATCGCAACGTTAAGCGTGCGGACCCTACGGGTTCGAGAACTATGTAGACATGACCTAGAACTGTTTCCGGTCAATAACCAATAGCGGAACCTGGATGCTCATATTGGCTCCTACATATTCTACGAAGATCTTTATCGGTCAAACCGCATAACAACATACGTTGTTCCCTTTGTCATCGGTATGTTACTTGCCCGAGATTCGATCGTCGGTATCTCAATACCTAGTTCAATCTCGTTACCGCAAATCTCTTTACTCGTTACGTAATGCATCATTCCGTAACTAACTCATCAGTTACATTGCTTGCAAGGCTTATAGTTATGTGCATTACCGAGAGGGCCCAGAGATACCTCTCCGACAATCGGAGTGACAAAACCTAATCTCGAAATATGCAACTCAACATGTACCTTTGGAGACACCTGTAGAGCTCCTTTATAATCACCCAATTACGTTGTGACGTTTGGTAGCACACAAAGTGTTCCTCCGGTAAACAGGAGTTGCATAATGTCATAGTTATAGGACTTGTATAAGTCATGAAGAAAGCAATAGAAATATACTAAACGATCAAGTGCTAAGCTAACGGAATGGGTCAAACCAATCACATCATTCTCCTAATGATGTGATCCCATTAATCAAATGACAGCACATGTCTATGGTTAGGAAACATAACCATCTTTGATCAATGAGCTAGTCAAGTAGAGGCATACTAGTGACAATAAGTTTGTCTATGTTTTCACACATGTATCATTTTTCCGGTTAATACAATTCTAGCATGAATAATAAACATTTATCATGATATGAGTGTTGGAAATATGCCCTAGAGGCAATAATAAAAGTATTATTATTATATTTCCTTGTTCATGATAATTGTCTTTTATTCATGCTATAATTGTATTATCCGGAAATCGTAATACACGTGTGAATACATAGACCACAATATGTCCCTAGTGAGCCTCTAGTTGACTAGCTCGTTGATCAATAGATAGTCATGGTTTCCTGACTATGGACATTGGATGTCATTGATAACGGATCACATCATTAGGAGAATGATGTGATGGACAAGACCCAATCCTAAGCATAGCACAAGATCGTAGTTCGCTTTTGCTAGAGGTTTTCCAATGTCAAGTATCTCTTCCTTAGACCATGAGATCGTGTAACTCCCGGATACCGTAGGAGTGCTTTGGGTGTACCAAACGTCACAACGTAATCGGGTGACTATAAAGGTGCATTACAGGTATCTCCAAAAGTGTCTGCTGGGTTGACACGGATCGAGATGGGATTTGTCACTCCGTGTATGACGGAGAGGTATCACTGGGCCCACTCGGTAGTGCATCATCATAATGAGCTCAAAGTGACCAAGTGTTTGGTCACGGATCATGCATTACGGTGCAGTAAAGTGACTTGCCGGCAACGAGATTGAGCGAGGTATTGGGATACCGACGATCGAATCTCGGGCAAGTAAAACCGATTTACAAAGGGAATTGTATACGGGTTGATTGAATCCTCGACATCGTGGTTCATCCGATGAGATTATCGAGGAGCATGTAGGAGCCAACATGGGTATCCAGATCCGCTGTTGGTTATTGCCCGAGAGCCGTCTCGGTCATGTTCGCATGTCTCCGAACCCGTAGGGTCTACACACTTAAGGTTCGGTGGCGCTTAGGGTTGTATGAATATGAGTATGCAGCAAACCGAATGTTGTTCGAGTCCGGATGAGATCCCGGACGTCACGAGGAGTTCGGAATGGTCCGGAGGTAAAGATTTATATATAGGAAGTCTTATTTTGGTCGCCGAAAAGTTTAGCACTTTATCGGTATTGTACAGGAGTGCCGAAAGGGGTCCGGGGTCCACGGGGTCCACCTGCCCGGGGGCACATGGGCTGTAGGTGCGCCTTGGCCTATATGGGCCAAGGGCACCAGCCCCAAGAGGCCCATGCGCTGGAGATAAGAGAGAGGAGAGTCCTAAAGGGGAAGGCACCTCAGGGGTGCCTTGGGGAGGATGGACTCCTCCCCCTCTTAACCGCACCCTTCCTTGGAGGAAGGGGCAAGGCTCGCCCTCCCCTCTCTTGCACCTATATAAAGGGAGGGAGGGAGGGTGGCCGCACCACAAGCCTGGCGCCTCCTCCTCCTGCAACACCTCCTCCTCCTCCCGTGGTTGCTTAGCGAAGCCTGCCGGGAGTTCTGCTGCATCCACCACCACGCCGTCGTGCTGCTGGATCATCATCAACCTCTCCTCCCCCCTTGATGGATCAAGAAGGAGGAGACGTCATCCGCTCCGTACGTGTGTTGAACGCGGAGGTGCTGTCCGTTCAGCACTATGTCATCGGTGATCTGAATCACGGCGAGTACGACTCCATCATCCCCGTTCCATTGAACGCTTCCGCACGCGATCTACAAGTGGTATGTAGATGCAATCACTCTCCCATGACTCGTTGCTAGATGAACTCATAGATGGATCTTGGTGAAACCGTAGGAAAAATTTTAATTTTCTGCAATGTTCCCCAACAATGAGGAAATAAATAATAACTTTATTATTGCCTCTAGGGCATATTTCCTTCATTAACTTCAAAAAGAACGGAGTAACGCATTAAGAAAGATGACATGATGTAGAGGGATAAATTCATGCAATATGATATAAACCCCATCTTTTTATCCTCGATGGCAACAATACAATACATGCTTTGCTGCCCTAACATCCTTTGGGAAAGGACACATAAGATTGAACCCAAAGCTAAGCACTTCTTCCATTGCAAGAAAGATCAATCTAGTAGGCCAAACCAAACTGATAATTCGAGAGACTTGCAAAGATAACTTAATCACACATAAAATAATTCAGAGGAGATTCAAATATTTGTCATAGATAAACTTGATCATAAACCCACAATTCATCGGATCTCGACAAACACACCGCAAAAAGAGTTACATCAAATAGATCTCCAAGAAGATCGAGGAGAACATGGTATTGAGATCCAAAGAGAGAGAAGAAGCCATCTAGCTAATAACTATGGACCCGAAGGTCTGTGGTAAACTACTCACAACTCATCGGAGAGGCCTTGGAGATGATGTAGAGGCCCTCCGTGATTGATTCCCCCTCCGGTGGAGCACCGACAAAGGCTCCAAGATGGGATCTCGCGGATACAGAAGGTTACGGCGGTGGAAATAGTTTTTCGTGGTCGCTTCTGATGTTTTCAGGGTACATGGGTATATATAGGATGAAGAAGTATGTCGGTGGACTCCCAAGGGGCCCACGAGATAGGGGGGCACACCCAGTAGGGGGGCGCGCCGTCCACCCTCGTGGCGGCTTTGTTTGTTTCTTGTCTTACAATCCAAGTCCTCTGGATCACGTTTGTTCCAAAAATCACGATCCCGAAGGTTTCATTCCGTTTCGACTCCGTTTGATATTCCTTTTCTTTGAAACACTGAAATAGGCAAAAAAAACAGCAATACGGGCTGGGCCTCCGGTTAGTAGGTCAGTCCCAAAAATGATATAATTGTGTAAAGTAAAGCCCATAAACATCCAAAATGGGTAATATAATAGCATGGAACAATCAACAATTATAGATACGTTGGAGACGTATCAGGGACCTGGGCCGGTCGGCTTGTCAGGAATGGTCTCTGGTTTGTCGGTGGGGTAGGGTCAGGAGACGGACCTGGACTCGCGGCCTCACGCGCCTCTGTAACGCCCCCGATGCGGCTATATCTCCCACGTGTCGAGGCACGACTTAGAGGCATAACCGCATTGAAAGCAATGTCGCAAGTGAGGTAAGCTTCACACAACCCATGTAATGATCAAGGGAAAGATACATAGTTGGCTTACAGTCGCCACTTCACACAGTACATAAATAAACATACATCATTCAGAGTACACTCAAGGTCCGACTACGGAACCAAAATGAAAGAAGATACCCCAAATGCTAACACAGATCCCCGAATCGTCCCAACTGGGCACCACTACTGATCATCTGGAAACGACACATAGTAACGACCACGTTCCTCGTCGAACTCCCACTTGAGCTCGGTGGAATCATCTGCACTGGCCTCATCGGAACCTGCAACTGTGTTTGGAAGTATCTGTGAGTCACGGGGACTCAGCAATCTCACACCCGCGAGATCAAGACTATTTAAGCTTTAGGAAGGATATAGTAGTAAAGTGGAGCTGCAGCAAGCGACTAGCATATATGGTGGCTACATCGCAAAAGAGAGCGAGAAGAGAAGCAAAGCACGGTCGTGAAACTAGTAGTGATCAATAAGTGATCCTGAACTACTTACGTCAGACATAACTCCAACACCGTGTTCACTTCCCGGGCTCCGCCGAGAAGAGACCATCACGGTTACACACGCGGTTGATGTGTATTTTAATTGAGGTCATCTTTAAGTTTTCTACAACCGGACATTAACAAATTCCCATCTGCCTCATAACCGCGGGCACGGCTTTGAAAGATATTACCTGCAGGGTGTCCCAACTTAGCCCATTATAAGCTCTCACGGTCAACGAAGGATTATTCCTTCTACCGAAGACCGATCAATCTCGGAATCCGGACTACAAGACATTTCGACAGCAATAAAACAAGACCAGCAAAGCCGCCCGAATGTGCCGACAAATCCCGATAGGAGCTGCACATATCTCGTTCTCGTGGCACACCGGATGAGCCAGACGCGTCGGGTTGGCATAAACCCTGGTTGCCCAAGGGCGCCGGACATCGCTCAAGTTGGGCCAGCAATCGAAGGAGAACTGGCCCGGGTTAAAATAAGATGACCCTCGGGCTCGCGAAAACCCGGGGGAAAAAGGCTTAGGTGGCAAATGGTAAAACCAAAGTTGGGCCTTGCTGGACGAGTCTTATTCAAAGCGAACTGTCAAGGGGGTCCCATAAATCACCCAACCGTGTAAGGAACGCAAAATCAAGGAACATAACACCGGTATGACGGAAACTAGGGCGGCAAGAGTGGAACAAAACACCAGGCATAAGGCCGGGCCTTCCACCCTTTACCAAGTATATAGATGTGTTAAACATAGCAGATATATATATATTGTGATATCCCCAACAAGTAAACATGTTCCAAAGAGGAACAACATCTCCATGTTCCAACAAGGAACAAACTTCAGCTTCACCTGCAACTAACAACGCTATAAGAGGGGCTGAGCGAAGCGGTAACATAGCCAATCAACGGTTTGCTAGGAAAGGATGGTTAGAGCTGACATGGCAATATAGGTGGCATGACATAGCAAGTGGTAGGCATCGCAGCATAGGCATAGCAAAAGAGCGAGCAACTAGCATAGCAAAGATAGAAGTGATTTCGAGGGTATGGTCATCTTGCCTGCAATGTTCTCGGAGTTGTCGAAAGCTTGATCCTCGAAAACGTTCTCAACAGGTTCCTCGTTCACGTACTCGTCTCCCGACTCTACCCAAAGCAACAACACAGACAAAGGGTCCACAATAAATCACGGTGCAATGCACAATCAACATGATGCAAAACATGACATGAATATGTGGGATGTGATATGCAAAGCGTATGTGCGCTCCGGAAGGTAAATGAAAGACTAGGCATCATCTTGGCCAACCAAGCATGCCATCGGAAAGATGAGATGATTTCGTTAGAAATCGATATAGAGATCACCGGAAACGGATGCACGGAGTGGATATGGCGGGCAAAACAAGAAGGGTGAGAAAACCTACTTACCAGCATGATGAACAAAGCCATGCACGTGTGCAAACTACCTCATAGCATGATTCAAGTAAATATGCCCATGAAACACAACACATAACCATGATGCAAAAGACATGATCACAAACTTGCCCAAATGCAGAAACTAATGCCACCACTGAGTTGGTGGGATTTTTCTACCCCAAAAACATATATAATATGTTAGGGTTGCAGTAGAGAAATCATCCCAAAAGCATTAAGTTAAAACCTGCCTAAAAAGGAAGTTAACAGAAGTGGCAATTTCCAGATTTGGAAATGTCCAGAATTGGACTTGCCTAAAACAGAAAGGAATCAAAGCTGAAAATGGAAACGTGGGGTAAAAGAAAAAAATATGCATAAGGGGGGAGGCGCTGAGAGGCTGACAGGGTGGCCCCTACTGTCATAGAGACAGGGGCGAAATGGTGTAAAAAGGGGGGAGAAATACAGCCTCAGGGGGATTCGAACCCGGGTCTCCCCGGTGGAATCCTGCCCCTGCTACCACTGGGCTGGGCGGCGGCGACTGACAGAGGAAGGGCCTCGGCCCTTACATACTGCTGCTGCAGAGGAGGCGCACCGGATAAGCGCAAAACAGGAATAAAAAAGGGGGGGCGCTGACCGTTCGAACCAGTCGCCATGGTGAGAGCGGGGTCAACCAGCTCGGCTAGGGTAGGGGGTTCGGTAGGATCAGCGACGCTGCCCACTTGACCTAAACTCCCAGGCCGGACCCAAAACAGAAACGGGACGCCGACTCCGGCAAGGCCAACTGCGCCTACGGTGGCATGTTCCCTTGGACACGACGGGCACGCACGAGGGGGGCACCACGGGATCTTGAGGGGGCAAGCCCGAGCGGGGCTAGCGGCATACATGCACGCCAAAACAAACTGAACCCAACAACTACAACACGCCGGAGCACGCCGAGCGCGACCACGACACGGATCGGACCCTACACTACGGAGATCCAACGACGACAGGAAGGAGCAGGGAGGAAGTGGGGTATACCTCCTTACCCTAGGACAAGAGATCGGCGACGGAGACGGGCTGACGGCGAAGGTGTCGAGCTCTGAATTTTCGCCGGGAACCTGTCCGAGAAGAAGACCGAACAGGGGCGTCGATGAACTTGGCGAACCGGGCCCCCGTAGACGATGTCGTGGTCGTAGACGACGACGAGGAAGAAGAAGGACACGGTACGCAGGGTCGGGGTGGCCGGAGAGCACGCCCGGACGAGGCGCGGCCTCAGATGCGCTGGAACGAAAGGGCGGGCGCGAACTTGGTGGTTTTCTTACCTGGCGGCGGCGGCGAGAGGGAGAGGGGAACCCTAGGGTGTGGTTTGACCACGCGAGAGGGGATAAGTAGGGCTAGGGCGACGGGGCGAGCTCACGCTCCCCGTGCTCGGGGTCCCCATGGCGCTGGCGAGAGGAAAGGGAAAGGTGGGTGAGAAGGAGAGCGCTGTCGCTGCCAAGCGGGACCGGCGCTGCCACGTGGGCGGGATCCAGCGGGGGTAGATGCGGGTGTGGGTGCGCGAAGGCAGGAGGAGAGGCGAGCGGGCTGGCGCGCCTGCTCCCTGGGCTGCGGGGCTGAGGGAAAGTTGGGCCGGCTCGGGAGGCCGGAGCCCAGGTGGAGAGGGAAACGTGCGGGCTGGCCTGCTGCTGCTGCTCTCTCTTTTCTTTTCCTTTTAGAAATTCAAAAGGGAGAGAAAAGAAAGTACAGAAAGAAAAGAAAAGAGTTTGAGTGAAAGGAAAATATCCCCACACTCCTGGAATTCTCCACTATTTAAATAAATTGTAATGGACATTTTTAAAGGTAGAAAAATAAGACAAGTTTGAAAATATTTCAAACTTGTGCCATTTTTGAACCTGACCATAACAACTTCAAATGAGGAGATTTTTGGCAGAGAGGTTTAATGCAAGGAGCAAGATTAGCAGGGAGAAGATGAACATTAATTGAGAGAGGGAATTATATAGCACTTGAAAAGGAAGAAGTGGAGGGAAAGAGGAGATGGTAATGCAAGTAGGAATGGCACATGCAACCACATGACATGCAAGGGAAAACCACAACCAAATGACATGTAAGAGAACACCACAACCACATGACAAGAAAATAATGCAAGATGACAGAAGGCACAAATGCAATATGGTAAAAGGAGCAAAACAAGAAAGAGCAAAAAACCCAACATAACCAAACAAAAGAGGCCAAGCATGACAAGAACCCACAAGACTTAGATGAGGTCAAATTGATATATTGCCCAAAAAGGGGAAGTTTACATCCAGGGTGTTACAACACTCCACCACTACAAGAGGATCTCGTCCCGAGATCTAGGACTGAAAGAACTCCGGATACTCAGAACGGAGGTGATCCTCACGCTCCCAGGTAGCTTCTCGGTCGGAATGGTGTGACCACTTCACTTTCAGGAATTTGATTGACTTGTTGCGAGTCTTGCGCTCGGTTTCTTCAAGAATAGCAACGGGGTGCTCATGATAAGAGAGATCTTCTTGAAGGTCAATCTCTTCGAAGTTGATAGTGCGTTCAGGAGTCTTGAAGCACTTGCGAAGTTGTGACACGTGAAACACATCGTGCACGCTTTGCAAAGTTGGATGGAAGCTCAAGTTGATAGGCGAGATCGCCTCTTTTCCCAATGATTTTGAAAGGACCCACGTATCTAGGGGCAAGCTTCCTTTGATACCGGGGCGAGTGCCTTTCATTGGAGAGACGCGAGGTAGACATGGTCTCCGATTTCAAAAGTCACATCACGGTGCTTATCATCATAATAGCTCTTCCGCGCGATTTGCGCGGCTTTGAGATTCTCACGAATGACCTTGCACATCTCTTACATTCGTGATCAAGTCATTGCCAAGAAGTTGGCGTTCACCTGTCTCGCACCAATTGAGAGGAGTACGGCACTTTCTGCCATAGAGGATTTCGAATGGGGCCTTGCCCGAACTCGCTTGGAAGCTGTTGTTGTAAGAGAACTCGGCATAAGGAAGACAATCTTCCCACTTCATACCGAAGGAAATGACACAAGCCCTGAGCATATCTTCAAGAATTTGATTTACTCGCTCAACTTGGCCACTTGTTTGAGGATGGAAAGCTGTGCTGAAACGAATGTTGGTGCCCATGGCCTTCTGAAAAGAATCCCAGAACTTGGAGGTAAAGATGCTGCCACGGTCTGAAGAGATCACTTGTGGAATGCCGTGCAAGGAGACAATCCTGGAGGTGTATAGCTCTGCCAACTGAGCTGCAGTGATGGATTCTTTGATAGGAAGAAAATGAGCCACTTTAGTAAGCTTGTCAATGACAACAAAGATAGCATCATTTCCACGCTTGGACTTTGGAAAGCCAGTCACGAAGTCCATTTCAATATGATCAAACTTCCATTCAGGAATAGCAAGGGGTTGAAGGAGACCAGCTGGTCTTTGGTGTTCTGCTTTCACTCTTCTGCAGACATCACACTCATTCACGAATTGAGCAATTTCTCGCTTCATTCGAGTCCACCAATATGACTGCTTGAGGTCATGGTACATCTTCGTACTTCCAGGATGGATGGATAGAAGCGAATTGTGAGCCTCGTTCATAATGACTTTTCTCAGATCACCCTTAGGAACCACAATCCGGTCCTCAAAGAACAGAGTGTCTTTGTCATCAACGCGGAAGCACTTGTACTTGGAAATGCCCTTGTCGATACCACGTTTCACTTTCTTCACCATGGCATCCAGAAGTTGAGCCTCACGAATCTGATCTTCCAAAGTAGGAGAGACTATGAGGTTGGCAAGAAAGCCTTGAGGAACAACTTGAAGATTCAGCTTGCGGAAAGATTCACAGAGATCCGGCTGAAAAGGCTTGAGGATTAGACTGTTGCAGTAAGCTTTCCTGCTCAAAGCGTCTGCAATGACATTGGCTTTGCCCGGAGTATACTCAATACTTGGGTTGTACTCTTGAATCATTTCAACCCATCGAGTCTGCCTGAGGTTGAGGTTAGGCTGAGTGAAGATGTACTTGAGACTCTTGTGATCAGTGAAAATGTCCACTTTCCTTCCCAACAAGAGATGTCTCCACGTAATCAATGCATGGACAACTGCCGCCAACTCAAGATCGTGAGTGGGGTAGTTCTTCTCGTTGGGCTTCAACTGGCGAGAGGTATAAGCCACAACTCTCTTCTCTTGCATTAATACAGCACCGAGACCTTGAAGAGAAGCAACACAGAAAACTTCATAAGGCTTGGATTCATCAGGAGGAGTCAGAACAGGAGCTGTGACGAGTTTCTCTTTGAGGGTATTGAAAGCAACGTCACACTCGGGAGACCAGACATACTTCACATGCTTCTGGAGAAGGTTGGAAAGAGGCTTTGCAATCTTGGAGAAGTTCTCAACGAATCTTCGGCAATAGCTTGCAAGACCAAGAAAGCTGCGGAGCTGCTTAACATTCTGAGGAGGCTCCCAATTCACAATTGCGGACACCTTCTCGGGATCAACAGCGATGCCCTTGGCAGAGATGATATGACCAAGATAAAGCACTTCATCAAGCCAGAATTCACATTTGGAGAACTTAGCATAGAATTGGTACTCTCTGAGCTTGTCTAGCACCAATCGCAAATGTTTGGCATGATCCTTCTTATTCTTGGAGAAGACCAAAATATCATCAAGATAGACCAAGACGAATTCATTGGTGTAGGGATTGAATATGAAGTTCATCATCCGAGAGAATGTTGGAGGAGCATTGACGAGGCGAAAGACATGACAAGATATTCATAAGAACCAAAGCTTGTTCTGAATGCTGTCTTGGGAATATCTTGTTCACGAATGCGAATCTGATGATACCCCATACGAAGGTCAAGCTTAGAGAACACTTTAGCACCTTTGAGTTGCTCGAAAAGCTCATTGATGTTGGGAAGTGGATACTTGTTCTTGATTGTCTTCTTATTCAATGGACGGTAATCGACGCAAAGTCGGTCCGTGCCATCCTTCTTCTGGACAAAAAGAACACCACAACCCCAAGGAGATGAACTCGGTCTGATCAAACCCAGACGCTCTTGTTCATCGAGCTGCTTCTTCAATTCCTCAGCTCATCAGGTCCAAGCTTGTATGGGCGCTTGCAAACGGGTTCGGTGCCGTGCTCAAGATCGATAACGAACTCAAGCGGCGATGAGGAGGCATACCCGAAGCTCTTCCGAAAGACATCTTGGTACTCACAAACGACTGGAATCTGAGAGATGGCATTCAATTCGCCCTTCTCATTGAGAGAAAACAACTGAATGGTTTCATCACGAGAGGCATAAATGATCACATCATTAGAAGAATGAGTCAATTGAATTTCCCTGGCAGCACAATCAATCTGAGCTTTGTGCTGATAAAGCCAGTCCATTCCGAGAATAAGATCAATATCCGAGTCACCAAGGACAACTGGTTTAGAAAGAAATCTATAATCGCCCATCTTGATAGAAACATTCGGAACCATGGAGCTTGCATGCATGAATTTACCCGGAGAGACAACCGATAATGGCTTAGGCAAATCTTGAAAAACCAACTCATGCTTAGATGCAAAAGGTCTTGAAATGAAAGAATGCGATGCACCAGTATCAAATAAGACTTTTGCAGGAATATCATTAACTGAGAGATTACCCAATATCACATCAGAAGACTCCTCTGCTTGAGCTGCATTCATCATGTTCACCCTTGCAGACTTGGGATTATGCTTGACCACTGCATTGCTGGAAGATTTCACAGGAGGAGGAGGCGGAAGACGCCTCTGGTTGAAGCACTTGTTCGCATAGTGACCCTTCTGCTGACACTTGTTGCAAGTGACCTCAGAGAGCGGACGGTGGTAAGGAGCACTTGACCTTGGAGCTTGAGAATTAGACTTGTTCTGATAGCTTGGGTTGGGTGGGTGGGAAGATCCACGGCCACCTGAGTTCTTCTGCTGGTAAGGCTGACGGAACGGAGGAGGGGGCAGATAAAACTTCTGCTGCTTGGCTGCCACTTGAGAGGACGAGGAGGACTGAACTGCATCCCTGATTCTCTTCTTAGAAGCCTCGCACTTGAGCTGTGCCGCTTCTTGCTTGAGAGCCATGTTGTAGAAATCATCATACTTATCTGGCTCAAACAGCACAAGAGGTAATTGCAGATCTTCTCTCAGACCACCTCTGAACTGATAGATCATACTCCTTTCATCAGGTACATCTTGCTTAGCAAAACGAGCGAGCTTCTGGAACTGGATATTGTATTGATAGACAGACATGTTGCCTTGCTTGAGATTGCGGAACTCCTCACGCTTGCTCTCAACAACACTTTTCGGAATGTGATGAGCTCGGAAATCACGGCGGAACTCATCCCAGGTAATGACACGACCTCCTCTGGAATCTTTGTATTGCTGGAACCACTCAGCAGCTTGATCCTTGAGTTGAAACGATGCAAACTTGACAAAGTCCTCAGGTCTGACATTGCTACAGTCAAAGTGCTTGCAGATGTCCACTAACCAATCATCAGCGTCTGTTGCCTCAACACAGAAACTGAAAGACTTCGGCTGATTAGCGAGGAACTGACTGAGAGTAGCAAAGTGTGGCTGATGGTTGCCTTGACCTTGATTGCCTTGATTGCCTTGCCCCTGAGTACGTTCTTGCAAGAGCTGCAAAATCATCTGAGCATTGGCATTGGTGGCTGCCATAATAGCTTGCCAGGCCTCTGGAGGCGGAGGTGGAGGTGGAGGTGGAGGATTCGACTGATCCCCATCATTGCGATCCGGATTCAGACGCGTTGGCGGAGCCATCCTGAAGAGGGTGACATCCGTTAGTCCTTTGATAGACAAAAGATAAGTAGAATCAACAGATAGAAATGCAACATATAGTCTTCACAATAAACATTCGAACAAGAATGAACGAATGAAATCCAAAGTTAGTCATCACACGTCCATTAAGGTGAGAAGCCACTTAGATAAAGATATGGAAACAACATCTGTCTGAGAAACAATTCGAATATCATAACTGAAAACAAAAGGTTGGCTTCTAGAATGAGCCGGAACAAACACATGATAGAGATTTCGCCCAAAGTGTTCGTGGTGGGGCCCACACGGACACGACGTATAGCGGACGTCACGAATGACTAACAAGACGTCCCCGAATCAGCATAGCCAAGGATTCTTTAAGACGTCTCGCGACCACTGTAAATCGACCGTGAATGGGCGGACCACTAGACGTTGAACCCCAATCTCAAATCATACATCCGCCGGAAAGAATATCCTGTAAGCTACTAGAATTCCCACCTATAAACTCCCAAACTTTCGGTTATGCAATCTGGTGTTGGGGATACAGGGACACAAAATATATCACCCAAACTAACAATACCTAGATCCATTTGTATCCATCCGTCAACACATAACCAAGAAATCCTCGAAATCGTGTACCTCGACCTTCAAAACCATCCGTTATGCAAGTCATGGCAATACTCCCTTTTCGCCACAATCTCGGGCTATCGTGGTTATCTCACCAACAACTGCACAAAAGAGATTTCGATGTCGGCAAAACTCGTATTCCAGAATCGCAACGATAAAATTGTGACGACAACACCTCGGAGCTCAACTCCCCGGACACCGCCACAACCCCTAAATGTCGAGGCACCAAGAACAATGTTCTCGTCACAAAACCATCGAACGATTCCAAGATACCCACGTGATCCTAAAAAAATTTTAGTGAAATTTGAGAAGAGAAGAGTCAAAACTCTACGTCAGATACCTCACAGAGCGATGAAGGGACCGGGAGTAAAAGAATCCTACTCTCGATATATATAATCCTAAGACTCAAAACATTTTCCATTCTAGACTCAACAACGCCAAAAACAATCAAGTAGGGGCTCCTAAGTCGGGAAGGCTCGATTACCAACTTAGCGCGCCGATGCGGCTATATCTCCCACGTGTCGAGGCACGACTTAGAGGCATAACCGCATTGAAAGCAATGTCGCAAGTGAGGTAATCTTCACACAACCCATGTAATGATCAAGGAAAGATACATAGTTGGCTTACAATCGCCACTTCACACAAGACATAAATAAACATACATCATTCGAGTACACTCAAGGTCCGACTACGGAACCAAAATGAAAGAAGATACCCCAAATGCTAACACAGATCCCGAATCGTCCCAACTGGGCACCACTATGATCATCTGAAACGACACATAGTAACGACCACGCCCTCGTCGAACTCCCACTTGAGCTCGGTGGAATCATCTGCACCGCCTCATCGGAACCTCGCAACTGTGTTTGAAGTATCTGTGAGTCACGGGGACTCAGCAATCTCACACCCGCGAGATCAAGACTATTTAAGCTTTAGGAAGGATATAGTAGTAAAGTGGAGCTGCAGCAAGCGACTAGCATATATGGTGGCTACATCGCAAAAGAGAGCGAGAAGAGAAGCAAAGCACGGTCGTGAAACTAGTAGTGATCAATAAGTGATCCTGAACTACTTACGTCAGACATAACTCCAACACCGTGTTCACTTCCCGGGCTCCGCCGAGAAGAGACCATCACGGTACACACGCGTTGATGTGTATTTTAATTGAGGTCATCTTTAAGTTTTCTACAACCGGACATTAACAAATTCCCATCTGCCTCATAACATGGGCACGGCTTTGAAAGATATTACCTGCAGGGTGTCCCAACTTAGCCCATTATAAGCTCTCACGGTCAACGAAGGATTATTCCTTCTACCGGAAGACCCGATCAATCTCGAATCCCGGACTACAAGACATTTCGACAGAATAAAACAAGACCAGCAAAGCCGCCCGAATGTGCCGACAAATCCCGATAGGAGCTGCACATATCTCGCTCGTGGCACACCGGATGAGCCGACGCCGGGTTGGCATAAACCCTGGTTGCCCAAGGGGCGCCGGACATCGCTCAAGTTGGGCCAGCAATCGAAGGAGAACTGGCCCGGGGGTTAAAATAAAGATGACCCTCGGGCTCGCGAAAACCCGGGGGAAAAGGCTTAGGTGGCAAATGGTAAAACCAAAGTTGGGCCTTGCTGGACGAGTCTTATTCAAAGCGAACTGTCAAGGGGGTCCCATAAATCACCCAACCGTGTAAGGAACGCAAAATCAAGGAACATAACACCGGTATGACGGAAACTAGGGCGGCAAGAGTGGAACAAAACACCAGGCATAAGGCCGGGACTTCCACCCTTTACCAAGTATATAGATGTGTTAAACATAGCAGATATATATATATATTGTGATATCCCCAACAAGTAAACATGTTCCAAAGAGGAACAACATCTCCATGTTCCAACAAGGAACAAACTTCAGCTTCACCTGCAACTAACAACGCTATAAGAGGGGCTGAGCGAAGCGGTAACATAGCCAATCAACGGTTTGCTAGGAAAGGATGGTTAGAGCTGACATGGCAATATAGGTGGCATGACATAGCAAGTGGTAGGCATCGCAGCATAGGCATAGCAAAAGAGCGAGCAACTAGCATAGCAAAGATAGAAGTGATTTCGAGGGTATGGTCATCTTGCCTGCAATGTTCTCGGAGTTGTCGAAAGCTTGATCCTCGAAAACGTTCTCAACAGGTTCCTCGTTCACGTACTCGTCTCCCGACTCTACCCAAAGCAACAACACAGACAAAGGGTCCACAATAAATCACGGTGCAATGCACAATCAACATGATGCAAAACATGACATGAATATGCGGGATGTGATATGCAAAGCGATAAAGGCGCCCGGAAGGTAATGAAAGACTAGGCATCATCTTGGCCAACCAAGCATGCCATCGGAAAGATGAGATGATTTCGTTAGAAATCGATATAGAGATCACCGGAAACGGATGCACGGAGTGGATATGGCGGGCAAAACAAGAAGGGTGAGAAAACCTACTTACCAGCATGATGAACAAAGCCATGCACGTGTGCAAACTACCTCATAGCATGATTCAAGTAAATATGCCCATGAAACACAACACATAACCATGATGCAAAAGACATGATCACAAACTTGCCCAAATGCAGAAACTAATGCCACCACTGAGTTGGTGGGATTTTTCTACCCCAAAAACATATATAATATGTTAGGGTTGCAGTAGAGAAATCATCCCAAAAGCATTAAGTTAAAACCTGCCTAAAAAGGAAGTTAACAGAAGTGGCAATTTCCAGATTTGGAAATGTCCAGAATTGGACTTGCCTAAAACAGAAAGGAATCAAAGCTGAAAATGGAAACGTGGGGTAAAAGAAAAGAATATGCATAAGGGGGGAGGCGCTGAGAGGCTGACAGGGTGGCCCCTACTGTCATAGAGACAGGGGCGAAATGGTGTAAAAAGGGGGGAGAAATACAGCCTCAGGGGGATTCGAACCCGGGTCTCCCCGGTGGAATCCTGCCCCTGCTACCACTGGGCTGGGCGGCGGCGACTGACAGAGGAAGGGCCTCGGCCCTTACATACTGCTGCTGCAGAGGAGGCGCACCGGATAAGCGCAAAACAGGAATAAAAAAGGGAGGAGGCGCGCCTGGGGTTCGAACCCAGGTCGCCGCGGTGAGAGAGCGGGGGGTCAACCAGCTCGGCTAGGGTAGGGGGTTCGGTAGGATCAGCGACGCTGCCCACTTGACCTAAACTCCCAGGCCGGACCCAAAACAGAAACGGGACGCCGACTCCGGCGAGGCCAACTGCGCCTACGGTGGCCTGTTCCCTTGGACACGACGGGCACGCACGAGGGGGGCACCACGGGATCTTGAGGGGGCAAGCCCGAGCGGGGCTAGCGGCATACACGCACGCCAAAACAAACTGAACCCAACAACTACAACACGCCGGAGCACGCCGAGCGCGACCACGACACGGATCGGACCCTACACTACGGAGATCCAACGACGACAGGAAGGAGCAGGGAGGAAGTGGGGTATACCTCCTTACCCTAGGACAAGAGATCGGCGACGGAGACGGGCTGACGGCGAAGGTGTCGAGCTCTGAATTTTCGCCGGGAACCTGTCCGAGAAGAAGACCGAACAGGGGCGTCGACGAACTTGGCGAACCGGGCCCCCGTAGACGACGTCGTGGTCGTAGACGACGACGAGGAAGAAGAAGGACACGGTACGCAGGGTCGGGGTGGCCGGAGAGCACGCCGGCGACGAGGCGCGCTCCCAGATGCGCTCGGGAACGAGCGGGGCGGCGAACTTGGTGGTTTTCTAACCTGGCGGCGGCGGCGAGAGGGAGAGGGGAACCCTAGGGTGCGGTTTGACCACGCGAGAGGGGATAAGTAGGGCTAGGGCGACGGGGCGAGCTCACGCTCCCCGTGCTCGGGGTCCCCATGGCGCTGGCGAGAGGAAAGGGAAAGGTGGGTGAGAAGGAGAGCGCTGTCGCTGCCAAGCGGGACCGGCTATGCCACGTGGGCGGATCCAGCGGGGTAGATGCGGTGGGTGCGCTTGCAAGGCAGGAGGAGAGGCGAGCGGGCTGGCGCGCTGCTCCCCGGGCTGCGGGCTGAGGAAAGTTGGGCGGCTCGGAGGCGGAGCCTGTGGAGAGGGAAACGTCTGGCTGGCTCCTGCTGCTGCTGCTCTCTTTTCTTTTCCTTTTAGAAATTCAAAAGGGAGAGAAAAGAAAGTACAGAAAGAAAAGAAGAGAGTTTGAGTGAAAGGAAAATATCCCCACACTCCTGGAATTCTCCACTATTTAAATAAATTGTAATGGACATTTTTAAAGGTAGAAAAATAAGACAAGTTTGAAAATATTTCAAACTTGTGCCATTTTGAACCTGACCATAACAACTTCAAATGAGGAGATTTTTGGCAGAGAGGTTTAATGCAAGGAGCAAGATTAGCAGGGAGAAGATGAACATTAATTGAGAGAGGGAATTATATAGCACTTGAAAAGGAAGAAGTGGAGGGAAAGAGGAGATGGTAATGCAAGTAGGAATGGCACATGCAACCACATGACATGCAAGGGAAAACCACAACCAAATGACATGTAAGAGAACACCACAACCACATGACAAGAAAATAATGCAAGATGACAGAAGGCACAAATGCAATATGGTAAAAGGAGCAAAACAAGAAAGAGCAAAAAACCCAACATAACCAAACAAAAGAGGCCAAGCATGACAAGAACCCACAAGACTTGGATGAGGTCAAATTGATATATTGCCCAAAAAGGGGAAGTTTACATCCAGGGTGTTACAGCCTCCTCGGCCCAAAGAGACACGGCCCGACCCGCGGCCGACCGCTGGCTATAAATGGATGCAGAGGGGTTGCCTGGATCCCCATTTAGGGTTTCTAGCCACCACTCGTGAGGTGCGGCGCCTCGGTCACTTTGCACACATCCTCAAGGTCTGCCCTTCCCCTCCCTCCCTCCTCAAATCCTTCGCGACGGTGGTGATGGGCGACCGGCGCACCGACAAGAGGCCAATGGAACATTCTGATCCGGAGGAGGAGAGGCGCAGGGACCGCGAGCTGCGTGACAAGGCGAAACGCGTGATGCGCGAGCGCTCAGGTGGGCGCGAGGCCAGAGACGAGCGCGGTGGTGCTCGCTACCAAGGCGGGCATGAGGGGGATTGGGGTCCTCCTCCCTGTGGTGGATCCAACAGCAAGAGCGCAAGAAGAAGAAGAAGGTCCTCCAGCGTAGGCGCGAGCTTGAGAGCAAGCATGAGGCTCATCCAAACTCTGGTGGGGGCCATGGGGATCCGATGGCCAAGAAGCCGCGTGCACCCGCAGATCCACTGGCGGTAGTGTTGCCCTCTTCGTACAAGCAAACGGCGGAGGAGACCATTCCGGTGGAGGAGGCACCAGACGCTGAGTGCTTCAAGTGCGGGCGCCTTCGTAACTATCAATCTAAATGCAAGTTCCTGCCCCTCTGTGTTCTCTACAAGGAAGAAGGGTATGCGTCCGCCCATTTCCCGACAAGGGGCCGTCAATTGCATCTTCAAATCATGGGAAGTGCTATCTCGGGGGAGGGTTTCTTCTTCCCTGAGTTTGAAGACGAAGATGAGTCCGAAGCCCCCATCGATGCTCACATCAAGAACGTGGACATCCTTTCCGCGGAGCCGGGGAAGCTTAACCTACGCATCCTCAAGCAAGAGCTGAACCACATGGTGACGTGCGATTGGGATTGGCAGGTCACTCAAGTGGGAGATGACGATTTTGTGGTGGTCTTTCCATCGGCTGATCTGTTACACATGGCGAAATCGAGCGGGAAGTTGTTTCTATCTATCAATGACATCACTTCGCGTGTGCGTGTGATACGTCTCCGTCGTATCTACTTTTCCAAACACTTTTGCCCTTGTTTTGGACTCTAACTTGTATGATTTGAATGGAACTAACCCGAATGACGCTGTTTTCAGCAGAATTGCCATGGTGTTGTTTATGTGCGAGAAAAGTTCGCGAATGACCTGAAACTCCACGGAATATCTTAGAATAAATAATAAAAATCCTCGCCAAAGATGAAGACCAGGGGCCCACACCTGTCCACGAGGGTGGGGCGCGCCCCTCCCAGGCGCGCCTCTACCTCGTGGGCCCCTCAGGCCCTCCGACGCCAACTCCATATATTGGCTTTCGGGGAGAAAAAAATCAGAGAGAAGAAATCATCGCGTTTGACGATACGGAGCCGCCGCCAAGCCCTAATCTCTCTCAGGAGGGCTGATCTGGAGTCCGTTCGGGGCTCCGGAGAGGGGGATTCATCGCCGTCGTCATCATCAACCATCCTCCATCACCAATTTCATGATGCTCACCGCCATGCGTGAGTAATTGCATCGTAGGCTTGCTGGACGGTGATGGGTTGGATGAGATTTATCATGTAATCAAGTTAGTTTTGTTAGGGTTTGACCCCCAGTATCCATTATGTTCTGAGATTGATGTTGCTATGACTTTGCTATGCTTAATGCTTGTCACTAGGGCCCGAGTGCCATGATTTCAGATCTGAACCTATTATGTTTTCATGAATATATGTGTGTTCTTGATCCTATCTTGCAAGTCTATAGTCACCTACTATGTGTTATGATCCGCAACCCAAGTGACAATAATCGGGACCACTCCGGTGATGACCATAGTTTGAGGAGTTCATGTATTCACTATGTGCTAATGCTTTGTTCCGTTCTCTATTAAAAGGAGGCCTTAATATCCCTTAGTTTCAATAGGACCCGCTGCCACGGGAGGGTAGGACAAAAGATGCCATGCAAGTTCTTTTCCATAAGCACGTATGACTATATTCGAATACATGCCTACATTATATTGATGAACTGGAGCTAGTTCTGTGTCACCCTATGTTATGATCATTACATGACGAACCACATCCGCATAATTATCCATCACGATCCGGTGCCTCTGAAGTTTTCCATATACTGGTTTACGCTTATTTACTTTTCCGCTGCTCTTTATTATAATCACTACAAAATTACCAAAACATTACTTTTGCTGTCTTTACTTTTGTTACCGCTACCACCACTATCATATTACTTTGCTACTAAACACTTTGCTGCAGATACTAAGTTTCCAGGTGTGGTTGAATTGACAACTCAGCTGCTAATACTTGAGAATATTCTTTGGCTCCCCTTGTGTTGAATCAATAAATTTGGGTTGAATACTCTACCCTCGAAAACTGTTGCGATCCCCTATACTTGTGGGTTATCAAGACCTTTTTCTGGCGCCGTTGCCCGGGAGCATAGCTCTATTCTTTGAGTCAGTTGGGGTTTATATCTGCTGGACACTATGAAGAACTTGAAAGATGCTAAGACAACTATTTATCCCTCAACTACGAGGGGAGGTAAGGAACCGCCATCTAGCTCTGCACTTGATTCACCTTCTGTTATGAGTAAGCTAGCGACACCTAAACCTGCTTCTGCTATTCGCTTCGATATGTTGCATGTTATTGATGACGCCACTTCTGCTATGCATGATACTTATGATGAAACTACTTCTATGCTTGATACTACTGTGCCCCTTGGTGAATTTCTAGATGAACAAATTTCTAGGTCTAGAGAAAGAGAAATTATTGAAACTGAACACGATGATGTTAGTAATGATGATAATATGCCTGCTATTCCTGAGGGCTATCTTTTCGATGCTGGATCTACAACAGCCATTCTTGCTTGCCAGGATAGATATGAACTTAAGAGGTTGCTAGTTAAATGGAGTAAAGAATCTTTTAGAGATAGGATGAGACCCGACCCTGCTTTTGCTACTTCACCTATCTGTGTTCCTGATCAGGATTATTATTATTTTTCTATTGATCCAGATATAATTACTTTGGTTGAATCTCATCCTTTTTATGGCTATGAATCTGAAACTGTTGTGGCACATCTTACAAAGTTAAATGATATAGCTGCCCTGTTTACTAATAATAAGAGATCGCGCTACCTTTATTTACTCAAAATATTTCCATTCTCATTAAAAGGTGATGCTAAGATATGGTTTAATTCTCTTGATCCTGGTTGTGTGCAAAGTCCCCAGGATATGATTTATTACTTCTCTGCTAAATAATTCCCTGCTCATAAGAAACAAGCTGCTTTGAGGGATATATATAATTTTGTGCAAATTGAAGAAGAGAGTCTCCCACCAAGCTTGGGGGAGGCTTCTCAAGTTACTTAATGCTTTGCCTGATCATCCTCTTAAGAAACCTGAAATACTTGATATCTTTTATAATGGACTAACCGATGCTTCCAGAGATTACCTGGATAGTTGTGCTGGTTCTCTTTTCAGGGAAAGAACACCGGATGAAGCTGAAATTTTATTGAATAATATATCGACAAATGAAAATAATTGGGCACCTCCTGAGCCAATTACTGAGTCTATTCCTAAACCAACTCCGAAGAAGAGAGGTGTTCTATTTCTCAGTCCCGAAGATATGCAAGAGGCAAAGAAATCCATGAAAGAAAAAGGTATTAAAGCTGAAGATGTTAAGAAGTTACCTCCTATTGAAGAAATACATGGTCTTAATTTACCGCCTATTGAAGAAGTATATGATCTCCATTACTTATTTACTGAAGAACCTCCCGATATCCCGACACAGGTAGTAAAGGTAAATTCTCTCTATAGATATGATAAAGCTGAAGTCCCTCCTACTAAAATTGCTAGTCGGTGCTTGGATGAGTTTGATGACTTTATGTTTAAGCAAGATGACTTTAATGCTTATTTTGGTAGACAATTAAAATAGAATACCTTTATGATTAAATGCTTGAGTGATTATATGGCTAATATTAGAGGTGAAGTTAAACTTGTTAGCAAACATGCTTCTATCGTTACCACTCAAGTAGAACAAGTACTTAAAGCTCAGAAAGAAGTGCTTGATGAGATGAATAGTAAGAAAAATGATTATGCTGTTAGAGTGGCTACTAGAACTGGTAGAATGACTCAGAAACCTTTGTATCCTGAAGGCCACCCTAAGAGAATCGAGCAAGATTCTCAGAGAAATAATATTGATATGCCTAGTTCTTCTAAAAGGAAGAAAAGAAAATGATAGAACTGCAAACTTCTAGTGAACCTATTGCTGAACCACCGATAATCCAAATGATATCTCTATGTCTGATGCTGAAACACAATCTGGTAATGAACATGAACCTAGTGGAAATGTTAATGATAATGTTCATGATGATGCTCAACCTAGTAATGATAATGATGTAGAAGTTGAAACTGTTGTTGATCTTGATAACCCACAATCAAAGAATCAACGTTATGATAAAAGAGACTTTGTTGCTAGGAAACATGGTAAAGAAATAGAACCATGGGTTCAGAAACCCATGCCTTTTCCTCCCAAACCATCCAAGAAAAAGGATGATGAGGATTTTGAGCGCTTTGCTGAAATGATTAGACCCATCTTTTTTGCGTATGCGATTGACTGATATGCTCAAAATGAATCCTTATGCTAAATATATGAAAGATATTGTTACAAATAAGAGAAAGATACTGGAAGTTGAAATTTCCACCATGCTTGCTAATTATACTTTTAAGGGTGGAATACCAAAGAAACTTGGAGATCCAGGAGTACCTACTATACCATGCTCCATTAAAAGAAATTATGTTAAAACTGCTTTATGTGATCTTGGAGCCGGTGTTAGTGCTATGCCTCTCTCTTTATATCGTAGACTTGACTTGAATAAGTTGACACCTACTGAAATAACTTTGCAAATGGCTGATAAATCAACTGCTATACCTGTCGGTATTTGTGAGGATGTGCCTGTTGTGGTTGCAAACGTTACTATTTTAACGGACTTTGTTATTCTTGATATTCCCGAGGATGATAGTATGTCTATTATTCTTGGAAGACCTTTCCTTAATACTGCAGGGGCTGTTATAGATTGCAACAAAGGCAATGTCACTTTTCATGTTAATGGTAATGAGCATACGGTACACTTTCCGAGGAAACAACCTCAAGTTCATAGTATCAACTCTATTGGAAAAATTCCATCGATTATATTTGGAGGTTTTGAATTTCCTCTCCCTACTATCAAGAAGAAATATGATATACTTATTATTGGGGATGTCCATATACCCGTTGAGGTAACATAGTGTTATTCGAAATTTCTCCGATTCCATGATTATCGGAATGAGTTTGTTAACAAGACTTGATCAACCTTGTTAGTGGATTCTTTTTGATGAGCACAAGACGGATGAAACTAGAAGCACAACCTTCTGTACCCTCTTTATATTTTCTGTTACTTAGTAGAAATAAAGTAAAATAGTATTTTTCTATTTGTCTCCCGACTTATCCGTGCAATATAAAAATATCCCGAAAATAGAAGTCCTCAGAATGCCATGCCAATTTAATATGATTTTTTCGGGAATATTTGAGGATTTACTGTGCAAAATTACATGGGGAGCTGCCACCTGCCACGAGGTGGAGGCGCGCCTACCCCGGGCGCGCCTCGCCTCGTGGGCCCATGGTGGCCCTCCTCCACTTATCCCTGCACCCATCTTCTTCCTCTGTCTCACACAAACCCGAAAAACCAACTCAAGCTCGTGTTCCAGCTGCTTTTGCTGTGATTTTCGATCTCCTTGCTCAAAGCACCTCTCGTAAAACTTCTTGGGGAGATTGTTCCTTTGTCTCAGACAAACCCGAAAAACCAACTCAAGCTCGTGTTCCAGCTGCTTTTGCTGTGATTTTCGATCTCCTTGCTCATAGCACCTCTCGCAAAACTTCTTGGGGAGATTGTTCCTTCGTATGTGACTCCTCCATTGGTCCAATTAGTTCTTGTTCTAGTGCTTTATTCATTGCAAATTTGTGCTGCATAGGTGACCATGTTCTTGAGCTTGCATGACAAATTTATATGGTTCCAAGTAGTTCTAATGCTTGATATAGGCTCTAGGCACTTGTGGGAGTTGTTGCTATCAATCTAATTAAAGTTGGTTCACTTTTATTTGAAGTTACTAAAATTTTAGATTGTTTCAGAAATAATTAAGAAATTTTTGAGGGGCTCGTCGAGCCGAAGCTCGAGGGAAAAACAAAAGGAAGAAGAGCAGAAGCCCAAATTTAATTTGCCTCAAGATCATGGAGGTCCGCCGTGTGAATGGCCTTCCGATGACTTCTTGAGGAGAGCCGGGATTTATGAGGATTTCTATCTATTGATTGAGAACGCTGGTCTCACCAACTTCCTCCGCGACCAACGTCATCAGTATCTCTTACACACAAATACTTTTGTGCAGAACTTCTACTTTTTCCCTAAGAAATCACCTCCAACAAAGAGAGTTCCATTTATATGACGTTGTTAAGGAGATGACATTAGCTGAATTTTGCGAGGTTTGCAAAATACCTTTTGAGGGCACCTTAGATGAACCACACCGTAATGAAGTAGAAGCTTTTATTAACACTATCACTGTGGGAGAAACCAGGAATGTTTCTGATGCAAGAATTACTAGCATATATTTCCCTGTTCTGCGCTACTTTGCCTTATTTGCTAGTCGTTGCTTGATTGGTCGCGGGAACTATGGAAACCTTAGCATTCCTGATATTATCATTTTGTTCCATGGTTTATACCGCAATAACTCTGTTAGTATGGGTGGAATTGTTGCTAGAAGGTTAAGTCTGAACCGTACTAAAGGCCCCATCTTTGGAGGCATTTCTGCTTCACGCGAAGCTGAATATTTTGAGATACCTATTAGGCATGAGGAGAAAGAAGAAACAACGCTGCCCCGTGTTTATTTATATTATAAGAGTATGCTAGCGCATGATTTTCTTGTTAAGAGTCGCGAAGGGGAGCTCAAATATAAATTGTACTTTGATAAACATCACCCTGAGACTATTACTTTGCCTGCTCCCTCTTTGTTTAACTTGTCTACAGGTCCTTACCTTGTTCCGTGGGCAGCTATTCAAGCCTATCGGAATCCTGCACCAGCCCCGGAACCGGAGTCACAAGATGAGCCTCCACGAATGGTTGTTTATTCTTGGGATCCTGAGGCGGTTGCCAGCCAGTGGCAATCAGAGTCCTCTTCATCACATTTTGATCCCAACTATTCTGCGTCACAGTATGACCCCAGCAACACCTATGGGTATCCGCCAGGCTATCCCTGGCAATAGACCAACTTTGGCCAAAAGCCTAAGCTTGGGGGAGTACGTATTTCTCACCGACATTACATTTATGCTCACACACACTCATTGCTAGATGTCGGTGCTCATACTATTTCACTGTAATATCCATGCTAGTTTATTTTCTTTTTCCTGCTTTCTTCTTGTGTGTTTAATAAACCTTTAGAAAAACAAAAAAATAGTTAG
The DNA here is from genome assembly GCA_021605205.1 of Aegilops longissima. Lineage (NCBI taxonomy): Eukaryota > Viridiplantae > Streptophyta > Magnoliopsida > Poales > Poaceae > Aegilops > Aegilops longissima. The sequence continues at coordinate 22,955,507 of CM038680.1, forward strand.
TCTACTCTCCATGCTTGTAGTAGAATTAAAAATAAAACCCAAAAATATTTCCCGTTCTTCTTTTGCTTGTTGGGAGCTTTCCCGTGTAAATAGTTTTTATTTTTTTTCCTTTCTTTGGGGGTCGAGAAGACTATATTGATAATGCTTAGTGGCTCTCATATGCATTATTTTTTATCTAACTTACAGCCTATATTACTTGTCTTCTCTCTTGAGTTGAATGCTTGCAGATCCCAGCTTAGTCCAATGCACGTGCACTATTATTATTATACACACCGTTCGGTCGTGCAAGTGAAAGGCAATAATGATGATATATGATGGACTTATTGGGATGAGAAAAGCTGGTATTAACTCAACCTCTGTTGTTTTTGTAAATACGATGATTCATCGTTCCTGATTCAGCTATTATGAAGTAAACATATTTGCAATGACATTCAGAGATTATAGTTGTTTGTGCCATGTTTGATTAGCTATGAGTTCTAATGGTTTACCTTGCGTGCCAACATGCTATTAGAATGATTATGATGTGGTATGATGGATGGTATCCTCCTTTAAATGAATTGAGTGACTCGACTTGGCACATGTTCACGCATGTAGTGGAATCAAATCAACATAGCCTTCATGATATTTATGTTCATGGTGGATTATATCCTACTCATGCTTATATTCGGTGTAAATTAATTTTAATGCATGTTTACGACTGTTGTCGCTCTCTCAGTTGGTCGCTTCCTAGTCTTTTGCTAGCCTTCACCTGTACTAAGCGGGAATACTGCTTGTGCATCCAAACTCCATAAACCCCAAAGTTGTTCCATATGAGTCCACTATACCTTCCTATATGCGGCATCTACCTGCCGTTCCAAGTAAATTTGTATGTGCCAAACTCCAAACCTTCAAATGAAATTCTATTTTGTATACTCGAGCAGCTCATGTGCAACTAGGGCTGCCTATATCTTCCATGCTAGGTGGGTTATTCTCAAGAGGAGTGGACTCCGCTCCTCATTCACGAGAAAGGGCCGGTAACCGGGATGCCCAGTCCCATGATCCAAAAAGATCAAAGCAAATCACAATAATTAAACAAAACTCCCCCTGGGACCCGTTGAATGTTGGAGGCACTCGTTGTTTCGAGCAAGCCATGGATTGATTCTTGTGGAGGAGGGGGAGTATAAACCTTTACCATTCTGTTTGGGAACTGCCTATAATGCATGTAGTATGGAAGGTACAACCATTTCATAGTTGTTACGTTGACAGTGAAAGTATGCCGCTTAAAATATAATTTATCTCTATTTCAAAATCGAGCTCTGGCACCTCTGCAAATCCCTGCTTCCCTCTGCGAAGGGCCTATCTATTTACTTTTATGTTGAGTCATCACCTTTCTTATTAAAAAGCACACGCTGGAGAGCACATTGTCGTTTCCATTCATTATAATTGGTTTATATTAGGTATGACTTGACTGGATCTCTTTTACCATGAATTACAATGTTTAGTCAGTCCTTGATCTTTAAAGGTGCTCTGCATTTATGTTTTGCGGTCTCAGAAAGGGCTAGCGAGATACCATTTCGTTATATCATGTTATGATTATTTTGAGAAAGTGTTGTCATCCGAGTTTTATTATTATGGCTCGCTAGCTGATTATGCTATTGATATGAGTACTTGTGAGACCTACGTATTATTGTGAGTATGGTTAGTTCATAATAATTTCTGAAATTTGAATGCTGGCTTTTCATGTTTACAACAACAAGAGCAAACAGAGTTTGTAAAAAAAATTCTTTTTCTCTTTCAGTTTGTCAACTGAATTGCTTGAGGACAAGCAAGGGTTTAAGCTTGGGGGAGTTGATACGTCTCCGTCGTATCTACTTTTCCAAACACTTTAGCCCTTGTTTCGGACTCTAACTTGTATGATTTGAATGGAACTAACCCGGACTGACGTTGTTTTCAGCAGAATTGCCATGGTGTAGTTTTATGTGCAGAAAACAAAAGTTCTTGGAATGACCTGAAACTCCACGGAATATCTTACAATAAATAATAAAAAATCCTCGCCAAAGATGAATACCAGGGGGTCCACACCCTGTCCACGAGGGTGGGGGGCGCGCCCCTCCCCCCTGGGCGCGCCCCCTACCTCGTGGGCCGGCCCCCTGGTGGCCCTCCGATGCCAACTCCAACTCCATATATTGGCTTTCAGGGAGAAAAAATCAGAGAGAAGAAATCATCGCGTTTTACGATACGGAGCCGCCGCCAAGCCCTAATCTCTCTCGGGAGGGCTGATCTGGAGTCCGTTCGGGGCTCCGGAGAGGGGGATTCGTTGCCGTCGTCATCATCAACCATCCTCCATCTCCAATTTCATGATGCTCACCGCCGTGCGTGAGTAATTGCATCATAGGCTTGCTGGACGGTGATGGGTTGGATGAGATTTATCATGTAATCGAGTTAGTTTTGTTAGGGTTTGATCCCTAATATCCATTATGTTCTGAGATTGATGTTGCTATGACTTTGCTATGCTTAATGCTTGTCACTAGGGCCCGAGTGCCATGATTTCAGATCTGAAACTATTATGTTTTCATGAATATATGTGTGTTCTTGATCCTATCTTGCAAGTCTATAGTCACCTACTATGTGTTATGATCCGGCAACCCCGCAGTGACAATAATCGGGACCACTCCCGGTGATGACCATAGTTTGGGGAGTTCATGTATACACTATGTGCTAATGCTTTGTTCCGGCTCTCTATTAAAAGTAGGCCTTAATATCCCTTAGTTTCCAATAGGACCCCGCTGCCACGGGAGGGTAGGACAAAAGATGTCATTCAAGTTCTTTTCCATAAGCACGTATGACTATATTCGGAATACATGCCTACATTATATTGATGAACTGGAGCTAGTTCTGTGTCACCCTATGTTATGACTGTTACATGACGAACTACATCTGGCATAATTATCCATCACTGATCCGGTGCCTACGAGTTTTCCACATACTGGTTTACGCTTATTTACTTTTCCGCTGCTACTGTTACAATCACTACAAAATTACCAAAAACATTACTTTTGTTGTCTTTACTTTTGTTACCGTTACCACCACTATCATATTACTTTGCTACTAAACACTTCGCTGCAGATACTAAGTTTCCAGGTGTGGTTGAATTGACAACTCAGCTGCTAATACTTGAGAATATTCTTTGGCTCCCCTTGTGTCGAATCAATAAATTTGGGTTGAATACTCTACCCTCGAAAACTGTTGCGATCCCCTATACTTGTGGGTTATCAGCGTGACATGCTACACGAGGAGATCCAGCCGATGGTGATGCCTGAGACATGGTTTCGTCTCCATGGTATTCCAAAGAAGCATCGGCGTGAGGACCGCATCAGGGAGGGGTTCGGAATGCTGGGCCGGCCGATCGTGGTCGACGAGCTTTCTTTGATCAGGTTGGGACCTGTTCGGATGAAGCTTGCATGCAAAGCCCCGAAGAAGCTTAATGGATTCGTCGAGGTGTGGTTCAACCACGAGGGGTACCAAATCAAGGTTGAACGACAGACCCTGCCCAAACGGGGTGATGAGCGGGCACTGCACGGCTCTGGCCCCTCCAATCCTCCCCCCAAGGAGGCTGATCCATCAAAGGATGTGCGGCCTCCGGGCAACACTAAGCAGGCCAGGGCTGAGCCAGGCAAGGACCAGCAAGGGGGCGAGGGTGCCCCAAGTGCTGCGGCGAACCAGGACTCCAAGATGCTCAACATGGGGGACGAACAAGATGACAACATCCAGGACACATCCATTGACACGGAAACTTGGGACAAGTTGGGAGCGCTTTCAGATGGTGCTGGAGCCATTGGGGTGGTGATACAGGACACGGCGGTGAGTGTGCGTCTGCTCGCTTGCTCTCTGGAGTTGACCTTCAATGAATACGGGTCCAACCTCTCGGCCCCGATCCAGGAGGGGGCGTCTCAGCTGGGCAAGCTTGGGGCTACCAATGTTGCTCCTCTCCCTGACTCATCTCCAGTGGTCGTAGGGGCGGACTCTGGCTGCATGGTGAACATGGATGCCGACTATACGCCTGCTCCGCTCGTGGTTCCAACAGCGCCGGGCGGCAACCCAAGAAGACGGCGGGGAGGAAGCCAGCTAACAAGCAGGCGATGACCGTGGCGGCGGAGGCTACGTCTGACCTTGGAGGAGATATGGGGGCGGCGCTGGGGGCGACTGGAGCGTGCAGCAAGGCCAGGCGCTCCAAGGCGACTCCGGTGGTGCAGAGAGCGCCTAGCATGTGGGCCAAGGCCAAGCTGGGTGATCTGTCATCCATGGAGAGCGCCAAGCTCCGCATCGCAGATAAGAACATGGACTCCTCTGGTAACCCCTTGCCCTCTTACCGTATTCCTAACGCTTTCTCGGACGATCACCTGGCGAGCATTCTCGATGACTGCGGAGTGGCGATTAGTGGTCCTCAGAGCGATATTATCCCTCGTTCGTGCTAGGGAAGAGGCGCAAGTAGCGCTGGCTACTGCGGCTGCTCGCTGCGCTGATAGCAATGCGTTAGCCATCATACCAGTAGGGGCTGGTGACGAGGACGTGCCCGACGAAGCAACACAAGCTAGGGAAGCTGGTGTCCTTCCTTCTAATGGTCGTGTGACGACTAGGAAGAGAGTGGCGAAGGTGGTGACCTCTCCGGGTGTGCGCCTACGTAATAGAATTCTATAGATGAGGTACTTGTTCTGGAATATCTGTGGTTGTGGCCACAGTGGCCGTCGCACTCAACTTAAAGAGTACATGGCCAAAGAACGTATCGGTGTGGTTGCGCTCCAGGAGACTATTAAAACATACTTTACTTTCAGAGAACTGCTCACGTACGATCCCCTTCAGCGTTTTGATTGGCATTGGGTTCGCTCTGTGGGGCATTCTGGTGGAATTTTGATGGGTTTTAATCGGGATGTATGTGATGTTTTGCAATGGGATGTTGGTGTTTTCTTTCTGTCCGCTACTATTAAACATCGTGTAGCTGGTTTGTCGTGGGTTGTCATGTGTGTCTATGGACCAGCTGACCACTCTAGATCACCTACGTTCCTTCTCGAACTGACAAACCTGGTTGGGGCCAAATGGGTTAACAACCTCCCTGTGGTTGTTGGCGGTGATTTTAACTTGATTCGCTCGGGGCTGGACAAGAATAATGCTAATATTGATTGGACTAGGGTGTCCTTATTCAATAATGCCATTGCGGCAGCAGCATTGCGCGAAGCGGCGTGGACCGGGGCCAAATATACATGGACTAACAAACAAACACAACCGGTTCGTAGCTTGTTGGATCGGGTCTTTTTTACGCCTGAATGGGAGGTGTTGTTTCCCATGTGTTCTCTCGTGGCTGAGAAGCGCATTGGATCAGACCATGTCCCGCTAATATTTCCCTCAGCGGAGGATCTCATCCGTCGTAGTCCTAGGTTCTACCGAAACGGCGTGGTTCAAAGCAGAGGGTTTCGCCCAGATGGTGGTAGATTGATGGGGATGGATCTGTGCCCAATTGGGGCCCCAACGTGGACCAGCGGAATGCTGGAACGCAGCTGCAGGCAAGCTCCGTGCTTTCCTGCGCGGGTGGGGCGCTAATCACGGCAGTGAATCCAAGAAGGCTCGCGCGCGTATTATAGAGGCAATTGCGCTGTTAGATGCGGAAGCAGATCGCCGCCCTTTCTCAGAAGATGAATGGGCCCATAGGTACGCATTGGAAAACCAAGTCACGGCGATTTTGCGCGCGGAGGAGGAGTACTGGCGACGTAGGGGCGGAGTCAAATGGGTCACGAAAGGAGATGCAAACACCGGATATTTCCACGCTTATGCGAACGGGAGGAAACGGAAGTGCTCCATTCTACGTCTGCAATCCGATCACGGGCTCCTGTTGACGCAGGAACAAATCGTGGCTCATATTTATTAGTTTTTCATAGGCCTTTTGGGGACGGCCGACGAAAAACCTCTTTGCTTGCGCGATGATCTGTGGGATCACGCAGAGCGTGTATCTCCGGAGGAGAACGACATGCTTGCTCTATCTTTTCTGCCCAAGGAAATAGATCAGGCCCTAGACAACATGAAAACGAGCACGGCGCCCGGACCGGACGGGTGGCCTGTCGAGTTCTTCAAGAAGTTTTGGCCCTGCCTTAAGCATCTGTTCTATGATATTGTCAACGACTTTGCGTTGGGTATGGTCGACCTTTCTCGCCTGAATTATGTTGCCATTAGCCTTATTCCTAAGGTGAAAGGGGCGGATAACATTAAGCTTTTTAGACCCATCACTCTAATTAATGTTCCTTTCAAAATTTGTGCGAAAGCTTATGCCTTGCGTTTGGCATCGGTCACTCAACGGGTCATAAGTTCTAGTCATACAGGTTTTCTTAAATGTCGAAACATTCTTGAGGGCCCAATTGCGTTACAAGAAATCGTTCACGAGTTAAAATGCACCAGGGCACGGGGCGTGCTCCTTAAATTAGATTTCGAGAAAGCCTATGAACGCGTGAACTGGGAGTTTGTGTGAGAGGTCTTCCTCAAAAAGGGATTTGAGGCAGGTTTTGTGCACCGCATCATGCACCTTGTGTGTAGTGGGCACACGGCGGTCACTATCGATGGCACAGTGGGCAAGTTTTTCCGTAACAAACGGGGTCTCCAGCAAGGAGACCCAAGCTCGCCTCTCATTTTCAACTTTGTTGTGGATGCCTTGGCGGCCATGATTAACAAAGCGCGAGTAGCGGGTCACGTTAAAGGGCTAGTATCCCACCTCATCCATGGTGGGGTTACACACCTGCAATACGCAGATGATACGATGCTCTTGTTCGAGCCCGACGATCACAAGATAGCTACTATCAAGCTATTGTTGCTCGCTTTCGAGATATTATCGGGCTTAAGATCAACTTTTTGAAGAGCGAAGTGATCACCATCGGGGTGGATGATCTTGAAAGTGCTCGGATCACCAACCTACTTAATTGCAGGCTGGGGAGCTTCCCGATTAAGTACCTTGGCCTCCCGATCTTGACCAAGAAACTCTCCATTGCGGAATGGGAGCCTCTTTATGGGAAAGTCGCAAACCGGGTGAGCCCTTGGAGGGGCAGGTTTATGTCCTCGGCAGCACAACTTATTCTCACTAACTTGAGCTTATCCTCCCTCCCACTTCTCACAATGGTAATGTAATTACTAGCGGATGGGGTTCACGCTAGATTCGACACACCGCGCTCTCGGTTCTTTTGGGAAGGAGCTGGGACCAAACGCAAATACCACTTAGTGAAATGGGCAGCAGTTTGCAGGCCAAAAAAAATTCGGCGGCTTGGGTGTTATGAATTCTAAACTCATGAACGTGGCCCTGCTTACTAAGTGGTGGTGGCGTTTGGCCCAAAATGTGTCGGGATTCTGGGCTGACATCCTTCGGGCTAAATATTTCCCGGATGGGAATTTGTTCAAAGCAAAGAGCAACGGTTCGGCCTTTTGGAATGGGGTCCAAGCGGTGCGGCTGACTTTCACAGTGGATGCACAATTCTGTGTGAACGATGGCAAGTCCACATGTTTCTGGCTCGACCATTGGTGGGGTCAGGAACCGCTGTGGCACTCCCACCCGGAACTGTACAACCTGGCAACGGACACCAACATTATGGTGGCCGAAGCGCTTCGAGTCAATCCGCCTGCTATCTCCTTTATTAGGACACTAGACAGGACAGAAGCCGCCAGCTGGGACTCGTTGGCGGCTGATGTGATGCCCCCAATTCGACCGTACACTAATCATACACGCAAATGTGTACGATCAAGATCAGGGACTCACGGAAAGATATCACAACACAACTCTAGACACAAAATGAAATAATACAAGCTTCATATGACAAGCCAGGGGCCTCGAGGGCTCGAATACAAGCTCGATACACAAGAGTAAGCGGAAGCAACAATATCTGAGTAAAGACATAAGTTAGACAAGGATGCCTTAAGAAGGCTAGCACAAAAGCAACAATGATCGAAGAGGCAAGGCCTCCTGCCTGGTACCTCCTAACTACTCCTGGTCGTCGGCGGTCTCCGTGTAGTAGTATCCGTCGGCGGTGGCATCTGGCTCCAAGGATCCACCATCTGGTTGCAACAACCGGAAAGAAGAAAGAAGGGGAAAAGGGGGTTGCAAAGCAACCGTGAGTACTCATCCAAAGTAATGGAATCTAATGCAAGCAACCGTGAGTACTCATCCAACCGGAAAGGATGCTTTAAATAGGAGCAAACAATAACAGTAGCAAAATCTAATGCAAGCATGAGAGAATGGAATGGGCGATATCGGGATGATCAAAGGGGGGGCTTGTCTGGTTGCTCAGGCGAGAAGGAGGGGTCGTCGTCGACGTAGTCGGCCACAGTGGCATCAGCAGCCGTTACAGGGTCTACCGAAGAGAAGAGGGGGGAGAAAACAGTAAATACATAGCAAGCAAGAGCATAATAGGATGACATGCAGAGCTAGACGTGTTCTAACGCGGCGCTAGGCGATACTGGCGAAGCGGGAAACATCAGGGAAAGTTTTCCTGGTTGAGGACGTCTGTCAGACAAATGAACCGGAGGGGAAAGGTTGCATGTTCGCTATGCTAGGGACGTGTGGACGACGAACGGACCTTGTATTCGGATTTGTCTCGTCGTTCTGAGCAACTTTCATGTAGAAAACATTTTCATCCGAGATACGGTTAATTTTCTATGATTTCTCAAAGATTTAACCATATTCTGAAATTAATTTTAATTCGAAAATAAATGCTAAAATGCTAAGCGCACCCAACACATGGTACACAGAAGTGTACCCAGTGGCTGACAGGTGGGCCAAGGGGTCCTAGTTGACCAGTCAATGTTTGATTGGTCAACAGGGGTGGGGCCCCCTGTCATTCACTCACCAGCTAATTAGATGACTAATTAGACTAACTAGTAATTAGATTAGTTAAACATAATTAATTAAGTTAATCAATTAATTAATTATATTTTTGTTATTTATTTTTGAAAACTCTTTTTTTTACCTTTTGTTTTTTTAGTTTTACAGGGACGGGCCCCCTATGCCAGTGGCCCATAAGGCCTAAGAGGCGCTGGGCCACCCGGTACGGGCGCCCGCCCGAAGGGGGCGCGGGCAAGGTCGTGGCCCGTGATGGCACCAGGCGGCGACGCGCCAAAGAAGGGGAAGAGGGGGCTAGGCCAGGTGCGGTGGTGGCCGGGGCGGCCGGCGGAGAGGCGGGGGAGCACGGGGCCGTCGCAGCAGCGGGGCACCGGCTGAGGCGGTGAACGGCGTGGGCTATGGCGAGCTTCGGCCATGGCGAGAAACGATGCAGAGGGGCACGGATCAAGACCGGGAACAGCGGGAACCGGACGAGAGGCTCCCCACAAGCTCGATGGTGAGGTCGAGGGGGCCGGGGACGGGCTTGGAGGCGATGAATCGGAGCGGCGAAGACGACCTACGGCCATGGCGGCTAGCGAGGCTACGGGGACGAAGGGAGTAGGGGGAGGCCTCACGGGGGAACCGTAGGGGATGGCAGTGGGCTTGGGGACGACATGCCGGAGCCGGAGTTGACCGGATCAAGGTCGGCAGTGGCGGACGGTGTCAGGAAGAAGAGGCCGAGGCGACGGCTTGGGGAGGTCCCCCCTCGTGTGCGTCGTCGTGGCGGTTGAGGAAGAAGGACATCGTTGATCCCGGCGAGGTGATGGCTCCAAGCTCCATCACGGGCTTGTAGCCAGCGTGGAGGATGCCAGTGGAGCCTCTGGACGCGTCGGCGTGGTGATGGAGGGGTCGAAACCGCGGCAACGGCGCTCCGGCAGAGAGAACCGAGAGGGAGAGAGTCGGGCGAGGGGGGGAAATATCTAAGGCTGACGAGGACGAGGCCGAAGGGGAGACTTATCCCCTCGGCGGCGTGGATGGCTCGAGTGGCCCGGCCTGGCCGACCAGCTGGATGGCCAGCTGGGCCGCGAGGCCCACTGGGGGGTGGCCCTTTTTTTGATTTGCCTCTGTTTCCTATTTAAAAGAGCTACTGAATGATTTTGGCTAAATGTGGCACTTTGTACAAAATAGATAGGAACAAAGTGGAGTTGCATAAAATGTTTGGGGTCAGAAGGAGTTGGCTAACCATTTTTAGAAATTGGAAAGGCCAATTTAATTATTGTTGGACCACAAGATAAAATCCCAGGGGCATTTTGGAAATGCAAATGAGGTTGGTTCAACATGATAAATGATTAGGGGAATTTATAGGATAATGTGAACATTTAATTTTTCAGGTTTGACGAAGTTGAATTTTTGACATTGAACTCGATTTTGAATTTGAGTTTAAACTACGATTTGGACCAAGCGAGGATTACTAACAGTAATAATGGTGACGTGGCAACATTAGCTGAGGATTACTATAGCTTAACTATCCGGGCGTCACAATTCTCCACCACTACAAGAAATCTCGTCCCGAGATTTATGGGGTGGAGTAAGGGGGAAAGACTCGAGTAGGACGGAGCTCAACACAAGATAGGTACTTGGGGGCTATCTCAGTGAACGAGGCATAGAGGCATCTCTCGAGTTAAAATTCAAGAAAGTCATCGAGAGCAAGGTAAGAAGGTGCAATAAGAAGTTTCAAGCGTGTAGGCAATCGTTCGTTGCCTAAAACAGAGGGTGTAAGGGGTTCAGAGCAATGTGAATAAGTATTGCTTATGATACCAGAATGGATCACTATAGAAGGTGGCTCGTGAATTACATACAAAGCCAAGCGTGAGGAACAATTTAGGAAGATAGGGATGTACAGGAGAGTCAGGTTTTGATCTCGTGGAACTGTGGGTTATGGGCCCACCATGTGGGTTAAAAGCAAGAAGGCGTTACATTTTTCACGGTCATGATAGCAAGGCAGGTCAGACGGCAACCTGTCAGTTTTGTTGGCAACAACGTTGGTACCAAGGGCGTGGGATGAAGTGAACCATTTTCCTGCTCGTTAAGACGAGGCAGACCAATAGGCAAAGTTCTTGTCCATCGGTGGCTACTGGAATGTCATCAACAATAGTAACAAGGTCTTACTGACAGAGTTGTACACCGAGGTGTTTACATAAGAAGGAAATTATCACTGCTCAGATATGATAGGTTACAAGAAAGGTTAAACAAAGCAATAGATACCTGAATCAATTACCGGTATTCTCGAGTGTCTAACAACTCAGAACCCGTGGAAAATTTGAATCGGTGAGAATAATAGTTGATGAAAAACTCATAAGAAGTTATGTACTTCTGTGATATTCTCGAGATACCAGAGGGTAACACCTCGAGATACCAGAGGGTAACACTCGAGGGTATAGCAGGACAGAGGTTGGACGGGTGAAATGATCTACAGAAGACAAGTAGTTCCACTTGTCCGAGAAATGAAATCAAAGAAGAACAATCATGGTTGGAACCACGGTTGCGAAGGACCAAACATTGATACTATATGAACTTATCACAAGAGGATTATTATTATAACAAGAAGTTTCCATGGTAGGATGTACATCGTGTCCATGGGCATGAACACAAAGTTCAAGGTCGACTCCCACTTCTCCAATGCTTAACCTTCCATTTACTTCTCGCATTCGAAGAAGTTGTGGCGTTGAAATTTTACCTGACGAAAGGCCTGTAGAGTATAACCCGCATAAATTTCGAGTTCACACGGATATAGGGAAGACATAGGTTCAACCATTGGGGCATCTTAGGAACATATAACGCAAACTCCACGAGTAATTTATACATGCTTGAAATCAGAGTATGGTTGAGAAAGTAGAGGATACAATTTATCAAAGCATTCTGTATCCGAGGAAAAGCTCACAAGGTGATTGAATATGAAGGACGATGTCGGATAAAATCCAACAAAGGACCTTGTGGTCCACAAGGGACCTGATGTGAGTATCGATACTCACCCAGAAGAAGAAAGAATGCAAGGATATCAGACTATAGAAACAACTGACTAATTCAAAGCTCAAATGCAAAGGAATTATGATTTCCAAAACGGTGGATTAGGAGCAGAGGCTCTGATCAAAGACAAGTAATTTGGATAGACATAGATCAACAATCAATCATGGCTTGATTTGTCGAACACCATCTCATGCCCGGGAGTGACGTCTGAGCCGATGGGGAGAATTCTAATTTTGATTGAAGATTGTGAGCATTCACAAACACATCGAATCAATTGCTCAAAATTATGATGACAAAGGTTGCTAAAGAGCATCGCTGGACATATGGAAGTAACCATGGTGTAAGCAAGTAAGGAGGAACAAGAGTAATAGGTTATTGAGGAGTTTCGGAAGATCAAATAGCATTCCAAAGAATTTTGTGAAACACATGAACAACTGTGGACAAACGGATACTCGACAAGCGCGAGTAATAATCCGTAGGGGTATTCATGTGGCAAAGAGCTACAAGGTAGTAGGCACAAGGTATTCTCGGAACAAATAAGGAGAAATTAAAGGTATCTTGTAATAACTAGATCAACGAGGAATGACTGTATGAACGACAACGTAGGTAGTTACACCTAAGGATTTATCGGTGGTAGGGATCACGACGGCGAAGGGTACAAGGGACTCGGTAAAACATCGGAGAGTATCTTCAAAATCTTCTGGTGCACCAAGAAATCATCTGGAGCAAGGGGGCTCTCTGTGAGAAAGTATTTATGAGATCCTAGAGTTAAGAGTTAAAAAAATCATTTAACCCGAGTAGAAGAGAGATCAGAGTCCTAGAGTATAGACGAGGAGTAAAAGATCCTAATACCACCCAATGGCGACGTGGGCTCGTAAGCCACACAACCATGTTAGTAAATCAGTTTTTCAAAAACTAGACTCAACTTCGGCAAAGGAGTTGGAAAGGGGGATCCTACAGGCAGTCGGCTCTGATACCAACTTGTGACGCCCCCAATTCGACCGTACACTAATCATACACGCAAATGTGTAAGATCAAGATCAGGGACTCACGGATAGATGTCACAACACAACTCTAGACACAAAATGAAATAATACAAACTTCATATTACAAGCCAGGGGCCTCGAGGGCTCGAATACAAGCTCGATAAATAAGAGTCAGCGGAAGCAACAATATCTGAGTACAGACATAAGTTAGACAAGGATGGCTTAAGAAGGCTAGCACAAAAGCAATAACGATTGAAGAGGCAAGGCCTCCTGCCTGGGACCTCCTAACTACTCCTGGTCGTCGGTGGTCTCCATGTAGTAGTATCCGTCGGTGGTGGCATCTGGCTCCAAGGATCCACCATCTGGTTGCAACAACCGGAAAGAAGAAGGAAGGGGGAAAAGGGGGTAGCAAAGCAACCGTGAGTACTCATCCAAAGTACTCGCAAGCATCAGATCTATACTAAGTATGCATTGGTATCAAATGGAAGGGTTGTATCTGTGAACTTAACTGCAGAATGTCAGAATAGAGGGGAAGGCCTAGCCTATCGAAGACTAGCATCTTCAAGCAGCTCCAAGCATCTTGCAGCATGTAGAAGAGTAAAGAATAGCAGTTTATATTTAACGAACATGTTGTAACATTAAGGCCCAGAGATCCTTCCTTGACTCCCTGCGAGAAAGCAATCCCGGAGCCAACATATCCATCACATATCAAGTATCCATTTCTAGTTGTATAAGATCAGGATACTGATACGTCTCCAACGTATCTATAATTTTTGATTGCTCCATGCTACTTTATATATTGTATTGGACTATAATGGGCTTTATTTTCCACTTTTATATTATTTTTGGGACTAACCTATTAACCGGAGGCCCAACCCAGAATTGCTGTTTTTTTGCCTTTTTTAGTATTTCGAAGAAACAGAATATCAAACAGAGTCCAAACGGAATGAAACCTTCGGAAACATGATTTTCTCACCGAACGTGATCCAGGAGACTTGGACCCTATGCCAAGGAACCAGAGAGGCGGTCACGAGGTGGGGCGCCCCTAGGCGTGCCCCCTGCCTCGTGGGCCTCTCAAGCTCCACCGACGCACTCCTTCCTCCTATATATACCTCACGCACTTCAAACGATCGAACAGGAGCCAAAACCTAATTCCACCGCCGCAACTTCCTCTATCCACGAGATCCCATTTTGGGGCCTGTTCCGGAGCTCCGCCGGAGGGGGCATCCACCACGGAGGGCTTCTACATCATCACCATAGCCCCTCTGATGAAGTGTGAGTAGTTTACTTCAGTCCTTTGGGTCCATAGCTAGTAGCTAGATGGCTTCTTCTCTCTTTTTGGATCTCAATACAATGTTCTCCCACTTTCTCGTGGAGATCTATTCGATGTAATCTTCTTTTTACGGTGTGTTTGTTGACATCGATGAGTTGTGAGTTTATGATCCAGCTTATCTATGAATAATATTTGAATATTCTCTGAATTCTTTTATGTATGATTGAGTTATCTTTGCTAGTCTCTTCGAATTATCTGTTTGGTTTGGCCAACTAGATTGGTAGTTCTTGCAATAGGAGAAGTGCATGGCTTTGGGTTCAATCTTGCGGAGTCCTTACCCCGTGACAGAAAGGGTTGCAAGGCACGTATTGTATTGTTGCCATCGAGGATAACAAGATGGGGTATTTATCATATTGCATGAATTTATTCCTCTACATCATGTCATCTTGCTTAAGGCGTTACTCTGTTTTTAACTTAATACTCTAGATGCATGCTGGATAGCGGTCGATGAGTGGAGTAATAGTAGTAGATGCAGAATTGTTTCGATCTACTTGTCTCGGACGTGATGCCTATATACATGATCATACCTAGATAACCTCATAACTATGCTCAATTCTGTCAATTGCTCAACAATAATTTGTTCACTCACCGTAGAATACTTATGCTCTTGAGAGAAGCCACTAGTGAAACCTATGGCCCCCGGGTCTATTCTCATCATATCAATCTCCATCACTTTTATACTTGCTTTGTTTTACTTTGCCTTTTACTTTTCACTTTGCATCTATATACCAAAAATACCAAAAATATTATCTCTATCAGATCTCACTCTCGTAAGTGACCGTGAAGGATTGACAACCCATAATCGCGTTGGTTGCGAGTAGCTATCGCTTTGTGCAGTACGAGGGACTTGTGCATGGCCTCCTCTGGATTGATACATTGGTTCTCAAAAACTGAGGGAAATACTTACGCCATCTTGTGCTGCATCATCCTCTCCTCTTCGGGAAAACCAACGCAAGCTCAAGACGTAGCAAGAAGGATTTCCGCACCGCTGTCGGGAGTCTACACAAAAGTCAACATACCAAGTACCCATCACAATCCCTATCTCTCGCATTACATTATTTGCCATTTGCCTCTCGTTTTCCTCTCCCCCACTTCACCCTTGCCGTTTTATTCGCCCTCTCTTTCCCAATCTCCTTCTCTTTTTCCCTTTGCCTTTTGTTTGCTCGTGTGTTGGATTGCTTGTTTGTCGCAATGGCTCAAGATGCTACCAAATTGTGTGACTTCACCAATACCAATAATAATGATTTCCTTAGCACTCCGATTGCTCCTCTTGCCAATACCGAATCTTGTGAAATCAATACTGCTTTGTTGAATCTTGTTATGAAAGATCAATTCGCTGGCGTTCCTAGTGAAGATGCCGCTACTCATCTGAATAGCTTCGTTGATTTATGTGATATGCAAAAGAAAAAAGATGTCGATAATGATGTCGTTAAATTGAAGCTATTTCCTTTTTCGCTTAGAGATTGTGCTAAAGCGTGGTTTTCATCTTTGCCTAAAAATAGTATTGATTCTTGGAACAAGTGCAAAGATGCTTTTATCTCTAAGTATTTTCCTCCCGCTAAGATTATCTCTCTTAGGAACGATATTATGAATTTTAAGCAACTTGATCATGAACATGTTGCACAAGCATGGGAGAGAATGAAATTAATGATACGTATTTGTCCTACTCATGGTTTGAACTTGTGGATGATTATACAAAAAATTTATGCTGGATTAAATTTTGCTTCTAGAAATCTTTTAGATTCGACCGCGGGAGGCACTTTTATGGAAATCACTCTAGGAGACGCTACTAAACTTCTAGATAATATTATGGTTAATTATTCTCAATGGCATACTGAAATATCTACTAATAAATAAGTGCATGCTATAGAAGAAATCAATGTTTTGAGTGGAAAGATGGATGAACTTATGAAATTATTTGCTACTAAGAATGTTTCTTCTGATCCTAATGATATGCCTTTGTCTACTTTGATTGAGAATAATAATGAATCTATGGATGTGAATTTTGTTGGTAGGAATAACTTTGGTAACAACGCGTATAGAGAGAATTTCAATCCTAGGCCTTATCCTAGTAATGCTTCTAATAATTATGGAAATTCCTACAACAACTCTTATGGTAATTTTAATAAGATGCCCTCTGAATTTGAGAGTAGTGTTAAAGAGTTTATGAATTCACAAAAGAATTTTAATGCTTTGCTTGAAGAGAATTTGCTTAAAGTTGATGATTTGGCTAAGAACGTTGATAGAATTTCACTTGAGGTTGATTCTTTAAAGCTTAGATCTATTCCTCCTAAGCATGATATCAATGAGTCTCTCAAAGCTATGAGAATTTCCATTGATGAGTGCAAAGAAAGAACCGCTAGGATGCGTGCTTCCAAAGATGCCTTTATTAAAGCGTGTTCTTCTAATTCTTATGATAATCAAGATGAAGATCTAAAAGTTATTGATGTGTCCCCTATTAAGTCTTTGTTTTGCAATATGAATCTTGATGAAACTGAATATGATCTTCCTTTACCTAGAAGGCGTTCTAAGAATTCAGAGTTTTTAGATCTTGATGATGAAATAGATAAAAGTGAGATTGAAAGAAATAAAAATCTAGATATTCCTAAACCCACTATATTGGATATCAAGGAATTTAGTTATGAAAATTGCTCTTTAATTGATTGTATTTCCTTGTTGCAAACCGTGCTAAATTCTCCTCATGCTTATAGTCAAAATAAGGCCTTTACCGAACACATTGTTGATGCCTTGATGCAGTCTTATGAAGAAAAACTTGAGTTGAAAGTTTCTATCCCTAGGAAACTCTATGATGAGTGGGAACCTACTATCAAAATTAAAATTAAAGATTATGAGTTTCATGCTTTGTGTGATTTAGGTGCTAGTGTCTCTACTATTCCCAAAACTTTGTGTGATTTGCTAGATTTCCGTGACTTTGATGATTGCTCCCTAAACTTGCATCTTGCGGATTCCACTATTAAAAAGCCTATGGGAAGAATTAATGACGTTCTTATTGTTGCAAATAGGAATTATGTGCCCGTAGATTTTATCGTTCTTGATATAGATTGCAATCCTTCATGTCCTATTATTCTTGGTAGACCTTTCCTTAGAACGATTGTTGCAATTATTGATATGAAGGAAGGGAATATTTGATTCCAATTTCCATTAAATAAAGGCATGGAACACTTCCCTAGAAAGAAAATAAAAATACCGTATGAATCTATTATGAGAGCCACCTATGCATTGCCTACCAAAGATGGCAATACCTAAATCTATCCTTACTTTTATGCCTAGCTAGGGGCGTTAAATGATAGTGCTTGTTGGGAGGCAACCCAATTTTATTTTTAGTTTTTTGTTTTTGCTTCTGTTTAGGAATAAATAATCCATCTAGCCTCTGTTTAGGTGTGGTTTTATCTTTTAATTAGTGTTTGTGCCAAGTTAAACCTATTGGATCTTCTTGGATGATAGTTATTTGATCTTCCTGTAATTTCCAGAAACTTTGCGCTCAGTGCCCGAATTGTTAAAAATCACCAGAACGTGATAAAATATTGATTCCAGTTGCTGCTGATCAATAAAAAAATTGTCCAGGGCTTCTAATTTTGGTAGAATGTTTTGAGTTCCAGAAGTTTGCGTTAGTTACAGATTACTACAGACTGTTCTGTTTTTGACAGATTCTGTTTTGCGTGTGTTGTTTGCTTATTTTGATGAATCTATGGCTAGTAAAATAGTTTATGATCCATAGAGAAGTTGGAATACAGTAGGTTTTACACCAATATAAATAAATAATGAGTTCATTACAGTACCTTAAAGTAGTCTTTTGTTTTCTTTCTCTAACGGAGCTCATGAGATTTCTATTGAGTTTTGTGTTGTGAAGTTTTCAAGTTTTGGGTGAATTCTTTTGATGGATTATGGAACAATGAGTGGCAAGAGCCTAAGCTTGGGGATGCCCATGGCACCCCCAAGATAATACATGGACACCAAAAAGTCAAAGCTTGGGGATGCCCCAGAAGGCATCCCCTCTTTCGTCCACTTCCATCGGTAATTTACTTGGAGCTATATTTTTATTCACCACATGATATGTGTTTTGCTTGGAGCGTCTTGTATTATTTGCGTCTTTGCTTGTTAAGTTTACCACAATCATCCTTACTGTACACACCTTTTGAGAGAGCCATACATGAATTGAAATTTGATAGAATACTTTATGTGCTTCACTTATATTTTTTGAGCTTGATAGTTTGCTCATAGTGCTTCACTTATATCTTTTGAGCGTGATATTTTTTGCTCTAGTACTTCATTTAGATCTTTTAGAGCACGGTGGTGGATTTGTTTTAAAGAAACTTGATCTCTCATGCTTCACTTAGATTATTTTGAGAGTCGTTAATAGCATGGTAATTTGCTTAATATTAATATACTTGGTATTCAAGATATGTGAAACTTTCTTTTGAGTGCGTTGAATACTAACATAAGTTTGATGCTTGTTAATTGTTTTGATATGGAGGTGATAATATCAAAGTCATGCTAGTTGAGTAGTTGTGAATTTGAGAAATGCTTGTGTTGAAGTTAGCAAATCCCGTAGCATGCACGTATGTTTAAAGTTGTGTAACAAATTTGAAACATGAAGTGTACCTGGCTTGTGCATCCTTATGAGTGGCAGTCGGGGACGAGCGATGGTCTTTTCCTACCAATCTATCCCCCTAGGAGCATGCGCGAAGTACTTTATTTTTGATGACTTCTAAATTTTTACAATAAGTATATGAGTTCTTTTGACTAATGTTGAGTCCATGGATTATACTCACTTTTACCTTTCCGCCTTTGCTAGCCTCTTCGGTACGGTGCATTGCCCTTTCTCACCTTGAGAGTTGGTGCAAACTTCGTCGGTGCATCCAAACCCCGTGATATGATACACTCTATCACACATAAACCTCCTTATATCTTCCTCAAAACAGCCACCATACCTACCTATTATGGCATTACCATAGCAAATCCGAGATATATTGCAATGCAACTTTCCACTGTTCCGTTCATCATCGTGACACACTTTACTTTTGTCATATTGCCATTGCATGATCAGGTAGTTGACATCGTATTTGTGGCAAAGCCACCATGCATTATTTTTCATACATGTCACTCTTGATTCATTGCACCATCCCGGTACACCGCCGGAGGCATTCATATAGAGTCATACCTTGTTCTAGTTTCGAGTTGTAATCCTTATGTTGTAATCAATTGAAGTGTGATGATCATCATTATTAGAGCATTGACCAAAAAAAAAGAGAAAGGCCAAATATAAAAAAAGAAAGGCCCAAAAAAAGAAAATAAATAAAAAGGGCAATGCTACTATCTCTTTTTCCACACTTGTGCTTCAAAGTAGCACCTTGTTCTTCATGTAGTGAGTCTCATATATTGTGCTTCAAAGTAGCACCATGTTTTTCATATAGTGAGTCTCATAAGTTGTCTTTTTATACTAGTGGGAATTTTTCGTTATAGAACTTGGCTTGTATATTCCTACAATAGGCTTCCTCAAAATGCCCTAGGTCTTCATGAGCAAGCAAGTTGGATGCACACCCACTAGTTTTCTTTTGTTGAGCATTCATAGCTCTAGTGCATCCGTTGGATGGCAATCCCTACTCCTCATGTTGACATCAATTGATGGGTATCTCCTTAGCTCGTTGATTATCCTCGCCAATGTGAGACTTTCTCCTTTTTTTTTGTCTTCTCTACACAATCCCCATCATCATATTCTATTCCACCCATAGTGCTATATCCATGGCTCACGCTCATGTATTGCGTGAAGGTTGAAAAAGTTTGAGATTATCTAAGTATGAAACAATTGATTGGCTTGTCATCGGGGGTATAGAAGTTGGGAACATCTTTGTGTGACGAAAATGAAGCATAGCCTAACTATATGATTTTGTAGGGATGAACTTTCTTTTGCCATGCTATTTTGAGAAGATATGATTACTTTGATTAGTATGCTTGAATTATTATTATTTTTATATCAATATGAACTTTTGTCTTGAATCATTCGGATCTAGATATTCATACCATGATTAAGAAGATTTATATTGAAATTATGCCAAAGTATCACTTCGCATCAAAAATTCTCTTTTTATCATTTACCTACTCGAGGACGAGCAGGAATTAAGCTTGGGGATGCCTGATACGTCTCCAACGTATCTATAATTTTTGATTGCTCCATGCTACTTTATCTATTGTTTTGGACTATAATGGGCTTTATTTTCCAGTTTTATATTATTTTTGGGACTAACCTATTAACCGGAGGCCCAGCCCAGAATTGCTGTTTTTTTGCCTTTTTTAGTATTTCGAAGAAACATAATATCAAACGGAGTCCAAACGGAATGAGACCTTCGGAAACGTGATTTTCTCACCGAACGTGATCCAGGAGACTTGGACCCTACACCAAGGAACCAGAGAGGCGGTCACGAGGGTGGGGGGCGCCCCCTAGGGCTCGCCCCCCCTGCCTCGTGGGCCCCTCGAAGCTCCATCGACGTACTCCTTCTTCCTATATATACCTACGTACCCCCAAACGATCAGAACAGGAGCCAAAAACCTAATTCCACCGCCGCAACTTCCTGTATCCATGAGATCCCATTTTGGGGCATGTTCCGGAGATCCGTCGGAGGGGGCATCCACCACGGAGGGCTTCTACATCATCACCATAGCCCCTCCGATGAATTGTGAGTAGTTTACTTCAGACCTTTGGGTCCATAGCTAGTAGCTAGATGGCTTCTTCTCTCTTTTTGGATCTCAATACAATGTTCTCCCCCTCTCTCGTGGAGATCTATTCGATGTAATCTTCTTTTTGCGGTGTGTTTGTTGAGATCGATGAATTGTGGGTTTATGATCCAGCTTATCTATGAATAATATTTGAATCTTCTCTGAATTGTTTTATGTATGATTGAGTTATCTTTGCAAGTCTCTTCGAATTATCTGTTTGGTTTGGCCAACTAGATTGGTAGTTCTTGCAATAGGAGAAGTGCATGGCTTTGGGTTCAATCTTGCGGTGTCCTTACCCAGTGACAGAAAGGGTTGCAAGGCACGTATTGTATTGTTGCCATCGAGGATAACAAGATGGGGCATTTATCATATTGCATGATTTTATTCCTCTGCATCATGTCATCTTGCTTAAGGCGTTACTCTATTTTTAACTTAATACTCTAGATGCATGCTGGATAGCGGTCGATGAGTGGAGTAATAGTAGTAGATGCAGAATCGTTTCGATCTACTTGTCTCGGACGTGATGCCTATATACATGATCATACCTAGATAACCTCATAACTATGCTCAATTCTGTCAATTGCTCAACAATAATTTGTTTGCCCACCATAGAATACTTATGCTCTTGAGAGAAGCCACTAGTGAAACCTATGGCCCCCGGGGTTATTCTCATCATATCAATCTCCATCACTTTTATACTTGCTTTGTTTTACTTTGCCTTTTATTTTTCACTTTGTATCTATATACCAAAAATACCAAAAATATTATCTCTATCAGATCTCACTCTCGTAAGTGACCGTGAAGGGATTAACAACCCCTAATCGCGTTGGTTGCGAGTAGCTATCGTTTTGTGCAGGTACGAGGGACTTGTGTGTGGCCTCCTACTGGATTGATACCTTGGTTCTCGAAAACTGAGGGAAATAATTACGCTACTGTGCTGCATCATCCTCTCCTCTTCGGGGAAAACCAACGCAAGCTCAAGATGTAGCAGATACAAGTCTGAACGTCCATTACCGAGGACATGGTATTCGAATATATATCTTCCCTGCAGGGGTGCACCATGTTTTCCAACATGCCTGATTACTCTGGCCGGACACACTTTTCTGGGTCAATTTCTTAGAAGATCAACACGTCGTAGCCCTACCTAGGCTCAGCAGAGAGGTCCCCGCCGGTCTACATCCTAAGCACTCCGGGGTCTGGGCCCATCGCCCGTTGCACTCCGGGTCGTTACGTGCAGGGCAGACCTAGGCACCACCTATGGGGTGTCGGCCCAGCCGTGCCGCAATGCTGAACTGGACGTCTGACAAAGCTTCGGCTGATACTACGATGTCGAGGCCCATAACTATTCTCACGTGGTGGTTAGTGCGTAAAGGCCAAAGGCCAACTTAGAACAAATACCCAAACCATAGTGTATTATTAGCTTGCGGAGACGAGCAGAGACTCACAATAATGTGACCCCGTCGCCCCGTCTCGAGGAAGTATGGCAAGGGCTAGCCCAGCCCACTCAGGGGCGGCCTGCCGGCCCGGCCGTGCCTCGTAACCATCTTGCGGGTGCTCTCCGGGCCCGCCCGACTTTCCCAATGGTCTCAAGGAAAGTCAAGGTAACCGTGTGTCCAAACATCAAGGGGAAAACCCCAAGGAATCACCCTCGGAGGATTCCACTCGATGTAATCATCAAGGTGAACGTAAGAGGGACCACCCTTGAGGTTCACACTTGAGGTGTTGAACGACAGAGCCGTATCGGAAATGGTGAAAGAGCAAATCACCCTCGATGACCACGATCGAATAGCTACAATACATAATTATCATCAGGAGTGCGTTATGAGGGATCACCCTCGGCACTTGATAATAGCTCTGCAGAGTCAAGCAACAAAAGGGGCGTGATGTGATGTGAGGTGTCGGGCTCTGGTTGTCGATCACGTTGATCGATTCGTCGATGATGAAGCTGGGGCAACAAGGACAGGGTGGGGGTCACTGATGGATCTCTAACCAACCTATACTAAGCAGTTTAGGATAAGCAGCTAAGGTACAATGAGCAGGTTACAAAAGCAGGCTATGCATCAGAATAGGAGCAAACAATAACAGTAGCAAAATCTAATGCAAGCATGAGAGAATGGAATGGGCGATATCGGGATGATCAAAGGGGGGGGGGGCTTGCCTGGTTTCTCAGGCGAGAAGGAGGGGTCATCATCGACGTAGTCGATCACATCGGCATCGACAGCCGTCACGGGGTCTACCGAAGAGAAGAGGGGGGAGAAAACAGTAAATACGTAGCAAGCAAGAGCATAACAGGACGACAAGAAGAGCTAGACGTGTTCTAACGCGGCGCTAGGCGATACTAGCGAAGGGGGAAACATCCGGGAAAGTTTTCCCGGTTCCGGACGTGTGTCAGACAGATGAACCGGAGGGGAAAGGTTGCATGTTCGCTATGCTAGGGACGTGTGGCGGACGAACGGACCTCGTATTCGGATTCGTCTCGTCGTTCTGAGAAACTTTCATGTAGAAAACATTTTCATCCGAGATATGGTTAATTTTCTATGATTTCTCAAAGATTTAACCATATTCTGAAATTAATTTTAATTCAAAGATAAATACTAAAATGCTAGGCACACCCAGCACAGTGTACACAGAAGTGTACCCAATGGCTAACAGGTGGGCCAGGGGTCCCAGTTGACGAGTCAACGTTTGACTGGTCAACAGGGGTGGGCCCCCCTATCATTCACTCACCAGCTAATTAGATGACTAATTAGACTAACTAGTAATTAGATTAGTTAAACATAATTAATTAAGTTAATCAATTAATTAATTATATTTTTATTATTTATTTTTAAAACTCTTTTTTTAACCTTTTGTTTTTTAGTTTTGGTATGGCCCCCCTCACGCCAGAGGCCCATAAGGCCTAACAGCGCCGGTCAAGCGTCTGGGCGCCCCTGAACGGGCGCTGGAAAGGCCGTGGCGGGCGATGGCCACCGGGCGGCGCGCCGCCAAGAAGGGAAGGGGCAAGGCCAGGTGCGGTGGTGGCCGGGGCGGCCGGCGGAGAGGCGGGGGAGCACGGGGCCGTCGCAGCAGCGGGGCACCGGCGGAGGCGGTGAATGGCGCGGGCTATGGCGAGCTTCGGCCATGGCGAGCAACGGTGCAGAGGGGCACGGATCGAGATCGGGAACAACGGGAATCGGACGAGAGGCTTGGAGGTGATGAATCAGAGCGGCGAAGACGACCTACGGCCATGGCGGCTAGCGAGGCTACGGGGACGAAGGGAGTAGGGGGAGGCCACATAGGGGAACTGTAGGGGATGGCAGTGGGCTTGGGGACGACTTGCTGGAGCCGGAGTTGACCGGATCGAGGTCGGCAGTGGCGGACGGCGTCAAGGAAGAAGAGGCCGAGGCGACAGCTTGGGGAGGTCCCCGCTCGTGTGCGTCGTCGTGGCGGTCGAGGAAGAAGGACATCGTCGATCCCGGCGAGGCGATGGCTCCGAGCTCCGTCCCGGGCTTGTAGCCGAAATGGAGGATGCCGGTGGAGCCTCTGGACGCGTCGGCATGCTGAGGGAGGGGTCGAGGTCGCGGCAACGGTGTCGACGATGCTCCGGCAGAGAGAACCGAGAGGGAGAGAGTCGAGCGAGGGGGGATATCTGGGGCTAACGAGGCCGAGGCCGAGGGGGAGACTTATCCCCTCGGCGGCGTGGGTGGCTCGAGTGGGCCGGCCTGGCCGACCAGCTGGATGGCCAGCTGGGCCACGAGGCCCACTAGGGGGGGGGGGGTGTTGTCCCTTTCTTTTTTTTTGATTTGCCTTTGTTTCCTATTTAAAACAGCTAATGAATGATTTTGGCTAAATGTGGCACTTTGTACAAAATAGATAGGAACAAAGTGGAGTTGCATAAAATGTTTGGGGTCAGTAGAAGTTGGCTAACCATTTTTAGAAATTGGAAAGGCCAATTTAATTATTGTTGGACCACAAGATAAAATCCCAGGGGCATTTTGGAAACTCAAATGAGGTTGATTCAACATGAAAAATGATTAGGGGAATTTATACGATAATGTGAACATTTAAGTTTTCAGGTTTGACGAAGTTGAATTTTTGACATTAAACTCGATTTTGAATTTGAGTTTAAACTACGATTTGGACCAAGCGAGGATTACTAACAGTAATTGTGTTGAATTGGCAACATTAGCTGAGGATTACTGTAGCTTTATTATCCGGGCGTCACAGCTGACTTGGGTGGATTGACCCGTAGTAATGGGGCGGATACGATTATGTGGAAGTTGACCTCCTCCAAGAAATTTACGGTCAAGTCCCTATACGACAAGCTTTCCGAGGGTACTACGCTAGACATAGCTAGGGGGCTATGGAAGGCCGATATACCTCTCAAAATCAAGATCTTTTTGTGGCAAATGTTTCGCAACCGCTTACCAACCTCCGATAATGTGGCTAAACGCAATGGGTCGGCGGACGGAACGTGCACCACTTGCGGTTTAGGGGAAAACGCAAATCACGTGTTCTTTGGTTGTGCGCTTGCTAGATTTGCATGGAGTGCGGTTAGAGACGCTTTCAAACAAAATTGGAATCCATAGTCTAGCCACGATTTACTTACTATCTTAACAACGCAAAGTGGGATCAATGCAAGGATAGTTTGGCGATGCGTTGGGGCGCTGTTGTGGTCCCTTTGGTCGGTCCGGAACAAAATTACCATGGAGCACAAGTTCCCGGCCCACCCTGCTGATATCATCTTCAAATGTCACATTTTCCTTCTGGTATGGGCGCCGTTGGGGAAGAAGCGTGACGAGGAACGCATGAAGGAGACTATGGAGCTGATCAAGACGACCATGGTGAAGGCTCGACAAGAGGGACGACTGCGTGACCTTGAGATTCTTAATTTTAGCTACATATCTACTTGAGGCTCCGCTTTTGTGATCTAGACCTAATGTCTGTTCCTTCTTAGCTTTATCCAGAGCCTACGGACTGTTTTATTCGGTTTGTAAGACTTAAGTTTGTGTGGATGCTGCCTGGTGGCTTTATTAATTTAAAGCCGGACGCCTCTAGCGTCTATGTTCCAAAAACATTTGAAAGCGTTTACATTCGCATCATTGGAAAATTCATTTTAAAAGAAAAGTGATGGAAAACATTCTATTTGAAGTATTTGTTACTACCATTGATCCGAGTTAATTGATGCAACCTCTATAGGTCTTTATAGAGGGTGTGTCAATTAATTTGGAGGGGAGTACCACTCGCTGACACAATTTGCAATTATGTTCCATTCTGTTGTTTCAAAAACATTTGGAAAATACAATCAATGTTCTGGTTTTAAAATGTTTGTAAAGCTAAAAAATGTTAACAATTTCAAAATTTATCCGTGCCTTTGAAGAAGTGTTTGCGTTTTTGAAACTATGTAGTACAAAATTTTAAAAAATGGCCATTTCCAAAAATTGTTCTATTTTTTTTCCTAAAAATGGATACTGCAGTGCTACTTCCTTAACAATTTAATGTAAGACGTTTTTGACACTGTCCTCGACTCTAAAAATGTCTGATAAAAAGTTACAGAGGAAGTAGGGACTACATTGCCTTGTTGCAGTGATTGGGGGCTGCAGCAATTCGTCGCTTCAATGGGCTCCTGAAGGCTGCTCCTATGCGGCTCGCTACACTTGAACTCAGTAAGCGTCGCATAGGAGGTCCCATCGTCAAACTGAGGCAAGAAGTGGCATATAGGAAACATGAGATTCTCGTTTTTTAAAGAAATCTCGCCCTTTTTATTGATTCAAAAGAACATTCATAGGTACAAGGCTTGGGTCATCTTAGGTAAAGGCAACAAATTTGGCCCGGCCCTAGGCCTACAGCAAATGCCATGTTCTACATACTCCATCCGATCTGCTAAAAAAACTTCTTAGCATCCATATTAATTATCGTTGATTTGGTGCCGAAGGGAGTAGCATGCTGGTGTACTTTGAAAAAATGTTTGCACTTTAACAAACAGGTACAAAATTTCAAAAATGTTCATTGCTTTACAATTTTTTTATAATTGCTTTCTTAAAAATGACTGATACGGTGCTACTCCTTCTGTAACTTAATATAAGATGTTCTTTTATATAGTCATTGACTCTAAAAACGTCTTATGAAAAATTATAGAGGGAGTAGTTGCTACATCACCTTGCGGCAATGCTTAGGCGCTGCAGCAGTACATCACTTTAATGGGCCGGTGGCCTAGCGGGCTGTTCCTATGTGGCCTGCTACTGTTAGACACAGCAAGCATTACATAGGAGCTCCTGTTGACAAATTGAGCCAGCGAGCGTCATATACAAAATACAAGATTTCCGGGTAGCGACTCTCTTAGGAAAAGAGGACAAAATTTGGGCAGGCCCTAGGCCTATAGCCAATGCCATGTGTCATATACTACCTCCGATCCATATTAATTGTCATCGATTTAGTACAATATGGGCAGAAGAAAGTATAGTATGTTTGTCCTCAAAACAAAGAAATTGACTATTCTATCCTCAAAAAAGAAAAAAGTACTATAAACTTTTTCAATAGAAATTTTGTGGAATCATCGTCATCATTATTTCCATTATTACATTACAAACTTATCCATCAAAGTAAATTGAATCCCAGTCGCCTCTATGGGCAGAAGGTGACTTGGTAGTCTGATCCGAAGGGGCAGGTGAAGGTGCTGCTCTTGTCATCGTAGGCGTAGCTGTAGGCGTCCGGGCACTGCCCCTTGAAGAAGCGCGAGTAGTCCGTCGGCCCGCAGGTCGAAGGCGTAAGCGGTGGCGTGCAGCAGTACTGAGGGGTGCCGAACTTGATGCACGCATTCACGCAGCCTCCGTCCACCTTCAGCTCCGACGGGCACTTTGCATTGATATCCGCGGCACAACTTATCGCGTGACAGCTGTCACCAACAGGCCCAAAGCTCATGGGCACGTTGAATCCGTCGACGAGGGAGATGTCATAGAAGTCGGGGCTGCCGCCCTTACCCAGCGTGTACTCGGCGAGCGTGGCGGGTGGCTTCCCGCCGGCGGCGCAGGCCAGCACACCGCCGCAGTCACCCGTGGTGCACGACCCTCGGCCGCTGGCATCGAAGTTGCAGCCGGTGCGGCCCCAAATCCTGCCACCTGCCGTGCCGGGGGGGACTTGAATGGCCGCCGCTTGACCCGGATCGAGCCTGCTCCCGCCGCCGACCGGATAGGCACCTGGCCACACCGTGTAGGGGCACTTGTTGAGTAGGTGGACAGTGATAGCGTCGGTGGCAGCGATTGCGAGGAGAAGAGCGAGGATGAAGCTAAGTGAAGATGCCATGGTCGCCCTTGTTGTTGTGTTACCTCTGTAGTGAACGATGAGGACCGTGGATCCAGTTTGAGGGTGTTTCTCGGCTATTAAGTATGCTCCTGGATGCTAGATATATGTACTTTTGATATCGGTGTAAATTTGCCCTCTCATGCATTTTAAAGGGCATCAGATGTGCCAGATCATATTCATATACACATAAATTTAGCAAGACGCAATACCTCCTAATATATACTCCTTTATGACTTTATTAATGAGTAAATTTAGACACTATTTTTCATTATGGGAAGATTTCATCATAAACATCCGGATAATGCGATTCCGGAGTAATACAAACACCTATGTCTGCCAAAAAAACTGAGGGTATTTATTGGACAATTAGGGTCTGGATGCTAAATATAGGTGATTTTGATATCAGTGTAAATGTGCCTTCTCATGCATTTCAAATGACATTTGATGTGCCAGATTATGTACACATAAATATAGCAAGGTGCAATACTTTACAATATACTAGAACATCAAAGACGCGCGTGCCCGTCCATTTTGATAATATAGTGATAACATTTAAAAATTCTTATAAATTATGTATATGATAGATGCCCCTACGTCTTGAACAACGCTATATATATTTGGATACAACTATATGGTATTATTTGTAATAAGGAACAACATAAACTAATATACCATATGTGTTTTTTTTTTTGCAAGAAAACTTCCAATCTATTCATCTTCAATCATGGCAATACAACGTATACCGGAAATAATAAAAATTACATCCAGATCCGCAGACCACCTAGCGACCACTACAAGCACTGAAGCGAGCCGAAGGCGCGCCGCCGTCATCACCCCTCCCTGGCCAGAGCCGGGCAAAACTTGTTGTAGTAGACAGTCGGGAAGTCATCGCGCTAAGGTCCCATAGGACCAGCGCAGCAGAACAACAACCGCCACCGATGAAGAGTAGCATAGATCAGGAGGATCCAACATGAAAAAACACAAATGTAGACAAACTACGACCAGATCCGAGCAAATCCACCAAGGATAGATCCGCCGGAGACACACCTTCACAGCCCAACGATGATGCTAGACACACCACCGGAACGGGGACTAGGCGGGGAGAATCTTATTCCATCTTCAGGTAGCCGCCGCCGTCTCGTCTTCCTGAGCAGAACACAAACCCTAAGAAAAGTTGAATACACATCTAAAAATGGAGCCCTCCCGCCGGCAAAGGCTGGGATCCACCGCACCACCATGGCCCTAAGGCCACCGGAGACGAGGCGGACCGGCGACGGCGCCGATGGGAGGCAAAGGAACCCTAAGTGTTAAGGCAGAAGCTAGGGAGGAGACTCAACACACTTGATCCATCCATCGATGGGGCGATATATACAGTTTACGTAGAGCATTGCCGGGCGATCGTGTGCCACTACTCAGCCCATCGTGCGCCACTACGTGGGCAACGTGGTGTATACATGGGCTGGTCTACAACTGATGTATATGTACTATCATACGTACAGTCTATCACCCCCCGCAGTCATGACGACGGCTGGGGCGACACAAAGACTGGTCCGGAACTTAGGAAAAATGTCCCGGGGCAAATCTTTGGTCATCACATCAACGAGCTGCTGCGCGGTGGGGATGTGGAGGACACGAAGCTGGCCGAGAGCGACGCATTCGCGCACGAAATGGATGTCCAGCTCCATATGCTTGGTACGTCGGTGATGAACAGGAATGGCCGACAGGTAGATCGCCTAGACATTGTCGCAGAACACCAGCGTGGCCTTGGTCACTGGAGCGAGCACCTCACCAAGGAGCTGGCGGAGCCACACACACTCAGCGACGACGTTGGTGATGCCGCGGTACTCGGCTTCGGTGCCGGACCTAGACACTGCCGCCTGGCGCTTGGAGGACCACGAGACGAGAGCATTTCCGAGGTAGACGCAGAAGCCGGAGGTCGAGCGACGTGTGTCGGGGCAGCCGGCCCAGTCGACGTTGGTGAAGGCGTGAAGTTCCAAGTTCGGCGATGCGCGCAGGTGTAGGACAAGAGCTAGTGTGCCACGGACGTAGCGGAGCACTCGCTTGATCGGGTTCTGGTGGCAGACAAGCGGGTCGCGCATGTGTAAGCAGATCTATTGGACGGGCGTAGGCGAGCTCGGGGCACGTGATGGTTGATACGTCTCCAACGTTTCTATAATTTTTGATTGTTCCATGCTATTATATTATCCATCTTGAATGTTTTACATGCATTTATATGCTATTTATGTTATTTTTGGGACTAACCTATTAACCTAGAGCCCAGTGTCAGTTTCTATTTTTCCTTGTTTTTGAGTTTTATAGAAAAGGAATACCAAACGGAGTCCAAATGACTTGAAAATTTACGGTGATTTTTTATGGACCAGAAAAAGCCCCCGAAGCAAAAGAGTTGGGCCAGAAGAGCCACGAGGCCTCCACAAGGGTGGAGGGCCCCCTAGGGCGCGCCCTTCGGTCTTGTGGGCTCCTTGTGGACCCACCTGACTTGTTCTCGACGCCAAAACTTCCTATAAATATAGAAACCCCTAGAAATAAACCTAGATCGGGAGTTCCGCCACCGCAAGCCTCTGTAGCCACGGAAAACCTCTCGAGACCCTGTTTCGGCACCCTGTCGGTGGGAGAATCCATCACCGGTGGCCATCTTCATCATCCCAGCTCTCTCCATGACAAGGAGGGAGTAGTTGACCCTCGGGGCTGAGGGTATGTACCAATAGCTATGTGTTTGATCTCCCTCTCTCTCTCTCTCTCTCTCTCTCTCTCTCTCTCTCTCTCTCTCTCTCTCTCTCTCTCTCTCTCTCTCTCTCTCTCTCTCTCTCTCTCTCGTGTTCTCGATTTGGCACAATCTTGATGTACCGCGAGCCTTGCTATTATAGTTGGATCCTATGATGTTTCTCCCCCTCTACCTTCTTGTATCGGATTGAGTTTTTCCTTTGAAGTTATCTAATCGGATTGAGTCTTTAAGGATTTGAGAACACTTGATGTATGTCTTGCATGTTCTTATCGGTGGTGACAATGGGATATTCACGTGATCCACTTGATGTATGTTTTGGTGATCAACTTGCGGGTTATGTGACCTTGTGAACTTATGCATTGGGGTTGGCACATTTTTTCGTCTTGAATCTCCGGTAGAAACTTTCAAGAACTCTTTGAAGTTCTTTGTGTTGATTTGAATAGATGAATCTGAGATTGTGTGATGCATATCGTATAATCAAACCCGCGGATACTTGTGGTGACATTGGAGTATCTAGGTGACATTAGGGTTTTGGTTGATGTGTGTCTTAAGGTGTTATTTTAGTACGAACTCTATGGATGTTTGTGACACTTATAGGAATAGCCCAATAGATCGGTCAGAAAGAATAATTTTGAGGTGTTTTCGTACCCTACAATAATCTCTTCATTTGTTCTCCGCTATTAGTGACTTTAGAGTGAATCTTTGTTGCACGTCGAGGGATTGTTAAATGATCCAATTATGTTATCATTGTTGAGATAACTTGCACTGGTGAAAGTGTGAACCCTTGGCCTTGTTTCCAAGCATTGCAATACCGTTTTCGCTCACTTTTGTTACTTGCTACCTTGCTGTTTTTATATTTTCAGATTACAAAAACCTATATCTACCATCCATATTGCACTTGTATCACCATCTCTTCGCCGAACTAGTGCACCAATACAATTTACCATTGTATTGGGTGTGTTGGGGGACACAAGAGACTCTTTGTTATTTGATTGCAGGGTTGTTTGAAAGAGACCATCTTCCTCCTACACCTCCCACGGATTGGTAAACCTTAGGTCATCCACCTGAGGGAAATTTGCTACTGTCCTACAAAACTCTACGCTTGGAGGCCCAACACGAGTCTACAAGAAGAAGGTTGCGTAGTAGACATCAAGCTCTTTTCTGGCGCCATTGCCGGGGAGGCTAGGTAAGCGGCACTCACATCCCGTCAACAAAGCTCTTTTCTGGTGCCATTGCCGGGGAGGTGAGTGCTTGAAGGTATATCTTTAGATCTTGCAATTGAATCTTTTAGTTTCTTGTTTTATCACTAGTTCTGTGTATAAGAGAAAACTACAAAAAATGGAATTGAGGTTGACTCATATGCTTCATCTTTTTAATGTCTTTCGTGAAAATGATGGAAAGGAAAATTGTGCTCAAGTGTTAGAAGAAGAAGTCTATAAAATGTTTGGCACTAAAATTTTGAATGATGAGCATGATTGCAATGTTGTCAGTGTGAATTCTTTGAATATCTATGATGCTAATGATGTGCAAAGCTACAAGCTTGGGGATGCTATGTTTGATGAAGATGATATTTTTAGTCCACCAAGTTTTGATGAGCAAATTTATTTTAATGATAGCATGCCTCCTATTTATGATGATTATATTGATGAAAGTGGGTTTGGAAGAGTGTCAACTTTAGGTAATGATCCCACTATTTTGGAGGGTGTTGAATCTTATTGTGATAATCATGAAAGTGGATTTGGAGAGGTCATGACTTTATTTAGTGATGAATCCATTATTTCGGAAGAGGTTCCAATTGAATATGAGAACAAAGTTGCTATCTATGATGATTATTGTGATGACATGTATGCTATAAACAATAATGATAACCATGAAACTTGTCATCATGATTTTAATTTTCAATCGGATTATGCCTCACATGATAGTTATTTCATTGAATTTTCTCCCACCATTATGATTCATAAGAAATTTGCTTATGTGGAGAGTAATAAAATTTGTATGCTTGTAGATCATGAAAATAATGCTTTATGTGATAGTTATATTGTTGAATTCATTCATGATGCTACTGAAAATTACTATAAGGGAGGAACATATGGTTGTAGGAATTGCAATAATATCAAGTTTCCTCTCTATGTGTAGAAAATCTTGAAGTTATGAATGTTTTGCCTTCCTATACTAGTTGCTTCTTGCTCCCATAAATTGTTTGCTCTACTGCTTTTGTGTGTACACATGATTAAGCTACTGTATTAATCATGTTTTATAGCTTTTGTTTCAATAAAGTGCCAAGTAAAGCCTTTGAGATAGTGTGGATGATAGTTGACTTGATTTTGTGCAAAAACAGAAACTTTTTCTCTCGGTACCGTAATTTTTAAAATTCACTGGAACGTGCTTTTGATTTGAATTTTCTACAAATGATTCATATACAAATTTCCTACGTTGTCCTAATTTGTCAGAAATTTTGGAGTTACAGAAGTATACAAAGTTTCCAGATTGCTACAGACTGTTCTGTTTTAAACAGATTCTGTTTTCTACGTGTTGTTTGCTTATTTTGATGAATCTATGAGTAGTATCGGAGGGTATGAACCATGGAGAAGTTGGAATACAGTGTATATAACACCAATATGAATTTAGAATGAGTTCACAACAGTACCTAAGTGGTGATTTGCTTTCTTATACTAATGGATCTCATAAGACTTTCTGTTGAGTTTTGTGTTGTGAAGTTTTCAAGTTTTGGGTGAAGTTTCGATGGACTACGGAACAAGGAGTGGCAAGAGCCTAAATTTGGGGATTCCCAAGGCACCCCAAGGTAATATTCAAGGACAATCAAGCAACTAAGCTTGGGGATGCCCCGGATGGCATCCCCTCTTTCGTCTTCGTTCATCGGTAACCTTACTTGAGGCTATATTTTTATTCACCACATGATATGTGTTTTGCTTGGAGCATCATTTTATTCTGTTCAAATTTGTTTGCTGTTATTCAGAGGCATGTTTATATCTTTTTGTTCAATAGAAAGGTCAAGTATAGCCTTTACCATGCTTATTTTGCAAGTCTCTATGT
Source organism: Aegilops longissima (assembly GCA_021605205.1). Taxonomy (NCBI): domain Eukaryota; kingdom Viridiplantae; phylum Streptophyta; class Magnoliopsida; order Poales; family Poaceae; genus Aegilops; species Aegilops longissima. The sequence goes on from CM038680.1 coordinate 22,989,493, forward strand.
TGCTGTTTGAAAACAGAAAGTTTGTTGTTATGTTTTGAATATTTGTGAATAGTCGGAACATGATAAAATCTTGAAATTTTAAACAATGAGTAACAACAAATTTTCTACACTGTGTTATTTTTTCAGAATTTTTGGAGTTAGGTAAGTATGATGCCTCCCGCATTCTTTACAGGCTGTTGTGTTTAGACATATTGCTGTTATGTTTGCATTGTTTGCATATGTTTGCCTGTTTAATGATTCTATTTGAGGATACGAGTATTAAATATGCAGAGGCATTTAGTAGGCAATTTCAACTTATAATTTTAGTGATTTTCTACAATAGAGAATGATAAGATTCTGCATGGATTTATACTAGCTTATCTCACGAATTCTCGTTGAGTTTTGTGTGGATGAAGTTTTTAAGATTTAGGGAAATCGTGATATGAGAGGAATTAAGGAGACACAAAAGCAAATCTTGGGATGCCCAAGTCATCCCTAATTAATATTTCAAGAAGTCTCAAGCATCTAAGCTTGGGGATGCCCCGGTTGGCATCCCGCCTTTCTTCCTCAACAACTATCGGTCAGTTTTGGTTGAGCCTAAGTTTTTGCTTCTACACATGATATGTGCTACCCTTGCAATGTAATTTTATTTTGTTTTGCTTGCTGTTTGAATAAAATACATTAGATCTGAAAAATTTAAATTAGAGAGAGTATTCACATAGTTACATAATTATTTGACTACTCATTGATCTTCTCTTATATCTTTTTGGAGTAGTTTGTCATTTACTCTCGTGCTTCACTTATATCCCATGAGTAAATGGTTGAATGAATTGAATATCATAGATACAAATTTATATATGTTTCATATGCTTATACCATGGGGAGTAATTACTTCACATATAAGAAATAGATGTGGTAAATTTATTGAAAGTTAGCAAACATAGTATTGGTCACTTGAACAATTCATGAATGCATATTGAAGGAAGAGAGATTTCACATATAAATATACTATCTTGGACATCTTCTATGATTGTGAGCCCCATTAATTATTTTCAAACCTGAGCAAATTAGTTGAAGTTTGACAAGGAAGACAACATAATGAGTTATGCTTGGGTATATTTGTATAGAAGTTATATTGTTATGGATCCTCCAACATGTGATGCTTGCTATTTAGAATCCTTTGCTAGCCAAAATTTCTATACTAAGCGGGAATACTTCTTGCGCATCCAAAATCCTTGAACCAAGATTCTTCCATGAATGTCCACCATATCTACCTATATGTTGATTTTACCTGCCATTCCAAGTAAATTTGCATGTGCCAAACTCTAAACCTTCCAATAATAATCTGTTTTGTATGTCCAAATCGCTCATGTAGCGACTAGGGGATGTCAGTATCTTCCACGCTAGGTGGGTTATTCTCACGATGAGTGTTTATTCACTTATAATTCACGAGAGAGTGTCTGGTAATTGGGATGCCTAGTCCTATGATCAAAAGATCAAAAACAAAACTTCAAATAATTAAACAAAACTTCCCCAGGATTGTTGATAGTTGTACGGTACCCGTTGTTTCGAACCAGCCGTGGAGTGTGATTGTTGGTGGAGGGGGAGTAAAAACTTTACCTTTTTGTTTGGGAACCACCTATAATGTATCTAGTATGGAAGATATTGGGAACTCTTGGTTGTTATGTTGACAATGAAATAATACCTCTCAAAATCATTGTCATCTCTGTTTTAAAAGCTTCGAGCTCTGGAACCTCTGCAAATCCCTGCTTCCCTCTGCAAAGGGCTTATCTTTTACTTTTATGCAACAGTCAGTAGTATTCGTTCTCATTCCAACCTACTCTTTAGTTGGCAAGCATCATGTGATGGGGAAAGATCTAAGCATATATGGTCATTCGAATATATTTGATCATGAATTATTATTGTTGACAATTATCTATATGATAAGTAAATTGGGAGGCGAAACATTAAGCCCCTATCTTTCTCTGTGTTTGATGGATGCTATTTTATTATAAAAATATGTTTTGAGTGGTAGAAATCATGGAAGACTATGTGATGGTTGAGTATGTGGGATTTGCTAAATCAAAGCTCTTACATAAACCCTTCCTGAAAATAAGATGAATTGCAATTGTTTGATGACTGAGAACATAGTTTGTTAGTTTTCAAGAAAGTTTATGGTATATGCTTTAACATGTGAATAGCTTGTTACTTGATCATGAGAAGCTTTATGATATGAGCTATTGCTATGATATATAATGATGCTAAAAAAGAGATTGAAATTATCATTGATCAGACTTTTGCACTTAGTAGCATCCCACATCAAAAATTCTCTTTTTATCATTTACCTACTCGAGGACGAGTGATACGTCTCCAACGTATCTATAATTTTTTATTGTTCCATGCTATTATATTATCTCTTTTGGATGTTTAATGGGCTTTACTATGCACTTTTATATTATTTTTGGGACTAACCTATTAACCGGAAGCCCCGTCCAAATTGTTGTTTTTTTTGCCTATTTCAGTGTTCCACAGAAAAGGAATATCAAACGGAGTCCAAATGGAATGAAACCTTCGGGAAAGTGATTTTTGGAACAAATGTGATCAAGAGGACTTGGAGTAGACGTCAAGAAAGAAGCGAGGAGGCCACGAGGCAGGGAGGCGCGCGTGCCCCCTGGGCGCGCCCCCACCCTCGTGGGCCCCTCGCAGATCCAACGACCTACTTCTTCCTCCTATGTATACCCATATACCCCGAAAACATCTAGAGCACCATAGATTGGGAGTTCCTCAACCGCAAGCCTCTGTAGCCAACAAAAACCAATCGGGACCCTGTTCCGGCACCCTGCCGGAGGGGGGATCCCTCACCGGTGGCCATCTTCATCATCCCGGCGCTCTCCATGACGAGGAGGGAGTAGTTCACCCTCGGGGCTGAGGGTATGTACCAGTATCTATTTGTTTGATCTCTCTTTCTCGTGTTCTTGATTTGGCACGATCTTGATGTACCGCGAGCTTTGCTATTATAGTTGGATCTTATGATGTTTCTCCCCCTCTACTCTCTTGTAATGGATTGAGTTTTCCCTTTGAAGTTAGCTTATCGGATTGACTCTTTAAGGATTTGAGAACACTTGATGTATGTCTTGCATGTGCATATCTGTGGTGACAATGGGATATTCACGTGGTCCAGTTGATATTTGTTTTGGTGATCAACTTGCGGGTTCTGTGACCTTGTGAACTTATGCATAGGGGTTGGGACACGTTTTCGTCTTGACTCTTCGGTAGAAACTTTGGGGCACTCTTTGATGTTATTTGTGTTGGTTTGAATAGAGGAATCTGAGATTCTGTGATGCATATCGTATAATCAAACCCGTGGATAGTTGTGGTGACATTGGTGTATCTAGGTCACATTAGGGTTTTGGTTGATGTGTGTCTTAAGGTGTTATTTTAGTACGAACTCTACTGCTGCTTGTGACACTTATAGGAATAGCCCAATAGATCGACCTGAAAGAATAATTTTGAGGTGGTTTCATACCCTACAATAATCTCTTCGTTTGTTCTCCACTATTACTGACTTTGGAGTGACTCATTGTTGATAGAACTTGCACTAGTGAAAGTATGAACCCTAGGCCTTGTTACCAAGCATTGCAATACCATTTTCGCTCACTTTTGTTACTTGCTACCTTGCTATTTTTATATTTTAAGATTACAAAAACCTATATCTACCATCCATATTGCACTTGTATCACCATCTCTTCACAGAACTAGTGCACTTATACAGTTTTCCATTGTATTGGGTGTCTTGGAGACACAAGAGACTCTTTGTTATTTGGTTGCAGGGTTGTTTGAGAGAGACCATCTTCATCCTATGCCTCCCATGTATTGATAAACCTTAGGTCATCTGATACGTCCATTTTGCATCATGCTTTTATATCAGTATTTATTGCATTATGGGTTGTTATTACACATTATGTCACAATACTTATGCCTTTTATCTCTTATTTTATAAGGTTTACACGAAGAGGGAGAATGCCGACAGCTGGAATTGTGGACTGGAAAAGGAGCAAATATTATAGACCTATTCTGCACAACTCCAAAAGTCCTGAAACTTCACGGAGATCAGTTTTGGAATATATTAAAAATATTGGGCGATGAAAGCACCAGAGGGGGGCCATCAGTCAGCCACGAGGGTGGAGGGCGCGCCCTACCCCCTGGGTACGCCCCCTGCCTCGTGGGCCCCCTGGCAGGCCCCCGACTCCCATCTTGTGCCATATGGTGTCTTTTACCCTGGAAAAAATCAGAGAGAAGCTTTCAGGACGAAGCGCCACTGTCTCAAGGCGGAGCCTGGGCAGGACCAATCTAGGGCTCCCGCGGAGCTGTTCTGCCGGGGAAACATCCCTCGGGGAGTCACCGCCATCATCATCACCATTGATCCTCTCATCGAGGTGGGGTCAATCTCCATCAACATCTTCACCAGCACCATCTCCTCTCAAACCCTAGTTCATCTCTTGTATCTGATCTTTGTATCAAAACCTCAGATTGGTACCTGTGGGTTGCTAGTAGTGTTGGTTACTCCTTGTAGTTGATGCTAGTTGGTTTATTCAGTGGAAGATCATATGTTCAGATCCTGAATGCTATACAATACCCCTCTGATTATGAACATGAATATGCTTTGTGAGTCGTTACGTTTGTTCCTGAGGACATGTGAGAAGTCTTGTTATAAGTAATCATGTGAAGTTGGTACTCGTTTGATATTTAAATGAGATGTATGTTGTCTCTCCTCTAGTTGTGTTATGTGAACGTCGACTACATGACACTTGACCATGATTTGGGCCTAGGGGAAGGCATTGCAACGTAATAAGTAGATGATGGGTTGCTAGAGTGACAGAAGCTTAAACCCTAGTTTATGCGTTGCTTCGTAAGGGGCTGATTTGGATCCATATGTTTCATGCTATGGTTAGGTTTACCTTAATTCTTCTTTCGTAGTTGTGGATGCTTGCGAGAGGGGTTAATCATAAGTGGGAGGCTTTTCCAAGTAAGGACAACATCCAAGCACCGGTCCACCCACATATCAAATTATCAAAGTAACGAATGCGAATCATATGAGCATGATGAAAACTAGCTTGACGATAATTTCCATGTGTCCTCGGGAGCACTATGATTTATATAAGAGTTCGTCCAGTCTTGTACTTTGCTATAAAAAGGAATGGGCCAACTTGTTGCACCTTGTTACTTCTGTTACTTGTCACTCGTTACGAATTACCTTATCACAAAACTATTTGTTACCGATAATTTTAGTGCTAAACCGCTTGTCATTTCCTTCTGCTCCTCGTTGGGTTCGACACTCTTACTTATCGGAAGGACTATGATAGATCCCCTATACTTGGGGGTCATCAAGACTCTTTTCTGGCGCCGTTGCCGGGGAGTGAAGCGCGTTTGGTAAGTGAAATTTGGTAAGGGAACATTTATATAGTGTGCTGAAATTTACTGTCACTTGTTACTATGGAAAATAATCCTTTGAGGGGCTTGTTTGGGGTATCTTCACCCCGACCGGAAGTTCAAAAAGTTGCTCCTCAACCTACTGAAAATATTTACTTTGAAATTCCTTCAGGTATGATAGAGAAACTGCTAGTTAATCCCTATACACGGGATGAAATCTTACATCCCGATATGCACCTAATCTATGTGGATGAAGTTTGTGGATTATTTAAGCTTGCTGGTATGCCCGAGGATGTTGTCAAGAAGAAGGTCTTCCCTTTATATTTTAAGGGAAAGGCATTGACATGGTCTAGGCTATGTGATGATATTGGATCATGGAACAACAACCGGTTGAAATTGGAATTTCATCAAAAGTTTTATTCTATGCATCTGGTTCATCGTGATCAGGATTATATATAATTTTTGGCCTCGTGAAGGAGAAAGTATTTCTCAAGCCTGGGGGAGGCTTAAGTCAATGTTATATTCATGCCCCAATCATGAGCTCTCAAGATAAATTATTATTCAAAAAAATTATGCTCGGCTTTCTCATAATGATCACTCCATGCTCGATACTTCTTGTAATAGTTCTTTTATGATGAAGACTATTGAATTCAAATGGGATTTAGTGGAAAGAATTAAACGCAACTCTGAAGATTGGGACCTCGACGAAGGTAAGGATTTAGGTATAAACCTTAAGTTTGATTGTGTTAAATCGTTTATGGATACCTATGCTTTTTGTGATTTTAGCACTTGAAAGGACATGCGGTGCCCCCATGTGTGGTTTTGGTAATTGATGACAATCTCTATGGACTAATGGTTGCCTTGAGTTATATTTGAAGGGTTTGTCCATAGGCCTTTCTTGGAGTCCATTTGTTGGTTTCAAGGAGAGTTTGTGATGACCAAGTTGCTATTAAGGAATTATCTAGAGATTGGTCTTATGAGTGTTGAGCTTATTGCAAGCATGTCTTGAAGAATAAGATTGTGTGATCATTCATGTCCACCTTCAAGACATCATCCAAATGAAGAGAGTTGGAAAGATTCAACACACAAAGCGTACAAGATGTACAGAGGGATCAAGTGATCCCATGGTATGGTAAGCATTGTCCATTACGCTTTGTGTGCTAACCCATGTCTTCCTGAGAGTTCTTTGTGGGGTTAGGTTGCGGTGTGCAAGTTCAAGTGATGCATCACGAAGAGATCAAGTGCTTGAAGCTTGCCGTCCATTGTGGTGACAATGGACTTGTGAAGATGAGCGGAAGAGAGGCTCACCCACAGTAGAGTATGGGGGAGCAATCAACTAGTCTTCTTCGAGCCAACGCAATCAAGAAAGGTGGTCCAACTTGAGGGAGTCAAGATCGTCATCGTCTAGCTCAAGTGGACCATGTGCAAGGCAAAGGTTTGCCCTTGATAGGTTTTCTAGTTTACCGGTCTCATGATGGTAGTTGGGAGACCGGGTTATAGGATCGATTGTCATACTATCAAGGGGGGCTCTCGATGAGTAGCTTGATCGTATCATTCGTAGAGAGCTCAAACCATTGCATCCTTGCATCATCTTTTTGGATTCTTGTTTGGTTCTTCTCCTTGTGAGATTTGGAGCTTATGGTCATTTTTATGACAAGCTCGAGTTCATCGAAAACGGAGTTCTCATGCATCTTATATGATGTTTTCGATGTTGGAGGGTATGCCGGTTCTTCTCGGTTGGAGGTTTCACTCCTGTGTTTGCTAAGCATACCTCGCTGTTTTGATGCTACTCGTTGTCTTGTTTCAAACAAGCTTGAGTTTGCTCAATTCGGAGCTCATGTGAGGAAGTTATGGCAGTTCTGGTTTTCCTTGGAGTATTCTTTGTTTTCATGGTTGTGGCTTAAGGTTGGTGCCAGTAGTAGTACATGGTCTCACAGCGATAGTACCGCGAGCCCCCAATGTAGTACCGCTCCACGAAGCGGTAGTACCTCTCTAAGCGGTAGTACCGCTCGCGGGCTTCGGCCGTAGTACCGCGTAGTACCGCGCCTACTGCCGCCTCGATTCGAAACGGTGTTTTTTCGTGTCGGGTTTTGCGGCACTAGCAGCGGCAGTAGAAGCGGTAGTACCGCTCTGAGCGGTAGTACCGCTCTACTCCCGCGGTAGTACCGCTCTGGGGCCAGTGGCCTGTCTTTCTCTTCAGCGCGGTAGTACCTCTGGATAGGGAGCGGTAGTTCCGCCCTCAGCGGAAGTACCGCCCTTCTCTAGCGGTAGTACCGCTCTGTGCGGGGATTTTCAGTGGGGTAACGGTTGGATTTTCCCCCTCCTATAAAAGGGGGTCCTCTTCCCCATTGAACCTTATCCTTTTGAGCTCGTGTTCTTCCCCATTGTTGACCTTCTCCGAGCTTGCTATCTCTCAACCCTCCATGGATTCTTGCTAGTTTTGGGGGAAAAGAGAGGAGATCTAGATCCACATTTCCACCAATCACTTTCTCCTCTATGTGAGGGGAACCCCTTGGATCTAGGTCTTGGAGTTCTTGGTGTTCTCCTTCTTGTTCTTCCTCTCATTTTCTTCCCTAGCATTAGTTTCTTTGGTGGGATTTGAGAGAGAAGGACTTGGCACTCCGTGTGCCCTTGCCATTGCATTTGGTGCATCGGTTTGAGTTCTCCACGGTGATACGTGGAAGTTACAAGTTGAGAAGCTTATTACTCTTGGGTGCTTGGTGCCCTTGAGCTTGTTCCTCTTGGGTGCTTGGGCGCCCTAGACGGTTAGTGGTGTTCGGAGCTCAATCATTGTGGTGTAAAGCTCCCGACAAGCGTCGGGGTCTCCAATTAGGTTGTGGAGATCGCCTCGAGCAATTTGACGGGTTCGGTGACCGCCCCCAAGGGTTGCCATTTGTGCGGGTTCGGTGACCGCCTCAAGGGTCCCTTGGTGGAATCACGGCATCTTGCATTGTGCGAGGCGTGAGGAGATTACGGTGGTCCTAGTGGCTTCTTGGGAGCATTGTGCCTCCACACCGCTCCAAACGGAGATTAGCATCCGCAAGGGTGTGAACTTCGGGATACATCGTCGTCTCCGCGTGCCTCGGTTATCTCTTACCCGAGCCCCTTTACTTATGCACTTTACTTTGTGATAGCCATATTGTTCTTTTCATATATCTTGCTATCACATAGTTGCTTATCTTGCTTAGCATAAGTTGTTGGTGCACATAGGTGAGCCTAGTTGTTGTAGGTTTTGTGCTTGACAAATTAACCGTTAGGTTTATTCCGCATTTGTTCAAGCCTAAACCGTAATTATTTTAAAGCGCCTATTCACCCCCCCCCCCCTCTAGGCGACATCCTCGATCTTTCAGCACTAAATATGGACTTGACTCTGAGATAGTAGCTTCTTTCTGTCAATCATTTTCTACTCATGTTGATCTCCCTAAGGAGAAGTGGTTTAAATATCATCCTCCCATTGAAGTGAAAGTAGTATAACCTATTAAAGTTTAAGAAGAAACTATTACTTATGATGTTGATCCTATTGTTCCTACTGCTTATTTTGAGAAACCACCTTTTCCTGATAGAATAAAGGATCATGCTAAAGATTCAACTGTGGTTCGTAAGAGTAATACTAGAACACCTACACCCCCTGAGCAAATTAAAGTTGAACCTAGTATTGCTATGGTTAAAGTTCAACTGTGAATCATTTCTGTGATGAAGCTGCTAGAATTGCTAAACCTGATACTAAAGATAAACATAGACATGTTGTTGGCATGCCTGTGGTTTCTGCTAAAATAGGAGATCATTGTTATCATGGCTTATGTGATCTAGGTGCTAGTGTGAGTGCAATACCTTATACCTTATATAAAGAAATTATGCATGATATTGCACCTGCTGAGATAGAGGATATTGATGTTACTATTAATCTTGCCAATAGAGATACTATTTCACCGGTTGGGATTGTTAGAGATGTTGAAGTTTTGTGTGGGAAAATAAAATACCATACTGATTTTCTCGTTCTCGCTTCCCCACAAGATGATTTTTGTCCCATTATATTTGGTAGACCATTTTTGAATACTGTTAATGCTAAGATAGACTGCAAAAAGGATATTGTTACTGTTAGTTTAGGGGATATGTCTCATGATTTTAATTTCTCTAAATTTCGTAGAAAACCCCATGATAAAGAATTGCCTAGAAAGGATGAAATTATTGGTCTTGCTTCTATTTTCATGCCTCCTAATGATCCTTTAGAACAATACTTGCAAGATCATGAAAATGATATGTTTATGAATGAACACTACAAGAAATATGTAAACTAGTGACCTCCACTATTGGTCACTGAAAGGTCATAGTTTTCAATTTGTGACCTTTTTGCGACCAAAAACATAAGGTCAAAAGCTGAGGGTCGTTAACTGACTATAGCGACCTTCTCTGTGAGAAGGTCGTAGATGTTTACGACCAAAATATTTCTACTGTGGCGATTTGGTCACTAGCAACCTCCCAAGGCCACGTAGGCATCTAGCGTGGCAAGCTGATGTGGCACAAGATTCAGCCCGGTCCAATTCGATTTTCTACATGGGCCTAGCCCAACAATTCGGCCTTTTTATTGTTTTTTTCATGTGAATTTTTGGTCGGCTACATGGGCTACGCCCTACAATTCGGCCTTTTAATTTTCTACGCCATGGCCCTTTTGCAAACCATTTCATTAGGCCTTTTTGTAAGGTTTTACAGAAATGCACAATGTTCCAGTCCACTATTATTTGGGCTGTAGCATTTTTAGAGCCCATATATTATTTGGTCCAGTAAGAACATTTGGTCTTTTTATTATTCACTGATTTTCAGTTTACACATGAACAGCAAACACTCAATAATTCTCTCAATTAAATGATTAAATTCAGAAATCATTCATCCAAATACACACAATAGCACATACAAGTCTGCACGTCCAACCTCAACTAAAACAAGCAAAAACAGATACACATCAACTAAAGTTGTGGTGCGCTTCCATCACAGCAGCAGCAACCTAAGCGACATTAGATCACCAAAAAGAAACAATGCCATCAACATGAGGCGGTAATCCAACTTAACACTTTGTGAGGAGCAGCGCCACCAGGAGGATGCCGATCACCCACGAGGGCGCTCCAGCCCAGGGGCGACATGTGGGACCTACAGATGTCAATGGAGTATCTGGCCAGCCTCTGGTACCTGGCCACAGGTCACATCAGAAATATTCAGAAATCAGTTGAACATAATTGACTACAAAAGAAATCAGAATTGAACAGAATTGTCATGCTTGTCTACTTTCAGAAAAGTTAATACATATTTCCATGCTTGTCTACCAAAGAAATTGTATCAACTTAACACTTAGTCATGCATAAGTGTTTCACATCAAAAACATACAGCAGTGCAGACTCAAAATTGTATCAACTTAACACTTAGTCATGCATAAGCGTTTCACATAAAAAACATACAAATTTTGGAGTAGGAAACTGAATCTCTAAATACTCCAGCTGCAAATACTGCTAACACTAATAGGCCAGTAGCAAATACTGTATTTTTGGAGTTTTAACAAATGTTCAGTAATTTATGGAGTACAGCAGCAACATCACGTTAAGAAAGTGAGTTAAATCATCACATTTTCAACTCATTACTGAATCTTCTCAGTGAATCAACTAGTATTACAACCAAATTCAGTGAATTAAGCTACTCCATTTTGAAGTACTGCGCGAGTGCTCAAACATGCAGAGATACATGCAGAGATTAGCAGCAAGTGAGTGAGCAGAGGGAGAGGGAGGTGCTACCTGCTGGGAGCGATGCGTGGTCGTGGACGGGCTGGACTCATCGAGCTCAGAGAGGGCAACTTGGTTGCCTTGGAAGCAGAGGAGCAGACCCCTTGTTGCGGGACAGGGCCGGTGCCTAGGTTCGTGCCTCCTCCTCGAGCAAGACAAGGCCATGTTCCCGGCCAGACCTCCTGTTCATCCAAAAGCGGCAGTTCAACACCACTGCAAAGTACAAAGCAAAATAAATAAAGGAGGAGAATATGATGTGCAATGCTGCCCCAGAAGCAAGACATCAGACGAAGAAAATAAGGAGCCTAAGAATACCCTTCAGAACATATCAGACATCAGACGAATAAATCACAAGGAAAACACGCAATAAAAATGAGCACGTGCTGCAGAGCGCTATCATATTGGAAGAATACCCTTCAGAACATATTGCACAAGCTGTCCGCAACCAAAACAATTGTTGCAGGATTGTAACTTACTAATAAATCAACAACAAAAACTAATGATGATATATCTACTCTGCTCTACTGTCTGTTGATACAAGAACAACTGCATGCACCTCTGGCCAAAGGAAATACTCAGTTTGTTGGGCTAGTTTGATTAGTACTGCTTTGCATGTGTACAAAGCACCAAAGCATTGAATGGTTAGCCGGGACCAGATGGTGAATTGATCCCAAAGCACCAAAGGTTATAATATGATGCAATTGGTTATTCAAAATTTCGACTTGCATACAACATCACTACACTGTTACTGCTATCAACTCATAATTTACTCCCTGGACCTAACCTGTCCAACACTATTTTGAGAATATAAAAATATTGGTTATCATAATAAAATACTATTTATTTCCTTCACTGTTCAGCACAATTATCTTACAATATAATACCAATCGTTGAACACTTTCTCACAGGGTCATGCCTACATTCTGTATTTGGGCATCACTACTAGCATAGACTGAAAGACATGCTAGGCTATCGTCAATTCTAACTTCACATGTGCATAAGAATCGCTAGAGCAAGCAAACCAGAAAAACATAGAGCATATATCGTTCCCCATTTCACGGAGAATCTCCTCTTGCACCTAGGTGGTCACCGCCACAGCCTCCTATTACACAGCAACCAGGTACCCGGCATGCACATCTGAGTTGGCAACCGGGTGATATCATAACAAGATGCATCAATCATGTCGAGCTCTCGTTGTGGCACAAATCAAATGACACAAAGTAGCAGTCGAATATGTGAGGTACCCAAACCAGCGATTGCACTTAAAAAACAGAGACAGACGATGCAACTACTAAGCAACCGTGAACTCTGCCACAGCAGCATAATGATCAGAGCAAGCTCGCTAAAAGACCCAACAAGTAGCAACATGTAGGATACCAATAATTCACACCGAGGGCAGGATCAAAGCGCGAGCGGTGTCGACGTTGTTGTGCATGGGCCTCATCTCGCTCCCACGCTCCATCGGCTCACGCACGCTACAAGGGAAAGGAAGAGCAGCGAAGATTCGCATCAGAGACCAGAGCAAAATCAGAAGCAAGAGCAAAGTAATAACAATCCAGGGAAGGCACAGGGCTCCTAACCGCCGAAGCAGATGACCCCGAAGCCCGGATCGGGCGGATCTCCGAAGCACAACTCTGCGGCAAAGACCGCGTCACGGGCGGGGGCGACGCGGTTGGCGGCAGGTCGGGGCTTCGCCATCGACATCTGGCCGGAACCCTAAGCAGCCGCCCGCATCGTCGCATGTGTGCGGTGGAGTGCTGGTGCACCGACTCCGGCAGCACCACCTTGAACGCCTCGGACGACATCTGTGGGAATAAAAATCAAGCACGAAAGGAGCGCGTGACATCGCCAGAACCTCGTCTCAAGAAGGAGAAACGCACGGGCTCAATGCAGGGCACGACGGGAGAGGAAAATACCTTGGGGTTGGGGACGGCGTGGCCGCGGTGCGCCCCCGCGGAGCGAGACCCTCCTGGCCGCGGTGGCGCGGCCCTCGGCGCCGCGGAGGCGGACGCCAAGAAAGGGCAACCCCGCCGAGGAGGCAATGGCGAGGGCGGGTGAGGCGGAGGCCTTGAGCGCGAACGTCGACGGCGGAGGAAGGGGACGGTGGACGAGGGGGGCTTGGATTGGATCTGGAGAGAATGGGTGCGGCGGCTGGCGGGGAGGAAGGGGAGGGGATCGAGAGGAGCTCCGCCGGATCTGGAAGGGGAGAGGAGGAGCAGAGAGCGAGGGAAAGAATGGAGGGGGGGGGGGGTGGATGGAAAATGACCACAGGACAGAGCTAGGGTTTCGGGGACACATCCATGTTTGGTGTCGGCCATTGGATCTAGGGGATCCGACGGTGATTTACCCATGATCCGGGTGAGAGGCCCCTGGACCAATCAGAACACAGTATACAGGTATGATATTTTGACCATTTAAATTGGTCATAACCGACTAAAATTATGTGCTAAATCATGTTAGCTATTTTATTATGACCTGAAAATTTGAAAAAAAAACGTTTTATTGTGTCAGCAAATTTGACTATTGTTTTCAGGATAATCATAAACTGAAATAAGATAAATATTTTTTAAAGAGTTATGAGAAATGAGTTCTTTTAAATCATTTTTTTCATTTTTTAAGTGTTCGAAATGAGCTTTTTGTGAAGGACCTAACAAATATTTGTTGCAAAATTGTACCAAATCAATTTTCTAAAATACTAGGACATATTTGATGCACAATTGACAAAATGGTTGGGTGTCAAATTTTTTGATCCACCTCTGGTGAAAAAGACAAATTCCCGTCGATTCATCCGAAGGGTCAAATTTGAACTGAGCTGCCTCATAGTTTGCTCTTTATTTTTCCAAAATCATTTCTATGTAAATAAGTATCTATTTAATCATAGAAACACCAAAAAATTCCAAGATTCAACCACTAGCTAGGAACGGTCAAGCCCCGCTTTGACCGCATTTTGAAACGGGCATAAAAATTCAAAAAATTCAAAAATTGGAAAACCTTCGCATTGTGTCATTATATGTGACCAAGTTTCCAGGAAAAATAATAAACTTGTAATACGGTAATTATTTTAAAAAAGTGTTCTCAGAAATGAGCTATCATGCGTGAAGATTCATGGCTTTCAAGCCAAATTATCAATCTTATGGCCACATTCATGGCATAGTTTGTTCAAATGATCTCATATTGTGCACAAGGGTACATCTTGGAATTCCAAACAATGTTGCCTAAGGAAGTTTTCATCTTCTTTGCACGGAAAATTCATTTTTCATTTTTCGAGTGCCCAAAAGGAGGTTTTTTTGTGAAGGAACTACCAAATAATTGTTGCAAAAATGGACCAAATCAATTTTATAAAATACTAGGCCATATATAATGCACAATTGACCAAATTGTTGGATGTCAAATTTTTTGATCCACCTCTGGTGAAAAAGAAAAATTCCCGTCAATTCAGTTGGAAGCGGGTCAAATTTGAACTGCAGCTGCCTCATAGTTTGCTCTTTATTTTTTCCAAAAATCATTTCTATGTAAATAAGTATCTATTTAATCATAGAAACGCCAAAAAAATTCCAAGATTCAACCACTAGTTAGGGATGGTCAAGCCCGCCGTTTTGACCGCATTTTGAAACGGGCATAAAAAATTCAAAAAAAATCAAAAAATTGGAAAACCTTTGCGTTGTGTCATTATATGTGACCAAGTTTCCAGGAAAAATAATAAACTTGTAATACAGTAATTATTTTAAAAAAGTGTTCTCAGAAATGAGCTATCGTGCGTGAAGATTCATGGCTTTCAAGCCAAATGATCAATCTTATGGCCACATTCATGGCATAGTTTGTTCAAATGATCTCATATTGTGCACAAGGGTACATCTTGGAATTCCAAACAATGTTGCCTAAGGAAGTTTTCATTTTCTTTGCACGGAAAATTCATTTTTCATTTTTCGAGTGCCCAAAAGAAGGTTTTTTGGTGAAGGAACTACCAAATAATTGTTGCAAAAATGGACCAAATCAATTTTATAAAATACTAGGCCATATATAATGCACAATTGACAAAATGGTTGGGTATCAAATTTTTTGATCCACCTCTGGTGAAAAAGACAAATTCCCGTCGATTCAGCTGGAAGCGGGTCAAATTTGAACTGCAGCTGCCTCATAGTTTGCTCTTTATTTTTTCCAAAAATCATTTCTATGTAAATAAGTATCTATTTAATCATAGAAACGCCAAAAAAAATTCCATGATTCAACCACTAGCTAGGAACGGTCAAGCTCGCCGTTTTGACCGCATTTTGAAACGGGCATAAAAAATTCAAAAAAAAACAAAAAATTGGAAAACCTTCGCGTTGTGTCATTATATGTGACCAAGTTTCTAGGAAAAATAATAAACTTGTAATACGGTAATTATTTTAAAAAAGTGTTCTCAGAAATGAGCTATAATGCATGAAGATTCATGGCTTTCAAGCCAAATTATCAATCTTATGGCCACATTCATGGCATAGTTTGTTCAAATGATCTCATATTGTGCACAAGGGTACATCTTGGAATTCCAAACAATGTTGCCTAAGGAAGTTTTCATTTTCTTTGCACGGAAAATTCATTTTTCATTTTTCGAGTGCCCAAAAGGAGGTTTTTTTGTGAAGGAACTACCAAATAATTGTTGCAAAAATGAACCAAATCAATTTTATAAAATACTAGGCCATATATAATGCACAATTGACAAAATGGTTGGGTGTCAAATTTTTTGATCCACCTCTGGTGAAAAAGACAAATTCGCGTCGATTCAGCTGGAAGCGGGTCAAATTTGAACTGCAGCTGCCTCATAGTTTGCTCTTTATTTTTTCAAATAATCATTTCTATGTAAATAAGTATCTATTTAATCATAGAAACGCCAAAAAATTCCAAGATTCAACCACTAGCTAGGAACGGTCAAGCCCGCCGTTTTGACCGCATTTTGAAACGGGCATAAAAAATTTAAAAAACATCAAAAAATTGGAAAACCTTCGCGTTGTGTCATTATATGTGACCAAGTTTTCAGGAAAAATAATAAACTTGTAATACGGTAATTATTTTAAAGAAGTGTTCTCAGAAATGAGCTATCATGCGTGAAGATTCATGGCTTTCAAGCCAAATGATCAATCTTATAGCCACATTCGTCCCATAGTTTGTTCAAATGATCTCATATTGTGCACAAGGGTACATCTTGGAATTCCAAACAATGTTGCCTAAGGAAGTTTTCATTTTCTTTGCACGAAAATTCATTTTTCATTTTTCGAGTGCCCAAAAGGAGGTTTTTTGGTGAAGGAACTACCAAATAATTGTTGCAAAAATGGACCAAATCAATTTTATAAAATACTAGGCCATATATAATGCATAATTGACAAAATGTTTGGGTGTCAAATTTTTTGATCCACCTCTGGTGAAAAAGACAAATTCCTGTGGATTCAGCTGGAAGCGGGTCAAATTTGAACTGCAGCTGCCTCATAGTTTGCTCTTTATTTTTTCCAAAAACCTTCGCGTTGTGTCATTATATGTGACCAAGTTTCCAGGAAAAATAATAAACTTGTAATACGGTAATTATTTAAAAAAAGTGTTCTCAGAGCTATCATGCATGAAGATTCATGGCTTTCAAGCCAAATGATCAATCTTGTAGCCACATTCATGCCATAGAAGGAGAAGAAGGAGAAGGAGAAGAAGGAGAAGAAGGAGAAGAAGAAGAAGGAGAAGGAGAAGAAGGAGAAGGAGGAGAAGAAGAAGAAGGAGAAGAAGGAGAAGGAGAAGGAGGAGCAGGAGAAGGAGAGAAGGAGGAGAAGAAGGAGGAGGAGAAGAAGGAGGAGGAGGAGAAGGAGGAGGAGAAGGAGGAGGAGGAGAAGGAGGAGGAGGAGAAGAAGGAGGAGGAGAAGAAGGAGGAGGAGAAGAAGGAGGAGGAGAAGAAGAAGGAGGAGAAGAAGAAGGAGGAGAAGAAGAAGGAGGAGAAGAAGGAGGAGGAGGAGAAGAAGGAGGAGGAGAAGAAGGAGGAGGAGAAGAAGAAGGAGGAGAAGAAGAAGGAGGAGAAGAAGAAGGAGGAGAAGAAGAAGGAGGAGGAGAAGAAGGAGAAGAAGAAGGAGAAGAAGAAGGAGAAGAAGAAGGAGAAGAAGAAGGAGAAGAAGAAGGAGAAGAAGAAGGAGAAGAAGAAGGAGAAGAAGAAGAAGAAGAGTGGTGCTGATGGTTTCGGTGCGGCTGCTCCTGCTCGTATTGCCGCCACGATGGTGGTCGCCGCCGAGCACTTGCCTAAGGTCAAAAGAAGGCAAGTGTACTACAGTTCTGAATCATTCTGTCAGGTTCCAATCTATCCCGATCTTTTTTAGCATGTCGAAAGTAGCTCCTTGCTGAATCTGTCATGAATGAACACCCCCCCCCCCCCCAGGAAAGCGATTTGCCGCCGGATCCGGAGCATGACTCCAGACTCCCGCAACACGAGTTCGACTCCGAGTTTTGCGCCACCGAGATGTACCAAAACTTGAGTTGTGTGCACAGGCACACTCCCGCTCGACATGTATGCACGGAGGGATTCGACATTGGCATGCGGTTTCTCAGTTGCCCCTTAGAGGTTAGTGCTAAGTTCATCATTTTACTTGAGTTAATGCCACCACTCATCCTAAATTCTATTTAACATTGGCAGGGATATGAGGCTTGTGCCTTTCTTAACTGGCTGGATGAAGAATGGCATGGCAGGGCTCGGAGTGTTATCACCAAGCTCGCAGAAGATAACGTAAAGTTGAAGAAGAACCTGGCTGATCTGGAATATACAATCAGTACGATGAAGCAAGAAAGAATCAATCACATGCAACAGATTAAAGCAAGAGATAAGAAGGAACTAGCACGTGTAGTTGTGGTTGTCGCATTAACCATGTTCTATGCGCTGTTTGCAATGATGATTAGGGGTTTTGTTTGACAGTATTGCTAAAGCACATCTAGATGTCCTCTAAGTAATGCACATCTAGGTCCTATGACATTGATGTTACGCGAAGATTCATGTAGATATTTTTCTTTGTCTTTTTTCTTTTCCTTTCTAGTCTGATTATTAATGGCTTTATCAATAAGAAGAGCTCAATGTATTGCTTGCCAACTGTCCTACGCCGTTCGTACCGGTACCGGTGCATAATCCCAAAACTCGTTCCTTGTGTTTTGTCCTGAAAAAGGAAGCCAGCCAAATAGCCAATAGGTGTCCTACGCAACCTCGGGAATTTGGAGCGACTGGGTACAAATAATTGCGGTTGATTATATCGGCGGTTAGATAATACGTTAACCCCCGCTTCAATTGGCAGTTCCTCTTCTTTGCATACCCCGCTTAAGTGTCCACCATCTTCTTCGTCCCCGGCAGGCCGCACTACACACTGGCACACACTCTGCAGCCATGTTGAGCGACAACAAGGACGATAGTTCGGCCAGCAGTCTGGCACCCGATGATAGGTCAACATAGGAATCATCCCGCCCGTCTTCCATGAGTCCGGCATCGAGCCCAGACCTCGATTATATTCGGTTCATGGAAGGGACGCCGCCTCCGGAGTCGTCAGATGACAACCAGATGGACGAGGAGCCGTCGGAGGACGAAGAAGAGGACGACGATGAGGTGGAGGAGGAATGGTCGAACAAGGAGGACGACGACGATGACAGCAACGTCGATGATGATGGCGGCGGCGATGAAAAGCCAACGGTCAGCGGCAGGAAGCGCTCTCGCCAAGACGATGTCACGGGGCCATCCAACAACAACAACAACAACAACAAGAAGGACTAAATTAAGCAGACTGTATATATCTCTGTTTAGCCTGTCAATCTCATCGCAGACGGTTAGTAATATGTATTCGACAGAGATCTTCTACATTATCGCCCACAGGTTGGTTTGTTGAACTGTGCGCCCTGACGAGCACAAAATTCACAAAAAAGACCGTATGGGATGTCTATAATGATCGCACACAATTCTGATTACCGACCTGTTTGCCGGGTATCACACACATCTTGTTACGCCGAATCGTTTGTGTTCACTTTAACCATCGCAAACGGTTCATCGGAGCGAACTGTATGCCGTATATCGCACACACCTTGATCTGGCTACCGGTTTCTATTGTTCTGTATCATCACAAACATTTCATACGGATCAATTGTATGCCCCTCATCGCACACGCAACTAAAATATGAACCGTGTTTGATGTATCATTCATCGCAAATATTTTGCATCTTTTTTGATGGTGTTTTTACATCACCGTTTGTGATTAATGCATCGCACACAGTTTCGTCAAAGGGTCTCCGATCATAGTGTCGCGTTAGCAGCATCCTGCAGTAGTGAAGCTTTAAGTCATATATGCATGATGTAGATGTTCGTTTAATTCTTATAGTTCATCTCATTTAAACTGAATTAGTTTTTATAAAGAATTAGTCTATTTTAAGATTCATGGAATTGTGCGTTGTAAAGCATAAATTAAAAACAGATAATCCAATTCATCTAGAAAAAAATTGGACAATTATGATACGGAAGATTGTAGAACAAAGGAGAAGTGCTTGTGTTTTGAGGTTTGTGCATTATGCTTAAGTTCAACCATGGAGTGTGCTAGATTGTATATGTGGCAGAATCTGGTGGAATGTAGATGATATCCAACGACCGATAGTTCTCGGATTTGCCATCTCTGCACCGTTAGATTGGCTTCATCAAACAACCATCTTTCAAAGTTATTCGCACACTATATAGAGGTATAGAAATGGGAAATGAAAATTTCCCATGGAGCATTTATACCTTGCCTATTGCGATATGGTGCACGTGCTCGACTCCATTTGTTCTTACACTAGTGGTTGGGGCGCACCCTGGTGCGCCTCTTGAGTGGTCACTCTGCGGTGCCGGGTATGTCTCTGCCCATTCAAGTTGCTTTGTTCACCTTGTGTTAGCACATGCACACATCATTGATGAGCTCTTTGGTCAAAGTTTATGTGAAGAAGCGAAATCCATGACAAGCAATGAAAATGAATCTTGTCTCTTTCCATATAAGTGGAACCTTAGAACTTCTAACAACCTGCAACTTAGCTATTTTACCAATGTGCACAAGCACAACTCTCAAACGTGGATGGACTGCAGTTCCACTGCTTTCTTTGTTGTCCTCAACGTCCAGCACCATAGCTTGAAGGAGACACGGGGCGAGATCGAGACGGGCAGCATCGGCGGTGGCTCGCCAGAGCAAGACAAGCCGAGCCACCCCACCACGTCGGCTCATGGCTCGTTTGCACACTGCTCCAGCACGGCTGAATCGTGTCCACGGCACGGCGAGGGACCCTGGTATAGAGATGTTGCACCTATTAGTTCTTTGCAGATTGATGATGAAAAGCTATCACTGGTGGAAATATGCAACACCTGATTAGGACACAAAAAAGGAAAGCAACTTTTGAGTTCTAATGAACAATTATCAGAAACCAGAAGGACAACATACAGAATACAAACTTTTTTTGTTTGAGAGAAGATAGAAGAGTCCAACAAGCAACCATTCAGGAAGGCAATATACAACCACAAAAACTAAAACAACGCCAAAACTATGTAGAAACAACTATGCCATTCCACTCCATTTAAAATCCTTATTCTGTTATCAAGATTCAAGATACCCTAGATGGTAACATGCTTCAAATTTTAGCACTTGTAACTGCAGCTGTCAGTCCTGTGGGGAAAAAGATTTAAAAAGGTGTTGTTGTTGGTAATCAATTTTAAGAATAATGCATTGTGGTAATTTAGTATTCCCACTAATAGTTCTTCACAGCAAACATTGAGGATTCATATCAGCCTGAGTATTGGACATCAATCAGAACGGTTGTGGTAACATTAATGCTCAAGCAGTGAAGTTGTGTTCACGCAAATAAAATTGAATCTGAGGAGACCTATCCAAGGACAAAAGATAACTCACCTTCAAATCCTTGGTGAAGCATAACCTTAGTTTTCGAACTGAGCCCTTCTTGCAAGTGATTTGTGGTGAGCCCCTAAATGCATGTTTGATTGTATCAATGAAATCATTCGGTGCAGTTCTAGATGTAGAGAAGAAATGCATTAATGGCACAAAACTGGTGACGAGAAGGACGCGAAAGAGATGGTCACCTGCGCGATGGTATCCTCGAATTCAGAGGTCTCGACGCCCTTGTCCTTCTGGATCTTCTTCTTGCCAGTGTACATCTTAATTCCTTTCCGCCAGGCCCTGTGTACAACACACATGGATCAGCTACACACACACACACACACACACACACACACACAGAGGACAAGTAATCACTTACTACTGACTGGATTATGATTGTTAAATGATATAACACTGAACTGAAAATGACAACACCAGCAACTCATGCAAGAATCATAGAGACAACGCTAAAGTACCTGCAATTGTTGTTGGGATTGTCCCCTGAACATTGAATAATCAAACAGTTCTTGTCAAACTGGTGCTTGCAAATACGGAATGCATAACATATGGAATGCTACTGCAAATAATCTTCATTTTTCTGTCATTGGAATGTCACTTGTTAAGACTATGATTCAGCTAGCTTGCCTGTTAACATATCATGTCTACAATCTAGGTTGCCTGAAATATCCAATTACTAATAAATGCCCTTGACAGTAAAAAGAGGAGGATAAAAATATTAAATTACAACTTTGCAGGTTCACATTTGATCACCTAGTGGCATAAAAAGAACTTGCCCAATTTTTACAGATGTACCACATACACCTCCCATATGCCCATGTCAACAGGGAGTCACCCAACTATGTAGATATCGTAATAACTTCATTTGGCACGAGTAGAAAATAGACACAAAAAACATATACTTCAGTTGCATAAAACTTATGTTATAACAGTGCAAGTTGTTGCGAAGGAAAATAATTAACTCACCCACAATATTTCTCACAGCATGCCCCATTTACAGGACATGGACATTGTTTCCCACATGCTGATTGACACCACATGGATTATATTGCCGACAAGGCCGGTCCTTCCTTTATGTAATCCTTCTCCTTATAAAATGGTAGCCTGTGGATTTCCAGGTGTACTTTGAACAGTGGACTCTAGCTCGCCTTCTAATAAAGCATGATAACCCGCACAACTAATGTCCCTGAGATAATAAGGTTGGCAGCACTAAGATAAGCAACCACCTTGGTGAAGAATAAAAGATAACATGGAGGGGTAGAGTGAACCATACCTTTATATATCCTTTGACAAGAAAATCACCCCTACTATGAGTTCCAGATGCGCTGCTGTTTCCAATATAACTCATATACTGAAAAACTTCGCTGTATGTTTCCATTTGAGAGATGGTTCTGAGCAATTAAACAACTGCATGAAAGAAAACTCATGAATTCGGTGTGACTATTAATCCCGGAAACAGGCTAAACTTATACTATAATAATGACAAAGGAGAGCAGCGATTTGGCTCCCAGATTCATGTGCTCCCACTGCGAGCAACAGAAATTCACAAAAGTACACATGAAGTGTTGTATCCTTGCAATTTTCATGGAAAATCAAGTATTTTTTGCACCTTGGGAAAAACAGTGCCTAAAAAGTATAAGTGGTGGTGGGATACATGTAGTTCACATTTGAAACGCCCTCGATGCGGCTATATCTCCCACGTGTCGAAGCACGACTTAGAGGCATAACCGCATTGAAAGCAATGTCGCAAGTGAGGTAATCTTCACACAACCCATGTAATACATAAGGGAAAGAGATACATAGTTGGCTTACAATCGCCACTTCACACAATACATGGGTAAAACATTACATCATACAGATACAATCAAGGTCCGACTACGGAACCAAAATAAAAGAAGACTACCCCAAAAGCTACACAGATCCCCGATCGTCCCAACTGGGCTCCACTACTGATCAGCTGAAACGAAACAACACAAAGAACAAGATCTTCATCGAGCTCCTCCTTGAGCTCGGGTCCATCACCTGCACGGTTTCATCGGCACCTGCAAACTGGTTTTGAAGTATCTGTGAGTCACGGGGACTCAGCAATCTCACACCCGCGAGATCAAGACTATTTAAGCTTAAAGGTAGGACAAGGTAGTGAGGTGGAGCTGCAGCAAGCGACTAGCATATATGGTGGCTACATACGCAAAAGAGAGCGAGAAGAGGAGGCAAAGCACGGTCGAACAACTATGATCAAGAAGTGATCCTGAAACTACTTACGCCAAACATAACTCCAACACGTGTTCACTTCCGGACTCCGAGAAGAGACCATCACGGTTACACACGCCGTTGGTGTATTTTAATTAAGATCAACTTCGGTTTTCTACAACCGGACATTAACAAATTCCCATCTGCCACATAACCGCTGGCACGGCTTTCGAAAGTTCAAAACCCTGCAGGGTGTCCCAACTTAGCCCATGATAAGCTCTCGCGATCAACGAAGGATATTCCTTCTCCCCGGGAAGACCCGATCAGTCTCGGAATCCCGGCTACAAGACATTTCACAGCAATAAAACAAGACCAGCAAAGCCGCCCGGATGTGCCGACAAATCCTGATAGGAGCTGCACATATCTCGGTCTCAGGGCACACCGGATGAGCAAGACGTCGGGTTGGCATAAACCCTGATTGCCCAGGGGGCGCCGGACATCGCTCGGTTTGGACCAGCACTCAAAGGAGAACTGGCCCGGGGCTAAAATAAAGATGACCCTCGGGCTCCGGAAACCCAAGGGAAAAGGGGCATAGGTGAGGCAAATGGTAAAACCAATGTTGGGCCTTGCTGGAAAAGTCTTATTCAAAGCGAACTGTCAAGGGGGTCCCATAAATCACCCGACCGCGTTAGGGACGCAAAAATCCGGGAACATAATACTGATATGACGGAAACTAGGGCGGCAAGAGTGGAACAAAACACCAGGCATAAGGCCGAGCCTTCCACCCTTTACCAAGTATATAGATGCATTAATAATATAAGATATATTGTGATATCCCAACAAATAAACATGTTCCAACGAGGAACAACAACTCCATGTTCCAACAAGGAACAAACTTCATCTTCACCTGCAACTAACAACGCTATAAGAGGGGCTGAGCAAAGCGGTAACATAGCCAAATAACGGTTTGCTAGGAAAGGATGGTTAGGGGCTTGACATGGCAATGTGGGTGGCATGATATAGCAAGTGGTAGGCATCGTAGCATAGGCATAGCAAAAGAGCGAGCAACTAGCAAGCAAAGATAGAAGTGATTTCGAGGGTATGGTCATCTTGCCTGAAATCCCGCAAGGAAGAAGAACGAATCCATGAAGAAGACAAACGGACGAGGTCGAATGAATCCTCACAACTCCGGAACGAAACCGAAGCTAACGAAAGAAGCAACCCGGAAAGAAACAAACAACATGGTAAACAGCCATCACATAAACATGGCATGATGCACAATCAAGTATGATGCATGTACGGTTTAAATGAGGCATGGCAAAGTGCAACAAACAACACTACAAATTAAGTGGAGCTCAATATGCAACGAGTTGCATATTGACGAAACACCACATCAATTATTTAGTTCTCTCCCGATTAGGTAATCAACAATATTAAATGTTATTAAACATGGCAAGAGGTGAGGCATAAGTAAACTATCTATTTAGGCAAGGTTAAATGAGGCCGGAAACAACGAACAACAATTCCGGAAAATCCCCATATGCAAATTATGGATTCGGTACAGATCTGACCTAAAGCATATTTTAGAGTTGTTAAACATGCAAAGTAATGCTACCATGTTAAACTAGGCATTTTTCTACCCCATTTACATATATAATTTATTTAAAATGGAGCTACGGTTATTTAGTTATGAAATAAATCATTTTAACATGGCATTTAAGCAAATTAATGCAACCAACAATATTAAACATTTAAAGGTTGTTATCATGATGCGGATGACATGTGCAAGTTTACGCAATTTTTATGAAAACGTTAACATGAGCATGTTATGAAGCATTATGTCACCGTGGTGGAAGAAAGGGGTGCCACGGCAACGAATCCGAAAATGGTGCCACGGCAACATATCGGTTCCGATAACTCGATTGAGATATCGGTACAAAGGAAAACGTGACGGAAGCGAGTCATGCAAGATGGTGGGGTGATCCCGGATACCGGGTTCCCACGGGACGGTAGAATGGCAAAAGAGGGGCATCGCAAGGATGATTCGAACACGGCGGTCGTCACGGGTTATACCTCCGAAGCGTTCAAACGGGAGGGTCGAGTTACGTAGAGGGAAGTAGTGGAAGTAGTCGTTCTCGCGATGATCGCCGAGGGAAGTAGTGGTACACGGCGACGGTAGAGGAAGTAGTGTTCACGTTCGATAGTAGTGGTACATCCCGTCATCGGAAGTAGTTGTTCATGTCCCGTGGATGTTCGGGGTCCACGGGGTCTTCGAGGGTCGACAGTAGTGGTACACGTGTCATCGGGGTACTTGTCGTTTCCGGTTCGGTGGTCGTCGGGTCGTAGTGGTACTTGGCGTTTCCGGCGACGACGGTAGAGGTACTTGGCGTATCGTCGGGGCACTTGTCGCATCATCGTGTAGCCGAACTTGACGGAACCGAAGGGGTACTTGACGAAATCCACAACGAATGCAATCGGGCACGTCGTAGTCGGACTTGTCAAAAATCACACCGGCTACAATCGTGGTACTTGGGGAGAACTCCCGGAGACGATGCTTGGCGGTCTTGGTGTGATCTTGGCGTCCATGCGGCAGCAGCAAAACGGAACGGGACGGAGACGCCGGGCGCTGATGGTGGACGGGTCGGCCTCGGGACGCCCTTCTCCGGCGACGTTGGCGGCAGGGAGGACGACGGAGGGAGGCGCAGCCATGGCAGGGCTCGGCGACTCCGGGCCGGGGCGGCGCGGATCTGGTCCCTGGCACGGGGACGGCGAGAGGATGCAGGAGGCGGGGATCCTCGCATGGGCGTCCATGGCGACGAGGAGGAGCTCGGCCAACGGGAGCTCGACCAACGGGAGCTCGACCAACGGGAGCTCGAACCCGCGAGGAAGATGGCTTGCAGGCTCGCGGGAGGTGGTCGCCAGCGACGAGGTTCACCGGGGCGACGGGTCACGAGGTAGAGGAGCGCTCGGGCGCGGGACGGAGGAGATACAGCGCGGGGCAGGGGAAGAACGGTCGAGGAGGAGCTGGAGAGGCCAAGGACGGCGGGCGCGCGATGCCACAGGGAGGAGGCGAGGCGAGCGAGGGGGGGTTCGGTCGCGAGGGGAGGGAGAGAGAGATGGGATCGAGGGAAAAGGGAGATCGGGCGCGGGCGCTCTCTGGCGGCGCTGGAGAGGAGCGAAGGAGGAGGAGGAGGATCGAGGGGAGATGGGGGTTCGGGCTAGGGTTACGGGTGAGTGGGCCTTGGGAGGCCGCGGGCCTGGGAGGCCTTGGGCCAGCAGGGGGTAGGGTCGGCTGGAGGGAGGGAAATGGCCAGGGCCGGCTGGGCCTAGCTCCTCTCTCTCTCTCTAATATATATTTAGCAGAAAAATAAATAGAGAGAGACAAAAGAACGAGAGGGTTAGGGAAAGAATTTGGACATGGGGATTATTTTCCCGGACTCACAAAAATATGAGGAATTTCACAAAAATGGCCCAAGGATTTTTGGTGGAACTCCGGAAAATGATGAAAGAAATAATGGCAAGGTTTTGAGGTCAACTCGGAGCAGAAAAGGCATGGGATTTTTGCAAGTGTGTTATGGTGAATTCCAATTAATGGAATATTTATTATAGCTCCCTAATATCGGGAGGGTATGTTATAAAGAGAAGTCACCATGTGAATCCCTCGGTTTAAATGGATCGAAAAATCCATACAATTTATTTAGTTGAGTTTAAAAAAATTAATGAATGATGGCATGATGCAATGCAAGAGAAGACAAGATGAATGCTCAAACAAAACAAATCACACGACAAAACTCAGAAACCCTGGAAGGCAACTGAAACTCCGGTCTTGGGGCGTCACAACACTCCACCACTACGAGAGGATCTCGTCCCGAGATCTAGGATGGCACCGGAGAAAAACGGAAGAGGAAGAGGTCAAACAAAGTTGCTTCTCCGACAAACGAGTGAAACCACAGAACCTTGAGAGGTTGAACAAAATGAAAGAAAGAAAACAATGAAGATGAAGAAAGTTGAAAACACTCTGTTAGAAAAGAGGAACAAGGGATACGACGAGAACCAAGAGGTTTAGTGATAAGATAGATACTGAAACCACTCTGGTTAAAACTAGATAGACAAAGAATAAGATTGATAAAATTTGGGCAGCACTCCGACTAAAAGAAGAAGAAAAACTTGATAAGAAGAAAAGAACTTGAAGAGAAGACACCACACTCCGGTTAAATCGGATAAGCAAGAAAAGAACACGATCCTCACAAAACGAGGTGATTGGTGAAGAGAGCAACATCACAATGCCTCCGGAAACAATGCATTATAGATAGAAAGTTGGAATGAATAGAACGAAGAATGAAACCAACATCTTCCACCATAAATGAATTTGAAAGAGCATCCCTACGAAGTAGGATTGAACGGAGTTGTTTGAAAACCAACAACGAAAAGAATAACCTTGTAGTGGACTTATGGCAAACATCTCAAAATTATGAGGTGAGTTTCTGCCACCAACGGAAACAAGCGATTGGATTGATATCAACAAGGAGACTAGAAACTTATATCACCGGGAGGACAAATGAAGAACTTGGGTCATTTATAAGCACCATAAATAGCAACAATCCTTAGGGAAAGCTTTAGGTGAAATATAGTCCAAGATAACTCCAATGAAGAGATTGATGGATTTAAAATACCTCATTCTTGACAACATGTGAATCATGAAACACGAACTCAAATTGTTGAGAATGACATAACACCACCTCAAAAGATAAGGTCGAAAGAATTGCACTTCGAAATGCAAGAAGAAGAATACTTGAACTCCTCAAAACAAAACATTTGTTGAGCACCATGTTCAATTTTGAGTATAGCTTGGCGGATCATAACTCCGAGAGAAATCTTGAAGAACAATTGAAGAATGAAAAGAATCCTTGAGGAAGCACCATGCAGAGCCTCCATGATGAACTCCGGTAAGAAAAGGATGATAAAAGAAAGAGAAGTTGACAACACCAGGTGAAGCCTTGCAGTGATAAGATGAAGCTTTGAAATGATATAACCGAGAAAACTTTGAACTCCGGAAAGAAAGATGAACAAATGAAATCAAGAATTTTGATGAACCTCCGGAATAAGGAATTGAATTTACTCGATGGAACAAGAATAAGAATTACATTATGCTGATCCTTCACCAATTAAATTGATGACAAGCAATGGATTAGGCATACCACTTATTCTCATTGAAAAAATGATTACAGATAGAGATATAGCGCAAAACTTGAGAAGGTATTGATGGAACCACCGGTGGGATTCGAAAGAACGAATGAATTAATAAGATAACAAAGGAAGTGAAATCTTGAACAAGCCACCGTAAGAATTGAGAATGAACGTACCAAAGGCACAATTCACCGGGAAGAATTGGAAAACGAATAAAGATGCTTGACAAAATTTAGATACATTAGAACGAAGAGATCATGAACTGATTAGAGGATATTTGAATGATGCACCGGTCAGATTTGGAAAACAAGAGCTGAAAGCTGGAATAAATAATTCTGAGATGATGGCTCCAGAGAACCAAACTGAAAAGACTCCTGAAATGCTCCGGGTGGGTTAAAAGAATTCTCACAATCGAAAATAATTATGAGAGGATGGCATCAAGCTAGAACCAAGAATCTTGAAGAGAAAAGAGCGAAATTTAAGAGAAACTCTTCTTCTTTGGTCTTCAAATGTTGAGAATGATGATGAGAATCACCATGAATTGTTGAAGCACTCCGGAATGAAAAATTAGAAAGGTTGAACCAACAATGAAAATAATTTGAAATATCTTGGAGAAAGACATTTGACTGATGATAATTCATCCTTACATCAAACTTTGCAATGAATTTGAGAATAGCTCCTGAAAATTAGAAGAGTCAGGTAAGATCCTGGGAAAAGACCTGTGGGTTAGGGCCCACTCAACAGAACCACCGTTGAACAATTGCTTGAAATAGAGATTGCACCGGTAGAATTAAATGGCTTGAATGATTAGGAGATACACCGGCATGAGAAAGCACTTGAAGCGAGGGAAAGATATGATTAACAAAGCTTGAATTGAATCCACCGGAGGAGAAAAGAAAGAAGAATGATAAACTTGAAGCTTCCTTTAGTGTCTTCATGAGAAATCACCGGATAAAACATTAAAGGAAAAGAATGAAGAAACTTCACTCAATAAAATGGATACTTGATTAAGAAATCTGAGTCCTTGAAGAAAAAGGGGAGGGAGGGCGGGAAATCAAAACAACTTGGGTCGGATGAAACGAACACCGTTGAGAAAAAGCTTAGAATTGATCTTGCGAATGTTGGAATGATCGGATTCACTTGAAGAGAAGCACGCCGGTTGAGAAAAGAATTGACATGACAAACTCAGTGATCAAGAAGGATTAGTATTCACATAGAAATATGAGAACACCAATTAGGAAAGGTATGGAATCAACACTTGGCATTGAAGCAACTTGAATACCACAAAACAAAACAAAACAAAGGATTTGGCTTGCAGAATAAGCCAGAAACAAACATATGATAGAGATTTACCCAATCCCGTATCATGCATCTGTCGGAAAGATATTCTAGGAGCTACTTGAATTCCCACCTATAAACTCCCGAAACTTTCTGGTTATGCAATCTGGTGTTGGGGATACAGGGGACACAAAATATATCACCCAAACTAACAATACCTAGATCCAGCTGTATCCATCCGTCAACACATAACCAAGAAATCCTCGGAAATCGTGTACCTCGACCTTCAAAAACATCCGTTATACAAGTCATGGCAATACTCCCTTTTCGCCACAAGATCGGGCTATCGGGTTATCTCACCAACAACTGCACAAAAGAGATTTCGATGTCGGTAAAACTCAGGTATTCCGAATCTGCAACGATAAAATTGTGACGACAACACCTCGGAGCTCAACTCCCGGACACCGCCACAACCCCTAAATGACAGGAGGCACCAAGAACAATGTTCTCGCCACAAAACCATCGGAACGATTCCAAGATACCAGCGTGATCCTAAAAAATTTTTAGTGAAATTTGAGGAGAGAAAGTCAAAACTCTACGTCGGGATACCTCACCGAGCGATTTAAGGGACCGAGGAGTAAAAAGAATCCTACTCTCCGATATATATAATCCTAAGACTCAAAACATTTTCCGTTCTAGACTCAACAACGCCAAAGAAACAATCAAGTAGGGGCTCCTAAGTCGGGAAGGCTCGATTACCAACTTGAACGCCTCGATGCGGCTATATCTCCCACGTGTCGAAGCACGACTTAGAGGCATAACCGCATTGAAAGCAATGTCGCAAGTGAGGTAATCTTCACACAACCCATGTAATACATAAGGGAAAGAGATACATAGTTGGCTTACAATCGCCACTTCACACAATACATGGGTAAAACATTACATCATACAGATACAATCAAGGTCCGACTACGGAACCAAAATAAAAGAAGACTACCCCAAAAGCTACACAGATCCCCGATCGTCCCAACTGGGCTCCACTACTGATCAGCTGAAACGAAACAACACAAAGAACAAGATCTTCATCGAGCTCCTCCTTGAGCTCGGGTCCATCACCTGCACGGTTTCATCGGCACCTGCAAACTGGTTTTGGAAGTATCTGTGAGTCACGGGGACTCAGCAATCTCACACCAGAGATCAAGACTATTTAAGCTTAAAGGTAGGACAAGGTAGTGAGGTGGAGCTGCAGCAAGCGACTAGCATATATGGTGGCTACATACGCAAAAGAGAGCGAGAAGAGGAGGCAAAGCACGGTCGAACAACTATGATCAAGAAGTGATCCTGAAACTACTTACGCCAAACATAACTCCAACACCGTGTTCACTTCCGGACTCCGAGAAGAGACCATCACGGTTACACACGCGTTGGTGTATTTTAATTAAGATCAACTTCGGTTTTCTACAACCGACATTAACAAATTCCCATCTGCCACATAACCGCTGGCACGGCTTTGAAAGTTCAAAACCCTGCAGGGTGTCCCAACTTAGCCCATGATAAGCTCTCGCGATCAACGAAGGATATTCCTTCTCCCGGAAGACCCGATCAGTCTCGAATCCGGCTACAAGACATTTCACAGCAATAAAACAAGACCAGCAAAGCCGCCGGATGTGCCGACAAATCCTGATAGGAGCTGCACATATCTCGGTCTCGTGGCACACCGGATGAGCAAGACGTCGGGTTGGCATAAACCCTGATTGCCCAGTGGGCGCGGACATCGCTTCGGTTTGGACCAGCACTCAAAGGAGAACTGGCCCGGGGCTAAAATAAAGATGACCCTCGGGCTCCGAAACCCAAGGAAAA
This sequence comes from Aegilops longissima, assembly GCA_021605205.1. Lineage (NCBI taxonomy): Eukaryota > Viridiplantae > Streptophyta > Magnoliopsida > Poales > Poaceae > Aegilops > Aegilops longissima. The sequence continues at coordinate 23,021,087 of CM038680.1, forward strand.
GGGGCATAGGTGAGGCAAATGGTAAAACCAATGTTGGGCCTTGCTGGAAAAGTCTTATTCAAAGCGAACTGTCAAGGGGTCCCATAAATCACCCGACCGCGTTAGGGACGCAAAAATCCGGGAACATAATACCGATATGACGGAAACTAGGGCGGCAAGAGTGGAACAAAACACCAGGCATAAGGCCGAGCCTTCCACCCTTTACCAAGTATATAGATGCATTAATAATATAAGATATATTGTGATATCCCAACAAATAAACATGTTCCAACGAGGAACAACAACTCCATGTTCCAACAAGGAACAAACTTCATCTTCACCTGCAACTAACAACGCTATAAGAGGGGCTGAGCAAAGCGGTAACATAGCCAAACAACGGTTTGCTAGGAAAGGATGGTTAGGGGCTGACATGGCAATGTGGGTGGCATGATATAGCAAGTGGTAGGCATCGTAGCATAGGCATAGCAAAAGAGCGAGCAACTAGCAAGCAAAGATAGAAGTGATTTCGAGGGTATGGTCATCTTGCCTGAAATCCCGCAAGGAAGAAGAACGAATCCATGAAGAAGACAAACGGACGAGGTCGAATGAATCCTCACAACTCCGGAACGAAACCGAAGCTAACGAAAGAAGCAACCCGGAAAGAAACAAACAACATGGTAAACAGCCATCACATAAACATGGCATGATGCACAATCAAGTATGATGCATGTCCGGTTTAAATGAGGCATGGCAAAGTGCAACAAACAACACTACAAATTAAGTGGAGCTCAATATGCAACGAGTTGCATATTGACGAAACACCACATCAATTATTTAGTTCTCTCCCGATTAGGTACTCAACAATATTAAATGTTATTAAACATGGCAAGAGGTGAGGCATAAGTAAACTATCTATTTAGGCAAGGTTAAATGAGGCCGGAAACAACGAACAACAATTCCGGAAAATCCCCATATGCAAATTATGGATTCGGTACAGATCTGACCTAAAGCATATTTTAGAGTTGTTAAACATGCAAAGTAATGCTACCATGTTAAACTAGGCATTTTTCTACCCCATTTACATATATAATTTATTTAAAATGGAGCTACGGTTATTTAGTTATGAAATAAATCATTTTAACATGGCATTTAAGCAAATTAATGCAACCAACAATATTAAACATTTAAAGGTTGTTATCATGATGCGGATGACATGTGCAAGTTTACGCAATTTTTATGAAAACGTTGACATGAGCATGTTATGAAGCATTATGTCACCGTGGTGGAAGAAAGGGGTGCCACGGCAACGAATCCGAAAATGGTGCCACGGCAACATATCGGTTCCGATAACTCGATTGAGATATCGGTACAAAGGAAAACGTGACGGAAGCGAGTCATGCAAGATGGTGGGGTGATCCCGGATACCGGGTTCCCACGGGACGGTAGAATGGCAAAAGAGGGGCATCGCAAGGATGATTCGAACACGGCGGTCGTCACGGGTTATACCTCCGAAGCGTTCAAACGGGAGGGTCGAGTTACGTAGAGGGAAGTAGTGGAAGTAGTCGTTCTCGCGATGATCGCCGAGGGAAGTAGTGGTACACGGCGACGGTAGAGGAAGTAGTGTTCACGTTCGATAGTAGTGGTACATCCCGTCATCGAAGTAGTTGTTCATGTCCGTGGATGTTCGGGGTCCACGGGTCTTCGAGGGTCGGCGAGTGGTACACGTGTCATCGGGTACTTGTCGCTTCCGGTTCGGTGGTCGCCGGGTCGTAGTGGTACTTGGCGCTTCCGCGACGACGGTAGAGGTACTTGGCGATCGTCGGGCACTTGTCGCATCATCGTAGCCGAACTTGACGGAACCGAAGGGGTACTTGACGAAATCCACAACGAATGCAATCGGGCACGTCGTAGTCGGACTTGACAAAATCACACCGGCTACAATCGTGGTACTTGGGGAGAACTCCCGGAGACGATGCTTGGCGGTCCTGGTGTGATCTTGGCGTCCATGCGGCAGCAGCAAAACGGAACGGGACGGAGACGCCGGGCGCTGATGGTGGACGGGTCGGCCTCGGGACGCCCTTCTCCGGCGACGTTGGCGGCAGGGAGGACGACGGAGGGAGGCGCAGCCATGGCAGGGCTCGGCGACTCCGGGCCGGGGCGGCGCGGATCTGGTCCCTGGCACGGGGACGGCGAGAGGATGCAGGAGGCGGGGATCCTCGCATGGGCGTCCATGGCGACGAGGAGGAGCTCGGCCAACGGGAGCTCGACCAACGGGAGCTCGAACTCAGAGGAAGATGGCTTGCAGGCTCAAGGGAGGTGGTCGCCAGCGGCGAGGTTCACCGGGCGACGGGTCACGAGGTAGAGGAGCTCGGCGCTGGACGGAGGAGATACAGCGCAGGCAGGGGAAGAACGGTCGAGGAGGAGCTGGAGAGGCCAAGGACGGCGGGCGCGCGATGCCACAGGGAGGAGGCGAGGCGAGCGAGGGGGGGGTTCGGTCGCGAGGGGAGGGAGAGAGAGATGGGATCGAGGGAAAAGGGAGATCGGGCGCGGGCGCTCTCTGGCGGCGCTGGAGAGGAGCGAAGGAGGAGGAGGAGGATCGAGGGGAGATGGGGGTTCGGGCTAGGGTTACGGGTGAGTGGGCCTTGGGAGGCCGCGGGCCTGGGAGGCCTTGGGCCAGCGCGGGGGTTAGGTCGGCCTGGAGGGGAGGGAAATGGCCAGGGCCGGCTGGGCCTAGCTCCTCTCTCTCTCTCTAATATATATTTAGCAGAAAAATAAATAGAGAGAGACAAAAGAACGAGAGGGTTAGGGAAAGAATTTGGACATGGGGATTATTTTCCCGGACTCACAAAAATATGAGGAATTTCACAAAAATGGCCCAAGGATTTTTGGTGGAACTCCGGAAAATGATGAAAGAAATAATGGCAAGGTTTTGAGGTCAACTCGGAGCAGAAAAGGCATGGGATTTTTGCAAGTGTGTTATGGTGAATTCCAATTAATGGAATATTTATTATAGCTCCCTAATATCGGGAGGGTATGTTATAAAGAGAAGTCACCATGTGAATCCCTCGGTTTAAATGGATCGAAAAATCCATACAATTTATTTAGTTGAGTTTAAAAAAATTAATGAATGATGGCATGATGCAATGCAAGAGAAGACAAGATGAATGCTCAAACAAAACAAATCACACGACAAAACTCAGAAACCCTGGAAGGCAACTGAAACTCCGGTCTTGGGGCGTCACAACATTTTAAACTTTAATCATTGATATAGGCATAGATGCCTTGACACTGAAGATAATGTCATCAGTGGAAATTTTGTTTTGAATATATAATTTTGAGGGGATGACCACAACTTTTAGTCATAGAAAGTTCATAAACATTTCCTCCCCCAACATTTTTTTCAATCCCTAGTACTCCTCGTTTGTAAGATGATGAGAAAACTGCATGCAGAAGGAAATGATGGGAATACCATATGTGGAAGGAATGAGTTATCTACTCACCGAGGAATCATGGTTAAAGCCTTCCTAGTGGCAGAGTTTAAAACAATTCACATACAACCTTTACTCAGTTCTAAGAAATGTTTACGGGTTATGCAGAGAAACAGTGAAACACACCAAAAAATTATCTGACTGGCTGTATAATAGTAAGCGACACATAAAAAAGTTCAAAGTAATGAAACCACTAATATAAAGATGGTTATCAGGAGAAGGGTCCAACATGTTCCTTCCAAAAATCTCCAAACCAAAATATGGAGAAATTTGACCGGCAGCTGCATATGTCGGTGCCAGATTTCCAAGCTCGTGTTCAAGATCAGGAGCAGTTGCCTTGGGAGTAAGTTGATCTGTCAAGGAGGGTGGACGTTGACGGCGACATGGTAGCCACTGATCTGACCGGAGAAGTGCCTCCTCCTCCTCTGGCCGCCATGGAAGAGCATAGCTTCCTCCTCCGCCTCCGTGAGCAGCGATTTACCATAGCTAGATACCGGAGCCGCTGAACATGGCCACCGACATATTAGTGCCAACGTTGTGAGGGAAGTATCTGCCAATTTCCCACTGACTGCACCGCAAACCTGAAATATTAACATAGTACAAAACAATGAACACAATTATACGAGCATTTCCTCTGATCTAGACTCTCGTGCTGAGTAGACACACATTAAGTGTATAAAGTTTAAAAGAAATATGAACCTGATGTGCATGTGCCAGCAAAATGAAGCAACTAAAAATACAAGCAGCAGCAGCACACATCTTGGGCTCACATATCTAGAAAAAATAATAGCGGCGGCAACACATCGACCAAAATAACAATGGAAATATGTTCACATATGCAAACAATAAGTCATGACTGAAACTAAGGGCAAAGAAAGTAACCTAAATACAACCACTGTGAGGTGGACAATAAATTAATAAGCATACTCTGGCTCTTTCAGTAAATAGCTTTTGGTTCAAAAGTTTATACATACTTCTTGTTAAGCGGTTCCCTGTCACACTTTAGCCTGTACGGAGCTAGCTGTTGTTGTCGCCTGAAAAACAGTAGTATTGGGAAAGACAGGTCACAATTTACTACTGGCACAGGAAAATGCAAATGACAGATTTGGATAATAGTGTCAACTTACTTCACCGGAAACATGGCAACAATTAATTGATTTTGGCACCAGCATATTTTTTTCTAGTCATCAAGAACTCTATGTTCTTGTAATATAAGATACTGCAAATTTATGCTATATGATAGAAGTGACAAAAGACTCCTTTTGGGGGGGGGGGGAGATGCATTTTTTATTCCTCAAGTAAAATTAGTTGTGAACGGTTTATTTCACCCCAATGAATAACAAAAATCTCCATTTTGCAACAAACAAATCTGCAGTTCCTTTTTTGTCAACAATACAGATCGAAGTATAATGTAGTGCCATATATAACCAATCATAAAGATCAAATGTTCCGCGAGACTGACGATAACCAAACAAAAAAATCTCTATTTTGCACATGTTACTCAGATATTTCACAGAATTTGACAGATAATACATTCACCTGTCACATCATGGCGTGGATAAACAACTAAGAGTCTCCTGTAGTGTTATTCAAAAAATGAGCTAGCTAGTCCATCTTCAGGACAAATAACAGTAAATACGGCGGCTTAGCTTGCACTTAGTTTGATTAAAATAGCTTTGGTTGTACAGTGCTAGGTTGTGGCAAAACAATAGTTCATATAAAGGATAGCAAGCAATTTGACAAATACCTGAACTCCATGGATCAATCACTTGTAAATTCGTTTGTAGATGTCACGCGGCGAACTTAACCACCACGTTAAAATTCCTTTGTCGCCTGAATCAAAAGGAAAAGGAAAATACATTCAGAACACTGAACACATACAAACCAGCCCGGGAAAAAATAAATATTAATTGTGAAATGGCTGACCTATGGGAGCCAGAGCCATCATTATCGTCATGCAGAGTGATATGAAACTCTTCATAAGTGAACGGCAACGGGCCTGCCGTGTACAGGCTCTTCCTGCCATTGTTCACCGGCAGCCTCCCACCGAGATAAGACGCCCTGTGCAGGTTCACCAGCTCATTGATCACTGCTTAGTTGACGACGATGTGACTTCCGGAGCGATCAAAACCTGCAGTTTCAAAATCAGATCAGGACACACGATTTTCTGCACAACACGAGAGTACTGCTAATTAATTACGGGGATAGCAAAAGAAGAAGAAACACACATGGCAGTGGTGGAGATTCTTTTCCGGCAGCTCGGATCAGTATGTCACAAGCTCATATTACAAACTTCATCATCAACATATGGGTTACGTGACCCAAAAATAATGTTGTTGGGTTCATATTCAAGAACAATTTCAAGAGACTGCAATTTTGTAGCTATGAACAGCGTATAATACAAACAATTCACAGCCAAGGCTGAACTTCGGATGATGATTGGACACTATATGAGCAGAGTGTTGTAAATGAACAGCAATAAGTAGTTCATAAGTGTCAACCAGGGATATACAGTTTGGAGCAATCAGTTAAAAGCGAGGGAAGAATCTATATATCGCATTCAGGGAACTAAGTTAATAGTATCAGCATCCAATTTCCTTTAAAAAGCCTACGTGTGAAGCCAGAAGCACACCGGCAACCCGAGAAAGAAGGAAATTCCTCCTTCACGCTCAGATAACCACATTAATTGCCACAATCCCGACGTTTTTCCCATGCTTTTCGCCCCCAAATTCCTTGGATGTCAGGGCACGCGGAATCCCACACATTCAAAGGGGGGTTCCTTTCTCGTCAAATCATGTCCTGGACACAGAATCTCGCAAAATCGAAAGGACAGCTCTAATTAGTCCTCACCGAGCTTGTGCTCAAATCCCCTCGGGCCACAAATTCGCAGCTGCGGAAGCAAGATTCTACCCTCCCCTATCCCCTCCGAGCTCCCAACCCGTCCGTGCACACGAGAACGCGGGAGAAAGGAGGGGGTGTGGGGGAAGCCTTTTTTTACCTGGAAGAGGATGGTGAGGCGGGCGAGGGCGGTGCAGGTCTTGCCGACGACGCCAGCCGAGCCTCCGGCGGCGAGGTGCGCGGGCGGTGCCGATGTGGCGCTATCGCTGCTCTGGCGGGGAGGCCGAGACGGCGCACTGCAGGAGGGCGGCGGCGAAACAACGGTCCGCGGAGCGGCGGTCTCGAGTTGGCGCGCGGTCCGCACTCCTCCTGCCGATGGCGACAACTCCGGAGGACCAGATGCGCGAGCAGCAGCCGCGCTCCTCCGAATATGGTGACGCTGATGGAGAAGTGTGGCAGGGGCGGATCGACCTCGTCCGGGTGGAGCTCGCCTTGACTTCATCGGGGCGAGATCTGATGGGGTCGTCCCGCCCGCTTTCTAACTCTTGTCACCGCTTTGCCGTCAGGACCGTGGGGAAGAACAGCGCCACACCCGGGCGCCGGTGGTGGCGGCGGCTGCGGGAGGGCGGCGGCGGGGCTGGCGGGCAGACGAGGAAAGGGAGAGGAGAGGAATCAGGATGGGGACTGGGGCTGCGCCGCTGGCCAATCTCTTTCTCTTTCTTCTCGACGAAGGAACCTTTTTGTCTCGTACCATTCCGACGTGGACATCGCCAGGCTCGCCTTGATGCACAGCTGAATGGTTTTAATGGTAGGCCATGCCTTGCTGGTTTTCTCGTTTCTGCCTCCAAGTGGCCATAGACTTTTCTGTTTTGTTTTCTTTTTTCTACTTTTAATCATATTTTAAAATGTTTTAAATATATATATGGAAAAAATATGTACTACATTAAGAAAACTATTCACCACGGACTAGAAATATCTGTGGAAAGAAAAAAGTTTGTTTGATCGGTTCTAAGAAATGTTTATACAAATGAAAAAACATAAATAACATTTAAAAATATTAAAATGTTGAATTCTATATTTATCACCTTTTGAATCATCAAACATGAAAAATTGTTCATGTGACTTTTAAGAATTTTTGTATTTTTTTAAATAATGCCATACCATTCAAAAAACTGTTCATGGCATTCTAAAAAGCTTCACACGTTTAAACATATGACCGTGAAATTTTAAAAAATCTCATGCAATGTAAACATGTATTCAAGCAAATTTTATAAGGGTCATAAGATAAATCTTAGTAAATTAAAAACGTCCGTGAGAATGAAAAAGAAAAAAAAGGAGGAGAAAACATGAAAACAGACAAAAAAATAAACATGAAAAGGAAAAATATAATAAAACCGAAGGAAAGTAAAAATAAAATGTCAATAAAAACACCGAAAACAGAGTGGTCGGACCAAACTGGCCCATAACCAAGTGAAGATTCCCAAAACCCAGTCGCACAACCGCTGTTGGGCCGCCAACTCGGGCCAATTTTGTTGGCGAGCACTCCATCCATAAAGTAGTAAGAGAGATGTAGCTCTCGCAAATTTCTCGCTGCTCAAGGATTTCGTGTTTCTATCGAAAAATCGTGGGTCCAGCAACAGACCATTGTCGATGAAGAAAAATTGATAGTGTTGAAATATACAACCGGTTCTATATATCGTCATTATAGAATACTAGTTAACTGCCCGTGCGTTGCCACGGGACATATATGTTCTTCTGATTCAACATCAATTGTGATTGAGTTTTTTTTATTGTTTTTCTTATTATTCTCACTCTATCCCTCACTCTCTCTCATCAATTTACTTATTCTTGCATGTATTAGGACAATTTCTTCAAGAAGCTCTACGAAAGTATGTAAGTCAAATCTCCAAACAACTTTCTTGCACACATCACACAACACACACAATATACCAAAGATGAGCAACTAATTGAGAACTCAAAAGCAAAGTGCATGTATTCAAATGTAAGTCATGTCGGTGCACATACCTCCACCCTGAAGTATGAATTTGGAATACTAAAAGAGATAGTAGTGGCTATATTCACCATGTGGATCTCAATACCACATTATGTTATCCTCTGCAAGCACATCAAATCTACACAAAGATATGGCCAAATATCAAACTTCCAACCAAAGAACTTTGTTTTTTCATCTTTTATTAGCAATTGCAATGATCTGTTATATACAGTACTATCGAACATATAGTTTTTGGGATAACAATTAACATTTGCTTTTGCAAAAACTCACTACCGTAATATTTTGTTTCTCTATTAGATCTCACTAAAAAAACATAAGAACACGTGAATATAAGGAATTAAAATCCCCTTTTCGAGCCGACAAGACATTCATTCTGGTTAGAACAACGTGATATGTGTCATCTTGGAACCGTAACCAGCGAGGCCGCTCTTAGCGTTCTCCGATCTGTGTCTTCTTAGGAGGCAGCCTCATCAACCCGCCTCGAACGTTGTTACACAATCTATGGGTCACAACATATTTGGTTGTTGCCCCTCTACTTTTGTTATATCGCCTAGAGAATGACCAACATGGCCTTGGTACGGTAATGGCTGGACTTCATCATCTTGTCGAGCATGACAGGAACAATCTCTTTGGCGCAGGACCTTGGCGCAACCGACAACGATCAGGTGGGCATTGTATCATGAAGAGGCACACACCAGGATTTTGAATAGATGAACCTCGAGGTGAGTAGGCATTGCGATCTGCATCTCTGCTCGGCGCCCGTCACGAGACATGGAGTCAGCCGGCAAAGCAGTGTTTTGATTAAGGGCGACGCTAGGCGCCGGCGCACCGGCGGAACGGTTGGGCCGGTCAAGCCCTGGCCGCCCGATACGTACGATTAAAACCGTCAGATCTGACCCCATCTTCGTCCTCCTCGTAGTCGCCCTCACCCCCTCCCACTCCCCTGCATTAAAAATTGTAGCGCCCCCGAGCGTCGCCGACGCTCCGCACTCCCACGACCGAACTTGAAGCACCAGCGCGGTGTCCTCGTCGCCGGTCGGCGCCCTCACCGTCCGTCGTCGTCGCTAGTCGCCGCCCTCTCCGTCCGTCCTCGTCGCTAGTCGCCGCCCTCGTCCGTGGCTCCACTCATGCAATAGTTGCACCCTCTGGTTGCAGCTTCGCGTGGCGATGAATGTAGCTTGGTGGCGATGCAGCACTGCCCATGCCCTCGACCGCCATGCCGGATTGAAGCTCCCATTTCCATGGCCATTGAAGCTTTTTCCAAGGTTGAAGCTTTTCCAGCAAAATCAGATTATGGATCCGGCAAAATCAGATTATGGTTCCAGCACGAGACCGACCGAAAATTCGGCCAGCGCACCGCATACAACAGTTACCTTTGATTAATTCTTTACCGTCCGATTCAAATCTCCTTGCAGACATGGCTGAATCTGAAACCCCCCCCCCCCCTCTTTCCACCTGCACATGTTGGTTAACCTCCCATGCATCTACACCATTTGCACACACATACACGGTACACCACCATGAGCTTCAGTTCGGTTTTGTCAGTTGAATTACTATTTTTTTGAGAAACAGTTGAGTCACTATCAATCATGCATGCATGTATGTACACAACAACTGTTTCATGGAGGAAAGCAAATGCAGATATTAAGCTTACCGGTCTAGCTCCTCCTTCCTCAAGGTGGAAAAATCATTTCTCGACACCCTCCAGCTGCCAGAGCACATCATCCACCGTCAGTGGCTCCATCTCAATCAAACACCCTTGTGCGCACAACCTGCAACCAGTCTATGACATCGTTTTCAGATACATAAATGCCACCAATTGATTCATCTCGTCAGGATACAACAATATACATCGTAATACAGTAAATTCTTTCTTCATATAAAACCATCAAGAATCAATGTTTGTAGCTGTAAAAATAGGTCTAATAGGGTCCCATTTTCTACATATACCCAGCAACAATGAAACGGCTAGTACCGAAAGATTCAGCATGAGTTTGATTGCCATGGTGAGGAACAAAGAAGGCCGGTACAGAACCATCCCACTTACTTCTTGGTGCCCTTTATGTGCACGTCGTCACTCTCCTTCTCCTTGATCTTCCTCGGGAACTACCGACTGTGTTGGGTGCACTCTACACTTGACAATGAGCTTATTGACACGCCATCCGTGCTGCAGCAACTGACATGGATTCAGCGTTGGCAATGAAGATGCGCTGAAGCTCGGAGTGGCACACGGGGCACCCAGGCGCATGAGGAGCTCGAGACACGCTTGTCAGCCGTGGAACCGGAGGGTGGCGGTTAAATCAAACGACGGTCACTCTCGACGCCAAGGACACGGGCGACCATCCAGACCAAGTCCTACGCAAGACAGACCTACCCCTCCTCGATCTCGCCGAGCCGCCGCTACGCGTCAGGCGCCGTGCAGAGCAGAGGTGGTGGCTATGCATGTACCTTGCCATGGACCTCAGGGGAGGCTAGCATGGGGCGTCGCTAGTGCACGTTTGCGACGAAGGTTGACGCAAGCAGTGGCGGGACCGCAGTGCCGCCGGGAGGATGCAGAGGGCTTGGCCTGCTAAGGGATTGCAATGGCCGGGCTTCGTGCAAGATGGGCCGGAGGTTTGGGCAGGGATCACCGGGTGGAGGTGGTGGGTAGCGCGATCGGCGATGCGATGCCGGGAGATCCCCCACCTCGCACACGTCCAGCGGCTTCGGCCCACCAGGGGAAGGGGAGGGGTGCGGGGTGCGGGCGGGCATTTCCTAAACGGCACCCTCAGCGCCCGTTATAGGCTGATTCCCAAACGGGCGCACACCCCACTCCCTTCATGGGTCAGGCCCGTTTTACTTCTTCCTTTTTCATTCCCTTAATGATCCAAAAAATACGTGCCTGCCGTAGGAGTCGAACTCTATACCAACGGCCTTTGTTCGAGTGCAGCTAGCCAACCGGGACGACTTATGGCTGTGATTAGAATTTTGCTTTATGATTTTGTATGGTAAATTTAACGGTAAGAAAAACACCCACGTTTCCAGTGTGGTTTTCTTTTTTGTTTGGTCGTATTAATAAAATGTTCATCATATATTATGAAACAGTTCACCTTTGAATTTATAAAAATGTTCATCATGTATTACAATTCATCATATATTATGAAATTGTTCAACGTATATTAAAAAATGTTCATTTTGTACTTAAAATTTGTTCGTCGTACATTAAACAATTGTTCAACGCATACCACAAAATGTTTGAGGCAAGAGCACTAGAGACCCACAAACTTGCATTGGATTTTCAATGAACTGAAATTGTGCATTGTACCAGAATTCAGATAGTTAACTGAATAATGCAAGCAAATTTCAGTTAACTTAACTATAAGCAAAATTCAGATCAAGCAAATTCCAGTTAACTGAATAATGCATGCAAATGAAGTTAAATTCAGTTCAGACCACTTTATTTGGAAGGGGCCCAGGGATCTTCAGGTAGTATAGGAGCTGGTACATTCTATTTTTGGATGTGTGCATATGGGCACAACATGGGCAGAAAAGAGGCAAGACACAACTGATAGCAACACTGCAATATAGGCCATAAACTACTTCTTCAGTTCAACACAGCAACATAACTTATGCCAACATCTTCAGTTCAACATAGCAACATAGCTAACTTAGATAACAACAGTTCGACATAGCTAACTTCAGTTCAACATAGGCCATAACTTATAACAGCAGCAACTCAAAATAGTTGTTAACTTATATGCCAATATATAGATTAGCATACCTAACTACATCTTCTTCACTTCTCCCTTCTTCAGCTGCAGACATCTTCATCTCCTCTTCACTTCTTCAGCTGTTGGAGGCGGATTGAGCGGCGCACTGGCTCTTTCTTCATATCCTTCTTCACTGCCCCTTCTTCTTTTGCTCTGGCTCTGGCTCCTTCACCTCTTCTTCTTCTTCGACCTTCACGTCTTCTGGAAGGAGCTCGACGTCCGGCAGGAGCTCGACGTCGATGGGCATGTTGCTACCACCCTCAACGGCGACCGGCGCAACTAGCACAACCTCTTCCTCATCCGTGTCATCGTCAGTGACGACAACAACCTCTGTCAGGTCGTTGTGAGAGGCGTAGTCCGGAGGGTCGACTGGAGCAGGCAGCGTGAGAACGACGTCGACGGCGTCCGCAGGGTCGCCGTTGAGGGGGACCGGGGCCAGAGAGGTGGTGGAGCGGTACATCCACCACCTAGCTCGCTGGTATGGATCCATGCTGAGCGTGTCCTCCCGCATTGCCCAAACGAGGAAGGACGGCGGAGGCACAAAAAGGCCTCTGGGGAAGGCACGCGCCTTCTCGCCGTCCGTCGGCACCTTGGCCAATCCGCTAGCGTGATTGAGCATGAGCTTTGCGCTCGGGAACCAGGTGCAGACCTCACTGATCTGAGCGCGGAACGACTGGTCGTTGCCGTCCAGATCCTCCAGTGCGAGCTTCCAGGGCTCGATGTTCGCCATGGCGGCGGTGACCGGCGGTGGTGAGTTGGGAGTGGAGTGGGGAGTGGAGGCGACGCGGTGGGGAGTGGTGAGTGGGGAGTGTGGGCGGCGCGGTGGGTGTGTTGGTTTTATTGATGCGGTGGGTGGGAACGCGAACCGTCCAGACTAGACTGGGCAAGTGGGAGTGGGCGTCTGTGCGAAGAGTACAAGTAAGTTTGTGCATCTACCACTAACAAGTTCCTACTCTTACCGCACTGGCATTGCACTCTACTTCTCTGACCACAGGTCCTGGGTTCGAGACCCAGGCCAAACATTATTTTGTTTTTATTTTTTTATTTTGGGCGTCTCAGTTAGTTCATTTAGTTAGTAAAATGCACTTGCACATGCACATGAAAGCAATTTCAGTAATATTCAGCAAATGCACATGAACCACATTGAGTTAAGTTCAATAAATTCAGTTAGTTCATTTAGTTAGTAAAATGCACATGCACATCCACATGCCAGCAATTTCAGTAAATTTTAGCAAATGCCCATGACAGCATTCAGCAAATTTAGTAAAATCATGAAGTTACAAGATGCCTCAGGTGCAAAAACCAGCAAATTCAACAAGTTACAAGATGCCCCTAAAAAGTTCACCCATGAACTAATACCAAGATACAGTTCATCATTGAACCTGCAACAACAACAAAGGACAAAATTCATGCATCAGGTGCTGCATTCAGATCTGGAATCACCATAGGCCTGTCATCTCCACACAACCACCATAAAAAAACCTCTCCCTGCTTCACCTGCAAATGTTCCAGCAACTGAAGATGCTGCATTTCTTCCTCTGCCCCTCCCTGCACTTGAAGATCCTCCAGCTGCTGCATGGCTTCCTCTGCCCCTCCCTGCACCTGAAGTTGTGACAGTTGCTGCATTTCTTCCTCTGCCCCTCCCTGCACCTGAAGTTGTGCCAGTTGCTGCATTTCTTCCTCTGCCTCTCCCTGCACCTGAAGTTGTGCCAGTTGCTGCATTTCTTCCTCTGCCCCTCCCTGCACCTGAAGTTGTGCCAGCTGTTGCATTTTTTCTTTTCCCTCTGCTAGAAGGTTGTGAGCCTTCTCCTCTTTCAATTCTCCCAATGTTCATCTGTGTTGTGACTGTTGGCTGGGGAATTGAAGCAGCAGCTGCTGCAACAAATGATGATTGTTATGGTAGGGGGCAATGAAACCTTTGTGGAGCCCTATGAGATCTCTCCCTCCTGGCCATGCTTGAAACCATGCTGTCTGGCAACCTGCTTGGATCCATGCTAGAGTTTGCCAAGTGAGGAAAAATGTTCAGCACAACAAATAAATGCAAGAAGTTTAGAAAGATGAGCAAAGAAGTTCAGAAAGATTTTTGTAAAATGCAAGAAATAAGTTATGTACTTCTACAAATGTTGGATCATCGTAGTCCTCATCTTCTATTGGATCTCTAGGTCCCATTTGAGCTTCCTGGTATTTGTAGTGTCCCTTCCTGTTGTGATCAAGTCTGCCACATATGGAGCAGTGCATTGTCACTCCATTTTTGTTTAGCACTCTAACACTACCATTCAGCTTTTCCTCTGGTGTCTTTTTCCTGTTTTTTTGGGCCTTCCTAGTTGTTTAGTGAAGATAGGTGGATACACTTTACACTACAGGAAACAGGTAATTTGCCATCTGTGGATCACAGACGGCAAAGACCGAAATCTAGACGGCAAATATTTTGCCGTCAGGAAGCAGACGACAAACTCAGACGGCAAAGATAAGTCGGTAAAGAATACTTTGCCGTCAGCTTTTTATCGGGAAGACGGCAAAGACTTTGCCATCAGCCAAATTTAATTCGCCGCCAACCTTATAAATAACAGACGGCAAAGAATGTGTCTTTGCTGTCAGTCAAAACATTTTCTTTGCCGTCATCAAGACTAAACTAAAGACAGCAAAGATTGTTTTTTTTAAATGACGTCAGTCGAAGCGTTCAGAGGGCGGCCACTGCTGCTTCGGCGAGCATGCCATTCTTCGGCGTCACTACAGAGATTTGCAATACAGATCCAATGAAAATGAATGTATATTTCTTTTACAAAAAAACGGATTTACAAGCTAGCCATTCTTCACATGTATACATACGAGCAAGAATATCCTACGAGTAGCAACTTCTAAGTGTTCTCCACATCAGATTCACACGGACAAGTGCCAGAATACATCAAATTCAGATCCACTTAAAATGCATCAAGAAAGCAACACACACGTTGCTAGCATGGGCAGCCTAGATCCACCGGGAAGTTGCAGCGCTGCAACCAAACCAAATGTGTACAGGGCCCCTGTCACAGCCAGAAAGTATACTAGAGGCAGCAACAGTGCGACGAGGACGGGCATGCCAACGCGCCGGTGACGGGGTCCGAAAGCGGAGGCTGGCTTGGGCAAGAGCAGTGACGCGGCTGGGCCGAGAGTCATTGCGGAACCAGCTGCTGGGGTGGCACACACCGGCGGATGGATCTAGCATGCGGGCGGCTCAAGCGGCCACGCGCACGAATCCCTTGGGGCGGCGATGCGGTTGACGTCGGGTGGCGCGAAGCTCCGCGGCCGTCCATGGCGTCGGGTGCCTGAGAGGGAGAGGGCAAGGGATGAGGCATAGGGGATAGATAGAGAAGGAGGAATATAGGCAGGAGGAAGGAGACGGTGGTAGGGGCGGCGGAGCTTGAGATGGTGCTCGGCGGCGGCTTGGGGAACGGCGGGAGGTAGAAGTGGATCTCGGCTGGGAGGGAGCAGAGGCGTGGGGGACGGGAGAGGGACAAGAGGATAAGGGAGACAGAGAGAGAGAGAAGAGGATAAGGGGGAGAGAGAAGAGGATAAGAGGTGGAGGTGGATCGTGCACAAAGGAGCAGCGCGCGGTGGTGGATTGCTGCCACGTCATCGATCCACGAGGTGGATCCGCGTGTTGTGCTTTCTCTTTGCCGTCTGCGGTTTTTTCTACAGACGGCAAAGCGAGCTCTTTGTCGTCTGTAACAAAAAACACAGACGGCAAAGTCTTTGCTGGCTGCATTTTTTATTATAGACGGCAGAGTGAGTTCTTTGCCGTCTGTAAATAAAATTGCAGACGGCAAAGACCCTTTGCCGTCTGTGGTTTTTATTGCATACGGCAAAATATGTATTCACTGTTATCTATTTTTTGCCGTCTGTTGATGACGGCAAACCCTTTCTTTGCCGTCTGCCCCGACAAAATGCTGACGGCAAAGAAATTATTGACGGCAAATCTCCTGTTTCCTTTAGTGTTATCCCCATCCATCTTCTCCCACATTTCAGGGTCTCTAAGAGGCATCAGATTGTATCCATAGCCTTTCAAATATGTTTGGATAGAGTAGCACTCATGGACCATTTCCTCTGGATCAATCCTCTCTTCTCTCATACATGCAACTCCATGGCTACAAGGTATTCCTGACAGCTGACATCTACCACAGTCACACCTGAACAAGGCAAGGTCTACATTGTAGCTGTTAGGACCTGACTGTACCTTGAACAGTTCCTGTCCAGCACCTTGAACATGACAGTTAGCTGCATATTCAATATTCTTTTCAAGCTTTTTGAGAATCTTGGGACAGATTCTATGTCCTGTCCATTTTTCAATTGCTTCTCTTTGTTTGCTCTGCATTCTGTGCATAAGCTTGTAGAAAATGTGCCTCACACAAAACCTGTGTTCTGCATCTGGCCACACTTTTATCACTGCATTTATTAATCCCTTTTGCTTGTCACTCATGATTGTGAAAGGTGAAGTGTTTATGATATTAAGATCATCTCTAAGAGTGGTCAAAACCATTCCCAAGCACTAGCACACTCAACTTCAACCCAACCCATTGCCAGAGGGAATATGCAGTCATTAGGATCTATGCCAACAGCAGTCAGCAACACCCCTTTGTACTTTGTCTTCATATGACACCCATCAACAAATATAATAGGCCTGCATCCCTGAAGCCAACCTCTTTTGCAAGCATCATAAGACCA
The DNA here is from genome assembly GCA_021605205.1 of Aegilops longissima. Lineage (NCBI taxonomy): Eukaryota > Viridiplantae > Streptophyta > Magnoliopsida > Poales > Poaceae > Aegilops > Aegilops longissima. Next base: position 23,037,856 of record CM038680.1, read on the forward strand.
ATACACTGATTTCAAACATTCTCTGCCCATTGGGTATTGTTCATTTGTCACAACATGAGTGGACACCGAAATGTGGAGCCAGGTTACATGTCCTCGCCTTCGGCCATAGTCCCACAACTTACTAAACTGTTCATCCTCATCCCCATGAATTATCTTCAGAGCTTGTTTCCTAGCCCTAGCTAACTTCCATCTGTTGACAGTAATGCGAAGCTCCTTTGTAACCTTCCCTGAAAATGTGCCAAACCTCATCTTTTGGTCATCCCTGAATTCATCAATGAAAAATTTTGTAAGGAAATTGGCTGTCAGTGCTTTCAACTCCCATGCCTTCTGACACTTGTGGACTGCAGCATAAACCTTTATCACAAATCCTCCTGTCCTATTGTCCAATCCAGCTTTAAGAAGCCATGGACAACCAGGCTTGCACACTGCCTCCAACTTGGTTTTTTAATTTTTTTTTACCTTCTTGATCTCAACTCTATTCCTTATTGAATATGCATTCAGAGCTTGCCTCAGTTGCTTGACATCTACAAAGACCATGCCTACTCTGAATATAGGAGAGTCCATGTCCACCTTTGCATTGAAAGCACTGAACTTGTATTTCAGGTTATCTTCTTCTTCTCTTGACAAATCAAGGTCCTCATCCTCAAGTACATATTCAGGCTCATCATCTATCTCTTCTTGCTCCTCTTCGTCCACACAAAATAAATGTATTCATCAAAGAGATCATCATCTCCCTCATCAATGCTGAAGTCACTATCACTAAAGTTTAAATCTTTCAATTCTCCTATTGTCTCTGCTTGCTCTGAAACTGCAATTTGCAAGTTTGCACTTGATGTATCTGCTGCTTGCTCTGAAACTGCAATTTGCAAGTTTGCACTTGATTTCTCTGCTGCTTGAACTGAAACTTTCATGTGCTGGCTTCCACTAGCTGCTTGCTCTGAGAGAATGATTTCAACCAATGATCTGGACACTGAGCTGGGCATTGTATATATCACGTCATGCCTGCAAATCTGAATAAATTCTGAATGGTCAATCAATATCTCCAGCACCTTATGGACTGCACTTGCTGTGATCATGTACTGGACATCAACATCTCCTCTAATTGGCACCAGCCCTTCTGACAATAGGCACCCAAGCCTACACCAATAGATGTGGTGCTCCCACACAAGATAGCTCAACCATTGCAGATGCTTCTCAATAAATGAATATGAGAAATTAGCAGCAGAGCAATAGTCCAGAATCTCTACACTAGCACTTGCATACTTCAGGTTGCTGCTTGGTCCACAAAAAATGCCATTATGCTCAATTTGCAATGTGAAGAATGTAGAATCCACAGCCATGCCCATTGCTGCATCACACACTGCACAACAAATTCAGAGCACTACAATGATCAGCAATATTCACACCATTTAAATATTCAGAATTGTCAACATTATTCAGAGCATGATCAGCAAACATTCAGACCATGAAATTATTCAGACGTCTCAACATTGCTCAGAGCACTATCCTACTGCAGATATTCAGAACCACACATTTTCCTACCCAAATTTCAGATATGTTACCCCAAAACCCCAACTTTATGGCCCAAAACCACAACTTTATAGCACAATCTTAAGAATCAACATGTTTGGGACTAAACCATCACAACTTATTTAGAGCAGATCATCATCTTTCCTAGCAAAATAACTGAACTTTATGACTCAAAACAACAACTTTAGAGCCCTAAACCCCTACTTTCCTCTGCTCCAACAACATAAACCCTAGCAACCGAACCGAACGTCAAATCCACTCCGCACAAACCTTCAAATCTACCCCGGCGACCAACCCCGGCGAGTAAGAGTGGCGATCAACCCCGGCGGCCAACCCCGGCTACCAAAAAAGTTGACGAAAAAGCAGAGGAGCAGGAGGCCGGGACTTACCGTAATCCGGCGGAAATGCGCCTGGTTGGCGGACGAAGCCGACGGACTCTGGTGGCTCCATGGCCGCCGTGATGGCTGGCGACATCGCCGCCGTCGCTGACGTTAGGGAACGGGGGCACCGCCGTCGCTCCTAGCTCCAGCAATAGAGGAAGAGCTGAACTGCTCCCGACCAGGGGCCGCAACATTAAATAACCAACACTGAGTGAAGGAGGGACCGCGGGCATCATTTTCACAAATGTTGAGGGGTTTTCTGCAAAAGGCCCAGCCCGACCAGGTGTACCACGCAGCAGCCAGCTAGGCGCCATTTGTCCGGCTCTGATTGGCTGTGGACTAAACAATCACATAGTTTGCAAGTTTGTGGATGAGTTGATCACCTTTTGCAAGTTTGTGGACTAAACCATCACATCCAATGCAAGTATGTGGGTCTCTAGTGCTCTTGCCTCAAAATGTTTCATTTGTGTATTTGGAATTTGTTCAATGTTTGCTTCCAAAAAGTTCACTGTATTTTAAAATTTGTTCAACGTATATTATAAAAAAAATGATTTGCCGCTGTCTACTTTTAGACTAACGTTGCGCTGAAACCGTTGTAGGATGCTAGCTCGGTTGGCTAAGCACGCTAGAATCCACCGGGAGGTCTGGAGTTTGAAACACACGTGCGCTTCTTTTTTGCCGCTCGACGTATAGGACCTCCCGAGCAAGCGAGCGAGGGGAGGAATCCAAAGTGGGCCGGCCGCGCGTGGGCGCCGGTTGCTCCGAGTGGCGTTTAAGGCGCCACTTACGAGCTCCCGTGCGGGCGTGCAGCCAAGGATTTGGGGAGGTCAAACTAACGTAGCGTGGGTGGTCTAACGAGACCGTGCAGTCGCGCGTCTGGGATGGACAATTTTTTTTACTGCGTGCGATCGAGGGGGTGGAAGGATGGTCGAACCATAACGACGTTCAGTCCTCCTTTAATAGTAGAGATGCACATGCCTAGTGACGACCAAATGCGTCGCTTAAAATCAGTCTAGTACGTCATCAAAATTGTGTGGATGTTGCCCCGGGAGGAAACCAGCTGAGTTTTTATTCCGTCTGAAGGATTTTTGTCACAAAATATCACACATTTGTAGTGCAAGAAGCGAGTGCGCTACCAGTTACGAGCCCCGCCTGAGAAATTGTTGAGAGACATGTTGAGGTAAAAGTGTGACACGAGCCCTTGGAAGTCCGATGGGAAAGTGCCACTCAAGTGTGGTTGCCGGATAGTGATCTCCGACGAATGCCCAACATGTCGCCAGATATCAGGTTGCCGGACAGGCAAATCCATTCTGGAGGAGTTGTAGTAGAACACGGGGAGTGAGCTGGTATTCCTGTTCCCAGTAGCCGACGGACACCACCCGCGCCAGCGTGCAACATCTGGCCGAGGTCGCCGGTGATCATGTTATAGGACGACAGGTCGAGGACATCTAAACCGGCAAAGACCACACCTCCGTCTCCGCTCCAGCTGCCGACGAGGTTGCCGGAAAGGTTCAGCTCCCTTAGCCCGCCGCATGCGGTGGTGAGCACGGCCACGTCGTCCATGGACCCGCTCAGCTTGCCGTTGCCTGACAGGTCCAGCACTGCCAGCGTATGGCCGCACCTCCAGCCTCGGCGGCATCCGCGATTGAGCCGCTGATGTTGGCGCCTCGCAGGCTGACGGCCACGACGCTGCCCAGCCGCAGCAGCGTGCCGGCGACTGCGCGGAGGTCACCCGTAACCGAGACATCATCTAGGGACAGCGACACGAGCCTGCCACCCCCATCAGAAGCTTGCGCTCTCTCATTCCCATCCGCCGCGGCACCAGCTCGGAAAACAAAGAGCAGCTCCACCCCCCAGAATTTTTAGCGCCGGTGGCCGAAAATCGGCCCAGTTGCGCCCCCAGATCTCGTTTAGCACCGGTTTAGGTGAAATCCAGAGCCGGCAAATCCCGCCCCGAACCCAAGCGACCGGGTGTCGCCTGAGCGCGCCGGCAGAAGCGAAAAGCGGCATGGGGCCGCTCTGTCGACGACATGAAGCCCTTTTCCCGTCGTTTCCTCCCGCTTCCCCTCCTCGGCTTCCCTCTCTTCTCTATTCCTCCCGCCAAACCCCCGCCTCCTCCCTACCCTGCCACCCGCCATGCCGCCGAAGAAGTACGTGATGCCCCGCGCCGCAATGGATCCCACATCCGCCGCTGTCGCCCAGCCGATGCAAAGGAAGCCGAGGGCGCCACTATCCAAGCCCCCCGGCATGAGCAACGCCGAGTGGAAGGCGGATGTGGAGCGCCGGGAGGCCGTCACCGCCGATAGTCGCAACAGGGCCAAGAAGGCCAAGGAGAGAGCAGCGCACGCTGCGGCTACGGCCGCGGCGGAGCATACGGCCGAACAAGCCGAGGCGGCGTGCGCGGCAATGATGAATCCACCCGCTGGGCACGGCCCATACGCGGCCTGAAGCCAGCAAAGCATCGGCTCTCCGGCCGGGTTCTCGTCGTCGCCGCACCCATGGAGCACGCCGTCGCCGGGCTATGCCGATGGCGACGCCCACGGCGGCTTCAATCCCAACATCACCTTCCCCATGGGCGCCCAGTTCAGCGCATGCCCTCGCCCGCGTTCGCCAGCGTGCAGTACCCGCCGTACACGTACTCGCCGCCGGACTACGCAGCCTCACCGACGCCACCTCTCCGCCGCGGCCTCTACTCCCAAGCCTCCTCCTCGTCGCATCTCGGCAACGCCGACGCGACTGTGGCCGACATGGAAGACATCATCGCAGCCGGCTCGGATGCCGCCGCCGCTTCCCCCGGGTTCACTACCCAAGACGGCTCGATTGACCTCGGTGATATGGACGACGAGCTCGACTACGGCGAGGAAGAGCCGGAGGATGAGAAAGAAGAGGAGGAGGAGTCGGCGCCGACGAGGAAAGGCAAGAAGAAGAAGAAGAAGGCGGCCAAGACCGGCGAGCCGCGCATCAAGTGGGCGTCCAAGGAAGATGAGTGCCTCACCGAAGCGTGGAAGGTCGTCTGCCTCGACTCGGTCACCGGCACGAACCAGAGCATCGAGACGTATTGGGCCCGCATCAAGGCCGAGTTCGACGAGAGCAAGCTTGTCGACCCCTACTTCAAAGGCATCCACATGAAGCGTGGGTCGAAGGCGATGGCGAACCATTGGGGGCTCATCCAAACGGCGTGCAAAAAATGGCATGGGATCGTTGAGGAGGTCGCGGCTCGCCCGGAGAGCGGAACCAGCGTCGAGGATCAGGTATAGCACGCCGACCTTACTATTGCCTTTCGCCGTGTGCGCGCCCGGGGGCGCGCTAGCGCCGACTGATGTTCTTTTCCTCGGCGCAGCTGCTACGCATGTTCGCCATGTTCCACGATGACAACAGCGACGTAGAGTTCAAGTATCTCCACGTCTTCAAGCGGATCGACAAGTGCGAGAAGTGGGCGGGCGTCCGACGCACCCTCGCTAAGACCAAAGAGATGTACAAGCCGGACGCGCCGACCCCGGGTGCGGCCGACGGGCGCCCGGACGGCAATAAATGTGCCAAGAAGGCGAAACACGCCGAGTCGGCTACCGCATGCGTGCGAGAGTCTAGCGAGCACTGCCTCGCCGACGCCAAGACCAGGGCCGCCCAGCGAGAAGAGAAAACTGAGGCGAGGTGGGCTGCTTTGATGACGAACAGCGCCATCAAACTCGACTTGCTCCAGACCAACGTCGCCGCAAAACTCAAAGCTCAAGACGCCAAGAAGAGGAACAATGACCTCACCTTCTTGATGGGCGGCGCTGACATGCTCCAGAGCGGCGATGAGAAGCTCAAGGCATGGTTCTTGACGGAGCGAGGCCTCATCCTGAACCAGATACCAGCGACGCCGACGCCGACGCCCAGCCCGACTAATGATGATGCCTCCGCGACGCCCAGCCCCACCGACGATGCCTTCGCTGCGCCCAGCAGCACAGAAGCCAAGCCGACCAGCCCGGAAGCCGCGCCGAGTCCTCCCAGCCCGCGTACGCTGACGACGACGCCGGAGGTTGAGCTCGACGTTTGATGTATTCCTTCCGCGTCCTTCCTTTTTTATACGCCGAACTACTGTGTGTCCTTTCATTTGATCGCCGAACTGTGGCACCGAATCGCCGAACTATTGCGATGATCGCCGGTTTGTGGTTTTTTTGAGCGCGAACGATCGAGTTCGAATATGGGGCGCCTTGGGGAGGGCACCTGGGGGCGTGGCTGGAGAGAAACGAACCCCGGGGGCCAATCTAGCGTCGGTTCGCCCCTAGGCTGGAGATGCTCTAAATGTATTGGGTTTTGCACGCACAATTAGCTACCATTCTGACGTAATTCCAACCCATAAAACACGAATTAATCATGCACCACACACATCCACGATCGAGATGGTAATCTATTTTTGTTATAAGGAGAGTGTATTCCTAAAGATCCCCTCTCGTTAGGGTTTACCCTCCTCTCGCCGCCAGCGATCTCGCCACCGTACAAAACCGTTCTCCCTTCCCCCTACCCTCCCGCCAAGTCCGTCCGCTGGGCTCGTGGGCCTCGGCCATGGGGGGTTGTAGGGTTTTGTTAGGGAAAACACCGCTCGCTGGATCGGAAACCTCGAGCGAGAGATCTATTGGACGGAACAACTTCAGGATCGGGCACTAAGGTAACCGATCTAGAGGCGATGATGGAGGAGTTAGGCCTGAAGGAAGATGATCTCCAGGGTGTGGTGGTAGAGGATGAGGAAATCCCGGAAGAGGCCAACAGGTGGATGGCAATCGCCAGAGTTCATACAGAGAAAACCTACAGTCAGTACTAGTTCTTCAGGAACATGAGATTTGCGTGGGACCTGGCTAAGGAAGTGAAGATCAGTGTCACGCACAATATGCAACCCTATCCAAAAGGAACTCGACGTCCCACCAAGGATAGACCCGCATATTCGAACGCTTTTGCAAGGTGGATATCATTACATCAACATTACATAGTAGATGGGGATACATACATAAGGCACAAATGCCACAAGAATACATCAACATCTTATACAAGATAAACATCTGACTACGGATGAACATAAACAGAAGCTCAAACGACATCCACCCTGCTAGCCCAGGCTGCCGACCTGGAACCTATCCCCTGATCGAAGAAGAAGCAGAAGAAGAGCTCAACGCAAGCAAACATCGCTCTCGCGTCATGATCATCGCAAACCTGTACCTGCAACTGGTGGTGTAGTAATCTGTGAGCCACGAGGACTCGGCAATCCCATTACCATGGGTATCAAGACTAGCAAAGCTTAATGGGTAAGGAAGAGGTAAAATGGTGAGGTTGCAGCAGCGACTAAGCATGATATGGTGGCTAACATACGCAAATGAGAGCGAGAAGAGAGGATCAAAGGAATGGTCGTCAACTAGTAATGATCAAGAAGTGATCCTGAACTCCTACTTACGTCAGACATAACCCAGAAACTGTGTTCTCCTCTCGATTAACCCCGAAAAGAGACACGGTTACGCACACGGTTGGTGTATTTTAGAAGAGTTTGCTTCAAGTTTACTACAACCGGATAATAACAAATTCCCATCTGCCACATAACCGCGGGCACGGCTCTCGAAAGTTTATACCCTGCAGGGGTGTCCCAACTTAGCCCATGATAAGCTCTCGCGATCAACGAAGGATATTCCTTCTCCCTGGGAAGACCCGATCATTCTCGGAATCCCGGCTACAAGACATTTCGACAGCAATAAAACAAGACCAGCAAAGCCTCCCGGCGTGCCGACACCCTGATAGTAGCCGCGCGTATCTCGTCTCAGGCCACGACCGGATAAGCTAAGCGTACAGGTACCGACGTAACCCAAGTTGCCAAGGGATGGTCCCGCACGGTGCTCTAGTTTGGACCAACGCTTAGACAAGCACTGGCCCGGGAGAGGGGGGGGGGGCTAAAATAAAGATGACCCTTGGGATGCGCGACTCCCAAGGGAAAAAGGCTAGGTGAGGCAAATATAAAATCAATGTTGGGCCTTGCTGGAAAAGTCTTATTCAAAGCAAACTGTCAAGGGGGTCCCATAAATCACCCGACCGCGTTAGGGACGCAAAATCCGGGAACATAATACCGATATGCCGGAAACTAGGGCGGCAAGAGTGGAACAAAACACCAGGCATAAGGCCGAGCCTTCCACCCTTTACCAAGTATATAGATGCATTAATTAAATAAGATATATTGTGATATCCCAACAAGTAAACATGTTCCAACAAGGAACAACATCTCCATGTTCCAACAAGGAACAAACTTCATCTTCACCTGCAACTAACAACGCTATAAGAGGGGCTGAGCAAAGCGGTAACATGGCCAAACAACGGTTTGCTAGGAAGGGTGCAAAAGGTTAGAGGCTGACATGGCAATTTGGGATGGCTTGATAAACAGGTGATAGGTAGCGCAGCATAGCGATAGAACGAAGCAACTAGCATAGCAATGATAGTAGTGAGATCCATCGTAGCGGTCATCTTGCCTGAAATCCCGCAAGGAAGAAGAACGAGTCCATGAAGAAGACGAACGGATGAAGCCGAACCAAGCGTAGACGAACGAATCCTCACGATCGCAACGAAACAGGAACTAACAAGAAGAAGCACACAACATAGTAAACACACCACACATGAACAAGGCATGATGCACAACAAGCATGATGCATGACAAAGCTACATGAAGCTACTCATGGCAAGAGATGATGCAAACAAGAGCAACACATCAAAGCAAGTATAAATGAGGCCGGGAACAACATATAACAATTTCGGTAAGTCCTCATATGCAAATTTCGAAATTGGTCCAGATATGAATAAACCTTAAGTTCAAGTTGTTAAACAGCAAGTTAATATGCACCACGATGATCTACACGAAATTTTAGTCAAGTTACATATAAAGTTCATTAGATTCGGAGCTACGGCCTAGGAGATATGAGCAAAACAAGATAAACATGGCATTGATGCAAAATGCATACAAACATCACGCAAACACCTCAAAACAAGGATGCAACATGATAATATGAAACTACATGCAAAATCAAGCAAGTTTCATATAGAGCACACTCAAAACGGAGCAACGGTTCAACACATACACTCTATACAAGTTATGACAACAATCTGTCCAAAACAGCAAGTAGGCATATTGCAAGCATCAAAACAACATGCTACAGGACCTCAATAAGAAAACAAAAGGCATGGGCATGATTTATAGGTAAATCATGACAAAACATGAACACTGAGCTATCTCCAGAAATCACTAGAACATGCTCAAACACACATGGCAAGATTGCAAATAATAACAGTTTCAGACATTGCAGAAATTAACATCAGGTTGCAATGTTTAGTGCTATCAAACAACATGTTACAGGAACTTAACATGGCAAACAAAGGCATGGCATGAATCTACTAATTGCATAGAACAAAAGTCCTTTACTGACCATAAGCCAAAAATGATCAGAAGATAAGATGGCACCCATGTAAACAGGGCAAGTTATATTACAGATTCATACATGGCAGGAACAACGATAAGTAGGCATGTTGGTGAGCTTGAACCACTCACCACAGAGCAATACATGGCATGACAAGGCAACTCACAGTAAGAAGACATGGTATAGAAGCTATACATGGCAAGAACAACATCATAGCATACACGGATCAACTACAACAACCTTGGCAAAATTGAATAACATGTAAACAATCTGCCAGGAAACATTTTATAGCAAAAATAGAGCTCGATTGACTCAAGCTATGGCACTCCATAATTGCAAACAAGGGCATGAATGGATAGAGAATAACCATATGTTCAAAACATCCTTAATGAAGTATCTCAAAATAAGCATGGATCTCTCGGTAGCATCAAGTTTACATGGCATAAAAATATCAGCAGAACAGGGGTTGAAATCAGCAACATCATGAAGCCTAGTTTGCATGCTTGTGCTAGTCACCACAGAGATCACAAAAATACATGGCATACACCCCTGTAAAGATGGCATGGCATATTACAAAACACATGTAGAACTCAAGTTCATAGGGTGCACACATCAATCATGGCAAAAATAACAAAAGTGCATGTTCTGATAAGAATCTGAAACTAACATCACATAGCACTCTTCCAACAGCATTTCGGGCATCAAGATGACCTCAAATGAAAATGATGCAATTAGATGAAATGATGTACTCGTCGAGGCGAACAATTTGACATATTACACGCTCAAAACGGAGCAATATGCAGAGAGTTATGGTGCGATGAAAATGCAACAAAATTACTGCAGATTCGGGACTTAGGCATTTTCGAGGGAGAGGAAAGTCAACCTCGGGCACGGACTTTGATGCAGCACGGATCTCGCCAGATCCTTGCCGGAGTAGATGCCGGAGAGGAGGGGGACGCTGGAGGCGGGCGGATCCGGGGCGGCCGGAGCTCCTGCGGCCGGATCCGGGAGGAGGAGGGGCGGGTCGCCGGCAGAGGCGGTGGCGGCGCGGCGATTTGCCGGCGAGGGCGGCGCTGCCGGGACGGCGGCGGCGCTGGGCCGAGCAGGCGCGGCCGGGAGAGGCGACGGGCAGCGCGGGAGGCGAGGAGGTGGCTGGCGGGAGGTTCATGGCGCGGCGCGGAGGCCGAAGCCGCGGAGGCGCTGGCGGCGGCGGCGGGCGGCCAGCGCCGGTAGGCGAGGTCGCCGCGCGGCGGAGGCGGGCGGCGGACGCTGGCTCGGGCGGCGGCGCGCGACTGGGCGGCGGCGGGGCGCTGGGCGGCTGCTGGCCGGGCGGGCTCGCCTGGCTCATGACGCGGGCGGCGCGGGGCGAGATGGCGGCGGAGGGACACGTGGCGCGCCCCGTGAGGCTGGTGACGGCGGCGGGGTGGAGCGGACATGTCCGGGCGGTGGGGAGGTTTGTCCGGCGGCGCGGAGGGAAGAAGGCTAGGGTTTGGACTGCGAGAATTTCGGGGGAGGCACACATATATATAGGTAGAGGGAGCTAGGAGAGTCCAAATGAGGTGCGGTTTTCGGCCACGCGATCGTGATCGAACGACCGAGAGCATGGAGGGGAGTTTGCTGGGTTTTGGGCCACTTTGGAAGGGGTGTTGGGCTGCAAAGAGAACGGGGCTTTTACGGTTACCCGTTAACCGTGGAGTATCAACGACCTCCAAATGACCCGAACTTGACAGCGGTTCACCGTGCTATACCAAGGCCGCTTGACAAACCTCGTCCATTCCGAGACCGCTTAACACCCGCACATGAAAAGAGGTAAAAGGGGGCGCCGGGGAACATAGGAGTGCCGGATTGCAAAACGGACAACGGGGAAAATGCTCGGATGCATGAGACGAACACGTATGCAAAATGAGATGCACATGATGACATGATATGAAATGAAAATGATGACATGGCAAAGTGCAACACGCAAGCACATGACATGGCAAAGACGGCGAATAACTGACGGACACCTGGCGCAACGAATCCGGGGCGTTACAACACTCCTCCACTAACAAGAGATCTCGTCCCGAGATCTTAGGACCAAGACGGAAGGGAAAAAGGGATGAGGTGAAACAAGAACTCAAGATAACAAGCAAATAATCGAGAGCACTCGAGAAGAAGAGAGGAACGACGAGAATGACGAGAATCAAAAGCTCACGGAATCAGATAGACTATGAAACCACTCGTTCTAACCGGAGTGGTTAGAATGAGAAAAGAAACGAATAAGACTGAAAGGATTTAGGCAGCACTCCGGCTAAAACATGGAGGAATAGAACACGAGCTAGAGAGGATGGAATGATACTTGACGACATAAGCCACGTAATTGAAGGAAATATGCCCTAGAGGCAATAATAAAGTTATTATTTATTTCCTTATATCATGATAAATGTTTATTATTCATGCTAGAATTGTATTAACCGGAAACATAATACATGTGTGAATACATAGACAAACAGAGTGTCACTAGTATGCCTCTACTTGACTAGCTTGTTAATCGAAGATGGTTATGTTTCCTAACCATAGACATGAGTTGTCATTTGATTAACGGGATCACATCATTAGGAGAATGATGTGATTGACATGACCCATTCCGTTAGCCTAGCACTTGATCGCTTAGTATGTTGCTATTGCTTTCTTCATGACTTATACATGTTCCTGTAACTATGAGATTATGCAACTCCTGCTTACGGAGGAACACTTTGGTACTACCAAACGCCACAACGAATCGGGTGATTATAAAGGAGTACTACAGGTGTCTCCAGAGGTACATGTTGGGTTGGCGATTTCGAGATTAGGTTTTGTCACTCCGATTGTCGGAGAGGTATCTCTGGCCTTCTCGGTAATACTCATCACCTAAGCCTTGCAAGCATTGTAACTAATGAGTTAGTTATGAGATGATGTATTACGGAACGAGTAAAGAGACTTGCCGTAACGAGATTGAACTAGGTATTGGATACCGACGATCGAATCTCGGCAAGTAACATACCGATGACAAAGGGAACAAAGTATGTTGTTATGCGGTTTGACCGATAAAGATCTTCAGAGAATATGTAGGAGCCAATATGGGCATCCAGGTTCCGCTATTGGTTATTGACCAAGAATAGTTCTAGGTCATGTCTACATAGTTCTCGAACCCGTAGGGTCCGCACGCTTAAGGTTTCGATGACAGTTATATTATGAGTTTATGAGTTTTGATGTACCAAGGAGTTCGGAGTCCCGGATGAGATCGGGGACATGACGGGAGTCTCAAATGGTCGAGACGTAAAGATCGATATATTGGACGACTATATTCGGAGTTCGGAAAGGTTCCAATGATCCGGTATTTTTCGAGTACCGGAGAGTTACGGAATTCGCCGGGAGAAGTATTGGGCCTTATTGGGCCCTGCAGAAAGAGAGAGGGCTGCCTAGGGCAGGCCGCGCCCCATGGCCTAGTCCGAATTGGACTAGGGGGCGCACCCTTCCCTCTTCCCCTTCCCCAAGTCCTAGTCCAACTAGGAAAGAGGGGGAGTCCTACTCCCGTGGGAGTAGGACTCCTCCAGCGCGCCTCTCAAGGGCCGTCCGCACCCCCCCCCCCTTGCTCCTTTATATACGGGGCAGGGGGCACCCCATGACAAGTTGATCTACGGATCGCTCCTTAGCCGTGTGCGGTGCCCCTCCACCATATTCCACTTCGGTCATATCGTCATGAGCTTAGGCGAAGCCCTCGCGCCGGAGAAGTCATATCGTCATGAGCTTAGGCGAAGCCCCGCGCCGGTGGAGCATTAGCATCGCCACCACGCCGTCGTGTTGACGGAACTCATCCCGACACTTTGCTGGATCGGAGTCCGGGGATCGTCATCGAGCTGAACGTGTGCAGAACTCGGAGGTGCCGTACGTTCGGTGCTTGGATCGGTCGGATCGTGAAGACGTACGACTACATCAACCGCGTTGTTATAACGCTTCGCTTTCGGTCTACGAGGGTACGTGGACGGACACTCTCCCCTCTCGTTGCTATGCCATCACCATGGTCTTGCGTGATCGTAGGAAATTTTTGAAATTACTACGCTCCCCAACAAAGGGCATCCGAGCCTGGTTTTATGCGTTGATGTCATGTGCACGAGTAGAACACAAGTGAGTTGTGGGCGATACAAGTCATACTGCCTACCAGCATGTCATACTTTGGTTCAACGGTATTGTGAGATGAAGCGCCCGGACCGACATTACGCAGACGCTTACGCGAGACTGGTTTCACCGCCCGAGCACTCATTGCTTAAAGGTGACCGGCGGTGTCTGCTCTCTCACTTTAGTTGAACCGAGTATGACTACGCCCGGTCCTTGAGAAGGTTAAACGAGTCTATTTGACAAACTATCGCTGTGGTTTTGATGCGAGGTAAGAACGGTTCTTGCTCAGCCCGTAGCAGCCACGTAAAACTTGCAACAACAAAGTAGAGGACGCCTAACTTGTTTTTGCAGGGCATGTTGTGATGTGATATGGTCAAGACGTGATGCTATATTTTATTGTATGAGATGATCATGTTTTGTAACCGAAGTTATCGGCAATCGGCAGGAGCCATATGGTTGTCGCTTATTGTATGAAATGCAACGCCATGTAATTGCTTTACTTTATCACTAAGGAGTAGCGATAGTCGAGAAGCAATAGTTGGCGAGACGACAACGATGCTACGATGGAGATCAAGGTGTCGCGCCGGTGACGATGGTGATCATGACGTTGCTTCGGCGATGGAGATCACAAGCACAAGATGATGATGACCATATCATATCACTTATATTGATTGCATGTGATGTTTATCCTTTATGCATCTTATCTTGCTTTGATTGACGGTAGCATTATAAGATGATCTCTCACCAAAATTATCAAGAAGTGTTCTCCCTGAGTATGCACCGCTATGAAAGTTCTTCGTGCTGAGACACCACGTGATGATCGGGTGTGATAGGCTCTACGCTCAAATACAACGGTGCAAAACAGTTGCGCACGCAGAATACTCAGGTTAAACTTGACGAGCCTTGCATATAACAGATATGGCCTCGAACACGGAGACCGAAGGTCGAACGTGAATCATATAGTAGATATGATCAACATAGTGATGTTCACCATTGAAACTACTCCATCTCACGTGATGATCGGACATGGTTTAGTTGATTTGGATCACGTAATCACTTAAGATGACTAGAGAGATGTCAGTCTAAGTGGGAGTTCTTAAATAATATGATTAATTGAACTTAAATTTATCATGAACTTAGTCCTGGTAGTATTTTGCAAATTATGTTGTAGATCAATAGCTCGCGTTGTTGCTTCCCTATGCTTTTATATGTTTGTTTTGATATATTCCTAGAGAAAAATTATGTTGAAAAATGTTAGTAGCAATGATGCGGATTGGATCCGTGATCTGAGGTTTATCCTCATTGTTGCGCAGAAGAATTATGTCCTTAATGCACCGCTAGGTGACAGACCTATTGCATGAGCAGATACAGACGTTATGAACGTTTGGCTAGCTCAATATGATGACTACTTGATAGTTTAGTGCACCATGCTTAACGGCTTAGAAACGGGACTTCAAAGACGTTTTGAACGTCATGGACCATATGAGATGTTTCAGGAATTGAAGTTAATACCCGAGTTGAGAGATATGAAGTCTCCAACAAGTTCTATAGCTAAAAGATGGAGGAGAATCGCTCAACTAGTGAGCATGTGCTCAGATTGTCTGAGTACTTCAATCGCTTGAATCAAGTGGGAGTTAATCTTCCAGATAAGATAGTGATTGACAGAATTCTCTAGTCACCATCACTAAGTTAGTAGAACTTCGTGATGAACTATAGTATGCAAGGGATGACGAAAAAGATTCTCGAGCTCTTCGCGATGCTAAAATCGATTTAAGGTAGAAATCAAGAAAGAGCATCAAGTGTTGATGATTGACAAAAACCACTAGTCTCAAGGAAAAGGGCAAAGGGAAGAAGGGGAACTTCAAAAGGAATGGCAAGCAAGTTGCTGCTCGAGTGAAGAAGCCCAAGTCTAGACCTAAGACTGAGACTGAGTACTTTTGCTGCAATGGAACTGGTCACTGGAAGCGGAACTACCCCTGAATATTTGGTGGATAAGAAGGATGGAAAAGTGAACAAGGTTATATTTGATATACAGGTTATTGACGTGTGCCTTACTAGTGTTTATAGTAGCCCCTGAGTATTTGATACTCGTTCGGTTGCTAAGATTAGTAACTCGAAACAGGAGTTACAGAATAAACAGAGACTAGTTGAAGGGGAAGTGACGATGAGTGTTGGAAGTAGTTCCAAGATTGATATGATCATCATCGCACACTCCCTATACATTCGGGATTAGTGTAGAACCTAAATAAGTGTTATTTAGTGTTGAGCATAAATATGATTTGATCATGTTTATTGCAAAACGGTTATTCATTTAAAGTCAAAGAATAATTGTTGTTCTGTTTAAATGAATAAAACCTTCAATGGTCATACACCCAATAAAAATAGTTTGTTGGATCTCGATCGTAGTGATACACATATTCATAATATTGATGCCAAAAGATGCAAAGTTAATAATGATAGTGCAACTTATTTGTGGCACTGCCGTTTGGGTCATATCGGTGTAAAACGCATGAAGAAACTCCATCTTGATGGACTTTTGGAATCACTTGATTATGAATCACTTGGTACTTATGAACCGTGCCTTTTGGGCAAGATGACTAAAACTCCGCTTCTCCGAACAATGGAACAAGCTATTGACTTATTGGAAATAATACATACCGATGTATGCGATCCAATGAGTGTTGATGCTCGTGGCAAGTATTGTTATTTTCTGACCTTCACAGATGATTTGAGCAGATATGGGTATATCTACTTGATGAAACATAAGTCTGAAATAATTGAAAAGTTCAAAGAATTTCAGAGTGAAGTGGAAAATCATCGTAACAAGAAAATAAAGTTTCTGCGATCTGATCGTGGAGATAAATATTTGAGTTACGAGTTTGGTCTTCATTTGAAACAATGTGAAATAGTTTCACAACTCACGCCACCGAACACCACAGCATAATGGTGTGTCCGAACGTCAGAATCAAGACTTTATTGGATATGGTGCGATCTATGATGTATCTTACCGATTTACCACTATCGCTTTGGGGTTATGCATTAGAGACAGCTGCATTCACGCTTAATAGGGCACCATCTAAACCGCTGAGATGACACCGTATGAACTATGGTTTAACAAAAACCTAAGCTGTCGTTTCTTAAAAGTTTGGAGTTGTGATGCTTATGTGAAAAAGTTTTCACCTGATAAAGCTCGAACCCAAATCGGAGAAGTGCGTCTTCATAGATTACCCAAAAGAAAATGTTGGGTACACCTTCTATCACAGATCCGAAGGCAAGTTTTTCGTTGCTAAGATGGATCCTTTCTAGAGAAGAAGTTTCTCTCGAAAGAAGTGAGTGGGAGGAAAGTAGAACTTGATGAGGTAATTGTACCTTCTCCCTTATTGGAAAGTAGTTCATCACAGGAATCAGTTCCAGTGATTCCTACACCAATTAGTGAGGAAGTTAATGATGATGATCATGAAACTTCAGATCAAGTTGCTACCAAACCTCGTAGGTCTTCCAGAGTAAGATCCGCATCAGAGTGGTACGGTAATCCTATTCTAGAAGTCATGTTACTAGAACATGATGAAACCTACGAACTATGAGGAAGCGATGATGAGCCCAGATTCCGCGAAATGGCTTGAGACCATGAAATCTGAGATAGGATCCATGTATGAGAACAAAGTATGGACTTTGATTGACTTGCTCGATGATCAGCAAGCCATGTAGATAAATGGATTTTCAAGAGGAAGACAGATGTTGATAGTAGTGTTACTATCTACAAAGCTCGACTTGTCGCAAAAAGGTTTTTGACAAGTTCAAGGTGTTGACTACAGTGAGATTTTCTCAACTGTAGCGATGCTTAAAGTCTGTCCGAATCATGTTAGCAATTGCCACATTTTATGAAATCTGGCAAATGGATGTCAAAACTACATTCCTTAATGGATTTATTAAAGAAGAGTTGTATATGATGCAACCAGAAGGTTTTGTCAATCCTAAAGGAGCTAACAAAATGTGCAAGCTCCAGCGATCCATCTATGGACTGGTGCAAGCATCTCAGAGTTGGAATATATGCTTGATGATTTGATCAAAGCATATGGTTTTATACAGATTTTTGGAGAAGCCTGTATTTACAAGAAAGTGAGTGGGAGCACTACAGCATTTCTGATAAGTATATGTGAATGACATATTGTTGATCGGAAATAATGTAGAATTATTCTGCAAAGCATAAAGGAGTATTTGAAAGGAGTTTTTCAAAGAAAGACCTCGGTGAAGCTGCTCACATATTGAGCATCAAGATCTATAGAGATAGATCAAGACGCTTGATAAGTTTTCAATGAATACATACCTTGACAAGATTTTGAAGTAGTTCAAAATGGAACAGTCAAAGAAAGAGTTCTTGCCTGTGTTACAAGGTGTGAGATTGAGTAAGACTCAAAACCCGACCACGGCAGAAGATAGAAAGAGAATGAAAGTCATTCCCTATGCATCAGCCATAGGTTCTATAAAGTATGTCATGTTGTGTACTGATCTATTGCATACCCTACCACTAAGTTTGGCAAGGGAGTGCAATAGTGATCTAGGAGTAGATCAATGGACAGCGGTCAAAATTATCCTTAGTGGAATAAGGATATGTTTCTCGATTATGGAAGTGAAAGAAGGTTCGTCGTAAAGGGTTACGCCGATACAAGTTTTAACACTGATCTAGATGACTCGAGTCTCTATCTGGATACATATTGAAAGTGGGAGCAATTAGCTAGAGTAGCTCCGCAGCAGCATTGTAGACATAGAAATTTGCAAAATACTTACGGCTCTGAATGTGACAGACCTGCTGACTAAAATTATCTCACAAGCAAAACATGATCACACCTTAGTACTCTTTGGGTGTTAATCACATAGCGATGTGAACTAGATTATCGACTCTAGTTAACCCTTTGGGTGTTGGTCACATGTCAATGTGAACTATGGGTGTTAACCACATATAGATGTGAACTATTGATGTTAAATCACATGGCGATGTGAACTAGATTATTGACTCTAGTGCAAGTGGGAGACTGAAGGAAATATGCCCTAGAGGCAATAATAAAGTTATTATTTATTTCCTTATATCATGATAAATGTTTATTATTCATGCTAGAATTGTATTAACCGGAAACATAATACATGTGTGAATACATAGACAAACAGAGTGTCACTAGTATGCCTCTACTTGACTAGCTCGTTAATCAAGATGGTTATGTTTCCTAACCATAGACATGAGTTGTCATTTGATTAACGGGATCACATCATTAGGAGAATGATGTGATTGACATGACCCATTCCGTTAGCCTAGCACTTGATCGTTTAGTATGTTGCTATTGCTTTCTTCATGACTTATACATGTTCCTGTAACTATGAGATTATGCAACTCCCGTTTACCGGAGGAACACTTTGGTACTACCAAACGCCACAACGTAATCGGGTGATTATAAAGGAGTACTACAGGTGTCTCCAAAGGTACATGTTGGGTTGGCGATTTCGAGATTAGGTTTTGTCACTCCGATTGTCGGAGAGGTATCTCTGGGCCTTCTCGGTAATACTCATCACCTAAGCCTTGCAAGCATTGTAACTAATGAGTTAGTTATGAGATGATGTATTACGGAACGAGTAAAGAGACTTGCCGGTAACGAGATTGAACTAGGTATTGGATACCGACGATCGAATCTCGGCAAGTAACATACCGATGACAAAGGGAACAAAGTATGTTGTTATGCGGTTTGACCGATAAAGATCTTCAGAGAATATGTAGGAGCCAATATGGGCATCCAGGTTACGCTTATTGGTTATTGACCAAGAATAGTTCTAGGTCATGTCTACATAGTTCTCGAACCCGTAGGGTCCGCACGCTAAAGGTTTCGATGATGCTTATATTATGAGTTTATGAGTTTTGATGTACCGAAGGAGTTCGAGTCCCGGATGAGATCGGGACATGACGAGGAGTCTCGAAATGGTCGAGACGTAAAGATCGATATATTGACGACTATATTCGAGTTCGGAAAGGTTCCAATGATCCGGTATTTTTCGGAGTACCGAGAGTTACGGAATTCGCCGGGAGAAGTATTGGGCCTTATTGGCCCTGCGGAAAGAGAGAGGGCTGCCTAGGGCAGGCCGCGCCCCATGGCCTAGTCCGAATTGGACTAGGGGGGCGCACCTTCCTCTTCCCCTTCCCCAAGTCCTAGTCCAACTAGGAAAGAGGGGAGTCCTACTCCCGTGGGAGTAGGACTCCTCCAGCGCCGCCTCAAGGGCCGCCGCACCCCCCTTGCTCCTTTATATACGGGGCAGGGGGCACCCCATGACAAGTTGATCTACGGATCGCTCCTTAGCCGTGTGCGGTGCCCCCTCCACCATATTCCACTTCGTCATATCGTCGCGGAGCTTAGGCGAAGCCCTCGCGCCGGAGAAGTCATATCGTCGCGAGCTTAGGCGAAGCCCTGCGCCGGTGGAGCATCAACATCGCCACCACGCCGTCGTCTTGACGGAACTCATCCCCGACACTTTGCTGGATCGAGTCCGGGATCGCCACCGAGCTGAACGTGTGCAGAACTCGGAGGTGCCGTGACGCTCGGTGCTTGGATCGGTCGGATCGTGAAGACGTACGACTACATCAACCGCGTTGTTATAACGCTCGCTTTCGGTCTACGAGGGTACGTGGACGGACACTCTCCCCTCTCGTTGCTATGCCATCACCATGGTCTTGCGTGATCGTAGGAATTTTTTTGAAATTACTACGTTCCCCAACAGTAATGCCTCCGGAAGAATTGAAAAAATTGAAAAGAACTTAGATAGAAGGATTGAATGGAGTTGTTGAGAAAATCAACAATGAAAGAATAAGCTTGTTGTGGTCTTATAGGTAACATCTCAAGATCATAAGGTGATAACCGGCCACAAACGGAAATGATTTGATAGCTGAGAAGAACGAAGAAATGCAAAACTCCACTTCAAAAGAAAACAGAGAATTAATTGCACTTCGAGAAGAAAGAAGGAAAGATAATTGAGCTCCACCAACAAAATCTTGATGAACTCTTGAAAAATGAATTAAATCATGAAGAACCACCATGAAGAACTCCGGTAACAAAAGGATGATGAGATAGAATGAATGAAGAAAGAATAAGATGAGCCTGCGATGAATTAGATGGAGGATCCCGACGAGATGGTCGAGTAAATAAATGAACTCCGGAAAAGAAAAGATGAAAACACTTGGAACTAGAATTTATTCCTCAAGAACAAACTCCAAAGGAAGGGATTACTTGCTAGGAGGAAATAAGAATAAGATTTATTGTATGCTTATCCTTCATCAAATTAAATTGATGAAAAACAATGGATTTCGCATACTACTTATTCTTCTTGAAAAATGATTGAGAAGTGACATAGCGCCACCTTGAGAAGGTCTTCAGAAACCACCGGTAGGATTGAAAAGAACGAATGGATTAAAGTGATAATCAAGGAAAAAGAATCTTGAACGAACCACCGTAAGAATTTGGAAATGACTAATGAAACAGAATAAATCACCGGGAAGAATTAGAAGGAGAAATATGCTAGAGGGGATTTAGATGCAAAAGAGCGAAGAGATCGCGAACTGACAGAAGAATACTTGAACGAAGCACCGGGATAAATAGAGAACAAAAACTGGAATGATGGCCTCCGGTGAAAAGAAATAGAAATCAACTCCTGACATACTCCGGATGGGTAAGAAAAGGAATATCTGACAAACGGAATAATTTGAGAGGATAACAAGAAGCTAGAATCGCGAATCTTCGAGAGAACAGACAAGATTTAAGAGGAACTCTTCTTCGGTCTTCAAATGTTGAGAATGACGACGAGGAACACCAGTAAAATTTGCTAAGGCACTCCGGGGGAACGAAAAAACGAAGAGGTTGAGGCAACAATGAAAATGATTTGAAATTGATCTTGGAAAAGATCTGACTGATGAAATCCATTCTTACGTCACACTTGAAAAGAATCGAGAATAACTCTGGGGAAATTAGAAGAGTCAGGTAAGATCCTGGGAAAGACCTGTGGGTTAGGGCCCACTAAAGAGAGAAACACCGTTGGAAAGGATGTTGAACAGATAGATGATGCACCGGAACGATTGAAATATTTGAATGAGGTGACAACCTCGAATTAATTCAAACACAGACGAGTCTCCTGAGATGTCTTCATCACTCCGAAAGGATAAACTGGCAAGAGGAGAACAAGCAGGGAAAACACTTGATCCAAGGAAAAGAATGTGATCAACCGAAAACTTGAATTGAATCCACCGGAAAAGAAAGGGATGAAGAATGACGAACGAGACGAGAATCCACCGGTTGAAATAATTGACGAAAGACTGAAGAGGCTCCACACGAATGGAATTGATGGTCGAAAGAAACTCGAACTCCGGGAAGAAAAGGGTGGGAGGGCGGGAAAACAAAGGCAATTTGGAAGGGGAAACCGACGAAAATCTTGAAGAGCAAACACCGGTTGAAATAATTGAGGAGAGACAGCAAAACTTCGCACGAGTAGGATGGATACTCGATTACGGACTCCGGTTCCGAGAGGAAGAAGGGTGGGCGGGTGGGAAAGAAAACAACTGAGGATTGAACTTGCAAAGATGAAGAGGCTCGAGTCGACTTGACGAGAAATGCACCGGATGAAAAGAGCTGAGAGCCAACGATCGGAAAACCAACTGTGTGATCCTAAAGAAAAAAAATTTGAAAGGGAAGAGGAGTAATTCAAAACACCTACGTCAAGATTCCTCACCAGAGCAACGAAGGGGCTGAGGAGTAAAAAGAATTCCTACTCTCCGATATAACTAGACTCTGAAAATAGTTTTTTTTTCTAGACTCAACAACGGCCAAACTACACGATCAATCAAGGGGGCTCCTAGGGTCGGTCGAGGCTCTGATACCAACTTGTCATGCCCAATATGCGACCATATCCAAAAGGAACTCGACGGTCCCACCAAAACGCTTTTGCAAGGTGGATATCATTACATCAACATTACATAATAGATGGGGATACATACATAAGGCACAAATGCCACAAGAATACATCAACATCTTATACAAGATCAACATCCGACTACGGATGAACATAAACAGAAGCTCAAACGACATCCACCCTGCTAGCCCAGGCTGCCGACCTGGAACCTATCCCCTGATCGAAGAAGAAGCAGAAGAAGAGCTCAACGCAAGCAAGCATCGCTCTCGCGTCATGATCATCGCAAACCTGTACCTGCAACTGGTGGTGTAGTAATCTGTGAGCCACGAGGACTCAGCAATCCCATTACCATGGGTATCAAGACTAGCAAAGCTTAATGGGTAAGGAAGAGGTAAAGTGGTGAGATTGCAGCAGCGACTAAGCATGATATGGTGGCTAACATACGCAAATGAGAGCGAGAAGAGAGGATCAAAGGAACGGTCATCAACTAGTAATGATCAAGAAGTGATCCTGAACTCCTACTTACGTCAGACATAACCCAGAAACCGTGTTCTCCTCTCGATTAACCCCGAAAAGAGACACTCAGGGTTACGCACACGGTTGGTGTATTTTAGAAGAGTTTGCTTCAAGTTTACTACAACCGGATATTAACAAATTCCCATCTGCCACATAACCGCGGGCACGGCTCTCGAAAGTTTATACCTGCAGGGTGTCCCAACTTAGCCCATGATAAGCTCTCGCGATCAACGAAGGATATTCCTTCTCCCGGAAGACCCGATCAGTCTCGGAATCCGGCTACAAGACATTTCGACAAAGAATAAAACAAGACCAGCAAAGCCTCCCGCGTGCCGACACCCTCGATAGTAGCCGCACAGATCTCGCCTCGTGCCACGACCGGATAAGCTAAGCGTCACAGTACCGACGTAACCCAAGTTGCCAAGGGATGGTCCCAAGACGGTGCTTAGTTTGGACCAACGCTTAGACAAGCAATCGCCCGGGGGGGGGGGGGCTAAAATAAAGATGACCCTTGGGATGCGCGACTCCCAAGGGAAAAAGGCTAGGTGAGGCAAATGTAAAACCAATGTTGGGCCTTGCTGGAAAAGTCTTATTCAAAGCGAAATGTCAAGGGGGTCCCATAAATCACCCGACCGCGTTATGGACGCAAAATCCGGGAACATAATACCGATATGCCGGAAACTAGGGCGGCAAGAGTGGAACAAAACACCAGGCATAAGGCCGAGCCTTCCACCCTTTACCAAGTATATAGATGCATTAATTAAATAAGATATATTGTGATATCCCAACAAGTAAACATGTTCCAACAAGGAACAACATCTCCATGTTCCAACAAGGAACAAACTTCATCTTCACCTGCAACTAACAACGCTATAAGAGGGGCTGAGCAAAGCGATAACATAGCCAAACAACGGTTTGCTAGGAAGGGTGCAAAAGGTTAGAGGCTGACATGGCAATTTGGGATGGCTTGATAAACAGGTGATAGGTAGCGCGGCATAGCGATAGAACGAAGCAACTAGCATAGCAATGATAGTAGTGAGATCCATCGTAGCGGTCATCTTGCCTGAAATCCCGCAAGGAAGAAGAACGAGTCCATGAAGAAGACGAACGGATGAAGCCGAACCAAGCGTAGACGAACGAATCCTCACGATCGCAATGAAACAGGAACTAACAAGAAGAAGCACACAACATAGTAAACACACCACACATGAACAAGGCATGATGCACAACAAGCATGATGCATGACAAAGCTACATGAAGCTACTCATGGCAAGAGATGATGCAAACAAGAGCAACACATCAAAGCAAGTATAAATGAGGCCGGGAACAACATATAACAATTTCGGTAAGTCCTCATATGCAAATTTCGAAATTGGTCCAGATCTGAATAAACCTTAAGTTCAAGTTGTTAAACAGCAAGTTAATATGCACCACGATGATCTACACGAAATTTTAGTCAAGTTACATATAAAGTTCATTAGATTCGGAGCTACGGCCTAGGAGATATGAGCAAAACAAGATAAACATGGCATTGATGCAAAATGCATACAAACATCACGCAAACACCTCAAAACAAGGATGCAACATGATAATATGAAACTACATGCAAAATCAAGCAAGTTTCATATAGAGCACACTCAAAACGGAGCAACGGTTCAACACATACACTCTATACAAGTTATGACAACCATCTGTCCAAAACAGCAAGTAGGCATATTGCAAGCATCAAAACAACATGCTACAGGACCTCAACAAGAAAACAAAAGGCATGGGAATGATGTACAGGTAAAGCATGACAAAACATGAACACTGAGCTATCTCCAGAAATCACTAGAACATGCTCAAACACACATGGCAAGATTGCAAATAATAACAGTTTCAGACATTGCAGAAATTAACATCAGGTTGCAATGTTTAGAGCTATCAAACAACATGTTACAGGAACTTAACATGGCAAACAAAGGCACGGCATGAATCTACTAATTGCATAGAACAGAAGTCCTTTACTGACCATAAGCCAAAAAGGATCAGAAGATTAGATGGCACCCATGTAAACAGGGCAAGTTATATTACAGATTCATACATGGCAGGAACAACGATAAGTAGGCATGTTGGTGAGCTTGAACCACTCACCACAGAGCAATACATGGCATGACAAGGCAACTCACAGTAAGAAGACATGGCATAGAAGCTATACATGGCAAGAACAATATCATAGCATACACGGATCAACTATAACAACCTTGGCAAAA
Source organism: Aegilops longissima (assembly GCA_021605205.1). NCBI lineage: Eukaryota > Viridiplantae > Streptophyta > Magnoliopsida > Poales > Poaceae > Aegilops > Aegilops longissima. The sequence continues at coordinate 23,063,032 of CM038680.1, forward strand.
TTGAATAACGTGTAAACAATCTGCCAGGAAACATTTTATAGCAAAAATAGAGCTCGATTGACTCAAGCTATGGCACTCCATAATTGCAAACAAGGGCATGAATGGATAGAGAATAACCATATGTTCAAAACATCCTTACTGAAGTATCTCAAAATAAGCATGGATCTCTCGGTAGCATCAAGTTTACATGGCATAAAAATATCAGCAGAACAGGGGCTGAAATCAGCAACATCATGGAGCCTAGTTTGCATGCTTGTGCTAGTCACCACAGAGATCATAAAAATACATGGCATACACCCTTGTAAATATAGCATGGCATATTACAAAACACATGTAGAACTCAAGTTCATAGGGTGCACACATCAATCATGGCAAAAATAACAAAAGTGCATGTTCTGATAAGAATCTGAAACTAACATCACATAACACTCTTCCAACAGCATTTCGGGCACCAAGATGAGCTCAAATGAAAATGATGCAATGAGATGAAATGATGTACTCATCGAGACGAACAATTTGACATATTACATGCATGAAACGGAGCAATATGCAGAGAGTTATGGTGCGATGAAAATGCAACAAAATTACTGCAGATTCGGGACTTAGGCATTTTCGAGGGAGAGGAAAGTCAACCTCAGGCACGGACTTTGATGCAGCACGGATCTCGCCGGATCCTTGCCGGAGTAGATGCCGGAGAGGAGGGGGACGCCGGAGGCGGGCGGATCCGGGGCGGTCGGAGCTCTCGCGGCCGGATCCGGGAGGAGGAGGGGCGGGGTAGCCGGCAGGAGGCGGTGGCCGCGCGGCGGCTGTTAGCTAGGGCGGCGGCGCCGCCGGCGGCGGCGGCGCTGGCAGGCCGAGAGGCGCGGCCGGAGAGGCGACGGCAGCGCGGGAGGCGAGAGGTGGCCGGCGGGAGGTTCATGGCGCGCGGCGCGGAGGCCGAAGCCGCGGAGGCGCTGGCTGGCGGCGGCGGGCGTCGGCGCCGGGCGGCGAGGTCGCCGCGGGCGGAGGCGGGCGGCGGACGCTGGTCGGGCGGCGGCGCGACGGGGCGCGGGCGGCGCCATGGGCCGGGCGGTTTGCCCAGGCTCGCGACAAGGCGGCAAGCGCGGGCGAGATGGCGGCGGAGGACACGTGGCGCGCCCCGATAGGCTGGCGACGGCGGCGGGGTGGAGCGGACATGTCCGGGCGGTGGGGAGGTTTGTCCGGCGGCGCGGAGGGAAGAAGGCTAGGGTTTGGACTGCGAGAATTTCGGGGGAGGCACACATATATATAGGTAGAGGGAGCTAGGAGAGTCCAAATGAGGTGCGGTTTCGCCCGCGATCGTGATCGAACGACCGAGAGCATGGAGGGGAGTTTGCTGGGTTTTGGGCCACTTTGGAAGGAGTGTTGGGCTGCAAAGAGAAGGGGGCTTTTACGGTTACCCGGTTAACCGTTGGAGTATCAAACGACCTCCAAATGACCCGAAACTTGACAGGCGGTCTACCGGTGCTATACCAAGGCCGCTTGACAAACCTCGGTCCATTCCGAGACCGTTTAACACCCGCACATGAAAAGAGGTAAAAGGGGGCGCCGGGGAACATAGGAGTGCCGGATTGCAAAACGGACAACGAGGAAAATGCTCGGATGCATGAGACGAACACGTATGCAAAATGAGATGCACATGATGACATGATATGAAATGCAAATGATGACATGGCAAAGTGCAACACGCAAGCACATGACATTGCAAAGACGGCGAATAACTGACGGACACCTGGCGCAACGAATCCGGGGCGTTACAATCAGGCCATTAGAAGATAATCTGTATACATTGCAGTTTGGTTGCCTAGGTGGCTGGGAACGGATGATGGAGGAAGGGCCTTGGACATTTAAAGGGAAAGTTGTGGTTTTATCACATTATGATGGGATCACAAAGCCGTCCTCAATAGAGTTGAACAAGATAGACATATGGCTGCAGATTAATGATCTCCTGGATGGTTTCTACTCCAAGATCAAAGCTCTCTCGGCCACAGTGGGAGAGTTCATCTATGCCGAGCCCAAGTCGTAGGATTTTGAAGGTAAATTTGCAAGGGTTAGAGCTAGAATTGATGTCACAAAACTCCTCAAAAATGCAGTCTCGTTTGTTATAAAGAAGAAAGACACTGTCCAGAGGGTGATCTTCCGGGTGAAATATGAACGCCTTCCGGATTGGTGTGCTGTATGCGGATATCTTGAGCATCTTTTCAAGGAATGTGGAGACGGAGTCCACCCACCTAAGGCCCTAGTCTTCAAGGATTTGGAAGCCACTTGGTTCAGAGGACCCGGGAGAGGCCCGGGAGAAGGCCGAGGGGCAGGAGAGAGCGCTGGAGAAAGCGGGGGACGCGGCAGAGGCCGGTCTGGCAGAGTCCGGGGCCGAGGCCCGTCCCAATCCTATACCGATGATGCTTACAATGATTTGGGCACTGTAGTCCGTGATAACGATGTGGCCACGGAAGATGGAGATAACAGCAGGAAAAGAGGAGTCACGGTAGCCGAGCCAGTTCTTGGGGTGACTGCAGGCGCTACAGGAAACACCAGCAAGCAACTGCTGCTGCCTCCTCCAGAGATACCACCAAGCCCTTCAACAGTGCAAGAACCAGAGAGGAAAATCTATTTTTGTTCTCCACAATAAATAGCCACATGCCGCTTATTTTCTCTCCACTCAACTCAAGGCAAGTTTCCAACCACAGCCCACAGCCTATGTCGATGAACCCCCGGGCCGAAGTCCCAAGGCCGAAAGATCATTTGAGAATGCAACCCATTTAAGCCCCACCAGCGTGTCCTTCGCCCATGGGCTGTAACAGCATTTCTTGAATTTAATTAATGTTCTAAAAATTAAGAGGTTGTTTCTGTAGACGTGCTGCGATGTGTGCATGAAAAAAAAAGCGTCAAAGTGAAGAAGAAATTTTGGTGGACGCACAGGACACTGGAATTTTTGCATGCATGTACTACACCTATCTAAGCGCACTTTAATTAGTCCATTCAGTAGTGAACATCAGACATTCGTGAGCTGCCATATGTTTAGTGGCATAAGCTTGGCTAGTGGACTCAAACCAAACCCACCATATTGTACGTATAATATCTTTGGTGCCCACTCAGACACTACAATACATGGACGCATGGTTAAACATTTTTTTCAAAAGATACATCAAACATGTACTACTAGACATATTTGGACGTCCCTGTCAAATGCACACTCTTTTTCCAGGCCGAGATCACTAGCTAGCTAGAAACCGTTGCAAACTTTTTCCAACCATTCTCGCACGGCGATAAAGCTGAAAGATACCGTCGCTCTCGGCGTGGCGGCAAATTTCCAACGTAAAATGTTGGCTTTTCTCTGTAGTTCTCTTCACCCCGGTCATCTATAAATAGGCACGTAAATAGCTCGACCAGCACAGCAAGCAGCGACACTAAGTAGTGGTACATCAAACAGAACAATGGCGTCCTCCCCATGCGCGCTCATCCTCCTCTTGGCCGCGGCCTTCGCAGTAGGGGCCGGCGCGACGACCTTCTCCATCACGAACCGCTGCTCCTACCCGGTTTGGCCAGCAGCCATCCCGGTGGGCGGCGGCAGGCGGCTAAACAGCAGCGACACGTGGAACTCTTAGTGTATAAAGTCTATTCGTATTGTAATCTATCTCTATTAGTCTAGTCTTGAAGCCCAAGCTTTGTAATCTATATTAACAGCCCTTGAGGCCCCAATCAATACAACAATTACTTCTCCAATATCTCAATCTATTATGGTATCTGACGCCTAGGTTTTCCGCACCTGGTATGACTCCGTCACCCGCGCCGCCGCCCCGGCCGATTCAGCCCCTCTTCTCCATGGCCGAGTTCCGCCCCGCCGGCGCCCCATCCCCTACCTCTTCCTCTACAACTACCCAAACACCCCCCCCCCCAAACCCGTCATCCACCGCTCCCACGCCACCAGCTCCGTCGTCATGGCCTCCTCAGCATGATCCTTGGACTAGCCTCGTCCAGGCTTGGTCGATGCCTTGGTCGGCCCCCTCGCCGTATGGTGCCCCTCCTGCGTGCAGGGCACGTGGAGCCCCGTCTTCGCCCAGCCACCGCTCTCCGGGACTCCTTGGACCCAGGCACGGCGCCGCCTACACTGCCACTCCCACTCCGCCTACCAGCACGCCAGGACCGCCGTCGCCCTCCAACACCATGCCGGTCTTCTACGGCAACATGCAGGCCCCAATCGCATACTACCCATCCGCTATCCCCTACGTCAACATGCAAGCTCCTGGCCCCTCTGCTCCTCCCCAACAGCTGGCTTGGGACCAAGCCGCCTTCATCAACGCCATGAACAATTTTGTCCTCAACGACGCAGGTAGTGATTGGATTTTCGATTCTGGTGCATCAATGCATATGTCTTCAAATATGAATTTATTGCCAGCTTGTTTTCCTTCTGCTTTTTCCACTATCACCATTGGCGATGGCTCCACCATCCCTGTTTCATGCACCGGTCACTCTTACATCCCTTCCTCTCATGCCAATTTTCTTCTCCGCAATATTCTTGTGGTTCCTTCCATCATCAAAAATCTTATTTCTGTTAGACAATTTTGCATTGACAACAAAGTTATCCTGGCCTTTGACCCTTTTGGTTTGTCTGTGAAGAATCTGACAACGGGGGCGGTCCTCGCTCGGTACAATAGCACGGGCGATCTTTATCCTCTTCATGGCGCGCCCACATCCACCCCTCGTGCCATGCTCACATCCGTTGATCTATGGCATCGTCGCCTCGGTCATCCCAGCAAAAACACTTTGACGTCTTTACTCCAAGAATTTTGTATCCCTAATTCTAGCAGTCCCCATAATCCCTCTCTCTGTAATGCATGTCAATGCAGCAAACATGTTAGATTACCTTTTGGAACCTCTACTACCATTAGTACTTTTCCTTTTGAGTTACTTCACTGTGATTTATGGACCTCCCCAGTCCCTAGTGTTTCTGGTTATAAATATTATCTTGTGATCTTGGATGATTATTCTCACTATACTTGGACCTTTCCTCTCCCACTAAATCTGAAGTACCTGCAATCTTTTTCAACTTTTGACAATATGTAATCACACACTTTGGCTTGCCAATTTGATTTATTCAATGTGATAACGGTCGTGAATTTGATAACACCCAAAACTGCACCTTCTTTCTCTCCCAAGGCATTCTTCTTCGCTTTTCATGCCCTTATACATCTTCTCAAAATGGTAAAGTTGAACGCTGTCTTCGCTCTATTAATGATGTTCTTCGCACATTGCTTTTACAAGCCTCTCTTCCTTCCCGTTTTTGGGTTGAAGCCCTTCGCACCGCCACACTCCTTCTTAATATTCACCAACTAAAACTTGCCCTCTTTATTCGCCTTTCCAATCTCTTTTCTCTTCCACCTGACTATTCTTTTCTGCGTGTTTTTGGCTGTCTATGCTTTCCCAACATCGCCACTACCGCCTCCAACAAACTAGAACCACGCCACTACCTTGCATTCACCTTGGTCTTTCGATGATCACAAAGGATATCGTTGTTTCGAACCATCTTCTGGTCGTATCATTCTCTCTCGTCATGTCACATTCGATGAAAATACTTTTCCTTTTTCTGTCACTACAACCACAACACCAATTCCACCACAATCCGCCACCACCAAAACCCCTTCCCTAGTTCGGCCTTCGGTCATCTCTGCTGCCATGGAATCTTGTTCCGTCTCTCAGCCGGAATCGCCCAACGTTAGCCACCCTCCTGCCCCGTCCCCCACCTCTCCCGCAACTGCATCCTCTACCCCAGCCGTCTTTCCCTCACCACATCCTACCACGGCAACCCCCTCGACACCCACCACCTCTGATTCTTCTTCCTCACCGTCCTCTTCAACCGAAAACCCACTGCCACCCAATGCCGTTCTTATACCACCGCTCACCAATGATCATGTCATGTGCACCCGTGGAAAACGAGGATTTCTTCTCCCCACCAAACGTCTCAATCTTACCGCCATCCCAACCATCTCTCCTATTCCAACCAGTTATAAGCGAGCTCTTCTTGACCCTCTCTGGCTTTCTGCTATGCGCGATGAATTTGAAGCTCTTCAGCAAAATAATACATGGACTCTTGTTCCCAAACCTCCTGGTGTTAACATTGTTTCTGGCAAATGGGTTTTTCGTCATAAATTTCATTCCGATCGCACTCTCACTCGTTACAAAGCTCGTTGGGTGTGTCGTGGTTTCTCCCAGCAGCCTGGTATTGACTTTGATGAGACTTTTTCTCCTGTTGTTAAACCAAGCACTATTCATGTTGTTCTTAGTCTTGTTGTTTCCTCTTCTTGGCCTATTCATCAACTTGATTTTAAAAATGCTTTTCTTCATGGCGCTCTCAATGAAACTGTTTATTGTCAGCAACCCTCTGGTTTTGAGAATCCCTCATCTCTAAATTTTGTTTGTCTCCTCAACAAATCTCTTTATGGCCTTAAACAAGCTCCTCGTGCATGGTTTCAATGCTTTGCTACTTTTATTAAAACCATAGGCTTTATTCCCTCCAAATCCGAGTCTTCTCTCTTTGTTTATCAGTCTTCTACTCACACTGCCTACCTCTTGCTTTATGTTGATGATATCATTCTCACGGCTAGTTCTGATTCTTTTCTTCAACATACCATCTCTTCTCTCAATCGGGAGTTTTCCATGACTGATCTTGGTCCTCTTCATCATTTTCTAGGTATTCATGTTTCTCGCACAAAGTCTTCCCTCTTTCTTTCTCAACGGTCATACATTTTGGACTTGCTTTCTCGTTCTGGTATGTCTGATTGTCAACCCTCTCGTACTCCAGCCGGCGTTGGTGCTAAACTGTCGGCTGATGGTGATCCTCTTTCTGATCCTACTTTATATCGTAGCATCACTGGCGCTCTTCAATATGCCACTCTTACTCGTCCTGAAATCTCCTATTCAGTTCAGCAAGCCTGTCTCTTTATGCATGATCCTCGTGCTCCTCATCTGGCTCATGTCAGACGCATTCTCCGCTATTTAAAAGGCACTCTTGATCACGGTCTCCTTATTAATTCTTCTTCACCTACAAGCTTGACAGTTTATTCTGATGCAGACTGGGCAGGTTGTCCAGATACTCGACGATCTACATCCGGATTTTGCGTTTATTTGGGTGATAATCTTGTTTCTTGGTGTTCTAAAAGGCAGGTAACAGTTTTCAGGTCTTCTGCTGAGGCTAAGTATAGGGCGGTTGCTCACGCTGTGGCCGAGGCGGTGTGGCTACGGCAGCTTCTCGTTGAACTTCATCGTCCGCTCCCACGTGCTACCATTGTTTACTGTGATAACATCTCTGCAGTATACATGGCTTCCAATCCAGTTCAACATCGTCGCACAAAGCACATTAAGATTGACATTCACTTTGTTCGTGAAAAAGTGGCTCTTGGTGAGGTTCGCGTTCTTCATGTTCCTACAAGTGGCCAATTTGCTGACATTTTTACCAGCCCGGATCTGGGGCCGCACGGGCTGCAACTTTAACGGCGACAGAGAGAGCTGCTCCACCGGCGAGTGCGCTGGGGCGCTGCACTGTGGCCTGTCCGGCCGCCCGCCCGCGACGCTAGCGGAGTTCAGCCTCGGCTCACAGGACTACTATGACATCTCCGTGATCGACGGGTATAACGTCCCCATGGACTTCTCCTGCAGCACCGGCGTGGCGCTCCGTTGCTGGGACGCCGGCTGCTACGATGCGTATCACCAGCCCAACGACGTCAGGACCAAATCTTGCGGCGGTGGCAACAGGAGCTTCCGTGTTGTCTTCTGCCCATGATGATGACCTAACCATGCATGACGCGTACGAGATGCATGGATCCCTGGCATGTACGGCTCACATATATGTACACGAAGTGTAAGTGTGCGACGATCGAGCGAGACACAAGCACATCTCTTCTCTACTATCTAAAAAGAAACGTAGGCGAATCAACCTGTGGTTGAGTTGGTTAGGTGGACAGTGGTATCCCCAACCCACCAGGGTTCAAATCCTGGTGCTCGCATTATTCCTGGATTTATTTCAGGATTTCCGGCGATGCGCTTTCAGTGGGAGGAGATGTTCCCGTCAACGACGAGGCGCCTACGCTGACTTCGTAAATCTCAAGATGATATGCCGGCTCAGTCTCTCGAAGGTGCTCATAGGGGTAGGGTGTGCGTATGTGCGTTCATAAGGGTGAGTGTATGCGCGTGTATATGAGCGCTTGTGTTTGTACTGATGCTCAAAAAAAAAACGTAGTGTTCCGTTCCCCTCTTACGTCCCCGCTTCGTCTAACCTCCCGTACGACCCCCTCAACCCCCGATTTTCTTTCCCCAGTCCCAGTCCCACCTCTCGTACGACCCACGCACCCCCGTCCCGGTTTTCTCCCTCACGGTTTCTCCCTCTGGCCGGACAATCACATAAGGTAACCAGAGGCAATCATGCCAAACGCAATCATTTCACATAAGGTAACCAGACACAATTATTTCAAACGCAATCAATTCATGCATGCCAATCAATTCATTCAATCACCTTCCTTTTTTCAAACAAACCGCGATCAATCTCTCCTTCCTTCTTTCATTGAAACTGTGATCAATATTCTTCCTTCTTTGACTATCACCATGGTTTACATCTCCTTCCTTCTTTCAATCAATACATCTCCTTCCTTCTCTACTACCTCTCTCATCTTACGTCAATATTTCTTCCCACATTTTCGTCCAGCCCTGTCCCTCCGTTCCATTGTACGCCGCCCCGCTCCCTTTTTGTTTTGTTTTGGCCCCTTCCTTTCATCCAGTTTTCCTAAAACTAGCCCTAATTAGAGGCTTTAGTTTTGTCTGCGTGATCTCCTCCACAATCAGTGTTTTTATTCATTGCACCGTGATGCTCGGGCACCCTCCCTATCTCATGCATCACGCGCTACCCTGTCTAGGAGCACGACACGCAGGGAAGCCCCGGGCCATGCCGCAGCCATACGCCTTGCTCCTACTCCTGATGGAACGATCCCCGAACACCCCCGGCTTGCTTAGGTTGCGCCGCCATCAGCCCGATCTCCCGTCCTGTCGCCTCCGCTTCTCGCCATATATCCTGTCATGTCTCTGCAGATCAGCCCGCGAACGACTCCGGAGGTGAGGACGACGCCGCCGCCACCGCACCCATCCATTAAGGCGAGGAACACGCAGCCGCCGAGGCGAGGGGCTGCTCCCTGCAACTGCTACTCCACTACGTTCCTCAGTTGAGGTATTTGTTCATCAGCTTGCCAATTGTCATTTTGTTGGACTCCTGCACATACGTCTATGATTGCTTCACTGAAAGTCAGCTCTTGTACATTAGCACAAGATTAGATGATCATGGAGCGCACAGGAGCCTCGTGGACGGACAACCGTGCCCAGATTCACCTCATTGTTTATCCATGAGTATGTCACCGCGAGCCTCTGTACCACTAGCTACCAGCTCTAAGATGTACTACAAAGGTTACATCAACGGTGCTATTCAGTTCACAATTTGAGGATCAATTTAAGGTTTTTCTGTTACTCTACTCTACTGTATTGCATTTAAGTCATTTATATGAAAGATATAGCAGAGATTTTTTCTACACCAAAAGAGCACATATTGGGTGATGCACTGTACAATACATGAAATAATTAAGCCATGGTTTCGTAGTTTGCCGATTTGCCGAATTATTCTATTTATTAGTATCCTCGTGGTTGTTGGACTGTTCGAATGATAAAAGTGATGTGATTTTAATTTGTTTGATCTTCTTAAGTGCCGCAAGCCATGAGCCCATGATGTGCAATGAGGGATCTAATGTAGGCAGGACCAACAAGGGTATTGCGGAGCTACATATTTAGTTTTTGTAAGGTGCATGCTTGCTTCAAGTGTCTACTGTCTCTATAGATATTGTGTAAATGCATATACGATGCAGAAGCTAAATACTGGATCACCTTTGGCATGAGAGCAAAAGGTTCGATGCAGATGCAACACATTCAATTTATTCCTGTACTGCATATATAGATATTTTTTCAGGTGATTGTTCACCTTTGTAGTCAACTTCCTTGTGTATGCACTCGGCCCTCAATATCTATGTACTCGAACCATTAGATTTATTATTGGTAGTACTCATTATATTAGTATAGGGGTTGAAGTGAAGCAAGGAAACTCCTATCCTTTTTAATTCATGTAAAGTAAATTTCTGTAAGGATGTGATACCCTTGGAAGGTGAGAAAGTAATGACTTTTGGTAATGAAAAATAGTATTTTATAAGGGATATTATAGAAATATAATTACATGAAAAATAAATTTTAATTATTGCTGACATGCAAAAAAAATTCATTGCTTACCTACATATTTACAACCTTCTTACTTTTATTATTACACTATTCTTTGCTATACACCACATTTTAGCTATGAAGTTGATTTCAACTTACGTGCATACTGACTGGACTTGACTAACATAAGCACAGACTGTTGTGTCAAACATACCACGACCAACCCTAATAGGTTGTGCGCATCACAACTCCTAGCAGTATCTGTTACGACAGTGTAATGCCACGATCCCTAGCGACGAGGATCAAGGAGGATAAGATGGTAGCTGCCGACAAGGATTCAAGAAGGACGTGACACCATAGTGTCAGTTGTAACATTAGTCGAGATGAATCTCGAAAAGAAATATTTGGGATGTGGAGGTATGTTGGATTTCTAAATGTGGATTTTGCTAGAGAACAAATCAATGTGTATGCACATATTGCATTTGCTTCACCACACTATATGTTTATCCCGTTGTTAAAAATGTATTTTTTTTATTGTTTGTTTTGTATTATTCGTTGTTTATTTTCTATTTTATTTCTTATTGTAGCAATAATTTGATCATTCAACTAAAAAAGTGAGGTATTATAGTGACGAATATATGGATTTGGTAGTTTCATATAAAATTAATAAGCAAGAGATAATGAAATATAGTTGTGAGTGTTGCCAGAGTTAAAACAACTTTTAGGGGAGAATCTTTACAGTGGAATGCCATGTACTTAGGTCCATCTAGAACTGACAGGTTTGGATTTGTATAACGGTGAAACAAAGGTGATACTATTGTATCCAGTTTAATTTACTTACCAAACTTCTCGAACTATATGATAAATCACGGGCGGAATTACACTATCGCATTAATAGAAAATTTTTATCCCGTTGCAACGCACGGGCAATGTCCTAGTTAAATAAAATGTTGAATAAAGGTAAGGTAAAGAATTACTAGTACTTATTTTTCAGTTGGCTGCAGACTCCATTAACTGGCGTGTGACACCTTGCAGTTGGACGCGTCCACGGGTCCGTGGCCATCCGGATTTATGGGTTTTGATTAGCTCAGTTTTAAAAACAACAACGATGATGTTATTTTCGGTCTTATGGAGGACGGACCGATTTGGCGCGGTCATGATGGTCATGGTAGACCAGTCAAAAGCACTACGGCGACCGATCTTGTAGCACTAGCGCCCTTACCATTTAGTATTGGCGCCCTATGATGGAGCTTGAAGAACTCTCAAGAAGTATCAAGCTATAATATTAAAAAACTTAAGTTAATTATGTTGATCTTATTTACAATATACATTTGTAATGTCAATTGCATGTAGATAGGCTACATCCATGACAAAAGAAACATTAATAAGAACATGGTTAATAGTACAACCAACTGATGGCTATATGATATTGTCATATCATTCATAGCCAACCTTATAGCCAGTATATACAATACTGAGGTATAAAGATGTGCTACTTTATTAATATATGACCCGCCTCTTACCCTCACAAATCGCCTAGAAGCATGTGCTGCAGCTGGCTCTTATTCTGCAGTCGGATCCTCTTCTCTACCCCTTCATGTCAACAGAAAAATAATATTTTAACTCTTATAGCCAGCTTGCGTAAGCTTATTGTACTTGCTCTTATAAATATAATGCAAAAGCATGTACAATAAAAAAGAGTTGGCATGCAATAGGAAATGATAAAATTACTAGCTATGTGGCGGGGGAGTAGGCTAGTCTTGCAGCTCACTGGTTCACTATGCGTTAGGGTCTGGCTCGCCAGGTTCCCAAGCTCAGCCATGATGTAACGTCTGGGAGGAACCCTGATGGACTGACGACCACGCCACAATGTCAGTCTCGCAAGTATACCCGACGCAAGGAGTGATTCAGAATTAGAGCAAATTCAATAACTACCCTATTCTTAAAAAAAACTACCTTTTAGGGGGAGTTGAGGCAAAAAATAGCCCTCCAGCAACTTTCGTAAGTCTGGATGAAAATTACGATATCCCGTATAATTTTCCCTAACTTCCTTCATCTTTACGGGAAGATGACCCTCCTCATATAATTTGGTAGGCAGGAAACCGCCTTCACGAGAGGAGACCCTTGTGCCGCCATGCAGCCCCACACCGTCACCGCACCGCGCGGCCTCCGCCCCCGTGCAGGGCACCGTCGCACGTGTCACTGAATTGCGGGCCTAGCTCATTAGCTAGACTTGTTTAATAAAAATAATATAAAAAAATAGAGGAAGATATTTACGAGAACTGAAAAAATAGACATCACACAACATCCTCAAAATTATACGACATCCTGTAAAACGACTTTTATAGAAAGTTTTCAAGGGGAGCTATTTGAGTTGATCTTAGTCGCTGCCACTTGCAGTCAACCAATATAGCGAAATCACTAATTAAGGAGCCCTCTTTGCAAAGGTCACTTCCACCTTCACAGGTTGCATGTGCGCCACTTATCGTAACCTGAGAGTTTTCTCATTTTTTACAGATCCGCTTAGTCCAAATATTTTATCTTTTAAACCCTGCATCCAAATCTCGAACCGTTTTCACCATTGGATGCTTCGCGTCGAGATCTTCAAACTAGATCCCATGTTGATAGGTTTGACAAATATTTTTTCACGAAACAACGGACAAAAACAACATCGGGAGCACTTTTTTTCCTTTCCAAAAGCCGTTTTTGAGAGACACGGCCATGCATCTTGCGGAAGCAAAACCGTGCCTCTCACGGAAGAAAAAAATGCATTTTTTTTTTCATTTCCTAGAGGCACGGCCATGCCTCTCATGGAAGAGAAAAAATGCATTTTTTTTCATTTCCGAGAGGCACGGCCTTGCCTCTCACGGAAGAAAATATGTGTCTCTCGCGGAAGGAAAAAGAATGTTTTTTTCGTTTCCAAGAGGCGGGGTCGTGCCTCTCGTGGAAGCAAAAAAAAATGCGTTATTTTCGTTTTCGAGAGGTAGGGTCGTACCTCTCGGGGAAGCAAAACTGTATCTCTCACGGAAGGAAAAAAAAAAGGAAAAACGCATTTTTTTTGTTTGCGAGAGGCACGGCCGTGCCTCTCGTGGAAGTAAAAAAAACATGTTTTTTTCGTTTCTGAATCTCGCGGAAACAAATCCATGCCTCTCACAAAAGCAAATTCATGACTCTCGCAGAGTAAAAAAAGGAAATTTGTTTTTTCGCGTAAAAATATTTTTTTTCTATTTTTTTAAAGCTAAGAAAAACCAGTGAAAAACCGAAAAGACGAAATGAAAATAAATGGCGCGCTCTCAGCCCACCCCCGGTTAAGAAACGCGTGTTAATTGCCTAAAAAACAGGCAACACAGGTTAGCAGAGCGATCAAGGGCGTCGGGTTTACCGTATAACCGGAAACATTCATTGGAAAGCACAAAACAATTCTTTTAAACCGCCTAATTTCAAATTTTCAAACATTTCGCTAAAGATGAACAATATTTCAAATTTTACAAATTGTTCAAAAAGATGAAAATCACAAAAAAAATGAATTTCTCCGATTTTTTTTCTTTCGTGAACATAATTTTTTAGACCGGTAACTTTTTTAAAAAAAATGAAAGAGCAAACATTATTGGAAGCTCTCTGAACATTTTTTTTCAATTTCTGTAAATTTTTCGAAAAAATGGAAAAAAAATTTAGAAATTGTAAACAAATGTCATAAACGGAAACAATATTTGAAATTGTGCACAAAATTTTGGAATGGCGAACATTTTCTGAAAGAACAAACCTTTTTTAGACATACAGACATATTTTCAAATCCCGAACATTATCTTGAAAAACGTGATTTTTTTGAAATGTACGAACGTGTTTTTTAATATGAAAATTTTCATCTTTATGAAAATTTTGAAAACACCACATTTTTAAAATTTGAGAACATTTTTTGTAAACACGAGCATTTTTTTAAGTTTGTGAATATTTTTTTGAAAACACGATTTTTTTAAACCCAAATATATTTTCAAATTTTTGAACCATTTTGAATTCTATTGTTTAAAAAAATTTCACCACTTTTGCACAAATAAACAGAACATGGAAAGAAAAGGAAACAGAAGAAATAAAAAGAAAAGAGAAAACCAAAACGAAAATAAAAAAGAAACAGAAAAGAAATAAAAATAAAAACCTAAATTAAAACCAGCCACAAAAAACAACCGGAGAAAAGAAAATCCGATTCAAGGAACCTTCTAGAAGGTTTCCAAAACTGGAGAAAACCATATCTACTCTAACGGCTAACGGACCGGCCCAAATCGCGTCGCTCGCTTCGGAATCCTGTGCGAACCCTGGACAGCTTGATGCAACGTGCGTCATATAAGATTTTCCAATTAGATAATCGAGGTAACATTGACCGTGCAATCCTAGGGGGTTAGGAACTGACCCATTTACCTTTTGGTTAAGCCCTTTTTTTTTGAAAAATATTAATTTCATTTCAATCAAGGTGGTTCATTACAATCCTCTTGGCAAATAGTGCCAATTTCGTCTGGGCCATTGTGGAGTGAGACGGCCGTGCGAGTAGATGATCTACCCATCTGTGCTAAAGTATGAGCTACATTATTTTGCCTTCTCCTAACATGTGCTATAGAGTAATCATGCCCAGACATAAGTAGTTGTTTCCCTTCCTCAACTAAAGCAGCCACTGGAGATCTATTTGGCTTATCATCCATAAGCATTTGAGCAGCCACAGAACAGTCTGTTTCGATGATAAAAGGCTCTGTGCTCCACTCCACGATGAGTGCAATCCTTTCTGCACATGCTAAAACTTCCGCTTCAAGGGCACTAGAACATGTATGAAGAAAACAGCATGATAAAAAGACGATATGACATGATGCAAAGACGATATGTCCTTCACGGTTTCGCACTATCATACCGCCTCCTCCCGTCCCGTCCTCCTCCATGAACGCTCTATCTGTATTCAGCTAGTTCCAGCCAGCCGATGGACGGTTCCATCTCTTACATGTACTTGCATCTTATACTTGCACCGGTTGGCATGCATGGCTACATCCGTCCCAGTACACCGCCATCTTCCCCTTCTCCAAATTTGCTGCAAGATGCTGCTTCAAGCACAAGAGCGACATCATATAACTATTCAAAAATCAACAGGAGGTAGCAATGGGAGTCGCCGACTTGTGGTGTGTCATCTCGTTATGCACATGCCAAGTTCTCCATAGTGTCATCAATATAGGAAGTCACTCCTCCTCACTACGCTTGTTGAGAAGATGCAACAACCACTCCTGTCCTGTATGCTCGATGTTTTCACATGGGGCATCCTCCAGTGCTCACTCATCGCATGCAGAGTCCTGGGCCATCGGACATCTGCAAAAAGCTTGGAAAGTATCCTCGCGTTCCACATCATAGATCGTGCATGTGTCAGTAGTCTCGATCTTTCTCTTCGCCTTATTTTCCATCGTAGCCAGAGAGTTTGTGACAAGCCGCCAAGCAAACATGCGTACCTTTGGAGGGGCAGGGCACCCCCACAATGCTTTCTAGACAACACGTTTGCCATCTGGTGCCCTACTTGCGGCGCATCATGACGTGTGGTTCCTCTCATCAAGGGCAAGGCAGTAGGCGCTCCGTATAGTGAAGACGCCCCTGAGATCGGGCGCCTAGGCTAGGACATCCTCGAAGCCCCTTGTCAACAGCTTGATCTTCGCGATAACCGCAACATCCATGGGAAGGAAGTGGCATCGTAGGAGATCTCCATTCCAGCTCCCAGCATCATCCAGTAGCTCCGCCACGCGTCTCAAGCGGCATGTACCTCTCGGTGACACCGGCTTTAAGGAGAAAGGGCGGGGGAGCCAGGGGTACCTCTCAGTTAAGTCGTTTTGTTATTTTTTTTAGTGATTTTTTTGTTTTCTCGGTTTGACTCAGCTTTTCACGGTTGATTTTTAGCATTTAACAAGCTATTTAAGAAAAATGTGAACACTTTAGTTACATGTACATTTTATAAAAATGCATTAAATTTTTAAAAACATCATGAAACATTTGCATAAAATGCATGAAAGTTTTCCACAAAAGGTTTACGATGTGTTTCAAAAAGTTTTGAGTGTATAAAGAACATATACACCATGTCTTAAAATAATGTTCACCATGTTTACAAAAACGTTCACCATATATAGGTAAAATATCGACCATTTATTTCTACTCTTAAAGGGGGAGTTGGTGGCCACCCCTCTATGGTTTATTTTCGTATGGCTATTTTTTGTCCGGTTTTCTTCATCTCACCACCCACCACCATTTCCACTGGATTTTCTCCATCCCATTAAAAACCAAATGCCATTAAAGGGTGGGATATTGTTTCGTGCTTGCTTTGACAAGTGCTTCTTTAATTCAAAAACGTAAATAATAGGTAATTAAGAATTCAGAAATCATATATGTGAGATTACCTTTCTAAAAGATAAACATAATATTTTCTCGATAACCTTCCAAAACAAAATCATATATTCCTCAATAAAAAAATCGCTAATCCCGCGCACTATGCCATTTTTATTATTATCATTTTCTCTAGTATTAATTGACAATCACAACTTTTCTAATACAACAAAAATATCATATCTTTTTTGTTATGAGCGTGCGCATCCGTGCGTCCTTTGCGGAGGAACTGTCGTGCCCGACACCATGTAAGACACCCGCGGGCGGCCCTGACGCCGAAGTGATGCTTGAGAATGCCAGGGTGTGGATCACGACGTCGAGGACGGTCGTGGTAGAAGGCGGGTCGTAGGAGCGCCACGTACACGCGTTCGCGAATGCGGTCATATTATATTTCTTGTCGGCCATAGAGAGAGCTAGACAGGATACATTCTCAAATTAAGTGTATCCATTCAAATGTCAAAAAATCTGTTAAGGAAATGTATCCTACAATACTCGGTAGTTGTAGTCGTTATTCATAGCAGTCATTCATGTGAAAATATTTTGGAAATCGAGCGTTGAATCAATTCAAAAATCAAACCATCAACAAAATTAATTAGTTAGACGTTAATTACATATGCAATTAATTAGGCCATTTAAATAGAATTTTTTTGCACCGAATCAATTTGGAAAGCGAGTCATTAATGCAATTATTTAATTACCACAATTAATAATGCCCACAGATAATTAGAAGTAGGAATTTTTCTGCAGATAATTAATTGATTTAGTTGGCAATTAACTAGGCATGCATAAAATTAATTAAGCAAGTAGTTAATTGCATTGAATCATTTTGAAAGCGCTGTGAGCAGGGATGATCAACAGGATCTCAGGGACATGGTCGAGCACCACTTGTCAACAAAGACAACGGCCACCATGTGCTCGCAACATAGCGACCTAGCGTTCACAAAGATGGATGAGGGCGATGCTCTGCAGGATGTCGACACGCTGACGGTTGCCGAAATGTATGCGGATGAGGATAACACGACACAACATTGGTGAGATGGTTCAAGCTATAGTAGAAAGAAAGTGTGTTCCAAGAAAAAGAAAAAGAAACTAAAGCAACCAAGTGATCCATGATGTTGGAGAAGAAATGAGTGTTCCAAAAAGTAAAGAGAAAAATAAATAAAGAGAGAGTATTCTAAAAAATAAGTAGGAATGAGGACTAAAACTGGTGAGGTAGGACGACAAACCATACTTGAATAAAAAATTTGAAAAATGGCCGCTTGCTAGGTGTAGCTTCTGTACCCAAAGAAATGTAAATTGGAGAGAAGAAGAAGATAAGGCGTCGTTGATGAACGCACTAATGATGACGTGGTGCTTCTTCGCGCCAACGAAATGGGTTGACGAACAGGCTAGGAGTAGAAGATGTAGAGAAGGATGGGGAAGAGAAGAACGATAATTATCCCTTATAGCAATGAATTGTATGTGTTGGGGAACGTAGCAGAAATTCAAAATTTTCCTACGTGTCACCAAGATCTATATATGAAGAAACCAGCAACGTGGGGAAGGAGAGTGCATCTACATACCCTTGTAGATCGCTAAGCGGAAGCGTTTAAGAGAACGGGGTTGAAGGAGTCGAACTCGTCGTGATCCAAATCACCGGAGATCCTAGTGCCGAACGGACGGCACCTCCGCGTTCAACACACGTGCAGCCCGGTGACGTCTCCCATGCCTTGATCCAGCAAGGAGAGAGGGAGAGGTTGAGGAAGACTCCGTCCAACAGCAGCACAACGACGTGGTGGTGGTGGAGGAGCGTGGCAATCCTGCAGGGCTTCGCCAAGCACCGCGGGAGAGGAGGAGGGAGAGAGACAGGGCTGCGCCATGGAGAGGTGAAAACTCATCTATTGGTAGCCCCAAAACCCTCAAGTATATATAGGGGGAGAGGGAGGGCTGTGCCCCCACCTAGGGTTCCACCCCTAGGGGCGGCGGCCAGCCCAAACCCATCTAGGGTGCGGCCAAGGGGGGGAAGAGGGGAAACTTGCCTCCCAAGTTCGGTGGGTGCGCCCCCTCCCCAAACCCTAGGCGCCTTGGGCCCTTGTGGGGGGGGGGGGGGGCGCACCAGCCCACCTGGGGCTGGTCCCCTCCCACACTTGGCCCATGCAGCCCTTCGGGGATGATGGCCCCACTTGGTGGACCCCCGGGACCCTCCCGATGGTCCCGGTACGTTACCGATAAAACCCGAAACTTTTCCGGTGACCAAAACAGGACTTCCCATATATAAATCTTTACCTCCGGACCATTCCGGAACTCCTCGTGACGTTCGGGATCTCATCCGGGATTCCGAACAATATCCGGTAACCACATACAAACTTCATTTATTACCCTAGCGTCAACGAACCTTAAGTGTGTAGACCCTACGGGTTCGGGAATCATGCAGACATGACCGAGACGTTCTCTGGTCAATAACCAACAGCGGGATCTGGATGCCCATGTTGGCTCCCACATGTTCCACGATGATCTCATCGGATGAACCACGATGTCAAGGACTCAATCGATCCCGTATACAATTTCCTTTGTCTAGCGGTATTGTACTTGCCCGAGATTCGATCGTCGGTATGCCGATACCTTGTTCAATCTCGTTACCGGCAAGTCTCTTTACTCGTTCCGTAACACATCATCCCGTGATCAACCCCTTGGTCACATTGTGCACATTATGATGATGTCCTACCGAGTGGGCCCAGAGATACCTCTCCGTCACACGGAGTGACAAATCCAGCCTCGATTCGTGCCAACCCAATGACACTTTCGGATATACCTGTAGTGCACCTTTATAGCCACCCATTTACGTTGTGACGTTTGGTACACCCAAAGCATTCCTACGGTATCCGGGAGTTGCACAATCTCATGGTCTAAGGAAAAGATACTTGACATTAGAAAAGCTTTAGCATACGAACTACACGATCTTTGTGCTAGGCTTAGGATTGGGTCTTGTCCATCACATCATTCTGCTAATGATGTGATCCCGTTATCAATGACATCCAATGTCCATGGTCAGGAAACTGTAACCATCTATTGATCAACGAGCTAGTCAGCTAGAGGCTTACTAGGGACATGGTGTTGTCTATGTACCCATACATGTATATGAGTTTCCTATCAATACAATTATAGCATGGATAATAAACGATTATCATGAACAAGGAAATATAATAATAACTAATTTATTATTGCCTCTAGGGCATATTTCCAACAGTATGTGGGTTGGAGGTGAAGCTTATTGGTGACGACGTTCAGTTTATCACTCGCCTCCCACGTCAGTGTGCATTTGCAAAGTTGAATGGACCTTTGAGAACGATCTCTATAGTTATTTATTGTTTTGTGTCAATAGTATGTGTTAGTTTAACCCACTCTATTATATTGAAAATATAAAAATATTCATCCCTATTGAAACGCATCAATACTAGGGAAAAGGCTACTAGCAGCGCGGGTAAAATAGCTACTAGTAGCGCGGGTACTCGCGCTACTAATATCGCGCTACAGCTAAAAGTTAGTAGTAGCGTGGGTCGTACCGGCGCTACTACTAACTTTGTTAGTAGCAGCGAGGGTTCAATCCGCGCTACTGCTATTATGAACCGTGCTACTACTAATGAAATAGTAGTAGCGTGTCTATGGTCCCAACGCTACTAGTAACCTAAATACTAGTAGCGCACCATTTTATCCCCACGCCACTACTAACTTATTACGAATTAAAAAATAAAATCAACCAAATTCATTCTATCACGCAGTTGTCGTGTCTTCTCCAGTTCCTCATTGTAGCAGCAACTCATGTATAATTTTATTCTATCGTACAGTTACATAAGCAACTACGTTCCTCCTTGTAGCAGCAACTCATGTATAATTCCATTCTATCGCACAGTTACATAAGCAACTACCTACATAAGTTGTTATGGCCCGATCCGAAAATTGGACCACTCGTCAATGTGCGGCGCCTGCCCGGCCTGATCTCGCGGACTGCAGCTGTGCAACACACATTGGATAGCCTCGAAGAGCCACAACTGACTGACGGCAGCCGCCGCCTTAAGTTGCGACACAGTCACGTCCCTCGCTCTGGCCCTCAGCTCCAACTGGACCGGCCGATGTCGTCCTTGTGCCTCGCCACCAGCGGACGGAGGAAGCCATCGTACACGTGCCCCACTCCCCGCACTCTGAAACCCAACCATCATTAAGATTCAGATTCAGAATTGGCCACATATTGAATCAAGTATATCTGAAATTCTGAATGTTGATCATCTCTCGGGCTCGGGGTGTCTGGTCGACTGCTTACCCGTGTGCTGGGGTGACAAAGGTAGAGAATGAGCAGCAGCTTCGCTTCTCTGTACATCGGCAGCCACGACACCGTCCAGTCCACGAACCTCTCGACGACCGTCGTCGTCTCTACCAGAACCCTGCAGCATTACAAACAAAGGTTCAGAAACTTCAGATTCTTCAAAAGAATGGCACGAAAAAAATGCGGTACACGTAGATGCCAATGTGCAACATTTTTTTCCAGAGATTCCTATTTAAGCCGTAGTGCACAATTGAAGCTATAAGCACACGGCGACCCATCCATCACGCCTCCTCGGGCCTCTCTTCACCCTTCAGGAGATTGGGATGGTCCGCGATGACTTTGGCTTTGGCTGCCCATTGTCGCACCTCCTTGGATCACGCTGTTGCTGCATTCTTGGATCGTGCTGTTGCTGCATTCCAGGGAGCGCCCACTTCTGTGCAGGCTGCCTGGCACCGTTGGCACCACGGTTACCTGTTGTGAATCAATCAGTACAGACTTAATGGTTAGAGAGGACAGCGCCGTGCAAATTAGTATGCTCACAAATATATAAATGATGCTGCCATGATGTATTAGACAAATCATCTCAGCAAGTACAAGTCAATCAACATGTTTAAAGAACCACATGGTGTCCGTTTAATCGCAAATTGTAGTTGTAATGCTAGGCAGAACAACAAATTTGTGCAACAATGCCCTGTTTGTTATCAGGTCCGCAATTGTATATTCATCTATTTATCTTGCTACATTCGACCATAACATACAGTAATACTCCATCAATGCATAATTTCCCATCAGTCAGTTCGTCATACTTGATGAAAATGACAACAGCCACATCAACACTTGTGAACAGGTTATCTGGCACTTCATATGATCTTTCAAGTCCACGGAAAACCCAGTAAACAAAAGTCAAAGCTAAGGAAAAAAACTGGAACTGGACCCTAGTCTTTACATCTCATCAAGATAGACCTCATACAACCTTTACTCAGTTCTAAGAAAATTTTACAGGTTATGCAGAGAAACAGTGAAACACACCAAAAAATTATCTGACTGGCTGTATAATAGTAAGAGACACATAAAAAAGTTCAAAGTAATGAAACCACTAATATAAAGATGGTTATCAGGAGAAGGGTCCAACCTGTTCCTTCCAAAAATCTCCAAACCAAAATATGGAGAAATTTGACCGGCAGCTGCATATGTCGGTGCCAGATTTCCAAGCTCGTGTTCAAGATCAGGAGCAGTTGCCTTGGGAGTAAGTTGATCTGTCGAGGAGGGTGGACGTTGACGGCGACATGGTAGCCACTGATCTGACCGGAGAAGTGCCTCCTCCTCCTCTGGCCGCCATGGAAGAGCATAGCTTCCTCCTCGGCCTCCGTGAGCAGCGCGACCATAGCTAGATACACGGAGCCGGCTGAACATGGCCACCGACATACAGAGGCCAACGTTGTGAGGGAAGTATCTGCCAATTTCCCACTGACTGCACCGCAAACCTGAAATATTAACATAGTACAAAACAATGAACACAACTATACGAGTATTTCCTCTGATCTAGACTCTCGTGCTGAGTAGTCACACATTAAGTATATAAAGTTTAAAAGAAATGTGAACCTGATGTGCACGTGCCAGCAAAATGAAGCAACTAAAAATACAAGCAGCAGTAGCACACATCTTGGGCTCACATATCTAGCAAAAATAACAGAGGCGGCTACACATCGACCAAAATAACAATGGAAATATGTTCACATATGCAAACAATAAGTCATGACTGAAACTAAGGGCAAAGAAAGTAACCTAAATACAACCACTGTGAGGTGGACAATAAATTAATAAGCATACTCTGGCTCTTTCAGTAAAGAGCTTTTGGTTCAAAAGTTTATACATACTTGTTGTTAAGCGGTTCCCTGTCACACTTTAGCCTGTACCGAGCTAGCTGTTGTTGTCGCCTGAAAACAGTAGTATTGGGAAAGACAGGTCACAATTTACTACTGGCACAGGAAAATGCAAATGACAGATTTGGATAATAGTGTCAACTTACTTCACCGGAAACATGGCAACAATTAATTGATTTTGGCACCAGCATATTTTTTTTCTAGTCATCAAGAACTCTATGTTCTTGTAATATAAGATACTGCAAATTTATGCTATATGATAGAAGTGACGAAAGACTCCTTTTTGGGGAGATGCATTTTTATTCCTCAAGTAAAATTAGCTGTGAACGGTTTATTTCACCCTAATGAATAACAAAAATCTCCATTTTGGAACAAACAAATCTGCAGTTCCATTTTTGTCAACAATACAGATCGAAGTATAATGTAGTGACATATATAACCAATCATAAAGATCAAATGTTCCGCGAGACTGACGATAACCAAACAAAAAGATCTCTATTTTGCACATGCTACTCAGATATTTCATAGAATTTGACAGATAATACATTCACCTGTCACATCATGGCGTGGATAAACAACTAAGAGTCTCCTGTAGTGTTATTCAAAAAATGAGCTAGCTAGTCCATCTTCAGGACAAATAACAGTAAATACGGCGGCTTAGCTTGCACTTAGTTTGATTAAAATAGCTTTGGCTGTACAGTGCTAGGTTGTGGCAAAACAATAGTTCATATAAAGGATAGCAAGCAATTTGACAAATACCTGAACTCCATGGATCAATCACTTGTAAATTCCTTTGTAGATGTCACGCGGCGAACTTAACCACCACCTTAAAATTCCTTTGTCGCCTGAATCAAAAGGAAAAGGAAAATACATTCAGAACACTGAACACATACAAACCAGCCCGGGAAAAATAAATATTGATTGTGAAATGGCTGACCTATGGGAGCCAGAGCCATCATTATCGTCATGCAGAGTGATATGAAACTCTTCATAAGTGAAAGGCAACGGGCCTGCCGTGTACAGGCTCTTCCTGCCATTGTTCGCCGGCAGCCTCCCACCAAGATAAGACGCCCTGTGCAGGTTCACCAGCTCATTGATCACTGCTTAGTTGACGACGATGTGACTTCCGGAGCGATCAAAACATGCAGTTTCAAAATCAGATCAGGACACACGATTTTCTGCACAACAAGAGAGTACTGCTAATTGATTACGGGGATAGCAAAAAAAGAAGAAACACACATGGTAGTGGTGGAGATTCTTTTCCGGCAGCTCGGATCAGTATGTCACAAGCTCCTATTACAAACTTCATCATCAACATATGGGTTACGTGACCCAAAAATAATGTTGTTGGGTTCATATTCAAGAACAATTTCAAGAGACTGCAATTTTGTAGCTATGAACAACGTATAATACAAAAAATTCACAGCCAAGGCTGAACTTCAGGTGATGATTGGACACTATATGAGCAGAGTGTTGTAAATGAACAGCAATAAGTAGTTCATAAGTGTCAACCAGGGATATACAGTTTGGAGCAATCAGTTAAAAGCGAGGGAAGAATCTATATATCGCATTCAGGGAACTAAGTTAATAGTATCAGCATCCAATTTCCTTTAAAAAGCCTACGTGTGAAGCCAGAAGCACACCGGCAACCCGAGAAACAAGGAAATTCCTCCTTCACGCTCAGATAACCACATTAATTGCCACAATCCCGACGTTTTCCCCATGCTTTTCGCCCCCAAATTCCTTGGATGTCAGGGCACGCGGAATCCCACACATTCAAAGGGGGGTTCCTTTCTCGTCAAATCATGTCCTGGACACAGAATATCGCAAAATCGAAAGGACAGCTCTAATTAGTCCTCACCGGAGCTTCTTGTGCTCTGAAATCCCCCCTCGGGCCACAAATTCGCAGCTGCGGAAGCAAGATTCTACCCTCCCCTATCCCCTCCGAGCTCCCAACCCGTCCATGCACACGAGAACGCGGGAGAAAGGAGGGGATGTGGGGGAAGCCTTTTTTTACCTGGAAGAGGATGGTGAGGCGGGCGAGGGGCGCGGTGCAGGTCTTGCTGATGACGCCAGCGAAGCCTCCGGCGGCGAGGTGCACGGCGGTGCTGATGTGGCGCTGCTGCTGCTCCTGGCGGGGGGAGGCCGAGACGGCGCACCAGAGGAGGGCGGCGGCCAGAAACAACGGTCCGCCGGAGCGGCGGTCCTCGAGTTGGCGCGCGGTCCGGCACTCCTCCTGCCGATGGCGACAACTCCGGGAGGAGCAGATGCGCGAGCAGCAGTCGCGGCTCCTCCGAATATGGTGACGCGATGGAGAAGTGTGGCAGGGGGGCGGATCGACCTCGTCCGGGTGGAGCTCGTCCTTGACTTCATCGGGACGAGATCTGACGGGCCGTCCGCGTCCGCCTTCTAACTCTTGTCGCCGCCTTGCCGTCAGGACCGTGGGGAAGAACAGCGCCACACCCGGGCGCCGGTGGTGGCGGCGGCTGCGGGGAGGGCGGCGGTGGGGCTGGCGGCGGCAGACGAGAGAAAGGGAGAGGGAGAGGAATCGGGGATGGGGACTGGGGGCTGCGCCGCTGGCCAATCTCTTTCTCTCTTTCTTCTCGACGAAGGGAACCTTTTTTGTCTCGTACCATTCCCGACGTGGACATCGCCAAGGCTCGCCCTTGATGTACAGCTGAATGGTTTTAATGGTAGGCCATGCCTTGCTGGTTTTCTCGTTTCTGCCTCCAAGTGGCCATACACTTTTCTGTTTTGTTTTCTTTTTCCTACTTTCAATCATATTTTAAAATGTTTTAAATATATATATGGAAAAAATATGTATTACATTAAGAAAACTATTCACCACGGACTAGAAATATCTGTGGAAAGAAAAAAGTTTGTTTGATCGGTTCTAAGAAGTGTTTATACAAATGAAAAAACATAAATAACATTTAAAAATATTAAAATGTTGAATTCTATATTTATCACCTTTTGAATCATAAAACATGAAAAATTGTTCATGTGACTTTTAAGAATTTTGTATTTTTTTAAAAATAATGCCATACCATTCAAAAAACTGTTCATGGCATTCCAAAAAGCTTCACACGTTTAAACATATGACCGTGAAATTTTAAAAAATCTCATGCAATGTAAACATGTATTCAAGCAAATTTTATAAGGGTTCATAAGATAAATCTTACTAAATTAAAAACGTCCGTGAGAATGAAAAAGAAAAAAAGGAGGAGAAAACATGAAAACAGACAAAAAAATAAACATGAAAAGGAAAAATATAATAAAACCGAAGGAAAGTAAAAATAAAATGTCAATAAAAACACCGAAAACAGAGTGGTCGGACGAAACTGGCGCATAACCAAGTAAAGATTCCCAAAACCCAGTCACACAACCGTTGTTGGGCCGCCAACTCGGGCCAATTTTGTTGGCGAGCACTCCATCCATAAAGTAGTAAGAGAGATGTAGCTCTCGCAAATTTCCCTAAAAAAAAAAGCTCTCGCAAATTTCTCGCTGCTCAAGGATTTTGTGTTTCTATCGAAAAATCATGGGTCCATCAACAGACTATTGTCGATGAAGAAAAATTGATAGTGTTGAAATATACAACCGGTTCTATATATTGTCATTATAGAATACTAGTTAACTGCCCGTGCGTTGCCACGGGACATATATGTTCTTCTGATTCAACATCAATTGTGATTGAGTTTTTTTATTGTTTTTCTTGTTATTCTCACTCTATCCCTCACTCTCTCTCATCAATTTACTTATTCTTGCATGTATTAGGACAATTTCTTCAAGAAGCTCTACGAAAGTATGTAAGTCAAATCTCCAAACAACTTTCTTGCACACATCACACAACACACACAATATACCAAAGATGAGCAACTAATTGAGAACTCAAAAGCAAAGTGCATGTATTCAAATGTAAGTCATGTCGGTGCACATACCTCCACCCTGGAGTATGAATTTGGAATACTAAAAGAGATAGTAGTGGCTGTATTCACCATGTGGATCTCAATACCACATTATGTTATCCTCTGCAAGCACATCAAAGCTACACAAAGATATGGCCAAATATCAAACTTCCAACCAAAGAACTTCGTTTTTTCATCTCTTATTAGCAATTGCAATGATCTGTTATATACAGTACTATCGAACATATAGTTTTTGGGATAACAATTAACATTTGCTTTTGCAAAAACTCACTACCGTAATATTTTGTTTCTCTATTAGATCTCACTAAAAAAACATAAGAACACGTGAATATAAGGAATTAAAATCCCCTTTTCGAGCCTACAAGACATTCATTCTGGTTAGAACAACGTGATATGTGTCATCTTGGAACCGTAACCAGCGAGGCCGCTCTTAGCGTTCTCCGATCTGTGTCTTCTTAGGAGGCAGCATCATCAACCCGCCTCGAACGTTGTTACACAATCTATGGGTCACAACATATTTGGTTGTTGCCCCTCTACTTTTGTTATATCGCCCAGAGAATGACCAACATGGCCTTGGTACGGTAATGGCTGGACTTCATCATCTTGTCGAGCATGACAGGAACAATGTCTTTGGCGCAGGATCTTGGCGCAACCGACAACGATCAGGTGGGCATTGTATCATGAAGAGGCACACACCAGGATTTTGAATAGATGAACCTCGAGGTGAGTAGGCATTGCGATCTGCGTCTCTGCTCGGCGCCCGTCACGAGACGTGCAGTCAGCCGGCAAAGCAGTGTTTTGATTAAGGGCGACGCTAGGCGCCGGCGCACCGGCGGAACGGTTGGGCCGGTCAAGCCCTGGCCGCCCGATACGTACGATTAAAACCGTCAGATCTGACCCCATCTTCGTCCTCCTCACAGTCGCCCTCACCCCCTCCCACTCCCCTGCGTTGAAAATTGTAGCGCCCCCGAGCGTCGCCGACGCTCCGCACTCCCGGGACCGAACTTGAAGCACCACCGCGGCGTCCTCGTCGCCGGTCGGCGCCCTCGCCGTCCGTCGTCGTCGTTAGTCGCCGCCCTCGCCGTCCATCCTCGTCGCTAGTCGCCGCCCTCGTCCTTGGCTCCACTCATGCAATAGTTGCACCCTCTGGTTGCAGCTTCGCGTGGCGATGAATGTAGCTTGGTGGCGATGCAGCACTGCCCATGCCCTCGACCGCCATGCCGGATTGAAGCTCTCCTTTCCATGGCCATTGAAGCTTTTTCCAAGGTTGAAGCTTTTCCAGCAAAATCAGATTATGGTTCCAGCACGAGACCGACCGAAAATTCGGCCAGCGCACCGCACACAAACAGTTACCTTTGATTAATTCTTTACCGTCCGATTCAAATCTCCTTGCAGACATGGCTGAATCTGAACCCCCCCCCCCTCTTTCCACCTGCACATGTTGGTTAACCTCCCATGCATCTACACCATATGCACACCCACATACACCGCACACCACCATGAGCTTCAGTTCGGTTTTGTCAGTTGAATTACTATTTTTTTGAGAAACAGTTGAGTCGCTATCAATCATGCATGCATGTATGTACACAACAACTGTTTCATGGAGGAAAGCAAATGCAGATATTAAGCTTACCAGTCTAGCTCCTCCTTCCTCAAGGTGGAAAAATCATTTCTCGACACCCTCCAGCTGCCAGAGCACATCATCCACCGTCAGTGGCTCCATCTCAATCAAACACCCTTGTGCGCACAACCTGCAACCAGTCTATGACATCGTTTTCAGATACATAAATGCCACCAATTGATTCATCTCGTCAGGATACAACAATATACATCGTAATACAGTAAATTCTTTCTTCATATAAAACCATCAAGAATCAATGTTTGTAGCTGCAAAAATAGGTCTAATAGGGTCCCATTTTCTACATATACCCAGCAACAATGAAACGGCTAGTATCGAAAGATTCAGCATGAGTTTGATTGCCATGGTGAGGAACAAAGAAGGCCGGTACAGAACCATCCCACTTACTTCTTGGTGCCCTTTATGTGCACGTCGTCACTCTCCTTCTCCTTGATCTTCCTCGGGAACTACCGACTGTGTTGGGTGCACTCTGCACTTGACAATGAGCTTATTGACACGCCATCCGTGCTGCAGCAACTGACATGGATTCAGCGTTGGCAATGAAGATGCGCTGAAGCTCGGAGTGGCACACGGGGAACCCAGGCGCATGAGGAGCTCGAGACGCGCTTGTCAGCCGTGGAACCGGAGGGTGGCGGTTAAATCAAACGACGGTCACTCTCGACGCCGAGGACACGGGCGACCGTCCAGACCAAGTCCTACGCAAGACAGACCTACCCCTCCTCGATCTCGCCGAGCAGCCGCTATGCGTCAGGCGCCGTGCAGAGCAGAGGTGGTGGCTATGTATGTACCTTGCCATGGACCTCAGGGGAGGCTAGCACGGGGTGTCGCCAGTGCACGTTTGCGACGAAGGTTGACGCAAGCAGTGGCGGGATCGCAGTGCCGCCGGGAGGATGCAGAGGGCTTGGCCTGCTAAGGGAGTGCAATGGCCGGGCTTCGTGCAAGACGGGCCGGAGGTTTGGGCAGGGATCACCGGGTGGAGGTGGTGGGTAGCGCGATCGGCGATGCGATGCCGGGAGATCCCCCACCTCGCACACGTCCAGCGGCTTCGGCCCACCAGGGGAAGGGGAGGGGTGCGGGGTGCGGGGTGCGGGCGGGCATTTCCTAAACGGCGCCCTCAGCGCCCGTTATAGGCTGATTCCCAAACGGGCGCACACCTCCCTCCCGTCATGGGCCAGGCCCGTTTTACTTCTTATTTTTTCATTCCCTTAATGATCCAAAAAATATGTGCCTGCCGTAGGAGTCGAACTCTATACCAACGGCCTTTGTTCGAGTGCAGCTAGGCAACCGGGACGACTTATGGCTGTGTTTAGAATTTTGCTTTATGATTTTGTATGGTAAATTTAACGGTAAGAAAAACACCCACGTTTCCAGTGTGGTTTTATTTTTTGTTTGGTCGTATTAAGAAAATGTTCATCATATATTATGAAATAGTTCACCTTTGAATTTATAAAAATGTTCATCATGTATTACAATTCATCATATATTATGAAATTGTTCAACGTATATTTAAAAATGTTCATTGTGTACTTAAAATTTGTTCATCGTACATTAAACAATTGTTCAACGCATACCACAAAATGTTTGAGGCAAGAGCACTAGAGACCCACAAACTTGCATTGGATGTGATGGTTTAGTCCACAAACTTGCAAAAGGTGATCAACTCATACACAAACTTGCAAACTATGTGATTGTTTAGTCCACAACCAATCAGAGCCGAACAAATGGCGCCAAGCTGGCTGCTGCGTGGCACACCTGGTCGGACTGGGCCTTTTGCAGAAAACACCTCAACTTTGTGAAAATGATGCCCGCGGTCCCTGTTTCCTTGTCAGTTTATCCCTGTCCAAATCCCTAGCTCTCTCCTATTTTCCCCTTTCCCCTGTCCAAATCCTGACGGCGAGAGAATGAGAGCGTCCAATCCTGGTGGCGGCAGTGAGAACCAGAGCGGTGGCTTACGATCCCATGGAGTAGGCGTCGTCGCCGACGGGTTCCTGGGCGGCGGCAGGCCTGGAGAACCTAGCGCCAGGGTCACTGCAGTTCTTGAGTTTGGTGGCAAGAAGGTAAGTACAGAAATCCCAGGAATAATGAACTGCAGTTCTTGACTTAGTACAAGGCCTTGAATTGCTCATCATTTTTTCAGGAGTGGGCTGGGGAAAGGGATGGCAGAGCCAAGTCAGTGATTAAGGATCTAGCCATGAAGAATATGGAGTTGGAGGCCAGGATTAAAGTACTTGAAGCTAAAAAGAGAGCAATTGTGAAGATGCAGAAGGAAAGAGAGCAATTTTGTGATAAGATTTTTTGTTTTGGAGCTCTTGTGTATGTTGGCCTGTTTGCCATTCTGATAGCTGTCATTGTTAGCAAGTAGGGTGTTCAAGTAGGGTGTTTTTAGTGTGCTGAGAAATGTTGATGTAGTAGTGACAAATGAAGAAATGATGAACTGCAATTGTTTTTCAGAGAATTGAATTTGTGATCATGATGAAATAGATTTTGAAATTGTGCATTGTACCAGAATTCAGATAGTTAACTGAATAATGCAACAAATTTCAGTTAACTTAACTGTAAGCAAAATTCATATCAAGCAAATTCCAGTTAACTGAATAATGCATGCAAATGAAGTTAAATTCAGTTCAGACCACTTTATTTGGAAGGGGCCCAGGGATCTTCAGTTAGTTTAGGAGCTGGTACATTCTATTTTTGGATGTGTGCACATGGGCACAACATGGGCAGAAAAGAGGCAAGACACAACTGATAGCAACACTGCAATATAGGCCATAAACTACTTCTTGATTCAACACAAAGAACATAACTTAGGCCAACATCTTGAGTTCAACATAGCAACATAGCTAACTTAGATAACAACATTCGACATAGCTAACTTCAGTTCAACATAGGCCATAACTTATAACAGCAGCAACTCAAAATAGTTGTTAACTTATATGCCAATATATAGATTAACATACCTAAATACATCTTATTCACTTCTCCCTTCTTCATCTGCAGACATCTTCATCTCCTCTTCACTTCTTCAGCTGTTGGAGGCGGATTGAGCGGCGCACTGGCTCTTTCTTCATCTCCTTCTTCACTGCCCCTTCTTCTTTTGCTCTGGCTCTGGCTCCTTCACCTCTTCTTCTTCTTCGACCTTCACGTCTTCTGGAAGGAGCTCGACGTCCGGCAGGAGCTCGACGTCGATGGGCATGTTGCTGCCACCCTCAACGGCGACCGGCGCAACTAGCACAACCTCTTCCTCATCCGTGTCGTCGTCAGTGACGACAACAACCTCTGTCAGGTCGTTGTCAGAGGCGTAGTCCGGAGGGTCGACTGGAGCAGGCAGCGCGAGAACGAGGTCGACGGCGTCCGTAGGGTCGCCGTCGAGGGGGACCGGGGCCAGAGAGGTGGTGGAGCAGTACATCCACCACCTAGCTCGCTGGTATGGATCCACGCCGAGCGTGGCCTCCCGCATTGCCCAGACGAGGAAGGACGGCGGCGGCACAAAAAGGCCTGTGGGGAAGGCACGCGCCTTCTCGCCGTCCGTCAGCACCTTGGCCAACCCGCTAGCGTGATTGAGCATGAGCTTTGCGCTCGGGAACCAGGTGAAGACCTCTCTGATCTGAGCGCGGAACGACTGGTCGTTGCCGGCCAGATCCTCCAGTGCGAGCTTCTAGGGCTCGATGTTCGCCATGGCGGCGGTGGCCGGCGGTGGTGAGTTGGGAGTGGAGTGGGGAGTGGAGGCGACGCGGTGGGGAGTGGTGAGTGGGGAGTGTGGGCGGCGCGGTGGGTGTGTCGGTTTTATTGATGCGGTGGGTGGGAACGCGAACCGTCCAGAGTAGACTGGGCAAGTGGGATGGGCGTCTGTGCGAAGAGTACAAGTAAGTTTGTGCATCTACCACTAACAAGTTCCTACTCTTACCGCACTGGCATTGCACTCTACTTCTCTGACCACAGGTCCTGGGTTCGAGACCCAGGCCAAACATTTTTTTTGTTTTTATTTTTTTATTTTGGGCATCTCAGTTAGTTCATTTAGTTAGTAAAATGCACTTGCACATGCACATGAAAGCAATTTCAGTAATATTCAGCAAATGCACATGAACCACATTGAGTTAAGTTCAATAAAATTCAGTTAGTTCATTTAGTTAGTAAAATGCACATGCACATCCACATGCCAGCAATTTCAGTAAATTTGAGCAAATGCCCATGAAAGCATTCAACAAATTTAGTAAAATCATCAAGTTACAAGATGCCTCAGGTGCAAAAACCAGCAAATTCAACAAGTTACAAGATGCCCCTAAAAAGTTCACCCATGAACTAATACCAAGATACAGTTCATCACTGAACCTGCAACAACAACAAAGGACAAAATTCATGCATCAGGTGCTACATTCAGGTCTGGAATCACCATAGGCCTGTCATATCCACACAACAACCATAAAAAACCTCTCCCTGCTTCACCTGCAGATGTTCCAGCAACTGAAGATGCTGCATTTCTTCCTCTGCCCCTCCCTGCACCTGAAGATCCTCCAGCTGCTGCATGGCTTCCTCTGCCCCTCCCTGCACCTGAAGTTGTGACAGTTGCTACATTTCTTCCTCTGCCCCTCCCTGCACCTGAAGTTGTGCCAGTTGCTGCATTTCTTCCTCTACCTCTCCTTGCACCTGAAGTTGTGCCAGTTGCTGCATTTCTTCCTCTGCCCCTCTCTGCACCTGAAGTTGTGCCAGCTGTTGCATTTTTTCTTTTCCCTCTGCTAGCAGGTTGTGAGCCTTCTCCTCTTTCAATTCTCCCAATGTTCATCTATGTTGTGACTGTTGGCTGGGGAATTGAAGCAGCAGCTGCTGCAACAAATGCTGATTGTTCTGGTAGGGGGCCATGAAACCTTTGTGGAGCCCTGTGAGATCTCTCCCTCCTGGCCATGCTTGAAACCATGCTGTCTGGCAGCCTGCTTGGATCCATGCTAGGGTTTGCCAAGTGAGGAAAAATGTTCTGCACAACAAATAAATGCAAGAAGTTTAGAAAGATGAGCAAAGAAGTTGAGAAAGATTTTTGTAAAATGCAAGAAATAAGTTATGTACTTCTACAAATGTTGGATCATCATAGTCCTCATCTTCTATTGGATCTCTAGGTCCCATTTGAGCTTCCTGGTATTTGTAGTGTCCCTTCCTGTTGTGATCAGGTCTGCCACATATGGAGCAGTGCATTGTCACTCCATTTTTGTTTAGCACTATAACACTACCTTTCAGCTTTTCCTCTGGTGTCTTTTTCCTGTTTTTTTGGGCCTTCCTAGTTGTTTAGTGAAGATAGGTGGATACACTTTATCCCCATCCATCTTCTCCCACATTTCAGGGTCTCTAAGAGGCATCCGATTGTATCCATAGCCTTTCAAATATGTTTGGATAGAGTAGCACTCATGGACCATTTCCTCTGGATCAATCCTCTCTTCTCTCATACATGCAACTCCATGGCTACAAGGTATTCCTGACAGCTGCCATCTACCACAGTCACACCTGAACAAGGCAAGGTCCACATTGTAGCTGTTAGGACCTGACTATACCTTGAACAGTTCCTGTCCAGCACCTTGAACATGACAGTTAGCTGCATATTCAATATTCTTTTCAAGCTTTTTGAGAATCTTGGGACAAATTCTATGTCCTGTCCATTTTTCAATTGCTTCTCTTTGTTTGCTCTGCATTCGTGCATAAGCTTGTAGAAAATGTGCCTCACACAAAACCTGTGTTCGCATCCGCCACACTTTTATCCTTGCATTTATTAATCCTTTTGCTTGTCACTCATGATTGTGAAAGGTGAAGTGTTTATGATATTAAGATCATCTCTAAGAGTGGTCAAAATCATTCCCAAGCACTAGCACACTCAACTTCAACCCAACCCATTGCGGAGGAATATGCAAATATTAGGATCTATGCCAACAGCAGTCAGCAACACCCCTTTGTACTTTGTCTTCATATGACACCCATCAACAAATATAATAGGCCTGCATCCCTGAAGCCAACCTCTTTTGCAAGCATCATAAGACCAATACACTGATTTCAAACATTCTCTGCCCATTGGGTACTGTTCATTTGTCACAACATGAGTGGACACCAGAAATGTGGAGCCAGGGTTACATGTCCTCAGTTCCTGGCCATAGTCCCACAACTTACTAAACTGTTCATCCTCATCCCCATGAATTATCTTCAGAGCTTGTTTCCTAGCCCTAGCTAACTTCCATCTGTTGACAGTAATGTGAAGCTCCTTTGTAACCTTCCTTGAAAATGTGCCAAGCCTCATCTTTTGGTCATCCCTGAATTCATCAATGAAAATTTTTGTAAGGAAATTGGCTGTCAGTGCTTTCAACTCCCATGCCTTCTGACACTTGTGGACTGCAGCATAAACCTTTATCACAAATCCTCCTGTCCTATTGTCCAATCCAGCTTTAAGAAGCCATGGACAACCAGGCTTGCACACTGCCTCCAATTTGGTTTTTTCATTTTTTTACCTTCTTGATCTCAACTCTATTACTTATTGAATATGCATTCAGAGCTTGCCTCAGTTGCTTGACATCTGCAAAGACCATGCCTACTCTGAATATAGGAGAGTCCATGTCCACCTTTGCATTGAAAGCACTGAACTTGTATTTCAGGTTATCTTCTTCTTCTCTTGACAAATCAAGGTCCTCATCCTCAAGTACATATTCAGGCTCATCATCTATCTCTTCTTGCTCCTCTTCATCCACACAAAAATCAATGTATTCATCAAAGAGATCATCATCTCCCTCATCAATGCTGAAGTCACTATCACTAAAGTCTGAATCTTTCAATTCTCCTATTGTCTCTGCTTGCTCTGAAACTGTAATTTGCAAGTTTGCACTTGATGTATCTGATGCTTGCTCTGAAACTGCAATTTGCAAGTTCGCACTTGATTTCTCTGCTGCTTGAAACTGAAACTTCCATGTGCTGACTTCCACTAGCAGCTTGCTCTGAGAGAATGATTTCAACCAATGATCTGGACACTGAGCTGGGCATTGTATATATCACGTCATCCCTGCAAATCTGAATAAATTCTGAATGGTCAATCAATATCTCCAGCACCTTATGTTGGGGAACGTTGCAGAAAATTAAAAATTTTCCTACGGTTTCACCAAGATCCATCTATGAGTTCATCTAAGCAACGAGTCAAGGGAGTGAGTTTGCATCTACATACCACTTGTAGATCGCGTGCGGAAGCTTTCGAGGGGATGGTGATGATGGAGTCGTACTCGGATCACCGATGACCAAGTGCTGAACGGACAGCACCTCCGCGTTCAACACACGTACGGTACGGGTAACGTCTCCTCCTTCTTGATCCAGCAAGGGGAAAGGAGAGGTTGAGGAAGATGGCTCCAGCAGCACCACGACTGCGTGATGATGGTGGAGTGACAGTTCTCGGCAGGCTTCGCCAAGCACACGCGGAGGAGGAGAGGTGTTGGGAGGGAGGGCTGCGCCTTCAAGTTGTCTATGCAGCCTCCCTCACCCCTCTATTTATAGGGAAGGGAGGAGGGGGCGGCCTCTAGATGCATCTAGAGGGAGGCGGCGGCCAAGGGAGGGGCTTGCCCCCAAGCAAGGCGCCCCTTAGGGTTCCCCCTCAACCCTAGGCGCATGGGCCCAAGGGAGGGGTGCGCCCAGCCACACAGGGGCTGGCTGCCTCCCACGCAGCCCAGTGGCCCCCGGGAGGTGGCCCCTCCCGTGGTCCTCCGGAACCTTCCGGTGGCCCCAGTACAATACCGATATGACCGAAACTTTTCCGGTGTCCGTTTGACAACTTCCCATATATAAATCTTTACCTCCGGACCCTTCCGGAACTCCTCGTGACGTCCGGGATCTCATCCGGGACTCCGAACAACATTCAGTAATCACATACAATTCTTCCTAATAACCCTAGCGTCACCGAACCTTAAGTGTGTAGACCCTACGGGTTCGGGAGACATGCAGACATGACCGAGACGCTCTCAGGTCAATAACCAACAGCTGGATCTGGATACCCATGTTGGCTCCCACATGCTCCTCGATGATGTCATCGAATGAACCACGATGTCGAGGATTCAAGCAACCCCGTATACTATTCCCTTTGTAAGACGGTATGTTACTTGCCCGAGACTCGATCGTCGGTATCCCAATACCTCGTTCAGTCTCGTTACCGGAAAGTCACTTTACTCGTACCGTAATGCACGATCCCCTGACCAGACACTTGGTCACTTTGAGCTCATTATGATGATGCACTACCGAGTGGGCCCAGTGATACCTCTCCGCAATACGGAGTGACAAATCCCTGTCTCGATCCGCGTCAACCCAACAGACACTTTCGGAGATACCTGTAATGCACCTTTATAGTCACCCAGTTACGTTGTGACGTTTGGTACACCCAAAGCACTCCTACGGTATCCGGGAGTTACACTATCTCATGGTCTAAGGAAGAGATACTTGACATTGGAAAAGCTCTAGCAAAACGAACTACACGATCTTTGTGCTATGCTTAGGATTGGGTCTTGTCCATCACGTCATTCTCCTAATGACATGATCCCGTTGTCAATGACATCGATGTCCATAGTCGAAACCATGACTATCTGTCGACCAACGAGCTAGTCAACTAGAGGCTCACTAGGGACGTATTGTGGTCTATGTATTCACACGTGTATCACGATTTTCGGATGATACAGTTATAGCATGAATAAAAGACAATTATCATGAACAAGGAAATATAATAATAATACTTTTATTATTGCCTCTAGGGAATATTTCCAACAGTCTCCCACTTGCACTAGAGTCAATAATCTAGTTACATTGTGATGAATCGAACACCCATAGAGTTCTCGTGTTGATCATGTTTTGCCCATGGAAGAGGTTTAGTCAGCGGATCTGCGACATTCAGATCCGTATGCACTTTACAATTTCTATGTCTCCATCCTGAACATTTTCACGGATGGAGTTGAAGCGACGCTTGATGTGCCTGGTCTTCTTGTGAAACCTGGGCTCCTTGGCAAGTGCAATAGCTCGGTGTTGTCACAGAAGAGTTTGATTGGCCCGACGCATTGGGTATGACTCCTAGGTCGGTGATGAACTCCTTCACCCAAATTGCTTCATGCGCTGCCTCGAGGCTGCCATGTACTCCGCTTCACATGTAGATCCCGCCACGACGCTTCTGCTTGCAGCTGCACCAGCTTCGCTCCACCATTCAACATATACACGTATCCGGTTTGTGACTTAGAGTCATCCAGATCTGTGTCGAAGCTAGCGTCGGCGTAACCCTTCTGACGAGCTCTTCGTCACTTCCATAAATGAGAAACATGTCCTTTGTCCTTTTCGGTACTTCAGGATATTCTTGACCGCTGTCCAAAGTTCCTTGCGGGATTACTTTGGTACCTTCCTACCAAACTTACGACAAGGTTTACATCAGGTCTGGTACACAGCATGGCATACATAATAGATCCTATGGCTGAGGCATAGGGGATGACACTCATCTCTTCTTTATCTTTTGCCGTGGTTGGGCATTGAGTCGAGCTCAATCTCACACCTTGCAACACAGGCAAGAACCCCTTCTTGGACTGATCCATTTTGAACTTCTTCAAAATCTTCTCAAGTTATGTGCTTTGTGAAAGACCTATGAGGCGTCTCGATCTATCTCTATAGATCTTGATGCCTAATATATAAGCAGCTTCTCCAAGGTCCTTCATTGAAAAACACTTATTCAAGTAGGCCTTAATGCTGTCCAAGAATTCTATATCATTTCCCATCAAAAGTATGTCATCTACATATAATACGAGAAATGCTACAGAGCTCCCACTCACTTTCTTGTAAACGCAGCTTCTCCATAAGTCTCAGATAAACCCAAACGCTTTGATCATCTCATCAAAGCGAATGTTCCAACTCCGAGATGCTTGCAACAGCCCATAAATGGATCGCTGGAGCTTGCATACTTTGTCAGCATTCTTAGGATCGACAAAACCTTCCGGCTGTATCATATACAGCTCTTCCTTAAGATAACCGTTAAGGAACGCTGTTTTGACGTCCATCTGCCATATCTCATAATCATAGTATGCGGCAATTGCTAACATGATTCAGACGGACTTAAGCTTCGCTACGGGAGAGAAAGTCTCATCGTAGTCAATCCCTTGAACTTGCCGATAACCCTTAGCGACAAGTCGAGCTTTATAGATGGTGACATTACCATCCGCGTCCGTCTTCTTCTTGAAGATCCATTTATTTTCTATCGCTCGCCGATCATCGGGCAAGTCACCAAAGTCCACACTTTGTTTTCATACATGGATTCTATCTCGGTTTCATGGCTTCTAGCCATTTGTTGGAATCTGGGCCCGCCATTGCTTCTTCATAGTTCAAGGTTCACCGTTGTCTAACAACATGATTTCCGGGACAGGGTTGCCGTACCACTCAGTGCGGAACGTGTCCTAGTGGACCTCTGAAGTTCAGAGCAACTTGATCCAAGTACCTTGATCATCATCATTATTTTCCTCTTCAGTTGGTGTAGACATCACAGGAACATTTTCCTGATCTGCACTACTATCCCGTTCAAGAGGTAGTACTTCATCGAGTTCTACTTTCCTCCCACTTACTTCTTTCGAGAGAAACTCTTTTTCCAAAAAGGATCCGTTCTTGGCAACAAAGATCTTGCCCTCGGATCTTAAGTAGAAGGTATATCCAATGGTTTCTTTAGGGTATCCTATGAAGACGCATTTTTCCGACTTGGGTTCGAGCTTTTCAGGTTGAAGTTTCTTGACATAAGCATCGCATCCCCAAACTTTTAGAAACGACGGCTTAGGTTTCTTCCCAAACCATAATTCATACGGTGTCGTCTCAACGGATTTAGACGGTGCCCTATTTAAAGTGAATGTAGCTGTCTCTAGAGCGTATCCCCAAAATGATAGCGGTAAATCGGTAAGAGACATCATAGACCGCACCATATCCAATAGAGTGCGATTACGACGTTCGGACACACCGTTACGCTGAGGTGTTCCAGGCGGCGTGAGTTGTGAAACGATTCCACATTTTCTTAAGTGTGTACCAAATTCGTGACTTAAATATTCTCCTCCACGATCCGATCGTAAGAATTTTATCTTTCGGTCATGTTGATTCTCTACTTCATTCTGAAATTCCTTGAACTTTTCAAAGGTCTCAGACTTGTGTTTCATCAAGTAGACATACCCATATCTACTCAAGTCATCTGTGAGAGTGAGAACATAACGATATCCTCCGCGAGCCTCAACACTCATTGGACCGAATACATCGGTATGTATGATTTCCAACAAGTTGGTTGCTCGCTCCATCGTTCCGGAGAACGGAGTTTTGGTCATTTTGCCCATGAGGCATGGTTCGCATGTGTCAAATGATTCATAATCGAGAGACTCTAAAAGTCCATCAGCATGGAGCTTCTTCATGCGCTTGACACCAATGTGACCAAGGCGGCAGTGCCACAAGTATGTGGGACTATCGTTATCAACTTTGCATCTTTTGGTATTCACGCTATGAATATGTGTAACACTACGCTCGAGATTCATTAAGAATAAACCATTGACCATCGGAGCATGACCATAAAACATGTCTCTCATATAAATAGAACAACCATTATTCTCGGATTTAAATGAGTAGCCATCTCGTATCAAACGAGATCCAGATACAATGTTCATGCTCAAACTTGGCACCAAATAACAATTATTAAGGTTCAAAACTAATCTCGTAGGTAAATGAAGAGGTAGCGTGCCGACGGCGATCACATCGACTCTGGAACCATTCCGGACGCACATCGTCACCTCGTCCTTCGCCAGTCTCCGCTTATTCCGCAGCTCCTGCTATGAGTTATAAATATGAGCAACGGCACCGGTATCAAATACCCAGGAGTTACTACGAGTACTAGTAAGGTACACATCAATTACATGTATATCAAATATACCTTTGGTGTTGTCGGCCTTCTTATCCGCTAAGTATTTGGGGCAGTTCCACTTCCAGTGACCCTTCCCCTTGCAATAAAAGCACGTAGTCTCAGGCTTGGGTCCATTCTTTGACTTCTTCCCGGCAACTTGCTTACCGGGCGCGGCAACCTCCTTGCCGTCCTTCTTGAAGTTCTTCTTGCCCTTGCCCTTCTTGAACTTATTGGTCTTATTGACCATCAACACTTGATGTTCTTTCTTGATTTCAACCTCTGCTGACTTCAGCATAGAGAATACTTCAGGAATGGTCTTTACCATCCCCTGCATATTGTAGTTCATCACAAAGCTCTTGTAGCTTGGTGGGAGCGACTGAAGGATTCTGTCAATGACCGCCTCATCAGGGAGGTTAATATTCAGCTGGGTCATACGGTTGTGCAACCCAGACATCTTGAGTATGTGCTCACTGACAGGACTATTTTCCTCCATCTTACAACTATAGAACTTGTCGGAGATGTCATATCTCTCGACCCGGGCGTGAGCTTGGAAAACCAGTTTCAGCTCTTGAACATCTCATATGCTCCGTGATGCTCAAAACGCTTTTGGAGCCTCGGTTCTAAGTGTAAAGCATGCCGCACCGAACGAGGGAGTAATCATCAGACGAGACTGCCAAGCATTCATAATGTCTTGGTTCTGCAGACGGAGCGTCACCTAGCGGTCCTTCTAGGACATATTGTTTCTGGCAGCTATGAGGATGATCCTCAAGTTCGGACCCAGTCCGTATAGTTGCTGCCGTCATCTTTCAGCTTGGTTTTCTCTAGGAACGCGTTGAAGTTCAAGTTGACATGAGCGTTGGCCATTTGATCTACAAGACATATTATGCAAAAGTTTTAGACTAAGTTCATGATAATTAAGTTCATCTAATCAAATTATTTCAATGAACTCCCACTCAGATTAGACATCCCTCTAGTCATCTAAGTGTTACACGATCCGAGTCGACTAGGCCGTGTCCGATCATCACGTGAGACGGACTAGTCATCGTCGGTGAACATTGTCATGTTGATCGTATCTTCCATACGACTCGTGTTCGACCTTTCGGTCTCCGTATTCCGAGGCCATGTCTGTACATGCTAGGCTCGTCAAGTTAACCCTAAGTGTTTTGCGTGTGTAAATCTGTCTTACACCCGTTGTATGTGAACGTAAGAATCCATCACACCCAATCATCACGTGGTGCTTAGAAGCGACGAACTTTAGCAATGGTGCACAGTTAGGGGAGAACACTTCTTGATATTGTTGTAAGGGATCATCTTATTTACTACCGTCGTTCTAAGTAAACAAGATGCATAAACAAAATAAACATCACATGCAATTATATAGTAGTGACATGATATGGCCAATATCATAAAGCTCCATTGATCTCCATCTTCGGGGCTCCATGATCATCTTGTCACCGGCATGAAACCATGATCTCCATCATTGTGCCTCCATGAAGTTGTCACGCCAACGACTACTTCTACTTCTATGGCTAACGCGTTTAGCAATAAAGTAAAGTAATTTACATGGCGTTCTTCAATGACACGCAGGTCATACAAAAATAAAGACAACTCCTATGGCTCCTGCCGGTTGTCATACTCATCGACATGCAAGTCGTGATTCCTATTACAAGAACATGATCTCATACATCACAATATGTCATTCATCATTCATCACAACTTGGCCATATCACGTCACATGACAATTGCTGCAAAAACAAGTTAGACGTCCTCTAATTGTTGTTGCATCTTTTACGTGGCTGCAATTGGGTTCTAGCAAGAACGTTTTCTTACCTACGAATAACCACAACGTGATCTTGTCAACTTCTATTTACCCTTCATAAGGACCCTTTTCATCGAATCTGCTCCAACTGAAGTGGGAGAGACAGACACCCGCCAGCCACCTTATGCAACTAGTGCATGTTAGTCGGTGGAACCGGTCTCACGTAAGCGTACGTGTAAGGTTGGTCCGGGCCGCTTCATCCCACAATACCGTGGAAGCAAGATAAGACTAGTAGCGGCAAGCAAGTTGACAAGATCTACGCCCACAACAAAATTGTGTTCTACTCGTGCAATAGAGAACTACGCATAGACCTAGCTCATGATGCCACTGTTGGGGAACGTTGCAGAAAATTAAAATTTTCCTACGGTTTCACCAAGATCCATCTATGAGTTCATCTAAGCAACGAGTCAAGGGAGTGAGTTTGCATCTACATACCACTTGTAGATCGCGTGCGGAAGCTTTCGAGGGGATGGTGATGATGGAGTCGTACTCGGATCACCGATGACCAAGTGCTGAACGGACAGCACCTCCGCGTTCAACACACGTACGGTACGGGCAACGTCTCCTCCTTCTTGATCCAGCAAGGGGAAAGGAGAGGTTGAGGAAGATGGCTCCAGCAGCAGCACGACGGCGTGATGATGGTGGAGTGACAGTTCTCCGGCAGGGCTTCGCCAAGCACACGCGGAGGAGGAGAGGTGTTGGGGAGGGGAGGGGCTGCGCCTTCAAGTTGTCTATGCAGCCCTCCCCTCACCCCTCTATTTATAGGGGAAGGGAGGAGGGGGCGGCCCTCTAGATGCATCTAGAGGGGGGGCGGCCAAGGGAGGGGCTTGCCCCCAAGCAAGGGGCCCCCTTAGGGTTCCCCCTCAACGCTAGGCGCATGGGCCCAAGGGAGGGTGCGCCCAGCCCACCAGGCTGGCTGCCTCCCACGCAGCCCAGTGGCCCCGGGAGGGGTGGCCCTCCCGTGGTCCTCCGAACCTTTCCGTGGCCCCGTACAATACCGATATGAACCGAAACTTTTCCGGTGTACGTTTGACAACTTCCCATATATAAATCTTTACCTCCGGACCCTTCCGGAACTCCTTGTGACATCCGGGATCTCATCCGGGACTCCGAAAAACATTCGGTAATCACATACAAGTCTTCCTAATAACCCTAGCGTCACCGAACCTTAAGTGTGTAGACCCTACGGGTTCGGGAGACATGCAGACATGACCGAGACGCTCTCAGGTCAATAACCAACAGCGGGATCTGGATACCCATGTTGGCTCCCACATGCTCCTTGATGATGTCA
This sequence comes from Aegilops longissima, assembly GCA_021605205.1. Taxonomy (NCBI): domain Eukaryota; kingdom Viridiplantae; phylum Streptophyta; class Magnoliopsida; order Poales; family Poaceae; genus Aegilops; species Aegilops longissima. The sequence goes on from CM038680.1 coordinate 23,106,433, forward strand.
TCGAATGAACCACGATGTCGAGGATTCAAGCAACCCCGTATACTATTCCCTTTGTCAGATGGTATGTTACTTGCCCGAGACTCGATCGTCGGTATCCCAATACCTCGTTCAGTCTCGTTACCGGCAAGTCAGTTTACTCGTACCGTAATGCATGATCCCGTGACCAGACACTTGGTCACTTTGAGCTCATTATGATGATGCACTACCGAGTGGGCCCAGTGATACCTCTCCGCAATACGGAGTGACAAATCCCTGTCTCGATCTGTGTCAACCCAACAGACACTTTCCGAGATACCTGTAATGCACCTTTATAGTCACCCAGTTACATTGTGACGTTTGGTACACCCAAAGCACTCCTACGGTATCCGGGAGTTACATGATCTCATGGTCTAAGGAAGAGATACTTGACATTGGAAAAGCTCTAGCAAAACGAACTACACGATCCTTGTGCTATGCTTAGGATTGGGTCTTGTCCATCACGTCATTCTCCTAATGACGTGATCCCGTTGTCAATGACATCTGATGTCCATAGTCGAAACCATGACTATCATCGACCAACGAGCTAGTCAACTAGAGGCTCACTAGGGGCGTATTGTGGTCTATGTATTCACACGTGTATCACGATTTCCGGATGATACAGTTATAGCATGAATAAAAGACAATTATCATGAACAAGGAAATATAATAATAATGCTTTTATTATTGCCTCTAGGGCATATTTCCAACACCTTATGGACTGCACTTGCTGTGATCATGTACTGGACATCAACATCTCCTCTAATTGGCACCAGCCCTTCTGACAATAGGCACCCAAGCCTACACCAATAGATGTGGTGCTCCCACACAAGATAGCTGAACCATTGCAGATGCTTCTCAATAAATGAATATGAGAAATTAGCAGCAGAGCAATAGTCCAGAATCTCAACACTAGCACTTGCATACTTCAGGTTGCTGCTTGGTCCACAAAAAATGCCATTTGCTCAATTTGCAATGTGAAGAATGTAGAATCCACAGCCATGCCCATTGCTGCATCACACACTGCACAACAAATTCAGATCACTACAATGATCAGCAATATTCACACCATTTAAATATTCAGAATTGTCAACATTATTCAGAGCATGATCAGCAAACATTCACACCATGAAATTATTCAGACGTCTCAACATTGCTCAGAGCACTATCCTACTGCAGATATTCAGAACCACACATTTTCCTACCCAAATTTCAGATATGTTACCCCAAAACCCCAACTCTATGGCCCAAAACCACAACATTATAGCACAATCTTAAGAATCAACATGTTTGGGACTAAACCATCACAACTTATTTAGAGCAGATCATCATCTTTCCTAGCAAAATAACTGAACTTTATGACTCAAAACAACAACTTTAGAGCCCTAAACCCCTACTTTCCTCTGCTCCAACAACATAAACCCTAGCAACCGAACCGAACTTCAAATCCACTCCGCACAAACCTTCAAATCTACCCCGGCGACCAACCCCGGCGAGTAAGAGTGGCGATCAACCCCGGCGGCCAACCCCGGCTACCAAAAAAGTTGACGAAAAAGCAGAGGAGCAGGAGGCCGGGACTTACCGTAATCCGGCGGAAATGCGCCTGGTTGGCGGATGAAGCCGACGGACTCTGGTGGCTCCATGGCCGCCGCGATGGCTGGCGACGTCGCCGCCGTCGCTGACGTCAGGGAACGGGGGCGCCGCCGTCGCTCCTAGCTCCAGCAACAGAGGAAGAGCCGAACTGCTCCCGACCAGGGGCCGCAACATTAAATAACCAACGCTGAGTGAAGGAGGGGCCGCGGGCATCATTTTCACAAATGTTGAGGGGTTTTCTACAAAAGGCCCAGTCCGACCAGGTGTGCCACGCAGCAGCCAGCTAGGCGCCATTTGTCCGGCTCTGATTGGCTGTGGACTAAACAATCACATAGTTTGCAAGTTTGTGGATGAGTTGATCACCTTTTGCAAGTTTGTGGACTAAACTATCACATCCAATGCAAGTATGTGGGTCTCTAGTGCTCTTGCCTCAAAATGTTTCATTTGTGTATTTGAAATTTGTTCAATGTTTGCTTCAAAAAAGTTCACTGTATTTTAAAATTTGTTCAACGTATATTATAAAAAAATTGATTTGCCGCTGTCTACTTTTAGACTAACGTTGCGCTGAAACCGTTGTAGGATGCTAGCTCGGTTGGCTAAGCACGCTAGAATCCACCGGGAGGTCTGGAGTTCGAAACACATGTGCGCTTCGTTTTTGCCGCTCGACGTATAGGACCTCCCGAGCGAAGGGGGAATCCAAAGTGGGCCGGCTGCGCGTGGGCGCCGGTTGCTCGAAGTGGCGCTTAAGGCGCCACTTAGGAGCTCCCATGCGGGCGTGCAGCCAAGGATTTGGGGAGGTCAAACTAATGTAGCGTGGGTGGTCTAACGAGACCGTGCAGTCGCGCGTGCGGGATGGACAATTTTTTTTTAGTGCGTGCGATCGAGGGGGTGGGAGGATGGTCGAACCATAACGACGTTCAATCCTCCTTTAATAGTAGAGATGCACATGCCTAGTGACGATCAAATGCGTCGCTTAAAATCAGTCTAGTACATCATCAAAATTGTGTGGATGTTGCCACGGGAGGAAACCAGCTGAGTTTTTATTCCGTCAGAAGGATTTTTGTCACAAAATATCACACATTTGTAGTGCAAGAAGCGAGTGCGCTACCAGTTACGAGCCCCGCCTGAGAAATTGTTGAGAGACATGTTGAGGTAAAAGTGTGACACGAGCCCTTGGAAGTCCGATGGGAAAGTGCCACTCAAGTGTGGTTGCCGGATAGTGATCTCCGACGAATGCCCAACATGTCGCCAGAGATCAGGTTGCCGGACAGGCAAATCCATTCTGGAGGAGTTGTAGTAGAACACGGGGAGTGAGCTGGTATTCCTGTTCCCAGTAGCCGACGGACACCACCCGCGCCAGCGTGCAACATCTGGCCGAGGTCGCCGGTGATCATGTTATAGGACGACAGGTCGAGGACATCTAAACCGGCAAAGACCACACCTCCGTCTCCGCTCCAGCTGCCGACGAGGTTGCCGGAAAGGTTCAGCTCCCTTAACCCGCCGCATGCGGTGGTGAGCACGGCCACGTCGTCCATGGACCCGCTCAGCTTGCCGTCCATGGTCCAGCACTGCCAGCGTATGGCCGCACCTCCAGCCTCGGCGGCATCCGCGATTGAGCCGCTGATGTTGGCGCCTCGCAGGCTGACGGCCACGACGCTGCCCAGCCGCAGCAGCGTGCCGGCGACTGCGCGGAGGTCACCCGTAACCGAGACATCAGCTAGGGACAGCGACACGAGCCTGCCACCCCCATCAGAAGCTTGCGCTCTCTCATTCCCATCCGCCGCGGCACCAGCTCGGAAAACAAAGAGCAACTCCAGCCCCCCCAATTTTTAGCGCCGGTGGCCGAAAATCGGCCCAGTCGCGCCCCAGGATCTCGTTTAGCACCGGTTTAGGCGAAATCCAGAGCCGGCGATCCCGCCCCGAACGCAAGCGACCGGGTGTCGCCTGGGCGCGCCGGCAGAAGCGAAAAGCGGCATGGGGCCGCTTTGTCGATGACAGGAAGCCCTTTTCCCGTCGTTTCCTCCCGCTTCCCCTCCTCGGCTTCCCTCTCTTCTCTATTCCTCCCGCATAACCCCCGCCTCCTCCCTACCCTGCCACCCGCCATGCCGCCGAAAAAGTACGTGATGCCCCGTGCCGCAATGGATCCCACATCCGCCGCTGTCGCCCAGCCGATGCAAAGGAAGCCGAGGGCGCCACTATCCAAGCCCCCCGGCATGAGCAACGCCGAGTGGAAGGCGGATGTGGAGCACCGGGAGGCCGTCACCGCCGATAGTCGCAACAGGGCCAAGAAGGCCAAGGAGAGAGCAGCGCACGCTGCGGCTACGGCGGCGGCGGAGCATGCGGCCGAACAAGCCGAGGCAGCGTGCGCGGCAATGATGAATCCAGCCGAATGGGCACGGCCCATATGCGGCCTGAAGCAAGCAAAGCATCGGCTCTCTGGCCGGGTTCTCGTCGTCGCCGCACCCATGGAGCACGCCGTCGCCGGGCTATGCCGATGGCGACGCCCACGGCGGCTTCAATCCCAACATCACCTTCCCCATGGGCGCCCAGTTCAGCGCATGCCCTCGCCCGCGTTCGCCGGCGTGCAGTACCCGCCGTACACGTACTCGCCGCCGGACTACGCAGCCTCACTGACGCCACCTCTCCGCTGCGGCCTCTACTCGCAAGCCTCCTCCTCGTCGCATCTCGGCGACGCTGACGCGACTGAGGCCGACATGGAAGACATCATCGCAGCCAGCTCGGATGCCGCCGCCGCTTCCCCCGGGTTCACTACCCAAGACGGCTTGATTGACCTCGGTGATATGGACGACGAGCTCGACTACGGCGAGGAAAAGCCGGAGGATGAGAAAGAAGAGGAGGAGGAGCCGGCGCCGACGAGGAAAGGCAAGAAGAAGAAGAAGAAGAAGGCGGCCAAGATCGGCGAGCCGCGCATCAAGTGGGCGTCCAAGGAAGAGGAGTGCCTCACCGAAGCGTGGAAGGTCGTCTGCCTCGACCCGGTCACCGGCACGAACCAGAGCATCGAGACGTATTGGGCCCGCATCAAGGCCGAGTTCGACGAGAGCAAGCTTGTCGACCCCTACTTCAAAGGCATCCACATGAAGCGTGGGTCGAAGGCGATGGCGAACCATTGGAGGCTCATCCAAACGGCATGCAACAAATGGCATGGGATCGTCGAGGAGGTCGCGGCTCGCCCGGAGAGCGGCACTAGCGTCGAGGATCAGGTATAGCACACCGTCCTTACTATTTCCTTTCGCCGTGTGCGCGCCCGGGGGCGCGCTAGCACCGACTGATGTTCTTTTCCTCGGCGCAGCTGCTACACATGTTCGCCATGTTCCACGATGACAACAGCGACGTAGAGTTCAAGTATCTCCACGCCTTCAAGCGGATCGACAAGTGCGAGAAGTGGGCGGGCGTCCGACGCACCCTCTCTAAGACCAAAGAGACGTACAAGCCGGACGCGCCGACCCCGGGTGCGGCCGACGGGTGCCCGGACGGCAATAAATGTGCCAAGAAGGCGAAACACGCTGAGTCGGCTGCCGCATGCGTGCGAGAGTCTAGCGAGCACTGCCTCGCCGACGCCAAGACCAGGGCCGCCCAGCGAGAAGAGAAAACGGAGGCGAGGTGGGCTGCTTTGATGACGAACAGCGCCATCAAACTCGACTTGCTCCGGACCAACGTCGCCGCGAAACTCAAAGCTCAAGACGCCAAGAAGAGGAACAACGACCTCACCTTCTTGATGGGCGGCGCTGACATGCTCCAGAGCGGCGATGAGAAGCTCAAGGCATGGTTCTTGACAGAGCGAGGCCTCATCCTGAACCAGATACCAGCGACGCCGACGCCCAGCCCGACTAATGATGATGCCTCCGCGACGCCCAGCCCCACCGACGATGCCTTCGCTGCGCCCAGCAGCACAAAAGCCACGTCGACCAGCCCGGAAGCCGCGCCGAGTCCTCCCAGCCCGCGTACGCCGACAACGACGCCAGAGGTTGAGCTCGACGTTTGATGTATTCCTTCCGCGTCCTTCCTTTTTTATACGCCGAACTACTGCGTGTCCTTTCATTTGATCGCCGAACTGTGGCACCGAATCGCCGAACTATTGCGATGATCGCCGGTTTGTGGTTTTTTTGAGCGGGAACGATCGAGTTTGAATATGGGGCGCCTTGGGGAGGCGGCACCTGGGGGCGTGGCTGGAGAGAAACGAACCCCAGGGGCCAATCTAGCGCCGGTTCGCCCATAGGCCGCTCTTTTTTGGTGCCCTGAGGGGCCGAACGGCTGGAGATGCTCTAAATGTATTGGGTTTTGCACGCACAATTAGCTACCATTCTGACGTAATTCCAACCCATAAAACATGAATTAATCATGCACCACACACATCCACGATCGAGATGGTAATCTATTTTTGTTATAAGGAGAGTGTATTCCTAAAGATCCCCTCTCGTTAGGGTTTACCCTCCTCTCGCCGCCAGCGATCTCGCCACCGTAAAGAACCACTCTCCCCTCCCCCTACCCTCCCGCCAGTGTCCGTCGGGGCTCGTGGGGCCTCGCCGGCGGTGGGGGTTGTAGGGTTTTGGTTAGGGAAAACACCGCTCGCTGGATCTGAAACCTCGAGTGAGAGATCTATTGGACGGAACAACTTCAGGATCGGGCACTAAGGTAACCGATCTAGAGGCGATGATGGAGGAGTTAGGCCTGAAGGAAGATGATCTCCAGGGTGTGGTGGTAGAGGATGAGGAAATCCCAGAAGAGGCCAACAGGTGGATGGCAATCGCCAGAGTTCATACAGAGAAAACCTACAGTCAGTACTCGTTCTTCAGGAACATGAGATTTGCGTGGAACCTGGCTAAGGAAGTGAAGATCAGGCCATTAGAAGATAATCTGTATACATTGCAGTTTGGTTGCCTAGGTGACTGGGAACGGATGATGGAGGAAGGGCCTTGGACATTTAAAGGGAAAGTTGTGGTTTTATCACATTATGATGGGATCACAAAGCCGTCCTCAATAGAGTTGAACAAGATAGACATATGGCTGCAGATTAATGATCTCCTGGATGGTTTCTACTCCAAGATCAAAGCTCTCTCGGCCACAGTGAGAGAGTTCATCTATGCCGAGCCCAAGTCGCAGGATTTTGAAGGTAAATTTGCAAGGGTTAGAGCTAGAATTGATGTCACAAAACTCCTCAAAAATGCAGTCTCGTTTGTTATAAAGAAGAAAGACACTGTCCAGAGGGTGATCTTCCGGGTGAAATATGAACGCCTTCCGGATTGGTGTGCTGTATGCGGATATCTTGGGCATCTTTTCAAGGAATGTGGAGACGGAGTCCACCCACCTAAGGCCCTAGTCTTCAAGGATTTGGAAGCCACTTGGTTCAGAGGACCCGGGAGAGGCCCGGGAGAAGGCCGAGGGGCAAGAGAGAGCGCTGGAGGAAGCGGGGGACGCGGCAGAGGCCGGTCTGGCAGAGGTCGGGGCCGAGGCCCGTCCCAATCCTATACCGATGATGCTTACAATGATTTGGGCACTGAAGTCCGTGATAACGAAGGAGACTATGATTCCCCCACAAGTCGGGATGAGACTCCAGACGAAAAAAAAAGAAAAAAAAAGAGGCCATAAAAAAGAGAGAAAAGGCCCAAAGAAAAAAAAGGGAGAAAAAAAAAGAGAGAATAAGAGAAAAGTGGGAATGTTACTATCCTTTTACCACACTTGTGCTTCAAAGTATTACCAAGATCTTCATGATAGAGAGACTCTCATTTTGCCACTTTCATATACTACTGGGAATTTTTCATTATAGAACTTGGCTTGTATATTCCAATGATGGGCTTCCTCAAATGCCCTAGGTCTTCGTGAGAAAGCGAGTTGGATGCACACCCACTAAGTTTCTTTTGTTGAGCTTTCATATACTTATAGCTCTAGTGCATCCGTTGCATGGCAATCCCTACTCACTCACATTGATATCTATTGATGGGCATCTCCATAGCCCGTTGATACGCCTAGTTGATGTGAGACTATCTTATGCCTTTTTGTCTTCTCCACAACCACCATTCTATTCCACATATAGTGCTATATCCATGTCTCACGCTCATGTATTGCATGAAGATTGAAAAAGTTTTGAAAATGTTAAAGTATGAAACAATTGTTTGGCTTGTCATCGGGGTTGTGCATGATTTAAATATTTTGTGTGAGGAAGATGGAGCATAGCCAGACTATATGATTTTGTAGGGATAACTTTCTTTGGCCATGTTATTTTGAGAAGACATAATTGCTTAGTTAGTATACTTGAAGTATTATTATTTTTATGTCAATATGAACTTTTGTCTTGAATCTTTCGGATCTGAATATTCATACCACAATTAAGAAGATTTACATTGAAATTATGCCAAAGTATCACTCCACATCAAAAATTCTCTTTTTATCATTTACTTACTCGAGGACGAGCAGGAATTAAGCTTGGGGATGCCTGATACGTCTCCAACGTATCTATAATTTTTGATTGATCCATGCTACTTTATCTACTGTTTTAGGGTTTATTGGGCTTTATTTTCCACTTTTATATCATTTTTGGGACTAACCTATTAACCGGAGGCCCAGCCCATATTGCTGTTTTTTGCCTATTTCAGTATTTCAAGAAAAGGAATATCAAACGGAGTCCAAACAGAATGAAACCTTCGAACGTGATTTTCTCACGAACGTGATCCAGAGAACTTGGAGTGCAAGTCAAGAAGAATCTGGAGCCTCCACGAGATAGGAGGCGCCCCCTATAGGCGCGCCCCTGTCTCGTGGGCCCTCAGCTGCCACCGACGTACTTCTTCTTCCTATATATACTTACGCACCCCGAAAACATCCAGGGGCACCACGAAACACAATTTCCACCACCGTAACCTTCTGTATCTGCGAGGTCCCATCTTGGAGCCTTCGTCGGCACTCTGCCGGAGGGGGAACCAAGCATGGGGGGCCTCTACATCAACATCCTTGCCCCTCCGATGAGTCCTGAGTAGTTTACCACAGACCTACGGGTCCATAGTTATTAGCTAGATGGCTTCTTCTCTCTTTTTGGATCTCAATACAATGTTCTCCCCCTCTCTTGTGGAGATCTATTCGATGTAATCTCTTTTTTTGCGCTGTGTTTGTCGATATCCGATGAATTGTGGGTTTATGATCAAGTTTATCTATGAATAATATTTGAATCTTCTCTGAATTCTTTTATGTATGATTAAGTTATCTTTGCAAGTCTCTTCGAATTATCAGTTTGGTTTGGCCTACTAGATTGATCTTTCTTGCCATGGCAGAAGTGCTTAGCTTTGGGTTCAATCTTGCGATGTCCTTACCCAAAGGATGTAAAGGGTGGCAAGGCACGTATTGTATTGTTGCCATCGAGGATAACAAGATGGGGTTTATATCATATTGCATGAGTTTATCCTCTACATCATGTCATCTTGCTTAATCGTTACTCTGTTCTTATGAACTTAATACTCTAGATGCATGCTGGATAGCGGTCGATGTGTGGAGTAATAGTAGTAGATGCAGGCAGGAGTCGGTCTACTTGTTATGGACGTGATGCCTATATACATGATCATGCCTAGATAATCTCATAACTATGCGCTTTTCTATCAATTGCTCGACAGTAATTTGTTCACCCACTGTAATACTTATGCTATCTTGAGAGAAGCCACTAGTGAAACCTATGGCCCCCGGGTCTATCTCTTATTATATTTACTTCCAATCTAGTTTTATTTGCATCTTTACTTTTTGCATCTATATTATAAAATACCAAAAATATATTTATCTTATCATACTATCTTTATTATATCTCACTTTTGCAAGTGGCCGTGAAGGGATTGACAACCCTTTATTGCGTTGGTTGCGAGTTCTCAGTTTGTTTGTGTAGGTGCGTGGGACATTTGAGGAGCCTCCTACTGGATTGATACCTTGGTTCTCAAAACTGAGGGAAATACTTATGCTACACTTTGCTGCATCACCCTCTCCTCTTCGAGGAAAACCAACGCAAGCTCAAGACGTAGCAGCTATACCAACAGACCTCAAGCGCATCCAAAAACTAGCCGGATGCGTGGCTGCTCTAAGCCGCTTTATCTCCAGGTTAGGAGAAAAAGCATTACCTCTTTACCGCCTTCTTCGGCGCACCGAACACTTTGTGTGGACAGATGCAACTGCGGCTGGGCTGGATGAAATAAAGACCTTATTGGCCAGTAATCTAGTACTAACAGTGCCGAATATTGATGAACCTATGCTGCTATACATAGCTACAACGCATCAAGTTGTAAGCGCAGTACTCGTTGTCGAACGAGAGGCTGACGATACAAGTTCCCGCTCCAGAAGCCGGTTTACTACGTATCCACGGTCCTAACTCCATGCAAATCCCGATACCCACACTATCAAAAATTAGCATACACGGTTTTCATGGCATCCCGGAAGCTACGACACTACTTTCAAGAGTGTTCGATTACGGTGGCCTCCGAAGTACCACTCAATGACATAATAAATAACTGCGATGCTACGGGCCAGATTGCCAAATGGGCCATTGAGCTCCTTCCGTTCGACATAACATACAAACCACGGCGGGCCATCAAGTCGCAAGTATTGGCCGACTTCGTTGCCGAATGGACAGAAGCCGAACTCCCTAAAGAGTACGACGCATACTCAAACTGGATCATGCACTTCGATGGCTCTAAAATGCTAGCCGGATTGGGAGCAGGTGTAGTCCCGACGTCTCCCACTGGAGACACGGTCCAGTACATCCTCCAAATATTATACATAGACTCCAACAATGCAGCCGAATATGAGGCTCTGTTGCACGGTCTTCGGATGGCAGTCTCTATGGGCATTCAACGCCTAGAAGTGCGCAGGGATTCAAACCTCACAATATCACAAATAAATGGAGATTTTGATGCCAAGGACCCGAAAATGGCGGCCTACCGTAATGCCGTGCCTCAAAATGTCAGCTCGGTTCGAGGGGCTCGAATTCCACAATGTGGCTCGAGAAAACAATCAAGCGGCGGATGTCCTCGCTCGCATCGGCGCTAAACGCGACCCTGTCCCACCTAACATATTCTTGGAACGGCTGTTCAAGCCATCCGTAGTATGGTAAGGGGAGTCCGGCAATACTAGCACGAATCCGAATACACCCCCAGATTCCGAACTATCAGACATGGTCGGAGGTTCTACCACCGAAATAACGTCCTCGGCCCACGAAATCATGGCTGTAATCGCCCCGTGGACCGAGCCTTTCTTGGCCTACCTGAATAGGCAGGAGCTCCCCGAAGACCAAAATTAAGCACGCTGCATTGTCCGGCGCTCTAAAGCATACAAAGTCTACAAAGGGGAACTCTACAAGAAAACTGCTACTTCAAAGATGCATCTCCGAAGAGGAAGGGCGGCAGCTCTTGGCTAAAATCCATGCCGGCCTGGGCGGGCACCACGCCGCGGCTCGAGCATTAGTCAGCAAGGCCTTCCATACAGGTTTCTATTGGCCGAGGGCCCGAGCATACGCACAAGACCTTGTCCAACATTGCGTTGGTTGCCAGCTCTTTGCCAATCAGAGTCATATGCCCCCTATCGCTCTCCAAACAATCCCCATAACTTGGCCCTTTGCGGTCTGGGGGCTGGATATGGTCGGACCTCTTAAAGGGGGAAGCCATAAGAGAAAATACTTATTGGTCACGGTGGACAAATGCACCAAATGGATAGAAGCTAAGCTAGTCAAAATGGCTGAATCCGGACCAGTAATAGACTTCATATCCGGGGTCGTAAACCGATACGGTGTCCCCCACAGCATTATCACTGATAATGGCTCAAATTTCACAGCCTACGAAGTGAAAACTTGGTGCGCAAAAATGGGCATTAAGCTCGATTACACTTCCGTCTACCATCCCCAAACAAACGGCCAGGTAGAGCGGGCAAATGGTCTCATCATGAGCGGCATAAAACCCAGACTAGTGCGATCCTTGACAGAGTCGGATACGCAGTGGGTCGAGGAGCTCGACTCCGTACTCTGGGGGCTGCGGACCACGCCAAATCGCACCACCAGAGATACACCATTTTTATGGTGTACGGCGCGGAAGCAGTATTACCTTGGGATATAATACATGATTCGCCACGCGTACGCATTTACGAAGGGAAGGAAGCCGAGAAAGATCGGCAGGATAACTCAGATGCCCTGGAGGAGGAGCGTGACGTCGCAAAAGCCTGCTCCACATTCTATCAGCAACAGGCTCGACGATATCAAAGCAGAGAAGTGCGGGCCAAAACTTACAACATTGGCGAGCTCGTTCTACATCTACCAGAGAAGAAGAAGGACAAGCTCAAACCCAAGTGGGAGGGTCCCTTCGTCATTGACAAAGTTCTCACCGGAGGAGCGTACCGCTTACATAATGCATCCGATAACAGACTCGAGCCGAACCCATGGAACGCGGCCAGAATCCGGAGATTCTACGCCTAAACGCCGAACTCAATGTTCGTCTCCTAACCCCTCCTTTTTAATTATGCGCCATCCCTTTTTCATTTCTTGACCTTTTTCTCTCTTCACACAAAGTATTCAATACAGTGCGGATTTCTGGACCACTCTGGCCGCACTAAGTGTGTAAGCAATACCTGGGGGCTTCCTATACGGAAGCTAAAAATAATTACTCACATGGCTTTCTGCCCATCACATATGCATTCTTTTTCCATATGTGCCTTTTCTTCACTATTATATGCATCGATATGACTTAAGATGTTGCCAAGCTGGGTTGCCTGGCTCTTGTGTTTATGCCCTACGTTCCCGTTAATTTGGCTAGGGCATAAGGGGAGCACCTCTGCGATTGTTACTGCCGGTTCAGCCGGATGTGTACCTCAGACTGGGTGAAGCCGAAAGCTAGCTTCCTTAAGAGAATATTCGGTCGGTGAACAAAAGATGTATTCGTTTATTATAACACAAATCCCCAGAAGTTTTGTATTCTCCGCAATCGTTCGCAGTCCAGACATGTGCATTGTCGCATGCTTACCCAGGGAAAGGAACCCCTAACGGAACTATTCTCTGTGGAAGATGTTTCTTACTATCCATGTAATATAACATAACTAGTTGGGTACTTGTTTGTTCAAGCACTTATGACCCATACGCCTGGTGTCCACGCATACCCCGGTTTTTTATAACTAAGTGGGTATTCGGACACACCCAGGACTATAGGATCCGGGGGCTGAAGCGAAAGGGTCCGCCATGACAAATGATTTTAATCCGGCTAGGGGCTAATTATGTCCATTAAAATTACGCAGTCACTTGGACTGACTATATTCCTCCTCTATACCGTTCAACATGCTATCTAGCTTACAAATCTGTTGAGAATACTTAGCGGCTAACGCTACCTGGTCATATACCAGACTCACAGGAATTTCTTGCCCATCGGGCCCCGCCGGTCCTACTTCGGCCATATGGTTCGGGTCCAGCTTGGTGTAGCGCGTCTTCACCATAGCCTAGGCTTCTCTTGCGCCTTGCCGGCAAGCGGACACCTTCCACAGTCGGAAGCGCCGCCATGCTCCTTGAAGCATATTCACAAGCTCCCCCATGCCATTCGGCAGCAAGCTTGATGGCCACAAAGCCTGAGCAACACCCTGCATCACTTGACGAGCTCGCTCGTGCAGTTGCGGAAGGTCTTGCAGTAAATCACTTGCAGATGAGGGCATCTCCTCCTCAGGGCGACCCGTTAACATTCCTGCAAGCAAAATTCTTTCAATATACTTCCTCGCCGAACTATACCACAGTTCGTCTAGGCCCTTACCGTATATGCCGCGTCGAAGCCTTTTGTTCTCCTTCAGGGAGTCCGCCAGCTGAGCACGGAGATCTTTTAACTCCACGTCCAGCTGGACTTTGGCATCTTGAAGAGTATTCTTCTCCTGCCTAACTCGCGTAAGAATGCGCTCGCCAGCCTCCAGCTCTGCCTTTTGAGCTGCGATGCGTCCTCTCTTACACCCTCCGGATTCACCCCGGGATTGTCTGCAAAATTTTCTGTTAGACTTGTCATATCAGCCATTTACTAACTGGTGCATCTTCGTACAATTGTGTCAATTGTTACCAGATGAGGGCTTTTGGGGTTCCTCTAACTTGGCAACTGCGGCCCTCAGTTCGGCCTTGCATTCCTCCAGCTCCCGAGACAATTGCCCATTCTTATCTACAAGGACATGTGCATAAATTGATCCTTAAAACAGTTGTTCCAACCGTTTCAAGTCTCAGGGGCTACTGCTACACATGCTTATTAAATTTTCTTACCCGTATATCTTTGGTATACTGGTCCGTCGCTCGGGCAAGCCCGCCTTGAGAAGCTCGGATGTACGCGTCTCCCGAATTGAACGCGTTAAATACCTCTTCGGAAAAGATGTTGTTCCAAAGTACGGCCCGTCGGCGCCGGTGATTCATGGCGCTCTCTACTTCAGAATTCGTGGCTAAGAGCATATCCGCGTTCTCTGTTGGAGAATTATGCAGCATATCCGCATTTGAAGCTGGTTCTGGAATCCGGCTGGTGGAGGCGTGGTTGGTAGGATCTCCGGATATAGTCCGGCTGCTCCTCTTCCTGCCAGAACACAAAGGATGCTATCATACTTCAAAATACCATAATCACAGCACAAGTTTTTGTCTTACCTCTGTAGCGGCGAGTCGACCCTTACCGCCTTCCTCTTGAGCCTGCCCAATCCGGACGCCCTTGGCCGACGAGTCCCTAGGGGCTCGGCCCCATGCTCCGATCGTCGTCTCTGCAAAAACACGACACTTCAAGGGTAAGGCATGGCATCTGAAGGGAGTCCTCTTCGGAGGATAGGGTTTTTCGACTTGGCTTACACACGACGTAGGAAGCATTCCAGGATAGTTGGCAGTAATGGCCACTGAGGCGCCATCACAGCTCGCTTGATAAAATATCCTGTTGACGAGCTCCACGGTAATATCCGGATCTTCTTCGAGACCTGGATCTAGGGCCCTTCCGGGGTCCTCCGGTTGCGGGGAGGGGCTGGAGATTCCTTCTACGGCCCTCCTCAGTTCCTGCTTGGGAATATCGAGGCAGATGATCTTAGCAAAGAACGCCACAATAAGTGACGTAGGGAAAGGAACGACAACTTACCCAGTTTGGGGGGTTGTACATGGAGAATCCATCTCGCGGTTTGATGTGAAGGAATTCCTCCTCTTCCCCTTTGTACAAATCGGACAATATCCTTGCCAGAGCAGTGGCGGAGTCCGGACCCTTACGGCCACAGCGGGTGGCATCATCTTCCCCGTTGAAGTGCCACATGGGCTTCCCCCGATATTGAAGTGGTTGCACTCCCCGTATTATGCATATTGCCATAACCTCGACTATCGTCAGTCCGGAGTTGGCCAGTAACTTTATCCTGCTCATCAGGTAATGTATTTCCCTGGTATCCTCCTCTTGGGGGCCTCGGGGGCGCCAGCTTAGACGTGCCCTCGGCGGGGCGTTACTGAACTGGGGGAGACCTGTCCGGACTCGATCCGGAAGGGGAACGTCATCAATGTAGAATCACTCTGAAGGCCAGTTCTCTGGTACCTTCTTGGGAGTGCCGGATAGGTATCCGGTCTCGGCAATGTGCCATACTTCGGCCCCGCCCACCTGACATAGGGATTCTCCCTGGTTGCGGGGGACAAGGCAGAACAGCTTCTTCCATAACCCGAAGTGAGGCTCGCAGCCTAAAAATAGCTCGCAAAGGGCAACGTACCCTGCTATATGTAGTATAGAGGCAGGGGTGAAATTGTGTAACTGGAGGCCGTAGAACTCCAGGATCCCGCGAAGGAACAGGTGGATAGGAAACCCGACACCCCTTAGCAGATGCGGGATGAGGCATATTTGCTCCTCTGGAGACTGTTGACGCTTGATTTTGGCAAGATACAGAGTGAAAGGGTTTTCAGCATGAAAAGTTTCACATCACCGAATGGAACAACTTTAATGTTTGGGCCATAATTATTCGGCATCATATCAAAGACCAAAACTACACTCAGATTGTCATGTTTAGGTGTTCTGAGTGCTTTTTGGTCAATTAAGCCTCCAGGACAACCTTGTATGAAGGAATGCTCTACATGAATTGTCTTCGTCTCGTCAAATCGGTCGATTTTTATATAAAAATCATCTCAATCCGAGTTCGTATGCAAAAGTTAGAGCTATCTGAATGCAGCCCTGTCAAGAGGCGAAATATGACGCGGGAGACCAGACATGTCTTGGCAAGTGTCTGACGTAATGCGTGAGTGTTTTGCCCCAGAAGATGGCCTCGAATCGGAAAACGTTCAACATAAAAGTTGTTCGTCTCGTCGAAACGGTCAAGATTGCTTTTGGGCTCGTTTCCATCCGAGATCGTTTACCACCACAAAAAAGACCCGCAAGGTGCATCCAGTTTAAACCGAGCAGTTTTGGAAAGTTCAGACAAAATCGATCCGAATTTGACTAGGGTTTTGGACGTGAATCCAAGCCTTTTCCTTGCACGAGAAGTCCAGCCGCCTCTTATATACCCAAGGGGTGACGGCCGATTGAACAACACACAATCGAACAATCAATCTACTTTTTACCCTAGTTTTACATCCCTCCCTTGTTCTTTCTCTCTCGTTCTTCGTTCGTTCTTCGTGTTGAAGGGCAGCCCATAGCCGCCGCGCGTCCAGACGGGGTCCCTCCCGGGCGCGTGGGGTTTCGGGTGCTCAAAAGCGCCCGCCGGATTGCTTGCGTACCGCGCTTCCGGACGGGTCTCCTTCGGCGCGAGCTGCGGTGCATCACCCTCGGCGTTGGAGGTACACGGTGACGTGTTCGTGTGCGAACACACTTTTTGGCGACTCCGCTGGGGAAGAAAGATCAAGAATCATCATCAACCATGTCTAATCTCCCCAAGCCCTCAGAAGTTGACGCCGATAACATCATTAAGCCCGGTCTTGATGAACTATCGGATGAATATCGCCAAGCCTCACGGGCGCCGCAAGAAGCAGCGTGAAGAGGCTTTTGAGGCGCCAAGAAGAAGCACGAGGAGGAGGATTTGGGCGTTTCTTTCAGGTTTCAAGAAGGACCGTCAAGGTAACATCACTCCGGCTGGAAACGCTAATTTTCCTCCCTCATCGATTTAACAAGATGTGATCACTGTGAGTAAAGTTTTTCTCCGAGCAAGTGGATGTGATTGAAAGTCTTGTTAGTAAGGGTAATGTGATGGCATACAATTCTTTTGTGGCTAGTGCTAATGCTCAGAAAAATATGCATCCATCATCTAGTGGTACTGTTGGTATATCTGAAAACCCTAGTCCAATTTTACCTATTTCATCGGCACCACCTATGCAACAACAATATAATATGCCGTTGAATTTTTACCCTACTCAAACCAACCAGCTTGTGGCTACACCTACATACCCTAATCATATTATGAGTGTGCCCAATTCGGCGTCAACGCCGAATCACTTTGTCACACCACCCATAGGTGCAAGCATGTTTGGTCTTCGCCGAATTATGGTTCGGCTCCCATCCCACAAGTTGCACCAATAGCTAGTACTCAGGTTGCTCCTATGTCATTGCCACAAACATCTTCATCTACCTCGGATCCAATTTTAGCTAAATTAAGGGAGGATTTGCATAAGATGTTTCAAGAAACTTTCGGAAACGAGCCGAAAGTAAAGAGTCGTGTGTATCAAAAGCCTTATCCTGAACACTTCGATGCAATTTCTTACCCTCAAGGTTATAAGGTTCCAGATTTTGTTAAATTTAGTGGTGAGGGTACGAAAAGAACTTGGGAGCATGTGAGTCAGTATCTAGCACAGCTGGGTGAAGCAGGTTCCATAGAAGAGTTGAAAGTGCGTTTATTTCCCTTGTCTTTAACTGGCACCGCATTTTCATGGTTTGCTGCTTTACCACATGGCTCAATTCTCTTATGGTCGCAATTAGAGCAAAATTTTCATGATCATTTTTATAGCGGCGATAATGAGCTAAAATTGTCACATCTTACATCGGTTAGGCAGAAACATGATGAATCGGTCACCGATTATGTCAAGAGATTTAGAGATATAAAAAACCGATGTTTTAGCTTAGTGATAACTGAGAGAGACTTGGCAGATCTTGTTCTTAATGGTTTGAAAACTCACATTAAAGAGAAGCTAGAAAGTTATGAGTTTTTGAGCATTAATCAAGTCTTACAAAAAGCTTTGGCCCAAGAGAGTCGAAGTAAAGAGGTCCATAGGTCTACAACCGATCGTCCTAGAATGCATATGGTTGAACACAATGATGATAATTCGGACGATGAGGTTGATGTCTATACTACTGAATTTGTTTGGTCCTCAAAGGCCAAACCCTATATGTGCAATGTTCTTAAGCCGATTCGCAAGAATCGTGATGAGGAGATGAGGTTTACTTTTGATATATCAAAGTGTGATAAAATATTTGATGCACTCTTGCAAGATAAGATGATTAGAATATCACACACCATACCGCCGCTTGAGGAGCTGAAACGAGTGCTTATTGCAAGTACCATAATTCATTTTATCATGCTACTAACGATTGCAATGTTTTCCGACGACAGATACAATCGCCATTAATGACGGACGATTGAATTTTGCTGAGATGTAAGTTGATAAACAACCCTTCCCGATAAACACCATGGACTTGGAGGAAAGAAAATGTTGATTCGCCTAGCATAGCCGAATCTGCTAATAAAGATAATGTTGTTATTGGTGAACCCAGAATAGCAAGGAGGCGACAAGGTCTTGGGAAGAAAGATTGTGCTTGAGAAGCAACCAGATGGCAAGGAAGTGTTGAAGATCACTATAAAGAATGCCACACTGGGAGGCAACCGCAAGTACAAGAGGATGCTCATGTTGAATTGATCAAGCCCAAGAATTCAGAAGTTGGCAAGTGGAAAAAGAATGAAACTAAGAACAAAAGAATCAAGCCAACTTTTGATATGTTGCTATCCAAATATGCAAGTCAAGCGGCCGGTTCTAGCTCTAATCAGCCATCACATTCAAAGCGTTCGAGATTGCCTCCGGAGCAAGAGTTTCAACGATATGCAAGGCTACATGGGTCAGGGGCACCGACACCATGGATGTCACAACCCTCCTATGCGCCATATTACATGAGAGGCTTCGGTGGAGGATGGGGGCAGCCCCCAATGGCTCCTTATGCTTTCCATATGGGGTGGGCAGTGAAGGAAATATGCCCTAGAGGCAATAATAAAAGTTATTATTTATTTCCTTATATCATGATAAATGTTTATTATTCATTCTAGAATTGTATTAACCGGAAACATAATACATGTGTGAATATATAGACAAACAGTATGTCACTAGTATGCCTCTACTTGACTAGCTTGTTAATCAAAGATGGTTATGTTTCCTAACCATGAACAAGGAGTTGTTATTTGATTAACAAGGTCACATCATTAGTTGAATGATCTGATTGACATGACCCATTCCGTTAGCTTAACACTTGATCGCTTAGTATGTTAATGCTTTCTTCATGACCCATACATGTTCCTATAACTATGAGATTATGCAACTCCGCCATACGGAGGAACACTTTGGTACTACCAAACGTCACAACGAATCGGGTGATTATAAAGGAGTACTACAGGTGTCTCCAAAGGTACTTGGTGGGTTGGCGATTTGAGATTAGGTTTTGTCACTCCGATTGTCGGAGAGGTATCTCCAGGCCTTCTCGGTAATGCACATCACTTAAGCCTTGCAAGCATTACAACTAATGAGTTAGTTGTGAGATGATGTATTACGGAACGAGTAAAGAGACTTACGATAACGAGATTGAACTAGGTATTAGATACCGACGATCGAATCTCGGGTAAGTAACATACCGATGACAAAGGGAACAACGTATGTCGTTATGCGGTTTGACCGATAAAGATCTTCGAGAATATGTAGGAACCAATATGGGCATCCAGGTTCCGCTATTGGTTATTGACCGAGAATGGTTCTAGGTCATGTCTACATAGTTCTCGAACCCGTAGGGTCCGCACGCTTAACGCTTCGATGACAGTTCATAATGAGTTTATAAGTATTGATGCACCAAGGTTGTTCGAGTCCCGGATGTGATCACGGACATGACGAGGAGTCTCAAATGGTCGAGACATAAAGATTGATATATTGGAAGCCTACATTTGGACATCGGAAGTGTTCCGGTGAAATCGGATTTATCGAGTACCGGAGGTTACCGGAACCCCGGGAGGTCAATGGGCCTTAATGGGCCATAGGAGAAGAGGAAGGGCAGCCCAAGGTGGGCTGCGCGCCCTCCCCTCTAGTCCGAATAGGACAAGGAAGGGGGCGCCTTCCCCTTCTCCTCCTCCAATCCTAGTCCAACTAGGAAGGGGGGAGTCCTACTCCCGGTGGGAGTAGGACTCCTCCTTGCGCGCCTCCTATAGGGCCGCCACCTCCCCTTGTCTCCTTTATATACGGGGCAGGGGCACCCCAAGACACACAAGTTGATCTACGGATCTTTCCTTAGCCGTGTGCGGTGCCCCTTCCACCATATTCCACTTCGTCATATCGTCATGAGCTTAGGCGAAGCCCTGCGCCGAGAAGTCATATCGTCATGGAGCTTAGGCGAAGCTCTGCGCCGGTGGAGCATCAACATCATCACCACGCCGTCGTCTTGTGAAACTCATCCCCGACACTTTGCTGGATCGGAGTCCGGGATCGCCATCGAGCTGAACGTGTGCTGAACACGGAGGTGCCGTGACGTTCGTACTTGGATCGGTCGGATCGTGAAGACGTCGACTACATCAACCGCGTTGTTATAACGCTTCGCTTACGGTCTCACGAGGGTACGTGGACGGACACTCTCCCTCTCGTTGCTATGCCATCACGATGGTCTTGCGTGATCGTAGGAAAATTTTTGAAATTACTACGCTCCCCAACAAGGGTATCGAGCCTGGTTTTATGCGTTGATGTCATATGCACGAGTAGAACACAAGTGAGTTGTGGGCGATACAAGTCATACTTCCTACCAGCATGTCATACTTTGGTTCAGCGGTATTGTGAGATGAAGCGGCCCGGACCGACATTACGCCAGACGCTTACGCGAGACTGGTTTCACCGCTCCGAGCACTCGTTGCTTAAAGGTGACCGCGGGTGTCTGTCTCTCACTTTAGTTGAACTGAGTGTGGCTACGCCCGGTCCTTGAGAAGGTTAAACGAGTCTATTTGACGAAGTATCGCTGTGGTTTTGATGCGAGGTAAGAACGGTTCTTGCTCAGCCCGTAGCAGCCACGTAAAACTTGCAACAACAAAGTAGAGGACGCCTAACTTGTTTTTGCAGGGCATGATGTGATGTGATGTGGTCAAGACGTGATGCTATATTGTATGAGATGATCATGTTTTGTAACCGAGTTATCGGCAATCGGCAGGAGCCATATGGTTGTCGCTTATTGTATGAAATGCAACGCCATGTAATTGCTTTACTTTATCACTAAGCGGTAGCGATAGTCGAGAAGCAATAGTTGGCGAGACGACAACGATGCTACGATGGAGATCAAGGTGTCGCGCCGGTGACGATGGTGATCATGACGGTGCTTCGAGATGGAGATCACAAGCACAAGATGATGATGGCCATATCATATCACTTATATTGATTGCATGTGATGTTTATCCTTTATACATCTTATCTTGCTTTGATTGACGGTAGCATTTTAAGATGATCTCTCACTAAAATTATCAAGACGTGTTCTCCCGAGTATGCACCGTTGCCAAAGTTCGTCGTGCCCGGACACCACGTGATGATCGGGTGTGATAAGCTCTCGTCCATCTACAACGGGTGCAAGCCAGTTTTGCACACGCAGAATACTCAGGTTAAACTTGACGAGCCTAGCATATGCAGATATGCCCTCGAACACGGAGACCGAAAGGTCGAGCGTGAATCATATAGTAGATATGATCAACATAGTGATGTTCACCATTGAAAACTACTCCATCTCACGTGATGATCGGTTATGGTTTAGTTGATTTGGATCACGTGATCACTTAGATGACTAGAGAGATGTCTGTCTAAGTGGGAGTTCTTAAGTAATATGATTAATTGAACTTTAATTTATCATGAACTTAGTCCCGGTAGTATTTTGCAGATTATGTTGTAGATCAATAGCTCGCGTTGTTGCTTCCCTGTGTTTTTATATGTGTTCCTAGAGAAAATTGTATTGAAAGATGTTAGTAGCAATGATGCGGATTGGATCCGTGATCTGAGGTTTATCCTCATTGCTGCACGAAGAATTATGTCCTTAATGCACCGCTAGGTGACAGACCTATTGCAGGAGCAGATGCGGGGCGTTATGAACGCTTGGCTAGCTCAATATGATGACTACTTGATAGTTTAGTGCACCATGCTTAACGGCTTAGAATCGGGACTTCAAAGACGTTTTGAACGTCATGGACCATATGAGATGTTCCAGGAATTGAAGTTAATATTTCAAGCAAATACCGAGTTGAGAGATATGAAGTCTCCAACAAGTTCTATAGCTAAAAGATGGAGGAGAATCGCTCAACTAGTGAGCATGTGCTCAGATTGTCCGAGTATTTCAATCGCTTGAATCAAGTGGGAGTTAATCTTCCGATAAGATAGTGATTGGCAGAATTCTCTAGTCACCATCACTAAGTTAGTAGAACTTCGTGATGAACTATAGTATGCAAGGGATGACGAAAAGATTCTCGAGCTCTTCGCGATGCTAAAATCGGCGAAGGTAGAAATCAAGAAAAACATCAAGTGTTGATGGTTGACAAGACCACTAGTCTCAAGGAAAATGGCAAAGGAAGAAGGGAACTTCAAAAGGAACGGCAAGCAAGTTGCTGCTCGAGTGAAGAAGCCCAAGTCTACACCTAAGCCCGAGACTGAGTACTTTTGCTGCAATGGAACTGGTCACCGAAGCGAACTACCCCTGAATATTTGGTGGATAAGAAGGATGGCAAAGTGAACAAGGTTATATTTGATATACAGGTTATTGATGTGTGCCTTACTAGTGTTTATAGTAGCCCCTGAGTATTTGATACTCGTTCGGTTGCTAAGATTAGTAACTCAAACAGGAGTTACGAATAAACAGAGACTAGTTGAAGGGAAGTGACGATGAGTGTTGGAAGTAGTTCCAAGATTGATATGATCATCATCGCACACTCCCTATACTTTCGGGATTAGTGTGGAACCTAAATAAGTGTTATTTGGTGTTGAGCATAAATATGATTTGATCATGTTTATTGCAATACGGTTATTCATTTAAGTAAGAGAATAAATTGTTGTTCTGTTTACATGAATAAAACCTTATATGGTTACACACCCAATGAAAATGGTTCATTGGATCTCGATCATAGTGATACACATATTCATAATATTGAAACCAAAAGATGCAAAGTTAATAATGATAGTGCAACTTATTTGTGGCAATCGCTGTTTAGGTCATATTGGTGTAAAGCGCATGAAGAAAACTCCATGCTGATGGACTTTTGGAATCACTTGATTATGAATCATTTGATGCTTGCGAACCGTGCCTTTTGGGCAAGATGACTAAAACTCCGTTCTCGGAACAATGGAACAAGCTACTGACTTATTGGAAATAATACATACCGATGTATGCGATCCAATGAATGTTGATGCTCGTGGCAAGTATCGTTATTTTCTGACCTTCACAAGATGATTTGAGTAGATATGGGTATATCTACTTGATGAAACATAAGTCTGAAATAGTTGAAAGGTTCAAAGAATTTCAGAGTGAAGTGGAAAATCATCGCAACAAGAAAATAAAGTTTCTGCGATCTGATCGTGGAGATGAATATTTGAGTTACGAGTTTGGTCTTCAATGAAAACAATGTGGAATAGTTTCACAGCTCACGCCACCGGAACACCACAACATTATGGTGTGTCCGAACGTCAGAACCGTACTTTATTTTGATATGGTGCGATCTATGATGTATCTTACCGATTTACCACTATCGCTTTGGGGTTATGCATTAGAGACAGCTGCATTCACGCTTAATAGGGCACCATCTAAATCCGCTGAGATGACACCGTATGAACTATGGTTTAGCAAGAACCTAAGCTGTCGTTTCTTAAAGTTTGAGTTGTGATGCTTATGTGAAAAAGTTTTCACCGATAAGCTCGAACCCAAATCGAGAAATGCGTCTTCATAGAATACCCAAAGGTAACTATTGGGTACACCTTCTATCACAGATCCGAAAGCAAGATATTTGTTGTTAAGATGGATCCTTTCTAGAGAAGAAGTTTCTCTCGAAAGAAGTGAGTGGGAGGAAAGTAGAACTTGATGAGGTAATTGTACCTTCTCCTTATTGGAAAGTAGTTCATCACAGAATCAGTTTCAGTGATTCCTACACCAATTAGTGAGGAAGTTAATGATGATGATCATGAAACTTCAGATCAAGTTACTACCAAACCTCGTAGGTCTTCCAGAGTAAGATCCGCACCAGAGTGGTACGGTGATCTTATTTTAGAAGTCATGTTACTAGACCATGATGAATCTACGAACTATGAGGAAGCGATGATGAGCCCAGATTCCGCGAAATGGTTTGAGACCATGAAATCTGAGATGGGATCCATATATGAGAACAAAGTGTGGACTTTGATGGAGTTGCCCGATGATCGGCAAGCCATGTTATATAAATGGATCTTCAAGAGGAAGACAGATGCTGATAGTAGTGTTACTATCTACAAAGCTCGACTTATCGCAAAAAGGTTTTCGACAAGTTCAAGGTGTTGACTACAATGAGATTTTCTCAAACTGTAGCGATTCTTAAGTCTGTCCGAATCATGTTAGCAATTGCCACATTTTATGAAATCTGGCAAATGGATGTCAAAACTACATTCTTTAATGGATTTATTAAAGAAGAGTTGTATATGATGCAACCAGAAGTTTTTTGTCAATCCTAAAGGAGCTAACAAAATGTGCAAGCTCCAGCGATCCATCAATGGACTGGTGCAAGCATCTCGGAGTTGGAATATACGCTTTGATGTGTTGATCAAAGCATATGATTTTATACAGACTTTTTGGAAAGGCCTGTATTTACAAGAAAGTGATTGGGAGCACTACAGCCTTTCTGATAAGTATATGTGTTTGACATATTGTTGATCGGAAATAATGTAGAATTATTCTGCAAAGCATAAAGGAGTGTTTTAAAGGAGTTTTTTCAAAGAAAGACCTCGTTGAAGCTGCTTACATATTGAGCATCAAGATCTATAGAGATAGATCAAGACGCTTGATAAGTTTTTTCAATAAATATATACCTTGTCAAGATTTTGAAGTAGTTCAAAATGGAACAGTCAAAGAAAAGTTCTTGCCTGTGTTGCAAAGGTGTGAAATTGAGTAAGACTCAAATCCCACCACGGCAGAAAATAGAAAAGAGAATGAAAGTCATTCCCTATGCCTCACCATAGGTTCTATAAAGTATGCTATGCTATGTACCAGACCTATTGTATACCTTGCTCTGAATTTGGCAAGGAGTACAATGGTGATCTAGGAGTAGATCAACGGACATTGGTCAAGAACATCCTTAGTGAGGACTAAGGAAATATTTCTCGATTATGGAGGTGTAAAAAGCCCGTCGAAAGAGTTACATCGATGCAAGCATTTTTACACTGATCCAGATGACTCTAAATCTCAATCTGGATACATATTGAAAGTGGGAGCAATTAGCTAGAGCAGCTCCGCAGAGCATTGTAGACATAGAATATTTGCAAAATAGATACGGCTCAATGTGATGCACCCGTTGACTAAGCTTCTCTCACGAGCAAAACATGATCATACCTTAGTACTCTTTGGGTGTTAATCACATAGCGATGTGAACTAGATTATTGACTCTAGTAAACCCTTTGGGTGTTGGTCACATGACGATGTGAACTATGGGTATTAATCACATACGAGATGTGAATATTAGTGTTGAATCACATGATGATGTGAACTAGATTATTGACTCTAGTGCAAGTGGGAGATGAAGGAAATATGCCCTAGAGGCAATAATAAAAGTTATTATTTATTTCCTTATATCATGATAAATGTTTATTATTCATGCTAGAATTGTATTAACCGGAAACATAATACATGTGTGAATATATAGACAAACAGTATGTCACTAGTATGCCTCTACTTGACTAGCTTGTTAATCAAAGATGGTTATGTTTCCTAACCATGAACAAGGAGTTGTTATTTGATTAACAAGGTCACATCATTAGTTGAATGATCTGATTGACATGACCCATTCCGTTAGCTTAACAGTTGATCGCTTAGTATGTTAATGCTTTCTTCATGACCCATACATGTTCCTATAACTATGAGATTATGCAACTCCGCCATCGGAGGAACACTTTGGTACTACCAAACGTCACAACGAATCGGGTGATTATAAAGGAGTACTACAGGTGTCTCCAAAGGTACTTGGTGGGTTGGCGATTTCGAGATTAGGTTTTGTCACTCCGATTGTCGGAGAGGTATCTCCGGCCTTCTCGGTAATGCACATCACTTAAGCCTTGCAAGCATTACAACTAATGAGTTAGTTGTGAGATGATGTATTACGGAACGAGTAAAGAGACTTACCGTAACGAGATTGAACTAGGTATTAGATACCGACGATCGAATCTCGGGTAAGTAACATACCGATGACAAAGGGAACAACGTATGTCGTTAGCGGTTTGACCGATAAAGATCTTCGAGAATATGTAGGAACCAATATGGGCATCCAGGTTCCGCTATTGGTTATTGACCGAGAATGGTTCTAGGTCATGTCTACATAGTTCTCGAACCCGTAGGGTCCGCACGCTTAACGTTTCGATGACAGTTCATAATGAGTTTATAAGTATTGATGCACCGAAGGTTGTTCGGAGTCCCGGATGTGATCACGGACATGACGAGGAGTCTCTAAATGGTCGAGACATAAAGATTGATATATTGGAAGCCTACATTTGGACATCGGAAGTGTTCCGGGTGAAATCGGGATTTTACCGGAGTACCGGGAGGTTACCGGAACCCCCCGGGAGGTCAATGGGCCTTAATGGGCCATAGGAGAAGAGGAAGGGCAGCCCAAGGTGGGCTGCGCGCCCCCCTCCCCCCTCTAGTCCGAATAGGACAAGGAAGGGGGGGGCGGCGCCCCTTCCCCCTTCTCCCCTCCTCCAATCCTAGTCCAACTAGGAAAGGGGGGGGAGTCCTACTCCCGGTGGGAGTAGGACTCTCCTTGTGCGCCTCCTATAGGGCCGCCACCTCCCCTTGTCTCCTTTATATACGGGGCAGGGGCACCCCAAGACACACAAGTTGATCTACGGATCTTTCCTTAGCCGTGTGCGGTGCCCCTTCCACCATATTCCACTTCGGTCATATCGTCATGAGCTTAGGCGAAGCCCTGCACCGGAGAAGTCATATCGTCATGAGCTTAGGCGAAGCTCTGCGTCGGTGGAGCATCAACATCATCACCACGCCGTCGTCTCGACGAAACTCATCCCGACACTTTGCTGGATCGGAGTCCGGGGATCGTCATCGAGCTGAACGTGTGCTGAACACGGAGGTGCCGTACGTTTGGTACTTGGATCGGTCGGATCGTGAAGACGTACGACTACATCAACCGCGTTGTTATAACGCTTCCGCTTACGGTCTACGAGGGTACGTGGACGGACACTCTCCCCTCTCGTTGCTATGCCATCACGATGGTCTTGCGTGATCGTAGGAAAATTTTTGAAATTACTACGTTCCCCAACAGGCAGCACCTAGAAGGCCTGCTCGTGAGAGGCTTGATTATCCCACACAAGGCCGTTTGAGATATGGTGCTAATCGGCCAACAAAAATTTCTCCAAGTAAGGCCAATAAAAAAGTGTGGCGTCTTAAGTCATCTAGTGCAGAAATTTCAGAATGCGACAAGCAAAAGGAGATCAAAAAGCCGGTTGTTGATAATCTGGCTACTTCTAATGGTGATATTGTTATTTTTCAGCAGGGTTCCATGCTTAGTGATCATGAGGCGAGCACAAGCAAGGCCAAACCAAGGGATCCCAAATATACTCAACCTAAGTGGTGTCCTCCCGGTTTAACCAAGACCATGAAAAGGAGATTACAACGCATGAGGAACCACGAGAAGGTAGAGCACAATGAGGAGAGGCAAAGGGACGAATTGTTAAGTGAAATTCGGCCCATGGCACTCACAAAACAAGTGTGGAGGCCTAAAGAAAAAGAAAACGCAGATGCTTCTACATTAGCTACAACAACAGATTCACCACCAAAAGAGGATGATGCAACCCCTATTACATCGTCCGCACCACCTGAAACATCCCCTTCAATTGAGGAATCTTTGAGCCCAATATTCACATTGGGAGACGAAGATGAGATGGTGGATTATGAATATACGCCGTTCGGGAAGGTATGGATATTAATATGGTATATTACTTACCTGCCGAAGTTTCGTGCTATAGGTGAAGAAGGGAGGTAGCCCAGCTGAATTTTGGTCCTAAGAATGCTATTTTCGAGAAGCCAAGAGAACCGGTGAAACACTTGAAGCCATTGTACCTCAAAGGTCATATTAACGGATCGCCGGTTGCTAGGATGCTCGTTGATGGTGGTGCTGTGATCAATCTTATGCCCTACTCGATCTTCAAAAAGTTGGGGTTAGATGATGATGCATTGATGAAGACCAATATGGTACTTAATGGATTCGAGGGTAAAGAAAAGACAGAGGCCAAAGGTGTGATGTGCATGGAACTCACCGTGGGAAGCAAAACTTTGGCCACCACATTCTTCATCGCCGAGGTGCAAGGTAACTATAATGTTATACTAGGTCGTGATTGGGTTCATGCTAACCAATGTGTGCCATCTACAATGCATCAATTTTTAATACAATGGATTGATGATGAGGTAGAAATCATTCACGCGGATAATTCGGCTTGTGTTGCTTTGGCCGATGCATCGGTGGATTGGAATCATCCCGATGTTACTTGCTTAACAGGGCGTGACCTCTCGGAGTTTGATTTCCTTAGTGCTACAAGGAACGGGTTCATTCCCATCTCTTTAAAACCGATTGGTGGTAATCGGTTACAAGGTATGATGTGAACCAGAAGTTAAAATCAATGGCCGATATAAAGTTATCGCCCTAAGCATAAACATGGCCGATATAAAGTTATCGCCCTAAGCATAAACATGGCCGATATGGAGATTATCGCCCTAAGCGCATATAAATGGCCGATGGAGTGTTGACATCGTCCTTAGACAAACGTTTTGCAAGTTATTTTTCGGCGCGCTAGCTTTGCCGAAAAACAGGGGGGCATGTGTTGACGCCTGATTTTGGCAAGATACAGAGTGAAAGGGTTTTCAGCATGAAAAGTTTCACATCACCGAATGGAACAACTTTAATGTTTGGACCATAATTATTCGCATCATATCAAAGACCAAAACTACACTCAGATTGTCATGTTTAGGTGTTCTGAGTGCTTTTGGTCAATTAAGCCTCCAGGACAACCTCGGATGAAGGTATGCTCTACATGAATTGTCTTCGTCTCGTCAAATCGGTCGATTTTATATAAAAATCATCTCAATCCGAGTTCGTATGCAAAAGTTAGAGCTATCTGAATGCAGCCCTGTCAAGAGGCGAAATATGACGCGGAGACCAGACATGTCTTGGCAAGTGTCTGACGTAATGCGTGAGTGTTTTGCCCCAGAAGATGGCCTCGAATCGGAAAACGTTCAACATAAAAGTTGTTCGTCTCGTCGAAACGGTCAAGATTGCTTTTGGGCTCGTTTCCATCCGAGATCGTTTACCACCACAAAAAAGACCCGCAAGGTGCAGCCAGTTTAAACCGAGCAGTTTTGGAAAGTTCGGACAAAATCGATCCGAATTTGACTAGGGTTTTGGACGTGAATCCAAGCCTTTTCCTTGCACGGGAAGTCCAGCCGCCTCTTATATAACCAAGGGCCGACGGCCGATTGAACAACACACAATCGAACAATCAATCTACTTTTTACCCTAGTTTTACATCCCTCCCTTGTTCTTTCTCTCTCGTTCTTGGTTCGTTCTTCGTGTTGAAGGGCAGCGATCCTCGAGGCTCTAGGGGCGGGCGAACCGACCTAGGGCAGCCCATAGCCGCCGCTGGCCCAGACGGGTCCTCCCGGCGCGTGGGGTTTCGGGTGCTCAAAAGCGCCCGCCGGATTGCTTGCGTACCGCGCTTCCGGACGGGTCTCCTTCGGCGCGAGCTGCGGTGCATCACCCTCGGCGTTGGAGGTACACGGTGACGTGTTCGTGTGCGAACACACTTTTTGGCGACTCCGCTGGGGAAGAAAGATCAAGAATCATCATCAACCATGTCTAATCTCCCCAAGCCCTCAGAAGTTGACGCCGATAACATCATTAAGCCCGGTCTTGATGAACTATCGGATGAATATCGCCAAGCCTACGAAGCGCGCAAGAAGCAGCGTGAAGAGGCTTTTGAGGCGCTCAAGAAGAAGCACGAGGAGGAGGATTTGGAGCGTTTTTTCAGGTTTCAAGAAGGACCGTCAAGGTAACATCACTCCGGCTGGAAACGCTAATTTTCCTCCCTCATCGATTTAACAAGATGTGATCACTGTGAGTAAAGTTTTTTCTCCAGAGCAAGTGGATGTGATTGAAAGTCTTGTTAGTAAGGGTAATGTGATGGCATACAATTCTTTTGTGGCTAGTGCTAATGCTCAGAAAAATATGCATCCATCATCTAGTGGTACTGTTGGTATATCTGAAAACCCTAGTCCAATTTTACCTATTTCATCGGCACCACCTATGCAACAACAATATAATATGCCGTTGAATTTTTACCCTACTCAAACCAACCAGCTTGTGGCTACACCTACATACCCTAATCATATTATGAGTGTGCCCAATTCGGCGTCAACGCCGAATCACTTTGTCACACCACCCATAGGTGCAAGCATGTTTGGTCTTCGCCGAATTATGGTTCGGCTCCCATCCCACAAGTTGCACCAATAGCTAGTGCTCAGGTTGCTCCTATGTCATTGCCACAAACATCTTCATCTACCTCGGATCCAATTTTAGCTAAATTAAGGGAGGATTTGCATAAGATGTTTCAAGAAACTTTCGGAAACGAGCCGAAAGTAAAGAGTCGTGTGTATCAAAAGCCTTATCCTGAACACTTCGATGCAATTTCTTACCCTCAAGGTTATAAGGTTCCAGATTTTGTTAAATTTAGTGGTGAGGGTACGAAAAGAACTTGGGAGCATGTGAGTCAGTATCTAGCACAGCTGGGTGAAGCAGGTTCCATAGAAGAGTTGAAAGTGCATTTATTTCCCTTGTCTTTAATCGCACCGCATTTTCATGGTTTGCTGCTTTACCACATGGCTCAATTCTCTTATGGTCGCAATTAGAGCAAAATTTTCATGATCATTTTATAGCGGCGATAATGAGCTAAAATTGTCACATCTTACATCGGTTAGGCAGAAACATGATGAATCGGTCACCGATTATGTCAAGAGATTTAGAGATATAAAAAACCGATGTTTTAGCTTAGTGATAACTGAGAGAGACTTGGCAGATCTTGTTCTTAATGGTTTGAAAACTCACATTAAAGAGAAGCTAGAAAGTTATGAGTTTTGAGCATTAATCAAGTCTTACAAAAGCTTTGGCCCAAGAGAGTCGAAGTAAAGAGGTCCATAGGTCTACAACCGATCGTCCTAGAATGCATATGGTTGAACACAATGATGATAATTCGGACGATGAGGTTGATGTCTATACTACTGAATTTGTTTGGTCCTCAAAGGCCAAACCCTATATGTGCAATGCTCTTAAGCCGATTCGCAAGAATCGTGATGAGGAGATGAGGTTTACTTTTGATATATCAAAGTGTGATAAAATATTTGATGCACTCTTGCAAGATAAGATGATTAGAATATCACACACCATACCGCCGTTTGAGGAGCTGAAACGGAGTGCTTATTGCAAGTACCATAATTCATTTTCTCATGCTACTAACGATTGCAATGTTTTCCGACGACAGATACAATCGGCCATTAATGACGGACGATTGAATTTTGCTGAGATGTAAGTTGATAAACAACCCTTCCCGATAAACACCATGGACTTGGAGGGAAAGAAAATGTTGATTCGGCCTAGCATAGCCGAATCTGCTAATAAAGATAATGTTGTTATTGGTGAACCCAGGAATAGCAAGGAGGGCGACAAGGTCTTGGGAAGAAAGATTGTGCTTGAGAAGCAACCAGATGGCAAGGAAGTGTTGAAGATCACTATAAAGAATGCCACACTCGGGGGGCAACCGCAAGTACAAGAGGATGCTCATGTTGAATTGATCAAGCCCAAGAATTCAGAAGTTGGCAAGTGGAAAAAGAATGAAACTAAGAACAAAAGAATCAAGCCAACTTTTGATATGTTGCTATCCAAATATGCAAGTCAAGCGGCCGGTTCTAGCTCTAATCAGCCATCACATTCAAAGCGTTCGAGATTGCCTCCGGAGCAAGAGTTTCAACGATATGCAAGGCTACATGGGTCAGGGCACCGACACCATGGATGTCACAACCCTCCTATCGCCATATTACATGAGAGGCTTCGTGGAGGATGGGGCAGCCCCAATGGCTCCTTATGCTTTCCATATGGGGTGGGCAGCACCTAGAAGGCCTGCTCGTGAGAGGCTTTATTATCCCACACAAGGCCGTTTGAGATACGGTGCTAATCGGCCAACAAAAATTTCTCCAAGTAAGGCCAATAAAAAAGTGTGGCGTCTTAAGTCATCTAGTGCAGAAATTTCAGAATGCGACAAGCAAAAGGAGATCAAAAAGCCGGTTGTTGATAATCTGGCTACTTCTAATGGTGATATTGTTATTTTTCAGCAGGGTTCCATGCTTAGTGATCATGAGGCGAGCACAAGCAAGGCCAAACCAAGGGATCCCAAATATACTCAACCTAAGTGGTGTCCTCCGGTTTAACCAAGACCATGAAAAGGAGATTACAACGCATGAGGAACCACGAGAAGGTAGAGCACAATGAGGAGAGGCAAAGGGACGAATTGTTAAGTGAAATTCGGCCCATGGCACTCACAAAACAAGTGTGGAGGCCTAAAGAAAAAGAAAACGCAGATGCTTCTACATTAGCTACAACAACAGATTCACCACCAAAAGAGGATGATGCAACCCCTATTACATCGTCCGCACCACCTGAAACATCCCCTTCAATTGAGGAATCTTTGAGCCCAATATTCACATTGGGAGACGAAGATGAGATGGTGGATTATGAATATACGCCGGTTCGGGAAGGTATGGATATTAATATGGTATATTACTTACCTGCCGAAGTTTACGTGCTATAGGTGAAGAAGGGAGGTAGCCCAGCTGAATTTTGGTCCTAAGAATGCTATTTTCGAGAAGCCAAGAGAACCGTGAAACACTTGAAGCCATTGTACCTCAAAGGTCATATTAACGGATCGCCGGTTGCTAGGATGCTCGTTGATGGTGGTGCTGTGATCAATCTTATGCCCTACTCGATCTTCAAAAAGTTGGGGTTAGATGATGATGCATTGATGAAGACCAATATGGTACTTAATGGATTCGAGGGTAAAGAAAAGACAGAGGCCAAAGGTGTGATGTGCATGGAACTCACCGTGGGAAGCAAACTTTGGCCACCACATTCTTCATCACCGAGGTGCAAGGTAACTATAATGTTATACTAGGTCGTGATTGGGTTCATGCTAACCAATGTGTGCCATCTACAATGCATCAATTTTTAATACAATGGATTTATGATGAGGTAGAAATCATTCACGCGGATAATTCGGCTTGTGTTGCTTTGGCCGATGCATCGGTGGATTGGAATCATCCCGATGTTACTTGCTTAACAGGGCGTGACCTCTCGGAGTTTGATTTCCTTAGTGCTACAAGGAACGGGTTCATTCCCATCTCTTTAAAACCGATTGGTGGTAATCGGTTACAAGGTATGATGTGAACCAGAAGTTAAAATCAATGGCCGATATAAAGTTATCGCCCTAAGCATAAACATGGCCGATATAAAGTTATCGCCCTAAGCATAAACATGGCCGATATAGAGATTATCGCCCTAAGCGCATATAAATGGCCGATGGAGTGTTGACATCGTCCTTAGACAAACGTTTTGCAAGTTATTTTTCGGCGCGCTAGCTTTGCCGAAAAACAGGGGGGCATGTGTTGACGCCTGATTTTGGCAAGATACAAAGTGAAAGGGTTTTCAGCATGAAAAGTTTCACATCACCGAATGGAACAACTTTAATGTTTGGACCATAATTATTCGGCATCATATCAAAGACCAAAACTACACTCAGATTGTCATGTTTAGGTGTTCTGAGTGCTTTTTGGTCAATTAAGCCTCCAGGACAACCTCGGATGAAGGAATGCTCTACATGAATTCTCTTCGTCTCGTCAAATCGGTCGATTTTTATATAAAAATCATCTCAATCCGAGTTCGTATGCAAAAGTTAGAGCTATCTGAATGCAGCCCTGTCAAGAGGCGAAATATGACGCGGGAGACCAGACATGTCTTGGCAAGTGTCTGACGTAATGCGTGAGTGTTTTGCCCCAGAAGATGGCCTCGAATCGGAAAACGTTCAACATAAAAGTTGTTCGTCTCGTCGAAACGGTCAAGATTGCTTTTGGGCTCGTTTCCATCCGAGATCGTTTACCACCACAAAAAAGACCCGCAAGGTGCAGCCAGTTTAAACCGAGCAGTTTTGGAAAGTTCGGACAAAATCGATCCGAATTTGACTAGGGTTTTGGACGTGAATCCAAGCCTTTTCCTTGCACGGGAAGTTCAGCCGCCTCTTATATACCCAAGGGTCGACGGCCGATTGAACAACACACAATCGAACAATCAATCTACTTTTTACCCTAGTTTTACATCCCTCCCTTGTTCTTTCTCTCTCGTTCTTGGTTCGTTCTTCGTGTTGAAGGGCAGCGATCCTCGAGGCTCTAGGGGCGGGCGAACCGAACTAGGGCAGCCCATAGCCGCCGCGCGTCCAGACGGGGTCCCTCCCGGGCGCGTGGGGTTTCGGGTGCTCAAAAGCGCCCGCCGGATTGCTTGCGTACCGCGCTTCCGGACGGGTCTCCTTCGGCGCGAGCTGCGGTGCATCACCCTCGGCGTTGGAGGTACACGGTGACGTGTTCGTGTGCGAACAGAGACGGATTCAGAGATC
The DNA here is from genome assembly GCA_021605205.1 of Aegilops longissima. Lineage (NCBI taxonomy): Eukaryota > Viridiplantae > Streptophyta > Magnoliopsida > Poales > Poaceae > Aegilops > Aegilops longissima. The sequence continues at coordinate 23,141,159 of CM038680.1, forward strand.
TCCCCGCTTGCTCCCCGCCATTATAGGTGGCTATTCTGGGTCGGACAGGGACCATGAATGCTGGTGGAAGAAACCCTTTGATTTGTAACTCGATCAAATGGCTATGGGGAACTGAACACTCTTCCAAGTCCCCCGGCTTGGGACGAGGAGAGCGAGCAAAAGAGCTGTGACGACCAGCCATGTTGGAATGGTTTTTCCGGAGCGCTCTGTTGGATGCTTGCTCGAGGGGGAGGAGTGAGGTTTGGATCTGAGAATCCCCGTCTCTTCAAATAGGCAATCAGCCCAAAAGATTGAGGGTGGTAAATGCGGAAAACACCTCGGCTCCTCGCATTCGCTCGACACGTGGAAATGGTCATTATTGAGGCACTGAAGCCAAGGAGTACAACATTGATGGAGTTCCGGACACTATTCGTCGTAACAAGTATTTTGGAGTATTCGGAGATGGAACCCTCCCTGCAATGATGAAGACAAGACTGCGCGCTGGACTCATCGTCATTGAAGCCTGGTTCAGGGGCTACTGAGGGAGTCCTGAATTAGGGGGTATCCGGACAGCCGGACTGTATACAACGTCCGGACCATTGAAGCGTGAAGATACAAGACTCAAGACTTCGGCCCATATCCGGATGGGACTTTCCTTGGCGTGGAAGGCAAGCTTGGCGATCCAGATATTGTATTTCCTTCCTTGTAACCGACTCCATGTAAACCATAGCCCTCTCCGGTGTCTATATAAACCGGATAGGTTTGTCCTTAGAAGGCCGACCACAATTACAATCATACCATCATAGGCTAGCTTCTAGGGTTTTGCCTCTACGATCTCGTGGTAGATCTACTCTTGTACTACCCATCTCTTCAACATTAATCAAGCCGGAAGTAGGGTTTTACCTCCATCGAGAGGGCCCGAACCTGGGTAAACATTTGTGTCCCTTGCTTCCTGTTACCATCAGCCTAGACGCACAGATCGGGACCCCCTACCCGAGATCCGCAGGTTTTGACACCGACACATGTGATCACTTAGAGGATTAGAGAGATGTCTTTCTAAGTGGGATTTCTTAAGTAATATGATTAATTGAACTTAAATTTATCATGAACTTAGTACCTGATAGTATCTTGCTTGTCTATGTTTGATTGTAGATAGATGACCCGTGTTGTTATTCCGTTGAATTTTAATGCGTTCCTTGAGAAAGCAAAGTTGAAAGATGATGGTAGCAATTACACGGACTGGGTCCGTAACTTGAGGATTATCCTCATTGCTGCACAGAAGAATTACGTCCTGGAAGCACCGCTGGGTGCCAGGCCTGCTGCTGATGCAACTGACGACGTTAAGAACGTCTGGCAGAGCAAAGCTGATGACTACTCGATAGTTCAATGTGTGATGTCTACTACACAACCTTCTTCTTGTAGACATTGTTGGGCCTGCAAGTGCACAGGTTTGTAGGACAGTAGGCAATTTCCCTCAAGTGGATGACCTAAGGTTTATCAATCCGTGGGAGGCGTAGGATGAAGATGGTCTCTCTCAAACAACCCTGCAACCAAATAACAAAGAGTCTCTTGTGTCCCCAACACACCCAATAAAATGGTAAATTGTATAGGTGCACTAGTTCGGCGAAGAGATGGTGATACAAGCGCAATATGGATGGTAGATAATGGTATTTGTAATCTGAAAATATAAAAACAGCAAGGTAAATAGTGGTAAAAGTGAGCGTAAACGGTATTGCAATGATAGGAAACAAGGCCTAGGGTTCATACTTTCACTAGTGCAAGTTCTCTCAACAATAATAACATAGATAGATCATATAACAAGCCCTCAACATGCAACAAAGAGTCACTCCAAAGCCACTAATAGTGGAGAACGAACGTAGAGATTATGGTAGGGTACAAAACCACCTCAAAGTTATCCTTTCTGTTCTATCTATTCAAGAGTTTGTAGTAAAATAACATAAAGCTATTCTTTCCGCTCAATCTATCATAGAGTTCATACTAGAATAACACCTTAAGACACAAATCAATCAAAACCCTAATGTCACCTAGATACTCCATTGTCACCTCAAGTATCCGTGGGCATGATTATACGATATGCATCACATAATGTCAGATTCATCCAACCAACACAAAGTACTTCAAAGAGAGCCCCAAAGTTTCTACCGGAGAGTCAAGAACGTGTGCCAACCCCTATGCATAGGTTCATGGGCGGAACCCGCAAGTTGGTCACCAAAACATACATGAAGTGGCACATGATATCCCATTGTCACCACAGATAAGCACGGCAAGACATACATCAAGTGTTCTCAAGAAAGACTCAATCCCATAAGATAACTTCAAAGGGGAAACTCAGTTCATCACAAGAGAGTAGAGGGGGTGTAACATCATAAGATCCAACTATAATAGCAAAGCTCGGGTTACATCAAGATCGTGCCATAGAGGGAACACGAGAGAGAACACGAGAGAGAGAGAGAGAGAGAGAGAGATCAAACACATAGCTACTGGTACATACCCTCAGCCCCGAGGGTGAACTACTCCCTCCTCGTCATGGATAGCGCCAGGATGATGAAGATGGCCACCGGTGATGGGTTCCCCCTCCGGCAGGGTGCCGGAATGGGCTCCCGAGAGGTTTTTGGTGGCTACAGAGGCTTGCGGCGGCGGAACTCCCGATCTATCTTCTGTTCTGGAAGTTTTACGATACGTAGGTATATATGGGTGAAAGGAGTACGTCGGTGGACCGAAGGGGGGGCCACGAGGCAGGGGGGGCGCCCCCCACCCTCGTGAGCACCTCCCTTCTTTCCTGACGTGCACTCCAAGTCCATCGGGTGGCTATCCTTCCAAAAATAACTTCTCCAGTTGATTTCATTCCGTTTCGACTCCGTTTGATATTCCTTTTCCTCGAAACACTGAAATAGGCATAATACAGCAAATCTGGGCTGGTCCTGCGGTTAGTAGGTTAGTCCCAAAAATAATATAAAAGTGGATAATAAAGCCCAATATTGCCCAAAACAGTAGATAATATAGCATGGAGCAATCTAAAATTATAGATACGTTGGAGACGTATCAATGTTCGTTGCTTTACGGCTTAGAACCGGGACTTCAACGACGTTTTGAACGTCATGGAGCATATGAGATGTTCCAGGAGTTGAAGTTAATATTTCAAGCATGAGAGATATGAAGTCTCCAATAAGTTCTACAGCTGCAAGATGGAGGAGAATAGTTCTGTCAGTGAGCATATACTCAGGATGTCTGGGTATAATAATCACTTGATTCAACTGGGAGTTAATCTTCCAGATGATAGCATCAATGACAGAATTCTCCAATCACTGCCACCAAGCTACAAGAGCTTCGTGATGAACTATAATATGCAAGGGATGGATAAGACAATTCCCGAGCTCTTCGCAATGCTAAAGGCTGCGGAGGTAGAAATCAAGAAGGAGCATCAAGTGTTGATGGTCAATAAGACCACCAGTTTAAAGAAGAAGGGCAAAGGGAAGAAGAAGGGGAACTTCAAGAAGAACACCAAGCAAGTTGCTGCTCGGGAGAAGAAACCCAAGTCTGGACCTATGCCTGAAACTGAGTGCTTCTACTGCAAGCAGACTGGTCACTGGAAGCGGAACTGCCCCAAGTATTTGGCGGATAAGAAGGATGGCAAGGTGAAGAAAGGTATATGTGATATACTTGTTATTGATGTGTACCTTACTAGAGCTCGCAGTAGCACCTGGGTATTTGATACTGGTTCTGTTGCTAATATTTGCAACTCGAAACAGGGACTACAGACACTGGCCAAGGACGAGGTGACGATGTGCGTGGGAAATGGTTCGAAAGTCGATGTGACCGCGGTCGGCACGCTACCTCTACATCTACCTTCGGGATTAGTTTTAGACCTAAATAATTATTATTTGGTGCCAGCGTTGAGCATGAACATTATATCTGGATCTTGTTTGATGCGAGACGGTTATTCATTTAAACAGAGAATAATGGTTGTTCTATTCATATGAGTAATATCTTTTATGGTCATGCACCCTTGAAGAGTGGTCTATTTTTGATGAATCTCGATAGTAGTGATACACATATTCATAATGTTGAAGCCAAAAATGCGGAGTTGATAAGGATAAGTGCAACTTATTTGTGGCACTGCCATTTAGGTCATATTGGTGTAAAGCGCATGAAGAAACTCCATATTGATGGACTTTTGGAACCACTTGATTATCAATCACTTGGTACTTGCGAACCGTGCCTTATGGGCAAGATGACCAAAACGCCGTTCTCCGGTACTATGGAGAGAGCAACAGATTTGTTGGAAATCATACATACAGATGTATGTGATCCGATGAATGTTGAGGCTCGTGGCGGATATCGTTATTTTTTCACCTTCACTGATGATTTAAGCAGATATGGGTACATCTACATAATGAAGCATCAGTCTGAAACATTTGAAAAGTTCAAAGAATTTCAGAGTGAAGTTGAAAATCATCGTAAGAAGAAAATAAAGTTTCTACGATCTGATCGTGGAGGAGAATATTTGAATTACGAGTTTGGTCTACATTTGAAACAATGCGGAATAGTTTCGCAACTCACGCCACCTGGAACACCACAGCGTAATGGTGTGTCCGAACGTCGTAATCGTACTTTACTAGATATGGTGCGATCGATGATGTCTCTTACTGATTCACCGCTATCGTTTTGGGGTTATGCTTTAGAGACGGCCGCATTCACGTTAAATAGGGCACCATCAAAATCCATTGAGACGACGACTTATGAACTGTGGTTTGGCAAGAAACCAAAGTTGTTGTTTCTGAAAGTTTGGGGCTGCGATGCTTATGTGAAAAAGCTTCAACCTGATAAGCTTGAACCCAAATCGGAGAAATGTGCCTTCATAGGATACCCAAAGGAGACTGTTGGGTACACCTTCTATCACATATCCGAAGGCAATACATTCATTGCTAAGAATGGATCCTTTCTAGAGAAGGAGTTTCTCTCGAAAGAAGTGAGTGGGAGGAAAGTAGAACTTGATGAGGTAACTGTACCTGCTCCGTTATTGGAAAGTAGTTCATCACAGAAACCGGTTTCCGTGACGTCTACACCAATTAGTGAGGAAGTTAATGATGATGATCATAGAACTTCAGATCAAGTTGTTACTAAACCTTGTAGATCAACCAGAGTAAGATCCGCACCAGGGTTGTACGGTAATCCTGTTCTGGAAGTCATGCTACTAGATCATGATGAACCTACGAACTATGAAGAAGCGATGGTGAGCCCAGATTCCGCAAAATGGCTTGAAGCCATGAAATCTGAGATGGGATCCATGTATGAGAACAAAGTGTGGACTTTGGTTGACTTGCCCGATGATCGGCAAGCAATTGAGAATAAATGGATCTTCAAGAAGAAGACTGACGCTGACGGTAATGTTATTGTCTACAAAGCTCAACTTGTTGCGAAAGGTTTACGACAAGTTCAAGGGATTGACTACGATGAGACCTTCTCACCCGTAGCGATGCTTAAGTCTGTCCGAATCATGTTAGCAATTGCCACATTTTATGATTATGAAATTTGGCAAATGGATGTCAAAACTGCGTTCCTGAATGGATTTCTGGAAGAAGAGTTGTATATGATGCAACCGGAAGGTTTTGTCGATCCAAAGGAGCTAACAAAGTGTGCAAGCTCCAAAGATCCATTTATGGACTGGTGCAAGCCTCTCGAGTTAGAATAAATGCTTTGATAGTGTGATCAAAGCATTTGGTTTTGTATGAACTTTTGGAGAAGCCTATATTTACAAGAAAGTGAGTGGGAGCTCAGAGCATTTCTGATATTATATGTGGATGACATATTACTGATTGGAAATGATATAGAATTTCTGGATAGCATAAAGGGATACTTGAATAAGAGTATTTCGATGAAAGACCTCGGTGAAGCTGCTTATATATTGGACATCAAGATCTATAGAGATAGATCAAGACGCTTAATTGGACTTTCACAAAGCACATACCTTGACAAGGTTTTGAAGAAGTTCAAAATGGATCAAGCAAAGAAAGGGTTCTTGCCTGTGTTACAAGGTGTGAAGTTGAGTAAGACTCAATGCCCGACCACTGTAGAAGATAGAGAGAAAATGAAAGATGTTCCCTATGCTTCAGCCATAGGCTCTATCATGTATGCAATGCTGTGTACCAGACCTGATGTGTGCCTTGCTATAAGTCTAGCAGGGAGGTATCAAAGTAATCCAGGAGTGGATCACTGGACAGCGGTCAAGAACATCCTGAAATACCTAAAAAGGAATAAGGATATGTTTCTTGTTTATGGAGGTGACAAAGAGCTCATCGTACATGGTTATGTTGATGCAAGATTTGACACTGATCTGAACGATTCTAAATCGCAAACCGGATACGTGTTTACATTGAACGGTGGAGCAATCAGTTGGTGCAGTTCTAAACAAAGCGTCGTGGCGGGATCTACGTGTGAAGCGGAGTACATAGCTGCTTCGGAAGCAGCAAATGAAGGAGTCTGGATGAAGGAGTTCATATCCGATCTAGGTGTCATACCTAGTGCATCGGGTCCAATGAAAATCTTTTGTGACAATACTGGAGCAATAGCCATGGCGAAGGAATCCAGGTTTCACAAGAGAACCAAGCACATCAAGATACGCTTCAATTCCATCCGGGATCTAGTCCAAGTGCGAGACATAGAAATTTGCAAAATACATACGAATCTGAATGTTGCAGACCCGTTAACTAAGCCTCTTCCACGAGCAAAACATGATCAGCACCAAGGCTCCAAGGGTGTTAGAATCATTACTGTGTAATCTAGATTATTGACTCTAGTGCCAGTGGGAGACTGAAGGAAATATGCCCTAGAGGCAATAATAAAGGTATTATTTATTTCCTTATATCATGATAAATTTTTATTATTCATGCTAGAATTGTATTAACCAGAAACATAATACATCTGTGAATACATAGACAAACATAGTGTCACTAGTATGGTTATGTTTCCTAACCATAGACATGAGTTGTCATTTGATTAACGAGATCACATCATTAGGAGAATGATGTGATTGACATGACCCATTCTGTTAGCTTAGCACGCGATCGTTTAGTATGTTGCTATTGCTTCCTTCATGACTAGTACTCCCTGTGTCCCATTATATAAGAACGTTTTTGACACTACACTAGCTAGTGTCAAAAACGTTCTTATATTATGGGACGGAGGGAGTACAAAGAAAGAGATAGAGAGGAGTAAAAAAATACACTTATAGCCAACCTTGTTGTAGTATGAGTGACTAAGTGATGACTATGTATAACATGCCAACATCAGATAGCCTAATGCACCGTGTTAAATCTCCAAGGGCGCGACCATGATACGGGCTGCTGGCAGCCCTTGGATCTGAGATCAAACGGTCGCATGCTAAGTTGCTGAAAATTTTAAGAATAACCCTCCAGGATAGGATATTCACCCATAGGTCTAGAATCACGCCATGCAACCGTTCGATCTCAGATCCAAGGGCTCTCGGAAGCCCGTATCATGGGAGAATGGAAAGCCACTACCCTGCCGTTCGCATGCTGGCAGTTTGCTCCTACTCGTCCCCGCACGTCCTTTAATACTACAGCGGTTCGCTCCTAGTCGTCTCGTCCATTCACATTACGGCAGTTCCACTAATCCTAACCCTCCTCCCAAATCCATGGCGTCCCAAATCTCCCCGATCGGCGGTGAGTACAAGGTTAGAACCATCACCAGCGATGAGTTCAACGTCATCTACACCCGTACTTCCGAGACGGTGAAAGGATGCCTTTCTCGCTTCAGACGCATGTTCAAAAACTCACATGATGAGTGGGTCGTTGGGCTAGATGTTGAGTACACCACAGTCGTGGGACGAGAGAAGGATCTAAAGGACGAAGAGAGGAAGAAGCCCGCCGTGATCCAGGTTTGCGTACATAACGTTTGCTTGGTCTACCACATATGCCATGCCGACGTTGAGTGCCGGGATTTTAAGAACTTCCTCGAGGACAAAACAGTCAAATTAGTTACTGTAGACTTTGGTAAAGACAAAGAAGTCCTGCGTCGGATAGGCCTCGTTGTAGGCAACCCCTTCGACCTCCAGAAGAATTGGCTGGTGCCCTCTCGTCAGCCTTCAATGCTGACCCTAGCAGGAGCCATGGTTCATCCTTCGTACGGTAAACTGGAGAAACCTCATTACACGTCTCATCGTCATGAATGGCAGCGGAATGTACTAGATATAGACCACATCCAGTACGCTGCAATGGATGGCTACCTTTTTCTCAATATCTACAAGGGTTGGATGAAGAGCAACATCCAAGTTGGCGGTTCAAGCAAAGAAGTATCGGCCAAGAGGAAGAGGGACAAGGACGAAGGGGCTGTTTGGTTCTAGGCCTATTATTGCCACACTTTGCCACACATTTTTGCCAAGCTTGCCTAAGGTTAGTTCATCAAAATGAGAGCCACAAATTGGCAAGCCTAAGGGAATCTTGCCACATTTTTTATGCGTATGCCATGTGGGGCCCAAGTGTGGCTTGCCTAAGATGTGGCTTGAACCAAACACTCACCTAAGTTGGTCAAACTTGCCTAACTTTAGGTGTGGCAATCTTTGGCAAAGTTAGTCACAAACCAAACAGGCCCGAAGTCGAGGACGTGGACGAGGACTGCGAGTAAGGTGGCAGTGTCGTTGCTCATGGTGGTTCTAAACTTCTAATGCAGTGTCTACCGGATTAGTTGCATAGTTTAATTTCAGGTGTGCTTAGTTTAATTTGAGGGGTGTGTTGTGCTGAGCCACCAGCAGAACTATGTTACGTTTCTTCTCGTTACTTTAACTCTTCAGTATGTACATACTAGTACTAGTATTTATTTAATAGAATTTAGCACCCCAATTAAGCACGTACTAGCTTTTTTAATAGTATTATATGCATAATTTGGTGACGAGCGCTCTTTATATGTACCACCTTTTTTTAAAATTTCAATTTTTGCTCCATGGCGCAATCCATCGATAGTGGAGTACTACTGTACAAAAGTATACATTTTTTAAAAGGCTAGCATACTGTTCATCACATATATATATATATATATATATATATATATATATATATATATATATATATATATATATATATATATATATAGCCAGTTAAATTCTCAACCTAGAACGACGTGCATGCCATGTAGTAAACCGATACGGAGGAAGTATAGTAAAAATGAGGTGATTTTACCGAGCGATCGGCGGGGGAGCATGGCCTGTCATGCGGTCCCACGTGTCATCATGTACCAAGGCGATGCGCGTGTCCCTCTTGAGGCAGAAGCAATACTAATACTCCTACGTGGTTTGAGATGATATCGAACCGAAGTGTGAAATAATGGTTGCTTCGTCCGTCTGGGAAGGTGCGGCATTGTGATTTGACGTCTCATTGCTCATTACTACTACTGGGCCGGTACGAGTGGGGTGCGTCCCCCCTGCTGTTCTGCACTGTTATTTGGTGTTTGACACGTCGACCCGGTTGCTATATGTCCCACATGGCGACGGGAAGTACAGAATTCAGGAAAGGGAGCGTCGACGGAGGAGTATACTACAGAATTCATGAAAGGGAGCGACTTAGTTTTGGAAAAATCTGTTTATACGGAGTACATACCCACTAGGATTTATAGGGCTCATCTAAAAAAATTCGTTTTTCCGTTTGATAAGTCTCAATTCTACTATACTAGTAGTAGTACCATTACATGTTGGATTTCGAGGTGCGTTAGATCACCCGACGCAAGCAGTGTCAAGATGAAACTAACCAATGCATGTACAAGTTCATGGAAATTTAGTGGTCATTCATGCATTCGTTCTAATTAATTCCTCGGTAAACATAACTTCTTGAGAAAAATGAGTGTACTGTGCAAACTACAAAATTAATTCAACCACTCACCGTCTACCTTGGTTGGAGAGATTTTGAAATTGAGCCATAAACTGGAAAGGAGGGAGTAGTAACTTTTGTCTCGATTACTATTTGTGGCCTTGTATAGATGAAAAATGTATTTTTTTATAGTGGCCTTGTATAAGTAAATAGAGGGAGTACTAACCAAAGTACGTAGTAGGGACGAGGAGTAAACGGAGGGAGTAGTAAAATTTTCTCCTCGTGGTGCGAGCCACCGCGCGCGTGGGCGAGGGAGCGGGCGTAAAGGCGTACAGTAGTACTCCTAGTAAGCTTCACCTCATCCTGCGAGCCACCGCGCCCGTAGGCGGGGGAGATGGCGTACTAAGCAAGTTTCTCCTCGTTCTGTGAGTTGACGGGACACATCAAAAGTACTCCAGTGTATAGAGCCTTGCCTCTAAGGTAGGCCCCACATGGTTTGCCTCTTTTTTTAATTTAACATAACGCGTCAAGTCGCAATTTGTTTGTTCACCCGTGGTAGACGATCCTCCCTCCACCAAGTGGACAACCAGTACACGTGCCAAATTACCACGTGGGCTGCATTTTTCATACAGAAATGAGCTCCACCGTGTACCCGCGCGGGTGTGGTTGGGAAAGAGACAGGAGTACGAGCATCATGCGTGCACCTCTTCTCTTCGTGCACGTCCCCCACCTACGTGGATGTGTGTGAGAGAGATACAAACCTAGACACAATGCGCCATCCATCCCCATGCCTCCGCCTAGTCCGACCACCAGTCACCACCACGGCACCACGCCCCACTCCTCCTCACCTTATCTCTCATATTTCTTCCTCCATTTTTATATACAAGGGGCCACTATCAAAATTACAATTTGCAGATATACAAGGCCACTAACACTAATCGATGCAATATTAATGGTGTTTGCCTCGTAGTACTACTACCTCTGTCCGGGTTTATTGGTCCCATTGTATTTTGTGCCAAATTTTGACATAGACTAAACTAAGAAAATGTTCACGCATGTCACCAAACATTATATTTTTCAAAACTATGTTCAAATACGAATCCAATGAGATAATTTTTCTTGACATGCATTAACATTTTGTTAGTTAAATCTTTAGTCAAAATTTGGCACAAACTATAAAAGGGACCTATAAACCAGGACGGAGGTAGTAGCAAAGGAGGACATTAATTATCCCTTGCATGCATGCGGGAGTTTGTAAAAAATGCATCTTGATGTCCCGTGCAATGCACGGGCATCTTGCTAGTCCATGAAAACAACACACGGCAAACGAGGGATTTGAATCTGTTGGGAGGGGCTGTTTGGATCTTGCCCGGGGTAGCCAAAATATTGGCGACCCTTTTGTCCACCGGTGCCTTTGCCACCGATGAACGAGGAACGTCTCGGGTGCTCATGCTATCACGCATCCTCCAGCGTGCACGTTGGAGACGAGCTCGCACGAGGTGTGTTTTTTTGTCCCACAACGCCGCCCGAGCCGCCCGCAGACCGACCGGCGACCCGCAAATTACGCCATCCAACCGTAGCCGCACACATTATGACAGCAACTCAACCAACCGGACGAAATTCACGCAAACACGTAGAAAAACTGATATTTCATATAAACAACGACGGAAATCATATAAAATACCGGATTTTCACACAAACATGACGGATTTCATTACATTCAAATGAACTACGCGGTGCTAGTTCTAGACAGCACAAGTATATAATACCTGGCCTAAATGGTCGCCCGCTGATCGATTTGTGTTCCTCATGCCCGGCAGCACGATCACCGGACTGCCGGGAGCCCCGGAGGTATATGCTTCAGCGCAAAGGACGGCTCGCTTCCCCACTACCCAACTGATATCATTGGCTGGTGCCGAAGATGATGGTGGCCGGCACCGGTTCGAGTTCATCACCGGCCACTACTTCGCCATGGTCGGCACCGGCTCGAGTTCATCCTAACATTGACCTCTTCCGTGGAGCCCATGCGGGATCGACGAAGGGCCTCGCAACAAAAGGATCTGGCAAGACACCTACTGTGTACGCCGGCGTCGCCTCCGCGGTGGCCTGCATGGGACCCAAGCAGCGGCGGCCTCCCGTGTTCTACTTCTCCTTGATGATGGCGGCGGATGCGGAGGCGCTGGCCACCGACTCGTCACTCTCCGCGCACCCGGCTTCTGACGCTGCTTGCATGGCGTGGCCGCCGGCATGGGAGTCTCGGCTACAGAAACGGGAGATGCGGTACGAGGCGGCAGCGTGGACGGCAGCAACGACGCCTGTGCGCCGCTCCTCGTCGAGCTGGCCTGGAGCGGCGAGTTGCTGAACCGCGAGCCGGCTTGGGGCGGCAACTGGCTCCGTCGGGCGAGGGAAGGGAGGTGGATCAGCGAGCTGCATAGCTCGTATCCGACGGACTACCCAACCGGCTTGGATGCGGAATAACTACTCTTCGTAAGCCATTGTAAGAGTGGACAGAATGGTGGAGGAGATAGGGGAGCGGCGGAGGTGTGCGATTCTTGGCCGGCGTTTGGCCTCGTTTAAATAGGAGATTAAATAGACGGCGGACGGGAGGAGCTCGGCCGGCATTGCGTTTAACGCCGGCCCGGTCATGAACGGACGTGTGACCAGAGTGGGTTTCTCGGCTTCCACACGGGCGGGTTTCATGGAGGTGTTTGAATGCGCCACGGAGGTGTGTTCAGCCAGGCGTGCCGCGAGTGGCGCCCTCAACTCTGACCTAGGACACCGCGCCGTTCTTCCACTGACGAGTGGGCTCTTTGGCTGCATGGCCTGCATGTCAGTGACCCAACACAGGCAGCGCACAGCAGAGGAACCTTTGGTGGGCCAGGGCGGTCAGAAGCGGGCATTTCATAAACCGATGATTGTTCATTGAGTGTGACATCATCTTTTTCATGTAGTTAAGCCTATTTTGATAGCCCGTTCGATACGTTGTGATTCATAAAGACCGATGCAAACATCAATGTTCTTCTTATCACAGATAAGATTGATTAATACCCATGACAATCCATGTCCTTAACAAAGGGTGCATGCACGTATAGGTTGAGCGTGTGTCTTGCGTCATGTGCTGTGTGCATGCAGGCGTGCGAGTGTTGCGTGCGTGCAAGGGTGCGTTTCAGTGTTGCATGCATGGGTGCGTACGTGCGTGTGTTCGTGAGTGCATGTCTACGTGTGACGTGTCAGTGTTGCACGCCAGCATGCGTGCCTGTGTACGTTATGTGTACGTGTCAGTGTTGCACGCCTACATGCGTGCGTGTCTTGCGTGCGTGCATGTGTATGTGCGGGTGAGGCTACGTCGGTCGACTGACTTTTCATCTCTGGTCATTAGATTTTCCAGCCGTTGGATACGAAATCAAGGGCCTCCAGTTTATCATCAAACTCCACCCCCGAGCCACCAGCCACCACCGGCGAACCGCCCGCCCGCTGCTCGCGGCGCCCACCCTCCCCAAACCACTCCCCACCGCCGGTCCGCCACCGCACCGCCATCCCTCTAGCCCCCAAGCTGAGCTTTTTCTCTGGGATCCCCACCCCACCACCCAATGAACACCCCCAACCGCGGTGATCGCCAACCAGAGGTCTCACGACTTGAATACCCACCGAGGAGTCCTGGATTAGGGGTGTCCGGATAGCCGAACTATCACCGTTGGCGGACTCTGGACTATGAAGATACAAGATTGAAGACTTCGTCCCGTGTCCGGATGGGACTTTCCTTGGCGTGGAAGGCAAGCTTGGCGATCTGGATATGTAGATCTCCTACCATTGTAACCGACTCTGTAACCCTAACCCTATTCGTGTCTATATAAACCGAAGGGTTTTAGTCCGTGGGGCGAACAACAATCATACCATAGGCTAGCTTCTAGGGTTTAGCCTCTACGATCTCGTGGTAGATCTACTCTTGTACTACCCATATCATCAATATTAATCAAGTAGGAGTAGGGTATTACCTCCATCGAGAGGGCCCGAACCTGGTAAAAACATCGTGTCCCTTGTCTCCTGTTACCATCCGCCTAGACGCACAGTTCGGGACCCCTACCGAGATCCGCGGTTTTGACACCGACATTGCACTAGTAGAAAACAGGGCTTTCGTCCATGCTGCTTAGCCCATTAGTCCTGTTCAATCCGAACCGGGACTAATGTGAGCATTTATCCCGTTAGTGCGGCTAAGGCATTAGTCCCGGTTCACTGTGCCCTTTAGTCCCGGTTTGTGCCTCAAACCGGGACTAAAAATGCGATGTTTGATTAGTCCCGGTTCATGCCTCAAACCGGGACTAAAGAGTGAACCTTTAGTCCTGTTTGAGGCACGAACCGACTAATGGGGTTGAGACCTTTAGTCCCGTTAGTGCCACGAACCGGTACTAAAGGTCCCATTTTCAAACTCTACCCCCCCCTGTGGATCGCCTTTTCAATTTTAAAAAAAAATAAAAGAAAATGATGGAAATGTCAAAAAAATAAAAGAAAATAAGTTTCCCATGTGATATGTGGTCTAGTTGTTGGGAAAATTTGCAAATGTGAATTTCGACTTTATTTGCAAAATCTCTCTGGAATTTGTAAGTATGGGCATAACTTTTGCATACTAATATGGGAACCCCGTTAAACATTTAAATCCTCAAAAACCTAACAGAAAAAAAATTACGGGGCTTTTAATATCTAGAGTGGAAAAAATCGGAAAAATTTCAAACTATGGTCAAACAATGGTCAAACCATGGTCAAACTAATTATTCTAGAATATTAGTGTTACTAAATAATTTGTTCAGTTATTTTGAATTCTGGTCAAATCTGGTCAAACTGTAGTCAAACTGTGGTCAAACTATGGTCAAACCATGGTCAAACTAATTATTCAAAATAACTATTGTTTTCTAAATAATTATTGTTTTTGAAAACAATAGTTTGAAACTCAAACAGTGAAATGTGTCAATTCATGCTCAAGCAAAATTCCTGAGGGTTAATAGCATTAACATCTTACTATTGTCAGGAAAGCAACAAGTGCAGACTTGAAAACGAGGGAGAATAGAACCCGGAAGTTAAGCGTGCTCAGGCTGGGTGAGTGGGAGGATGGGTGACCGTTCGGGAAGTTAGGTGATTTGGAATGATGAGGGTGATTAGAGAAGAGGATAAACTGAGCAGTGATGAGGGGTGCTGATTAGAGATTAGGGGTTAAAATAATTCAGAAATTTGAAAATAAAAAATTTCAAAAAAAAAATTCAAAAAAAAATTCAAAAAAAAAAATCATAAAATTTCCATTAGTCCCGGTTGGTAACACCAACCGGGACTAAAGGTGGATTGTTAAAGGCTCCACGTGGCATGACCTTTAGTCCCGTTACAGATTGAACCGGGACTAAAGGGGGAGGCATTAGTACCGACCCTTTAGTCCCGGTTCACCAACCGGGACTAAAGGCCCTTACCAACCGGGACAATAGGCCCTTTTTCTACTAGTGTTGGTGCTTTCATTGAGAGTTCCTCTGTGTCGTCACCTATAGGCCCGATGGCTCCTTCAATCATCAGCAACAACGCAGTCCAGGGTGAGACTTTTCTCCCAGGACAGATCTTCGTATTCGGCGGCTTTGCACTGCGGGCCAATTCGCTATGCCATCTGGAGCAGATCAAAAGCTACGCCCCTGGCCATCAGGTCAGATTTGGAAGCTTGAACTATACGGCCGATGTTCGCGGAGACTTGATCTTCGACGGATTCGAGCCACAGCCGAGCGTTCCGCACTGTCTCGATGGGTACGATCTAGCTCTGCCGCGAAGGTGCCACAGGCGCACGATGCCGCCCGACCCTTAATCCGGGCGGTTTCGCCGATCGAGGACGGTTGGTTGGACACCGCCTCGGGGCTGGAATCTCTACATGATTGAGCGAACACCATCCCCATCCCTTTGCGGCTTCGTGACTCCAGTGCCGGACTCCTTTCTTGACTCCGAACCTCCCGCGCCTCTACCAGTCGAATCCGACTGGGCGCCGGTTATGGAGTTCACCGCCGCGGACATCTTTCAGCACTCGCCCTTTGGCGATATCCTGAACTCATTAAAGTCTCTCTCTTTGTCAGGGGATCCCTGGGCGAACTATGGTCAGGAAGGTTGGGATTCGGACGACGAAGAAATTCAATGCCCACCCACCACCCACTTTGTAGCCACTGTCGATGATTTAACCGACATGCTCGACTTCGAGTCCGAAGACATCGACGGTATGGACGACGGTGCCGGAGACGATCAAGAGCCAGCACCCACGGGGCACTGGAAGGCCACCTCGTCATATGACATATACATGGTGGACATCCCAAAAGATGGGAATGTCGATGGAACGGCGGAGGATGACCCCTCCAATAAACAACCCAAGCGCCGACGTCAGCGGCGCCGCTCTAAATCCCGCCACAGTAAAAACGGCGATTCCGGCACGGGAGACAATAATACCCGGACAAGGTGCGAAGACGACCCCTCCAGCAGGACTAGGCGCGGGAGGAGGAGAAGCAAGTCCGCACGACGGTCTGGCGTAAAGAAGAGGTAGAGGATGATAATTATCGCGCCCTCGAAGACGAGGCAAGCCTCGACGACGACGAATTCGTCGTGCTAGAGGACCCCGTCGAACAAGAGCGTTTTAAACGCAGGCTCATGGCCACGGCAAGCAGCCTCAAGAAAAAGCAGCAACAGCTTAGAGCTGACCAAGACCTGCTAGGCGACGGATGGACCAAGTCCTTGCAGCCAAGAGTATGAACTCGAACGCCTCCAAAAGCTACCCCAAACGCAGGCCGCTGCCTCGATCGAGGAGGAAGCACCACGTCACCAGCGCCGCGACATGGCAGACCGCCACCACAGCGCGACGAGAGAAGCCTCTCGGCCCTCCGCTCAAGCCACGCCCGACGCCGCTCAAAAAGTACCAAGGCACGGAAAACGCACCGACTTGCGAGATATATTGGAGGATAAGGCAAAGCATACAAGATCGATCTACAGATCACGTGGGCGTAACGACTGGATGATTACCGTCACGCGGATACAGCAAACCGGCCGGGCGAACACGATGAGACAAAGCTCATATGAGCTACGCCGTGATATAGCCCAATCTGAGGCGCCAAGACACCCACTATGCTTCACGGATGAAGTAATGGATCATCAAATCCCCGAGGGCTTCAACCCGTAAACATCGAATCATACGATGGTACAACAGATCCTGCGGTCTGGATCGAGGACTATCTCCTCCATATCCACATGGCCCGCGGTGATGATCTACATGCCATCAAATACCTCCCACTCAAGCTTAAAGGGCCAGCTCGACATTGGCTCAATAGCTTGCCAGCAGAGTCAATCGGTTGCTGGGAGGACCTGGAAGCCGCATTCCTTGATAACTTCCAGGGCACATATGTGCGACCACCAGACGCCGATGACCTTAGCCATATAATTCAGCAGCCAGAAGAATCGGCCAGACAATTCTGGACGCGGTTCCTAACAAAGAAAAATCAGATCGTCGACTGTCCGGATGCAGAGGCGCTAGCAGCCTTCAAACACAACATCCGCGATGAGTGGCTAGCCCGGCACCTAGGATAGGAAAAGCCGAAATCCATGGCAGCCCTCACCACACTCATGACCCGCTTTTGCGCGGGAGAGGACAGCTGGCTAGCTCGAAGTAACAACTTGGCCAAACACCCTGGTAGTTCGGATACCAAGGACAGCAATGGAAGGTCGCGTCGCAACAAGCATAAATGCCGCATTAACGGTGATAATGCTGAAGATACGACAGTAAATGCCGGATTCAGAGGCTCTAAACCCGGTCAGCGGAAGAAGCCATTCAAAAGAAATACCCAGGGCCCGTCCAACTTGGACCGAATACTTGATCGCTTGTGCCAGATACATGGCACCCCCGAAAAACCAGCCAACCACACCAACAGGGATTGTTGGGTGTTCAAGCAAGCAGGCAAGCTAAGCGCCGAAAACAACGACAAGGGGTTGCATAGCGATGACGAGGAAGAGCCCCGGCCGCTGAACAATAGAGGACAGAAGGGCTTTCCCACACAAGTGCGGACGGTGAACATGATATACGCAACCCACATACCCAAAAGGGAGCGGAAGCACGCACTAAGGGACGTATATGCGATGGAGCCAGTCGCCCCGAAGTTCAACCCATGGTCCTCCTGCCCGATCACCTTTGATCGAAGGGACCACCCCACTAGCATCCGTCACGGCGGATTCGCCGCATTGGTTCTTGACCCAATCATCGACGGATTTCACCTCACTAGAGTCCTGATGGACGGCGGTAGCAGCCTGAACCTGCTTTATGAGGATACAGTGCGCAAAATGGGCATAGACCCCTCAAGGATTAAACCCACAAAGACGACCTTTAAAGGCGTCATACCAGGTGTAGAGGCCAATTGTAGAGGCTCAGTTACACTCGAAGTGGTCTTCGGATCCCCGGATAACTTCCGAAGCGAAGAGTTAATCTTTGACATAGTCCCGTTCCGCAGCGGCTATCACGCACTGCTCGGACGAACCACATTCGCAAAATTCAATGCGGTGCCGCACTACGCGTACCTCAAACTCAAGATGCCAGGCCCTCGAGGCGTAATCACGGTCAATGGAAACACCGAACGCTCGCTCCGAACAGAGGAGCATACGGCTGCCCTTGCGGCAGAAGCGCAGAACAGCCTCTTAAGGCAATTCTCCAGTCCGGCCAATAAACAATCGGACACTGTCAAGCGCGCGCCCGGAGTAACCTACAGCAAGACCGACTGGCACGTTCCGAACAAGCGTAGATGCAGCCCCAACCCCAGCCCTCGCGAACTCGCGAAGCCGATTACTACTGGCACGTAATTGCGCTCTGAAGCAACATGGGCATAGGGGACGGGCCACGACCACGGCACTCCCAGGATGCGGCTAGACCACACTAGGGGCTCCGTTTGTGTCATTCCTTTTTCTTTTCTTCTTTTACTTTCAGGACTCTGTTCTCCGAAGCCCTGTCCGGCATTCGCGCCAATACACGATGCAACAGCCGAGAAGCGAAAACTGCGTCGAGTGTCCAGTGGTCTCTATTACGAGCAGTATACCTGTTTTACATACCACACCGCAAACTTACCCTGGAAGGGGACATGTCAAAAGTCCCGTACCTTGCTTATCGCACAATTTGTATCGTTCTGCTTTTATTTGAAGTTTCTTTTGAATAACCAATATATAGCTCTTGCCTATTATTGCATTCTTTCCCACTATATATGTTCATTTATGACATTGCGCAACCGTACAATTTGGTACGGCCAATACACCAGGGGCTTATGTACCCCAAAAACATGGTGTGACAAGTCCGAACACTTTCACAAGTGCGGCACCCCGAACTTATAGCATTATATGCATCGGCTCTGAATCATGTCTTGGGTCAATAGTTGGGTTTGCCTGGCTCCCATGTTTTGGTACCTTACGTTCCGTTATATCGGCTAAGGTAGCGCTGGGAGAACCAATGCGATTGTGCCCCGGTTGAGCTGGGTTGAGCACCTCAGTGGAGAAAGCTAAAACTGACCGTCATGATAAGGCGAGAGCCGGTCGCTATTCGAGAGGTTTCTTCAAGTCCCTAAAGACTTATGCCGCTTAGAGCGAGGAACCGGCATTGTCCGGCCAAGGCCTGGATAGCGCCCCGAACTCGGTCTTCCGAATACTAGGGGCTTCGCCGAAATTTAAAATTATAGAATTCTATGGCTAAGTGAGAGTGTTCAAGCATTATAGTCCGGTTGCCTGGTTCGTCGCGTTGAGCGCCTCCCTCGAAGGACCCAAGAATGGGAACAAGAGCGCTCAAGTATATCCCGAACACCCCAGCACTCGTGGCATGGGGGCTGAAGCCAACGACTCGCCATCTCTCAAGTTTGATAAACGGCCGCACAGAAGGTAATATTTTAAATTCAAAAGCGTTGCTTAGCGCATATGAAAAAGTTTTCAGCGTACAGGATAACAAATGCGAGTCTACTCAAATATTACATCTTTGGAGCATTCACCCGCTATAAGACGGGCACCCTTCAGGACGCCCTCATAATACTTCTCGGGCTTGCGATGTTCTTTTCCCGGCGGCGGCCTGTCCGTCACCAGCTTCTCCGCGTCCAGCTTGCCCTAGTGCACCTTGGCACGGGCAAGGGCCCTACGGGCACCTTCAATACAGACGGAGCGCTTGATGACTTTGATCCATGGACAGGCATCCACCAGCCGCCGCACTAGCCCGAAGTAGCTCCCGGGCATGGCCTCATTTGGCCACAGCCGAGCTATAAGGCCCTTCATGGCCTGTTCGGCGACCTTGTGGAGCTCGACCAATTGCTTCAGTTGGTCGCTCAAGGGCACCGGGTGTTCGGCCTCAGCATACTGAGACCAAAACACCTTTTCCGTCGAGCTCCCTTCTTCAGCTCGGTAGAAAGCGGCGGCATCGGAGACACTCCGCAGCAGATCTGCGAATGCTCCTGGAGAGCTCCGGATTCGGGTAAGTACTAGATAATGGACTTTTACATTCTTGCTCTGCATAAAGAATGCCTTACCCGCCGCGATCTTCTTTAGTGCCTCAATCTCCTGGAGGGCTTTTTGGGCCTCGGCCTTAGCAGCTTTGGCACTCTCAAGAGCCGAGGCAAGCTCGGACTCTCGGGTCTTCGAGTCACGCTCCAAACCCTCGTGTTTTTCCACGAGAGCCTGGAGATCTTGCCGTACCTCCGCCAGCTGCGCCTCCCCCTTCTCTCGCTCGGTGCGCTCCGTGGCTGCTTTGTTTTCGGCCGCGGACACCGCCTCCTTCAGGGTCGCCACCACGCTCGTGGCCCCTGTAGTACCCATGTTATTCCTGTTATCTTTTGCAACCACATTTTTTAAATTCCATAAGGTATTACTTACCTTCCTTGTCCTCGAGCTGCTTCTTGCCTTGGCCGAGCTCGTTCTCGGACCGCTCGAGGCTCTCCTTCAATGAATTGACCTCCGCAGTCAGTGCGGCAGAGGTCAGCAGGGCAGCCTGCATTCCCATATTGACATAATTATGTTAGACTCCTGCGTATATATTTTTAGATTCTCAGTCCGGCTTTTCTTTCCGAACACCGAACTAAGCATCAGAGGCTACTGTCTATGCGGTAATCTTCTTACATATATTGAAAACTTACCTCAAAGCCTGTTAGAAGGCCGTTGCAGGCTTCAGTCAGCCAGCTCTTGGCAGACTGAACTTTCTAGATCACCACACTCATAACAGTGTAGTGCTCCTCCTCGATGGAGGCGTTGTTAAGCGCCTCCAGCAAGCTATCCGGTGCCTCCGGTTGGACGGAGGACACCGGCGTCTTACCCTTCTTCTGAAGGGCCGCTTGCGGACTTGAACCGCTGAAGGTTCCGGTATGGAGTCCGGACAAGGGTCGGGCTTAGAGCCCCTGGGGGTCTCGCTCCCCTCGCGCCTGGAGTACGGGAGGCTGCCTTGCGGCGCCTCCTGCGCCACCTCCTCTCGACCAGGCCCCCCTTGGGGCCCCACCTCGGCGTCGTCAGCAGCGTGAGGTGAGGAGGCGGCCGGAAGTGAAGTACTCTCCACTTCCGACGAATTCAGGGACCCGCTCAACGAAGCGGCGAGCTCGTCCTTGGGCGGGCTGCATGATTGTTCGGCATTACAGAACACTATGCAATGAAAAAGAGCCATGGGTATCCGGACACTTACGATCTCGCCAGGGCTTGGCCCTTGTTGGCCGCTCCTCCTCGTAGTTGTCGGCGTTGGTGGAGAAGTCCGGAGGAAGGGTCCTTCCCTTCTTGGACCCTCCGGCCTCCCCAGTTGGGGCGGCCTTCCTTTTCTTCTCTCCCCGGCTGGGAGAGGCTTCTTTCCTCCTCCTCTTCCCGGAGGAGGATTCCGCCTCGAGGTTGTCGGGCGATGAGTCCGACAGCACCTGGCGCCGGGAGCTCCTTCGAGTTCCCGTGGCCTTCTTCTTGGCCTTCTTCTCCGGCACCACGTGAGGTGCCGGAACCAGCAGCACCGTCAATCGGGCGTCCGCTGGGTCTTCTGGCATGGGGGCCGGACAGTTAATCTGTCCGGACGTCTTCAGCCAGTCCTGTCAAAGGTTAGGGAGTTTTAGATCCCGCATAGAGTCAAACTATGAAAAAAGAGTCCCATAAAGGGTAAAATAACTTACCTCGCTGGCTTGACGCTGTGAGCTGAATCCGCGATCTTCGGTAGCGGATGTGGGAGCCTCGGCTCCCTTGAATAGCACCTTCCAGGCATCTTCGTACGTAGTGTCGAAGAGCCTTTTCAGAGTTGGGTGCTATGCCGAATCGAACTCCCACAATTTGAAGGCCCGTGGTTGGCATGGGAGAATCCGGCGGATGAGCATCACCTGGATAAGGTTGACAAGCCTGAGATTCTTGTCCACCAGGTTTCGGACGCAGGTTTGGAGTCCGGATAGCTCGTCCGAATCACCCCACGACAGGCCCGTCTCTTTCCATGATGTGAGCCGCGTGGGGAAGCCAGATCGGAATTCGGGGGCCGCCGCCCATTGAGAGTCGCGCGGCTCGGTGATGTAGAACCACCCCGATTGCCACCCCTTTATGGTCTCCACAAAGGAGCCCTCGAGCGATAGGACTTTGGCCATCTTGCCAACCATGGCGCCTCCGCACTCCGCTTGGCGGCCGCCCACTACCTTCGGCTTGACATTGAAGATCTTCAGCCATAAGCCGAAGTGGGGCTGGATGCAGAGGAAGGCCTCGCACACGACGATAAACGCCGAGATGTTGAGGATAAAGTTCGGGGCCAGATCGTGGAAATCCAGGCCGTAGTAGAACATGAGCCCCCGGACAAATGGGTGAAGTGGAAAACCTAGTCCGCGGAGGAAGTGGGTGAGGAACACCACCCTCTCATGGGGCCTGGGGGTGGGAATGAGCTGCCCCTCGTCGGGTAGCCAGTGTGCGATGTCGCTGGACAAGTATCCGGCCTTCCGCAGCTTTTTGATGTGCCCCTCCGTGACGGAGGAGGCCATTCACTTGCCTCCCGCTCCAGACATAGTTGGAGAAGGTTGAGGTGGGGTGTGCGGACTTGGGCGCTGGAGCTCGAGTACGCGGAAATGGATGAGCAAAGGAGGAAGAAGGCATAGGTGAAAAGGTGGATCCTTATCCCCTTATATGGACGGACGAAGCTATGCGTCCCCCGCCAGCCTGGTAAAACTCGCTTATCTCCCAAGCGCCGTAATCAATGGCGCAGTTGGGTTACCCACGTCCGTATTGATGGGAATCCCGGAATAAGGGGGCACGATCTCCGCTTTGATAAGACGTGCCAAGGAAACCGCCTCGCTAAACGCGCTAAGGTGGAACAGTAAAAACGATTCGTATAAAGGCCTGGTCGTGGTGTGATGTCACGCCCCGGAATGCGTCAGCAGATCTGTGCAAAGGTTATTCTCTCTATGGTAGTATGTGGAACTTGTTTTGCAGAGCCAGACACTATCCTTGTGTTCAAAATCTTCTATGAAGTAGTTTGAAGAGGAACCCGCCTTGCAATGCCGAAGACAATATGCGCCGGACTCGTCGTCATTGAAGCCTGGTTCAGAGCTCTTGAGGGAATCTGGATTAGGGGGTGTCCGGATAGCCGAACTATCACCGTTGGCCGGACTCCTGGACTATGAAGATACAAGATTGAAGACTTCGTCCCGTGTCCGGATGGGACTTTCCTTGGAGTGGAAGGCAAGCTTGGCGATACGGATATGTAGATCTTCTACCATTGTAACCGACTCTGTGTAACCCTAACTCTATTCGGTGTCTATATAAACCGAAGGGTTTTAGTCCGTAGGACGAACAACAATCATACCATAGGCTAGCTTCTAGGGTTTAGCCTCTCTGATCTCGTGGTAGATCTACTCTTGTACTACCCATATCATCAATATTAATCAAGCAGGAGTAGGGTATTACCTCCATCGAGAGGGCCCGAACCTGGGTAAAAACATCGTGTCCCTTGTCTCCTGTTACCATCCGCCTAGACGCACAGTTCGGGACCCCCTACCCGAGATCCACCGGTTTTGACACCGACACCCACCGACCACTAGTTTATTACCATTTCTGTCCTTCATATACGCGCTGACGGGTGGGCCCTATGGTAATGTGTGCTGCTGAATGTGGACCGTTTGACTGGTCAATTGATCGTGTTATCAATAAATTACGGAGCTGTATGGTGAGCCAGTGACCGTATGATCACCCTAAAATGTACTCCTATTTGATTAACATAGTACCGACTCAAACTACCATTTATTTTTTTCGTATACGGGTTGACAGGTGGGCCCCACGGTTACGCGCCCCGATGGTGCAACACTAGTTGTGCCGTTTGACTGGTCAATTGATTGTGTCATCAACGAAATACGGAGTTGTACGGGTGAGCCAGTGACAGTATAATCATGACATGTATTTGTTTAACACGGTACAGACGCAAGGGCTCATATATACGCGCAAGCACCCACCGCTATAAGCGCACACACGCGAACCCTACCCCTATGAGCACCTTCGAGAGAGTGGGCCAGCATATATGATCTTGAGATTTTACGAAGTCACCATAGGTGCCTCGTAGTCGAGTGGAACGTCTCCTCCCACTGAACGTACATCGCCGGAAAATACTGAAATTAACACAAGATAAATGCGAGCACCGGGACTTTAACCTTAGTGGGATCGAGAAACCACTGTCCTCTAACCATCCAACCACATGTTGGTTAGCACGACAAAATGTATGTGGTGACTGTGATGAGATTATTCTAAAGTCCAGTGACCATATCATGCTTTCGCTTCAAATACAATGACCGTAAGTGTCGTCAACAAAATACGGAGCACGCGTCAAGTGCAAAGTCCGTCAGTATCATCAACAAAATATGGAGACGTATCGTGAGCTAGATACCGTTGTACTATTGTATATGCTTATTTTCTTAGTGGCCGATTGCATGTGTGGTGTGGTGGGCACATCATTTCTAGTTGTGGTGGGTCAACATGAAGACTCATGGGTCGGTTCCATCCTGCGCCACATATAGGTTGGACCGAGACGTGTTATATGAAGACCCATGTGGAGGACTCGGCGTACAACACGAAGCTACCAGAGTCGCGGAGGACTCTATCCCCACTGGTGATAAGCCGACTATATATGATTTGTAACCCTAGGCCCTTAGTATGTTATACAAGCTTGGGGGCTAGTTCATCGATAGTATACACACACGCATAATGCCTGGTATTCACGTGTACTTTGTACACACCCCTATCACTAATATACAGTACCAGGAGTAGGCTCTTTCTTCAACTGCAAGGGTCCGATCCGAACTAGGGTAAAACTTTGCCTCGTATTACCATCCAGCCTAACAGCCAGGGATATCCTACCGAATGATATGATTAAATCATATCTGCCAACTACTATTAGAGAGGTGTGTCGGGGGGGCAATGTGTGTAGAGAGGCCTAAAGATAATGTGCGTAAAGGGAGACACGTAGGCACATATATGTGCGTATAGAGGGCTAGTAGAGACCGTGCATGTGTATATATGCATGTGAGAGAAATAGTGTTTTCCAACTGAGATTAGTGAAAAGAGTGGTACATAGTAGTCAGAAAGAGAGAGAGAGAGAGAGAGAGAGAGAGAAACAGAGAGAGCATGTGGGTGAGACACCCCGACACCCTGAGAGAGATTGTGAGCATGTGTGAAAGAGAAATGCCGATGCATATAAAGTGTGTGCACTTATGCGTTAGGTACAGAGATATATAACGTGTTTGTGAGAACGGGGCAAGGCATAGTGCATCTACGTGTAAAAGGCGGTTCTACGCATTAAATTAAAATATAAATGGCATTATTATTTTTGGATGAGATCATGAATTTTTCAAAATTGCGTATGGACGAAAATCGGTCTATCAGACACTCATACTCTATTGAATTCTAGCATGTGCATGTGTTTATTTCATATTATCGATCCATAGAGTGAGAGCGGTTTGAAATACAGGCAATGGATACTTTTGCAATTCATATATAAACATTAATTAGTGCACTCCATGTTGTTAGTGTGAAGCACTTTATACATTTGTCACTTGCATGGATACATTCCAAATTGCTAGCTACTTAAATAAAATACATGTCGAATTCAACATAAAGGGGTTTCAAGATTCAATTCATAGGAAGTGCATTCATCTATTTGAACCCGATATAATGGCATTTGTAAATCAGATGTAAAAGGGGGCATCAATCTTTGTTGTGAGTTTGAACATGCTATATATATTCATACGCATATCTAACTTTTTTTGTAACCAAGGAGATTATACCTGAACCATGCATGAACTGAGGTAAGTTGCATATTTTTAATATATACTGTGTACAATGTATATTAAAATGTACCCCCTCCATTCCAAAATAATCGTAGCTTTAGGATTTTCAAGAGTAAAGATTTGTGAAGTTTGACAAATCCTGAAAGTTTAATTCAAGAGAACCGAAAACGTTAATGCTTCTGCTCCCAAATATTGAACGAAGCGCCAAATAGGCCTCTGGTCACCCAAACCGCCTTGAGACTAATGTTTTGGTGGTAGGAAATTACTGTCCTGACTCTGGCCCGTGTAGCCTACCGGCCCGATGTCCAAAGGTCTAAACCGGGGTAGGTTTGTAACTTCACCAAGACGCCAGTCTCAACCGCCTCCGAGAAGCATGCATATGCCATGGGCGCCTAAACACCCATGCGCTCGGCCGAAATCTATCCCACCCACATTTGGGACATCTGACATGACTGTCCTACCCCCAACCCGCAATATGTCCGAAATTTTAGATGGGGGCAAAGTTTGTAACTTTCCCCAAATTTCAAACAAGCGCATCTCAAACCGAAACATTGTTCCCCCTTAGTTCCCCGCCTCCCTCCATTTCCCCATTCATACTCCGTGGGCGCGAGAACGCCCTCTCCACCAGCCGCGAAACCCCAGCCTCCTCCGTCCTCCACCCTGTAGCGGCCAATCCACCGCCGCCCTCCTCCATCACGCCGGAGCCGGTACCCCGACGTCGTCGTCCAACGCAACCGCAACGCCCTCAAGGACTTAGCAGCTGAAGCCGAGGCAGAGCTGCCTCCACGACGCCGACGCCGACGTGCGCCGTACCAGAACCACTCCGACCACGCCGTCCTGCGCCTCACTGCTGCGGCTCCACTGTCGCAACCGTCCACCGCACCGGAGTTGTTCCCGCTACGCCATCATTTGCCATCTCGGATCTGCTTCCCCGCCGCCGACAGATGGCCACCGCACCACACTCAACAACTTGGCCATGGGTTCGTCCAAGGCTGCACCGTCCTCCACAACTTCTGGTTTCTGGCGAACAACAAGATCATCGGAAAAACAGAAGGAGGACATAGCACTGCCAGCAAAAAGAGGTACTCCTCTTCCTTTATTCGTGCAAATCTTACGTCTCCGATCACAACGTATTCATCCCACGAAAGAAACTAGTTGAGCGCTTCTTACTGCATCTTCTTCGTGATACTAAATTTTTTAAACTAGTTGAGCGCTTCTTACTGCATCTTCTTCGTGATACTAAATGCACAAGGTTTCCTCCCTTTTACTATTTCACCTTTGCTAGAGGTCAGTAGACCGCCTGGATTTCAATTCAAGGTCAATCGAACCGCAATTAAAAGAAGCAGCACCCGCTTAGGCGTGCGGAGCACCTAGTCCGCCTGTTCCCCGGGTAAGCGGCGCATCGGTGTCTGATGTCTACTACACAACTGAGGGAGTCCTAGATTAGGGGGTGTACGGATAGCCGGACTACCATCATCAGCCGAACTACCATCAGCCGGACTATCATCATCGACCGGACTACAAGACTATGAAGATACAAGATTGAAGACTTCGCCCCGTGTCCGGATGGGACTTTCCTTGGCGTGGAAGGCAAGCTTGGTGATACGGATATGTAGATCTCCTACCATTGTAACCGAATCTATGTAACCCTAGCCCTCTCCGGTGTCTATATAAACCGGATGGCTCTAGTCCGTAGGACACAACAACAACCCTTACAATCATACCATAGGCTAGCTTCTAGGGTTTAGCCTCCTTGATCTCGTGGTAGATCCACTCTTGTAAACATCCACAATATCAATATCAATCAAGCAGGACGTAGGATTTTACCTCCATCAAGAGGGCCCGAACCTGGGTAAAACATCGTGTCCCTTGTCTCCTGTTACCATCCGCACCGGTACTAAAGGCCACCACCTCTTTATTACCGGTTCGTGGCACGAACCGGTACTAAAGGTTCACCATGAACCGGTACTAATGAGCGCCGCCCGCCTGGCCGTTGGAACCGGCACTAATGATCACATTAGTGCCGGTTCAATTGCAAACCCGGACTAATGAGTTTCACATTAGACCCTTTTTCTACTAGTGATATGTTGGCACAACATGGATGCTTGAAGGCGTTGCGGGATGTCAAGCCAGTTAAGATGGACGATGATGGTGGTGAAGGAGTTGCAGATGGTCGCAATCAGAAAAGTCGGCTCGGGTCAGACACATAGGGCAGTTGGCATGGATAGTCTGACGGATCGACGCGAGTTGGTTGGTACAGAAGATGGTGATGGGATCGGTGACGACGACGTAGGAGCGTGATACTGATGATGACCGACTTCTGGGGCGTGGAAACACGTGGCGCAGGCTCGAGGGCTTGTGTGGCTTCGACAAGACTATGGCACGGGGTTGATTCAAGACGGTGCGCATGTGAGCTTGAAGGCGACGGGACGCGAGGGTGGACTGATCATCTACCATGGAGTCATGTTGAAGGTGGAGCTGGAGTCTGGAGGACTTCACTCGGTGCTGATTGAGGGGCTACGCCGTAAGTGCACAGAGAGTCGAAGCTTATTCAGCAGGAAAAGCGAGGGACACGTAATTCGGACTATAGCCCAGTGGTCTAATGTAAGCATCAAACTCGTCATCGGTCGGTGATGATCGGTGGTACTCTGAAGTGGGGGTTGAGTGGTGTGGTTTCGCGACCCTTGAGACTCGACCGGGACAGCGGAGACTCGACGCGGTAATAGCGGCGAGGCGTGCGGTATGCACGGGACATGGAGACGGGCCAGGGCTCTGGTGGTCATACATGTGGTGAGACAACTGCGAATTTGACTCCGGATGACAACGAGCAATGGTGAAATTCCTTCAAGTTTCTGACAGACGGTCAAGGAAGGAGCGGTGATGTTGAGTTCAGGTAACTCTTATGTGTGACACCCAATATGTGAGTTGTTCACTTTCACGAAAGCAGTGATCGGTGTGTGATGGCGTTGACCGATACTCCGGAAGTTGGAAGCACAAAGTAGAGTAATGAGAAACTTAATTTTGCTCGAGCGTTGACTGTGGTCAAGAAAAAAAGGGACTACAAGTTGCAGGTGGACTCATATGGAGTCTTTGGAGTAGCAGCGGTACTCATGGAATAAGCTCAAGTCCATTGTACATGGAAGTTTGACGCATTGACGAATTCAAGATGGTGGAGAATATTCGCCAAGGTGGAGTTTGTTAGAGTTGTGTCGAATATTGTGTACAAGGTACTCCCTCCATCTCATAATGTAAGACGTTTTTTGACTCTAGTGTAGTTTCAAAAAATATCTTACATTATGGGACGGAGGGAGTAGGTTACAGTTGGACTCTGAGTAGTATTGTGTTTACAGGGTACGGAGTCGTGTCCTAGTAGGACACTTGTATTCTAGGCCTCTCATATATAGAGAGGGTAGACGCACGATGTAACCTATGCCAGCATAACAACACCGGAACGCAGGGGAAGCCCGCGGCATGTGCCGGTATCCAGGGCGACCGGGTGCGGTATTGTAGCGTTATCATGGGGAGGAGCGCTCATAGTCAGACCCCAGGGATGTAGCCATATCGGTGAACCTCGTTAAAAAATCTCGGTGTCGTGCTCGTGTGATTGCTTGGTCCTCGGATGATCGATGGATTGCCTCGGATTTATTCTAACAAGGAAAAACTAAATCCACACATGTAAGCAAGGAATGATTCACATAGTTCAGATCTATATGGCTACCATATACAGATACTTATACTAATTAATAAAAAGAGCAGTAACTTGTAATGACGAAATTGACTTGTACCTATTGTGCCACTGCAAGGACTTGCAGTACCTGGTGCCGCACCGACTTGATTAGCCTCAGATGTACTAAATAGAAAACCCACCACTTGGCTGCTTGGCAGCCTCACCACCCAACAAAGGTGCAAACATGTTCTGCAGAGAGACATGGATCAGTAAACAATGCTTAATTATGGAGATAGTTGCAAGATGATAATTTACACAAGCTTTTGCAGGCTGAAGTAAAACGATCAAAATATATGAAGACAAGAGCAAGTAAGTTCATACCCAAGCCTCTATTTCAGGCCAAGTTTTTGCCTCAAGGTTGTTCCACTTGTTTGAAAATGACTTCTAGTGAATTGTGTACATGACACGTGCTATTATTTTGGGAAATGACCATGTACAAATGCGTGGTGACTGCAGACTTTCGATCAAAATTTTCTTAACGTGGGTAGCGATTTCCTAGGTGTCGTTAGCGAATGTGGGTGCGTGTGGGCCAGGATTGTCCGTTGACCTCGCCGCCCGACATTCCTTATGTTGTACGTGTCCGTGTGGGCTTCGATCGCCGCCTGAGATGTGCATGCTTCTTTATCGATGTACGTGTCGTTGTGTGTGCTTCGATTGGTTGGTGTCGTTGCATTGGGCCAAGGGAACAGGCGGTGCCGCCTTGATCGGCCCATCCAGACGTTCTCGGTGTTTCTGGTCGGTGCCGTTGTTACCGTTTTTTCGAGAGTGGTCGCGTGGTTCGTTCTGGAAATTCCACTGCCTGCCGCTACCAC
The DNA here is from genome assembly GCA_021605205.1 of Aegilops longissima. Taxonomy (NCBI): domain Eukaryota; kingdom Viridiplantae; phylum Streptophyta; class Magnoliopsida; order Poales; family Poaceae; genus Aegilops; species Aegilops longissima. The sequence goes on from CM038680.1 coordinate 23,171,793, forward strand.
TTTTATCCTGTAGACGTAGGTAACGTAGTGTGGTGCGGGGTTATAAATAGGTCCCCATTGTTCTATGGTTGCTCCTTCTCCCGTCGTAATGGTCCTCGGTGCCCCGCTGCTGCTCATGAGCACCGCCCCACCAAAGCTTCCTATGGTCTGTGCCGGCCGGGCTACTCGAGCGGGAGTGCAAAGGAGCGGCAGCCACCACGGAGGAGGCGGCTGTGCCGTTCTGGCTACTCCATGGAGTAAGGCCGTGGCCAGGAGCTGCTTCGCGCCATCGTCGGTGGCATGGTGGCAACCGGGAGTGTGGTGGACGGCAGCGAAGCACCCCGATGCCACCGGCATGGTGGTTCGGGCCGTTCTGCTGCGTTGGCCGTTGTGTCGGCTCGGCCCGTACGTATTGAGCATGCTCCGGCGTCTGATGATCGGCCGTTGTATCGCGGTGGCCTTCTGCACGCTAGCAAGATCGTTCGATGAGCGGCGCTCAAATTCTGTCAAGGTGGACTTCATCCGTGAGGACCTCTCCCCTTCTTTCTCTTGAGTGTGTTTTCTCTTCTGTTGATCCAAGGCAGGACAGGAGGTACGATACCAGCACGGCATGACGGCTACGGCTACGGGAGGCCTCCGGCCAGTGGTGATGCCGGTGTTCGGCGAGGTCCTGGCGGCGCACGGCGTGGCTAGCTGTTTACAGCTGAGCTCGCGCTCTTGGCCGTGAGCAGTGACCCGCGGATCCCCAGATCCATGGTAGCAAACCTACATCTGCTACTCCAGCATCCACCATGTCTCATCTACTTTTTTTCAACGAAACCAGCATCTAGGTAGCTAGCTAAAGATTACAGGGTTGATCCTTCTTGCGGCGAGGAAGGGGCCCGTGCATTGGCGGGCGAATGGTGGTGGGCTGCATCACTTATGGGTGTGTGACGAAGGCGTCAGCGACGGCGAGCGGGACGTGTTGGTGGTCAGTTCACAGAAAGGGCACGACATGGTATTCCTCAAGGGCCAGTTGCGCTTGACGAGTCCATGAACAACGCGGTCCAGCGCAAGACCCTCGAGGAGGCCGGCGACTGCGCTGACACAGGCAAGGTGCTCCGCTGCTGGTACTACGAGAGGCCCCGACCTCAAGTGCTGCTCTCCTTTCCTTTGCTCTCTGAAATCAATTGATCATGTTTCGTTTTGCATATATTTCGTTTTCAGGCAGAGGAGCACCAGCAAATCAATCTGAAGTATTTATCATAATGACACCACCTCAGCAAAAAGCTTCTTTTGAGAGTACCATGTCAGGTCTATGCGGTGTGGTCATAACGTTGAGTTGCAAATTAACTGCATGTCATGTTCAGTTGATCATGCTGCAACCGTGCAATCCATGGGCTACAGCTTAGGGCACTGCATACGATTTCACGTGATGTTCTGTATAGGGGGTTGCATGTGGATTAATTAGTTCCTCCGCGCCTATCATGGTCAATGTGCTAATTATTCCTTCATTCGCTGTGATGGATAACATGTTGAGATAACTAGGCGCCGCTCTCCTCTCCTCTGCTCTCTGGAATTTACCCGATCAGTGTTTCATCCTGCCATGTTACGTACTACTACTACATCTCTATGCTAAAATCTACTGACCATCATTTATGTACTACTCCATCTCTAAGTATGCAACTGAAAAAATAGCTGCGAGAGAATGATGGTGTACTTGGTAGAGTAGAACTTTTTGTGATGGAGAATGATTGGGACTGCTATAATTCTAGCACCTACGCATTCAAGCGTAAACAAAATAAAGAAGGAAAACCGCCATGCTAAGCAGCCAGAGGAAAGATCTCTCCATAGCTACATATGCAAACGAAAATGAAAGAAACCAAAAGTGTGTGTACGCTTAAACCACATGATCTCTTGACCCGTATGCATGGAAAGAAAAAAAAAACCATTGATGTTATAACCATGTGGCCACCCCCATGCAAGACTCACTTATTCAAGTAGCCACCTCGCCTCCCGATCCCATGCACATGCACGTAGTCACATCACTCTGAAATTCACGCCCAATCAAAGCATGCACCCACCAGTGACAAGACAAAACGAAAGCAAATAGATCCCATGCCGTCACATGAAACGTAGTTTGACAAAACAAACCGCAGAAGAAAAATGCTACGGCCACACATCGTGTACCAGCACTTGGGCATCTAGTTCATGGAAAAACTGTTTTTTTTATTTTTTTTAGGAGATTTCAAAAAGAAAATATACACCATTACCGTTTTTTAGTGGACCTTTACCTTTTATAATTTGTGAAAAGACATGAAGATCTGGTACCAGGTTCTGAACATGAGCGGCGACAAATAGAAGTTCACACAAAATAGAAAAGCTGACACACGAATGCACCAACGAAGTGCAGCCACAACTCAAATAACTAAAATAGAAAAAAAATATGTACATAAAAATTTATATACTACATAGATGATTCACCGAGATCCACCAAACTCAAACTTAGCATGCGATATAAAAAAGTACTTCCCTTGTGTAATATGTATCTGTATCGATTACTTAATGCAATAAAACTTTCCCTTTTTAAAGCACCTTAGCATCCACAATGCCTTTATGTTCATAAAAAATCATTCGAAATTTTTGTTACTTAATAGACATGCAAAAAATTAAATGAATAAGTAGTAACCAACCAATTAGCAACATGGCGCATACATGATTTTAACATAGTATTGCATGCACACCTCTACTAGACCACTTAAGACAGATTATTACCAACTAAATTAAATCTCACCCTAAGTGATGACTAATAAATAAAAAGAGAATTTTTTTCAAATATATACTATAGTATACACTATTAACCATAACAAGGCGCGGCGTGCCGCCGCGCGGGTATATGCTAGTAAATATCAAAGGTGCTAGCCATTCACTTGAGATTACCTCATCAACTCGAAGTTCTTCAATTTCCAATATTGTTTTCCAGCTAGAATATTTATCTGCAGATAATGGGGTCATGTGAAACATTCAATAGTATACCAATCAAAAGCGCTTTCCATTTGCCCTTGTAGTTGTACCGCCTTGCAGTGCCAGATATCAAGGTCAGGCTCGCACCATTCCCATGTTTCTACCCCCTCATATGCTACATCCCCATTCCATTACCGACCTCGGCCCGTGTCGAGGGAAGGTAGCGGAAGACTAATAAATACCACGTTGGTCATGCAGACTGTCCAATGGCTGATGACGGATTGAACGGATGAACAGACAATTAATCGGAGATCTCACTGAAGTGCTTACATCCTTGATGATGTGTTGCGAATAGAGTGGTTCCAGACTTGAGCATATGTTGTCATGTGTACAGAGAGGTTTTTCTATCTAATAGTATAGCACCAGCGTCGTTCATTTGTGGCTGTTGGTGGCCAGTATAATTTTGTGACCAAGTATGCATTGCTTGATATATTTGTAAGTTTCACCAGCTTTGCTAGTATTCAGCGAACCATTCGGTTTTTCTTTCCATTGCGGGCCTTTACTGCTTTTTTTTGTGGGTTCCCTTGGTTAAGTTTTGTCTGAATTCAAACGATTCAAGTGACTTGGTTAAACTTTGCGCAAGATCTTAGTCTATGTGAGCCGTTCGGTCTTTGCCGAACCAGACCATCTAAAAGGAAAAACTGAACTGAAACTCATCGATGAGAATGAACAAGAGCTCCAACATAGCAAACCAAACTCATCAGGAATGATTGAGGAGCGACAGTGGCGGCTGCACAAGGTCATCTTCAGGAAGGAAGTGCACTTCAAGTTGAAGCTTCCTCTGTTCTTGAGGTGCTGCAAATCACCTCAACAATGGGGTGTAAGCAGTGGCGGAGCTAGGCGACTGAACCAGGGTGGGCCAGCAATACTACTGTACATATACATTGATTTTTTTAAAGAAAAATTAGCATTTCTCCTATGGTATAAAACCTATTTCCAAATCTCAGGGTGGGCCATGGCCCACTCTGGCCATCCTCTACCTCCGCCACTGGGTGTAAGCAAGGCGGTGCAAATCACGTCAACAAATGGTGTGTAAGCAGGTGATACTGGAGATAGATTCGACGATTCTGAAGAAAGCTATTACATCAAGTGATTATGATCTAGGGCCGCTAGACGTTTTCATTTAGAGAAATAAAAGCCATGTCATGAGTTGGTTTTAAAAACTTCAGAATATCTGTTGTATCAAGATCATGTAGATCATTTAATGTAGTATCTCATGCACTAGCTGCGCGTGACACTCTATTAGGGGTTGGCTACCGTTAGGGCCGGAGACAGGGGTAAGCCCCCGATCGGCCCCCTCAATGTATCATGGACTATCCTAGTAGTATTATGGGCGCCCGTTAGTTGGCTTTTGGAAAACGGGTGCCCACCCCCCTCCGAGTTGGGCCAGCCCATTTTACCCATTTTCCTGTTTAAATTGAAAAAATGATGAACAAGAGGCGTGATTCGAACCAAAGGCTTCATCATTCACTGCAATCTGCACTAACCAACCAGCCAGTTTACTTGGTGTGATTACTCGCATCTTTTTTCTCTTTTCTTCTTTCTTCTTTTCTTTTATTTTAATTTTTTTCTCTGTCCTTTTTTCTTTCTTTTTCTTCAAATTGCGTGAAATTTTCCTTTTCAAATATTTGAAATTTTTATTCAAAATACATTAACCTTTTTTTTAATTTACTGGTTTTTAAAAAAGTGATGAACATTTTTCAAAAAGAGTGAAATATTTTTAAATTATGTGATTTTTTCAAATTTGATGAACTTTTAAAAAAATATAGAACTGTTTCCATTTTGCGGATTTTTTCTAATGTTGATGAACTTGCTCTGAATTTTGTGTTTTTTCTACTTGGTTAAAATTTTTGATTTTTTGATATATTTTTTGCAAAAGTTTTGCTCGAAAAGTCAACGGTCCGCGGTGAACATGTTAACCACGACTAGCAAACCGGAAAAACAGGGGTCCCGATCAAGCGCTCGGCTCATTCTGTGGGCTGGCCCATGATTGATTCGCGTGAGCGCCGCATCCTTTAACTGGTGCTAAAGGCGCCAATTAGGAGGTCCCAGTATTATGCAATTGAGCCCAAAGTTAAAACACTACAATATTGACCATGCAAACCGAAGCCCAAAGAGTAGCCTGCAAGTTTATCTTTCTGTATAAGTCTGCGTTGTTCTAATCCCAAATCGATCTGATCTCCCAATCGCTAATCGCTAGGGTTTCCTGCCGCCGCTATGGCTCGCCGCACCCCCAATCCCGATCGCCAACCGGCAGGCGCTGCTCAAGTTTGCCGGCGCCGCCGGCTCTAGGAGACTACCAAGGCAAAGACGCAAAGTTGCTCTCATGGTGTTAGCCGCCCTGTTGATTCCGCCATCGATCCAACGCCCTGTGTGTCAATGAGTTTGTCAAAGTTACTTGAGTATATTGGCATGATCCAAGGCTCTTGTGGGATGTTACCCACATATACTATCACTAGTAGCTGGTTCATTCGTTTTTATTGATCACGACCTAGCAGCCTATTAATCAAGCATGTAAGATGGTATGTTATTAAGTTACTGCTCCAAGTTGTCAGATTTTTAGAGGACTAAACCGTCAAGTTTCAGCCAAGCCGCAGATCCTATGGAAGCCAATGATTGGTTGAGAACCATCGAAAAGAAGCTATACGTAGCTCATACTAAAGACGCCGATAAGGTTCCCTTTGCCACTCATTACTTTGAAGGTCCAGCTGTTATATGGTGGGACAATACTAAAATTATGTGGCCCGCTGAAGATGAGATCACTTGGGATAAATTCAAAGATAATTTCTGCAAGTATCATATTCCCGCCGGTATCATGAAGGTCAAGCAGCGAGAGTTCCTTGCTTTTATTCAAGGAAACTTGACAGTAAGTGAATATTTGAACAAGTTTAATCATTTGGCTCGCTATTCCACTCATGATGTAGCCACTGGAGATAGGAAGATAAACCAGTTTCTTGGAGGGCTCAATCATAACCCCGATGTACTCACAGTATGCTGGATTTCCCTGACTTCCAAACATTGGTGAACAAAGCTCTCATCACAAAAAGGGAGCACAAGCTTGCCAATGATCACAAGTCTGCTTATGAAGATCACAAATGCAAGTTTGAACCCAAGAAAGACGGATAAGCTTTTCAGAAAGCTCGTACTTGGCAGCAACCGCAGTTTGAGTTCAAGCCAACATGGCAGCAGGGTAACACCAAGACTTAGAATCGAGTCAACAATATTGTTACCAACCCTGTGAGGGAACACTGTCAACGCAACAACACATGTTTCACCTGTGGTCAGACTGCGCACTATGCCCGTCAGTGCCCCAAGAGCGTCAAGCCACCAACAACTCTCAAGCCACAAGTCAACAATATGGGACACTTCCCCAACCCGAAAGTTATTCAAGGGAAAGTTCATCATCTCTCCGCAGAAGAAGCCCAAGAAAACCCTGAGGTGGTCATTGGTATGTTTCCTATTAATAACATACCTGCAACAATTTTATTTGATTCCGGGGCTTCCCATTCTTTTATTTCACGGAGTTTTGTTGCCCAGCACCAGCTTTCTTGCACTCTTCTGGACAAATTTATGGTGGTACAATCCCCTGGATCCATGCTCAGAACAAATATTGTATGTCAAGGATTGGAAATAGCAACCAATGGAGTTATCTTCCCCGCAAATCTGGTATCCATTGAATCCTCAAAGTTGGATGTTATTCTGGGAATGGATTGGTTCACAAAGCATCAAGTCTGCATCAACTACGCAATCAGAGAAGTCACATTAATAAATTCTTCAGGACAGCCAACTCGGTTCTTTGCCCGAAGAACCATGCCTAAAAAGAAATGGTTTATGCGGCCATTGCCTCAGTCATGGATTTGATTCCAGTGGTCAGTGAGCTTCCAGAAGAATTGTTAGAAATGCCACCATATCGTGAGCTTGAATTTTCAATTGATCTTGTGCCCGGGACAACACCAATTTACAAGAAGTACTATCATATGCCTTCATTTGAATTAGTGGAGTTGAAGAAACAGTTGGATGAGACGCTCCAAAAAGGATATATTCGCCCCAGTTCATCTCCTTGGGGGTCACCTGCCATATTCATGGGCAAGAAAGATGGTAGGCTCAGGATGTGTGTGGACTACCGCGCTCTTAATGATATCACCATCAAGAACAAATACCCGCTTCCCAGGATTAACAATTTATTCCATCAGTTAAGTGGAGCCCAAGTATTCTCCAAGATTGATTTGCGGACCGGGTATCATCAGCTGAAAATCAAGAAAGAAAGATAGTCCCAAGACCGCATTCACTACCCGTTATGGGCTATATGAGTACACGGTCATGTCATTTGGACTGACTAACGCTCCTGCATTCTTCATGCATATGATGAACAAGGTGTTCATGGATTTCTTGGATAAGTTCGTGGTGGTATTCATTGATGATATTCTTATATATTCCAAAGGCGAAGAGGAGCATAAACAACATCTCCGTCTAGTGTTGCAACAACTATGAGACCATCAACTCTATGTTAAATTTAGCAAATGTGAACTTTGGCTCAAGAAAGTGGGATTTATTAGGCACACTCTATCCGCTCAAGGAGTGGTCTTGGACCAAAGTATTGAATTGGAAGGCACTTGCCATAATGTTAGAAACACTACAAGAAATATATCAACTAGTGACCTTCTGTCAGTGACCCTGGAAGAATTGGTCATAGATATATGACCATTTCAGACCAATTGGTCAAAAGCTGTTCGGGGGGCTCCAAACCCTAAACTATAATGACCATTTTTGTCAGAAAGGTCGTAATTTCCTTACACGAAATGGTCATAAAGCAGACAGCACTCGTCCGCTGCCTTATTTCTAGCTGATCATGACCAATATAGATGGTCATAACCTTGTAAATTGTGGTGGGTTGCTATGACTAGGCGCCACCTTATCAGTTTTGCCTATGTGTCATGTCCATGTGGCAGTTTTTGCCCTAGGTTGTGAAGCAACCTATATTTCTGTCATTCCCAAAATTCCAAAAAAAATCTCATAAATTCTTTGGGTCATATCTTCGTCAAATATGTAAAAAACCTTCCTTTCCTAGTTAAAAAATAATTTAAAAATATTCATTTCCCTATTCTATTCAGAAAAACACTTTGTGAAGGAAGTACCACTTTGTCATGTCCAAATGGTATCCATTTTCTACAATGCTTTCCTATGCCCAAATAACCATCCTCCATCAAATGTCAGCTCAATCCATTCATTATTTTGAGCCCAGCTTCAACATTCGTATTTATGTCTAGTGTGGTACTTTGTACAGCAAGTACCACCTAGCCTCCTCCTTTTGAGCTGAAAATTTGTGAAGACGGTCTTCTTAGTAACTGATCATCCTCAGCCAAAACTCATGCCCATTAGCCATGTGCCTTTCCCGTACCGCTAATCAAACACTTGGGTGCTTATTCATGTTTGAGCATCGATCGGTCTCCTCGTGAGAATCTTATGTTGTGATTTTCTTCCTATCACCTACCCGGAGAGTGCCCAACCCACTAGACATGCCTAGGCCGCCCAGAACACATGGCAACGCCACGGTCATGCGGTGACCTCGTAGCGGGCATGCGAGTTTACGCGCTCTAGAGTTGGGGCCCTCGGCCACCGTCCAAACCTCAACGTATCGCCACCAAACCATGTATTTCTGATTAAATAGGTACTTATGTAACTAGAAATGATTTTTGGAAAAAATAAATAGCAAACTATGAGGCAGCTGCAGTTCAAATTTGGCTCGCTTCCTACTGAATCGGCGGGAATTTGTCTTTTTCACCAGAGGTGGATCAAAACTTTCGACACCCAACCATTTTGTTAATTCTGCATTAAATATGTCCTAGTATTTTAGAAAATTGATTTGGTCCAATTTTGCAACAAAATATATGGTAGGTCCTTCACAGAAAAAACTCATTTCAAGCACTCGGAAAATGGAAAATGAATTTTCCGTGCAAAGAAAATGAAAACTCCCTTAGGCAACATTGTTTGGAATTCCAAGATGCACCCTTGTGCACAATATGAGATCATTTGAACAAACTATGCCATGAATGTGGCCATAAGATTGATCATTTGGCTTGAAAGCCATGAATCTTCACGCATGATAGCTCATTTATGAGAACACTTTTTAAAAATAATTTCCGTGTTACAAGTTTATTATTTTTCCTGGAAACTTGGCCACATATAATGACATAATGCGAAGGTTTTCCAATTTTTTGATTTTTTCTGAATTGTTTATGCCCGTTTCAAAATGCGGTCAAAACGGCGGGCTTGACCGTTCCTAGCTAGTGGTTGAATCTTGGAAAACATTTGATGTTTCTCGGATTAAATAGATACTTATGTACCTAGAAATGATTTTTGGAAAAAAAATAAAGAACAAACTATGAGGCAGCTACAGTTCAAATTTGACCCGCTTCCTGCTGAATCAGTGAAAATTTATCTTTTTCACCAGAGATGGACCAAAGCTTTTGACACCCAACCATTTTGTCAATTGTCAATTGAATATGGCCTAGTATTTTAGAAAATTGATTTGGTCCAATTTTGCAACAAATATATGGTAGGTACTTCGCAAAAAAACCTCATTTCGGGCACTCGAAAAATGGAAAATGATTTTTTCGTGCAAAGAAAATGAAAAATCCCTTAGGCAACGTTGTTTGGAATTCCAAATGCACCCTTGTGCACAATATGAGATCATTTGAACAAACTATGCCATGAATGTGGCCATAAGATTGATCATTTGGCTTGAAAGCCATGAATCTCCACGCATGATAGCTCGTTTATGAGAACGCTTTTTAAGAATAATTTCCGTATTACAAGTTTATTATTTTTCTTGGAAACTTGGCCACATATAATGACATAATGCGAAGGTTTTCTAATTTTTTGATTTTTTTTGAATTTTTTATGCCCGTTTCAAAATGCGGTCAAAGCGGTAGGCTTGACCGTTCCTAGCTAGTGGTTGAATCTTGGAAAACATTTGATGTTTCTCTGATTAAATAGATACTTATGTACCTAGAAATGATTTTTGGAAAAAATAAATAGCAAACTATGAGGCAACTACAGTTCAAATTTGACCCGCTTCCTCCTAAATGGGCGAAAATTTGTCTTTTTCACCAGAGATGGACCAAAGCTTTTGACACCCAACCATTTGGTCATCTGTGCATTAAATATGGCCTAGTATTTTACAAAACTGATTTGTTCCAATTTTGCAATAAATATATTGTAGGTCCTTCACAAAAAAAACCTCATTTCGGGCACTCGAAAAATGGAAAATGAATTTTTCGTGCAAAGAAAATGAAAACTCCCTTACGCAACATTGTTTGGAATTCCAAGATACACCCTTGTGCACAATATGAGATCATTTGAACAAACTATGCCATGAATGTGGCCATAAGATTGATCATTTGGCTTGAAAGCCATGAATCTTCATGCATGATAGCTCGTTTCCGAGAACACTTTTTTAAAATAATTTCCGTATTACACGTTCATTATTTTTCCTGAAAACTTGGCCACATATAATGACACAATGCGAAGGCTTTCCAATTTTTTGATTTTTTTTATGCCCGTTTCGAAATGCGGTCAAAACGGCGGGCTTGACCGTTCCTAGCTAGTGGTTGAATCTTGGAAAACATTTGATGTTTCTCTTATTAAATAGATACTTATGTACCTAGAAATGATTTTTGGAAAAAATAAAGAACAAACTATGAGGCAGCTACAGTTCAAATTTGACCTGCTTCTAGCTGGATAAGCGGAAATTTGTCTTTTTTACCAGAGGTGGATAAAATCTTTTGACACCCAACTATTTGGTCATTTGTGCATTAAATATGGCCTAACAGTTTATAAAATTGATTTCATCAAATTTTGCAATAAATATATTGTAGGTCCTTCACAAAAAAACTCATTTTGGGCACTCGAAAAAGGTTTTTTATTTGCAAAAAACTCATTTCCGACGACACCTTTTTAAAGATATTTATCTTATTCCATGTTGTTATTTTTTCTGAAAACTTGTTCAAATTTTTGTGACACAATGAGAAGGTTTTCCATTTTTTTTAGAATTTCTCTCATCATAATATCTTAAATGATTTTAACACATTATTTTAAGTCAACTACGACCAATTTAGATGGTCATAAAATCGTACTGCATTCTGATTGGTCCGTGGACATATCACGTGGATCGTGCATCCAACACCGTTGGATGCTCGGGGATCCAACGGCTGTCCTCGACCCATCCACACCAACCCCGAAACCCTAGCTATGTCCTCCGGGTCAATTTCCATCCACCCCCGTCTCCTTTCTTTCCCTCGCTCACCCGCGCAAACCCTAGCACCTATCGATCCCGTCCCCTTCCTCCCCGCCAGCTCCACCGATCCTCCCTCGATTCTGTCGGAGCGGGCGGAGATTGGGCCGCGGCGATTCCCCACCCCACCCAGCCACAACGCCATGCCCAAATCAAGACTCCCCCTCCTCCTCCGCACCCATCCCCATCCCCACTCCAAGATCCAATCCAAGCCCCCCTCGTCCACCGTCCCCTTCCTTCGCCGTGGGCGTTCGCGCTCAAGGCCTACGCCTTCCCCGTCCTCGCCATTGCCTCCTCAGCGGGGTTGCCCTTCTTGGCGTCCGCCTTCGTGGCACCGAGGGCCGCGCAGCCACGGCCAGGAGGGTCTCGCTCATCGGGGACGCACCTGCGACCTGCTACCCGCGCCAAGACCAACTCTGGCCTTCGGCCAGAGGGTCTCGCTCATGAGGCCGCACCATGACCTGCTACCCCGCGCCCACACCAACTCCGGCGCTGCTCCAGCCGCTGCTCCCGCCCCGGCGCCGGCGCCAAGGCCGTCCCCGCCCACTAGGTCTGGGATCCTGCCGCGGGGTTCGTCGTCAAGGTCCCCGTCGTCTCCGAGTTCTTCGTCAAGGTCCTGGCACATCCTCTCCTCACCCCCAAGATCGGAATCGGCGCCTCTCTCCGCCGCCGGCCGCCATGTCGCCGTCTCTGCTCGGGGTCAGCTCCCCTCCCTCGCCCTCTCTCCTCTCTTTCTCATTGCGCGGTGCAGGTGGAGGTTGCTGAATTGACCTTGTTTTTTCGCTTGGCTCCTTCCTGCTGCAGGGGCTGACCAAGTCGCTGGCCATGACCGTGCTCTCCGAGGTCGGCGACAAGACCTTCTTCACCGCCGCGGTACCCCACCCCACCTCACCTCCTCTCCCCTTCCACGCATTCCTAGTACTACTTTCTCCACGAGTCCGTCCTGGAATTCGCTAGCTTATGGTGAAGTAGTAGTTGTTTGTGTTAATTGTGACGGATGGAACCCTTTTCTCTCTTGCATCATTCGCTAGAATCATTATTCCTGAAGTAAATTCATTGTTTGTTATGCGGCATTAACCCACACATGAAGGTCATGCATCCTGCTGGTAGTGTGCTCGGTCTGGCTCAGGTTGCTTCGATTTGATGCTTTTGTTTGTTGCGTAGGCGTTAGGCTATGAGTTGGATCTGATTCTTTGGTGCTTGCATACATGTCATGGTGTCACAGAGTATAAATGATGAGGAATTTAGTAGAAGCTAGAGTTCAGTTTCTTGTGCTGGGCTGGTCTGGTTCAGTCGGCTTCTATTTCATGCTTGAGCTAATCCAAGCTGGATTTACTGTAAATGTTCCTATCCAGTCTGTGCTGCTGGGTGGAGGAGGAACATGGTACGTACGGTGGTACGTGGAGACGAAGCATATAGCACGTTCCTACTGTTGTTCGACGTTTGTTGAGCAAGCAAGTAGATTTCTTAGGGTTGCCGTACGTTGTTTTCCACGACTTGGACTATTGGGGCAGACTTATCAAGTTGTTGCTCTTTATGTTATGTTATACCACCTGCATATGCGTGCCCTAGCTTCTAGGTAGTAGAAGAATTGACATGTGGGATGCAAGTCCAAGCTTGATACTGTAAATGTTACTCCCACCTATCAAGTTGGACTACTCGGGTGTCAAAATGGTGTTGTACTGTAGTCTGTAGTATGCACCTGCATATGCATGAAAGAATAGTTAATATCTTGATCCAAGTACAAGCTTTCATACTTGATATTTTACTCCTGCCAACAGGAAAACTGGGCAGTTTTGACCGCACGCCCTGGGCAAAAACACTATCAAGTAAATATCGTTGCAGTCTATAGCAGTCCCACATTATTGCTGCTAAGGATTCCCTGACTGGGAAGGGAGTTCGTATTGAATTCCTCCTCCGCTATCTGATGCTTTATGTCTTATGGTCGACTATCTTTTCTTTCAAATTGAATGTGTTTCAACTTTGAGTGTTTAGCGATGTGTCATCTGATGTCACTTAAGCTGTAGAGTTTTTGTTTGTTGTTGGTTATCTTTCATTCATGAATTCTCTTTTCTGCTAATAGAAAGGGCAGTGCTAGTTAATAAATGAAGTTGTATGGCTTTGCTTCTTCTTTATCTACGTGATTTCATATGAATATAATATGCTGTTCATTAAAATTAAGATGTTGACCAAGAATATTACTTTCGTTTTACTTCTGCATTTATCATTTGTGATTGCGAAGGTCTGATGCAGATACACTTCTGATAGTACAACTGCATGTTTTGAACCATTTCAATTCTGCAAATAATTAAACGCCTCAGTTTTAATGTGCAAAGAATGACATCAGGCATTCATCAAGCTGTGCTACTACCACAAGATAGACTGCTTGTTCCATTCATATGAGGATGTGCTACTACCACGTTGATTAGGATGAGTGTACCATGCATGCTTTTCTTATTCAACATGATATGTGTCTATATGGGTTGATGTACCAAATCAAGCTGGGTTTGTCCGCCCTCTTGAAGCATATGTAGAATTGCTGTATAGGCTGTAGAGGGACATGCATGGGGAGTATTTGTTCTTGTTCTGAGTTATATTGCCATTTATGCATAGTACCAGTTCGACTGTGCAATCCCTTTCTTATTTTTATTTTCCCGAATGTCTTGAACTGTCGAACATTGTTCTTTAATTGTGTGATGTTATGTACTGTGGTACCTAAATGTTGGGATTAAATGATTAATTCAGCTTGCTTATGAGGAATGTTGATTATTTTTGTGCATTAGCTTCTGCTGAGATTTTTTCGGTCGATTTGTACCCATTGGTCCATTAAATCCTCTTTATTTTATTGGCTGAATAAGCTTGATCTTGGAGTGATCGTGTATATTGGAACGTACAAGACTCATGTGGAATTAGTTAAGTTGGTATCAAATACATTTGTTGCATGCTCCATTAGTCATTTATACTTGAAACCTGGCCTGCCATTTTTAGTAAATATTACATCATCAAAGTTGTTTTATGCATGCCGCTGGTAACTGTATGCTCTCTCCTAACAGTTTTATTACTTGTTGTATGCAGGCTGATTGGAGCCTACAATCTAGCTATTTTTTCCTTTAAACGCCTATTTTTTGATATCAGGTGCTCCTTGAGTTGTCTAAGAACAAGCAGACCATCATTTCACCATCTTTGGCCAACCCAGGGTATTTCATCTCTTTGGCCTCTTCCAGCACTGTCTTCTTTGTTCCTGACTATAAACATTGATGCATGTGCACTATTCTAAAGTGGAAAATCATTTGCTTGTAGCTTGTACTTGTATTGTCCATCATTTGCAAAATATATCTCTGTGTTGCTATTATGAGAATGTGATATGCATTGTTTCCTGTTAAATCTAAAGTTTTGCAGCAATTTTTCATCGTTATGAGAATTTTATATTCACAGATTCACTTGATTATGTTTCTAACTCATCATAATTTATTATTTGCAGATGTTGGCCTTCAGTCTTCAGAAGTTGGAGCTCTAGGAAGAAGAATCCTGAAGAAAATCCACACCCAGCAATGCGTTTAGCTCACTGGACTAGTTATCTGTTTATTTAGTTGTATTTTAGCTAAATACCAGATTTGTATTGTTATCTCAATGTTACCAGATTTGTATTTTAGCTGAAAACCAGATTTGTACTATTACCAGCAATGCGTTTTAGCTCACTGGACTAGTTATCTATATCATTGTAATTTACTTTGCTTGTATGTTGTATGAAATATTATGCCTTATTGGCTCTTTTTTGAATCAAGTTATCTAATTGCACAAATATAGAACTAACGTGTGGTACAGAAAGAGTGATCCTGGCGACCTACTTTAAAATGAGAAAGAAATAAAAGAAAACTGACAAGTGGGCTGGAAAAACGCCGAGGCCCAAAAATTGTATACTATAAAAGGCTGGCCCAAAAGAATAAATGGCTGTTGGGCTTGGTCCATGAAGCTAACAAAACATTCATAGGAAAAAATATAAATGGGCTGAATTAATGGGCTTGGCCCATGTAGAACACTGAATTGGACCGGGCTGATTCTTGTGCCACATCAGATTGCCACGTCGGATGCCTATGTGGCCTGGGGAGGCTGCTAGTGACCAAAACAAAACAGTAGGCATATTTTGGTCGTAAACGTCTACGACCTTCTCACAGAGAAGGTCGTTAATTTCAGTTTACGACCGCCAGCTTTTGACCATCTGTTTTTGGTCACAAAAAGGTCACAACTGAAAAACAATGACCATTCAGTGACCAATAGTCAAGGTCACAAGTTGGCATATTTCTTGTAGTGAAATCAGAAGCTTCTTGGGTCTAGCAGGATATTACCATCGATTCATTGAAGGCTTCTCAAAGATTGCCAAGCCAATGATGGAATTACTCAAGAAAAATCAGAAGTTTATATGGTCAGAAGCATGTGAGAACAAATTCAATGAGCTGAAGACTCGTTTGACCATCGGTCCAGTGTTGACACTACCAGACATTTATCGATGCATCCAGGCATGGCATTGGGTGCGGGCTCATCTTATATGGAAAGGTCGTGGCTTATGCATCCACACAACTATGGCTAGATGTAGAGAACTACCGTACACATTACATGGAAATGGCCGCAGTGGTGCATGCCTTGAAAATTTGGAGGCATTATATCATTGGGAAGAGATGTCAAATTTTCACCGACCACAAGAGTCTCAAGTACATATTCACTCAACCGGACTTGAACCTTTAACAAAGAAGATGGCTTGAGTTGGTCAAATGTTATGATCTTGGCATCAACTATCTTCCGGGAAAAGCTAATGTGGTCGCCGTAAATCGGCCACATTAGACACACTTATCGAGTCCTTGCATCCAATGCTTCAAGAAGAGATAGCTCAGCTGAATATGATCATTTGTGATGTAACGTGCATAGCTATTGTGACGCCCCCGATTCAATCGTACACTAATCATGCACGCAAACGTGTACGATCAAGATCAGGGACTCACGGGAAGATATCACAACACAACTCTAAAACATAAATAAGTCATACAAGCATCATAATACAAGCCAGGGGCCTCGAGGGCTCGAATACAAGTGCTCGATCATAGATGAGTCAGCGGAAGCAACAATATCTGAGTACAGACATAAGTTAAACAAGTTTTCCTTAAGAAGGCTAGCACAAACTGGGATCTGAGATCGAAGAGGCGCAGGCCTCCTGCTCGATCCTCCTAACTACTCTCGTCGTCGTCGTCGCGGGCTGCACGTAGTAGTAGGCGCCTCCGTGTAGTAGTCGTCATCGGCGGTGGCGTCGCTCCTGGGCTCCATCGCTGGTCGCAGCAATCGGGTAGAGGTATGGGCAAAGGGGGAACAAGGCAACCGTGAGTACTCATCCAAAGTACTACGCAAGCAAGGAGCTACAATACATATGCATGGATATATGTGTAAAGGCCATATTAGTGGACCGAATGCAGAATGCAGTTAAGAGGGGATAGCTAATCACGTCAAGACTACGCTTCGCAGCCTCCGTCTTGCAACATGTAGAAGAGAGTAGAGTGAAGTCCTCCAAGTAGCATCGCATAGCATAATCCTACCCGGTGATCCCCTCCTCAATGCCCTGTTAGAGAGCGACCACCAGGTTGTATCTGGCACTTGGAAGGGTGTGTTTTATTAAGTATCCGGTTCTAGTTGTCATAAGGTCAAGGTACAACTCAAGTTGTCCTGTTATCAAGATCATGGCTATTCAATAGATTAACTTCCTGCAGGGTGCACCACATTACCCGACACGCTCGATCCCATTTGGCGGACACACTTTCTGGGTCATGCCCGCCGCGGAAGATCAACACGCCGCAGCCCCACCTAGGCATAAGAGAGAGGTCAGCCGCGGGTCTAAACCTAAGCGCCAGGGTGCAGGCCCATGGCCCTTAGCACACCTTCACGCTTGCGGGCGGCCAAAGCAGACCTAGCCTAGCGGCGTTCGGTCCAATCCGGCGCGGGCGCTCCGTCGTGGCGTCACGAAATGCTTGGTGATACCACGGCGCGGTTGCCCATAACTTGTCCCACGTGGCGGTTAGTGCGTATAAGGTCAACGACCCAACTCAGATCAAATACCAAGATCTCGTTAAGCATGTTAAGTATCCGCGAACGCCCGAACAGGCTGGCCCACCTCTCACCTGTAGTCTCAACCTGCCCTATCGCTCCGCCACAAAGCAACAGTCGGGGGCCGTCGGGAACCCAGGCCCACCTCTACCGGGATGGAGCCACCTGTCCTTTCAGCCCCCATCTCCGAACAATATCACAGGTAAAGTAACAGTGTAAAGTATACAGTATATGCCCATGATCACCTCCCGAAGTGATCAGAGCCCGATAGTATAGCATGGCAGACGGACAAGAATGTAGGGCCACTGATGAAACACTAGCATCCTGTACTAAGCAGTAGGATAGCAGGTAAGGGGAACAACTGTAGCAACAATGACAGGCTATGCATCAGAATAGGATTAACCGAAAGCAGTAACATGCTACACTACTCTAATGCAAGCAGTATAGAGAAGAGTGGGCGATATCTGGTGATCAAAGGGGGGGGCTTGCCTGGTTGCACTGGGCAGCAGCAGCGTCGGTCTCGTAGTCTACCGGAGAGAAGAGGGGGAAGAAACAATGAATACCATGTAAACAGATGCATATCGATGCATGACATGACAAGTAACGATGCTAGGTTTGCCCTAACGCGGTATGAGGTGATATCGGTGAAGGGGGGAAGCATCCGGGAAAGTATTGCCGGTGTTTCACGTTTTCGGGCATAGGAGCCGGAGGGGGAAAGTCGCGAGTTCGATAGGTTAGGGGGGTGTGGCGGACGAACGGGTTGCATATCAGGAATCGTCTCGTCGTTCTGAGCAACTTTCATGTTGAACATATTTTAATCCGAGTTACGGATTAAAAGATATGATTTTATAAAGATTTTATTAATTTCTGGGATTTAATTAATTATTTAATTAATTCGAAAAAGAGATTAATGACATCAGCATGATGTCATCTTGACATCGGCGATTAACGAGTTGGTAGTCAACGACGATGGGTCCCTCTTGGTCGATGACACATTTTAATTAAGCAGATTAATTGAATTAATTAATTCTTTAATTATTATTATTATTATTTATTTTTTGTAAATGTTCTGGGCGCTGGGGCCCATTTGTCATAGGCCCATGTCCTTAACGGGCGCTCGGTGCATGGGTGCCAGGCAGCAGGCGCACGGGCGACAGCCCGAATGAGCGCACGCCTTGGGGCGCCCAGATCCGGCGCCGCGGAACAAGGGGGAGGCAGTGGCCACGGCGGTGGAGGCGAGGGGCAGTGCGGCTAGTGATACTTGGCAGGTGGCGGCGGCTGGAAGAGGAGAGGGCGAGACGAGGCGCGGTCGGCGGGCGCGGCGGGCCGTGGTGGCCAAAGACGGCACGGTGACCATGGGCGACGGGCACAGCCGGACGGCGCGGGCGCTGCTGCTGTGGCGCGCCCGCTGCGGTGTGCGCGGGGCCGTGGCGAGGCGCGGGCGACGGTCGTGGGGCGAGGAAGAGAGGAGGACCGGGGGGCCGGAGCGAGACGCGCGGGCGGGGCACCGCAGGGTTGGCCGGGTGAGTCTGTCTGTGGGCGACGGCGGAGCCGAGCGCAGGGGAGAGGCAGGGTGCGCAGGGGAGAGAGGATAGGGTGAGCTCACAGGGACGGTAGGGTTCGTGGCAATGGGGCGTGGGGAGGTAGGCGGGGACGACGGCAGCGAGGGGGCAGTCCGGCGTGGTGGAGGAAGCAGGTCGGCGGGGGAGGAGGAAGCAGGCCGGCGGGGGAGTTCGGCGAGGCGTGGGGCTCCAGGCGGCGACGTCGCTGGCGGCGGCGTCGCTGGCGGCGGTGATTCGATCCGAGCGATGGTGGTGCTCTGGCGACGGAGTGGTGGGGCGAGTAGCACGGCGACGGCGGGGCGGCGTCGGGGATGGACGCCGGCGTCGGGCTCGGGACGACGGGAACGGGGTCGCCCGATCCCGATCCAGCCGGGGGGAGAGTGGGAGGAGTGAGTGGGGATCGTGGGGTTAGGGTTTGCGGGGGGTGAGAGAATAAGGCGTGGGCGGGCGGTTTGGCCGGCCGGCAGCTGGGCCGGAGCCCAGTGGGGGGGGGTGTCTTTTCCTTTCTTTCTTTTTTTTGTTCTGTTATCTTTTCTTCTTTTTATTTTTATTTTTCTGTTCTGTTTTATTTTAGATACACATTGTTTTTAGTTTAAAAAAATGATAACAACTCTTAAATTAATGTTTGAGAACCACCCACCGCCATAAATGTTTTACCCAGAAATAAATTAGTTTAGAATTTTATTAATTGAAAAAGGTATTCACTTAATTGTTTTTGCTGCTGTTTTAAGCACTTTAGAGTAATTAATTATTTTATAAAAATGTTATTTCTCCACCAAGACTATCCATGATTTATTTGTCACAATAAGAACATTTTAGTTTTGAGTATCGAAAACTTTTATTGCTTGACTTTAATTCGAATTTGAATTTGGATCGGTTCTAATCTAACACGAGACTAGCAACAGTTATCGTGGTGACGTGGCATCATAACAGAGGGTTACTGTAGCTTGATTACCCGGGCGTCACAATTCTCCTCCACTACAAGAAATCTCGTCCCGAGATTTTCGCGGTGGAGTAAGGGGGGGAAGGTGCTGGTAGCGAAAAACCTAACGAGTCTTCTCAGTCTTGGCTGCCCTTTCGAAGATGTTGATCCCTTTCTTTGATGTCTTCATTTCTCTGCTTCAAGTCACCATGATCAAGTCGTCATCCTTTCTTCGGAATCTCCATCGTACTTACGGAAGAGAAAATGGTGGGTAGTCCGGGAGAACAGACCTCTGCAAGGTTGTCTATCTGGTCGATAACGTCAGGGAAGGTGGCGGAAGTAACTCTCCAATTGAAACTTAAGAAATTATCGAGAGCAAAGTAAGAAGGTGCAAAGTATAAGTTTCAAGCCCATAGGCAATCGTTCGTTGCCTGATACGAAATGTGAAAGGGGTTCAGAGCAATGGGGATAAGTATTGTGTCTGATACCAGAATAGATCACTAGGCAGGTGGCCCATGAAATACACACGAAGTCAAGCTCTAGGAATAACTTTGGCAACAGGGTGTACAGGAGAGTCAGGTTTCGATCTTGTGGAACTTTGGGTTATGGGCCCACCATGTGGGTTAAAAGTAGGAAGGGCGGTGACATCTTGCACGATCATGTAAGCAAGGCATGTTAGAGGATAGTCTGTCGGTTATGTCGGCAACAACATTGGTACCAAGGGCGAGGGACGAAGAGAACCATTTCCTGCTCGTTGAACGAGGTGGGCCAATAGGCAAAGTTCTCGTCCATCGGCAGTTACCGGAATGTCATCAACAATGGTAACAGGGTCTTGCTGATAGAATTGTACACCGAGGTGTTTACATAAGCAGGAGAATGTTACTGCTTAGATCATATAGATCACAAGAAACGTTAAACCAACCAATGGAAAGGAAAATATGATTATCAGATTAAACAGAAAAATGGAAAAGAAAATGTGTTTAAACACATATTTCAAGGGTATATCCTTCCCAAGGACAAGCAGAGCATGATATCCATGACAGGATATAATGTAGAAAACTCTTTAGGTAGGGGAGAGAATTTTCATGACATTACCCATACAGCGGTGTTTGGATAATCGAGCAGGAAACATTTAGCAGTGGGCTTCAAATGTTTTTGTTGAAAATCGGAGTACCATGGACATGCTTCGAGATAGCACCGACATGGTTTGCAACCAAAGGTTAGACTTTGTATTCACAAAGGATCCATCAGGAACATCTTATAGAATAAGTCTTACAATTTCCTTATTGAAAAATGGTTAACCTAGTTAAAAAGGAAACTATAACACTAGGTCCTCTAGTCAGGTGCGCTAGGCATGGCATCACCTTACCGAGTCATATAAAGACCAATGTTATAACTCTTGAAAATATGTTCCAACCATCATATCTGACCGAGATTCAGATCTGATTGGTGTCAGGATACCTAAGACTCAGGAACCTGAGATAAAAAGGTGCAACACGAATTGACGAGAAGTCGGCATAAGATTCTCGGGAAATGAATTATGGAAGTGAGTTCCGAAACAAGAGTTCATCAGTAAACCAAGGACAGGATGAGGAGGTGGCTGATGAACTCAGCGACAATTCATCGAGAATTCCCAAAGGATGGATTTCCACAATTATGTGAACAAGGAGATAACATTTGTCTGATCAAATGATATAATTATGTATGCTCGAGGAAAACATACACAATTTAACAATGATAGAAGGGTGCACCCAGAAATCTGGACTAGGTAGCACGGTTAAAAAGTTGCACGATAATGATATGGCCGATCAGGCTAGGAATGACTTGAAGGATTAATAAACTCGTAAGCAGTGAAAATTACTTAGAGTTATTGAATCAGGGTGCGGAATTGATCCACTTATCAGTGTTCTCGGTTGACGCCAACCCAGAACCCAGGAAAATTGGAATCGTTGAGAAATAACAGTTGATGAAGAACCCATAGAAAGTTATGCAGTTCCATGATATTCTCGCGGTACCAGAGGGTATACTCAAGGGTAGAGCGGGATAGAGGTTGGACAAGTGAAATCATTTGCAGAAGGCAAGCACTTAAACTTGTCCAAGAAATGGGATCAAAGAAGAACAATATGGTCGAAACCACGGTCGCAAAAGACCAAGCATAGATAAGAGAAGAAGTTATAACAAGGGGATTATTATTACTACGAGAAGCTTCCATGATAAGTTCCACCTCGGGTCCATGGGCATGAACACAAAGTTCAAGGTCGACTCCCACTTCTCCAAAGCATAACCTTACATTCACTTCTCGTTTCGATAATGGCATTAGTGTTGTAAGTTTTACCTGGTGAAATACCAGATGAGTCTGACCCGTGAAAACTTCCGAGTTCACACATATTAAGGAAGGCTTAGGTTCAACCCATCAGGGCATCTTAGGAACATATACCGCAAACTTCGGGGTAAATAATACAAGCTCGAAAGTAGAGCATTGTTCAAAAGCAGATGATACAATTTACCAAAGGCATTATATACCCATGGAAAGTCTCTCAAGGTTATTCAATATGAAGGACACTGTCGAATAAAATCCAACAAAGGAACCGATGGTCCACAAGGGATCTTATGTGAGCATCGGTACTCAACCAGAGGAAGAAGAATGCATAGGCATCAGATTCAAGAATCACCTGATTAGTCTGATGCTTAAATAGAATGAAATTATGGTTTCCAAACGAAGGATCAGAAGCAGACGCTCTGATCAAGGATGGATAAGTTGAAGACACTTAGTTGGACAATCAATAAAGGTTTGAATTGTCGAGAACCAACTCATGTCCGGAATGACGTCTGAGCTGGAAAGATAAATTAAAAAAAAAGATATCCTAATGACTGCGTGCATACACACATTGAATCAATAGTCTCAAAATGGCTAAGACAAAGGATGTTAACAAAGACTACTAGTCATATGGAATTAACCATAATGCAAGCAGGCAAGAATTTCAAGAGTAACAGGCTGCATAGGATTTTTGAAAGATCAAATTCGAAGAATTTTGTGAGACACATGAATAATTGAGAAGAACGGATCCTCGATAAATGTGAGGAAATAACCGTAAGGGTTTTCATGCGAAGTAAAACTGCAAGTCAGTAAACTCAAAGGATTCTCGGGACAACGGAGAATATTTCGAGGCATCTTGTAACAACAAGAGCGACGAGGAATGATCATGAGAATGACAAGTGCATGCAGATATCCATAAGGATATATCGGTAGCCTTGAATTGCAAAGGCGATGAGCACAAGCGTCTCGGGGAAATATCGAGGGATGTCCTCAGAATCTTCTGACGAAGCAGGTGATCTTCCGAAATGATCGCTCTCCGGGAGAAATAGTTACGAGAACCTAGAGTCAGAGTTAGTAAAAATCGTTTAACCTGAGTAGAAGAGAGTTCAGCGTCCCAGAGTAAAGATCGAGGAGTAAAAGATCCTAATACCACCCAATGGCGATGTGGGCCCATGGGCCGCACAGCCATGTTATTAAAAGTTTTGTAAAGTCTAGACTCGACTTCGGCCAAGGAGTTGGAAGGGGGATTCCTACAGGCAGTCGGCTCTGATACCAACTTGTGACGCCTCGATTCAATCGTACACTAATCATGCACGCATAAGCGTATACGATCAAGATCGAGGACTCACGGAAGATATCACAACACAACTCTAAAACATAAATAAGTCATACAAGCATCATAATACAAGCCAGGGGCCTCGAGGGCTCGAATACAAGTGATCGGTCATAGACGAGTCAGCGGAAGCAACAATATCTGAGTACAGACATAAGTTAAAAAAGTTTTCCTTAAGAAGGCTAGCACAAACTAGGATACAGATCGAAAGAGGCGCAGGCCTCCTGCCTGGGATCCTCCTAACTACTCCTGGTCATCATCAGCGGGCTGCACGTAGTAGTAGACGCCTCTAGTGTAGTAGTCGTCATCGACGGTGGCGTCTGGCTCCTGGGCTCCATCGTCTGGTCGCAGCAATCGGGTAGAGGTATGGGAAAAAGGGGGAACAAGGCAATCGTGAGTACTCATCCAAAGTACTCGCAAGCAAGGAGCTACACTACATATGCATGGATGTATGTGTAAAGGGCCATATCAGTGGACTGAACTGCAGAATGCCGAATAAGAGGGGATAGCTAATCCCGTCAAGACTACGCTCGCAGCCTCCGTCTTGCAACATGTAGAAGAGAGTAGACTGAAGTCCTCCAAGTAGCATCGCATAGCATAATCCTACCCGGCGATCCCCTCCTCAATGCCCTATTAGAGAGCAACCACCGCTTTGTATATCGCACTTGGAAGGGTGTGTTTTATTAAGTATCCGGTTCTAGTTGTCATAAGGTCAAGGTACAACTCCAAGTCGCCCTGCATCAAGATCACGGCTATTCAATAGATTAACTTCCTGCGGGGTGCACCACATTACCCGACACGCTCGATCCCATTTGGTGGGACACACTTTCTGGGTCATGCCCGCGCGGAAGATCAACACGCCGCAGCCCCACCTAGGCATAAGAGAGAGTCGACGCGGTCTAAACCTAAGCGCCAGGGTCTAGGCCCATCGCCTTAGCACACACTGCGCTTGAGGGCGGCCGAAAGCAGACCTAGCCTAGCGAGCGTTCCATCCAATCCGGCAGCGCCCGCTCGTCGGCCGACGTCACGAAATGCTTGGTGATACCACGGCGCGGTTGCCCATAACTTGTCCCACGTGGCGGTTAGTGCGTATAAGGTCAACGACCCAACTCAGATCAAATACCAAGATCTCGTTAAGCATGTTAAGTATCCATGAACGCCGAGCAGGCCAGGCCCACCTCTCACCCAGTAGTCTCAACCTGCCTGCTGCCTCCGCCACAAAGCAACGGTGGGGGCGTCGGGAACCTGGCCCACCTCTACGGATGGAGCCACCGTCCTTTCAGCCCCATCTCCAAACAATATCACGAGGTAAAGTAATAGTGTAAAGTATATAGTATATGCCCATGATCACCTCCCGAAGTGATCACAGCCCGATAGTATAGCATGGCAGACGGACAAGAATGTAGGGCCACTGATGAAACACTAGCGTCCTATACTAAGCGGAGGATAGGGTAAGGGGAACAATCAGAGCAACAATGACAAAGGCTATGCATCGTAATAGGATTAACCGAAAGCAGTAACATGCTACACTACTCTAATGCAAGCAGTATAGAGAAGAGTGGGCGATATCTGGTGATCAAATGGGAGGGGCTTGCCTGGTTGCACTGGCAAGAGAGAGGGGTCGTCAACTTCGTAGTCGAACTGGGCAGCAGCAGCGTCGGTCTCGTAGTCTACCGGAGAGAAGAGGGGGAAGAAACAATGAATACCATGTAAACAGATGCATATCGATGCATGACATGACTAGTGACGATGCTAGGTGTGCCCTAACGCGGTATGAGGATATACCAGTGAAGAGGGGAAGCATCTGGGAAAGTATTCCCGGTGTTTCGCGTTTTCGGGCATAGGAGTCGGAGGGGGAAAGTCGCGAGTTTGATAGGTTAGGGGGGTGTGGCGGACGAACGGGTTGCGTATCCGGAATCGTCTCGTCGTTCTGAGCAACTTTCATGTTGAAAATATTTTAATCCGAGTTACGGATTAAGAGATATGATTTTCTAAAGATTTTATTAATTTCTGGGATTTAATTAATTCGAAAAAGAGATTAATGACATCAGCATGATGTCATCTTGACGTCGACGATCAACAGAGTTGGTCGGTCAACTGACCATGGGTCCCACTGGTCAGTGACACATTTTAATTAAGAAGGTTAATTAAATTAATTAATTCTTTAATTAGTATTATTATTATTTATTTTTTGTAAATGTTCTCGGCGTTGGGGCCCGTTTGTCATAGGCCCATGGCCTTAACGGGCGCTGGGTGCACGGGTGCCAGGCAGCAGGCACACGGGCAACAGCCCGAATGAGCGCACGCCTTGGGGCGCCCAGATCCGGCGCGGCGCCGGAGCAAGGGGGAGGCCGGTGGCCATGGCGGGTGGAGGCGAGGGGGCCGGTTCGGCTAGTGACGCTGGCGGCGCGATGCGGCGCGCGCATGAGGAGGAGAGGGCGGAGACGAGGTGCGGTCGGCGGGCGCGGTAGGGCCGTGGTGGCCGCCAAGACGGCACCTGATGACAGCATGGGCGACGGGCACAGCCGGACGGCGCGGCGGCAGGCGGCAGGGCGCTGCCCGCCATGATGTGAGCGTGCAGGGCCGGGCCGAGGCGCGGCGACGGTCGTGGGGCGAGGAAGAGAGGAGGACCGGGGGGCCGGAGCGAGACGCGCGGGCGGGGCACCGCAGGGTTGGCCGGGTGAGTCTGTCCGTGGGCGACGGCGGAGCCGAGCGCAGGGGAGAGGCAGGGTGCGCAGGGGAGAGAGGAGAGGGTGAGCTCACAGGGACGGTAGGGTTCGTGGCAATGGGGCGTGGGGAGGTAGGCGGGGACGACGGCGTTGAGGGGGCAGTCCGGCGTGGTGGAGGAAGCAGGCCGGCGGGGGAGTTCGGCGAGGTGTGGGGCTCCAGGCGGCGGCGTCGCTGGCGGCGGTGATTCGATCCGAGCGGTGGTGGTGCTCCGGCGACGGAGTGGTGGGGCGAGGCAGCCCGGCGACGGCGGGGCGGCGTCGGGGATGGACGCCGGCGTCGGGCTCGGGGCGACGGGAACGGGGTCGCCCGATCCCGATCCAGTCGGGGGGAGAGTGGGAGGAGTGAGTGGGGATCGTGGGGTTAGGGTTTGCGGGGGGTGAGGGAATAAGGGGGCGTGGACGGGCCGGTTGGGCCGGCCGGCAGCTGGGCCGGAGCCCAGTGGGGGTGTCTTTTCCTTTCTTTCTTTTTTTTGTTCTGTTATCTTTTCTTCTTTTTATTTTTATTTTTCTGTTCTTATTTTATTTTAGATACACATTATTTTTAGTTTAAAAAAATGATAACAACTCTTCAATTAATGTTTGAGAACCACCCACCGCCATAAATGTTTTACCCAGAAATAAATTAGTTTAGAATTTTATTAATTGAAAAAGGTATTCACTTAATTGTTTTTGCTGCTGTTTTAATCACTTTAGAGTAATATAAAAATGTTATTTCTCCACCAAGACTATCCATGATTTATTTGTCACAATAAGAACATTTTATTTTTGAGTATCGAAAACTTTTATTGCTTGACTTTAATTCGAATTTGAATTTGGATCGGTTCTAATCTAACACGAGATTAGCAACAGTTATCGTAGTGACGTGGCATCATAACAGAGGGTTACTGTAGCTTGATTACCCGGGTGTCACAGGTACTTTGAAAATCACTCCTACCATAGAAGATGAGATTCACAAAGCTCAAGAAAAAGAACCATTTTTACTCAAGGTAATCGCCCGTGTGCAAGAAGGGAAGACACAAGGTATCCACATAGATGACCAAGGTACATTCCGAGTTCACAAGCGAGTCTGTGTACCTACTCATGGCGATTTAAAGCAGCAGATATTGAAGGAAGCTCATGAATCTGCATAATCTATTCATCCTAGAGGCACTAAGATGTATCAAGATCTGAAGCAAACATTCTGGTGGGATGGTATGAAGAAAGATATTGCATATCACGTCGCCTACTGTGACATATGCAACAAAGTAAAGGAGGACACTAGAAACCCGTTGGTCTACTACAATCTTTGCCAGTTCTCCAATGAAAATGGGATGACATCTGTATGGACTTCATCATGGGATTTCCAAAGACACCACGAGGAAACAACACTATATGGGTTGTGGTCGACATGCTTACGAAAGTGGCTCACTTTATTCCAATATAAGGACCACCTATCCTGCAGATCAACTCGCTCAACTATATGTATCCAAGATTGTCAGTCTACATGGAGTACCCAGGACCATCACTTCAGACCGAGAATCTTTGTTTACCTTGGCATTCTGGATACGCCTTTACCATCCTTAGGAGCTGCTTTGAAGCATAGCATTGCTTATCATCCACAGACAGATGGACAAACAGAACGGGTTAATCAAATCTTGGAAGACATGCTTCGGGCATGCGCTCTTGCTTATGGACCCAAATCGGAAGACAGTCTGCCCTATGTTGAGTTTTCCTACAACAATGGTTATCAAATCAGCCTCAAGATGTCACAGTTTGACGCTCTATATGGACGCAAATGTCGCACATCCCTGAACTGGTCTCAGACAGGAGACAACCACATCTTTGGGACTGATTTGATGATGGAAGCAGAACAGCAAGTAAAGGAAATTCGGGATAGATTGCAAGTAGTAAAATCTCGCCAAAAGAGCTACTATGATCCAAAGCATAGACATATCAGTTTTGAACCTTGAGAATGTGCCTATCTTCGAGCTACCCCGATGAAAGGAATTAAGAGGTTTCATACTCGGGTAAAGCTCGCACCAAGATACATCGGTCCGTTCCCAGTCATGACAAGAGTTGGTAAAGTGGCATATCAGTTAGAGCTACCGCCAAAGTTATCTGAGGTTCACGATGTCTTCCATGTATCTCAGCTACGGAAGTGCATCTCACCGCCTACAAAAAAGACATACATGACATTACTAGAGATCTCTAAGGATTTAACATATGAGGAGAAACCTTTGAGAATTTTGGATGAGATGGACAGGGTCACCCACAGCAAGGCTATAAAATTCTATAAGGTGCAATGAGAGCATCATACCGAGGATGAAACCACTTGGGAAAAAGAGGATTTCTTAAGAACTGCGTATCCATTTTTTTTTCTGAGCAATCGAATCTCGTGGACGAGATTCATCCAAAGAGAGAGAGGTTTATGACACCCTAGATTTTGCCTTTTATTTTTATTTTGATTTATTGAATATTTATTTTGGCAAATGGGGTTTCTGTCAATTCTTTTGGACTTATCACTTGGAATTATTTTTTTACTTTCTTCCAAGTGAAGCCTACTATCCTAAAACCCTCTCAAAACTTCACCCCTCTCACAATGATGCCATGTCATAATTTTATTTTATGGCATTATATCCATTTTGTCCCTGAAAATGAATATTTTCCCTCTATGCTATGAAGAAACCCTCATTTTTCTTGCTCAATAATTTCCAAGAAAATTCCCAAATATTCTTTGGGTCATGCCTCAACTTCCCATGCAAAAATATACCACTGTCCTTTGTAAATTTTCAGCTAGGAAAATTGAATTTGCTTCTGGTCAGAAATGGCAGTTTGTGAAGCAAGTGTATTTTCCTTGATCTGTTGGAGCTGAAATTTTAGCACATCATTACCTTCGTAAGAAATGTTGTCCGAATTTCTGTACAGAAACTTTGCATCAGGCTCTAGTCTTGTCCAGTGAGCTATGTGGCAAACGAAGGGCACACCCCAATCCTGCGTTGGGGAACCTTTTACAGATGTGAATACGCTTCGATAACATACTTATCATTAGGTATCTTTAGGAGCGGGGCTCGCTCTCAACAGATATTGTCTTTGCTTTCACTGATGTCGTGTCAATTGCCCGAGGGAGAACAAAGGACTCCACACTAGACACGGTTTGCACTTTCCAAAAGTATCGTGTGTGCCACTGCACGTGGTGACCACGCTAGCGCGAGGTGTTCGACATGCAGAGTGCACGCTCTGGACGTCGGGGCCCTTGGTGTTTGCCCGTTCGTCCTTCTCTCGCCACCGCTGCTTGTCTTCACCACTCAGCACACTCCCATGCAACCACCTGGCCTCGCCCTGCTCCTCTCCGACGCCAGCAGACGGCACGCCAGACGCGGACGCGATGCTACCGGGCGGAACAGTGTGCGCAAGTGCGGCGCTTGCCCCACTTAGTGCGCGACACTGTGCCCGCGTGTGCACGCGTAGCTTCTCCGTGTTGCTCTACTTCCTCTCCAAGCTGTGCCCGAGCTCTTCTCCCTCTCATTTCACCGGCAACCCTTCTCCGGCAGAGCACAGAGCTCGGCCACACCTCCATCTATTTAAGGACCCATCCCCGAGCTGTTCTAACCATCGCCCTCACCTCCACTGGCCACAAATTGATCCTCAGCAAGCATGGCAAGGCCGGGAGGGCCTCCTGCCACCGATCCTCGCCAGAGTTGGTCGCAGAACCCCCACGATCGTCCACTCGCTCCTGTCACATCCGTCTTCACGCACTGCCACAATCAAGTTCGTGGTGGTCTCCTAAGCGCGCTGGTGCAATTGATTCGTCGGATCATCACCGGAATCGCCACCTCCGACGAGCAATTCTCTCTGTCCGTGTTCTTTTGAGCTCGACCAGGGCCTTGTCCACCGATGTGATCTGCCGCGGGTGAGCCGCCCCGCCTTGGAGCTGCTCCGTTGACCCGCCGGCGAGGCCCTTAGCCGCCCCACGCTGTGGTGAGAGCCGCCGGCCGCGAGCCGCCCGCGCATCACTAGACTCGCCCTTGCTGCGAGCCACCTGTGTTTCAACGGCCCCGTCTCCACCTCGAGCCGCCTGCTTCTACCGTCGCCAAGCTGGCCTGAGCACTTGCGTTATGGAATTCTTGCCCGATCTGAATCAACCTGCTCTTTTGGACTCTAGCTGCTGGATACAAGCCTGTTGTGTTGCGTCCAAGAGATATTCCAGCGGATGTACGCACGGGTCATCTTTTATCCGAGTAAAACAGGACAAGGGCTATGGAGACACACGTGAAAATCATCATGTGTTCAGATGCATTAAGACAATGATTCGTTATAAAGGTGGTGCCAATGTTGTGCCTATGAAGTGTGCTTTAGAATCATCATGCACCGGTGTCCACACCCGCTTGCTGTTGAACGGGTGTGCGCAAGCCGTCGTCGCTACAGCTCGATCTACATCAATTCGCCGGGGCAGTGCCCATGATTGACTCACCGTCCGCGTGGCTTACCGTGTCTGCAATTGACTTGCCTATCCGCACCGGCTTACAAACGCCACGGCCGACTCATCTGTCTGCTCCCGCGGCCAACTCGCCCGTGATTGATTTCAGCTTCACCGTAGTGATCATCAACTTCGCGGTGGATAATTTCCGGCCTAACATATCAGGTGAAATCCATCTAGTATATTTTTATATTACATATTAGTTTCTTTAAAAAAGCAATTACTCTGGTTTGCAAATTCTTTAATACATGACAAGTTGTCTACTGCAAAAGGGACCGTTATGTCACTCAATTGTTGGATGACTCGCACCGGGAGTATATAACAAGTATTGCGAGGATTATCAACTCGCTTCAAGCTTCTGGTTTACATAAATCTTAGAGTTCCGCTGTTCAAACTTTATGCCAGTTTATATCACAGTCAAGTATGGAGAGTCTCAAGAGAACTCCTCGAGTCGTCTTAAGACTCGGGGGCTACAATGACATGACTCAGCCAATTCATGACCCCGAGTCATTGGAGGGAAAATAACCCGGTCCTGGAGTCTACTACCATATTGATGAAAAATTCAAAAGGCTATCAAACAATTTCCGGCTTAAAAAGTGTCTGGCAGTCAAAAAGGTTCTGGCTCAATAGAAGAGTTCTGGGTTATGAAAAAATTCCAGTTCATCACTCGGTTCAAGAGGAATTCATCTCTCGCAAGTTCGAGTTCTCAGAAAAATTAAAGGTTGCCAAAGAAAACTTGCTGCAGTGTGCAGTTTAAACATGGGTATCCTGCCTTACTGGCTTACCTTATTATTGGTCAGTTGGGGGCTTCCTATTCAAAGAACATAGCTATGTTCACCCTCTTGATCGGCTTCCTATCCACCTTATTGGTCACTTGGGGGCTTCCTGCTCAATGAGCATAGATATGCTTACCCTCTTGATCGGCTTCCTAGCCACCTTATTGGTCACTTGTGGGCTTCCTGTTCAAAGAACATAGTTATGCTCACCCTCTTGATCGGCTTCCTAGCCACCTTATTGGCCACTTGGGGGCTTCCTTCTCAATGAGCATAGCTATGCTTACCCTCTTCATCGGCTTCCTAGCCAGGTGTAAACACCAAATTCCGGGTTATCCGGCCTGTACGTTGTTGTTACTCCGCCCAGGTACTCCTGGAAGGACCTGCCGAACTCTTGGCAGTCAATCTTTTAAATAAGACCCTGAACTTGTTAAATTTAAAGCGTAGGTTTGTCATGTGAGGGTCGGCTTACAGGTGTGCAGGAATTAACTCAGCGGCTGTGCGGCCCATGAAAGCACTTGAAATTTTAGGCTTGGAGGCCTATGAAAGCCTTGTTTTTCTGAATGTCTGTTTTTCTGAAAATTTGGAGTCATATCCTTCTTCCATATTGACTATGGTTTTCACAATTCAGGCCATGTAGCCTTGATTCTATGACTCGTACTTGAGAGTATTGGGTTAATAACCTGCCCTGATAGCAGACTTTAAGTCGCCAGGATATTTTTGCCTTGAGAAATCAAAATCATGATATTTCATGACTCCGAGTTGATACTGGCTCATACTGCCGGATGTTACATGACATGCAGAGCTATGGCTTAAATAAATGATTCAATTCAAGCCCATCATCAAAGATTTAAATTGGTGTTTCAAAAGTGTTACCAAATCTTGATCTTTTACAAAGGCTATAAGCCGCCGGGTTGCATCCTGGAGTACAATGGATGCGCATTAATTTGCCATCGGCCAAGAGCTGCCGGGTATTTAATTTTGAATTTACTTTTTAAAAAAGATTATATTATTCAAATCTCTCATAGCCAAACTTGGCTGGATTTTCATTATGGTATTGAATGATTGAGGTTTCCATACCAGATTATATTATTCAAATCTTTAATAGCCAACATGGTTGGATTTTTATTATGGTTATCAATAACCAGTATTATGATTGAGGTTTTCAAAACCGCTTCAGAGCAATGGCTATTATTTCTTCATCCAAGAGTACCGGTTCACAACAGGGAGCATGGTTCAATATTGTTATGCAATGGCTAATCTCCTCCCGCCGGCGGCGGCGTAGGCCACCAGGCCTTGCTCGCGTGGTGCCGGCGGCGGCGGCCCCCCTTTGTTTCACCCACCCGGCGCTGTGGCTCGGTTGGTGGCGGTGGATCCGGCAGCAGCATGGCATCGCGGGCGGCACAACTCCTGATGGCGTGGTGGCGGCGGCGCAACTGCTTGGCTACGGGGCGGCGCGATGGCTGGCGGCGACGCCCGTCCGGCCCAGATCTGGTCCCCTTCTGGGTCCGGCCGGGCCTGGCGTGGGCTGTCCGACATCGTCTTCGGCGTACAGAGGTGTGGCTCGGGCTGGGGGTGGTGGAGACGGCGACGCGTGTACTGCAGCGCGGTATCGGGAGCTTCACGAGTCCGTTTCGGGCTTGGCCGGGCGGGAGTGCCTAGTTTGCTCCTGAGCTGCGTCCGGTCGGTTATAGCCGAGGGTGGTGGAGGCTGTCCCCTCCCACGTGGTTGCTGACCCCGCCGCTCCCCGTTCCGAGCTGCTTCCTCTTAATCCCGCCGGTCTCGCTTCGCTTGCCACGATGAGACGACATTGGTGACTGCAAGACCGTGGTGGCGCATATTGGTGGACGACAGGAATGGCGGAGCGTGATGGTTCGTCCTGGGTCGTGGTTGGTTGGCGGTTGGGAGAAATCCTTGTCGGCTTGACCGGCACCGACGCGGTGACGCCCGTGGGCGCCGCCGTGCCTTCCTGAAGGGCGTCCGATGTACCCCTTCCCCACGTCCCTTCGCGTACCGGGGGAAACCCCAGTCTTGGAAATATGCCCTAGAGGCAATAATAAATTAGTTATTATTATATTTCCTTGTTCATGATAATCGTTTATTATCCATGCTATAATTGTATTGTTAGGAAACTCAGATACATGTGTGGGTACATAGACAACACCATGTCCCTAGTAAGCCTCTAGTTGACTAGCTCGTTAATCAATAGATGGTTACGGTTTCCTGACCATGGACATTGGATGTCATTGATAACGGGATCACATCATTAGGAGAAAGATGTGATGGACAAGACCCAATCCTAAGCCTAGCACAGATCGTGTAGTTCGTATGCTAAAGCTTTTCTAAATGTCAAGTATCATTTCCTTAGACCATGAGATTGTGCAACTCCCGGATACCGTAGGAATGCTTTCGGTGTACCAAACGTCACAACGAATCGGGTGGCTATAAAGGTGCATTACAGGTATCTCCGAAAGTGTCTGTTGGGTTGGCACGAATCGAGACTGGGATTTGTCACTCCGTGTGACGGAGAGGTATCTCTGGGCCCACTCGGTAGGACATCATCATAATGTGCACAATGTGATCAAGGAGTTGATCACGGGATGATGTGTTACGGAACGAGTAAAGAGACTTGCCAATGCGAGATTGAACAAGGTATCGGATACCGACGATCGAATCTCGGAAAGTACAATACCGCTAGACAAACGGAATTGTATACGGGATTGATTGAGTCCTTGACATCGTGGTTCATCCGATGAGATCATCGTGGAACATGTGGGAGCCAACATGGGTATCCATATCCCGCTGTTGGTTATTGACCGGAGAACGTCTCGGTCATGTCTGCATGGTTCCCGAACCCGTAGGGTCTACACACTTAAGGTTCGATGACGCTAGGGTTATAAAGGAAGTTTGTATGTGGTTACTGAATGTTGTTCGGAGTCCCGGATGAGATCCCGGACGTCACGAGGAGTTCCGAAATGGTCCGGAGGTAAAGAATTATATATGGGAAGTCCTGTTTTGGTCACCGGAAAAGTTTCGGGTTTTATCGGTAATGTACCGGGACCACCGGGAGGGTCCCGGGGGTCCACCAAGTGGGACCACCATCCTCGGAGGGCTGCATGGGCCAAGTGTGGGAGGGGACCAGCCCCAGGTGGGCTGGTGCGTCCCCCCAAGATGCCCATGTGCCAAGAGATAAGGGAAAGGGAGAGTCCTAAAGGGGGAAGGCACCTCCTAGGTGCCTTAGGGAGGATGGACTCCTCCCTGGCCGCACCCTCCTTGGAGGAAGGGCCAAGGCTGCGCCTCCCCTCTCCTTGCCCCTATATATAGTGGAGGGAGGAGGAAGCCACACCTGAGTCCTGGCGCCTCCCTCCCTCCCGTGACACCTCCTCCTCTCCCTTGCAGTGCTTGGCGAAGCCTGCAGATTGCCACGCTCCTCCACCACCACCACGCCGTTGTGCTGCTCTGGATGGAGTCTTCCTCAACCTCTCCTCTCTCCTTGCTGGATCAAGGCGTGGGAGACGCCACCGGGCTGTACGTGTGTTGAACGCGGAGGTGCCGTCCGTTCGGCACTAGGATCTCCGGTGATTTGGATCACGACAGAGCACGACTCCTTCAACCCGTTCTCTTGAACGCTTCCGCTTAGCGATCTACAAGGGTATGTAGATGCACTCTCCTTCCCTCGTTGCTAGTTTCTCCTTAGATAGATCTTGGTGACACGTGGGAAAATTTTGAATTTCTGCTCGTTCCCCAACAGTGGCATCATGAGCTAGGTCTATTGCCTAGATTCTTTGCACGAGTAGAACACAAAGTAGTTGTGGGCGTTGATTTTGTTCAATATGCTTAACGTTACTAGTCCAATCTTGTTTCGACGGTATTGTGGGATGAAGCAGCCGGACGGACCTTACACGCATCTTCGTGAGACAGGTTCCACCGATGACATGCACTTGGTGCATAAGGTGGCTAGCGGTGCCGCCTCTCCACTTTAGTTGGATCGGATGCGATGAAAAGGGTCCTTATGAAGGGTAAATAGCAATTGACATATCACTTGTGGTTTTGCGTAGGTAAGAAACGTTCTTGCTAGAAACCCATAGCAGCCACGTAAAACATGCAAACAACAATTAGAGGACGTCTAACTTGTTTTTGCAGGGTATGCTATGTGATGTGATATGGCCAAGAAGAATGTGATGAATGATATGTGATGTATGAGATTGATCATGTTCTTGTAATAGGAATCACGACTTGCATGTCGATGAGTATGACAACCGGCAGGAGCCGTAGGAGTTGTCTTTATTTATTGTATGACCTGCGTGTCATTATACAACGCCATGTAATTACTTTACTTTATTGCTAACCGGTAGCCATAGTAGTAGAAGTAATAGTTGGCGAGACAACTTCATGAAGACACGATGATGGAGATCATGGTGTCATGCCGGTGACGATGATGATCATGGAGCCCCGAAGATGGAGATCAAAAGGAGCAAAATGATATTGGCCATATCATGTCACTATTTGATTGCATGTGATGTTTATCATGCTTATGCATCTTATTTGCTTAGAACAGCGGTAGTAAATAAGATGATCCCTCATTAAAATTTCAAGAAAGTGTTCCCCCTAACTGTGCACCGTTGCAAAAGTTCGTCGTTTCGAAGCAGCACGTGATGATCGGGTGTGATAGATTCTTACGTTCACATACAACGGGTGTAAGCCAGATTTACACACGCGGAACACTTAGGTTAACTTGACGAGCCTAGCATGTACAGACATGGCCTCGGAACACAAGAGACCGAAAGGTCGAGCATGAGTCGTATGGTAGATACGATCAACATGAAGATGTTCACCGATGATGACTTGTCCGTCTCACGATCGGACACGGCCTAGTTGACTCGGATCATGTAATCAATTAGATGACTGGAGGGATGTCTATCTGAGTGGGAGTTCATTAGATGAACTTAATTATCCTGAACATAGTCAAAAGCCCTTTGCAAATTATGTCATAGCTCGCGCTTTAGTTCTACTGTTTAGATATGTTCCTAGAGAAAATATAGTTGAAAGTTGACAGTAGCAATTATGCGGTCAGTAGAAAGCTTATGTCCTTAATGCACCGCTCAGTGTGCTGGACCTCGAACGTGGTCTGTGGATGTTGCGAACATCTGACACACACGTTTTGATGACTACGTGATAGTTCGGTAATGTTAAACGGCTTAGAATTGAGGCACCAAAGACGTTTTTGAAACGTCGCGGAACATATGAGATGTTCTGAGGGCTGAAATTGGGATTTCAGGCTCGTGCCCACGTCAAGAGGTATGAGACCGCCGACGAGTTTTCTAGCCTACAAACTAAGGGAGAAGATCTCAATCGTTGAGCTTGTACTCAGATTGTCTGGGTACAACAATCACTTGAATCGAGTGGGAGTTAATCCTCCAGATGAGATAGTGATGTTTCTCCAAAGACATTGCCACCAAGCTACTAGAGCTTCGTGATGAACTATAACATATCAGGGATAGATATGATGATCCTTGAAGTGTTCGCGATGTTTGACACCGCGAAAGTAGAAGTCAAGTAGGAGCATCAATTGTTGATGGTTGGTAAAACCACTAGTTTCAAGAAGGGCAAGGGCAACAAGGGATACTTCATGAAACCGCAAAACAGTTGCTGCTCTAGTGAAGAAACCCAAGGTTGAACCCAAACCCGAGACGAAGTGCTTCTGTAATGAGAGGAACGGACACTGAAGCGGAACCACCCTAGATACTTGGTAGATGAGAAGGCTGGCAAGGTCGATAGAAGTATATTGGATATACATTATTATGTGTACTTTACTAGTACTCCTAGTAGCACCAGGGTATTAGATACCGGTTCGGTTGCTAAGTGTTAGTAACTCGAAATAAAAGCTACGGAATAAACGGAGACTAGCTAAAGGTGAGCCGACAATATGTGTTGGAATGTTTCCAAGGTTGATGTGATCAAGCATCGCATGCTCCCTCTACCATCAAGATTGGAGTTAAACCTAAAATTGTAATTTGGTGTTTGCGTTGAGCATAGACATGATTGGATTATGTCTATCGCAATACGGTTCATTTAAGGAGAATAATGGTTACTCTATTTATTTGAATAAATACCTTCAATGGTCTTGCACCTAAAAGAATGGTTTATTGAATCTCGATCGTAGTGATACACATTTTCATGCCAAAAGATATAAGATAGTAATGATAGTACCACTTACTTGTGGCACTGCCATGTAAGTCATATTGGTGTAAAACGCATGAAGAAGCTCCATGTTGATGGATCTTTGGACTCACTCGTTTTGAAAAAGTTTGAGACATGCGAACCATGTCTATTGGTGTATACGCATGAAGAAACTCCATGCACATGGATCGTTTGGACTCACTTGATTTTGAATCACTTGAGATATGCAAATCATACCACATGGGCAAGATGACTGAAAAGCCTCGGTTTCAGTAAGATGGAACAAGATAGCAACTTGTTGGAAGTAACATTTTGATGTGTGCAGTCCAATGAGTGTTGAGGCATGCAGTGAATATCGTTATGTTCTTACTTCACGGATGATTTAAGTAGATACTGAGTGTATTTACTTGATGAAACACAAGTCTGAATTATTGAATGGTTCAAGTAATTTCAGAGTGAAGTTAAAGATCATCGTGACAAGAGGATAAAATGTCTATGATATGATCATAGAGATGAGTATCTGAGTTACGAGCTTTGGCACGCTATTAAGACATTGTGGAAATTGTTTCACAATTAATACCGCCTGGAACACCATAGTGTGATGGTGTGTCCGAACATCATAGTTGCACCCTATTAGATATGGTGCGTACCATGATGTCTCTTATCGAATTACCACTATCGTTCATGGGTTAGGCATTAGAGACAACCGCACTCACTTTAATAGGGCACCACGTAATTCCGTTGAGACGGCACTGTTTGAACTATGGTTTGGAGAAACCTAAGTTGTCGTTTCTTAAAAGTTTGGGGCTGCGACGCTTATGTGAAAAAGTTTCATCGTGATAAGCTCGAACCTAAAACGGATAAATGCATCTTCTCATAGGACACCCAAAACAGTTGGGTATACCTCCTATCTCAAGATCCGGAAGCAAAAGTAATTGTTTCTAGAAGCGGGTCCTTTCTCGAGGAAAAGTTTCTCTCGAAAGAATTGAGTGGGAGGATGGTGGAGACTTGATGAGGTTATTGAACCATCACTTCAACTAGTGTGCAGCAGGGCACGGGAAGTTGTTCCGGTGGCGCCTACACCAATTGAAGAAGAAGCTTATGATAGTGATCATGAAGTTTCGGATCAAGTCACTACCATACCTCGTAGGGTGACAAGGATGCGTACTACTTCAGAGTGGTACAGTAATCATGTCTTGAAGGTCATGTTGCTAGACAACAATGAACCTACGAGCTATGGAGAAGCGATGGCGGGCCCATATTCCGACAAATGGTTAGAAGCCATGAAATCCGAGATAGGATCCATGTATCAGAACAAAGCATGGACTTTGGTGGACTCGCCCGATAGGCAAGCCATTGAGATAAATGGATCTTTAAGAAGAAGACGGACGTGGACGGTAATGTCACCGTCTATGAAGCTCGACTTGTGGCGAAGAGTTTTTCACAAGTTCAAGGAGTTGACTACGATGAGATTTTCTCATCCGTAGCGATGCTTAAGTCCGTCGGAATCATGTTAGCATAAGCTGCATTTATGAAATTTGGCAGATGGATGTCAAAACGAGTTTCCTTACCAGTCTTCGTAAGGAAAGGTTGTATGTGATACAATCAGAAAGTTTTTGTCGATCCTAAGGATGCTAAAAGTTATGCTGGCTCCAGCGATCCTTCTAAGGACTGGAGTAAGCATCTCGGAGTTGGAATATACGCTTTGATGAAATGATCAAAGATTTTGGGTTTATACAAAGTTTATGAGAAACTTGTATTTCCAAAGAAGTGAGTGGGAGCACTATAGAATTTCTGATGAGTATATGTTGTTGATTAGAAATGATGTAGAATTTCTAGAAAGCATACAGGGTTATTTGAAAGGTGTTTTTCAATGAAAACCTGGATTAAGCTACTTGATCATTGAGCATCAAGATCTATGAGGATAGATCAAAAACGCTAAATGGTATTTTCAAATGAGCACATACCTTGACAAAATCTTGAAGGTGTTCAAGATGGATCAGTCAAAGAAGGAGTTCTTGCCTGAGTTGTAAGGTATGAAGTTAAGAGTTAAAGCTCGACCACGGCAGAAAAGAGAGAAAGGACGAAGGTCGTCCCTATGCTTCGACATAGGCTCTATAGTATGCTATCTTGTGTACCGCACCGAAGTGTGCCTTGCCATGAGTCAGTCAAGGGGTATAAGAATGATCCAGGAATGGATCATTGGGCAGCGGTCAAAATTGTCCTTGGAGTAAATAAGGACATGTTTCTCGATTATGGAGGTGATAAAGAGTTCGGCGTAAAGGGTTACGTCGATGCAAGCTTTAACACCTATCCGAATGACTCTGATAGCAAACCGGATACGTATAGTGGAGCAACCATTTGGAATAGTTTCGAATGGAGCGTGTAAGCAGCATTTATAATATGACCTAGAAATTTGCAAAGCACACACGGATCTGAAAGGTTCAGATCCATTGACTAAAACCTCTCTCACAAGCAAAACATGATCAAACCCCGGAACTCATTGAGTCTTAATCACATGATGATGTGAACTAGTTTAATGACACTAGTAAACTCTTTGGATGTTGGTCACATGGCGATGTGACCTGTGAGTGTTAATCACATGGCGATGTGAACTAGATTATTGACTCTAGTGCAAGTGGGAGACTGTTGGAAATATGCCCTAGAGGCAATAATAAATTAGTTATTATTATATTTCCTTGTTCATGATAATCGTTTATTATCCATGCTATAATTGTATTGATAGGAAACTCAGATACATGTGTGGGTAGATAGACAACATCATGTCCCTAGTAAGCCTCTAGTTGACTAGCTCGTTAATCAATAGATGGTTACGGTTTCCTGACCATGGACATTGGATGTCATTGATAACGGGATCACATCATTAGGAGAATGATGTGATGGACAAGACCCAATCCTAAGCCTAGCACAGATCGTGTAGTTCGTATGCTAAAGCTTTTCTAAATGTCAAGTATCATTTCCTTAGACCATGAGATTGTGCAACTCCGGATACCGTAGGAATGCTTTGGTGTACCAAACGTCACAACGTAATCGGGTGGCTATAAAGGTGCATTACGGTATCTCCGAAAGTGTCTGTTGGGTTGTACGAATCGAGACTGGGATTTGTCACTCCGTGTGACGGAGAGGTATCTCTGGGCCCACTCGGTAGGACATCATCATAATGTGCACAATGTGATCAAGGAGTTGATCACGGGATGATGTGTTACGGAACGAGTAAAGAGACTTGCCGGTAACGAGATTGAACAAGGTATCGGATACCGACGATCGAATCTCGGGCAAGTACAATACCGCTAGACAAAGGGAATTGTATACGGGATTGATTGAGTCCTTGACATCTTGGTTCATCCGATGAGATCATCGTGGAACATGTAGGAGCCAACATGGGTATCCAGATCCGCTGTTGGTTATTGACCGAGAACGTCTCGGTCATGTCTCAGATGGTTCCCGAACCCGTAGGGTCTACACACTAAGGTTCGATGACGCTAGGGTTATAAAGGAAGTTTGTATGTGGTTACCGAATGTTGTTCGAGTCCGGATGAGATCCCGGACGTCACGAGGAGTTCGGAATGGTCCGGAGGTAAAGAATTATATATGGGAAGTCCTGTTTTGGTCACCGGAAAAGTTTCGGGTTTTATCGGTAATGTACCGGGACCACCGGAAGGGTCCCGGGGGTCCACCAAGTGGGGCCACCATCCTCGGAGGGCTGCATGGGCCAAGTGTGGGAGGGGACCAGCCCCAGGTGGGCTGGTGCGCCCCAAGAGGCCCATGTGCCAAGAGATAAGGGAAAGGAGAGTCCTAAAGGGAAGGCACCTCCTAGGTGCCTTAGGGAGGATGGACTCCTCCCTGGCCGCACCCTTCCTTGGAGGAAGGGCCAAGGCTGCGCCCCCCTCTCCCTTGCCCCTATATATAGTGGAGGGGAGGGAGGGAAGCCACACCTGAGTCCCTGGCGCCTCCTCCCTCCCGTGACACCTCCTCCTCTCCCTTGGTGCTTGGTGAAGCCTGCGCAGATTGCCACTCTCCTCCACCACCACCACGCTGTTGTGCTGCTGCTGGATGGAGTCTTCCTCAACCTCTTCCTCTCTCCTTGCTGGATCAAGGCGTGGGAGACGTCACCGGGCTGTACGTGTGTTGAACGCGGAGGTGCCGTCCGTTCGGCACTAGGATCTCCGGTGATTTGGATCACGACGAGTACGACTCCTTCAACCCCGTTCTCTTGAACGCTTCCGCTTAGCGATCTACAAGGGTATGTAGATGCACTCTTCTTCCCCTCGTTGCTGGTTTCTCCTTAGATAGATCTTGGTGACACGTAGGAAAATTTTGAATTTTTGCTACGTTCCCCAACACCCAGGACATGTCCGAGTAGCAGTGTCGCTGTGGTCGCGTTCCTGCTTCTTGAAGGTGTTACTTGGTATGCGGCGGCCCGGAGTGCTAGGAGCGTGGTGGAATTCTCCGGCGGGTGCAGCAGTTTCGAGTCATCTTCGTTTTGTTGATCCGGCGTCGTCGGCATTTGTTTCTTTTGTTTTTTCACTTTCATTTTTTTTGGGCGTGCCTGTGCCGCTTCCGCCCCAGCACCTACCGTCGGTTGTATCGGTGTTTGGATTTGCAATACAAAGCGGGGGGAAACCCTTTTTTGTCTTGTAAACTGAAAGAGAGAGGTAGTAGCTGAAATGGGTGAAATTAGTTTTTAAAATTGAGTGAATTTTCAATTGATCGAAATCCCTGTTTCGAAATGAGTGAAATATGTTTTTCAAGAAAGTGAAATCCGTTTTCTTGAGACGAGTAGAATCACTTTTAATGAGTGGAATAATTATTTGAACTGAGTGAAATTGGGTTTTTTGATGTGAGTGAAATCTGCTTTCTGAAATGAGTGAAATAAGTACTTGGAAAATGAGTGAAATAAGTTTCTTAGACTTGAGTGAAATATGTTTCATGAAATTTAAACTCGTTTAAATATATTCAAGACAAATTTTGTTCTAATGATCTCGTCGCCATGGAAAGAGCAGTTCTTGATCCAACTCACTCTATACGAGCAGTTTTTCTATTATTGATGATTTGCTGAAAATGCTTAAATAAAGTATCATATTTTGTTTTTAGAATCTAACAAAGTCTTATCTAGATGCGCTCTAGATGGCCTTAAATAACTCCACCATGTCGGTGCGTCGCCGTCCTTGATTTACTCCACCGTTCTCTCAGGTGATCCATTTTTTTTCCATTGGCCCTTCTATATCCGATGATGGATGCATACGTTTAATCTGTGCAATCTCATGACAACACTGCACGCGGTAGGAGTTATCTTCAACGAAACACAAGGGAAAAAAGTCGGACCCGACAAAAGTCGTCCAGGTAGGTAGCTATCTTTGAATTGAATGAGTGTTCTCCAAAGTAGCTGAGGCGGTCAATCGACATCTTCATCATCAACCCTATATAAATAAGCATGGGCTCTCTCCCAGAAACCAGCACACACGCACCCACAGTTCCACAAAATGGCCGGAAGCGCGAGCGCCACTCGGGTCCTCCTCGTCGTCATGGTCGCGGCCCTCGCCGCGGGGGCCAGCGCGACCTCGACGCTGACGCCGCTCACCATCACCAACCGGTGCTCCTTCACGGTGTGGCCGGCGGTCGCCTCGGCAGGCCTCGGCACCGAGCTCCATCCGGGAGCCAACTGGACCGTGGACGCGTCGGCGATCGACTACACCGCGGACATATGGGGGCGCACGGGCTGCTCCTTCGACGCGGCAGGCAGGGGGCGGTGCCAAACGGCGGACTGCGGCAGCGGGCTGCGGTGCCGGAGCACCGACCCTGCGGCGCCGGCGACCAAGGCCCAGGTCGCCATCTCCGAGGGCTTCTTCCACTACGGCATCACGTTGGACAAGGGGTTCAACCTGCCCATGGATCTCACGTGCAGCTCCGGCGACGCGCTCCGGTGCCGGGAGGACGGGTGCCACGACGCGTTCCCGTACGTCAAGTACAATGATCACTCGTGCACCGCCGCCGGCAGCCGGCTCCAGATCGTGTTCTGCCCATGATGAGCTAGCGCCTTAGCGGCAGAACGTAAACATATAACCTACACATATACGTGTAGTAGTACATACTCAGACGTGTCATGTACTCCCAGCTGTACGTACGAACACGTATGAACGCACGTGCGAGTTTCCAATAAAGTTGCCATGTGTGATGTGCCTTTGATATATTGTTCTTTTTTTTTTTGCAAATGCCTTTGAAATATTGTTTACGGGAATTTACACACAAAAGAACGTGATTTTGAACAAGATAACCTACA
The DNA here is from genome assembly GCA_021605205.1 of Aegilops longissima. Lineage (NCBI taxonomy): Eukaryota > Viridiplantae > Streptophyta > Magnoliopsida > Poales > Poaceae > Aegilops > Aegilops longissima. The sequence continues at coordinate 23,215,728 of CM038680.1, forward strand.
AATATGTATGTTCTTCCACACACAAAAACTATATGTATGTTCTAACACTGGGACTCAGCTTGATTTTTTTTAGGGGTGGGACTCAGGTTGATGCTGAGGGTCTCGAATGGCATGGCCACGAAATGTTATCTTTTTTAGAGAGGTTGAGCCAGGATATGTGATTGGTGCATGATACCAGCTGCGCAGTAGAACTCAACCAACCCCTCGATCGGTGGTGCTATGGAACTCAAGGTTCTCGGGTCCATCACTCTTGACATAGAGCAACACGTGGGGACAAGCAACATGGGATCTATGTCGCACACACTCCTCCACAGCCCTTCCTCGTGCGCTCCAGTGGTAATAGGTTGATGGCGGTCAATCTCACGACTGAATCAATTTCCTTCATGTGAAAACTCACCAATTCTCATATTTTCCGGTTAAGCCAATGTATTGAGATCTCATTCATATTGGCATCCATTTTAACCACGCTTTCATTTGGAAACTTAAAGTGCCTATAAACTAAAGATTTTTATGTGGTATCTAGATATGAGACAGTGATCTTAACCAAAAACAACATGAAAAGGCGATGATGACACATTTAAAAAAAAGTATTTTCTATGGAAATAAGGAACCAGTTTAGCTTATTTTTCCTATATTGCCTGCTTGCTAATATATTGTGGCGTTTATTCATACTGCATTCAACTTTCCACCACCACCGCAACTAGTATTACAAATTTGTTCGGTAACTGGTTGAGTGGTGTACATCATAAGTTTTAAGTGCATATATTAGTGGGAGTTTGTGCTTTACATTGCGAGATATGGGATTGTCGCAATGACTGTGTTTTTAACCGGGACGAAATTAATTTCCCACCTTTTGTAGGTCATGTACATAGCCAATTTCTGAATCCATATGTGGTCCTATCTTCGCCGGAGGGAAGACTAGGAATCCATGGCCAACTTATGGGTGACAACCTAATAATAGGTTATGCGAGGCATCACAACTCATATTTTCTTCTTTGTGATCGGTAATCTCACAACTTGTTGTCCTTCTGGCTTTATATTTGCTTTTCAGATCTGTTGGATACTTATAGACCATACAATTATCAATTGGGAGTTGTGTGGATCAATCAATGCAGAGACCGGGGTTGTTACCCCTTTTTTTTAATAGAGCCCTGCAACTGCCATTGAGGTCGAATGTTGTGTACTACTAATCAAAATGTGCAACTTGTTTATGAAAAAAGTGTCCATGTCACTCACTTAATAAGAATGTAAAGTTGCGAAGAAAATCAATCCACAATGAACTAGCAATTCCGAATAAACCAACAGGAAACTTTGTGAGTGTAGACCATTGTGGCCGCTCCACCGTCGGCGCGTCACTGTTGATACCACCGGGGCCTCAATGGACACGTGTATTTTAGGGCGTCAAGATAAACTTTCTCTTTCTTTGGCCCATCATTATCTGATGGAGTTGTGTGGCACTATAGACGGTGGGAATTGTCATCGATCTTCAGCGGAAGAAGGGAAAAGCGGCCAATCTTGGCAACATTGGCATCCAAGTAGGTATGTGCGTAGTAGCCAAATCTTTGCGCCATCTTTGCCTTCGATACTCCCACCCAATTGCTTGTAGTCTAGCTCGATTACACATGTTGAGCACGATAGATAAATAAGCATGCAGGTCGCTCTCCGGCCCCATCCCAATCCCAACTCACACAACACACAATGGCGTCTCCGGCAGGAAGCCGATGCGCGAGCGCGTCTCCGGTCCTTCTCCTCTTGCTCGTCCTCGCCGCCCTTGCCGCCGGGGCAAGTGCGGCGCCGCTCACCATCACCAACCGGTGCCACTTCACGGCGTGGCCGGCGGTCGTGCTCGCGCTCCACTAGGGGGGCGGCGACATCGAGCTCCACCCAGGGGCCAGCTGGAGCCTCGACACGCCGATGATCGGCTCCCAGTACATATGGGGGCGCACGGGCTGCTCCTTCGACAGGTCCGGCAGGGGACGGTGCCAAACCGGCGACTGCGGTGGCAGCTCGCTGATTTGTGGGGGCAACCCGGTGGCGCCGGTGACCATGGCTGAGGTGTCTGTGCTAGAAGGCAACTACACCTATAGTGTCACATCGACGCTCAAGGGGTTCAACCTGGCCATGGACCTAACGTGCAGCTCCGGCGACACGCTTCGGTGCTGGAAGGCTGGGTACGAGAAGAGCTGCAGCGCCGCTGGAAGTCGGCTCCAGGTCCTCTTCTGCCCATGATGGCCCCGCAAGCGCGTCGTGGTGGAGGTGTCGGACTCTGTCCACGAGGGGTCTATCGTGGACCTCACATCGACCGGCAACGTCTAGGTCATGAGCTCCGACTAAGAAGTGTAGGGCATGGTAGACAGTGGCGCCACGAAGTCCCATGAGCCGACCTGTGCCCCGTGTCTACTCACCCTCGTCGCTGACAACATCTTCACTAGACGGGATGGGAGCACAGCCAACTGCTGGACATGGACACAAACATGAAGGCAAATGAGCACCGGCTAAGATTTGGATGGATGTCCAAACAATTGCAAGCGTTTTGAGAGTCGGTGTTGAAGATGCCCCGAGATGGTTCCGCATTGAGAGATGCTGTGCGTGAGCAAGCCGGCAGAGAGCTGTTGATGCATGGCATCATTTGTCATACATCCAAGTCACACTTCTTTTGGTACGATCGAAGCAACATGTCTCACGACTTTGTATATACTCCATTCCTGCTTCTAATTTTGTAAACAAAGACAAGATGTGGCAAATCGTCCACCCCATTCAATACTTTTGGCAGATAATAAGTATATTAAGAGCACTTGGCACCATGTTCGGGCTGCCAAAATGGAATCCGTCACTCCGTCTTGATGAAAGACATTTGTCGCTCAAAGAGTATACAGTATTCAAATGCATGTTAGTTACAGCAGTCTCCAATTTAACCAGATTCTACAATAAAATCCATGGCTTATGAAGAAGACAACCCCGAGAGACCTGGAGGTGCAAAGTATTGCATGGCACCACTGCCAACCCCAAAGTATTGTGCAGGCGGGGCCGGGGGTGCACTCTGTTGCGTAGCTCCACTACCTGGGAATCCTGGTGGTACACGGTCTCGGTCCGAGTGTCCCGATGGTCCAATGTATACCTTAACAAGGCTGTCCCAGAACTTAGACGGTCTTGGTGGTCCTTCCATCATCTCTGGATCATCAAGGCACTGAACAATAGACATGCACAAGCAAGGACTAATCAACCAAGTAACCCACATACATAACCACGCAACTAACTAAAAGGTAGTACATACTAGTATCACACAAGATATGCCATTTTTACCTGCAAAGTACTTCTCAACCTGGCCTCCTCAGCTTCGTACTGCAAAGATATGTCATTAGCAACGGATGAAGCAACAAAATGCTCAAGGTTGGCTTGCTAGGAAATAAATCGTTATGATATACGTACGCTTTCCTCTTCATAGCTTCCTGGCATTACCCTAGGTCCACTGAATGGCTGGTAAGTGTTCATCGCATGGCCACCAGCATAACCAACATCACTGGGATGCATCATATCAACACTTCCATTGTTTATACAACCAAAGCAGTTGCCTATAACAAACACAACAAAGAGGTGAAATTTGTCATGTAACCTACCAGGGACAAAACGCATGATAAATATAATTTAATATAATAAAATAATGTGCCCAAATGGTCATTTTGATCGTTCACAATTGGAGATATAACAAATGCAAACCTCATGGTTCTAGACAAGATGAACAAGGAGTATATATACAAGAACAACATATAAGATAATACTGCAAACAACATATATACTAGAATCCATATATACTAGAATCTGAAACATGTTTACATAACTATCTAACACATAAGTCAAAGTTAGCAACGCACACAAATGTATTTCAACCGCAAATAAGTTGGGATAAAAGTAAGTTACCATTATCAGTAGGTTTAAGCCTGCATAAACAGCTGACTGGCAACTCCAAAGAGTTTTCTTGCATAAATATGACTTCAGCAAAGAAGAACTCGCAATAAGGTGTTGCTTTAGTCTTTGCAGTGAAATTAACGTGATGGTACCACATACGGAGATCACCCTCACAAAACGGTTGGTAGCATGCTACATCGTTCACTTCATATGCAAGATCCTAACATAATAAGCATGAATTTAATTAGCCATTAGTTGTTATGAATAAATAAATGAATAATGGGAAAATTTACGATACAACGCAAGCACCGCTGCTTTACGGTGTGGCAGCTCACCCGGACCCACAACATCTATCCTGTGACTAGGAGAGCAGGAAAACAGTTTTTTACTTGTTCAGGCACAACTGGCTAACAGATGCAAATAAGGACTAGAGTGCAGTAATTGCTACAATGTCCTGCAAAAATGTGGTAGACAGTGATTTGCATGGCAACAATGCAGCTACGATACACTACAATCATGTGCCATTGACTTTTTCTCAACAGCCACGAGTCCTGTTAAGCAGCTTGTAATTTAGGATTGCTAAGGTCAAACTTGGCAACAAATAATTGGGAGAGACAGCAAGTACCAAAAATATTTTTGGCAATTTAGCTTTAAATTTTTTTGCAACCAAGTATCTATAATCTGGAAACTGGACATGTTTAACCTTTTTGGCAACTAAGGCCCCGTTCGGAAGTCATTTCGCTTCTAAAAAGAGCTGGCTCCAGCTTCTCATCTTGCCAGCCAGCTTCCGTGAGGAGCAGGAGGCGTTCGGCACACTGCTGCAGCTCCCAGCCTGGCATAGGTGCGAGGCGCGGTGGCGGAGATTGGTGGCGGTGTGGCGGTGCGCCGGCGGAGACTGGCGGGGCGAGGCAGAGATGCGAGGCGAGGCGGCGGAGATTGGCGGCGGCGCGGGGGCGCGCCGGCCGGCCGCCGACGGGGTGGCGGCTGCTAGGGTTGGAGAGCAGAGGAGCGCTGCACGTGTTTCTGTACGAGCAGCTCTCGTCGGGCCAACAAGCTGGGCTTTGAGCCAGGAAAACGTTTCGGGGTGGCACTTCGGGGTGGCATTCCTACCGTAATTTGGAGGAACTCCACCTTCTGGTTTTTGTGAAGCTGGGCCGGCTCGTTTCCCGTAAATTTGCACGCTGGATTCTTTGTCTCCGCGGAGCTAGCTTCTCGGAGGATAACCGTTCGGGCTGGCTTCTCGGATGAGATTTTAAGAAGCTGGCTCTGGAGAGCTTCCGAACGGGGCCTAAGTAACTTCTGTTTTTCTGGCAACTAAGTGTGTTTCAAACCTGGTAACTCAGCATATTTTAAACCTGGCAGCTAAGTGCATGTAGTCCGGCAAGCAGTTATGTTTGTGTGACGCCGCTACCTAGCCAATCCCATGAATAATAGGACAGAAAATGAGAACCAGAGAGAGGGACAGAGAGCAAACCCCCAGCAGATTGTTGTCCTCATTATACTTGTCCATCAAAGCATTAACCAACTGGAGCTCGCTATAACGGATTTCATCAACCGGTTCCGATCTCAAACGTCTCCTCCTTGTGCCATCAGGAAAGTAAAGGGAGCTTCGTACAGCGATGTCCACTCGAGATATATTATCCATCAAGAACCTAGTTTACATCAAACAAATTATATATGATTAGTATATGACACTTTCACAGAAGCTTCCACAATACAATGTAACACCAAGAACTCTAGTGTCATGAGCACAACATATGCTTATAGTGAATTAGTTTGAGATGTGCTAAAGAACAAAGAGAAACAGCTTATGATGGTTCGTATGGACAAAAACAAAACCGGAGCGCTTACATTTTTGGATCCCGACGATCATGAAGATAATGCTCGATAGCATGTTCTGCTTCCTGTAGGTTCTGAAATGGCCCACCAACATGGGGATAAGTATGGTAGTATCCCGCATTGTCGATCCTGATGTAGAAATCAATACCCCAATCATATTGTTTCCGGCACAGGAAAGGTGCCCCTAGAGATGGGACAAGACGGCGCCCTGGTGGCCTCTGAGGGTACTGGGGATGTCGCCAGGCAGTGTGGGAAGGGCAAGGCACATACTCCGTCTCCACATACCTGAAACAGAAGCAAGATGATGAGTATAACTGTACATTTTGTCTTATCATATATCTTAAGGGATGAATGAAATAATCAGCATTATCATGGTGTTATGGCCAAGTTGATGTAGAAGAAGAAAGATTTTCATATATTCTTTTACAACAACAAAGCCTTTAGTCCCAAACAAGTTGGGGTAGGCTAGAGGTGAAACCCATAAGATCTCGTGACCAACTCATGGCTCTGGCACAAGGATAGCAAGCTTCCACGCACCCCTGTCCATAACTAGTTCTCTGGTGATACTCCAATCCTTCAGGTCTCTCTTAACGGACTCCCCCCATGTCAAATTTGGTCTACCCCGGCCTCTCTTTGACACTGGAGCTTCTGGAGGCCTGCGCTGAATATGCCCAAACTATCGCAAACGATGTTGGACAAGCTTCTCTTCAATTGGTGCTACCCAACTCTATCTCGTATATCATCAATCCGGACTCTATCCTTCCTCGTGTGGCCACACATCCATCTCAACATACGCATCTCCGCCACACCTAATTGTTGAACATGTCGCCTTTTAGTCGGCCAACACTCAGTGTCATACAACATTGCGGGTCGAACAACCGTCCTGTAGAACTTGCCTTTTAGCTTTTATGGCACTCTCTTGTCACAGAGAATGCCAGAAGCTTGGCGCCACTTCATCCATCCGGCTTTGATTCGATGGTTCACATCTTCATCAATACCCCCATCCTCATGTAGCATTGACCCCAAATATCGAAAGGTGTCCTTCTGAGGTACCACCTGCCCCTCAAGGCTAACCTCCTCCTCCTCACACCTAGTAGTACTGAAACCGCACATCATGTACTCGGTTTTAGTTCTACTAAGCCTAAACCCTTTCGATTCCAAGGTTTGTCTCCATAACTCTAACTTCCTATTTACCCCCTTCCGACTATAGTCAACTAGCACCACATCATCCGCAAAGAGCATACACAATGGAATATCTCCTTGTATATCCCTTGTGACTTCATCCATCACCAAGGCAAAAAGATAAGGGCTCAAAGCTGACCTCTGATGTAGTCCTATCTTAATCGAGAAATCATCAGTGTCAACATCACTTGTTTGAACACTTGTCACAACATTATCGTACATGTCCTTGATGAGGTTAATGTACTTTGCAGGGACTTTGTGTTGCTCCCTGTAACTTTTAGAACAGGCACTTTTTTCACTTCTATTTTATTGTGAGGATATCTGTGTGTCCCAGCTGCCTGGTGTATAAGAAGATCAACAATTATGACAACAAAAGTGCAAAGAGGAGGAAGTAGGCTTGTGCGGCTCCAACTGCATGGCACATTGAATGTGAGAAAAAAAATATGATTTTAAGAAATCAAAGTGCTACAGCTGCTACTGTTTGGCAATTAGTGAGTAGAGATTTTTGCTTCCTGATGATGGAGGCTTTTCATGAGTAGTCTAAAATCTTTTTTTGTACAGCCAACGCGTTGATAACGCTGTCGGATTTTTTCCTTTTTCATCTGCTCTGTTTGAGCCCTCGGCAACTTTATATTCCAATCTAAATGCAACAGCAGACCACCTGCTACTTATATACAGTAAAAATAAAAACAAAGGTCAATTTCGAGGATGAACCAACAGACCAAGTAGCAGCAGTCAGTCAGATCATATTTGCTCCTAGCAAGCAAGCTACTTTATGTTAATGTGGTTGATCTACAGCCAGATCGTACATCCTTAACCCAAAGGAAAGGATGGATGCAGGAAGGAGCATCATCGATAGATACACAAACCAACTCGATTTCCACCATGCCCCCATCTATCTATCCATCAATAGAAGAAACAACAAAAGAAGCGGCGGCGGTGTTCATACCGTGACGGCGGCGGCTGCGGCTGATGGGGGGAGACGTAGTGGTTGTTGCCGAGGAATGGTGGGTACTCGGGTAAGGGGCGGCACCTCGGGAAACCAGGGTCGCCGATGACCGGCGGATCCATGGGTGGGCGGCGGCGGCGGCGAGGGTTTGGTGCGGGTGCGAGAGGAGAAGGGGGGAAAGAAACGAAGCGGCTTGCGCGTGTTCCGTGGCCTCCGCCTTTTCTTTTTCTTTTTCTTTTCCTTTCTCAAGCAAACAAACTCTACGATAAAGTCGGTTTGCATCGTGTTGGGACTTCCACCGTTGGATGCGTACCCTCCCCGTATCTTCACCGTTGGCTTTCGCTACTTCTATCTTTCCCTTGGTTAGAGCATCGCAGTATTGAACTCACTACAAAGCATCACTCCTTGCTACTCGCTGAGAGCCAGAAAAAACGGAACCCCGCTCCCGTGTCGCTCTGAGGGGCGACACTGGGCCCCCCAAACCCTAGCCGCCGGCCCACTCTCCTCGAGCCACACCTCGCCGCCGCCGCCGGCTACCGTCGCCGGCGACGGCGAAGGCTTGCTGCTCGAAACGGGCGCACGCAGCTCTCCCTCCAGATCCAATTACAGCCGCTTCAGCTCCATCCCGGCCGTGTCCTGCGTCGTCGTCCTGCTCTACGGGCGCGCGCAGCCACGCGGTCTCTGCCTCCTCCTGCTGCGCCTGGGCATCGCCGGATTTGTGTGCGCCTGAACGCGCTTCGTCCTCTACTGCTCCTTTCTCCAGATCCGCGGGGCGCTACTATCGCTGAGTTGCCATGGTCGTGACCTCCACGAGATGGCTCGGTCCTGCGGGTGAGATGCGGGTGGATGTCTCCTCCGCCTGGCTGTTGGAGGTGCAACCGGTGCCGGATCTGGCCGGACCGTTTAGGTGCTGGCCTGGAGCGCTTTGATCTGTCTCTGGGCAGGTGTTGTGGCGTTCCTATGGCCCGGTGGCTGTCGTGTGCAGCTGCGCGCACAGTCCAACGTGCTGCCAGCTCGCTGCGGGGAGCACCGCCGTGTGCGGCTGGTGAGGCGAGGTGGATTGGGTAGGCCAGATTCAGCCGGATCTGGCCTGCCATGGACCGGATTTGGTCACGTGCGGCGGCGGGCTGCAGTGACCCTTGCTATGTGGTGGTCCAGGGAGCAGCAATTCGCAGTCTACCGGTGCTCCTAGGAGGTGGTCTGGTTACTTGGTCGAAAGCCACTGCCTATGCCGGAGCCGGCGATGGCGACGCCCGCTGGTGCCGCTTATCTCCTTGGAGGCATCGCTGTCATGGTGACTTACCCTTCGAGGCTCCTGGGGAAACCCATGTTCCTGGTTCGTCCGGAACGGCCGATGGCGGCGCTTTTCGTGTCGCATTCCTTCTTGAAGGCATCATCTTGGTGGATTGTGTGGTGGCTTCTCACTGCGGGTTGGACGGTGGTGGTGGCACGGCTGGCTTGCGCTGGTGTGCTCGGAGAAGCGATCCTGGTATAGACTCGGCTCCTTGATGCCCTTCGGCTTCGCCGCGGTGCCACCGTTGTGATGTAGACTCGGCTGCGTGTGGCTCTTCGTCTGGGTGTGGACTCGGTCGCTCGTTGCCTTTCGGCTGCGCCAATAGCCTTGATGCATCATGGATGGTCTCGGTTGATTGGAGCTCTTCGTCTATGGTGGTGGTGTTCTCATGCGGCTGAGGTTGGTAATGGTTGCTCAAGACCCTCTCATCGTTCTGTTGTGTTGCGGCGAGCTTGGTGCTCTTGGTGTTATCTCGACTCATCTTTGCTCAAGGATGGCGCAAGATGCCTCTCAAACTGCTATTCGTTCCATTTTTCTGTGGCGGAGCCCTAGTCAAGGTTCGTGTCTGGGATGACACTCGTTGATTGTGGATGCTCTTGAGTTGTGCCATGGGGCCGGTATGCCCGCCGATGCGTTCGGCTGTTTGCAAAGTCCTGGTATTGTGATCTCTCGATGACACCCCACATCTACTTGTGTCTCTCATGGTGATGGTCTTATGACTGCTAGCTAGGCCGTGCCTTGTAAGGTTTTCGGCCCCATTTCCCTTATAAACGGGGTCATTTTGTTAAGGTTTTTTATCCGGTTTCCCTTATAAACTGGATCATCACTCTGGCATTTTGGCCACTTTGAGTAATATATTCAGGTGGGGAAACTCCCCCCCCCCCCCGGTGATTCTCAAAAAAACAAAGCATCACTCCCTCCGAAGAAAAACTCATCAAACTTTGCCAGAGAAGATAGATATATTGGAGAGCATGCAAAGCTATTTAACTATACAATAGGAAAACCTTAAAATTTCAATTGTATTCACTGAACAATTGATCATAAGATGACGATTCATCACATCCCAATATACACACCATCGATTACATTGAATTGATCCCGATCATGTGAATCGGCTCACGGGAACATGTCTAGGTATTACTATGGACTCTAAGGTCCTAAGGGAACTACTCACACATGGTCATAGAGGCGGCAAGATTGATGACGAAGCCTCTGACAATGGTTTCCCACTCCGCAGAACACCAGAATAGGCCTCCAGACTAGGTATTTGCGAAACAGGAACTTGTGGCGGCGAAAAAAATCTTCTAAAACTATGGCGAGAGGTTTCTATATTTATAGGAATTTATGACAGTGGAATGGATGAAAGGCTGTGCAGGTGGGTCCCACGCGGCCTGGTGGCGCGCCAGGTGGCAGTGTGGGCCCCATGTGGCTCCTTAAATAGGCTTAAAAGGATGAGAAAACTGACTTCTCAAATCCCAAGTACTGGAGGATACCTGACGAAAAAGGATGAGAGAGATTTATCTCAGCCTGTCACCGAAGTGCCCAAAAGTGAAACAGGGAGCAGTTGAGACCTGACACAAGTAGAAAAGAAATCAGCGCACGAAATTCTGAACTTAAACATTCCCATAAAGGAAACAACAAGTAGAGATGTGTTCACACACATGAGTGCGAGAAAACTAAAGGACCTTGCTCCTAGAGTGGAAAATTTGGTACAGCAAGAGTTAGCGCCAGATGTGCTCCATGACCAAATGGCCATAAATATATTAATATCGGAGAGTCCATGAATGGAGCAACGGTTATTGTCGACATTAACTTTGCTATGTAAATTGACTCAATCATATCTTGACCCTGAGCCTAACACGCTCGCTGATTGCAATGAAAGATTAGGGAAAGATTAGCATGAGGAAATAACCGTTGAATTATTATCTCTCAACAAAGGAAGGTTCTTGGACTCATTTGTCTATCTCTTCCCCATATACACCCTGTTAGCCATAGATGGATGTTTGTTTGAAAGAGAGATGAAAATGATAAGTTAGCACGGTACAAAGCAAGGCTCATTGCTCAAGGATTTACTCTAGGGCAAGGCGTCAATTTTGAGGAGACTTTCGACTGTCAGGCACTTCCTTGCGTGCGAAGATGCAGCTGGTGGGTCCCAGCAGTCAGGGGGCAAATCGTTTTTTTTTTTTGCCCGGACGCACTTCCTTGCATGCGAAGGTGTAGCTTTTGGGTCCCAGCAGTCAGGAGGGGGAAACATTTTTTTCGCGAAATATGGTGGCCCGTCCGGTGGGTCCCCGCTGTCAGGTGGAGGAATAATTATTTTGCGCGTAATAAGGAGGCACTTCCTTGCTGCGGCCGTGGACCCACCTGTCAGCCTCTCCATGTACAGTCCACGTCCGATGGAAGCCATTCCTTGATCACGTTGACCACACCGTGCCGAGAGCACCATGGCGGTGGACGACGGCGAGGCCTAGGAAGGGGACGACGCGGAGCCGGGGAAGACGCGGCAGTGGATGCCCACGCGTAGAGGAGTACGAGGGTTCACTGGTTCACAGCGGTGTGAGGCTGCCGTCGCCGCAGAATAATAGGGGGTGTGGGTGAGTAGAGGGATGGCCTGGCCAGCGGTGGGAGTAGTAGGGGGCGGTGAGGCCTCCGCCGCATCATAGCCGGCCACGGGAGGCAGGAGCACGAGGCACGACCGGCGCTGGTTTGGGCGGCTGGAGCAAGAAGACCAGAGGTTGAAGAAGCACTACGGCCGTTGGATGGACATCGTACGGTCACTGGAGCTAGAATCGTGCATATTGACTAAGTTGACAAAGCCCTCCGTCCCCGTCAACTTAGTAGGCCCACAAGTCAGCCTGCCACTATACTGGGTCCCAGCTAACAGGGGGAGTATTCATTTTTTTGTGCGTAATAAGGAGGCACTTCCTTGCGTACGAAGATATAACTGGTGGGTCCGAGCTGTCAGAGCCGGCCGCGGGGAGGAGGGAGCAGGCAGTCCCGCCGGCGCTTGTTTGAGCGGCTGGAGCAGGAAGAGCAGAGATTGAAGAAGCACGACGGCCGTTGGATGGCCATCCAACAGATCCTTTGCTTGTCGCCAACCTTTTTTAGGAAAGCCTCAAATCTATGGAAAACAGCATACAGCCCATCTGCCATTATTTTTAATAATTTACAGCCCATTTGCTAATTCTTAAGATTTTTTTTGGAGCCCATATTCTTTTTGTTAGCATTACGGCCCATATTATGGCCACGGTTAAAAACTTATACAAAATTTTGCATATTTCGGTGCGGTAGGAACTGTTTTTAATCCCGAAATTTCGACTCACATTCAAACTGATTTTAAAAATAAATGTATATCAATATAAAATCCAACAAATTCTCAACGCATAAATATTAATGTAATTTAAAATCTCAAAATGAAAAAAAGATATTTGAAACTAATTGCCGGTTTGATGTGTTTTAAAAATGTACATCCCATTTCTCATTACTGATGGGCCATTTTCTCGGCCAGCCGAATGAAAGCTCTCCCCGTCTTGAAAGATTTGCAGCCCAACAGGCCTAACAAAGCGACTTACTTGGCAAATCACAAAAAAACTGGGTTGTGCCCGTGGATCCAGCTGTCAGCCTCTACACGTACAGTACTCTCCCGATGGAATGTCGTTGACCATATTGAGCACGCCGTGCCGAGAGCACCAAGGCAGTGGACGACGGCGAGGCCTAGGAAGGGGACGACGCAGAGCCGGGGAAGACACGGCAGTGGATGCCCACGCGGAGAGGAGTACGAGGGTTCACTGGTTCAGCTGCCGTGTGAGGTTGCCGTCGCCGTAGGGCCTGGCTAGCGATGGGAGTAGTAGGGGGCGATGCGGCCTCAACGGCAGCACAACCGGCCACTGGAGGCAGGAGCAGGCGGTCTCCCCGGCTGGTTTGGGCGGCTGGTGCAAGAAGAGCAGCGATTGAAGAAGCAGCAGGACCGTTCGATTCAAATCCAACGGTTACTGCTGCTAGAATCGTTTGTTGACTAAGTTGACAAGCCCTGCGTACACGTCAACGTAGTAGGCCCACAGGTCAGCCTCCCAACCGGTGCGCCCCAGATGTCAGTGGGAGGAATCATTTTTTTCGCGTAATAAGGAGGCATTTGATTGCATGCGGCCAGGCCAGCGAAGGGAGTATGGTGGGCCAGGGAAGCCTGCGCGGCATCACAGCGGGCCACAAGAGGAGGGAGCAGGCAGTCCCGCCGACGCTAGTTTAGGCGGCTGGAGCAGGAAGATCAGAAATTGAAGAAGCACGGCGGCTAGAATCGTGTGTTCACTGACAAAGCCTTACGTAAACAAGCCAGCCTCGAAATCTGTGGCGTGTACAACCCATTTGCTATTATTTTTATAATTTTTACTCATTTTCTAATTCATATGGAATTTATTGCAGCCCATTTTCCATTTTTAGAATTGCCGGCCATTTTCTGGTCAGTACCAGGGTCAAAAAATTAACTAAATGTGTGGGAAATTTTTGCTGGGGAACGAAATATTCTTAATCCAAAAATTAATAGCCGTACTAAAACAAATTTAAAAATAAGTTAGTACTATGTCATGTTAAATCCAATGAAATACGTATAAGATATCAGTGAAGAACAAAATTCAAAAGAAACTAATATCCCATTTGCTCGTCTTGAAAGATTTGCAGCCCAGTAATTCGGAGAAAACAAATAGGCCTAGCTTGGGTATTCTTCAAAAAGAAATAATGGGCTACCTATTTTCTCAAAGAACTGGTGCATGAGCATTTAGCTTTATTTATTTATTTACTTATTTATGTTTAGGGGACCATGAGCATGTACCTGGGCCGGATTCATGTGAGAGCGTCCCCTTCCAGTTAATTATGGGCTTCTCTATTGGGCCTTCATCTGTGGGCTGCATGTTATCAACAAGTGGAAAATGTGTTCCGTATGAAAAATAGTATGAGCTACGTACGGTACGGGGCACTAAAGGATCGAACCGTGCAACGACTTCCAAAACATTGTGTTTGTCGTTCTAACAACACATTTATATTCAACCAACAAATGAAATATACTACTGATTGTACATTGAAACAGCAGCAGCAGCAACCAGGGCTGGGGGTGCAACAGAAGCAGTAAGCAGGCCAGAAGAGTGAAGACGCAGCTCTCTCTTCCAAACCAAACGTCAGCCATCATTACAAAAGGGCTACCAAAAAAGAACAAGTGTATGCATCAAACTAAATAAAGATCCTACTACACCAAGTGTACGCATCTAACTAACTGGCTCAGTTAGACGTTACTATTTATTAAGCTGTGGAGATTGGCTGACGACTTGAACCAGATGGGTGCCTAACGGGGGAAACTCCAGCCAGCAGATCGAAGTCTGATACTTGCGACCCTCTCTCCTACTTTGGGCTGCAGAGCGTGGCGGCACATATCAAGGTATGGTGCATGCAGAGACGCATGGTATGCTGTGTACACACAGTTTTGCCTGATGAACGAAACCGCGCTGCCATCATGATCCTTGCCGTCGGTTATCTCCTGGTTAATCGATAATTCAGTCCGACAAACAGAGAGCGTGTGCCAAGGCTACTTACCAGCCTCCAGTCAAAAATTCCTGAAGGCCCAGAGAAGCTGGGATCCTGCTCAAAGACCTTGCAGTGACTATGATTGTATTCTGTGAAACAACACGTTCGGTACGTGCGAACGATCATCAATCTTTCGCCGTTGTCTGATCGAGCCAGGAACCACCTGCAACTGCCATGCCACTTTTCTTTGAAAGGTTCTGGGATTAGGAAGGGTAGGGACACCAGGCGGCCTACAACATCATATCAAGTTGGAGTCAAATAAAAAAGGGCTCTTGATTTAGTCAATCTTAAGAACAACATGTTATGAGCATGAATATTTTTTCAGTAAATGTTGACAGTAATATAAGCAAGCTATCATGATATCATAGGAAAGTAACATACTGCTGTAACAGTCGTTTGTAGCGATGACTGGAGTAGTCCAGCAATACGTCCAGCCATAGAAGGAGTCGACAGCTTAAATGAAGCCCTTGTGTTCAATGGCATCAGAGAACCATGGAGGATGTATGATCCTGCGATGGACGTGCAGATTTATCCAGTTACCGCAGTGACCTGCCAGATAGGCGAGACTGCGGTTGAAGAACGCAATTAGCCTGACATCTTTATAATTCCCAGATCTTGTGGGCACTTGACAGATTACAACCTTGAGCAAATCAAACTTGGTATCGTGTTGGCTACTGTAAGATTCCGAGTATTCTGGGCCGCGGTGCCAAAGCAGTGCAGTGTTAATCGAAGGAAGGGGGATCAATCACCGGGTGTAGACCTCCACGAGCATCCAGCTGCCGCGACCATCGACGAGCACCATCCAAGACGTGTTCATGCCGACCCAGTACATACCGTTAATGTAGCTGAGGCTGACAGGGATCGGATCGCAGTGAAGGGGGTTGATGCTCGCCACCCTACGATCGTTATGCTGCGTGACACGCCGTTTCTGAAGATCGGGCGGCATCAGCAAGCAAGGAGCTGGCTTAAAAAGCTCCGGCCTGAGGGCTTTGAGTAAACGGTATAGCACCGACGAGCACGCGGCGAGCGGCATGGTACTGAGATTGTCCACACACGAAAGAATGAGCTTGATTACCTCTATGGGGAGCGAATTCCAGCTACTCTTTCGGCGGACGCTGCTCGGTTCTGCCATTGTTAGTGCTTGGGTTTCGGACGAGGGGGGGAGGCGCCTTAGTGGGGATGGAAGCTTGGACGAGATTATGTGCGGACAAAGATGGAGAAGCGAATATGTGCTGCGGGAAGTGGATAGGTGATGATGACTATAGCACGCCGCTTGACTTACGAGACACATACTAGTAGCGTAGGGTCATATCGATGATGCCAGACAACTTGCTTGAGTGATCACAATACTGGTACTCCCTACAGTACCTACTACAGTACTATGCCCTAGCTTGCTAGAGTAGAGTAGTAGAGTAGGACTCTGCTCTACTACTAGCACCGGAGGAGTAGTATATTCTAATCTAAAATAGTTACAAACTTCAATGCCCGATCGTGGAACGACTACGAACCGTGCTCAAAGACCGTGTCTACGTGGTGTTTGGACTTATATGCAAAAAAATAGCAAGATGCCCGTGCATTGCACGACACACCATCATCACCAACTCGGTTTTTTCTCTACTCCTACTCCTATAAAAGACTCAGTTGGTGATGATGGAGGCGAGGAGGCGTGTTCAGCCGGGCGTGCAGCGGACGGCGCAACACTATTCGATTTGTTATAAAGAAAAGTACTTGTAGAGATAGAGACATAGGGAGGAGCACGAGGTAAGGCCTTATCTGTAAATGTGGAGAGAGGTGCGGGTATCTTTTGTAAAATTGTCATAGTTGGCTTTATATCCGTCAGATATAGATCGGACGGTCTATATTACAAGATGGCAGGCAAACCATCATCACCAACTCAGTTTTCTATAAGAGTAGATATATATAGATATAGATAGATAGAGACTAGGGAGTACTAGTAAGGACACCATCTACTGCTTCGTGTGCTACTCCTGCGCTCCATTCGGTGGCCGCAACGTCCCCTACAGCCACTCCCTCCTGCGCTCCATTCGGCGGGCGCTGTTGAAATCTGGGGAGCGCACTCTCGCGACTGCTGGCAGCCACGACTTCACCGACGACGACTTCTTCCCCAACCTCGGCAACCTCTTCCTCAACGACATGGGCGACAACCTCAATGCCAACGGTGCTGCTCCCGTTGCATCGTATGTGTTTCTGTCCTTCCTGTTTGAAATCGTGGTAGAATTCATGTTTCTACTCTGTATCCTACTACTATGCTAGTCCACATGATTAGTTTCATCTCTGTTATAGTCGTCATGATTTATTTTGTGCTTATTCAGATTAAATCTCGTAGTAACTTGCTCACATATTCAACTGGCGCAACGTCCCCTACAGCCACTCCCGTTTCATGGACGGCCTGGTCGATGCCTCCAAGGAGCCCTTCGTCCACTGCTATGAGTGCCCGATGCCGTTTTGTGGCTCGCCGGCGGACATGGTGCATCACCTCACGGATGCGTGCAGCGGTCACTGCTGGCCCTTGGCGGAGAACATCAAGTACGACACGTGCTACCGGTTCACCATGCCGGAGTCGCTGGAGGATCACCGCCGCCTGCTAGTCTCGGAGGAGGACGGCAGCGTCTTCCTCTTGATCGTGGGCACCGGCGAGGCCCGCGCAGGCCGCCGCCCCGTCTTTGTAGCGTGCGTCAGGGGCGTCGCCGCTGACGCTGACACTGACACGAGGCAGATGTACGGGTGCAAGGTCAATGTTACTACCCCTCCGGGTCACGTGGGCGGCGAAACCGGCCTCATCGGATAGTTGGAATCTGAGGAGTTGGGACTATCCCGGCAATGTGGACTTGGAAAACCCATGGCATCCGTTCTATCCTTTACCCGCCGACTCGGTGCACGGGGACTCCAAGGAGGTTCACCTGGACATACGCATTATCAAGTGCACTTAGAAAACATGTAGTGTGTGTGTGGGCGCTTATGGCCCGTGTCTTTGCCGCTTTTGATTCTGTAAGCTTGTCGTTAAACTTGAGTGGCTTTCGCCGCAGTCCTTCCTTTGAACTGCTCCTCTCAGTGAGCTGATGTAAGACACTTTGGGTTTCATTTGATAATGGAACCGGGGAGGAGCCTCCCTGTTCTTCTAAAAAAAATACGCATTATCAAGTTAAATGTTGATAATTAGTCTTCGCTCAATGTAATCCGCTGTCTAAGCATGTGGAGACTTCCATGCAGGATCTTGCTCTATTGGAGTATCGCGCATGAATAAAAGTGTATCCGTTTATGGTTTAGTCTAGAATCTTCCATGTATGAATTTTTACTACAGTACTGGTGAAAGACTTACGATGAACCATTTCTTACATCTCCTCTACCCCTTGCAAGTCATCCTGATTTAATCCCTCCGTCTAGGTGTATAAGGGCATGGTTAATATTACTTAATAGTATAGCCAATTGTTGACTATAAGAAAGTGCCATGTCATCTGTAGCCAACATGTATAACAATCGATACTCAAAAACTAATTCTTAAAGATCATTTCTTGCAAAGCACAATAAGTGTTATTTCTTCACAAGTTTTGGATGCTGGTTGAACAGTTGAACGCTTTTGTTTGCAAAAGATACCTTTTTATCTATTTCACCCGGATGTTTGTGAGCTCTAGAGATGAGATAATATCCGAAGAAACCTATCGATACCCGTTACATATGAGATGACCCCCATATCCTTTGTCAAAATAAACAACTCCCCGGTCAATGCATTTTGCTCTTCGGTGCAACGCACAGGCACCTTACTACTATAGATTAGTACGACCAAAAATTGAACTAACATTATATATAGTACGATAAATACTGATGCATGTCACCTAAAATTATATCATTCAAAACTATGTTCAAATACGAATCCAACGATATAGTTTTTGTTGACATGCACTAACAATTTGTCAGTTAAATCTTCAGCCAAATTCAATGGGGGACTAATAAACCACGACCGATGTAGTACAAGTGTAGAGGGCGGCGCTGCACGGGAGTCTCACCTCTCACCCCACTCGTGGCACGGCAGTAAAGCCGTCATATCACAAAACTCAACCACTCCCAGTAATAAATGGCCTGGTAAAATAAACGGACAAGCAACCATCACATCCCTCCATCTTTTTTGCATTTCATCTCTCTGCATTTACTTTCTCCAGTTCATCTTCCACACTCGATCCCTAGCTACTACTCCTAGGGCAAGTTCTTTGGCGGCTTCCCCAGCTTTTCCCACAAGACTAGTCACAGTGGAGAGTAACAATAAGGCGCCTCACTCATTTATTTGGGCTTCTAAACTACTACTCCGTCCTGGTTTATTCCTCACCATTGTAATTTGTGCTAAATTTTAAACAAATATTTAACTGAGAAAATGTTACTCAAAACACTTAGGCGCGGTGCATCTAGGTGTGTAAGTCATCTTACGAAAACCAAATAATCCGAAAACACTTAGGCGCGGTGCATTAACTTCTACCTCGTTTCTTGTTTCTTGACATATCAACCAATAAGAGATAAAGAGTGTGCATGCTTTTAATGACTTGAGATATCAAACACGACATGCAGTGGTTAGTTCATTGCATGCAATACTATTAATTAGCAAATAAACATTAACGTTTCTCGTTTTCTCCTCCTCCTTGGTCACGGTGCACAGAGAAATAACCACAGAGAAGGAAGCTAAAAGTAAACAATCAAACGAGCATTTTTGCATTTGTTTTGCATTGAATCGTTTCACAAGCTTGACTAGTGCTGTTTTTTTACTTTTACAAAAACCGCATCGTAGTGTCCAAATGTGCATTTGCACGTACATAAGTAATAGTAGTACTCCCTCCGTCTAGGTGTACAAGTCTTCCCTCCTTCTTGGTCACCGTGCACAACCAAAGATGACTTATTGACCTGGACGGAGGGAGTAGCACAGTCTGCAAGCATATATCAAGAGAGACGTGTAGTCCGATAGTATACAGTAAAGTTTGTGCTATATGCACGTACTTGCCAAATGTGTAATAATACACAACGTTTCCAAACTTTCCCTTTTACATACTTAATTAAGGACGCTAAAAGTTCCTGAACGTTCGGGATTTATCATTTGCGTCCCAAAACTAATGAGATCGCCTTACGAAACAAAAATTATACTCCTCCTAAAAGCCACGGCGCTCGCAGGAGCGCTTGCGGCGCGCCATGAGTGCCCTGGTGCGCGGCCGTTTCCCAGCGCACCGACACAACGCCTCTTCCTCAGCCTCGCAACTCGTGAGGTGATGATTGGCGGCTCGCCGGCGGTGAGCACGATCTAACCGGTGTGGTGATCCGGCGCCAACAGGTACTCCTCCTGGCTAGAAGCGTGCACCCGGTCCACGTACCGCCAAGCGTAGATGAGGCGCTTGGGCCCGACTGCACTCAGGGCGTCGGCACGGGCGTCCTCCGCCACCCTCACGGCCCTTGCACGAGCCTTCTGCCAAAAAACCAATTGCTTGACTCTCTCGGACGCGACATAGATCTCCCAGAAAGCTTGTTGCATGGTGCGCTTCTCTTCCTCGGCCTTCTTCTCCGCCTCTATTTTGGCGCGCTCTGCTGGAGGCAAAGCCTCCCACAAGGCGACATCCATTTCTTTCCAAAGCTCCTCAAGGCTGGGGGGGGGGGCTCGGCGAGCGGCGCGGCATTCTCCTCGTAGCGGGGAGCCGACGCGTCCTCCGACGCGCGTGCCAGCGAGATTGAGAACGCCGACGCGTCCACCTCGACGCGTCGTGGTGAGGAGCGGAACACCGACGCGTCCTCCTCGACTAGTGGCGGCGAGGAACGGAACAGTGACGCGTCGCATCGCGGCGAGGAGCGGAACGTCGACGCGTCCTCCTCGACTAGTGGCGGCGAGGAATGGAACAGCGACGCATCGCGTAGCGGCAAGGAGCGGAACGTCGACGTGTCCTCCTCGACTAGTGGCGGCGAGGAACGGAAAGGCGACGCGTGACCGTCCGCGCGGTGCAGCGAGGGGCTCCTAGGGCTTGGGAGGGGAGATGCCATGGTGGTCGATGTGAGAGGGAGGGGGAGGAGATAGCGATGAACGTGAACGTGAGGGGAGGAGATAGCGATGTCGTGGGGGCGCAATATTTATAGTGAGCAATGGCACACCTCGTAAGATATGGACTGAGCTGCATCGACTTAATCTGCAGGTCGGTTGTGTCAGCGACATGTGGGCGATACACTGCTGGGCCCATATGTCGCTGACCCAATGCACCTGAAGTTAAGTAAAAGCTACGTGGGCATATTTGTTGGAGTAAATTACGGGGAGCGAAGGGTGGAAATATTGCTGGTCTGTACGGATTGGACGAGCGTGGGGGGAGAAGAGTCATGCATGCAGATTTTTTCACACGGGGTGGAGTGGTGGGACCGCCGGAGGGAGAAGGAGAGTTTGGCAGGCATATTGTTTCCACACATGGAGAGGAAAAGATTTGGAGACGAACGGGCTTCCAGCAGGTATGGGGAGCGGTGCATAATAAGTCATCTTGCATGCCGGGCTAGGTATAGTCTCAAGTCATTAAAAACATACACGCCCCACACATGTTCATATTTCAAGGTGCACGAAATTATTGCATGCGACGATTAAGGCTGGCCATCATGGTGGTATCTTAGCTGGTATCATGCACACGGGAATAGCAAACTTGCTGATGTGGCAAAGAAATTAAAGAAGAGAGGGGGGTTAGACTAACTAGTGTTCATGCATGCATTGGTAAACACATTTTTTTGTGAAGAACGACAACATTAGTTGAGTACTTTTGCAGACTTCAAAAACTATTCCACCGCCTCTACTATCTTGCTAAGAGTAGGTGAAATTTTTGAGTCGAGCCCTTTAAACTAGAAGGGAGGTAGTGGTACTCTAATAGCTAGGTGTGTAAGTCTTCTTACGAAAACCAAATAATCCCAAAACACGTAGACGCGGTGCATTAACTTCTACCTCGTTTCTTGTTTCTTGACATATCAACCAATAAGAGATGAGGGTGTGCATGCTTTTAATGACCTGAGACTATCAAACATGACATGCAGTGGTTAGTTCATTGCATGCAATACTATTTAATTAGCAAATAAACATTAATGTCTCTCGTTTTCCCCTCCTCCTTGGTCACGGTGCACAACCTAAGTTGACTTACTCACCTAGACGGAGGGATTATCAACATTCACAATGTCAAATCAATATTTTTACACTCATTATAAAACGTAGTTCTTATACTCATTATAATCAGTATTGTAGATATTGATAAATTTAGTATAAATTTGGTCGTGGGATTTCATTGATGCCTGTCAAAGCGTGGAGGAAGCGGAGCTTAGGGCTTGCATTGCCGGTCTCTACATAGGTATTTCTCTTCATAATCCTGTAATTTTAGAGACTGATTGCGCTTTTGTGGTAGCGTCTCTTGCATCGGGGGACTATGACAGGTCCGCTATGCGTGACCTGAAGATGAAAGCGTTGAGCATCTCGAAGTTGATCAACAGTCTTCAATTGTCAAAGATTAGCCGTTCGGCCAATAAGGTGGCACACTTAATCGCTAAGTATAGCTTTGACAATATATTAGATGGTATTCTTGTAAATAAAGTACTGCCCTGTGTGGTGAATATTGTATCGAATGAGTGTACTAGTGTGGACGGTTAATTAATATAAGGTGGTGTTTAAAAAAAAATATTTGGTCAAACACTTTGCAAACGGTTGACGGGAGTAAAAAGGACCAGAGGGAGTATCATGCATGCGGAGTAGGCAAAAAAATTGCTCATTTTTAGCCGGTCGAAGTCTCAAAGGGCGCGACCGCGCGAGGGAGGCGAAGGTCGTGGGAGGCGCGACGGTTGACGGAATTAAGTGAAGTTACATCCACGCGCCGGCATGGCGTGCGAACAGGCAGAAGCTATACCGTCAGGCCTACGATATGGGTCTAGTAGACATGACATCTAGTGGGTCCCGCATAGTTCTCGAGAACTCTTTGGGGGCTTGCAACCGTTTATCCACCGGGCAAGCCAGCAACCCCACGCCGTTTGCAT
Organism: Aegilops longissima; assembly: GCA_021605205.1. Taxonomy (NCBI): domain Eukaryota; kingdom Viridiplantae; phylum Streptophyta; class Magnoliopsida; order Poales; family Poaceae; genus Aegilops; species Aegilops longissima. The sequence continues at coordinate 23,238,500 of CM038680.1, forward strand.
GCCCTACTCGTCCCCGTCTTCTACCTCACAACAGTTCGCTCCCAGTCGTCCCGTCCTTTCACATTAGTTCGCTCCCAGTTTTTGCGGGGTACAACAGTTCAACTTCTCCTAACCCTCCTCCAAAATCCATGGCCTCCCAAATCTCCATGGTCGCCGCTGAGTACCAGGTTAGAGCCATCACCGGCGATCAGTTCATCGTCATCTACACACTTGGATCCGCGACGGTGAAAGCATGGCTTGCTCGCTTCCTATGCATGTTCAACAGTTCAACGGATGAATGGGTCGCTGGGCTAGATGTTGAGTACACCACAGTCCTGGGACGAGAGAAGGATCTAAAGGACAAAGAGAGGAAGAAGCCCACCGTGATCCAGGTTTGCGTACATAACGTTTGCTTGGTCTACCACATATGCCATGCCGACGTTGAGTGCCAGGATTTTAAGAACTTCCTCAAGGACAAAAGAGTGAAATTCGTTACTGTAGGCTTTAAGAACGACAAAGAAGTCCTGCATCGGATAGGTCTCGTTGTAGGCCAGCCCTTCGATCTCCAGAAGGCAAGCCTGGTGTCCTCCTCTCAACCTTCAATGCTGACCCTGGCAGCAGCCATGATTGATCCTTCGTACACTAAACTGAAGAAACCTCATCACGAGTTTCATCATGCATGGGAGTCGAAGACATTAGATGAAGATCACATCCTATACGCAGCAATGGATGCCTACCTTTGTTTAAATATCTACATGGGTTGGATGAAGAAGCGAGCCCAAAGGTCCGGTTCAAGCAAAGAAGCGTCGGCGAAGAGGAAGAGGAAGAGGGACGAGGACGAAGTCGAGGACGTGGACTCGGACTCCAAGTAGGTGGCAGTGCCGTCGCTCATGCTGGTTCTACTGCAGTGTCAAGCTGACTAGTTGCTTAGTTTATTTTCAAGGGTGTGTTGTGCTGAGGCCCCAACAGAACTTGTTTATGTTCTTTCTCGTTATTTGAACTGTTTAGTACGTAGAGTAGTACTAGTACTGTGTCTTACTACTGTTCTTCTTGCAGCTGGTACTACTGCTCGTACCTTTGTGTTCCCACTGTACTTAATACGCTCGTACTAGTAGTATAATTTGGGTCAGTCGATTTGTGAAAGAAGTTCGACGGAGCGAAGGAAGAAGACGGCAGAAGAGGTGGAAGAAGCCCTTCTAGCCATCCATGTTGCATCAAACGGCTCACATGAGTCGACTGACCCAAATTGCTCCTTCAGATTGCAGGATCCACGTGGCATCCAAGGTCTCGAAGGTAGATTCCGCGTCCGCGCCCGGTTTGCGGGCTCGGCAGCTGCTGCGGCTTCCGCCGCGACAGCCACCATCGCGCCTCCTCCGCGCGGGCGGAGACGACAATGACACGCTAGTTCCTCCTCGCCGGCGTGCTGGAGCATGCGCTCGTCCTCCTCTTCGTACGCTGCGTGCATAGACGCGGCTCCGCCAGCTGCTCGCGTGCTTGGCAGCGCGGCAGCATGGCGAGGAGGGACTGCAGACAACGTGAGCGGGCGAGCCTTCGGCTTCATGGCACAGGGATGGCGGCAACACGGCGGTGATGGGCGAGAAATTGTTGGCCGGAGCAGGCGGGCGCCGGCATGCGCAACGGCAGCGGCGGCATATTGATGAGTGCGCATATGGGAGCTTAGTTTAGTTTTATATGAGGTTGGTCAAACTTAAAAAGAAAACCCTAGTGCACGTAAACATTAGACTTAGGCAGCGTTTTTTTGAAGTTAGTACCACAACCACGATACGGAATCCTGTGCAAGCGTGTGAACCGCGGCCGCGCGGTCGATCAAACGGTGCGTCACCGTGTCGCGCTCGAAGGACATCCACCGAACCTTTTTGTGTGTGTGAAAACAATCCTCGAATATTACTCAACTTTTTTTCCTGGGAAAGTTCTTGACGCTGCAATATTTCCATATATTTGAATTTAGCTCCAGATTGTGTTTATTTGGATTTGGACGTTTTAGGTGCGCCCTAGTTTTTTTAATACTTATTTTGTGTGTGTGACTGAGAGAGAACGTGTGTATGTGTCCATATGTGTGTTGTGGCGGAAGGGCAATGTGGAGACGGTGTGCGTGTGATACAGACATAGAGAGGTGTGAATGTGCAAACGATCATGCATGAGTGAGACATAGACAGATGCCGATATGTTGTGTATACATGAGAGAATGGTCTTCTAGTTTACTTGTGTGTGTGTGTGTGAGAGAGAGAGAGAGGGAGAGAGAGAGAGGAGCATCCGTAACACAACAACCATCTCTCTCGATTTGTCCGTCCCTCGCATGATCGCATGCAACATATGCATCAACGCGCACATTTTGACACCCTCACTCGGCCCCTGCCCACCTCAAGGCCCGTGCAATCTCTTCGTGAATACCCATTTCTCTCCTTAGGTTTGTTTTCGCTCAATATCTGACACACACACACACACAGCACAACACACACACACACTGCCCCGAGCACACAATTCATCCCCATCCAAGGTTATACGGCGACCACTCTCGCTTGTGCTTCTTTGCACCCCAACATGCACAACACCTCAATCTTCAAAGAGGGCATCGAGCAGATCGAAGACGGCGACCACACCGCGCTAGAGAATGCGGGGTCATTTGGAAGCAGGGTGATGTGACGACGGCTGACTGACTCCTCCCCCCACCCTCTCTCTCTCTTGCACAAAATTACCAATCCCTCTCTCCCCCACACAAAATTGTCAATCCCTCAACCCATGAGATCCTTCCCCTCTCATCCATGTTTTTCCAGCTCTCTCATCAAACATGTTGTCTCTTCTCCTTCCACGTATACAGAATCACGTATATTACATGTCTCCATCTTTCTCACAGACCTAACTTCTTCCTCTCTCTTTCTCTCTCTCTCTCTCTCTCTCTCTCTCTCTCTCTCTGTGTGTGTGTGTGTGTGTGTGTGTCTCGTTAGGTTTGTCTCCTACTCTCTCGTCCACATACATACAATCTTTCCCGCCCTATCTGCTCCATCTTCAAAGCTCTCTCTGCATGTTTCATTCACACAATGGGATATGTCAAAATGTTGCTTCTATAATGGCTGATGTAGAGTTTTGGTTGTTTTTGTTACATCCTACAAAGTAATAACTATGAAATGCATTTAGATTCTCATTTGACTGGGATTATGTGAGTTTGAGCATGTTGTGAAGTACTATAGACCTTGTATACATCTTGGGATTTGACAATGATTGTAACTATTGAATTGTATAGACCATTACATTCAAGTCAATAGCCTAATATATTTATTTCACAATTTCAACAAATGATTAGTTCACTACAAACTAAGAAAACAAATGTGTACTCCTCCGCTTTTATTTAAGTCCGCGATTAGCATTGGTCAAAGTCAAGTTTTGTAAACTCTCGAAAGTTTATAACAAAAATATTAACATATACAATAACAAATAAATACCATTAGAATCATTATTGAATGTACTTCCACATCATACATATTTGTTATGGTAAATGTTTATATTTTTATATAAACTTGGTCAAACTTTAGGAAGTTTGACTTCGGTCAAACCTAATATGCAGAGTTTACTACTACTCGCTAGTTGCTTAGCCGAATCACTCAACATGCCACACGGGGAGTCCAGTGTCACAAAATTTTGAGGTCGGCGGGAAAATCTCCCGCGACCCTGATTCGAGCAGTGGGAAGTTACCATCATAGCCTTCGAAACAGGCCTACGTACAACGCTTGGTAGGGGGCTATTTTCGTAACTTCAGGTTCACCCTACCCAGCCAGCCCCACTCCAGCACCCAGAGTAGTACACCTGAATACTCCCCATTTTCTATCCCCACCACAAAATAGACTTCTCCACGGCACCGCAGCCTTCGTGCTCCTCCCCTTTACATCGGCGCACTCGTCCACCGCAGCGCATCTGCCTCATCGACGACCTCGTACGCCGCACTAGAGCCGGTCCACCGTCATCGTCGTAGACGGAGCCTCTTCCCCGTCATCGTCTTCCATGGTCTCGGATCTGCTTCCCGGAAGCCGACGCCAAGCGCAGAAGTACCACCGTCGTGGACAATGAACTGACTCCCATTGCCGACCATGACTCACAGAGGCCGCCGCGACCATCGTTCTCCTCCTTGATTGGTAATGTGTGTATTGAATCACTTAGCAGTACATGTGCAGTTCCAATTTTGTTCATACCTACCCTTCAATTTTCCTGGGTGCTATTGTTCCCGTAAAAGTAATTGGTTATAGCCTCCATTGTCCAACAGAATATCAGCTAGTAATTGTGTGTCGCTCCTGTATCGCGCTGTGCTTGGGTAGGTTTTTCATCTGCAACCAGCAGTGTGGCAAATGATGGAAAGGTTTTTAGAACTAGCAAGATGCCCATCCGTTGCACGCATCAAGATGCATTTGTATGAGTAGTTTATCTTGTGGGAGAAAAGGATGAACGAGGGAAGGCCTTATTTGCAAATCTGGAGAGGGGTATGGGTATCTTTTTGCAAAATTCCCATTTGTTTCCTTCCTATCTGCCAGATATAAATCGTACCACCTATATTGCAAGAAAAGAAGTATAGAGGAAAAAAAGTAGACAGTAAAGGAAGTAGAGATAAATATTAAATATAAAATATAAAATAGATATAACCGTAGAGAAGAGAGTATAGATAGCAGAGACGTCGGGAAAGGATCGCGCGTGCGTGGGAAAAAGCAGCAGGGCGTGCGCTAGTTTTGGCGCGCGGCGTCCGGCACGCTTTATAAAATCCAACGCCCTCCCACTGCTCTGTGCCTTGCCACCGCTCTGTTTCTCACCACCGCTCTCTCCCCGCTCTTTTTGGCCTCGCTGCCACCGATGCAGGAGCGGGCGCAGGAGCTCGCGCCTCTGCCACGGCTTAGCACCTAGGAGGATCGTCGCGACAACCGGAGGCGGGAGCACCGTCTCGGCATCGCCGAGATGGACGAGGAAACCATTGCGCTGTGGCGCCAACACTTCCCGCAGGACATCATCAACGAGCGCGAGTTCTTCGCGCAAAGGAGGGCGGAGAGGGATAAGAGGAGGGCGGAGCGAGCCGCCTACCGCGAGGACAAGCGTAGGTGAAAACCGGACGCTCAATTCAACATGAGGCTAGGAGCAGCGTTGCCCTGGGAATCCGACGACGATCGGTATCTTCACGCCTACAGTCAGACGTCGGAGGAGGACATCACCGAGGAGCAGTCGAACGACGAGGAGTAGTTGAATTATCTTTTTTTGTCTACCTATGCTGAGAACTATCCTCTACTCTCTAGTATCTACTTCTCGATCTCAGCACTGTAAACGCTTTTTAAAGCGCCGCGCGTTGCGATTCTGTTGGAGATGCTCTAACATGGCAGATGAGTGCTTTAATGTTGCCCACAAGATGCGCGAGTATTACTAGTAGTATTTTTCTTGCCATGTTGAGATTTTGAAACCACGAGTGTGAACATGCAGAGGAGCAATGAAGACCAAACACGGGATATTTGGGACATCTTCAAGGAGCGTGGCAAGTTAAAGAGGAGCTGCATCGAACCTGTAAAACGAGCTTTGGTAAGTAACACCCTTTCAATTACTTTCGTTTAGCCTCGTGTTCTTCGATGTGTATATGTTGTAGTTTTTGTTTCTCTTAAGCATGGTGTTCTTCGATGTGTAATAAGAAGAGTCTTAATCGTCCTAATGCTTTCGTTTTTAACTTGATGTAGGAAGTGGGTGTTCTCACCGTGTAGTCTGTTTTTATATTTATTTTCCTTTTGAATTCACTTCTCCGAGTTCTGTTTATCTGGCTTCTACTAAATGGATCTAGGTTTCTCTGAGTATTGATCTAAAAAAGAAGTAACTTCATGTCAGGATGCAGTTCCTGCGAGGAGGGAAGTATGGTCAACCTCGAGATCATGTTTCCAAAATGAGGCTGGATTACACACAAGGTGCCAGTTCCCTAATGATGCTGGATTAGACACAAGGTGCAAATTCCTAGATGATGCTGGATTACACACAAGCCAGGTGGAGTCGTCAGCTATTCGTGTCCTCGTGGCATTAGTAAAGGCTGAAAGAAAGCGTGCAGCAGCCCTTGAGAATGTAGCTGAGTTCCTGAAGAAGCGAAAAGAGCAATCAGATGCTCTCTTCACCCAAGCCAAAGAAGAGATGGAAGAAGCCAGAAATAAGCTAGCAGAGGCAGAGCAGGCTAGGCGTCTCCTTCTATCTAAAAACTGTTGTCAATACAAAATTTCCTTCATAATAGCTAGGTTCAAATGTTTATCCAACAGCATGCTCATTGTGATGTCAGTGCATCTACTGATGTGGCACAAAATGTTTTTTTTGGGTCATGTAATAACAACAATTACTTTCCAAACAATAACAGATGAAGCATTGGACATGCTATAGTTCACGCGCAAGCCCAACATTCCAAGTCCAACTTCCACATAAAACTCATGTTCACAGATATCTGCACATTCATACATAATGTCCACAACCATGATTCACTTCAAAGCCAAAAAAATGTGAGGAGAGTTATAAATAAAGAAAAACCTCTACTAGTTCCTGCTACCAGTGCGAGCACAACAAGTCAAGACCATGCGTAAATTAATTATATTTTAGTCATTTTTTGTGTTCTAAAATGCATGTCGGCTCGCAGAAGGACGTGTTGCCGGCACACGCGTGGATTCAATGAAGGCAGGTGGGGCAGTCTTAAGTTGGTTGGACGCGGCGAGGAGGCGTGCTCAGCCGGGCCTGCAGCGAGTGCGGCCCTCTTGGCCGACGCGCCGGTTCAATGCCTGCGCTATGAGAGGTCGCGTCCGTGTCAGAGCAATCACTCCCTCCAGTCCTTTTTTGTTTGGGTATAACAAAATCTCGTTTTCCATTCACATTTTACAAGTAAAATTCATGGACAAACTTTGACCCAAAGTACGATGGGGACTAGTAAACCAGAATGGAGGTAGTAGTTTTTTTTAATCAAAGAAGGGTTTCCCTTCCGATTCTCGAAAACCAGCATCTAAATCTAAACCATAGTATTTGCCCTAGAACTACCAGGTTCAACATCTCGTAACATAAACCCATACAACCATACGCCAAGGAGGTACGTAGTACTATGAATTCCATTTTCGCTCCATACCAATCGTTCTAAAAACTACTTACTACTTATAACGTGCCATTTAAAATCGGAACTCTTAACCCCGCTAAAAAACGATATTTTAAACGTGGCTACTCGGTCTGTGGCAACTGGCGAGCCACTGCGCTCCAAGTCGTTCACTTGTGGTCCCGACCATCAACTCCTACAAAGGTGCTCCACCATGTACCCGGTACACGCGAATGCAACAATCATGCACCTAGAGTTCTAGGGTTTATTTGTTAACGTCGCCTTTACGTAACACTCATGTGTGCGAGACAGCGAGAGGCCGACTGCGTGCGTGCGCCTCTTCTCTTCGTATATGTACTCCACCATTTGTCTGGTGTCCAAAAAATTATAATAACTACTAGCAATGTGCCAATGCTTTGCCACACGATCAAAGTAGATTAATACATATTCACCGATTTGATAGAAAAAAAGTCTAGTTTTGAAATACGTATATCACTAAAAATATGTTATGTTTCACTCAAAATATATTCCTTTGGCGGTTTTGATGAGATAAGGGAGGCATGTTGTTGGTTTCAAGATTCAAGAAGTGGTATATGTCTAATTTCTACTCTTACTAGCAAGATGCCCGTGCGTTGCACGGAACATCAAAATCTTGTGGGAGAAAAGGATGAACGAGGGAAGGCCTTATCTGCAAATGTGGTGAAGAGTGTGGGTAAATTGCCATATTTTCCTTCCTATCCGTCAGATATAAATCGGACGACCTACATTGCAGGATGGCAGGCCCACCATCATCACCAACTCTATTTTTATCCCTACTCTTATAAAAAGCATTGTCGGTGATGATCGTGTGCCTGCCATCCTGCAATATAGGCCATCCGATCTATATCTGACGGATAGGAAGGAAACTATGGCAATTTTGCAAAAAGATACCCACACCCCTCTCCACATTTGCAAATAAGGTCTTCCCTCGTTCATCCTTTTCCCCCACAAGATAAACTACTCATACAAATGCATCTTGATGTTCCGTGCAACGCATGGCATCTTGCTAGTTGTTGCAAAAAGCCCATGTGTGTGTGAGAGAGAGGAGAGTGGAGGAGGACGGAGTGCATGTGTGACAAAGACACAAGTAGTGTGTGTGCGATAGGTATCAGCTTAAAATGAGGCGATAGTGTGTGTGTGCACGATCGAGAGGGCGTGTCTCAAGAAGGGAAGAAAAGCTACATAGATACAAGGAGCGAGAGAGAGACATGTATGCGATGGTGGAAGCATGAGTGTGCGGGTGTATAAACCTATCTAGAGGCTAGCTAGTCGATAAATGCTTGTGAGAGAAATACGAGTCGGGGTGCGAAAGCGAGAGTTTTGTGTGTGTGAGAGAGACGGTAGTCGGGAAGGGGTGGAAGCAGGAGTTGTGTGTGTGTGTGTGAGAGAGAGAGAGAGAGAGACGGTAGTCGGGGTTGTCTGATCGGTGTCGATGCAGGATGGAGATTTAAAAGGAGACCGCAACAAATGTTGTGTCTACAGGAGAGAGAGATTAATTTTAGTGGTACGAGTCATATGTAGAGACATATAGGGTGTGTGAGAGAATCCCATAGAGAGAAAGACAAAGTGAAACACGAGTGGAGACTATGTGTGTGGCGGTGAAAAAGAAAGCTTAGGTACCGAGTGATACCAGAGAACAGTAGACATGAGAGATAATGAAAACCGTGTAATGTATAATGATAGGGAGAGTGTGGCACTTCTCAAGGGAGACGTCGAGAGACCATGTTTGCGAGGATAGGAGAAACATGAAGTGAGCGTGCGGGTGAGCTGGAGAAAAGAGAGTGATGGCTACCTGAAGGAGCATGCATGCGAGAGAGATGGGCGTGAAAGGAGTGAACAAAAAAGGGATTCAAGTATTTGAATTCGAGATGATGATACATGTAATCCATACTCGAACCAAAATTGTCTATCAAACATGCATGCTCATATGAATTCACACACATCTATGTTATTTAATATGTAGATATTACTGATCCATACATTTTAGTAGAACATAATTTGGTTAAATTTTTTCGAATTCAACCTTAAGATTTCGAGATCGTTGTATTTGTAAATCATATTATACATATAAAAGAGCAGAATTCTTTGTTGTGCTTTTGAAATTATATATGTAAAAAACTGATGTATATAGAATGTAATTCCAATTGAAAATGGATCCCGCCCGAAAAAAATAGTAGAATACAAACGGGATTCGAATTGAGTTGGCACGGTAAACGTGCATTGTGCAAAATTTGAACGAAGCGGGGAAAGTCGCAGTAACCGCCCGAAACCAAAATCTACGAGATGGAAATCACTACTGCCTATCCCTGCCGCGCAAAGCCTATCTACTGGATTTCTATAGGTTTCGATAGGGGTAGGTTTGTAATTTCACCCAAACGTGATGTAACCGCCTCTCACCCGGATTCATACACGGTGGGCGCCAAAACACAGTGTGCCCTCGGTCGAAATCGACTCCCTCGCCGATTCATATTCATACACGGCGGGCGCCAAAAACAAACTCTCGTCGGCAAATATTTGGTGTATGCGAGATTACCGTCCTATCCCCAACCGACTAATGTTGCTGTGATGTAGTAGAAATTTGAAACGGGGGCTAAGTTTGTAAATATCTCGCATTTGAGACAAGCGCGCCCTGAATACATGGTCCCCCTCTTCCTTTCTACCTCTCTTTTCCCCATTCGTACTCCGTGGGCGCCAAAACACCATCTCCACCCCACCCTCCTCCGTCCGTCGCCGTCCGCCACCCCATCCACCGCCGCCCTCCTCCACCATGCCGGAGCTGATACCCGACACTGCCGCCCATTACAAGAGATCGACCTCTCTCATCCACGCCTTCGACCGGGATCCTTGCATCCCGCCCTCTCGCTTCATCCCGCTGTCGTCCACCTTGCCGGGCGCCGCCTCTGACCGTCTCGTCCACCGCGCCCCGCCGCCACCGTCTACCCTCCTAGATCTTCTTCCACGCCGCCGACAGCCATCGCTACCGCAGCACCGTCAAATTCTCACCGGATGCATACACGGCGTCGCACCAGAGGCGGTGCTCTTTCGTATCTGCTCAACTTATTTATCGCAGCAAGAAAATAGATCGCCACTGCTTTACTCTGATTTCTTGTCTTGGTTGTGAAGTTGCCTTTGTCCGGTTTGCACCTTCAGATCCGCCATGGCATGCTCAACACTATACTCCCAATGCTTATGGTTTTCCCCTTTATATTCCACACTAGTTAAATCACAGTAGACTAAATTTCAAAATTGGGTCAGTCGATTTTTCAGAGCTCGCCGGAGTTTGCCGGTGCGATCCAAGGGGCTCGGGTGGTTGTGGGGCCTCGTCGAACGAAGAAAACTTGACGCGGGGGGGTGGGGGTGGCGGAGGAGCACATGCGGGGGGGGCGGTGGTCCGCCGGGCGTCTGCAAGTGTTCTCAGATGGGAAGAATCAGAGACGAGGAAGAAGAAGGGTTAGGAGACGAGGATCTTCATCCAACCGCCTGAAATGGTCAAGAGACAGCTGGAGTTGCATTCTTAATGCGCCTGGTTCATCATGTGTGGGCACTGCGCAACCAACATTTTATTATCCAAAATCTGCTTGCTCTTCTTTACCATGTTCGATAGAGCTGTGACACAAAACGAGGACCGACTCAGCAGACTGCACCCATACTTCACTGGCCACACCACTAGCCCCACCACACAGGACCTGCACTCCAGCAAAAGGTATACCGATTTCATTTGCCATAGCACCAGTTGTACCACAGAAAAATCCCACTCCAGCAAAAAGTACAACAAGTCCACCGTCAAGACCTATCCCAACCGCAGAGACGCACCAATTCCTCAGATTGGAACCCCATTCCATTTATTCCCAGTTTAAAAGACAATGCTTTCAATGTTGTTAGGGACTACGTGCATATATTCCCATCATGGGAAGATTATTGTGAAGACAAACACCATTTTCACATCTTCCCGTCCAACTTACGGTAAGTGCTATTATTCATGGTTATTATTTTCCTGTTTTCTGCTGATTGAACACATCAATGATTTACATTACATTGTTGTAACTAGGCGAGGTCAATCTGGATAGTCTTGACGAGCAAAGCTTGCTTGTGCTTTTCAAGGAAGCATTGCAGCAATGATCGGTGTTACCCGAGGAAATCACACTTTGGTGGCAAATCTATAAACGAATTTCCGTGAAGTCTCTGTGCTAAATTTAGAAGACATTGAATGGGAAAACATTGTTATGCACTGGTCTCGCTCCTGTGATGAGGTACTGTCTATGAAATCACATGACAATTTGAACTTCTACTTTTCCACATGTGCCTTACGGATCTTGTTTGCAGGAAATCTGCTCAAGAAGAATTCGGTTTGAAAAGAACGACGTGATATCGCAAATATGCTGCCCACGCTTTGCTCTTGTTAGTACCGTTGTCCTCAGATCACTGTATTTGCATACATGCCTGCTCATTATGTGACAACAGTATGCATGATAGCTTGCTTATCAATTGTTCGCTCCAAATTATCTGATCTGTATGAATGGTTACATTAGTGTAGAATATATCCAATGCCAATGTTTTTTTAGCTCTACATTGTTCTTGTAAGTACATGTTGTCCTTTATCAGTGTACTTATAATGACAGGTAGTTGTTCATGTACCATCACTCTGCAGCTTATTTTTCTTTGCCCTCCATTTTCTACACATCAGATCTATATTTACTCTTACCATAAGGTTAGTACTGAAGAAGTTTAGCTGTGCATTGCTCTTGGCTGTACCTTTTGCTTGTATTGCTGCACTCACATTTATAGCAACTTGGTTATGTAGCATCACTCTTCATCTTATCTTAAATATTCTCCATTTTTTCGTATATTATCACATCTATATTTACTCTTAACAAAATGTAGAATAAAGGCAATGCTTATGAAGAAGATTATGTGGTAAACTTCTTGAATTCCCCCCCCCCCCATCAGCATGGACAAGGCCTTTATAGAGCCTGTCTTCACCAATAATGTAAGTTTGTCCATCTCAAGCCTTCAAAATTTGTTGTATATATTTGGTTAGGCATGACTGCAACAGCTGTTTATTTTTGGTGTTTGCATCAAATTGCACGTTTAAAGTTTATTATGTACTCCCTCCGTTTCAAAATAGATGACCCAATTTTGTACTGAAGTTAGTATAAAGTTGGGTCATCTATTTTAGAACAGAGGGAGTAGTTCATAAACAAAATTTTGTCCTTTCTCAATTTAAGTTTTCAGTTGTACAACCAAGTTCCTTATTCATACCATGTAAATTAAAGTATACAGAGCAAGTGATCTTCTTTTGCACTGCATGTATGCTTCTATTCTTCATCCGTAATCCAAAGGGTGTGGTGAACCTACCCACTACAAAGACAATGTCATATTCTGCAATGTCTTAACTATGAACAATGTCATATCATTCTATTATTCTCTCGTCCGAAAATACTTGTCATTGAAATGGATGTATCTAGATGTATTTTAGTTCTAGACACATCCATTTTGATGACAAGTAATTCCGGGCGGAGGGAGTATTATTTAAACCGTCTCTTTATTTGCTAATCTGAAATGGGATAAATTGACAACACACTAACCATTGATACTTATGAGTTCTTGATCTGTAATCCAGTGGTGTCGTGAAGCTGCCAACTCCTTCACAATGTCATTTCCTGAGATGTCTTGACCTGAACAATACCATATTGTGTTAATGCAATTTTAAACTGTGTCACTTTATTCGTCAGTAAGAAATGTGATGAATTGTCAGCACTGATACTTTTATGTGCAAAAGCTGTCATCTGTCTGCTTGTTTATCTTTCAGAGTGAGGAAGATTTAAATGTTGAACAAGCGCAGTCTCATCATCTTGCTCAGCTGCTTGCGCTGCATCTCCCCAGCAGGGCTAACCTTTCTTGAACTCTATTGAAGTGCTGTCGGTTTTGTATATTATTTTGTCGGCGTGTTTATTTACACTCGTGGCGATCTTTGATGCCCAAAGGTATGTAATCTGTCATGCGCTTGTGCTTTATTATCATAGTGGTGAACTTTGATGCCCAGTGGATGTAATATGCTGTAATTTGTTTATTGTATAGTCTAGGTTTTTTCTTATTCACGATGCTGCAGTTATTTTACTATCTTCGCAGTAAACCGGCCAAACCGTAAAATTACGGTACATAATCGGGCCGTCATGCAATCACGATGTAGGTTGGGCCTGAAACGTGCCGAACAACTAACGGGCCGGCAGCAGCCCGAAATGAACCCCGGCCCATGATTGTGCGAATCAAATCACGGGCTTCTAACAGGCCAAAATTGTCTCGGTCCTTGTTTGGCCCAATCAGATATCGGCTGCGAGCAGGCCGGATGCAAACCAGGCCGTAGTTAGGCCCAACTATATGGCAGGCATTTAACATGCCAAAATTAATATAGGGTCGAAATGTTAAACGGGTCCTTAAGAGGCCAAAACTAATGTCAGGCCGAATTACTAAGTGGGCCTCTAGCAAGTGGGCCCAAAAGCATAGTGTCCAGTTGACGGGCCGAATCTGATATGGGCCATAATTGAGCCCATAGCCTCTTAAAGGGTCAGACCGATCCGGGCCGTAATTTGGCCCAGAACATGGTAGGCTTTTAACAGGCCGGATCTCATATGGGCCACTATTAGGCCCGGAACGTGGCAGGCCATTAATGGACCGGATCAAATATGGGCCGGCATTTGGCCCAAAACATGGCAGCCAGTTAATGGGCCGGCCTACTAGGGCCCTCAAATTCTTGTGGGCCTACAGCTAGGCCGGCCCGTTAATGTCGGCGAAATCTCATGGGCCTTTAGCCGGGCCGGCCCATTATGATCCGCAAGAATCTTGTGGGCCTTTACCTGGGCCGGCCCATTATGGCAAACAAAAATCTTGTGGGCCTTTACCTGGGCTGGCCCATTATGGCCCGCGAAATCTTGTGGGCCGTTAGCTGGGCCAGCCCATTATGGTCCGCAAAATCTTGTGGGCCTTTAGCTGGGCCGGCCCATTATGGTCCGCAAAATCTTATGGGCCTTTAGTTGTGCAGGCCATTTAAACTTGATGGGCCGGTCCACGTGTCAACATATTGTAGGCGCGTCTCGCCCATTGGATGAGTGACACTTGTGCCAGCGCGGACCTGACACGTGTCTCCTCCAGCCAATGATGATTTTACACATGGAAAATCCCCATTGGTCGGGGCTGTTAACGGGATATCGGATCCAAAACCTGACCCGATAGCTTAACGGCGTTCCGTTACGGTGGATGCCACGTGTCGGTCACCCTTGACGAAAGCACTTCTGTGACGCGCGATTTATCGTCATGGAAGTGGACACTTCCGTGATGATAATTTTGGTAATGTCACGGAACACTTCTACGACAGCACAGATATGACTATCTTGATTCTGTCATAAATTTGTCATGGATGTACATGCATGACAAAAAACGCAACCTACTGTGACAAACACGTATCATCACGGAAGTGTATTTTTTTTGTAGTGCAATTGTAGTAAATATGGGCTGGAAAATGAGATTAATGAATGTTGTCACTTCTTACCTATATGGCAACTTGGATTCAAATATATACATGAAGTTTCCCCATTGTATCCCTTTTCCGAACCATGATAGAGCATATATGGGTCTATATAGTGTTCAACTTGAAAAGGAATTGTATGGGATTCGATAGTCTGGTAGGATGCAGTATAATCACCTAAGAGATTTCCTTCATTAGAAGGGCTACGTGAGCAATAAAGATTGCCCATGTGTTCTTATATGGCGATCCCAAGATGGAGTCTGTATAATCTTGATGTGCGTGGATGTTTTAAACATAATCGGTACACCTGAGGATGTTGAGGAAGCATGTTCCTTTCTGATAAAAGGGCACTTTATTATTTAAAAGGTTTAAGCATTACGCATGGCCTCTTCATAACTAGGATGCACACAACCATAACCAAGACCAAGTTCCATAAAAATCGAAAAAGGTGAATACAAGTAATCATGTGGAAATTGTATAATGCCTAAGATGTAGGAGGGAAAATCTGAAGATCATGCTGCCATCCCTGTCATGTAAAAGTATCCCTCGTCATGGCCTCCAAGCGTGTACACACCTCCGTAACAGGTCTCGATTCTCCACACGTTGTAGATACGACAATAAACAAACACTACTAGGGAAAACCTTATACACAGAATTTTAGCAACAACGTGGTTTAAAAACAAACGCTACTGCTAATTAGCAGTAGCGAGCTTGACGAAAGCCCGCTACTAATAACGCGGTAGTAGTAGCGCCCTAGGTGAAACAAGCGCTGCTACCATAATTGCTACGGCGTTGCCGCCAGGCTAGATATAGTAGTAGCGCCCTTCCCTGGCCGCGCTACTGCTAAAGTACTTAGTAGCAGCGTTTTTATTTAAAACTCGCTGCTGCTAAGTATTGCACCTAATTAACTTTAATTAGTCCCATACTGCTAAGCGAACAAGGTGTTTACCACCTTAAATATGTTACTTCTCAAACTATCTCGAGCACTTGGTCTTTATTGAACTATATGTGTAGGATTTGTGGCTGCAATATGAATCTGCACCAGTGCCTATATAGGTACTGTGAGGATTCATGTTAACTAGATTCTACACAAAAAGATCAATGATGACCAATGCATATTTTTGATGCGTGCTTAGACTTATCAGTAGCGTTTTTATGTAAAACATGCTATTGCTACATTAGCTATAGCACGTTTATTAAAGTGCGCTACTGCTAGTTCGACTTAACCACCCGCGGGCTCAAAATTTTGCTAAGTCCTCCTCCCCCCTGTTCCCCTACTCCTCTGTTGCCGCCGCCCGAGGCCGCCCTCAACCTCAACGCCACCGCCCGCCGCCGCTCTCAACCTCACCGTCGCCTCCCTCGACCTCACCGCCGCCGCCCTCGACCTCACCGCCGCCGCCCTCGACCTCATCGCCGTCGCCCGAGCCCGCCTAGCACCGCCGCCTCCCGATCCCGAGCCCACCGCCCCTACCTCTCCGTCGCCGAGCACCTCCCCGCCACCGTCTCTCACCTCTCTGTAAGCCCCCACCCCCTTTCTCTCTACTTAGTTAGTACTAGATGTTTTTAGTAGTACTAGATGTTAATTTAGGGTTCATAGATAATGATTTTTAGTAGTAGTAGATGTTAATTAGTAGTGGTGATGGTACTAGTTAACTAGGGCAGTATGGTTAATAGTAGATGTTTTTTACTATTGTATAATATAGTTTTTTTAACTGTTTTTATTAAGTGTTTAAAATAATTAGTAAGTAAATTAATAAACTAGTTAAACTAGTTTAGTTTTAGTTGAACTAGTTTAGTGAGTAAATTAATAAACTAGTTGAACTAGTTGAATTAATAGAACTAATGTATTTTTAGTAAGATAATTAATATAACAAGTGGAACTACTTTATTTTTAGAAAGAACTAGTTTTTTTTTCTATATATAGTAAGTTTATATTTAGTAAGAACTAGTTGAATTAATAGAACTAGTTGAACATGTCATATTTGTTGTTACTTTTTTTTAGTTTAAGCAATTATTCGGGATGTATTAGTGATAACTTATAGGGTTTTTGCTTTTGCAGAAATCAAGGAGCCCCTCCATCATCCCCGCTGTCGTCCCCGTCACCGACCCCCTCCGACCTCGAGGTGAGACCAGCCAAATCTCCATGTATATCTTGTGTTGCTCAAATAGGATATGTGGTTGTCCAAGTGGCCGGTCATGTTCAGGTTACACCTCGAGTGGCCTATGTTTTGCCGGAGTGTTGATTAATTTCCGTTCCAGCAAATTTCAGGCGCTCGATATGTCCTTTTTAGCAAAGGTCATGCCGGATTTTTCCGTGAATTCAGGCATGACTTGTGCTAGAATATGTAGGAAATGTCGAGTGGGCTGGATTTTCTCGAAAAATAATGATCTAATTTAGGTTTTTTTAGTACATATATTTAATTCTGCAAGTTTAATCTTTGAATTATGAACGTAGAAAATGTCGTACTCGGACGACGAAAGTCTCCCGGGGGAGTGCAACTGGTGCCACGACGATCGAGGTCTGTGCGACAGGTTCCTTCAGCTGGACGAAGATCAGCGCTTCAGCATTAAGCTCGAGGAGACCTTCGATGTTGAAACGGTATGCAACGACGACAAGTGTTTTTTTCGTAATTAAGCATGACTTCAACTATTTCAACGTCTAGTTTTCATCTTTTACAATTCGACTAGCTTATCCCATGCCATGCAAGACGCTATGTCTTAGAGAGGATGGGTTTTGAAGACCATGAAGATTTTGAAACAGAGAAAATACACCTAAGGACCCATCATGATATGGATTTTGAAGTAAATCTGTACAATTCTCAGAGCGTAACCCATTTTGGTTGCCAAAATTGGGGAGCATTTTGCAAAATGTATGGTTTTTATGAGGGTATGATTGTCATCATGGATCTTGGTGATCCTGACATCGAGCAAGACAATATGGACATTTGGGTCCTTGTTGATATGCTTCTGATTCTACCGCTATGTGAGTTTCTCAAACATAGTTATTAACTAATTTATATTGTTTATTTCAAAATAGTTGACAGCTTATTTCCATTGAAAGCTTATTTTGATTCTTCAAAGAATGTGTGGAAGGTGGTAGACAAAACCCACTACACCGATGGCTCCGAATTAACTTATAAGGAGAAAAATCATCTGATCACATTTTGTACTTTTCTTGAGAATTACAATACCTATTATCGAACTCCTCCAAATTATGGTAAATACGTGCCACTAGTGCACGTGTTGAACCATGGTAACTTCTATGGAGATACCCTGGTAAGATTTTTTTACTATTACGACATCCTTGCATCTTTTGCATACTTCTAAAACTAGTACATCATTGCTAACTACGAAGTTATTACTATGTTTTTCAACAGAAAATCCCGATGGATTGTGTGCCTCATCTGATGTATCAGAATGGTCGCCTTGCAGTTCTGAACCTACAGCCAGGTCAACCTACGGATCTCACATGTGCATATCGGATTTCTAAAACCGGTGAACACATGCTAATCAAAGAATGGAAAAAAAAATTGGACATTGGTAAGGAGGTTCTTGGAAGTAACATTAAGCGAAAGGCTAGAATTGGAGATAGGATAATCTCCATTCTCCATAATGGAGAGCGAGGGGCTATCTCGTTTTTTGCTATTTTACCTTAGAGAATGTAGTAGGTCCTAAGAGAATGAAGTAGGTCCTAAGAGAATGAAGTAGGTCCTATGAGGTACAATATGTTTATTATGTGGTACAATATGTTAGAGTTGATGATGAGGAGTAGTTGTGATTACGACTAGTGACCAATTTGCTATGTGATGTCTCATTGATGAAAACGATGACCTTGAGGAGGTGTTATATGACAATGATGTATTATGATGATAAGTTGTTAGTGATATGATGATGATGATATTTATTATATCATTGGGTGAAAGAACCGCGGATTAGTTTCAAGTGGATGGACATCCACTTGAAACTAGTCCACGGTTCTTTCACCCCGTGATGTAATAACTCATTATGATGTAAAAACAATCTCTAAATTCCCGTTGTATGAAAACTTGTGTAAAGGTGTATGAATGCAACATGAAATAAAAAAGAAATAAAATACGAAATAATAGTAGTAGCACGGGAAGGGAGAAGCGCTGCTACTAATTACCAGTAGCACTCCTATGGGAAAGCGCTACTACTAAGACGATATAGCAGTAGCGTGGGTTAAGGCACGCTACTGCTAACCTTTAGCTGTAGCACCGTACCAGTAGCGCACCAGCACGCGGCTGCTAGGCTTTTTCCTAGTAGTGAAAGTGTACCGGTACATATGTAAATCTGTAGATAACTTGCAGAAGGGAAGAACTTTTATTGTTAAAACCCCTATGATTTCTACATAGCCAAAGCGACCAAATCACGGAAGCACTCCCACCCTAACAAGAATTGTAAACTTATTGTTGATCCATGTAACTGATACGTCTCCAACGTATCTATAATATTTGATTGTTCCATGCTGTTATATTATCATTCTTGGATGTTTTACAATCATTTTATATCATTTTTAGTACTAACCTATTGACATAGTACCCAGTGCCAGTTGCTGTTTTCTTCATGTTTTTTACATCGCACGAAATCAATATCAAACGAAGTCCAAGCGCAACGAAACTCCTGGAGGATTTTTTTGGGCCAGAAGAAAGCCAGTGGGCAAAGGAAGCACCTGGGGGGCTGCTCGAGGGGAGCAGCACCCACCAGGGCGCGCCAGGAGGCCTAGGCACGCCCAGATGGGTGCTGCCCACCTCGGGTGCCCCTTGAACCGCCTCTTCGCGCTATAAATACCACAATATTCTAGAAACTCTAGGGGAGTCGACGAAATATTGATCCAGCCGCCGCAGAGTCCAGAACCACCAGATCCAATCTAGACACCATCATGGAGGGGTTCACCACTTCCATTGGTGCCTCTCCTATGATGCGTGAGTAGTTCTTTGTAGACTTACGGTTCCGTAGTTAGTAGCTAGATGGCTTCCTCACTCTCTCTTGATTATCAATACAATGGTCTCTTAGAGATCCATATGATGTAACGCTTTTGGCGGTTGTCTGTTGGGATCCGATGAACTTTGAGTTTATGATCAGATCTATGTTTTTATCCATGAAAGTTATTTGAGTCTTCTTTGATCTCTTATATGCATGATTGCTTATAGCCTCGTATTTCTTCCCCGGTATTTGGGTTTTGTTTGGCCAACTTGATCTATTTATCTTGCAATGGGAAGAGGTGCTTTGTAGTGGGTTTGATCTTTGGGTGCTTGATCCCAGTGACAGAAGGGGAACTGACACGTATGTATCGTTGCTACTAAGGATAACAAGATGAGATATATATCTCCGCAATAGATAAACGGATCTCGTCTACATCATGTCATCGTTCTTATTGCATTACTCCGTTTTTCCATGAACTTAATACATTAGATGCATGCTGGATAGCGGTCGATGTGTGGAGTAATAGTAGTAGATGCAGGCAGGAGTCGGTCTACTAATCTTGGACGTGATGCCTATATAATGATCGTTGCCTGGATATCGTCATGATTATTTGAAGTTCTATCAATTGCCCAACAGTAAATTTTTTCCCACCGTTTGCTATTTTTCTCAAGAGAAGCCACTAGTGAAACCTAGGGCCCCTGGGTCTCTTTTCATCATATTTGCCTTTGCGATCTATTTTCCCTTGCATTTATTTTAAGATCTATTAAACCAAAATACAAAAATACCTTGCTGCAATTTATTTGTTCCGCGGTCTATTTATCCTATCTACCACTTTTACCTCACGTTATTTTCCTATCTTGAGGCGCCGTACCCGGAAGGGATTGACAACCCCTTTAACACGTCGGGTTGCGAGTATTTGTTATTTGTGTGCAGGTGTTGTTTACGTAGTGTGAGGAGGTTCTCCTACTGGTTCGATAACCTTGGTCTCATCACTGAGGGAAATACCTACCATCGCTATATTGCACCATCCCTTCCTCTTTGGGGAAATACCGACGTAGTTCTAGCACACATCAAAAGGAATTTCTGGCGCCGTTGCCGGGGAGGATCTTTAACATCAACCAGGTTCCTAATCAAAAATCTCATCTCCTCGCAATTTACATTATTTGTCATTTGCATCTCGTTTTCCTCTCCCCCACTTCACAAAAATTGGTCATTTTATTCGCCCTCTTTTTTGTTCGCCGTTTTCTCGTCGGATCTATTTTTCGTGTGCAATCTTCCTTATCACCTTTTGTCGTTATGGATTTCTCTTCTTCTATTGCATGCACCCCCGAGAATGAGGTTCTCAACTTTAAACAAAGGGGAGGAGAAAATTTAAAAGATGCTTGGTATAGGATTTGCAATGCTCATAATAGATCTATCCGCAGGCAATCTACCGTTGTTCTTCTTCATTGTTTTATGTGGGCATCACCACTTGGTATATATTTATCCTTGATACGATTACCGGTGGGAATTTCTTGATGTGTCCTACTCATGATGCTTTTAATGCTCTGGGAAGTTTAGTGGGTTCACCACCACTCGTGATCAATGAAACAATATTGACTCTCGAGCATGTTATGGAAAGACTAGATGCTATTGAAAAGAAAATGCTCACCGGAGAACATATTGAAAATTTGGATAGAAAAATGCAAAGTTATGCTACTAAAGTTGGGTCAAAAGCGGGAGACATTTTTAGGTTGCTAAAAGAAAAGGGAACTATAATTCATGAAAGAATTGAAGAGAGCCCACCTAGAATTGATAAACTAGAAGAAATATTTTTTCTAATCTAGGTACGGCTTTTGTTTCTGCTAAAACTCCCGTGAAAACTAGCAAGACTACTCAAGTCATTAGAAACAAAGATCAACTTCTAGCAATGATAAATGAGATCTTAAGATGATTAGTATCCATCCCAACTTTATTGAAGTCATAAGAGACCCTTTTTGCGAAAATAAGTGTCGGTGTCAAAACCGGCGGATCTCGGGTAGGGGGTCCCGAACTGTCCGTCTAGGCGGATGGTAACAGGAGACAAGGGACACGATGTTTTACCAAGGTTCGGGCCAAGCTAGCCTATGGTATGATTGTTGTTCGTCCTACGGACTAAAACCCTCCGGTTTATATAGACACCGGAGAGGGCTAGGGTTACACAGGGTCGGTTACAATGGTAGGAGATCTACATATTCGTATCGCCAAGCTTGCCTTCTACGTCAAGGAAAGTCCCATCCGGACACGGGGCGAAGTCTTCAATCTTCTATCTTCATAGTCTGGGAGTCCGGCCGATGATGATAGTTCGGCTATCCGGACACCCCCTAGTCCAGGACTCCCTCAGTAGCCCCCGAACCAGGCTTCAATGACGACGAGTCCGGCGCGTATATCGTCTTCGGCTTTGCAAGGCGGGTTCTCCTTCAAATTCCATGTGCTTGCCGAATAGTGTCCGGCTTTCTTATAAATGTTGCACTCCTTGGCTTCCACGTCCAATAATGGCCCTCTTCCACGTGTCGTATTAATGCGAAAAGCTAGGGTATTTTTACGTTTCACCCCCTAGCCACGCGAATAAGCTGCCAATAAGAGAGGCGAGGATCTAGATCCGAATCACACCATCCTCCTTCCGCAAGTACTCATCGGAGCGCCTCTGACAAAAAATCCATTCCATCATGGACAGTCGACGCGGCTCCTCCTCTCGCGCTCCCAGCCCTCAGCCAGGAGATTGGAGGAGATGTTCAGTCCCGCATAGCGAGCTAGTGATGCTCCAAGCAGAGGGATATCTTCCCCCAGCCTTCATGGTTCCGGTTCGAGCCGGACTGGCCACCTACAAGGGTGGAAAGCAAGCGGAGAGCGTCCCCAATCCCTCCAAAGGAGAGCGGGTATGCTTCGTCCCTTATCTAATAAGGGTACTCGGATTTCCCATACATCCGTTTCTCCGGGGGCTCCTGGAGTTCTACGGACTCCAGCTTCGCCACCTTACACCTGCCTCCATTTTGCACATCGCGGGCTTTGTAGCCCTTTGCGAGCTATTCTTGGGCATCGAGGCCCACTTTGCGCTGTGGAAGAGATTGTTTTGCCTCATACCCCGTTCTCACAAGGGGTCGATATATGAAGTGGGCGGAGCCGAAATATGGCGCATCGCCGGGACCGGATATCCATCCGGAACCCCGAAGAAGGCGTCCGAAGACTGGCCTTCAGAATGGTTTTATATGGAAGACGCCCCACTGCTGGACCCAGTTCGGACCGGCCTCCCGGAGTTTAGCAACACTCCTCTGAAGAAACGCCTGAGCTGGCGCCCGCGGAGCCCTCAACGGGAGAATGACAGGGGCGTCCAATATCTGATGGGCCGGATAAGGTTACTGGCCCATTCCGGATTGACCATGATTGGAGTCATGGCAACGTGCATCACGCGAGGGGTGCAGCCGCTCCAATATAGGGGCCACCCCATGTGGGATTTCAACGGGGAGGATGACGCCACCCGGCATGGCCGCAAGGGGCCGGGATCGGATGACGATCTCGTGAAGATCCTGTTCGGCTTGTACAAGGGGGAGAAAGAGGACTTCCTCCGTGCGAGTCCATTGAATGGATTCTCCATGAATAACCCTCGGAGCTGGGTAAGCGGACGTTTATCTATCCGATCCATATTCCCAAAGTTAAGTGTATCACTTTGTGATTTTGACGTAGCAGCTGCGCCGGGACGTAGAGGGCATACACAGCCTGACTCCACAGCCCGAGGATCCGGGACGATCCCTTGATCCGGCCTTCGAAGAGGATCCGGACATAAAGGTGGAACTGATCGATGGGGTGTTCCACCAACTTAGCATGGACAATGCTTTGGTCGCCATTACGGCCGACTACCCCGGTTTAACTCCGGCTTCCCAGGTAACTATGACCGGAGTCCTGACATCATTGCTTATCCATGCTCATTTCTGACCACCGTATACTAACGGTGCTCCGTAGGAGGCGCTTTTAAGGCGGGAAGCCGGACCCGTGGCGGCTGACCAACAAGGGTCAGTCCGGCCCAGCAGGCGAAAGAGGAGTGCGGCGCGAATCGAAACGTCGCCGCAACGGTACGACGCATCATCGTTTTTAAGGAAAAATTCCTAGGAGGTATATTAACACTCATGATTCTTCTAGGAGAAAAAGCGCTCGCCGGACAGTGTCCGGAGAGGTTGCCAATCAAGCCTCCGCCAGCCATGCTCCAACGCCTGGTCCAGAGGGGGAGGCGAACACAAGGCATGAGCCGGATGCTCCTCCAACGGAGGATGCCGACAGGCTGTCCGCCACCAGGTTTGAGGTGGAGAGCGCCATGAATGACAGGCGCCGCCGGACAGTTCTTCGTGACGCGTGTTTCTCGTCGGAGGCACTGAATGCCTTTAATGCGGGAGACGCGCACCTCTGTGCCGCTCGAGATGGTCTAACCAGAGCCACGGAGCAGTATGTGAAAGACATACGGGTGAGGAATTTTAATAGTTATATATACCAGTAGCCCCCGAGACTTAAAATAGTTAGAATAACTGATTTAAGGATCATTTGTTATGCAGGATCTTACGGAGAAGAATACCCACCTGTCCCAGGAGCTTCAAGAGTGCAAGGCCCAACTTGAGGCCGCACTAGCCGCCGCGGGGGGAGCTACAGAGACCCCCCTGGTAATGCATACTTCGAAAAGATAAGCCTTTTATGAAGTGCGGCGTATGTATAAGTCTGACAATAATATTGCAGATGGTGCCGGACTAGATCCGGACAAGCAAAATCTACTGCGCCATCTGAAGGCCGGCGAGAAGGTGCTTATGAGGGTGCAGCAGGAGAGGAACAAACTCCAAGATGCCAACACCCAGCTGGGCGAAGAACTAAAGGATGTTCGGGTCCAGCTGTCTGACTCCGTGAAGGAGAATCGGCGGCTTTGTCGCGGCATTTACAGTAAGTGCTTGAGCAAACTCTTTTGAAAAGAAGAGTTCAGCGAGGAAGTCGATTGACAGAAATGTGTCTGTAGGTGTGCTCACAGGTCGTCCCGCGGAGGAAATGCCCGGTTCAACGGGTGACCTACTTCCCGAGCTGCAGCAACTGCACGAACGTGTTCGGCAGGCAATGAGCAGCGTCGCCCAGGCCTTATGGCCGTCCGTCTCCCTACCCGAGGGTCTTGGAGGGCTTGCGGAGAAGCTTCAGGGAGCACGGCAGCGCTTCCGTTTGTGGAAGATATCGGCCTGCCGTCAAGGCGCCAGGGAGGCCTGGGCCATGGTGAAGACGCGGTACACAAAGGCGGATCCGAACCACATGGCCGAGGTCGGACCTGTGGGGCCTGATGGGAAGGAGATCCCTGTGAGCTTAATGTACGGCCAAGTAGAGTTGGCCGCGAAGTATTCCCAACGGGACTGTAAACTAGACAGCCTATTAGACGGGATTGAAGAGGAGTACAATCAGTCAAGTTGACGATGTAATTTAAAATGACATGTAAAATGCCTTCTAGCCGGATTGTAGATCGTTTGTCTTTGCGGACATGTTCGCTTCAACCTCTGGAACCAACAGTCCGGAGTGTGTCCGAATACCCTCACGGTTATATATAAAAACCGGGGCATGCATGGAGACCAGGCGTAGGGGTCATTAGTGCTTTATCAGACAAGTGCCCAACTAGTTATGTTATATTACATGGTTAGTAAGAAACATCTTCCAGGGAGAATAGTTCCGTTAGGGGTTCCTTTCCTTGGGAGGCATGGCCTAAAGTGCATGTCCGGACTGCGAAAAAAGCAGAAAAAAAGTCTGGGGGCAGATAAATAAATAAGTAAGAAATCATCTTTCAAGTCACCGACCGAATATTCCCTTAAGAACGCTAGCTTTCGGCTTCACCCAGTCTGAGGTACACATCCTGCTGACCCGGCAGTAACAATCGCAGAGGTGCTCCCTTTACCTCCTAGCTGAACAATCGGGAACGTAGGGGTAAGCACAGGAGCCAGGCAACCCAGCTTGGCCAAAACTTAAGTCATATCGATGCATATAATGGTGAATAAAAGGTACATGTGGAAGCGTGACACATGTTTTGGGCATGAAGCCCTTATAAATAAGCTTCTGTTAAAGAAGCCCCCAGGTATAATGAGTGCGAGCCGCACGTCAAGTGTGTGCGCACAATGCGCAGATCAGCCCTCAAAGGCTTTACGAAAAAAAGGAGGGAGAGAGAGAAAAACAAAAGATAGCTAAAGTATAAAATGTGGACGGAGGAAGGAGACGAACTCTGAGTCCGGCACTAGGCGTAGAATCGTCAGAGACGGGCTGCGTTCCATGGGTTCGGCTCGAGTCGGTTATCCGATGCGTTTCGTAGATGGTATGCTCCGCCGGTCAGGACTTGGTCGATGATGAAGGTACCTTCCCATTTGGGCTTGAGTTTGTCCTTTTTCTTGTCCGACAGGCGTAGAACTAATTCACCAACATTGTAAGTTTTGTCCCGTACTTCTCGGCTTTGATATCTTCGAGCCTGCTGTTGATAGAATGCGGAACGAGCTTTTGCCACGTCGCGCTCCTCTTCTAAGGCGTCCAAACTGTCCTGCCGATCCAGCTCGGCTTCTCTTTCTTCGTACATGCGCACGCGAGGTGAGTCATGAATTATATCACAGGGCAAAACTGCCTCTGCGCCGTACACCATAAAAAATGGTGTGAATCCGGTAGTGCGGTTTGGCGTGGTCCGCAGCACCCAGAGTACGGAGTCGAGCTCCTCCACCTAGTGCGTGTTAGATTCCGTGAGGGAGCGCACTAGCCTGGGTTTGATGCCGCTCATGATTAGACCATTTGCTCGTTCGACTTGACCGTTAGTTTGAGGGTGATAGACTGAAGCGTAGTCGAGCTTGATGCCCATTGTTTTGCATCAGAGTTTAACCTCGTCAGCCGTGAAGTTCGTGCCGTTATCAGTGATGATGCTATGGGGGACGCCATAACAGTGTACCACCCCAGATAGGAAGTCTATCACAGGTCCGGATTCGGCCGTTTTAACTGGCTTGGCCTCTATCCATTTGGTGAATTTGTCCTGTACGGAAGGCCTTGCCTACAAGGGCCCGGGCTGCGGCGTGGTGCCCACCGAGTCCGGCGTGAATTTTCTCCAGAAGATTTCGCCCTTCCTCTTCAGAGATGCACCTTTGAAGGACTCTGGTTGTGCTTTTCTTATAAAGCTCTCCCTCATGGACCTTGTAGGCTTAGATCACCGTACTATGCAGCGGGCCTCGTTTTGGTCTTCGGGGAGTTCCTGCCTAATTAAGTAGGCTAGGAATGGTTCCGTCCACGGGGCAATGACTGCCATTATTTCATGGGCTGAAGGTGTTATTTCATTGGCTAGGCCACCGATTGTGTCAGAATGTTTGATGTTGGGAGGTGCGGTTGGCTCCGGGTTGTTATTTCCGGACTCCTCTTCCCATAATACGGATGGCTTAAAGAGCCGCTCCAGGAAGATGTTTGGAGGGACGGCGTCATGTTTTGCGCCGATGCGTGCCAACACGTCGGCCGCCTGGTTGTTATCCCGGGCTACATGATGGAATTCGAGTCCTTCGAACCGAGCTGACATTTTTAGGACGGCGTTACGGTAGGCTGCCATTTTTGGATCCTTGGCGTCAAAATCTCCATTTACTTGGGATATTGCGAGGTTTGAATCCCCGCGGACCTCTAGGCTTTGAATGCCCATGGAGATTGCCATCCGGAGACCGTGTAGAAGGGCCTCGTATTCGGCTGCATTGTTGGAGTCTATGTACATTATCTAAAGTACGTATTGGACTGTGTCTCCGGTTGGGGACGTCAAGATGACGCCAGCCCCCAAGCCGGCCAACATTTTGGAGCCGTCGAAGTGCACTCCATGGGTTTATTGTTGCCACCTGGTAGAATCCGGCAAGGCTGCGGAGTGTTCGTTTCCACATATTATTTGATGCGGAAGTCTCGAAGACTGTTAATACCGTACTGGTATCCTTAGACTGATGCTCTAGAGCTAGAAGCTCTTCGCCACTTTTGGCCGCCTGCCGTAGTATCCAACATGCTCTAAGGCTATGAGTTGGAGTGGCGCCCTCTGTGCTATGAATTTTGCAGGGTCCATTGAGCCATCCCTCCAGTACGGTTCCATGCCCTATAAAGGGTTTTTTCTTTTTGGTATTTAACCTAGGTGCCTGGTGATGATGCACCCTTTTATTTCGGACTGGGGTTGTATTCAGGGCCGGATTATCCCAAAAATTGATTTCGGTTTTCCAGGCGCTTTCCATCTCACAGTACTTTTGTACTATGGATGCCAAGTCAGTGACGCGTGTAATTTCACGACGACCTACGGCGTTGAGGATTCCCTTGTCCGTGCAATTGTTGCAGAAAATTGAGGTTGCGCTTTCCTCATGGCAGTCCTTTATCCTGTTCATAACCAGGAGGAATCCGGCCCAGTAATGATGTACTGTTTCATCGAGCTCTTGCCGTATTTGAGATAGATCGCTTGTGTTTGGGTGGGCGGGTGGAATTAAATTCGGAACCCCGCCCAATCTGAGGCTCAAGGGCCAAGGAGTTTCTGGATTCGGAAGCTTGGATTGCTGGATGTTGTCCAACGAATCTGGTCCACTGCCTGACTTTAGGTTCAGTACACGACTGATGTCCGTCCCTCCGTGGGAATCCGGCAAGGAGGGATCAGGAATGCGGACATAGTTGGTCTTTATATAGAAGAAGAGTCGCCGCGCTGTTCCTCTACCACGGCGACGTGGTGGGTAGCCTGGACCACATCGTTGTTGATGATCGGGGGAGCCATCGGGCCTAAAGATGACGACACAGAGGAACTCTCAATGAAAGCACCAATGTCGGTGTCAAAACCGGCGGATCTCGGGTAGGGGGTCCCGAACTGTGCGTCTAGGCGGATGGTAACAGGAGACAAGGGACATGATGTTTTTACCCAGGTTCGGGCCCTCTCGATGGAGGTAAAACCCTACGTCCTGCTTGATTAATATTGATGATATGGGTAATACAAGAGTAGATCTACCACGAGATCAAGGAGGCTAAACCCTAGAAGCTAGCCTATGGTATGATTGTTGTTCGTCCTACGGACTAAAACCCTCCGGTTTATATAGACACCGGAGAGGGCTAGGGTTACACAGGGTCGGTTACAATGGTAGGAGATCTACATATTCATATCGCCAAGCTTGCCTTCTACGTCAAGGAAAGTACCATCCGGACACGGGGCAAAGTCTTCAATCTTCTATCTTCATAGTCTTGGAGTCCGGTCGATGATGATAGTTCGGCTATCCGGACACCCCCTAGTCCAGGACTCCCTCAATAAGTTTTTCAACCTCATGCCTAGAAGTATTGCCTCTGAGAATTTATATCTAAAATCTTTGAAAAATCCTAAGTGCTCGATCGAAGAATTGGACAAAGATGACAAAACTTAGATCATACACGTTATGCCTATCTAGGGGCGTAAAATGATAGCGCTTGTTGGGAGGCAACCCAATGAAGAAAATTTATTTTTGCTTTATGTTCTTGTGTGTTAGCACAATTATGCTACTGTTATGATTGTGTTTTTTATGTTTTAATTAGTGTTTGTGCCAAGCAAGACCTTTGGGAAAACTTGGGTGAAAGTTTATTTGATCTTGCTGCAAAATAGAAACTTTTGCACTCACGAGATTATTTGTCATTTTTAACGGAAGAGTGTTTTTAAGTTGATTCTTTTTTCAGAGGATTAATAGACAAATTCCTCACGTCCACCAATTTATTTCATAATTTGTGGAGTTACATAAGTATTCGAAATTTTCAGATTGCTACAGATTGTTCTGTTTTTGACAGATTCTGTTTTCTTTGCGTTGTGTGCTTGTTTTGATGATTCTATGGTTTTCTTTGATGAGTTTTTGCCATAGAAAAGTTGGAATATAGTAGATATAATTGAAAAACAAAATAAGAATAGGTTTACTACAGTACTTATATTAGTGGTTTGGTTTCTTATACTAACGGATCTCACGAAGGTTTTGTTTGAGTTTTGTGTGATTGAAGTTTTCAAGTTTTGGGTTATCTTACGATGGATGAAGGAATAAGGATGAGCAAAAGGCTAAGCTTGGGGATGCCCGAGGCACCCCAAGATAATATTCAAATAAGTAGCAAGCAACTAAGCTTGGGGATGCCCCCCCGAGTGGCATCCCCGCTTTCTTCTAATGACCATCGGTATTTTACTTGAAACTATATTTTTATTCGTCACATGATATGAGTTTTGCTTGGAGCGTCTTGTATGATATGAGTCTTTGCTTGTTTTGCTTTTTGTTTTAATTGTTGAATCCTTTCTGGACACACCCTTTTGGGAGAGCCAAAAATTATGCTATGCTTGCTCCTATGCTTCACTTAAATTTTTAGAGTCATGGATTTGCTCTAGTACTTCACTTATATCTTTTTGAGCACGGTGTGCTTTGTTATTTTTGAAGAAATGCTGTCATGCTTCACTTAGATTTATTTGGGAGTTAGTAAAATTTTAAGAAATTCTCTCTTGCTTCACTTAGATTATTCTGAGAGAAAGAAAAAAAATTATGCTCATGATCTTCACTTATATTTGTTTAAGCTTATCAAAAGCAACATATGAAAATAGTACCAAAGTGATAGATATCCAAGGAGGATATAATAAAAACTTTCATGAAGATCATTGGACAAAATAAACTTGATTCTTAGTAATGGTTTTGAGATATGACGATATGATATGTGAGTCATGTTGATGAGTAATTGTGCTTTAGTAAGAATATTGATGTTAAGGTTTGTGATTCCCTATGCAAGCACGAAAGTCAATAGTTATGCAATGAAATTTATATCCTACTTATGGTGCATTTTTGGTGTTACTTATGCTTAATGTTTGGGTACGAGATTTTTCGCTTTTTGGTTGGTCGCTTCTCAATCTTTTTGCTAGCCTTCATTTTGAACTAAGTATGATCACTACTTGTGCACCCAAAACCCTTTAAACCAGTTTTGCCTTATGAGTCCACTATACCTACCTATATGTGGTATTTCCATGTCGTTCTAAGAAAATTTGCATGTGCCATCTCTAATGTCCAAAATAAATTTCTCTTTTGTGTGCTCTACTACTCGCGAGGCGGTCAAGGGTAGCCAATATTTTGCATGCTAGATGTGTTATTCTCACGATGAGTGTTTATTCACTTGTCATTGCACGAAAGTACGACAAAGTTACTAGGGATGCCCAGTTCCGAAATGAATAATGAATTTACTTTATGTTGTCAAATAATAAATTCCTTGGAAAGTGTTGGTATGGAGGGCACCCGTGGATACGGTTAGCCATGGAAAGTGAAAGTTATGGTGGAAAAAGGAAGAAACTTTATTTTCTGTTTGGGAACCGCCTATGATGTATCTAGCATGGAAAGTGTTGGGATGCTCCACGTCATTTTCGTTCGTAGGAAAAGTATGCCTCTCAAAAATAATTTTATCTCTCAATTTAAGCTTTGAGCTCTGGCACCTCTACAAATCACTACTTCCCTCCGCGAAGGGCCTTTCTTTTACTCATGCAATTTTTTTTTTGAATTTGAGTCTCCATCTTTTCTTATAAAGCACCAACTAAGGGGCACTATGATCGTATTTGAGCATTGGTTGTAGCTAATATTCAAGTGTATTTCATGAATGGATCAATGATTGAGCATGATGGGCTAGGGATAACTTGCTTTAGTGTTGATATTTTGAAAGACATGGTTGCTTGTTGGTATGCTTGAGTATTAAAGTCTTCATGTCAAAACTAGACTATTGCTTTGAATCATATAAAAGTCCATATGTCCATGCTATAAAGAAAAGAATGTGATGAACATGTTAGGCAGCATTCCACATCAAAAATTCTGTTTTTATCATTTACCTACTCGAGGACGAGCAGGAATTAAGCTTGGGGATGCTGATACATCTCCAACGTATATATAATTTTTGATTGTTCCATGCCGTTATATTATCATTCTTGGATGTTTTACAATCATTTTATATCATTTTTTGGTACTAACCTATTGACATAGTACCCAGTGCCAGTTGTTGTTTTCTACATGTTTTTTACATTGCAAGAAATCAATATCAAACAGAGTCCAAACACAACGAAACTCCTGGAGGATTTTTTTCGGCCAAAAGGAAGCCAGTGGGCCAAGGAAGTACCTGGGGGCTACTCGAGGGGAGCATCACCCACCAGGGCGCGCCAGGAGGCCCAGGCGCGCCCAGATGGGTGCTGCCCACCTTGAGTGCCCCCTGAACTGCCTCCTCGCTCTATAAATACCACAATATTCCAGGGATCCTAGGGGAGTCGATGAAATATTGACCCAGCCATCGTAGAGTCTAGAACCACCAGATCCAATCTAGACACCGTCATGGAGGGGTTCACCACTTCCATTGGTGCCTCTCCTATGATGCGTGAGTAGTTCTTTGTAGACCCGCGGGTCCGTAGTTAGTAGCTAGATGGCTTCCTGTCTCTCTTGATTATCAATACAATGTTTTCTTGGAGATCCATATGATGTAAGTCTTTTGGCGGTGTGTTTGTTGGGATCCGATGAACTTTGAGTTTATGATCAGATCTATCTTTTTATCCATGAAAGTTATTTGAGTCTTCTTTGATCTCTTTTATGCATGATTGCTTATAGCCTCGTATTTCTTCTCCGATATTTGGGTTTTGTTTGGCCAACTTGATCTATTTATCTTGCAATGGGAAGAGGTGCTTTGTAGTGGGTTCGATCTTACGGTGCTTGATCCCAGTGACAGAATGGGAACCAACATGTTGATACGTCTCCAACGTATGTATAATTTTTGATTGTTCCATGCTATTATATTACCTGTTTTGGATGTTTATGGGCTTTATTATACACTTTTATATTATTTTTTGGACTAACCTATTAACCGGAGGCTCAACCCATATTGCTGTCTTCTTGCCTATTTAGTGTTTCGAAGAAAAGGAATATCAAACGGAGTCCAAACGGAATGAAATCTTCGGGAGCGTGATTTTTGGAACGAACGTGATTCAGGAGACGTGGAGCTGAAGTCAGGGAAGCTTCGAGGAGGCCACGAGGGTGGGGGGCGCGCCCTCCACCCTCGCGGGCCCCTCGTGGCTCCCCTCACCGACTTCTTTCGCCTATATATCTCCATATACTCTAAAAACATCCACTACTAGAAAATAGCTTATAGATAGACGCTTACCAGTAGCGTGCTATTTTGACCCACGCTACTGCTAATTACTAGTAGCACGCCACATTAACCCCACACTATTGCTAAATATTTACTAGTAGCGCATGACGAAAAAACGCGCTATTCGTAAATATCTCCCACGGACAGGGCATAATAATAGCACGGGTGGCAAAACCTGCACTACTAGTAAGCGAATAGCTATAGCGAGGTGAGATACCCCACGCTACTACTGAGCGTGTCCACCACCGCTCCACACCCTCTCCCAGTCGACCCCACCAAACTCTCTCACGAATCTCTCAAAAAAACTCTCTCTCGCGAACCTCACCCCACCCCTTGGTCGATCTCCTCTCCCCACGATCTCCTCTCCCCCACGATCTCCTCGCCGCCGCCGCCACCCACGCCGGCCGGTTCCGGCGAGCTCCGGCCGCGCACCACACGCCCCCAAGATCCTCAAGCTCCGCCCCTCCGTCCCCTCCATCCAAATCCGTGCCTAAAGCCTGCACCTTTGCCCGCGGCTAGGGTTTCGGGCGCCTCCCGTATTCTTGCCGGAATCCACCACAATCGGCGATGGCGAGGCCAGAGCTTGCGGGATCCGTCACCGGCGGCGGCGGGAAGCCCTCGGGCACAACGTCCTCCACCCCGGCGTCTGGCGGCAGGAGGATCCTGCGCACGCAGACCGCGGGCAACCTTGGCGAGTCCGTCTTTGACAGCGAAGTGGTCCCCTCCTCGCTCGTTGAGATCGCCCCCATCCTCCGCGTCGCCAACGAGGTCGAGGCCAGCAACCCGCGCGTCCCGTACCTATGTAAGGCTCCTACTCTTCTTCACACATTCATGTTCTGTTAATTACTGTTACCAAGGCACGAAAGCAGAGCAGAGCGGATCCTCTTCTCTCTTTGTTAATTATACATACTACTCACTGACTGTTGCTGTATTCTATTAGCACCAAGTCTGCCTACATATTATATTCTTCATGCTGGAGTATAAGACTAGTGCTATCTTGCAGCCGGTAATAGTCCATGGATTGACTGTTAATTTATTCATTAAACAAGCCCATGATTCCCTCTCTACCCAGCCGCACCACAGAGTAGAGAGAACTACTACCTCTTCTCTTGTCTCACCCATATGCACAAGTAATTTACTAGCATCTCACTTGGGTACTACCTAGGTCGCTTCTTCTACTACTAATCCACGTAATTACTTTTGTGTATCCACCTAATTACAGTTTCAGTCAGTTTTTCGGTTGGACTGCTTTTGGATTGGATGAAATAGGCTAATTCCTTAAATCCTACATTCTTAAGATACTGCCTCTCCTTGCCCAGGATGACATCTCCTTGCCCAGCATGCACAAGTGATCACATCGCCATGGCTTCACCGGTTGATCTTTTCGCTACCGTCATCTCGCCATGGCTCCACTAATACTCTCCACTGTCACCTTGCTATGGTTCCACTGTCACGGTCACTGGCCCAATGAAATTGACCCAGTGACATTGATGGAGTGATAAGTTAAGATTAATTTACAGCCCCGATTTGGCTTATTTGTATTTTTGTTTGGAAGATCAAGGATTTGTAAGATTGACTACAACTATTCCTCTTGCTTTAAATCAGGGGCATATATGCATGGATGAATGACCGGCAAACATGTACAGATTAATGCATGCACGGAGTGTGTTTCTATGTGTTGCAACCGTCGTGGTCATCATCGTCGATTTGTCATGGTGACCGTCGTCGTCGTCATTGTTCGTTGCTGTCGTCGTCCCCGGAAAATACTCGGCGTCGACTAGGCTAACACTATGCATCCATGGCTAAATATCAAGCTAGCTACTTGCCCTCACACGCAACACTAATCCACTCAGGTGAGAATACTTGCCTCCTGCAGTTTTATCAGCTGATAGCTTAGTTCTAATAATCTGTCTAGAGTAGATCTACCTGACATTTACCCATGTGTTAAATTATTCAGATTGCACGAGCGAGTTCGGGAGTTATGCCAGAACATGATTGTGAGTCAATCTGATCTTATTATTCGAAACTTTGTTCCGCACCTTAGGGGGTTACTAATGCAATACTTATCAATTTTATTGTATGCAATCATATATGGTGCAGAGGTCAAAACAATTTAAAGTACTGTTTATATTCTGCATTTAAAAGGTCATCTCCTCATATTGTCATTTATTTTTTGTACAGTGCAAAACATAGCAGTTTTTTTATTCCAATGTATCGGGTGCAAACTTCTATGTGTTATCAAGTGGTACCTTTTTATTTTCTTAATTGACTTGCAGCTAGCAGACTGGTAATATACACTCACCCTCTCTATATGCTCGATCTCAATACTGGAATGATTTTTTTGCTACCATGCAATATTGTTTGCCAGATATTTCTACATTGAATTACCCTAAATCATTTGTGCAATTAAAGGTGTGTAATCCTGATGACATATGTTTACTCTATTTCCTTGGAACTTTCATTTTCTGTTTTTGAATTAATCGCCAAATGAACGAGTGACAGTGTTGCTTCAGTGCCAAAACATGCCAAGTACTTTTATACTCCTTTCTGTGACAGGACTACTGTAACTACTTTTTGCCTCTTCATACCTCTCTGAATCACCCTGCATTAGTTCCCGATTTCAATGGGCATATCACTCGCACAAGTTGCTCACGTTAAGGACAATCTTACGTTATTTACAACTGTGGAGCATCACCATGATTACCTTACATTGTCATAGTTGGTGAGCTGAACAATGATGTGATCACACAGCTGTAGTATATGATTTGTGTATTCCACGTATGCTATTGATACTTCTGCTTAGGTAGTTTCTACTTGCTACAGTTGAACACTATATCATGTTATGTACTCTGGTCGTGGTTAGTAGAAAATAGTTTAACTTGCATTTTGAGGTTCTAATGTTTGTATTGAGCTCTTGATCCTAAATATTTTTCCATAATTGTTCTCTCTTTTATAGATTGCCTTATGATTATTCATATGCATTATAGTACTTTGTTCTAGTTAATGAAGACTTTTACCAATATTATCCTTTCCCATGCCTCGAAACTATCAACTTGTCCCACAGAATGATATTTTTTTAGGATTCATGGTTATTTTTTCTTATTATTAGGCATTACTATTGATTCATGTGCATGTGCTAAAAATAAATAAAATACCCTATTGGATTTGGATGCGGACGCCAACTAACAAATTTTCACTTTTCGACGTGGGCGTAGGGGTGATTGACGTGGACTACTGCGGCCTGGTGGGCGTCGTGCTCTTCAACCACTCGGCGGCGGACTTCATCATGAAGCCCGGCGACCGCGCCGCACAGATGATCATCAAGGTCATTGCGACACCGGAGGCGCCGAGGTGGAGGACCTCGACGTCACTGTCCGGCGGGAGGGAGTGTTCGGATCCATCGATGTTTGAACTCCGAGCCTTGGTAGATACATCTAGAGAAGTGGTCTAGTTGTTTGCATCTGATGTTAAATGGGATCTCGTGATCCTCGAATTGAGATGTTAAATGTTGTATCCATGAATGTTGCAAGTGCTAAGATGGTTCTATGAACTTTTATGTACACTCGACGTGTCTGGATTTCCATCCATGAGTACTTCATATGACTTTTTTGTTTTTTTAATTTCCAGTTAGTTAGTTGTAGTGTGGGGGAAAATTAGGGGGCTACTAGTACTTGGATAGTAGTAGCGTAGGTGTAAGTGGGGCGCTACTAGTACTTAGATAGTAGTAGCGTAGCTGCTGAATAGTGGTAGCGTGTGTGCACTGCGCTACTACTAACTTTTTTAGCTGTAGCGCGGGATAAGAAACTTGCTACCGCTAAAAGTTAGCTGCAGCGTCTTAGTAGTAGCACGGGTACCCATGCTAATGGTATGCAAAAAACCAACGCTACTGGTAGCGTTTATCCTAGTATTGATCGGAGAACACAATAGATTGGGAATTTCGCTGCCGCAAGCCTCTGTAGCCAACAAAAACCAATCGGGACCCTGTTCCGGCACCCTGCCGGAGGGGGGATCCCTCACCGGTGGCCATCTTCATCATCTCGGCGCTCTCCATGACAAGGAGGGAGTAGTTCACCCTCGGGGCTGAGGGTATGTAGCTGTAGCTATGTGTTTGATCTCTCTCTCTCTCTCTCTCTCTCTCTCTCTCTCTCTCTCTCTCTCTCTCTCTCTCTCTCTCTCTCTCTCTCTCGTGTTCTTGATTTGGCATGATCTTGATGTATCGCGAGCTTTGCTATTATAGTTGGATCTTATGATGTTTCTCCCCCTCTACTCTCTTGTAATGGATTGAGTTTTCCCTTTAAAGTTATCTTATCGAATTGAGTCTTTAAGGATTTGAGAACACTTGATGTATGTCTTGCCGTGCTTACCTGTGGTGACAATGGGATATTCACGTGATTCACTTGATGTATGTTTTGGTGATCAACTTGCGGGTTCAGTGACCTTGTGAACTTATGCATAGGGGTTGGCACACGTTTTCTTCCCGACTCTCCGGTAGAAACTTTGGGGCACTCTTTGAAGTACTTTGTGTTGGTTGAATAGATGAATCTGAGATTCTGTGATGCATATCGTATAATCATGCCCATGGATACTTGAGGTGACAATGGAGTATCCAGGTGACATTAGGGTTTTGGTTGATTTGTGTCTTAAGGTGTTATTCTAGTATGAACTCTATGATAGATCGAACGGAAAGAATAGCTTCATGTTATTTTACTACGGACTCTTGAATAGATAGATCAAAAAGGATAACTTTGAGGTGGTTTCGTACCCTACCATAATCTGTTCGTTTGTTCTCCGCTATTAGTGGCTTTGGAGTGACTCTTTGTTGCATGTTGAGGGATTGTTATGTGATCCAATTATGTTATTATGTTGAGAGAATTTGCACTAGTGAAAGTATGAACCTTAGGCCTTGTTTCCTACCATTGCAATACCTTTTACGCTCACTTTTATCGCTTACTACCTTGCTGTTTTTATAATTGCATATTACAAATACCTTTATCTACCATCCATATTGCACTTGTATCACCATCTCTTCGCCGAACTAGTGCACCTATACAATTTACTATTGTATTGGGTGTGTTGGGGACACACGAGACTCTTTGTTATTTGGTTGCAGGGTTGTTTGAGAGAGACCATCTTCATCCTACGCCTCCCACGGATTGATAAACCTTAGGCCATCCACTTGAGGGAAATATTGCTACTGTCCTACAAACCTCTGCACTTGGAGGCCCAACAATGTCTACAAGAAGAAGGTTGCGTAGTAGACATCAAGCTCTTTTCTGGCGCCGTTGCCGGGGAGGTGAGTGCTTGAAGGTATATCTTTAGATCTTGCAATCGAATCTTTTTGTTTCTTGTTTTATCACTAGTTTAGTCTATAAAAGAAAATTACAAAAAAATGGACTTGAGTTTGTCTCATACGCTTCATCTTTTTAATATCTTTCGTGAGAATGATGGAAAGGAAAATTGTGCTCAAGTGCTAGAAGAAGAAATCTATAAATTGTTTGGAACTAAATCTTTGAATGATGAGCATGATTGCAATGTTGTTAGTATGAATTCTTTGAATACCCATGATGCTAATGATATGCAAAGCCACAAGCTTGGGGAAGCTATGTTTGGTGAAGATGATATTTTTTGTCCCCCAAGTTTTGATGAGAATATTTATTATGATGAAAGCATGCCTCCTATTTATGATGATTATATTGATGAAATTGTATTTGGAGAGGTCATGACTTTATTTAGTGATGAATCCACTATTTCGAAAGAGGTTCCAATTGATTATGAGAACAAAGTTGCTATCTATGATGATTATTGTGATGACTTGTATGCTATTAAGAATAATGATAACCATGAAACTTGTCATCATGATTTTAGTTTTCAATTGGATTATGCCTCGCATGATAATTATTTTGTTGAGTTTGCTCCCACTACTATTCATGAGAAAAAAATTACTTATGTGGAGAGTAGTAAATTTTCTATGCAAGTAGATCATGAAAAGAATGCTTTATGTGCTGGTTATATTGTTGAATTCATTCATGATGCTACTGAAAATTATTATGAGAGAGGATCATGTGCGTCATATTGCAATAATATCAAGTTTCCTCTATATGTGTTGAAAATCTTGAAGTTATGCTTGTTTTGCCTTCCTATGCTAGTTGATTATTGTTCCCATAAGTTGTTTGCTCATAAAATCCCTATGCATAGGAAGTGGGTTAGACTTAAATATGCTAGTCATATTCTTTATGATGCTCTTTTTATGTATCAATTCTTATCTTTTATGTGAGCATCATTGAAATCATCATGCCTAGCTAGGGGCGTTAAACAATAGCGCTTGTTGGGAGGCAACCCAATTTTATTTTTGTCCTTTTCTTTTATTCCTGTTTAGTAATAAATAATTCATCTAGACTCTGGTTATATGTGGTTTTATGTTTTAATTAGTGTTTGTGCCAAGTAGATGAAGGAAATATGCCCTAGAGGCAATAATAAAGTTATTATTTATTTCCTTACTTCATGATAAATGTTTATTATTCATGCTAAAATTGTATTAACCGGAAACATGATACATGTGTGAATACATAGACAAACATATAGTCACTAGTATGCCTCTACTTGACTAGCTCATTAATCAAAGATGGTTATGTTTCCTAACCATAGACATGTGTTGTTATTTGATTAATGGGATCACATCATTAGGAGAATGATGTGATTGACATGACCCATTCTGTTAGCCTAGCACTTGATCGTTTAGTATATTGCTATTGCTTTCTTCATGACTTATACATGTTCACGTAACTATGAGATTATGCAACTCCGTTTACGGAGGAACACTTTGGTGCTACCAAACGTCACAACGTAACTGGGTGATTATAAAGGAGTACTACAGGTGTCTCCAAAGGTACATGTTGGGTTGGCGTATTTCGAGATTAGGTTTTGTCACTCCGATTGTCGGAGAGGTATCTCTAGGCCTTCTCGGTAATACACATCACATAAGCCTTGCAAGCATTGCAACTAATAAGTTAGTTTTGAGATGATGTATTAAGGAACGAGTAAAGAGACTTGCCGGTAACGAGATTGAACTAGGTATTGGATACCGACGATCGAATCTCGTGTAAGTAACATACCGATGACAAAGGGAACAACGTATGTCGTTATGCGGTTTGACCGATAAAGATCTTCGAAGAATATGTAGGAACCAATATGAGCATCCAGGTTCCGCTATTGGTTATTGACCAAGAATAGTTCTAGATCATGTCTACATAGTTCTCGAACCCGTAGGGTCCGCACGCTTAAGGTTTCGATGACAGTTATATTATGAGTTTATGAGTTTTGATGTACCGAAGGAGTTCGGAGTCCCGGATGTGATCACGGACATAACGAGGAGTCTCGAAATGGTTGAGACATAAAGATTGATATATTGGAAGCCTATATTTGGATATCGGAATGGTTCCGGATGAAATCGGGATTTTTCAGGAACACCGGGGGGTTACCGGAACCCTCCCGGGGGATATTGGGCCTTAGTGGGCCATGAGGGAGAAGAGGAGGGCCGGCCAGGGCAGGCGCGCGCCCCCCCCTAGTCCGAATAGGACAAGGAGAGGGGGCGCCCCTTCCTCTTCCTCCTCCTCCCTTTCCTTCTCCAACAAGGCAGAGGGGAGTCCTACTCCGGTGGGAGTAGGACTCCTCCAGCGCACCCTAGGAGGGCCGGCCGACCTTCCCTCCCTCCTTTATATCACGGGGCAGGGGGCACTGTTGGGGAACGTAGTAATTTCAAAAATTTCCTCGCACACGCAAGACCATGGTGATGGCATAGCAACGAGAGGGAGAGTGTCTGTCCACGTGCCCTCGTGAGACCGAAAGCGAAGCGTTATAACAACGCGGTTGATGTAGTCGTACATCTTCACGATCCGACCGATCCAAGCACCGAGCGTCGGCACCTCCGAGTTCTGCACACGTTCAGCTCGATGGCGATCCCGGACTCCGATCCAGCAAAGTGTCGGGGATGAGTTCCGTCAACCTGACGGCGTGGTGGCGATGATGATGCTCCACCGGCGCAGGGCTTCGCCTAAGCTCATGACGATATGACTTCTCCGGCGAGGGCTTCGCCTAAGCTCATGACGATATGACCGAAGTGGAATATGGTGGAAGGGGCACCGCTGCACGCTAAGGAACGATCCGTAGATCAACTTGTGTGTTCTAGGGTGCCCCTGCCCCGATATAAAGGAGCCAAGGGGAGGGCGGCCGGCCAAGAGGAGGCGCGCAGAGGAGTCCTACTCCCTCCGGGAGTAGGATTCCCCTCAATCCTAGTTGGAATAGGATTCACGGAGGGGAAGAGAGAGAGGGCGGCCCACCTTTCCTAGTCCTAGTAGGACTAGGGGAAGGGGGGCCTTGCGACCACCTAGGGCTGGCCCTTTCTCCTTTCCACCAAGGCCCACTATGGCCCATATAGTTCCGGGGTTCGGTAACCTCCGGTACTCCGGTAAATTCGATTTCACTCGGAACATTTCCGATGTCCAAATATACGCTTCAATATATCAATCTTTATGTCTCGACCATTTGAGACTCCTCGTCATGTCCGTGATCACATCCGGACTCGAACTACCTTCGGTACATCAATACTTATAAACTCATAATGAACTGTCATCAAAGCGTTAAGCGTGCGGGACCCTACGGGCTCGAGAACTATGTAGACATGACCTAGAACCATTCTCGGTCAATAACCAATAGCGGAACCTGGATGCCCATATTGGTTCCTACATATTCTCGAAGATCTTTATCGGTCAAACCGCATAACGATATCGTTGTTCCTTTTGTCATCGGTATGTTACTTACCCGAGATTCGATCGTCGGTATCCAATACCTAGTTCAATCTCGTTACCGGTAAGTCTCTTTACTCGTTCCGTAATACATCATCTCACAACTAAATCATTAGTTGTAATGCTTGCAAGGCTTATGTGAGGTGTATTACCGAGAAGGCCCAGAGATACCTCTCCGACAATCGGAGTGACAAAACCTAATCTCGATTCATGCCAACTCAACATATACTTTTGGAGACACCTGTAGAGTACCTTTATAATCACCCATTTACGTGTGACGTTTGGTAGCACACAAGGTGTTCCTCCGGTAAACGGGAGTTGCATAATCTCATAGTTGCAGGAACTTTGTATAAGTCATGAAGAAAGCATAAGCAACATACTAAACGATCAAGTGCTAAGCTAACGAAATGGGTCATGTCAATCACATCATTCTCCTAATGATGTGATCCCATTAATCAAATGACAACACATGTCTATGGTTAGGAAACATAACCATCTTCGATCAATGAGCTAGTCTAGTAGAGGCATACTAGTGACTATCTGTTTGTCTATGTATTCACACATGTATTATGTTTCCGGTTAATACAATTCTAGCATGAATAATAAACATTTATCATGATATAAGGAAATAAATAATAACTTTATTATTGCCTCTAGGGCATATTTCCTTCAGGCACCCACTTGCACTAGAGTCAATAATCTAGATTACACAGTAATGTCTAACACCCATGGAGTCTTGGTGCTGATCATGTTTTGCTCGTGGAAGAGGCTTAGTCAACGGGTCTGCAACATTCAGATCCGTATGTATTTTGCAAATCTCTATGTCTCCCACTTGGACTTGGTCCCGAATGGAATTGAAGCGTCTCTTGATATGCTTGGTCCTCTTGTGAAATCTTGATTCCTTTGCCAAGGCAATTGCATCAGTATTGTCACAGAAGATCTTCATTGGTCCCGATGCACTAGGTATAACACCTAGATCGGAAATGAACTCTTTCATCCAGACTCCTTCAATTGCTGCTTCCGAAGCAGCTATGTACTCCGCTTCACATGTAGATCCCGCCACGACGCTTTGTTTAGAACTGCACCAACTGACAGCTCCACCGTTTAATAAAAATACGTATCCGGTTTGCGATTTAGAATCGTCCGGATCGTGTCAAAGCTTGCATCGGCGTAACCATTTACGACTAGCTCTTTGTCACCTCCATATCTGAAAACATATCCTTAGTCCTTTTCGGTATTTCAGATGTTCTTGACCGCTGTCCAGATGATCCACTCTGGATTACTTTGGTACCTTCCTGCCAAGCTTACAGCTAAGCATCGTCAGTCTGGTACACAGCATTGCATACATGATAGAGCCTATGGCTGAAGCATAGGAACATTTTCATTTTCTCTCTATCTTCTGCTGTGGTGGGGCATTGAGTCGACTCAATCTTACACCTTGTAATCAGGTAAAAACCTTTCTTTGCCTGATCCATTTTGAACTTCTTCAAAACTTTATCAAGGTATGTGCTTTGTGAAAGTCCAATTAAGCGTCTTGATCTATCTCTATAGATCTTGATGCCCAATATGTAAGCAGCTTCACCGAGGTCTTTCATTGAAAAACTTTTATTCAAGTATCCTTTTATGCTATCCAGAAATTCTATATCATTTCCACTCAACAATATGTCGTCCACATATAATATCAGAAATGCTCTGAGCTCCCACTCACTTTCTTGTAAATACAGGCTTCTCCAAAAGTGCAGTATAAAACCATATGCTTTGATCACACTATCAAAGCATTTATTCCAACTCGAGAGGCTTGCACTGACCATAAATTGATCGTTGGAGCTTGCACACTTTGTTAGCACCCTTTGGATCAACAAAACCTTCTGGTTGCATCATATACAACTCTTCTTCTAGAAATCCATTCAAGAATGCAGTTTTACATCCATTTGCCAAATTTCATAATCATAAAATACGGCAATTTCTAACATGATTCGGACAGACTTAAGCATCGCTTCTGGTGAGAAAGTCTCATCGTAGTCAACCCCTTGAACTTGTCGAAAACCTTTTGCAACAAGTCGAGCTTTGTAGACAGTTACATTACCATCGGCGTCGGTCTTCTTCTTAAAGATCCATTTATTCTCAATAGCTTGCCGATCATCGGGCAAGTCTACCAAAGTCCATACTTTGTTCTCATACATGGATCCCATCTCAGATTTCATGGCTTCAAGCCATTTTGTGGAATCTGGGCTCACCATCGCTTCTTCATAGTTCGTAGGTTCACCATGATCTAGTAGCATGACTTCGAATAGGATTACCGTACCACTCTGTGCGGATTTTATTCTGGTTGATCTCTGATTCGGTGACAACTTGATCTGAAGTTTCATGATCATTATCATTATCTTCCTCGCTAATCGGTGTAGGTGTTACGAAACTGATTTCTATGATGAACTACTTTCCAATAAGGGAGTTGGTACTATTACCTCATCAAGTTCCACTTTCCTCCCACTCACTTCTTTGAGAGAAACTCCTTCTCTAGAAAGGATCCATTCTTAACAACGAATGTCTTGCCTTCGGATCTGTGATAGAAGGTATACCCAATTGTCTCCTTTGGGTATCCTATGAAGACACATTTCTCGATTTGGGTTCAAGCTTATCAGGTTGAAGTTTTTTCACATAAGCATCGCAACCCCAAACTTTCAGAAACAACAACTTTGGTTTCTTGCTAAACCATAGTTCATAAGGCGCCGTTTCAACGGATTTTGACGGTGTCCTATTTAACGTGAATGCGGCCGTCTCTAAAGCATAACCCCAAAACGATAGCGGTAAATCGGAAATAGACATCATAGATCGCACCATATCTAGTAAAGTACGATTACGACGTTCGGACACACCATTACGCTGTGGTGTTCCCGGTGGCGTGAGTTGCGAAACTATTCCGCATTGCTTCAAATGTAGACCAAACTCGTAACT
Source organism: Aegilops longissima (assembly GCA_021605205.1). NCBI lineage: Eukaryota > Viridiplantae > Streptophyta > Magnoliopsida > Poales > Poaceae > Aegilops > Aegilops longissima. The sequence goes on from CM038680.1 coordinate 23,282,970, forward strand.
CAAATATTCTCCTCCACAATCAGATCGTAGAAACTTTATTTTCTTGTTACGATGATTTTCAACTTCACTCTGAAATTCTTTGAACTTTTCAAATGTTTCAGATTTATGCTTCATCAAGTAGATATACCCGTATCTGCTTAAATCATCTGTGAAGGTGATAAAATAACGATATCCGCCACGAGCTTCAACATTCATCGGACCACATACATCTGTATGTATGATTTCCAATAAGTCTGTTGCTCTCTCCATACAACGGAGAAGCGGTGTTTTAGTCATCTTGCCCATGAGGCACGGTTCATAAGTACCAAGTGATTCATAATCAAGTGATTCCAAAAGTCCATCTGTATGGAGTTGTTTCATGCGTTTTACTCGATATGACCTAAGCGGCGATGCCACAAATAAGTTGCACTATCATTATCAACTCTGCATCTTTTGGCTTCGACATTATGAATATGTGTTTCACTCTGTCGAGATTCAACAAGAATAGACCATTCTTCAAGGGTGCATGACCATAAAGATATTACTCATAAAAATAGAACAACCATTATTCTCTGATTTAAATGAATAACCGTCTCGCATCAAACAAGATCCAGATATAATGTTCATGCTCAACGCTGGAACCAAATAACAATTATTTAGGTCTAAAACTAATCCCGAAGGTAGATGTAGAGGTAGCGTGCCGAACGCGATCACATTGACTTTGGAACCGTTTCCCGCGCATCGTCACCTCGTCCTTTGCGGTGCTCGCCTATTCCGTAGTCCCTGTTTGAGTTGCAAATATTAGCAATGAACCAGTATCAAATACCAGTGCTACTACGAGCTCTAGTAAGGTACACATCAATAACATGTATATCACATATACCTTTGTTCACCTTGCCATCCTTCTTATCCGCCAAATACTTGGGGCAGTTCCGCTTCGATGTCGATCGCTTGCGGTAAAACACTCGATTTCAGGCTTAGGTCCAGACTTGGGTTTCTTCTCTTGAGAAGCAACTTTCTTGCTGTTCTTGAAGTTTCCTTCTTCTTCCCTTTGCCCTTTTCTTGAAACTAGTGGTATTGTTGACCATCAACACTTGATGCTCTTTCTTGATTTCTACCTCCATGACTTTTAGCATTGCGAAGAGCTCAGGAATTGTCTTAGTCATCCCTTGCATATTATAGTTCATCACGAAGCTCTTGTAGCTTGGTGGCGTGATTGGAGAATTCATCAATGACACGATCATCCGGAAGATTAACTCCCAGCTGAATTAAGTGATTATTATACCCAGACATTTTGAGTATGTGCTCACTGACAGAACTATTCTCCTCCATCTTGCAGCTATGGAACTTATTGGAGACTTCATATCTCTCAATCCGGGCATTTGCTTGAAATATTAACTTCAACTCCTGGAACATCTCATATGCTCCATGACGTTCAAAACGTCGTTGAAGACCCGGTTCTAAGCCGTAAAGCATGGCACACTGAACTATAGAGTAGTCATCAGCTTTGCTCGCGGACGTTCACAACTTCGGCGTTGCTCCTACACCAGGCACGGCACCCAGCGGTGCTTCGGGGCGTAATTCTTACGTGCAGCAATGAGGATAATCCTCAAATTCTGGACCCAGTCCGTGTAATTGCTACCATCATCTTTCAACTTTGCTTTCTCAAGGAACGCATTAAAATTCAACGGAACAACAACACGAGCCATCTATCTACAGTAAACATAGACAAGCAAAATACTATCAGGTACTAAGTTCATGATAAATTTAAGTTTAATTAATCATATTAAAAACCTCCCACTTAGACAGACATCTCTCTAGTCATCTAAGTGATTACGTGATCCAAATCAACTAAACCATGTCCGATCATCACGTGAGATGGAGTAGTTTCAATGGTGAACATCACTATGTTGATCATATCTACTATATGATTCACGCTCGACCTTTCGGTCTCCGTGTTCTGAGGCCATATCTGCATATGCTAGGCTCGTCAAGTTTAACCTGAGTATTCTGCGTGTGCAAAACTGGCTTACACCGTTGTAGATGGACGTAGAACTTATCACACCGATCATCACGTGGTGTGCGGGTACTCTGAACTTTTAGCAGCGGTGCATACTCAGGGAGAACACTTCTTGATAATTTTAGTGAGAGATCATCTTATAATGCTACCGTCAATCAAAGCAAGATAAGATGCATAAAGGATAAACATCACATGCAATCAATATAAGTGATATGATATGGTCATCATCATCTTGTGCTTGTGATCTCCATCTCGAAGCACCGTCATGATCACCATCGTCACCGGTAGCGACACCTTGATCTCCATCGTAGCATCGTTGTCGTCTCGCCAACTATTGCTTCTCGACTATCGCTACTGCTTAGTGATAAAGTAAAGCAATTACATGGCGTTGCATTTCATACAATAAGCGACAACCATATGGCTCCTGCCATTGCCGATAACTTCGGTTACAAAACATGATCATCTCATACAATAAAATATAGCATCACGTCTTGACCACATCACATCACAACATGCCCTGCAAAAACAAGTTAGGCGTCCTCTACTTTGTTTGTTGCAAGTTTTACGTGGCTGCTACGGGCTGAGCAAGAACCGTTCTTACCTCGCATCAAAACCACAGCGATAGTTTGTCAAGTTGGTGCTGTTTTAACCTTCGCAAGGACGGGCGTAGCCACACTCGGTTCAACTAAAGTGAGAGAGCAGAGACACCGCCGGTCACCTTTAAGCAACTAGTGCTCGAAGCGGTGAAACCAGTCTCGCGTAAGCGTCTGGCGTAATGTCGGTCCGGGCGCTTCATCTCACAATACCGCTGAACCAAAGTATGACATGCTGGTAAGCGGTATGACTTATATCGCCCACAACTCACTTGTGTTCTACTCGTGCATATGACATCAACGCATAAAACCAGGCTCGGATGCCATTTGTTGGGGAGCGTAGTAATTTCAAAAATTTCCTCGCACACGCAAGACCATGGTGATGGCATAGCAAGAGAGGGAGAGTGTCGTCCACGTACCCTCGTGAGACCGAAGCGGCGTTATAACAACGCGGTTGATGTAGTCGTGCGTCTTCATGATCCGACCGATCCAAGCACCGAGCGTCACGGCACCTCCGAGTTCTGCACACGTTCAGCTCGATGGCGATCCCGGACTCGATCCAGCAAAGTGTCGGGGTGAGTTCCGTCAACCGACGGCGTGGTGGCGATGATGATGCTCCACCGGCGCGGGGCTTCGCCTAAGCTCCGCGACGATATGACTTCTCCGGCGCGGGGCTTCGCCTAAGCTCATGACGATATGACCGAAGTGGAATATGGTGGAAGGGGCACCGCTGCACGCTAAGGAACGATCCGTAGATCAACTTGTGTGTTCTAGGGTGCCCCCTGCCCCGTATATAAAGGAGCCAAGGGGAGGGGCGGCCGGCCAAGAGGAGGCGCGCCAGGGAGTCCTACTCCCTCCGGGAATAGGATTCCCCTCAATCCTAGTTGGAATAGGATTCACGGAGGGGAAAGAGAGAGAGGGGCGGCCCACCTTTCCTAGTCCTAGTAGGACTAGGGGAAGGGGGGCCTGTGACCACCTAGGGCTGGCCCTTTCTCCTTTCCACCAAGGCCCACTATGGCTCATATAGTTCCCGGGGGTTCGGTAACCTCCGGTACTCGAGTAAATTCGATTTCACTCGGAACATTTCCGATGTCAAATGTAGGCTTCAATATATCAATCTTTATGTCTCGACCATTTGAGACTCCTCGTCATGTCCGTGATCACATCCGGGACTCGAACTACCTTCGGTACATCAATACTTATAAACTAATAATGAACTGTCATCGAAGCGTTAAGCGTGCGGACCCTACGGGTTCGAGAACTATGTAGACATGACCTAGAACCATTCTCGGTCAATAACCAATAGCGGAACCTGGATGCCCATATTGGTTCCTACATATTCTCTGAAGATCTTTATCGGTCAAACCGCATAACGATATCGTTGTTCCTTTTGTCATCGGTATGTTACTTACCCGAGATTCGATCGTCGGTATCAATACCTAGTTCAATCTCGTTACGGTAAGTCTCTTTACTCGTTCCGTAATACATCATCTCACAACTAACTCATTAGTTGTAATGCTTGCAAGGCTTATGTGATGTGTATTACCGAGAAGGCCAGAGATACCTCTCCGACAATCGGAGTGACAAAACCTAATCTCGATTCATGCCAACTCAACATATACTTTTGGAGACACCTGTAGAGTACCTTTATAATCACCCATTTACGTTGTGACGTTTGGTAGCACACAAGGTGTTCCTCCGTAAACGGAGTTGCATAATCTCATAGTTGCAGGAACTTTGTATAAGTCATGAAGAAAGCATAAGCAACATACTAAACGATCAAGTGCTAAGCTAACGAAATGGGTCATGTCAATCACATCATTCTTCTAATGATGTGATCCCATTAATCAAATGACAACACATGTCTATGGTTAGGAAACATAACCATCTTCGATCAATGAGCTAGTCTAGTAGAGGCATACTAGTGACTATCTGTTTGTCTATGTATTCACACATGTATTATGTTTCCGGTTAATACAATTCTAGCATGAATAATAAACATTTATCATGATATAAGGAAATAAATAATAACTTTATTATTGCCTCTAGGGCATATTTCCTTCAGGCACCCCATGACACACAAGTTGATCTACGTGATCGTTCCTTAGCCATGTGCGGTGCCCCCCTCCACCATATTCCACCTCGGTTATATCGTCGCGGAGCTTAGGCGAAGCCCTGCGCCGTGAAAGCATCATCATCGCTCCACGCCGTCGTCTGAAGGAACTCATCCCCGACACTTTGCTGGATCGGAGTCCTGGGATCGTCATCGAGCTGAACGTGTGCTGAACTCGGAGGTGCCGTATGTTCGGTACTTGGATCGGTCGGATCGTGAAGACGTACGACTACATCAACCGCGTTGTTATAATGCTTCCGCTTACGGTCTACGAGGGTACGTGGACATACACTCTTCCCTCTCGTTGCTATGCCATCACCATGATCTTGTGTGTGCGTAGGAATTTTTTTGAAATTACTACGTTCCCCGACGGTGGTATCCGAGCCTGGTTTTATGCGTTGATGTCATATGCACGAGTAGAACACAAGTGAGTTGTGGGCGATATAAGTCATACTGCTTACCAGCATGTCATACTTTGGTTCAGCGGTATTGTGAGATGAAGCGGCCTGGACCGACATTACGCGTACGCTTACGCGAGACTGGTTTCACCGCTTGAGCACTCGTTGCTTAAAGGTGACGGCGGGTGTCTGTCTCTCTCACTTTAGTTGAACCGAGTGTGGCTCGCCTGGTCCTTGCGAAGGTTAAAACAACACCAACTTGACAAACTATCGTTGTGGTTTTGATGCGTAGGTAAGAACGGTTCTTGCTCAGCCCGTAGCAGCCACGTAAAACTTGCAACAACAAAGTAGAGGACGTCTAACTTGTTTTTGCAGGGCATGTTGTGATGTGATATGGTCAAGGCGTGATGCTATATTTTATTGTATGAGATGATCATGTTTTGTAACGAAGTTATCGGCAATCGGCAGGAGCCATATGGTTGTCGCTTTATTGTATGAAATGCAAACGCCCTGTAATGCTTTACTTTATCACTAAGCGGTAGCGATAGTCGTAGAAGCAATAGTTGGCGAGACGACAACGATGCTACGATGGAGATCAAGGTGTCGCGCCGGTGACGATGGTGATCACGACGGTGCTTCGGAGATGGAGATCACAAGCACAAGATGATGATGGCCATATCATATCACTTATATTGATTGCATGTGATGTTTATCCTTTATGCATCTTATCTTGCTTTGATTGACGGTAGCATTATAAGATGATCTCTCATTAAATATCAAGAAGTGTTCTCCCTGAGTATGCACCGTTGCGAAAGTTCTTCGTGCTGAGACACCACGTGATGATCGGGTGTGATAAGCTCTACGTTCAAATACAACGGGTGCAAAACAGTTGCACACGCGGAATACTCAGGTCAAAGTTGACGAGCCTAGCATATACAGATATGGCCTCGGAACACGAAGACCGAAAGGTCGAGCGTGAATCATATAGTAGATATGATCAACATAGTGATGTTCACCATTGAAACTACTCCATCTCACGTGATGATCGGACATGGTTTAGTTGATATGGATCACGTGATCACTTAGAAGATTAGAGGGATGTCTATCTAAGTGGGAGTTCTTAAGTAATATGATTAATTGAACTTAAATTTATCATGAACTTAGTCCTGGTAGTATTTTGCAAATTATGTTGTAGACCAATAGCTCGCGTTGTTGCTTCCCTATGTTTGTTGCTTTCATATGTTTATTTTAATATGTTCCTAGAAAACTGTGTTGAAAGATGTTAGTAGCAATGATGCGGATTGGATCCGTGATCTGAGGTTTATCCTCATTGCTGCACGTAAGAATTATGTCCTTAATGCACCTCTAGGTGACAGACCTATTGCAGGAGCAAATGCAGGGCGTTATGAGCGTTTGGCTAGCTCAATATGATGACTACTTGATAGTTTAGTGCACCATGCTTAACGGCTTAGAATCGGGACTTCAAAGGCGTTTTGAGCGTCATGGACCATATGAGATGTTCCAGAATTGAAGTTAATATTTCAAGCAAATACCGAGTTGTGAGATATGAAGTCTCCAACAAGTTCTATAGCTAAAAGATGGAGGAGAATCGCTCAACTAGTGAGCATGTGCTCAGATTGTCTGGGTACTTTAATCGCTTGAATCAAGTGGGAGTTAATCTTCCAGATAAGATAGTGATTGACAGAATTCTCTAGTCACCATCACTAAGTTACTAGAACTTCGTGATGAACTATAGTATGCAAGGAATGACGAAAAGGATTCCCGAGCTCTTCGTGATGTTGAAATCGACGAAAGTAGAAATCAAGAAAGAGCATCAAGTGTTGATGGTTGACAAGATCACTAGTTTCAAGAAAAGGGCAAAGGGAAAGAAAGGGAACTTCAAGTAGAATGACAAGCAAGTTGTCACTCCCACGAAGAATCCCAAAGCTAAACCAAAGCCTGAAACTGAGTGCTTACACTGCAAAGGAAATGGTCACTGGAAACGGAAATACCCTGAATATTTGGTAGATAAGAAGGATGGCAAAGTGAACAAGGGTATATTTGATATACAGGTTATTGATGTGTACCTTACTAGTGTTTATAGTAGCTCTGAGTATTTGATACTTGTTCAGTTGCTAAGATTAGTAACTCGAAACAGGAGTTACAGAATAAACAGAGACTAGTTGAAGGGGAAGTGACGATGAGTGTTGGAAGTAGTTCCAAGATTAATATGATCATCATCGCACAATCCCTATACTTTCGGGATTAGTGTTAAACCTAAATAAATGTTATTTGGCGTTTGCGTTGAGCATGAATATGATTTGATCATGTTTATTGCAATATGGTTATTCATTTAAAGTCAGAGAATAATTGTTATTCTGTTTACATGAATAAAACCTTCAATGGTCATACACCCAATAAAAATAGTTTGTTGGATCTCGATCGTAGTGATACACATATTCATAATATTGATGCCAAAAGATGCAAAGTTAATAATGATAGTGCAAATTATTTGTGGCACTGCCGTTTGGGTCATATCGGTGTAAAGCACATGAAGAAACTCCATAAAGATGGATCTTCGGAATCACTTGGTTATGAATCATTTGATGCTTGCGAACCGTGCCTTTTTGGCAAGATGACTAAAACTCCGTTCTTCGGAACAATGGAACGAGCAACAAACTTGTTGGAAATAATACATTCTGATGTATGCAGACCAATAAGTATTAAGGCTCATGGCAAGTATCGTTATTTTCTGACCTTCACAAGATGATTTGAGCAGATATGAGTATATCTACTTAATGAAGCACAAGTCTGAAACATTTGAAAAGTTCAAAGAATTTCAGAGTGAAGTGGAGAATCATCGTAACAAGAAAATAAAGTTTCTACGATCTGATCATGGAGGAGAATATTTGAGTTACGAGTTTGGCCTTCATATAAAACAATGTGGAATAGTTTCACAGCTCACGCCACATGGAACACCATAATGTAATGGTGTGTCTGAACGTCATAACCGCACTTTATTTGATATGGTGCGATCTATGATGTCTCTTATCGGTTTACCACTATTGTTTTGGGGTTATGCATTAGAGACAGCTGCATTCACGTTTAATAGGGCACCATCTAAATCCGTTGAGACGACACCGTATGAACTATGGTTTAAAAGTAAATCTAAGCTGTCGTTTCTTAAAGTTTGGAATTGTGATGCTTATGTGAAAAAGTTTTCACCTAATAAGCTCGAACCCAAATCGGAGAAGTGCGTCTTCATAGAATACCCAATGGTAACTATTGGGTACACCTTCTATCACAGATCCGAAGGCAAGTTATTCATTGCTAAGATGGATCCTTTCTAGAGAAGAAGTTTCTCTCGAAAGAAGTGAGTGGGAGGAAAGTAGAACTTGATGAGGTAATTGTACCTTCTCTCTTATTGGAAAGTAGTTCATCACAGAAATCAGTTCCAGTGATTCCTACACCAATTAGTGAGGAAGTCAATGATGATGATCATGAAACTTCAGATCAAGTTGCTACCAAACTTTCGTAGATCTTCAAAAATAAGATCCGCACCAATGTGGTACGGTAATCCTATTCTAGAAGTCATGTTACTACACCATGATGAACCTACGAACTATGAGGAAGCGATGATGAGCCCAGATTCCGCGAAATGGCTTGAGGCCATGAAATCTGAGATAGGATCCATGTATGAGAACAAAGTATGGACATTGATTGACTCGCTCGATGATCAGCAAGCCATGTTAAATAAATGGATTTTCAAGAGGAAGACGGACACTGATAGTAGTGTTACTATCTACAAAGGTCGACTTGTCACAAAAAGGTTTTCGACAAGTTCAAGGTGTTGACTACAATGAGATTTTCTCAACTGTAGCGATGCTTAAGTCTGTCCGAGTCATGTTAGCAATTGCCACATTTTATGAAATCTGGCAAATGGATGTCAAAACTACATTCTTTCATTGATTTATTAAAGAAGAGTTGTATATGATGCAACCAGAAGGTTTTGTAATCCTAAAGGAGCTAACAAAATGTGCAAGCTCTAGCGATCCATCTATGGACTGGTGCAAGCATCTCAGAGTTGGAATATATGCTTGATGATTTGATCAAACCATATGGTTTTATACAGACTTTTGGAGAAGCCTGTATTTACAAGAAATTGAGTGGGAGCACTACAACATTTCTGATAAGTATATGTGAATGACATATTGTTGATCGAAAATAATGTAGTGTCGGGGGGAAGAGCTGATCGTGCCCCCACGAGCACCTACGGGACCTGGGTCCCTTTGTGGTTCGGAGGGGGAGCGGAGACTGTGCAAAGAGCGGGTCGAGGCGATCATGCACGAGAGGGTTTACCCAGCCCGGAGCTCTCCGGAGAGATAATACTCCTACTGCTGCTTTGTGGATTATCTGGTGTTCTTGCTAGGGAGCAATGCGGGCTACAAAACCTAGCCTGGATGTGATGAACTAAGCTGGAGCTGGACCGAAACCAGCCGAACCTCCTCTCTGTTGCCTTTGGACCTCCTTTTATAGGCACAAGGGGTTACCACATGTGGCAAATAGACAAGGTTACAATGGTAAAAACTTAGGTAGGTACACCGCTTTGTACAGTGTATAGTAATCTATACCTAACTCTGACGGCAAGGGACAAGAGTCATCAATGCCTGTCTCAGTCGCCCGAACAGTGTAACAGGGACCGTTAAGTGCGCCTCCGTCCGCCACGATGGTGGCTTGTCAGCGCTGTTTGTCGCTACTCCCCGCTGGCTGCACAGCCCACCGACACGCGTACTTGGGGGAGCCCCGTGGTGACACGTTGGCGGGTGAGCTGGAGCGGAGATGAAGAGAGGTCGCCCGCCCCGGCAAGCGCCTTGCCGCGGCGGGAACCTTGTCGCGCTTGGGGGTTCAGCGCCCGCCAAGCCTTCCCGGCAAGCTCCTCTTGCCGGGGCCTCGTTTCCTTTGCGCCTTGGGTGGCCTTCCCGGCAAGCTCATCTTGCCGGGGTCTTGACTGCTTTGTTCTTGAATGGCTCCGAGGGAGCTGCTGAGGATCTTGGCGGCCATCAAGCCGGCCCGGCCGTGGGGCGCTGCAACTGTCCGTGCACGAGTTCGGGGTACTAGGGTACCCCTACTCTAGTACACCGACAGGAGCCCCCGGGCCTGGGCCACACACGGCGCCAAGCTCTGTTGGGCCAGGCCCAAAACAGTGCACGGGCGCGCGTGGTCTTGATTACGCTGTTACTTGCCTTGGACCCACCACGTCTCCCACGAACGACACGCGTCGGACGTGGCGTCGTGGGGGAGATCGTGGGGCTTTCTTTAATGGAAAAATCGGAGCGCCCGTCCCCTCTCCCTTTATAAGCGGGGAAACCGGGGCAGGACGCCCACTTGCCCTCGCTGTCACATCGGAAAACCCCCGTCGCTTTCCCCTTCCTTCTCGAGCCCCAGAGCGGCGCTCCCCCCCTCCACCGCCACGGTGCCACCACGCCGTCGGCTTCCTCCACCACGACTCCCTATGGTTCCGAAGGCCGATAAGGGAAGGCGTGAAATCCGCCCGGCGCAGCGGCTCATGGCGCTGCGGAAAGAGCGGGCTCTCTTCGACCCCCTGCTCGACAGGAAGGAGCTGCGGGATGGGTACTACCTCTTCTGGTCGACGGTGACCCGGGCGCATCCGCGCACGAGGGTCATCTCCGCCGCCACATCTGCCAAGGTCTCCTTCGGGTACCCCTTCTTCGCGATTTTCTTCTGGTGCGGGCTCTGCCCGCCTTTTTCTGAATTTTTCTGTGATGTCATGAACACCTATGGCCTCCGCCTTCTTGACTTCACCCCCAACGCCGTTCTCACCTTGGCTGTTTCGCACATCTCTGCGAGAACTTTGTCGGGTCCACCAAATGTCGCCCTCTTCGCGTTACTTCTCACCCAGCGTAGAGAGAGAGAGCCGCTTGCCAGAGGAATTGCATGGACCTCTAGGATCGGCAAGAAGGAAGCGTACCTTGACGGAGAGTTGCGCAGCAAGTGGGAGGAGTGGAGGGCTGACTGGTGCTGGATCTTAGAGGAGGAGCCACAGCCTTTTACCGCCCTGCGCAAAACTCCCATAGTTTGCGGAAACGATTGGAGCAACTTGGCGCCGGAGGACGACAAGTTGAGGATTGCCACTACTAGGATTTTGCGCCTCCGGCAAGCAGGGCTTACAGTAGGGGCAGTTGGCGCGGACTTCCTTCGCCGCCGCATTGCACCCTTGCAGGAGAAAGGGAGACCTACTTGGGAATTCCAGAACGCGGCAGATATCATGAGGCTGCGTCCAGGCCTAAATTGGAATTTCACCACCTTGGAGCTTGACGGCATGCTACAGGAGCTGTTCAAGCCTGAAGCGGATAACCCTGGATGGTGCATGTTGCCGAGGGGAGTTGTGCCCTTGTGCAACAACTCGGCACTTGATCGCATCTGCGCGATAATGCCGTTGTGCGATTCCCATGGGATCGTTCCAACTTGGCGAGAACCGCCGATGACATAGTGCAGCAGTTCTTGACGACTTATGCGAAGTGCGGTCCACGCCGGCGAAGAGCGGCTCACCGCGACACTACTGCTCCAGGAGATGGCGCGCGCGCCACAAGAGTGGAGGAGGCTGCTGAGGCGCTGCCGCCGCGCGCGTTTGGGTTCACAGCTGAGGAGGCGGAGAGGGCGGCGGCAAGCCTTGCCGACCAAGAAGAGTTCATCGGTGAGGAGGAGCAGACCGAGCCGACAACGACCAAGTGAGCCTGCGGGCGCCTCTCCTCCGCCGTCAAGTAGCTTGCCGCAGGAGGAGCTCGCCGCCCGCCAAGGAGGCGTCTCCGGAGGACCGGAGAAATGGTGGGGAGCATCACGGTCCAGCAGCCGCCTCGCCCGCTCGGCGCTCCACCGCAGCAAGTACTGTTGCCGCGGGAGCGTCTCATTCCGCCACGGCGACGGGCTCAGGGCCTTCTGAAGTCGTGGCCCCTGCTCCCGCTAAGCTCCAGAGGGAGTCTTCTCCCCCAATCCGTCGCGCTGGAGCAGAGTTCGATCTCTCCGCTCTCAGCTCCGAGGAAGAAGAGGAAGAGTAAGATCTTGCCGCTGCTATTTGTAGTCTTCCAATTTACTGCTTCATCTTGTATCTAACTGGTTCCACTCTGAACTTTCTTCTTCAGGGCGTCAGCTCAGAGGGCGCCGAAGAGGGCCAAGACGCCGGTGGTCGTCGTCTCAGACGACTCCCCTGTAGCAACAGGGGGCACGTCCGGGACTCCCTTGCCGGACCCGGCAACCCTTCAACAGAGCAGCCCCCAGCACAGCCCCCAATGTAAGTATCTGGTATGCTTCCCGTGGTTAGGCGCGCTTGTGTGCTTTTCCGTTACTTATATCTGGTTTGTTGGTTTTTGTAGGAGCAGAGCAGTCACATCATGAAGCACCCGAGGCCACCCCCGAGGACCAGCCTCATCAGGAGGCCCCGGAGGCCACTCCCGAGATTTTGCTTGCTTCAACTACGCCATCAGGGGAGAATTCTCCGCCAAGGGAGCGCTCTCCGGCAAGGGAGGCTTCTCCGACAAGGGGAGCTTCCCCGACAAGGACTGGCGCCAACGACCCTCCGGTGGTAGAGGCCGCGGCCACAGGTCCCACTACAGGTAACCTTCTTGTCTTGATAGTTTTCCTTGGGTTCTGCTCTTCTGTTTCTCTCTTTCGAATGTCTGTTTGATTTGTGCTTCCTCCTTCTGACCATCAGATCCATCTGCCGGAGATCCGATGGAAACCGAGGCTGCCGGCGAGGAGGACGCCGGCGGCGACAATGTCGACGCCGCCAACATGGAGGAGGAGGGAGCTGGTGCTGACAAGCCCGCCGGCGAGGAGGCTGCCGAGGCCGCTGGTGCAGAGGCTGGGGAGGAAACCGGCGATCGCACTGACGGCCCGGAGGCCGCAGGAGCGCCAGGCGCTGCGCCGACCGCCGATCCCCCACCACCGATGCCGCACGGACTCCGAGGAGCCCCAGCCCGCGCCTACCGAAAGCCGGTGAGGTGTCTTCGTCAAGCTCCCATGGGCATCAAGCTCCAGGGCGCCAGCCGAAGGGGAGACCTTCGATGCGGAGCTGCTTGCCTCCGCTGGGCTGTCGCTGGTTGATGCCCCGAGCAGCAGCAGTGATGAACCTGAGGAGGAGCAACTGCTAAGGAGGTTGTTGTCGCTCTACCGCGCCCGACAAGCCAAACTGGAGTCCAGGGAGGCGCTTGTCGCGAGGGCGGGGGCTGACTTGGAGAAACGTGTGGAAGAGCTCCAACGCGCCAACAAAGAGACTCTCCGGGACATAGCAGAGGCTCGAGAGCAGCTTGCTGAGGAGCGCACGGCCTTTATCTTGGAGAAAGGCGAGGTTGAGGAGCAGCAGAGGCTTGCCGATGAGAAGCTCTCCGCTAGAGAAGGTGAGCTGGCGCAGCGGAAGATCAACCTCGACAGGTTTGAGGAAGATCTCGCCGCGCGCGAGCAAACGATCGGCGGGCCACTTCAGGAGGAAAAAGATGCTGCTGCGGCTGCCGAGGCCGCCAAAGGGGAACTGGAGACGAGGGTGGCTCAGCTAGAGTCCACCCTCCAGAAGAGTGCCGAGGAGGTCGCCGGGCTGAAGCGGCGTGAGAAGGGCGCTTACACCCTCGGCGAGCTGCGAGGTCGCTTGGCTGAAAAGATCAAGGAGATCGGCGCCGCCAAGGGCGTCAAGGCGGATCTGGAGCTGAAATTGACCACCTTGACGGAGGCGTTGAGCAGCGTCGGGGAGCGGAGGCGGGCTTCTTGGAGAAAATCAAGGCCACCGAGGAGTTGCTGTCGAATGCCGTGACCGCCCAGAATAATCTTCGGGACAGCATAATGCATTGGACAGAAGGTCTTGTGGACACCGCCGCCGACATCCACAATGAGCTGATAGAGTTGGGGATGACAGATCTTGGATATTCCACCGACGAGAACCTCCAACCCAGTGTCAAGCTCAACCTTTTCTTCAAAGGCGTGTTGGCGGGTATCCGGCGGCTCCGGGATGAGGTTCCAAAGCAACTGGCGGAGGAATCACGCCAAGTCTGTGCCGAGGCTCTCCAGAAGGTGTTGATGAAGGTGGCCTTCCGCAACCCAGGCGTCGACTTCTCCAAGGCCCTCAAGTCCCTGCCTTCATCCGCCGATGTGGAAGCGCTCAAGACCCTTGTCGCACCCATTGTGGACAGGGTGAGCGGAGTCAAGAGGCTCGAGGGCGACCGCGTGGACTAGGCCGCCAAGTCTATCTTTCTCTTGTCGTTGTAGATCATGTTTAGGCAAAAAAAGCTATTAGATCTGCGACAAGTTATCATGTAATATACACTATCTTAGGCCATCGAATGCAACGTTATTTCCTTTACTCGATTTCTTCCCTTGTATGTTTTCACCCTCGCTTTTAGGAAACTTGCCGTTCGAGCACCCTTGCCTTGGCCTTGAGTCGCGAACTTCAGCAGCCTCTTGGCGGGGTCGCTACCGACAAGCAACCTCGTCATGAATAGTCGCAGCTCACTTAAGTCGTTGAGCGGACTCGAAACAAAATAAGGGCGCGACCAGTCACGATTTGGTTCCTCCGCGCACAGGTTTTCCATACAAAGTACTATCGTTCGAGGAAGATAACTTAAAAATTTAAAACTGGTCGCTTAAACTTAGCAACTTAGCTTTTACATTGTCCTTCTTCCGCAAGGCGACAGTTCCTCGGCGATGTCCACACCATTATCTCTTCCTCTCCCCCCGGTTAACTTGTGGGTGGATGAACCTTCTTCTTGTTTGAGAAGAAAGAAGAGAAAAAGAAAGTTATGGAGCCTAATGGCTCATTATCGCTTACCGGATACGGGTGTTGCACAAGATGTTAGTAAACACATGCATATTTTATTATGAAAGCATGTATTAACAAAAATGTGCGCAACCATAGGCTTTACTGATGCACGGGGTCTGCGCCCGGCTTTGTACAAAGGATTACATGCAACAGCGGCAAGACTTGTACAAAGGGTGGTTGCGGAGCAGGTTCCGGCAACCCGCGCCTCATGGGTAAAACTTGCGAAGATGCTCTATGTTCGAGGAATTGCTCACGGAAAGCCGTCTTGGTCTCAAAGGCGGACAGCGCCGGGCCTAGTGACTCGTTTTACCCGATAAGGGCCTTCCCACTTGGCGTCAACTTGTTGGAATTCTTGGCGGATTGAGCGCGCGAAGAACAAGGTCGCCTTCCTCGAAGCTTCGGCATTAACTGCGGCTATGGTAGCGGCGCAAAGCTTGCTGTAACGGCGGTTCGTGCAGCAGCTGAAGACGATCTTCCTCGAGGAGCAGCGCGTCATCTTGTCGCAGCTGCTCTTGCTCAAACTCATCATAGCGAGCACTCGAGGTGACCCGTATCTGAGTTCCGTGGGGAGAACTGCCTCTGCTCCGTAGACTAGAGCAAAGGGTGTCTGGCCAGTGGCTCGATTTGGCGTCGTCCTGATCGACCAAAGAACCACCAGCAGCTCCTCGATCCAGTTTCTTCCGCACTTGTGCAGCCTATCGAAAGTTCTGGTCTTGAGGCCTCGCAGCACTTCAGCGTTTGCCCTATCTGCTTGACCGTTGCTTCTCGGATGAGCAACGGAAGCAAAGCAGATCTTGGCGCCCAGATCTTGGGCGTACTGCGTGAAGGTGCGACTCGTGAACTGTGTGCCGTTATCGGTGATGATCCGGTTAGGAATCGAAGCGACAAACAATTGACTGAAGAACTTGGCGGTGGATCGGCTGTCACCTTTCTCACTGGTTCCACTTCCGGCCACTTTGTGAACTTGTCGATTGCGGCGTACAAGTATTCAAAGCCCCGACAGCTCGGGGAAGGGGCGAGGATGTCGAAACCCAGACCGAGAAGGGCCAGGATAAAGGGATCGTCTGGAGAGCTTGAGCTGGCTGGTATATCTGTTTTGAATGGGCCTGCACGCTTCACACTTGGTTACTTGTGCATTTGCATCTGGAGGCTTCGGCGGAAGAAACCTTGCGGAAAGCTTTGCGGCAAGGGCTCTTCGCCAATGTGGTGACCACATATGCCTCCGTGTATCTCCGCCAACAGCTTCATCCATCTTCCCGCAAATACACTTCAATTTCACTCCGTTGAGTCTTCTTACATGCAGGATGTTGTCAACAAACTGGTACATACTTGAGTGCGGGCTACTTTTCCGCTTCTTCTTGCTTTTGGGAAGTTCTCTGTCTCAAGGAAATGGGCGATCTGCTGTGCCCATGTTGGAGCACTGTGGCTCGACAACAAGGACTAAAGGCTCATCTATCACTGCGGGACCATCAGTTTCTACAGCAAGGACCTGCGGGTCTGCGGAGCTCGATGATCCCGCCAAGCTTGCGGAGCTAAGCTTGTCGGGGCGTTGCTTCAACGATACAAACTGCATGGTTTGTCGGAACAGACTGCTCCTCGGTGATATTGCGTTGGTTTTAGGCACCTTCTTGTGGCGGCTTCGGGAGCTCTGCGGAAAGTAGTCGCCGAAACCAATTTTCTCTTCTTGCTCTGTCCTGTTGATGGTGTCACGGTTGGTTGAGTCAGCTTGAGCACAAAATCCCTGGTTCCACAGGTAACTTAAGTTGCGGCACATTTGGAGAGGCCATCAGCTATATCATTATGTGCTCTTGGAACGTGTTCCATTTGCAGGCCTTCAAAGTGCTCTTCCAGCTTCCTCACTTCATCGACGTATGCTTCCATCAACGGACTCTGGTAATCTTTATTTACTTGGCGGACGACAAGTTGTGAGTCTCCCCTGACAATGAGCTTCTTAATCCCAAGGTCCACCGCAATCCTGAGACCGGCAAGCAATCCTTCATACTCTGCGGTATTGTTTGTTGCTTGTTCCTTGGGAAAGTGCATCTGGACTATGTACTTGAGGTGCTCTCCGGTGGGTGCGATAAGCAGCACGCCGCACCGCACGCTTGCAGCGAGAAGGCACCGTCAAAGTACATCAGCCACTCTTTATTTGCCTCCTTGACGGGGATGCTCGTCTCTGGAATTTCTTCATCTTGCGTTGGCGTCCACTCTGCTATGAATTCTGCCAATGCCCTGCTCTGGATAGTTGAAGTGCTTTCGAACTTGAGACCAAAGCTTGCAGTTCGGTGCCCACTCAGCGATCCTGCTGTTGCCTCTGGATTTTGCAATATCCTCTTGATTGGGAAGCGAGTGGCGACTGTTATCTCATGTGCTTGGAAGTAATGGCGCAGCTTTCTCGAGGCCATGAGCAGGCGAAAAGCAGCTTCGCACACCGTAGTACCTTGATCTAGCCCCTGCGAAGGGCCGACAAAGTAGACTGGGCGCTGCACTATCTTCTTCCGTATCTTGTCGCAACCCTGCGCTGATCCGTCCTTATCGGGACCAGAGCTTGGCGGCGAAGCGTCTTGCTTGTCGCTGGATCGCCTGCCTTGGTTGCGGCTCATCATCCGCCTCCCTCTCCGCTACTAACGCAGCACTAACCACTTGATTGGTGGCTGCTATATACAGCAACAAGTTTTCTTGTGGCTTAGGTGCGACAAGTATTGGAGCGGAGGACAGGTATCTCTTCAAGTCCTGCGGCGCAGCCTCCGCCGAGTCCACTTCATTGGACCCGCCTTTTCAAAATCTTGAAAAAGGGGAGGCGCGTTCAGCGAACTTAGAGATGAACCTCTTGAGAGCAGCCACGCAACCGGCAAGCCTCTGACATCCTTAAGCGCTTTGGTGCTTGATCTGCTCAATGGCCTTGATCTTGTCGGGATTGGCTTCAATTCCCCATCGAGATATAAAGAACCGAGAAGCTTGCGGAAGGGACTCCAAACACGCACTTCTCGGGGTTGAGCTTGAGGTTGATCTTGCGCAGGTTTGCAAGCGTCTCATCAAATCCTGAATCAGAGTCGCTCTGTCCCTGCTCTTGACCACTATGTCATCCATGTAGGCTTCTACATTTCTGTGTATCTGTGGCCCAAAAGCATCATGGACTACCCTTGCAAAGGTTGATCCAGCATTCTTCAAACCGAAAGGCATCCGTATAAAGCGATCGTGCCACATGGTGTAATGAATGCGGTTTCTCTTCATCCTCTTCGCCATGAAGATCTGATGATATCCTGAATATGCATCAAGAAACGAAAGCAGATCGCATCCAGCCGTGGAGTCAACAATCTGGTCGATACGCGGCAAGGGAAATGGGTCCTTGGGACAAGCTTTATTAACATCTGTGAAGTCAATACAAAGCCTCCATTTCCCATTAGCCTTGCGCACCACTACCGGATTGGCCAACCACATGGGGTGGAGGACTCCTCTGACAAGTCCTGCTGCTTCCAATTTCTTGATTTCTTCTGCTATGAACTCTTGGCGCTCCACTGCCTGTTTCCTAACTTTTTGCTTGACGGGCCGCGCGTGAGGACAGACAGCTAGGTGGTGCTCAATTACTTTCACAGGAACACGGGGATATCGGATGGTTGCCATGCAAACACATCGACATTCGCCCGCAGGAAAGCAACGAGCTCGCCTTCCTATTTAGGATCAAGCGTGGCACTGATGGTAAAGGTACCACCAGCGCCGTCCTCCTTGGCGGGCACTTTCTTGGTCTTTGGCGGAGCTGTCATCGTCTTGTTGCACTTGCCGGTGGAGCTCGATGGTGCGTCCTCGACGGTAGCGCAGCACTCCAAAGAGGTGCGCTTGCCGGAGTGGGCAACAGAGCTCTTGCCGGATCCAGTGGTCTTCTTCTTCGCCCCGGGAGCTTCAGCAATAAGTGGTTTGCTATCTATCGCGGCTGCTGCATCCCGGTAAATCTTGTCGGCGCAGATAAGTGCATCTTTCTTGTCGCCGTGGACAGAAATGACACTTATCGGGCCGGGCATCTTGAGTAGGTTGTATGCATAGTGAGAGGCGGCCATGAACTTGGCGAGTGCCGGACGTAAAGTATGCCATTGTAGGGCAATGGAAAATCGGCGACGTCGAGCGTGACCCTCTCGTTCTGAAATTGAGCTCCTTTGCGAAAGTTACCGCAACGTGATCTTCCCCTTGGGCTTGCTCCTTCTGGGTTGATTCCTTGGAAAGTACCAGTTTCTTGAGCTCGCTGTCGAGGATTTGAAGTTTACGGAGCACTGTGGAGGAGATCAAATTCAGGCCGGCCCCGCCGTCAACCAGCATCTTTGTGACCTTGAGGTTGCGGATGGTTGGTGAGACCAACATCGGCAAACACCCGACCGCAGATGATGCGATCGGGGTGATCCTCAATGTCAAAGATGATGGGCGTGCTGGACCACTTCAGAGGTTTGCGTGACTCTATGGATGGTTCTGCTGCGTTGACCTCACGCATCCATTGCTTGAGTTGGCGGTGCGAGGTATGCAGAGACGCTCCACCATCGACGCAAAGGACCTCTGTTGCCTTTTGAAACTCATGCTCATCAGCTTCATCGTCTTCATAGTCCTCGTCATCTTCATCTTCATCTTCTTCTTTGTCGCGGCCACGGGGAGGTCTGTCTCCTTGCCGCTGCTTGGCCTTGCTGCGGCGTCCTCCCCGGCCGGGTCTCTTCTTGCTTGCTGGACCTGCACCTTCTTGGGCTTTCTCCTTGTCTCGCCGCTCGTATTCAGCTTTTTGTAGCTCAACAAGCTGCTCGACTTTCTTGCAGCTCTGGAGATCATGGCCCTTAGTGCGGTGGATTTTACAGTACTGCTTGTTGGAGCTGCCAGGCTTGTCGGCGGCTGCCACAGCTTGGCGGTCGGTGTCAACGGCAACCTCCTTGCCGGAGCCACCGGCCTTGGCTTGGTTGGCGGCACCATCCTTGCCGGACTGCTCGACAACTAGTACTTCTTGGTTTTTCTTCCTCCTGTTGTTCCGCCGCCGGCTATTCCTTGCCGGGGCGGTCCCCTCACTGTCAGACTCTGCTCCCACACTCTCTCCTGGGAGTCTTCTTCCTTCTTCAGCGCGTGCACACTTGTCGGCCAGGGCGTATAGCTCGCTGACGTCTTCCACTTTACACATCGCCATCTCCTCCCTCATCCTGCGATTTCGTACATTCGATGGAATGCACTAATCACTGCAGCAGGGTGGGCGTCTGGATGTTGTAATGCACTCGGCTGAATCTCTGGATGAATTTTGCGAGACTCCCCCTCATACAGGGCAAGCAGGTGGAGATCACTCTCCTGGCCATGAGGCTTGTGGCGCTGTGAAGGCGCCAACAAATTGGTGGCACAAATCTGCCCAAGAAGAAATAGAGCCATCCGGCAAGTGCATGAGCCAAGATCTGACGTTTGGCTTGAGCACCAAGGGGAAGTAGTTGGCGAGGATCTTGTCGTCTCGTCCCCCCGCAGCTTGCACCGCGATGGTGTAGATGCTGAGGAACTCCGACGGGTGTGTCCTGCCGTCGTACTTCTCCGGCACGTATGGTTTGAAGTTTTTCTTGTCGGGCCACCGGACTTGCCGCAGCTCACGAGTGAACGCGGGGCAACCCACCGCGTACAGCAAGTCGCCCGGTTCCCCTGGCGCGTACATATCGACAGTGGGCCCGGCGCGTTGGTCAGATTGACGTCGCGCTTCTCTTCGGCGCTCGATACGGGTTCGAGCGTCCTCTTCTTGCCGTTCCCGAAGAACTTGGCGCTGGTCGCGGCGAGCTCGCGGATCCGATGATGCTGTGGAGTCGCTGTCGAGGTGGATCCGGCGAGTCGGCGATCTTGGCCTTCGGGAAGGGGAGTGTACGGTGGGCGCACCCCCGCAAGTCTTGTCGCCATCGGCTTGCGCCTTGTCGCCTCGCCCGCTGCGGCGGCGCTTCGGTTGCAGCGGGGCGTCGCCGTTAAGCGGCCGATGAGACTCTAAATTGTGGCCCTCAATAAATCGACCTTATCGGCCGTCGGAGGTAGTCTAGTAATAACGAGCTCGCCAAGGCTTCCGCTGGTGTGGTTGGCGGCAAGGGCGTCGGGCGAAGAACGGGATATGCTCGGACTCTAACCAAGTTAGGAGGAGCAGCATCCGCCCAGCGACCGTACCCCACTCGTGCCGGCATGCTGAGGTGCATGCGGGTCTCGAGGGCCTCGAGATCCTCCAGCTTGGCCTTGATCCAAAGATCGTATGGTGCCGCGGGTATCATGATGCTGCCTGTCCCGCGCCTCCTGCGATGGACGCGGTGCAGATTCGGACGCCGACGCCCGCGCCGCGTTGTCCTTGGACCCGGCGGCATCGTGGGCTCTCTCGACGACGCCGATCCCTCCGCCAGCGTTTCCCCCACCACCTGATGGCTCCGGTGGTGGTGGGTTCGACGCGGACGGCTCAGCTGCTGCCGAAGGCTTCTTCATCGGCGCCATGTCGACGAAGACGTCGATGGAGTTGCTAGTGCGACCGCCGGACCGGGTTCACACAGCTTCGACGCCCCCTACCTGGCGCGCCAAAGATGTCGGGGGGAAGAGCTGATCGTGCCCCCACGAGCACCTACGGGACCTGGGTCCCTTTGTGGTTCGGAGGGGGAGCGGAGACTGTGCAAAGCGGGTCGGCGTCGCCGCGAGAGGTTTTACCCAGCCGGAGCTCTCCGGAGATAATACTCCTACTGCTGCTTTGTGGATTATCTGGTGTTCTTGCTAGGGAGCAATGCGGGCTACAAAACCTAGCCTGGATGTGATGAACTAAGCTGGAGCTGGACCGAAACCAGCCGAACCTCCTCTCTGTTGCCTTTGGACCTCCTTTTATATGCACAAGGGGTTACCACATGTAGCAAATCGACAAGGTTACAATGGTAAAAACTTAGGTAGGTACACCGCTTTGTACAGTGTACAGTAATCTATACCTAACTCTGACGGCAAGGGACAAGAGTCATCAATGCCTGTCTTAGTCGCCCGAACAGTGTAACAGGGACCGTTAAGTGCGCCTCCGTCCGCCACGATGGTGGCTTGTCAGCGCTGTTTGTCGCTACTCCCCGCTGGCTGCACAGCCCACCGACACGCGTACTTGGGGGAGCCCCATGGTGACACGTTGGCGGGTGAGCTGGAGCGGAGAGGAAGAGAGGTCGCCCGCCCCGGCAAGCGCCTTGCCGCGGCGGGAACCTTGTCGCGCTTGGGGGTTCAGCGCCCGCCAAGCCTTCCCGGCAAGCTCCTCTTGCCGGGGCCTCGTTTCCTTTGCGCCTTGAGTGGCCTTCCCGGCAAGCTCATCTTGCCGGGGTCTTGAATGCTTTGTTCTTGAATGGCTCCGAGGGAGCTGCTGAGGATCTTGGCGGCCATCAAGCCGGCCCGGCCGTGGGGCGCTGCAACTGTCCATGCACGAGTTCGGGGTACTAGGGTACCCCTACTCTAGTACACCGACATGTAGAATTTTTCTGGAAAGCATAAATGAGTATTTGAAAGGAGTTCTTTAAAAGAAAGATCTCAGTAAAGCTACTTACATATTGAGCATCAAGATCTATTGAGATAGATCAAGTCGCTTGATAAGTTTATTCAATAAGTACATACCTTGTCAAGGTTTTGAAGTAGTTCAAAATAGAACAGTCAAAGAAAAGTTCTTGCCTGTGTTGCAAATGTGTGAAATTGAGTAAGACTCAAACCCCGACCACGGCAGAAAATAGAAAAGAGAATGAAAGTCATTCCCTATGCCTCAGTCATAGGTTCTATAAAGTATGCTATGCTATGTACCAGACCTATTGTATACCTTGCTCTAAATTTGGCAAGGGAGTACAATAGTGATCTAGGAGTAGATCACTGGACATTGGTCAAGAAAATCATTAGTGAGGACTAAGGAAATATTTCTCGATTATGGAGGTGATAAAAGAGCCTGTCGTAAAGAGTTACATCGATGCAAGCTTTTTACACTGATCCAGATAACTCTAAGTCTCAATCTGGATACATATTGAAAGTGGGAGCAATTAGCTAGAGTAACTCCGTGCAGAGCATTGTAGACATAGAATATTTGCAAAATACATACGGCTCTGAATGTGACAGACCCGTTGACTAAGCTTCTCTCACGAGCAAAACATGATCATACCTTAGTACTCTTTGGGTGTTAATCACATAGCAATGTGAACTAGATTATTGACTCTAGTAAACCTTTTGGGTGTTGGTTACATGACGATGTGAACTATGGGTGTTAATCACATACAGATGTGAATATTAGTGTTGAATCACATGATGATGTGAACTAGATTATTGACTCTAGTGCAAGTGGGAGACTGAAGGAAATATGCCCTAGAGGCAATAATAAAGTTATTATTTATTTCCTTACTTCATGATAAATGTTTATTATTCATGCTAAAATTGTATTAACCGGAAACATGATACATGTGTGAATACATAGACAAACATATAGTCACTAGTATGCCTCTACTTGACTAGCTCATTAACCAAAGATGGTTATGTTTCCTAACCATAGACATGTGTTGTTATTTGATTAATGGGATCACATCATTAGGAGAATGATGTGATTGACATGACCCATTCCGTTAGCCTAGCACTTGATCGTTTAGTATATTGCTATTGCTTTCTTCATGACTTATACATGTTCCTGTAACTATGAGATTATGCAACTCCCGTTTACCGGAGGAACACTTTGGGTGCTACCAAACGTCACAACGTAACTGGGTGATTATAAAGGAGTACTACAGGTGTCTCCAAAGGTACATGTTGGGTTGGCGTATTTCGAGATTAGGTTTTGTCACTCCGATTGTCGAGAGGTATCTCTAGGCCTTCTCGGTAATACACATCACATAAGCCTTGCAAGCATTGCAACTAATAAGTTAGTTGTGAGATGATGTATTACGGAACGAGTAAAGAGACTTGCCTGTAACGAGATTGAACTAGGTATTGGATACCGACGACCGAATCTCGGGTAAGTAACATACCGATGACAAAGGGAACAACGTATGTCGTTATGCGGTTTGACCGATAAAGATCTTCGAAGAATATGTAGGAACCAATATGAGCATCCAGGTTCCGCTATTGGTTATTGACCGAGAATAGTTCTAGATCATTTCTACATAGTTCTCGAACCCGTAGGGTCCGCACGCTTAAGGTTTCGATGACAGTTATATTATGAGTTTATGAGTTTTGATGTACCGAAGGAGTTCGGAGTCCCGGATGTGATCACGGACATAACGAGGAGTCTCGAAATGGTCGAGACATAAAGATTGATATATTGGAAGCCTATATTTGGATATCGGAATGGTTCCGGATGAAATCGATTTTTCCGAACACCGGGGTTACGGAACCCTCCGGGGATATTGGGCCTTAGTGGGCCATGAGGGAGAAGAGGAGGGCGGCCAGGGCAGGCCGCCCTCCCCTAGTCCGAATAGGACAAGGAGAGGCGGCGCCCCTTCCTCTTTCCCTCCTCCCTTTCCTTCTCCAACAAGGCAGAGGGGAGTCCTACTCGGTGGGAGTAGGACTCCTCCAGCGCACCCTAGGAGGGCCGACCGCACCTTCCCTCCCTCCTTTATATCACGGGGCAGGGGGCACCCCATGACACACAAGTTGATCTACGTGATCGTTCCTTAGCCGTGTCGCGGTGCCCCCTCCACCATATTCCACTTCGTTATATCGTCGCGGAGCTTAGGCGAAGCCCTGCGCCGGTGAAGCATCATCATCGTCACCACGCCGTCGTGCTGACGGAACTCATTCCCGACACTTTGCTGGATCGGAGTCCGGGGATCGTCATCGAGCTGAACGTGTGCTGAACTCGGAGGTGCCGTACGTTCGGTACTTGGATCGGTCGGATCGTGAAGACGTCGACTACATCAACAGCGTTGTTATAACGCTTCGCTTCACGGTCTCACGAGTGCGTGGACATACACTCTTCCCTCTCGTTGCTATGCCATCACCATGATCTTGCGTGTGCGTAGGAATTTTTTTGAAATTACTACGTTCCCCAATAGTAGAGCCTTTGGGAAGACTTGGGTGAAGTCTATATGATCTTGCTGTAAAAAATAGAAACTTTGCGCTCACGAGATTAGCTGCCATGTTTTACTGGAGAGTGCTTTTAGGTCGATTCTTTTTGCAGATGATTAATAGAAACATTCCTCATGTGCACCAACTTATTTCAGAATTTTTGGAGTTCCAGAAGTATACGTTTGATACAGATTACTACATACTGTTTTGTTTTTGACAGATTCTGTTTTCAATGTGTTGTTTGCTTATTTTGATGAATCTATGAGTAGTATCGGAGGATATAAACCATAGAAAAGTTGGAATACAGTAGATATTACACCAATATGAATTTAGAATGAGTTCACAACAGTACCTAAGTGGTGATTTATTTTCTTATACTAACGTAGCTTACGAGTTTTGTGTTGAGTTTTGTGTTGTGAAGTTTTCAAGTTTTGGGTAAAGATTCGATGGACTATGGAATAAGGAGTGGCAAGAGCCTAAGCTTGGGGATGCCCAAGGCACACCAAGGTAATATTCAAGGACAACCAAGAGCCTAAGCTTGGGGATGCTCCAGAAGGCATCCCCTCTTTCGTCTTCGTTCATCGGTAACTTTACTTGGAGCTATATTTTTATTCACCACATGATATGTGTTTTGCTTGGAGCGTCATTTTATTTTGTTAGTATTTGATTTCTGTTATTTAGAATAATTCTTTGCATCCATATTTTCAATAAAAATGTCAAGGATAGCCTTTACCATGCTTATTTTGCAAGTATACATGTTGCTGTTTCAAAACAGAAAGTTTACCGCTGTTGAAAAAATTCCCTAGAAAAGTCAGAGAATGATATAATGTTGAATCTTTTTGAATATTTAAGTCTGATAAATCTTCTACGGTGTAGTATTTTTCCTATAATTTTTGGAGTTAGGGAAGTATGACGAATCTTGCATTCTTTACAGACTATACTGTTTTGGCAGATTGCTGTTATGTTTGCATTGTTTGCATATGCTTGCTTGTTTAATGATTCTATTTGAGGATAGGAGTATTAAATATACAGAGACATTTAGTATGCAATGTTGAATAATAATGTTAGTACTTTGTTACAGTAGAAAATGATAAGGTTTTTGCATTGTTTTATACTAACTTATCTCACGAGTTCTTGTTGAGTTTGGTGTGGATGAAGCTTTCGAGATTTAGGAAACCGAGATATAGAAGGAATTAAGGAGACACAAAAGCTCAAGCTTGGGGATGCCCAAGGCACCCCAAGATCATATTTCAAGAAGTCTCAAGCATCCAAGCTTGGGGATGCCCCGGTAGGCATCCCACCTTTCTTCTTCAACAATTATCGGTTAGTATTGGTTGAGCCTAAGTTTTTGCTTCTTCACATGAGTTGTGCTATCCTTGCAATGTCATTTTGTTTTGTTTTGCTTGCTGAGTGAATAAAATACCAAGATCTGAAATTCTTAAATGAGAGAGAGTCTTCACATAGTTACATAATTATTTAACTACTCATTGATCTTCACTTATATCTTTCGGAGTAGTTTGTCATTTGCTCTAGTGCTTCACTTATATTTTTAGAGCACGACGGTGGCTTAATTTTGTAGAAATTGATGATCTCTCATGCTTCACTTATATTATTTTGAGAGTCTTTTAGAACAGCATGGTATTTCCTATGGTTATAAAATTGGTCCTAGAATGATGGGCATCCAAGTTGGGTATAATAAAAACTATCATAGAAGTGAATTGGATGCTATGATCAACTTGATGCTTGATAATTGTTTTGAGATATGGCGGTGGTGATATTAGAGTCATGCTAGTTGATGCAATTGTGAATTTAAAGAATACTTGTGTTGAAGTTGTCAAGTCCCGTAGCATGCACGTATGGTAATAGTTGTGTAACAAATTTATTGCATGGGGTGCTCTTTTGATTGCCTTCCCTTGTGTGGAGGTCGGGGGCGCGCGATGGTTAACTCCTACCAACCTCCCCCCTAGGAGCATGCACGTAGTGCTTGGTTTTTGATGACTTGTAGATTTTTGCAATAAGTATATGAGTTCTTTATGACTAATGTTGAGTCCATGGATTATACGCACTCTCACCTTCCATCATTGCTAGCCTCTTCGGTACCGTGCATTGCCCTTTCTCACCTTGAGAGTTGGTGCAAACTTCACCGGTGCATCCAAACCCTGTGATACGATATGCTCTATCACACATAAACCTCCTTATATCTTCCTCAAAACAGCCACCATACCTACCTATTATGGCATTTCCATAGCCATTCCGAGATATATTGCCATGCAACTTTCCACCGTTCCGTTTATCATGACATGCATCATCATTGTCATATTGCCTTGCATGATCATGTAGTTGACATCGTATTTGTGGCAAAGCCACCATGCATAATTTTTCATACATGTCACTCTTGATTCATTGCCCATCCCGGTACACCGCCGGAGGCATTCATATAGAGTCATATCTTGTTCTAGTTTCGAGTTGTAACTCATGACTTGTAAATAAATAGAAGTGTGATGATCATCATTATTAGAGCATTGTCCCTTATAAAAAATAAGAAAGGCCAAAAAAAAGGCCAAAGAAAAAAAAGAAAAAAAAGAAAGGCCAAGTAAAAAAGGAAAGGCCCAAAAAAGTAATATAAAAAATATATTAAGGGGACAATGTTACTATCTTTTTTCCACACTTGTGCTTCAAAGTAGCACGATGTTCTTCATATAGAGAGTCTCATTTGTTGTCTCTTTCATATACTAGTGGGAATTTTTCATTATAGAACTTGGCTTGTATATTCCAACAATGGGCTTCCTCAAAATGCCCTAGGTCTTCATGAGCAAGCAAGTTGGATGCACACCCACTTAGTTTCTTTTGTTGAGCTTTCATACATTTATAGCTCTAGTGCATCCGTTGCATGGCAATCCCTACTCCTCATGTTGACATCAATTGATGGGCATCTCCATAGCCCGTTGATTAGCCTCGTCAATATGAGACTTTCTACTTTTTTTGTCTTCTCCACACAACCTCCCCCATCATATTCTATTCCACCCATAGTGCTATATCCATGGCTCACGCTCATGTATTGCGTGAAAGTTGAAAAAAGTTTGAGATTGCTAAAGTATGAAACAATTGCTTGGCTGAAACCGGGGTTGTGCTTGATGGGAGTATTTTGTGTGATGAAAATGAAACATAGCCTAACTATATGATTTTGTGGGGATGAACTTTCTTTAGCCATGTTATTTTGACAAGACATGATTGCTTTATTAGTATGCTTGAAGTATTACTATTTCTTATGTTAATATGAACTTTTATTTTGAATCATTTGGATCTGAACATTCATGCCACAATAAAGAGAAATACATCGAGAAATATGCTAGGTAGCATTCCACATCAAAAATTCTGTTTTTATCATTTACCTACTCGAGGACGAGAAGGAATTAAGCTTGGGGATGCTTGATATGTCTCCAGCGTATCTATAATTTTTGATTGTTCCATGCTATTATATTACATGTTTTGGATGTTTATGGGCTTTATTATACACTTTTATATTACTAGTCGTCAACCCGTGCATCCGCACGGCCTAGCTAATTCATATGCATTTAATATTGAAATAAATATGTGACAACCTATATTTTATTTGTAATGATAGAACTATTTTATTTTATAATACACATTTGAATTCTTTTTGGAGATACCCGTTTCAAATATTTTGGGAGATGTAATAGCCTGCAGCGTTTGAACGAATAGGAATCACATTTCTCCATAGAGTTTGCAAAAATATGACTCCCATGTATTTATGTGTTTCATAATCTTAAAGGAGCATGCGCTTCATAAGTAAACTCGGTACATGAAAAATAATAATCTGTAAACCAAATGTGAAACGTTGCCTGATGAAATTTGCCAAGATCAATAATATCGGACAACATTCAGTTAATTACTTATTGATTGTATGCAGGATGTTTAGAAAGTATATTGTAGATATGGTTTTATAAAAGAATTGAGATAAAAATGTTTGTTATATATTTATGACACACTTGTATATGGCATTTATAGTCTGCATGTGCATGAGATCTTTGTGACAGATAATACTCAACGTAATATTCTCATGGAATTCCTATACTTGATGATGTTTAAAAAACACATCTCTGCTAGTTATAAGTCCACCATAATATAAAGACATTGGTGGCGCTATATTACTTCATAGATAAATAATTAATGTACAACCCAATTTTTTAAAGTCTCATTATGAAAATTATGATAATTCCAAGAAAATTTATATCCCAAATTTTAGGCCAAAAACTATTTAACTGTGAATCAGTAAAATTTATGATTATCTCTAAGAAACATCTCATGTGCCTTGATTCTTGTCGCTTCGGCTTTCATGATCCGAGACATAACTGAGGCATACATTAATCGATTTTGCAATCATCATGTCTCCTTGATGTTAAAGAACCATGTACGCATATACTTAGGTTATTTCCTACTTCCCCAAAGGACCACTTATCAGGAGTAGTAGGCATCACTCTAGATGGTGCAAAATCTAAACTTTTACAGAGAGTACCATCTATGTTCAATGAATGATGACAATCCTGTTTTCCAAGGTTGAGACAAACATGATCACAGTGGGAGATTAAGAATTGGAGTACTATACCTCCTTTTAGATTGATTTCAGCTGTTGATGGAATACTAAAGGTGGCGCCGATGGTCTAAAGAATATACGACGCAGCAAGGCTGAGGATTAGGAAGAGCGGCAGTAGGGAGAGATTAGATGATGCGCCGGTCAGGATGGGCGGCAGACTGAAGAATGATTTTTGCAGCAACCTGCTGATGTGTTTTTATTTCCTTGGATTTGAAATCAATCAGCAGAGTTTTTTTTGGAAAGGAAATCAACCGGGAGAGTTGAGGAGACATAAGTGTGGCTTTCAAGAAAGAAAACTTGCTTGTACAGGAATATGATAGGTCGTTGTACTCTTTTTTTGGACTCGACGATGTAGCTTATTTATTTAACTCCACTGTACTTATTTTAAAGGGACGTTGTTCATCTTTTCTTTTGACGCATGTGTGTATGAGTTTTTAAAAGAAACGGACTGTGCTTGTGGTAGAACATGATAGGACACTATACAATTTTTTGATGGGATGTTGTAGTTTTATGTCCATGTATTTTTTTCCTGTCCATGACATTTGATGAATTGATGTACATTTTCCTAGTAATGTTACAATTACGTGATTTCACATATTAAACAAATAGATTCGTTCTAGTTTTAATTAGGTGATTTCACATATTAAAATAATTGATTGTGAATTTATTTCATAAGGAAGGATTGAATTTTTTTCAAAGCATTTACACACACACACAAAATCGAAGAAGGCATTGTCTTTTTTTTGTAGCATCATGCTCGAACAGTATTTAATTGTACGTGTCTTTTTTTTAATGAATATTTACGTCAATGATTTATTGGGAATAGAAGGACGTGGACCCTTTTTTTATGGTGGGGAATTGGGACATGGACTCTTTGCCTTTTTTTGGTTGTAACGGACATGGACTCGTTTCATTTTTTTTCTTTGGATTCACGTGCACTTTTTCCTGATGATACAAATTGTGGTTGTGACGTGAAGTCGTTCTTTTTTTTGTTGAAATGAACGTGGACTCTTTTCCTTAATTTTTTGTTGTTGAATGGGACATGGACTCTTTTCTGATGGTACAAATTGTGGCTCTAGGTGTCGTGGCAGGCTGTATTTATTTCTTTCAGTAGTGCAACGTAAATTGTAGGGTTAAGATAGATCACTATATAGATTGAATGGTTAAGATATTTTAAATGCTGTGGATTAATATGGAGGCTCATTTGGTGCCTCCAATTAGTAAATATAAGATTTTGGGACTAACCTATTAATCGGAGGCCCATCACATATTCCCGTTTTCTTCTCTATTTCAGTGTTTCGAAGAAAAGGAATATCAAACGGAGTCCAAACGGAATGAAACCTTCGGGAGCGTGATTTTTGGAACAAACGTGATCCAGGAGACGTGGAGCTGAAGTCAGGGAAGCTTCGAGGAGGCCACGAGGCAGGGGGGCGCGCCCACCCCCTGGGCGCTCCCTCCACCATCGTGGGCCCCTCGTGGCTCCCCTCACCGACTTCTTTTGCCTATATATCTCCATATACCCTAAAAACATCGGAGAACACAATAGATCGGGAGTTCCGCCGCCGCAAGTCTCTGTAGCCACCAAAAACCAATCGGGACCCTGTTCCGGCATCCTGCCAGAGGGGGGATCCCTCACCGGTGGCCATCTTCATCATCCCGACGCTCTCCATGACGAGGAGGGAGTAGTTCACCCTCGGGGCTGAGGGTATGTACCAGTAGCTATGTGTTTGATCTCTCTCTCTCTCTCTCTCTCTCGTGTTCTTTATTTGGCACGATCTTGATGTATCGCGAGCTTTGATATTATAGTTGGATCTTATGATGTTTCTCCCCCTCTACTCTCTTGTAATGGATTGAGTTTTCCCTTTGAAGTTATCTTATCGGATTGAGTCTTTAAGGATTTGAGAACACTTGATGTATGTCTTGCCGTGCTTATCTGTGGTGACAATGGGATATTCACGTGATTCACTTGATGTATGTTTTGGTGATCAACTTGTGGATTCAGTGACCTTGTGAACTTATGCATAGGGGTTGGCACACGTTTTCTTCCTGACTCTCCGGTAGAAACTTTGGGGCACTCTTTGAAGAACTTTGTGTTGGTTGAATAGATGAATCTGAGATTGTGTGATGCATATCGTATAATCATGCCCACGGATACTTGAGGTGACAATGGAGTATCTAGGTGACATTAGGGTTTTGGTTGATTTGTGTATTAAGGTGTTATTCTAGTATGAACTCTATGATATATCGAACGGAAAGAATAGCTTCATATTATTTTACTACGGACTCTTGAATAGATAGATCAAAAAGGATAACTTTGAGGTGGTTTCGTACCCTACCATAATCTCTTCGTTTGTTCTCCGCTATTAGTGGCTTTGGAGTGACTCTTTGTTGCATGTTGAGGGATTGTTATGTGATCCAATTATGTTATTATTGTTGAGAGAACTTGCACTAGTGAAAGTATGAACCTTAGGCCTTGTTTCCTACCATTGCAATAGCGTTTACGCTCACTTTTATCGCTTGCTACCTTGCTGTTTTTATAATTGCAGATTACAAATACCTTTATCTACCATCCATATTGCACTTGTATCACCATCTCTTCGCCGAACTAGTGCACCTATACAATTTATTATTGTATTAGGTGTGTTGGGGACACAAGAGACTCTTTGTTATTTGGTTGCAGGGTTGTTTGAGAGAGACCATCTTTATCCTATGCCTCCCACGGATTGATAAACCTTAGGTCATCCACTTGAGGGAAATTTGCTACTGTCCTACAAACCTCTGCACTTGGAGGCCCAACAATGTTTACAAGAAGATGGTTGCGTAGTAGACATCACATGTATGTATCGTTGCTACTAAGGATAACAAGATGAGATCTATATCTGCGCAATAGATAAACAGATCTTGTCTACATCATGTCATCATTCTTATTGCATTACTCCATTGTTCCATGAACTTAATACACTAGATGCATGTTGGATAGCGGTCGATGTGTGGAGTAATAGTAGTAGATGCAGGCAGGAGTCGGTCTATTAATCTTGGACGTGATGCCTATATAATGATCATTGCCTGGATATCGTCATGATTATTTGAAGTTCTATCAATTGCCCAACAGTAATTGTTTTCCCACCATTTGCTATGTTTCTCGAGAGAAGCTACTAGTGAAACCTACGGCCCCGGGGTCTCTTTTCATCATATTTGCCTTTGCGATCTATTTTCCCTTGCATTTATTTTCAGATCTATTACACCAAAAATGCAAAAATATCTTGCTGCAATTTATTTTTCCGCAATCTATTTTCAGATCTATCTACCACTTTTACCTCACGTTATTTGCCTATCTTGAGGCGCCGTACCCGGAAGGGATTGACAACCCCTTTAACACGTCAGGTTGCGAGTATTTGTTATTTGTGTGCAGGTGTTCTTTATGTGGTGCGAGTAGGTTCTCCTACTGGTTTGATCACCGAGGGAAATACCTACCGTCGCTATACTGCATCATCCCTTCCTCTTTGGGGAAATACCGACGTAGTTATAGCAGACATCAGTAACTAGTTGCCAAAAATATTAGCAACACTACATAGAGGATACAAGGCAGAATCTACTTGGATGACTGACCATATAGAACAAGCCAATTTGCATTGAAAGAACAAGTGTTTTATGTGGTCTCATCATGGTAACAAAAAACACGTCACATGCTTCCATGCCAATTCCTCTTAATAAGGTTATCTTTGGTAAGAATGACTCCAATCCTCGACGAAGATACCAGAGAATGATTTTATTCTTGAGTGGTATCTTCATCTTCCAATGCATTTTACTATTATCAGCTAGCACATCTGACTAGATCAATTCTCTATACATGGACTCCACCGAGAAATTACCACTCGCATGTAGGTTCCAACGGGATACATCGGCCCCTTGCGATAATTGCACCGTGGACAGGCATTGTACCAAATTGTTCCATGATTGAAGTCTAGGACCAATTAAAACTCTCATGAACGTCACATTCAGCGGAAAGGATTCTATAACCATGGCGATAATATCACCCTTGTCATAACCATGGTGATAGTATCACCCTTGTCATAACCATGGCGATAGTATCACCCTTGTGACGCACAATACTGTATAGGGTAGGATATTGTTCCCGGAGAGTGGCATTGCCTAGCCACCTATCCTCCCAGAGCCTAATCTTTGATCCGTCTGTAATGGCGAAGGATCCATAGAAGAAGAAATGTTTCTTCGTAGCCATTAAACTAGCCCAAAAATGTGAGTCCCCGAGCTTCCAATATATTTGGGACACTGCCTTTGAGCCCACATATTTTCTTCTTAGAAGGGCTTGTCATACACTATCTTTCCTAAGTAGCTTAAATAGCGACTTGCCAAGTAGGGCCGTATTTTTAACCTTAAGGTCATAAATACGCATCCCTCCTTGGTCTTTGAGACAGCAAACCACACTCCATTTAGCCAGTCGATATTTCTTGTTTTCGCTATCTCCTTGCCAAAAGAATCTTCATCAAAAATAATCCAATTGATGTAAAACTCCTTTAGGCAATTGGAAGAAGGAATTCATATCTAGCACCATATTACTTACCATTGAGTTTATGAGGACCAATCTTTCACCCAGAGATAACAGTTTACCTTTCCAGATGCTTTACATTTTGTGAAGTCTCTCCTCGATGTGTTTCCAGTCAACATTTTTGAGACGCCGGTAGTCTATCGGTATCCCCATGTAGCTGATTAGAAACTTGCATAACCCGCAGCCAAACAAATCAGCATACATGTGAGCCTCATCTTGGGCCTCGCCGAAACAATACAACTCACTCTTATGGAAGTTTATCTTAAGTCCCAATAGATGCTCGAAGGCCGACAAAATTAATTTCAGATTTCTCGCTTTTATCAAGGCCATGATCCATAAAGAGAATCGTATCATCGACATATTGAAGGATAGAAAGACTACAACCTACGACGTGATTGACTTGAAAAAATATATCCTAGAGGCAATAATAAAGTTGTTATTTTATATTTCCTTATTCGTGATAAAGGTTTATAATTCATGCTAGAATTATATTGATCAGAAACTTAAATACGTGTGTGGATACATAAACAAATACCTTATCCATAGTGAGCCTCTACTAGACTAGCTCGTTGATCAAAGATGGTTAAGGTTTCCTGACCATAGGTATGAGTTGTCATTTGATAACGGGATCACATCATTAGGAGAATGATGTGATGGATAAGACCCATCTGTTAGCTCAGCATATGATCGTTCAGTTTATTGCTACTGCTTTCTTGAATGTCAAATACATATTCCTTCGACTATGAGATCATACAACTCCCGGATACCAGACGAATACCTTGTGTGCTATTGATGTCTGCTTGAACTAAATCGGTATTTCCCCAAAGAGGAAGGGATGATGTAGCACATCGACGGTAGGTATTTCCCTCAATGATGAGACCAAGGTTATCAAACCAGTAGGAGAACCAAGCAACACAACGTAAATAGCCCCTACACACAAATAACAAATACTCGCAACCTGACGTGTTAAAGGGGTTGTCAATCCCTTTCGGGTAACGATGCCTCAAATTGGCGAGAAGACGTGATAAAGTTGTGATAGATAGGATAAATAGATCGCAAAATAAATAAAGTGCAGCAAGGTATTTTTGTATTTTTGGTTTAGTAGACGCTATGAACGCCTGGCAAACGCAGAATGATGTCTACTCTATAGTTCAGCATGCCATGCTTTACGACTTAGAACCGGGACTTCAAAGAGGTTTTGAATGTCATGGAGCATATGAGATACTCCAAGAGTTGAGGTCAATATTTCAAGCAAATGCCCGGGTTGAGAGATATGAAGTCCCCAACAAGTTCTATTGATGCAAGATGGAGGAGAACAGTTCTGTCAGTGAACACATACTCAAAATGTCAGGGTATCATAACCACTTGACTCAACTGGGAGTTGATCTTCCAGTTGATAGTGTTATTGACAGAGTTCGTCAATCACTGCCACCAAGCTACAAAGGCTTCATGATGAACTGTAATATGCAAGGGATGGAGAAAACAATTCCCGAGCTCTTTGCAATGGTTAAGGCTGCAGAGGTAGAAATCAAGAAGGGGCATCAAGTGTTGATGGTTAACAAAACCACTAGCTTCAAGAAAAAGGGCAGGAAAGAAAGGGAACTTCAAGAAGAATGGCAAGCAAGTTGTTGCTCTCGTGAAGAAGGCTAAAGGTGGACCTAAGCCTGAAACCGAGTGCTTCTACTCTAAGGGAAATGGTGACTGGAAGCGGAACCGCCCCAAGTATTTGGTGGATAAGAAGGATAGCAAAGTGAACAAATGTATATTTGATATACATGTAATTGATGTGTTCCTTATATGTTCGTAGTAGCATCTGAGTATTTGATACTGGTTCGGTTGCTCATATTTGTAACTCAAAACAAGAGCTGCGGAATAAACGAAGATTGGCTAAGGATAAGGTGACGATGCACATCGGGAATGGTTCCAAGGTCGATGTGATCGCCGTCGACACGCTACCTCTACATCTACCTTCGCGATTAGTTTTAGACCTCAATAATTATTATTTGGTGCCAGCGTTGAACGTGAACATTATACCAGGATCTTTTTTATTGCAAGATGGTTATTCATTTAAGTCAGAGAATAATGGTTGTTCTATTTTTATGAATCATATCTTTTATGGTCATGCACCCTTGAAGAATGGTCTATTCTTGTTGAATCTCGATTGCAGTGATACACATATTCATAATATTGATGCCAAAAGTGTTGGGTATCGTAGTAATTTCAAAAGTTTTCCTACAATCACGCAAGATCTATCTAGGTGATGCATAGCAACGAGAGGGGAGAGTGTGTCCATGTACCCTCGTAGACCGAAAGCGGAAGCGTTTCAATAACATGGTTGATGTAGTCGAACTTCTTCGCGATCCAACCGATCAAGTACCGAACGCACGACACCTCCGCGTTCAGCACACATTCAGCTCGATGACGTTCCTGGTGCTCTTGATCCAGTTGAGGATGAGGGTGAGTTCCATCAGCATGACGGCGTGGCGACAATGATGATGATGCTACCGGCGCAGGGCTTCGCCTAAGCACTACGATGGTATGATCGAGGTGTGTAACTTTGGAGGTCGGCACCCCACATGGTTCGGAGAAACTTGTGTGTTCTAGGGTGCCCCATGCCCCCGTATATAAAGGAGCAAGGGGGGAGGCAGGCTGGCCCCTAGGACGTGCCTCAAGAGGGGAGTCCTACTAGGACTCCTAGTCCTAGTAGGATTCCACCACAAGGGAGAAGGGGGAAGGAAAGGAGAGGGAGAGGGAGTAGGAAAGGGGGGTGCCGCCCCCTTCCTTGTCCTATTCAGACTCCAAGGGGGAGGAAGGCGCGGCCTGCCGTGGCGTCCCTCCTCTCTCTCCACTAAGGCCCATGGTGGCCCATTAGTTCCCCCGGGGGGTTCCGGTAACCCTCCAGCACTCCGATTTTACCCAAAACTTCCCGGAACTCTTCCGGTGTCCGAATAACATGGTCCAATATATCAATCTTTATGTCTCGACCATTTACAGACTCCTCGTCACGTCCATGATCTCATCCGGGACTCCAAACAAACTTCGGTCATCAAAAACACATAACTCATAATACATATCGTCATCGAACGTTAAGCGTGCGGACCCTACGGGTTCGAGAACTATGTAGACATGACTGAGACACATCTCCGATCAATAACCTATAGCGGAACCTGATGCTCATATTGGCTCCCACATATTCTATGAAGATCTTTATCGTTCAAACCGCATAACAACATACGTTGTTCCCTTTATCATTGGTATGTTATTTGCCCGAGATTCGATCGCCGGTATCATCATACCTAGTTCAATCTCGTTACCAGGAAGTCTCTTTACTCATTCCGTAATACTTCATCCCGCAACTAACTCATTAGTCGCATTGCTTGCAAGGCTTATAATGATGAGCATTACCGAGAGGGCCCAGAGATACCTCTCCGAAATACGGAGTGACAAATCCTAATCTTGATCTATGCCGACCCAACAAACACCTTCGGAGACACCTGTAGAGCACCTTCACAATCACCCATTTACGTTGTGATGTTTGGTAGAACAGAAAGTGTTCCTCTGGTATTCGCGAGTTGCATAATCTCATAGTCTGAGGAACGTGTATAAGTCATGAAGAAAGCAGTAGCAATAAAACTGTAACGATCATAATGCTAAGCGAACGGGTGGGTCATGTCCATCACATCATTCTCCTAATGATGTGACCTCATTCATCAAATGACAACTCATGTCCATGGTTAGGAAACTTAACCATCTTTGATAAACGAGCTAGTCAAGTAGAGGCATACTAGGGACATTATGTTTTGTCTGTGTATTCACACATGTACTAAGTTTCCGGTTAATACAATTCTAGCATGAATAATAAACATTTATAATGAAATAAGGAAATAAATAATAACTTTATTATTGCCTCTAGGGCATATTTCATTTAGTCTCCCACTTGCACTAGAGTCAATAATCTAGATTACAAAGTAATGATTCTAACACCCATGGAGTTTTGGTGCTGATCATGTTTTGCTCGTGGAAGAGCCTTAGTCAACAGGTTGTAACATTCAGATCCATATGTATCTTGCAAATCTCTATGTCCCCCTTCGACACTTCATGACGGATGGAATTGAAGCGTCTCTTCATGTGCTTGGTTCTCTTGTGAAATCTGGACTCCTTTGCCAAAGCTATTGCACCAGTATTGTCACAAAAGATTTTCATTAGACCCGATGCACTAGGTATGACACCTAGATCGGATATGAACTCCTTCATCCATACTCCTTCATTTGCTGCTTCCGAAGCAGCAATGTACTCCGCTTCACACGTAGATCCCGCCACAACGCTCTACTTGGAACTGCACCAACTGATAGCTCCTCCATTCAGTAAAAATACGTATGCAGATTGTGACTTAGAGTCATCCGGATCAGTGTCAAAGCTTGCACCGACGTAACCATTTACGACAAGCTCTTTGTCACCTCCATAAACGAGAAACATATCCTTAGTCCTTTTCAGGTATTTCAGGATGTTCTTCACCGCTGTCCAGTGCTCCACTCCGGGATTAGTTTGGTACCTCCCTGCTATACTTATAGCAAGGCACACATCAATTCTGGTACACAACATTGCATACATGATAGAACCTATGACTGAAGCATAGGGAAGGACTTTCATTTTCTCTCTATCTTCTGCAGTGGTCGGGCTTTGAGTCTGACTCAACTTCACACCTTGTAACACAAGCAAGAACCCTTTCTTTGACTAATCCATTTTGAATTTCTTCAAAACTTTATCAAGGTATGTGCTTTGTGAAAGTCCAATTAAGCATTTTGATCTATCTCTATAGATCTTGATGCCCAATATGTAAGCAGCTTCTCTAAGGTCTTTCATTGAAAAACTCTTATTCAGGTATCCCTTTATGCAATCTAGAAATCCTATATCATTTCCAATCAACAATATGTCATCCACATATAATATTAGAAATTCTATAGAGCTCCACTCACTTTCTTGTAAATGCAGGCTTCTCCAAAAGTCTGTATAAAACCATATGCTTTGATCACACTATCAAAGCGTTTATTCCAATTCCGAGAGGCTTGCACCAGTCCATAATTAAATGGATCACTGGAGCTTTCACACTTTGTTAGCACCCTTTGGATCAACAAAACCTTTTGGTTGCATCATATACAACTCTTCTTCCAGAAATCCATTCAGGAATGCAGTTTCGACATCCATCTGCCAAATTTCATAATCATAAAATGCGGTAATTGCTAACATGATTCAGACAGACTTAAGCATCGCTACGGGTGAGAAAGTCTCATCATAGTCAACTCCTTGAACTTGTCGAGAACCTTTCGCAACAAGTCGAGCTTTGTAGATAGTAACATTACCGTCAACATCGCTCTTCGTCTTGAAGATCCATTTGTTTTCTATGGCTTGCCGACCATCGGGCAAATCCGCCAAAGTCCACACTTTGTTCTCATACATGGATCCCATCTCAGATTTCATGGCCTCCAGCCATTTCATAGAATTTGGGCTCATCATCGCTTCCTCATAGTTCGTAGGCTCACCATGGTCTTGTAACATGACTTCCAGAACAGGATTACCGTACCACTTTGGTGCGGATCTCACTCTGGAAGAGCTACGAGGTTCGGTAGTAACTTGATCTGAAGTCTCATGATCATCATCATTAGCTTCCTCACTAATTGGTGTAGGAATCACTGGAACTGATTTTTGTGATGAACTACTTTCCAATAAGGGCGAAGGTACAATTACCTCATCAAGTTCTACTTTCCTCCCACTCACTTCTTTCCAGAGAAACTCCTTCTCTAGAAAGGATCCATTCTTAGCAACAAATATTTTGCCTTCGGATCTGTGATAGAAGGTGTACCCAACAGTTTCCTTTGGGTATCCTATGAAGACGCACTTCTCCGATTTGGGTTCGAGCTTATCAGGTTGAAGCTTTTTCACATAAGCATCGCAGCCCCAAACTTTAAGAAACGACAACTTTGGTTTCTTGCCAAACCACAGTTCATAAGGCGTCATCTCAACGGATATTGATGGTGCCCTATTTAAAGTGAATGAAACCGTCTCTAAAGCATAAGCCCAAAATGATAGCGGTAAATCAGTAAGAGACATCATAGATCGCACCAAATCCAATAAAGTACGGTTACGACGTTCGGACACACCATTACGCTGTGGTGTTCCAGGTGGCGTAAGTTGTGAAACTATTCCACATTGTTTCAAATGAAGACCAAACCCGTAACTCAAATATTCTCCTCCACGATCAGATCGTAGAAACTTTATTTTCTTGTTACGATGATTTTCCACTTCACTCTGAAATTCTTTCGACTTTTCAAATGTTTCAGACTTATGCTTAATTAAGTAGATATAACCATATCTGCTCAAATCATCTATGAAGGTAAGAAAATAACGATACCCGCCACGAGCCTCAACACTCATTGGACCAAATACATCAGTATGTATTATTTCCAATAAGTCAGTAGCTCGTTCCGTTGTTTCGGAGAACGGAGTTTTAGTCATCTTGCCCATGAGGCACGGTTCGCAAGCACCAAGTGATTCATAATCAAGTAATTCCAAAAGTCCATCAGCATGGAGTTTCTTCATGCGCTTTACACCGATATGATCCAAACGTAAGTGCCACAAATAAGTTGCACTATCATTATCAACTTTGCATCTTTTGGCTTCAATATTATGAACACGTGTATCATCATGACCGAGATCCAACAAAAAAAGACCACTCAGCAAGGGTGCATGACCATAAAAGATATTAATCATATAAATAGAACAACCATTATTCTCTGATTTAAATGAATAACCGTCTCACATCAACAAGATCCAGATATAATGTTCATGCTCAATGCTGGCACCAAATAACAATTATTCAGGTCTAAAACTAATCCCGCAGGTAGATGTAGAGGTAGCATGCCGACGGTGATCACGTTGACCTTGGAACCATTTCCCACGCGCATCGTCACCTAGTCCTTAGCCAATCTTCGATTAATCCATAGCCCCTGTTTCGAGTTGCAAATATGAGCAACAGAACCAGTATCAAATACCCAGGTGCTACTACGAGCATTAGTAAGGTACATATCAATAACATGTATATCAAATATACCTTTCAGTTTGCCATCCTTCTTATCCGCCAAATACTTGGGGCAGTTACGCTTCAAGTGGCTAGTCCCTTTGCAGTAGAAGCACTTAGTTTCAGGCTAAGTTCCAGACTTGGGTTTCTTCTCTTGAGCAGCAACTTTCTTGCCGTTCTTCCTGAAGTTCCCCTTCTTCCCTTTGCCCTTTTTCTTGAAACTAGTGGTCTTATTGACCATCAACACTTGATGATCCTTTTTGATTTCTACCTCCGCAGCCTTTAGCATTGCGAAGAGCTCGGGAATAGTCTTGTTCATCCCTTGCATATTATAGTTCATCACGAAGCCTTTAGCTTGGTGGCAGTGACTGAAGAACTCTGTCAATGACACTATCATCAGGAAGATTAACTCCCAGCTGAGTCAAGTGGTTATGGTACCCAAACATTCTAAGTATGTGTTCACGGACATAACTATTCTCCTCCATTTTGAAGCTCTAGAACTTGTTGGAGACTTCATATCTCTCAACTCGGGCATTTGCTTGAAATATTAACTTCAACTCTTGTAACATCTCATATGCTCCATGACGTTCAAAATGTCTTTGAAGTCCCGATTCTAAGCCGTAAAGCATGGCACACTGAACTATCGAGTAGTCATCAACTTTGCTTTGCCAGACGTTATTAACGTCATCAGTAGCATCTACAGCAGGCCTGGCACCCAGCGGTGCTTCCAGGAAGTAATTCTTTTGTGCAGCAATAAGAATAATCCTCAAGTTACGGACCCAGTCCGTGTAATTGTTGCCAT
The DNA here is from genome assembly GCA_021605205.1 of Aegilops longissima. Taxonomy (NCBI): domain Eukaryota; kingdom Viridiplantae; phylum Streptophyta; class Magnoliopsida; order Poales; family Poaceae; genus Aegilops; species Aegilops longissima. The sequence continues at coordinate 23,324,972 of CM038680.1, forward strand.
CATCTTTCAACTTAGCTTTCTCTAGGAACGCATTAAATTCAAAAGAACGGTAGAACGGCCATTGATCTACTATAACATAGACATGCAAAATAACTATCAGGATTAAGTTCATGATAAATTAAAGTTCAAGTAATCATATTACTTAGGAACTCCCACTAAGATAGACATCCCTCTAGTCATCTAAATTATCACGTGATCCAAATCAACTAAACCATGTCCGATTATCACGTGAGATGGAGTAGTTTTCAATGGTGAACATCACTGTATTGATCATATCTACTATATGATTCACGTTTGACCTTTCGGTCTCACTGTTCTGAGGCCATATCTGCATATGCTAGGCTCGTCAAGTTTAACCCAAGTATTCCGCGTGTGCAAAACTGTCTTGCACCCGTTGTATGTGAACGTAGAGCTTATCCCACCTGATCATCACGTGGTGTCTCGGCACGACGAACTGTAGCAATGATGCATACTCAGGGAGAACACTTATACCTTGAAATTTAGTAAGGGATCATCTTATAATGCTACCGCCGTACTAAGCAAAATAAGATGCATAAAAGATAAACATCACATGCAATCAAAATATGTGACATGATATGGCCATCATCATCTTGTGCTCATGATCTCCATCACCGAATCATCGTCATGATCTCCATCGTCACCGGCGTGACACCTTGATCTCCATCATAGCGTCGTTGTCATCTCGCCAACTATTGTTACTACGACTATCGCTACAGCTTAGTGATGAAGTTAAACAATTACATGGTGATTGCATTGCATACAATAAAGCGACAACCATATGGCTCCTGCCAGTTGCCGATAAATTTGTTACAAAACATGATAATCTCATACAACAATTTATATCACATCATGCCTTGACCATATCACATCACAGCAAGCCCTGCAAAAACAAGTTAGACATCCTCTACTTTGTTGTTGCAAGTTTTACATGACTGCTACGGGCTTGTAGAAAGAACCGTTCTTACTATGCATCAAAACCACAATGATTTTCGCCAAGTGTGCTATTTTAACCTTCAACAAGGACCGGCCGTAGTCAAACTTGATTCAACTAAAGTTGGAGAAACAGAAAACCGCCAGCCACCTATGTGCAAAAGCACGTCGGTAGAACCAGTCTCATGAACGCGGTCATGTAATTTCGCTCCGGGCCGCTTCATCCAACAATACCGCCAAATAAAAGTAAGACGTTGGTGGTAAGCAGTATGACTATTTTCGCCCACAACTCTTTGTGTTCTACTTGTGCATATAACATCTATGCATAGACCTGGCTCGGATGCCACTATTGGGGAACACAGTAATTTAAAAAAAATTCCTACGATCACGCAAGATCTATCTAGGTGATGCATATCAACAAGAGGGGAGAGTGTGTCCATGTACCCTCATAGACCGAAAGCGCAAGTGTTTCAATGACGCGGTTGATGTACTCGAACTTCTTCGCGATCCAACCGATCAACTACCGAACGCACGACACCTCCATGTTCAGCACACGTTCAGCTCGATGACGTCCCTCGTTCTCTTGATCCAGTTGAGGACGAGGGTGAGTTCCGTCAGCACGATGACGTGGCGACGGTGATGATGATGCTACCGGCGCAGCGCTTCGCCTAAGCACTACGATGGTATGATCGAGGTGTAAAACTGTGGAGGGGGGCACCACACATGGTTAAGAGAAACTTGTGTGTTCTAGGGTGCCCCTGCCCCCATAAATAAAGGAGCAAGGGGGGGGGGGCGTCCGGCCCCTAGGGCGCGCCCCAAGAGGGGAGTCCTACTAGGACTACTAGTCCTAGTAGGATTCCACCACAAGGGAGAAGGGGGAAGGAAAGGAGAGGGAGAGGGAGTAGGAAAGGGGGCGCCGCCCCCCTTCCTTGTCCTATTCGGACTCCAAGGGGGGGGGGGGATTGCCCTGGCCGCCCTCCTCTCTCTCCACTAAGGTCCATGGTGGCCCATTAGTTCCCCCGGGGGGTTCCGGTAAACCCTCCGCACTCCGGCTTTACCCGAAACTTCCCGGAACTCTTCCAGTGTCCGAATAACATGGTCCAATATATCAATCTTTATGTCTCGACCATTTTGAGACTCCTTGTTACGTCCGTGATCTCACCCGGGACTTCGAACAAACTTTGGTCATCAAAAACACATAACTCATAATACATATTGTCATCGAAAGCGTGCGGACCCTACGGGTTCGAGAACTATGTAGACATGACCGAGACACATCTCCGGTCAATAAACAATAGCGGAACCTGGATGCTCATATTGGCTCCCACATATTCTACGAAGATCTTTATCGGTCAAACCGCATAACAACATACGTTGTTCCCTTTGTCATCGGTATGTTACTTGCCCGAGATTCGATCATCGGTATCATCATACCTAGTTCAATCTCGTTACCGGCAAGTCTCTTTACTCGTTCCGTAATAATTTATCCTGCAACTAACTCATTAGTCACATTGCTTGCAAGGCTTATAGTGATGAGCATTACCGAGAGGCCCCAGAGATACCTCTTTGAAACACGGAGTCACAAATCCTAATCTCGATCTATGCCAACCCAACAAACACCTTCGAAGACACCTGTAGAGAACCTTTATAATCACCCATTTATGTTGTTACGTTTGGTAGCACACAAAGTGTTCCTCCGGTATTTGGGAGTTGGATAATCTCATAGTCCGAGGAACGTGTATAAGTCATGAAGAAAGCAGTAGCAATGAAACTGTAACAATCATAATGCTAAGCTAATGGATGGGTCATGTCCATCATATCATTATCCTAATGATGTGATCTCGTTCATCAAATTACAACTCATGTCCATGGTTAGGAAACTTAACCATCTTTGATTAACGAGCTAGTCAAGTTGAGGCATACTAGGGACATTATGTTTTGTCTATGTATTCACACATGTACTAAGTTTCCGGTTAATACAATTCTAGCATGAATAATAAATATTTATCATGAAATAAGGAAATAAATAATAACTTTATTATTGCCTCTAGGGCATATTTCCTCCAAAAAGATGCAAAATTGTAATGATAGTGCAACATATTTGTGGCACCGCCGATTAGGTCATATTTGTGTAAATCACATGAAGAAACTCCATGTTCAGGAAGGACTTTTGGAATCATTTGATTATGAATTAGTTGATATTTGCGAACCATGCCTCATGGGCAAGATGACTAAAACTCCGTTCTTCGGAACAATGTAGCAAGCTAATGACTTACTGGAAATAATACATACGGATGTATGCGGTCTGATGAGTGTTGAGACACGCAGCGGGTATCGTTATTTCTGAACCTTCACATATGATTTAAGTAGATATGGGTATATCTACTTGATGAAACACACATCTGAAACATTTGAAAGGTTCAAAGAATTTTGGAGTGAAGTGGAGAATCATTGTAACAAGAAAATAAATTTTCTATGATATGATCGTGGAGGTGAATATTTGAGTTACGAGTTTGGCCTTCATTTAAAACAATGTGGAATTATTTCACAACTCATGCCACCTGGAATACCACAACGTAATGGTGTGTCCGAACAACATAACCGTACTTTATTAGATATGGTGCGTTCCATGATGTCTCTTTCTGATTTACCACTATCGTTTTGGGGTTATGCATTAGAGATAGCCGCATTCACATTAAATAGGGTACCATCTAAATCCATTGAGACGACACCGTATGAACTGTGTTTTGGCAAGAAACCTAAGCTGTCCTTTCTTAAAGTTTGGGGATGCAACATTTATGTCAAAAGGCTCCAACCTGATAAGCTCAAACATAAATCGGAGAAGTGCATCTTCATAGGATACCCTAGAGAAACTATTGGGTACCTGAGGGAGTCCTGGATTAGGGGGTATCCAGACAGCCGGACTGTATACATCGTCCGGACTATTGAAGCGCGAAGATACAAGACTCAAGACTTCAGCCCGTGTCCGGATGGGACTCTCCTTTGCGTGGAAGGCAAGCTTGGCGATCCGGATATTGTGTTTCCTTCCTTGTAACCGACTCCATGTAAACCCTAGCCCTCTCCGGTGTCTATATAAACCAGAGAGGTTGGTCCTTAGAAGGCCGATCACAATTACAATCATACCATCATACGGTAGCTCTTAGGGTTTAGCCTCTACGATCTCGTGGTAGATCTACTCTTGTACTACTCATATATTCAATATTAATCAAGCAGGAAGTAGGGTTTTACCTCCATCGAGAGGGCCCAAACCTGGGTAAACATTGTGTCCCTCGCTTCCTGTTACCATCAGCCTAAGACACATAGATCGGGACCCCCTACCCGAGATCCGCCAGTTTTGACACCAACATTGGTGCTTTCATTGACAGTTCCTCTGTGTCATTGCTGCAGGGCTTGATGGCGCCTTCAATCGTCAACAACACGGTCCAGGGGGAGACTTTTCTCCCCGAACAGATCTTCATATTCGGGCGGCTTCGCACTACGGGCCAATTCGCTTGGCCATCTGGAGCAGATCGATAGCTACGCCCCTGGTCACCAGGTCAGGTTCGGAAACTTGAACTACATGGCTGATATTCTCGGAGACTTGATCTTCGATGGATTTGGGCCCGCGCCAGGGGCACCGAACAGTCGCGATGAGCACGGCCTAGACCTACTGTCGGACAATGTTTGGGTTATCACCCCCGCAGTGTCCTCGGACTTAAATCCGGATTAGGCTGCGTCGCCCAAGGATGGAGGGATGGGCCCCGCCCCGCAAGCTGCACACTCATCGGCGGTAGAGCCGAACACATGCCTCACTTCTAAAGAAGCCTGTAACTCCGGATCCCCGGACTCGTATCCGGTCGTTGGTTCCGGTTCGCACAGCCTCGAGCCAGCCGAGACAGGTTGGGCTCCGGTAATGGAGTTTACCGCTGCGGGTATCTTCCAGCACTCGCCCTTTGGCGAAATGCTGAACTCATTAAAATCTCTCTCTTTGTCAGAAGGCTCGGGGCCGAACTATGTCCGGCTTGAGTGGGAAGCAGGTGATGAAGGAATTCGCTGCCCACCCACCACCCACTTCATAGCCATGGTCGATGATTTAACCGACGTACTTGACTTCGACTCCGAAGACATCGAAGGTATGGACGACGATGCAGGAGAAGTACAGGAGCCACTGCTCATAGGGCGGTGGACAACCACCTCCTCGTACAATATATATATATATGGTGGACACTCGGAAGGAAACCAATGGCGACGAGGCAGCAGAGGATAACCCCTCAGGAGGAAAAGCAAAGCATGGGCGTCTTCGACGCCGCTCCAAGCCCCGCCACATCAACACCGGCCCCGGAGATGAAAGCAATCCAGATGGTGCCGAAGAGGAATACAGCCCTGATCAACCTACCTTCAAGCAGGCCGGACCGGCCATGGTGGGATACTTGGAGAGGGACAACTATACACCCCTCTCCGAAGACGAGGTAAGCCTCGGCAATGACGAATTCAGCGTGCCTGAAGATCTAGTGGAACAAGTTCGCTTCAAGCGACGGCTCATGGCCACGGCAAGGAGCCTGCAAAGGAAGCAAGAGCAGCTTAAAGCTGACCAAGATTTGCTAGTTGATAGGTGGACCAAGATCCTGGCCGCCGAAAAGTACAGACTCGACCGCCCTAACAAGGGGCATACGCGGCACAACTGGCTACTTCAACCTAAGCAGGAGAACCAAAGGCACACACCCCGATGTCCACACATCACTACGGTCCAAGACATTAAGAAGGATACACGAAGAGGCATCCTCAAGCCTCGACGCAATGGTCATAAACGTCAAGTCAGGGAAGCTGGTGCCAAGTCCAGCAACTCTCAGTCTGGTCAACGGACAAAGAACAGCTCAAGCCTATTCGGCCCGAGCCACACACTCGATCAACCGTGTGAAATTCACGGTACTCCTAGAAGGACAGCAAAGCATACCAATAGAGAAGGCCAAATCCTCAAAACAAAACGACCGGTCGTGTGTCGGAAACAATGAGGGGAGGCGTCTAGTCAAAGAGACCCCCTAGAGCCTAAAAGGACGGCGATCGCTCCCGATCACACTTACCACAGCAATTCAATTGCCGTACCCCTAGACCTAGTAGTCTGGAGGCTCCATAACACACAAATCCCCACGGGTACGAAACCACAAATAACATCTTCTAAAGGATGCCAGGTGCAAAGGCCAAGTTTATTGGCCCACCACCCTAACGGTTGTTTTCGAATCACCAAAAAATGCCATGCCAAAGAGTAATTCTTCGGCACCTTCCCCTCATACGGTAATTTACCGTATGCAAACGGGATGAACCACGTTGATTAGATTCCACGTGATAAACCATTAGGCCAATACCGTGTGATATAATCACGCCCACAGGCAAGGCCGGACCCCGCCTTTAGAGCGGAAATCATACAGCTGCCGGAGTAGCGAGTCGCGCATGCCTATCAAAATTTTGATATGACAGCCAACTATCCGGACACCAACTGAGGAGTCCACGCTACTTCACGGTATACCGGCTGGGTTCACCAGGGTCCGATCAGGAACCCTTAGACCAACCACAAGAGGGCGTTCAGCTGCCTCCAAGCATTTTCCTTTACAAACTAACTTTGACGCAGAACATGATTGGCGGCGTGGAATCGGCCCAGACACACAAGGGCAGGAACATGCAGGTAGAAGGCAGTTCGGATTCACTTTTGATCCACTCACAACCCCCTCCAGTCCGGACATCACAGGTTCCGCCAAAAACACCTCTTTTCATAATCATACATCGTACTCATATGCATAGACATATCATCCTACTACAATGCGTAGACTTAAAAAACACTTACCGGCCGTCGCTTATCGCTGATGCCTCTTTGCCAAAAAACGGCAGGCGTGCTTCGCGTCACGCCCGGTTATGCCAGGGGCTTCATAGTATGGCAATAAAGTCCGACCACCTTTTCGGTCGCTCGGCACCCTGAACTTATAGCATTATATGCATCAGCTCCGAATCATGTCTTGGGTCATTGGTTGGGTTTGCCCGGCTCCCATGTTTTGGTACCTTACGTTCCATTCTATCGGCTATGGTAGCGCTGGGAGAACTACTGCGATTGTGTCCCGGTTCTACCGGACGAGCACCTCAGTAGAGAAAGCCGAAAATTGACTGTCATGATGCAGCGAGAGCTGGTCAGTTGTTCGAGAGGTTGTAAAATCCTTAAAGATTAATTCCGCATAACGCCACTATAAATGTAGAGTGCGACGGATCGGTCTTCCGATCAGGCGCCAATAGAGCCCCTATTTCGGCCTTCCGAACACTAGGGGCTGCGCCGACCATACTCGAATTCCTATGGCTAAGTGAGAGTAGTAAAGCCCTATAGTCCGATTGCCTGGTTCGTGGTGAGAAACACCTCCTTAAAAGGACCCAACCATGGGATAAAGAGTGTTCATATATGTCCCGAACACCCTCGTATTTCTTACGTGGGGGCAGAAGCCGGCGACTGGCCAACTCTCAGGATTTACATACAATAAACATCCGCACAGGAAGAACATATGTTCAAACAAAATAGGCAATATATAATAAAAATGCCATTATCCCATATTACAAAAAGCGGCACGAATGCCCTCAGGGAAATATAATGTCTTTGGTACACTTATCCGCCGCAAGGCGGGCCCCCTTCAGTACACCTTCATAGTACAGCACGGGCTTGCGGTGCTCCTTACCCTCCGGCGGCCCCTCAGTCATCAGCTTCTCCGTGTCAAGCTTCCCCCAATGCACTTTTGCACGGGCGAACGCCATGCGCGCACCTTCTATACAGACTGATTGCTTGATAGCATCAAGCCGAGGACATGCGCCAACAATCCGCTTCACGAGTACGAAGTAACTGCTTGGAATTGGCTCCGCAGGCCACAGCCGGACAACCAAGTCCTTCATGGCTAGTTTGGCCGCCTGGTGTAGTTCGACCAGCTGCTTCAGCTGATCGATAAAAGGCACCGGATTGTTCGGCGCCAAATACTGCGACCAAAACTTCCTCTCTGCAGACTTCTTCTCCTCGGTCCGGTAAAATTGGGCGGCATCTGATATGCTGCGAGGCAGATCTGCAAATGCCCCTGTAAAAACAAGAATTCAGCTTGTCGCTTAGAGTTCTCCCCACTATCATGTAAAAATGGCCATGAATACAACAGGCCTTACCATCCGCAACTTTCTAGGCCTCCTGAATGTCCCGTACTGCAGCTCGGGCTTCTTCCCGAGCATCTTCCGCGGCTTGGAGAGCTTGGGCGAGTTCGGATTCTTTCCCTATTAGGATCTGCTCCAAGCCCTCACTTTTCTTCACAGCCTCCTGGAGCTCCCGCTCAGCTGTGATGACCCTGGCCTCGTGTTTTTCAGGAAGTGCCTGTTCGGCGGCAGCCTTCTCATTGGCATCAGCCACAACCTTCTTCAGTGCCTCATATTCGGCACTCGCTCCTAGGGCATACAACACAAATACTTTTCAATAGGCACAATTTCTTATTCGTGCCTAATGCAAGAAAATGTTTCAAGTATTATGAAGATCCAGACGAGGACCCGACAATGAAGAAGATAAACAAACACGCCATGACCAAGTTTAGCGACGCATTGGCCGCCTGGAAAACTCGAGTGAAAGCAAGGATCATCGACAAGAAGGAACCCTACTCCGAGATTGTAAAGGATAATCCGACAATCAAGGAAGAGCAGTTTCAAATATTCAAGGAGGCTTGCGAGGCCGAAGCTGCCAAAAAAAAGTCTAAGTACATGAAGGGGCTTCAAGAGAGGAACATTGGGAGCCACCACCTCGGAAGCCGTGGTTGCGGCGGAAAGAGGTCCAAATGGGCCAAGGAGGACGCGGAAGCCACGAGTCTGGGCATCCCAGACCCCTTGGCGGATTTCACCGTCCCGCAGGAGCGTGACGTCATGAGGGCCCGACACCGTTGGGACCCAGTGAAGAAGGTTTACGAGACAACACCGGTCATTACGGAGTTCATGAGACTGCTGGTAATTTTAGTTTCTGATCAATTCGACTGCACACATTAGTAATATTTGTAAATGATCCTTGTGCCTTTTGCAGAGAGAGCAGCACCGGATTGCGCCGAAAGCGACTCGCCTTCGAGGCATTGGCGAGGCCTGCGGGACACTCCATTCAACCGGTGTTGAACATATTGAAACGACAACCGTGGATACTCGACCGTATGGATGCGTGCACGTGTCGGAGACGGCACCACGGGAAGAAGTACTACCGTGAGACCACGGAGGAGAGAAACGAAGACGGAGGTTAATCAAGAATACATCGACAAGAAGGTTGACATTGCGTTGAGAAGAAATCATCTCGCATAACAAGAATAGCGTAGCTGCCGCAAAACAGGTGGTTGTAGATTTGTCTACTTCCTTGGTGACGGGCGCTTACTTGGACAAGCCAAAATCCAGAAAAAAATGCAGAGGACTTTCCCTTGTCGACTTCTTGGGAGCACTGCTCCCGCACCGCTCCCGCACTCTGCTCCCGCATCGCTCCCGCACCAGACGTGCTCGGCGGTGCTTCGCCTTTTTCAGCTGACCTCGACACCCTCACGGTATCTCGCACACCGGCCCGCTCAATATAAATGTATAATCTCTCGCTGCTGTTTTTGATGTCTCACGCCGCAGACTTTTCTTTGCAGGCCGACGAAACCCGCGGCACCATATTGTACACCATCGGCGACCACAAGGTGGACGTGGGGAAGGCGACGATAATGGAGCCGAAGGAACCATTGCTCCACAGCCGGCCGATCCCCCTGAACGTCTTCAAGGTTTCCGTGGCCAGTGTCGAACCGGGCCACAAGAATTTGCCTCCTCCAAACTACTGGTGGATGATTAGGAGACACCGCGGCGGATTGGTGATTGTTGCAATGGGTGGGTCCTATTGTGGCCAAAGAGTCTACTTCGTCTGGAGGCGGTCGGGAGCACACCCACAAGCACGCAGCCTCAGCAAGGTATGAACATCAACACCCCACCTACCCAATTAGCGTCGGGTGTCGGGTTTGGTGATAGTGGACGGGGTAAGGAGGAGGCTCCATTAGTCGCTGATGACGTCGCCATGGATGAGGATGAGGACGACGGTGGCGCTGAACAGTATGTCTATACTGGCGCCTCGTGGTTTGAGCGCCATGAGTTGGTGCCTGAATTGCCGCCTCAACGATATGGACGACCTTCCGTAGTAAAGAAGTCTAGGAAGAGAGCGAGGAAAGGCAAAAAGCTGATTCTATGATCCACCCGCCAAAGAGCCTCGCTTCAGGACCGATAGATATCCCTGATGCGGATAAATGGCATATCCCCGGTCAACCAATCCTACCTGCAACAGCGCTACAGTCCAGATTCAGCGACCTAAGGAGACTTCATGACGATGTGCTGTGGGTAGAGAAAGGCCTCATCGCCTCGACAGATCCAGGATACCCACTCTACGTGGTTAACGTTCCGCGGCAAATGTCGTACGTCGACAGCTTCCCCGCGGATAAGTTCTTCCTCCGATTCGATTACATATTCGACATGTTTCACATGAAGAAGCTGGATTTTACGTTTGTCCGCTTTATGCCTTGCACATGAACTACATCATCGGGTTTGAGTAGATATCTCATATATGTGTCGCTGACCCGTACTACATGCACGAGGGCTTCTTGGGAGTCTGCGCAGAGCACCGTGTATACGCGAGGGAATACATCGTCAATTTCATGCTCGCCAATAAGGACAAGGGGGCGATTCTCGTGCCTTATCATCCCGTGTAAGTCATCCACGCTGCTATCCTTCCTTCGATTTCAATCATTCATTTGCACGGTGGAGGCTAAGTAATTTGAGGTGTACTTATTTTGCGCAGCAGCGGGCGCACCTCCTCATCATACTATACCCCCGATTCTCCCACGCTCTTTACCTGGACTCATCGAAGAACATTCAAAAAAAGGATTACACCCACATCAAGGATGTTGTCGACAGTGCTATGTTTTACTACCAAACAAGGGGTGGAGAGGTCAGGGACAAGAAGAGAAGGGGCGACAGGGTCGCCTTCGGCCATAAGACCGACTTCTGCTGCATCCAGCAACCAAATGATTCTCTTAATGATGGATTCTATGTCCTACACCACATGCTGGAGTACAGACGGGATCACCAGTTCCTTCGCATGTCACCTAGATCCGGCGATGCCCATATTCTGCAATGGGCAAAGAACGTAGGAGATATCGAGGATCATCGACTTCAAGCCGAGTTCTATCACATCCAGCACGAACTTGCCCAAATCATCATGAAGGAGGTCGTCGGAAAAACAGGGATGTTCTACGAAGAAGGACAAATGTCGCGGGAAGACGTCCGAACATGGGTAGCCGCCAGCGCCTCGACCAAGCCTTTCACTAGGCTCGGGACTATCTCCCGACATGGATGGATGGAACGACATGTTGGAGTGATTGTCGATATATGACAATGTGTCCGTTTAGTCCATACTTTCTGTATGACAAAACTTTGAGTTATGCACGGTGAAACTTTATTTGTGATGTAATCGAACCCCCCTCCTCCTTGACTAGCGAAAATCACTCTAGTTAGGGCATTTTGGGGTACGATGAACTTTGTTATTTATGCTTATGATATGTTGTTTCTATTTTTGCCAAGTCTGTCTCTTTCTGTTGCTCAACTATATATGTTGCATATCATCGACTCATGTGACGATGCAGGTGCATAGATCGTCGATGGTGAATAAGTGCTACGCCAGGAGTATATATACGACAAGTGGCCGGAGTGTCAGGCCCAGGTGTACCGGTTTCTGGTTTCCGAGCGACAGGCAGTAGTTAGTTTAGGTTCACGCTAATGCGAGAGAGGGATACAAACTCATGTACTCAAAGTGATAGCTCTTCTCGCGTATACCATTGTTTAGATGGATGACGATGTATTTGCAAGTAATCGAGACATGTATCGCTATTTTCGAGATGATGACGAGAGACCACTGTCGGTGTCAAAACCGGCGGATCTCGGGTAGGGGGTCCCGAACTGTGCGTCTAGGCGGATGGTAACAGGAGACAAGGGACACGATGTTTTACCCAGGTTCGGGCCCTCTTGATGGAGGTAAAACCCTACGTCCTGCTTGATTGATATTGATAATGTGGATGTTACAAGAGTAGATCTACCACGAGATCGAGGAGGCTAAACCCTAGAAGCTAGCCTATGGTATGATTGTTGTAATGGTTGTTGTGTCCTACGGACTAAAGCCATCCGGTTTATATAGACACCGGAGAGGGCTAGGGTTACATAGAGTCGGTTACAATGGTAGGAGATCTACATATCCGTATCGCCAAGCTTGCCTTCCACGCCAAGGAAAGTCCCATCCGGACACGGGACGAAGTCTTCAATCTTGTATCTTCATAGTCTTGGAGTCCGGCCGATGATGATGATAGTACGGCTATCCGGACACCCCCTAGTCCAGGACTCCCTCAGTAGCCCCCGAACCAGGCTTCAATGACGATAAGTCCAGTACGTATGTAGTCTTCGGCGTTGCAAGGCGGGTTCTCCTTTAAGTTCCATGTACCCGCCGAACAGTGTCCGGCTTCCTCATCAATGTCGCGCTTCTTGGCTTCCACGCCCAATAATGGTCTTCTTCCACGCGTCGCATGAATGCGAAAAGCCAGGGTATCTTTTATGTTTTACCCCCTAGATGCGCAAATGACCTGCCTATAAGAGAGGCAGGAATCCAGATCCAAATCACACCATCTTCCTCCCGCGATTACTCATCAGAGCGCTTCTGACCAAAAATCCATTCCATCATGGACCGTCGACGCGGCTCCTCTTCTCGCGCTCCCAGTCCTACGCCAGGAGATTGGAGGAGATGTTCTGTTCCGCCCAGCGAGCTGGTGATGCTCCAAGCGGAGGGATATCTTCCTCCGGCCTTTATGGTTCCGGGTCGAGCCGGGCTGGCCACCTACAAAGGTGGGAAGCAAGCGGAGGCCACCCCTAGTCCCTCTAAAGGGGAGCGGTATGCTTCATTCCCTTATCTAATAAGGGGCTTGATTTCTGTACATTCGCTCTCCATGGGCTCCTGGAGTTCTACGGACTCCAGCTCCATCACCTAACGCCCGCCTCTATTCTGCATATCGCGGGTTTTGTAGCTCTTTGCGAGCTATTCCTGGGCATCGAGCCCCATTTCGCGCTGTGGAAGAGGCTATTCTGCCTCGTACCCCGCTCTCACGAGGGGTCAATATATCAAGTGGGCGGTGCCGAAATATGGCACATCGCTGGGACCGGATATCTATCCGGAACCCCTAAGAAGGCGTCCGAAGACTGGCCTTCGGAATGGTTTTATATAGAAGACGCTCCACTGCCGGACCCAGTTCGGATCGGCCTCCCCGAAGTTTAGTAACGCCCGCTGAAGAAACGCCTGTTGGCGCCATGAGCCCTCACCGGAGGAAGACAAGAGCGTCCATTATTTGATGGGCCGGATAAGGTTGCTGGCCAATTCCGGATTGACCATGATCGGAGTCATGGCCACGTGCATTATGCGGGGGGTGCAGCCGCTGCAATACAAGGGCCACCCCATGTGGGATTTCAACGGGGAGGACGATGCCACCAGTCATGGCCGTAAGTGGCCGGGATCGGCCGAGGATCTGGTGAAGATTCTGTCCGGCCTGTACAAGGGGGAGAAGGAGGACTTCTCCGACGAGCCCATTGAATGGGTTCTCCATGAATAACCCTCGAGCTGGGTAAGCGGACGCTATTCATCCGACCCGCTTCCAAAGCCGAGTGCCTTACTCAGTGATTTTGACGCAGAACTGCGCCGGATGTGGAGGATATTCACAGTCCGCCCACAACCCGAGGATCCGGAAGATCCCTTGATCCGATCTCCGAAGAGGATCCGGATATAATGCTGGAGCTAATTGACGGGGTGTTCCACCAACTCAGCATGGACAACGCTCTAGTCGCCATTACAACCATCTACCCCGGCTTGTCACCGGCTTCCCAGGTACTTATGACCGAATTCCTAACACCATTACTCCATCCCTGCGCATTTCTGACCACCGTACACAACGGTATCTTGCAGGCGGTGCCTTCAAGGCGGGAAGCCGAACCCGCGGCGGCTGACCAACAAGGGTCAGTCCGGCCCAGCAGGCGGAAGAGGAGCGCGGCGCGGATTGAAACGTCGCCGCAAAGGTATAGCTCATGGTTCGTTATTTAGAGAAACGTTCCTAGGAAGCATTTGAGTGCTCATGACCTTTGTAGGAGAAAAAGCGCCCGCCGGACTGCGGGCGTAGAGGTTGCCAACCCAGCCTCTATCAGCCAAGCTCCAGCGCCTGGTCTGGAGGGGGAGGCGAGCGCAAGGCGCGAGCCGGATACTCCTCCAACGGATGATGCCGACAGACTGTCCACCACCAAGTCTGAGGTGGAGAGCGCCATGAACCACAGGCGCCGCCGGACAGTTTTTCATGACGCGTGCTTCTCCCCTGAGGCGTTGAATGCCTTTAATACGGGGGACGCACACCTCCGTGCCGCTCAAGATGGTTTGACCAGAGCCACGGAGCAGTATGTAAAAGACATACGGGTAAGAGATTTTAATAGTTGTATATGCCAGTAGCCCCCGAGACTTAAAGTAGTTATATTAACTGATTTAAGGATCATTTGAACTGTAGGATCTTACAAAGAAGATACCCAACTGTCTCAGGAGCTGCAAGAGTGTAAGGCCCAACTTGAGGCCGCACTCGCTGCCGTAGGAGGAAACACAGGGACCCCTCCTGGTAACACATTATTTGAAAAGATAAGTGGTGTGCGGCCTGTGCGCAAGTCTAATAATGACGTTGCAGGTGCTGCCGGACAAGATCCAGACAGGCAAGAACTACTGCGCCAGCTGAAGGCTGGCGAGAGGGTGCTGCATAAGGTGCAGCAAGAAAGGAACAAGCTCCAGGATGCCCACGCCCAGCTTGGAGAAGAGCTGAAAGGTGTTCGGGCCGAGCTGTCTGGCTCCGTTAAGGAGAATCAGCGGCTTCATCGCGGCATCTATAGTAAGTGCTTGAGCAAATTCCTTTGAAAAGAAGAGTTCGGCGAGGAAGTCAATTGACAAAATATGTCTCAGAGGTATACTCACAGTCGCCTCATGGAGGAGATGCCCAGATCAACGGGTGATCAACTTCCCGAGTTGTTGCAACTGCCGAACGAAGTTCGCAAGCAATGAGCGGCGCCGTCTGTGCTTTATGGCCAGCCCTCTCCTACCGAGGGCCTTGGGAGCTTATGGAGAAGCTTGTGAGTGCGGCAGCGCCTGCTTATGGAAGATTTTAGCCTGCCGCCAAGGTGCCAGGGAGGCCTGGGCCATGGTGAAGACGCGGTACAAGAAGGCGGATCCCAACCACATGGCCGAGGTCGGACCTGTGGGGCCCGATGGGAAGAAGATCCCTGTGAGTTTAGTATACGGCCAAGTAGAGTTGGCCGCTAAATTTTCCCAACAGGACTGTAAATTAGACAGCCTGTTAGACGGGATTGAGGAGGAATACAGTCAGTCGAGTTGACAATGTATTTTAAAATGACATGTAAAATGCCTTCTAGCCGGATTGTAGATCGTTTGTCTTTGCCGACCTTTTCGCTTCAACCTCGGGACCCTAGAGTCCGGAGTGTGTCCGAACACCTTCTCGGTTAAGAAACAACAGGCATGCATGGAGACCAAAGTAGGGGTCATTAGTGCTTTATCGCATAAGTGCCCAACTAGTTATGTTATATTACATGGTTAGTAAGAAACATCTTCCAGGAGAATAGTTCCGCTAAGGGTTCCTTTCTTCGGGAGGCATGCCCTAAAGTGCATGTCCGACTGCGAAAAGAGCAGGATAACATCCGGGGCAGATAAATAAATTGGTAAAAATCATCTTTCAAATCCCGATCGAATATTCCCTTAAGAACGCTTAGCTTTCGCTTCACCCACCGAGGTACACATCCGCTGACCCGCAAGAAGAATCGCAGAGGTGCTCCTTTACCTCCTAGCCAAACAATCGGGAACGAGGGTAAGCACAGAGCCAGCAACCCAGCTTGGCCAAAACTTAAGTCATATCGATGCATATATTGGTGAATAAAAGGTACGCGTGGAAGTTTGACACGCGTGCTGGGCATGAAGCCCTTATAATTAAGCTTCTGGTAAAGAAGCCCCCAGGTATAATGAGTGCGGATAGCACATCAATTGCGTGCAAACGATGCGCAAGTAAGCCTTTTAAGGCTTTGATGAATAGGGGTGAGAGAAAAAGATAAACAAAAGACTGCTGAAGTGTAAATTTTTTTTTGGACGGGGGAAAGGGACAAACTCTTAGTCCGGCGCTAGGCATAGAATCTTCGGAGGCGGGCTGCGTTCCATGGGTTCGGCTCGAGTCGGTTGTCCGATGCATTTCGTAGACGGTACGCTCCGCCGGTCAAGACTTGATCGATGATGAAGGGGCCTTCCCATTTGGGCTTGAGCTTGTCCTTTTTCTTGTCCGGCAGGCGTAGAACTAGTTCGCCAACATTGTAAGTCTTGGCCCGTACTTCTCTTCTTTGATATCTTCGAGCCTGCTGCTGATATAATGCGGAACGAGCCTTGGCGACGTCGCATTCTTCCTCCAATGCGTCCAAGCTGTCCTGTCGATCCAGCTCGGCTTCTCTTTCTTCGTACATGCACACTCGAGGTGAGTCATGAATGATGTCGCAGGGCAGAACTGCTTCTGCGCCATATACCATAAAAAATGGTGTGAATCCGGTAGTGCGGTTGGGTGTTGTCCGCAGCCCCCAGAGTACGGAGTCGAGCTCCTCTGCCCAGTGTGTGTCAGATTTCGTAAGGGACCGCACTAGTCTGGGTTTGATGCCGCTCATTATTAGACCATTTGCTCGTTCCACTTGACCGTTGGTTTGAGGATGATAGACTGAAACGTAATCGAGCTTAATGCCCATATTTTTGCACCATGATTTAACCTCGTCGGCCGTGAAGTTCGTGTCGTTATCGGTGATGATGCTGTGGGGAACACCATATCGGTGTACTACCCCGGATATGAAGTCTATCACTGGTCCGGACTCTGCCGTTTTAACTAGCTTGGCCTCTATCCATTTGGTGAATTTATCCACCATGACCAATAGGTACCTTTGCTTGTGGGTTCCCTTTAAGTGGTCCAACCATGTCAAGCCCCCAGACCGCGAATGGCCAGGTAATGGGTATAGTTTTGAGGGAGGTGGGTGGCATATGGCTCTGATTAGCAAAGAGCTGACAACCGACGCATCTTTGGACTAAGTCCTGAGCATCTGCCCGGGCCGTCGGCCAATAAAATCCTATACGGAATGCCTTTCCTACAAGGGCCTGGGCTGCGGCGTGGTGTCCGCCTAGTCCGGCGTGAATTTCAGCCAGAAGGTTTCGCCCTTCCTCTTCGGAGATACACCTTTGAAGGACTCCGGTTGTGCTTTTCTTATAGAGTTCTCCCTCATGGACCTTGTAGGCTTTAGATCACCGAACTACGCATCGGGCCTCATTTTGGTCTTCAGGAAGTTCCTGCCTAAGCAAGTAGGCTAGGAATGGCTCTGTCCACGGGGCGATTACTGCCATTATGTCGTGGGCTGAAGGTGTTATTTCATCGGCTGAATCGCCGATTATGTCAGATTGCTCTGTGTCGGTTGGTGCGGCTGCTTCCGGTTTGTTATTTCCGGACTCCTCTTCCTATAGTACGGATGGCTTGAACAGCCGTTCCAGGAAGATGTTTGGAGGGACAGCGTCACGTTTTGCGCCGATGCGTGCCAATACGTCGGCCGCTTGGTTATTATCCCTGGCTACGTGGTGGAATTCAAGTCCTTCGAACCAAGCTGCCATTTTAAGGACAACGTTACGATAGGCTGCCATTTTCGGATCCTTGGCGTCAAAGTCTCCATTTACTTGGGATATTGCGAGGTTTGAGTCCCCGCGCACCTCTAGGCGTTGAATGCCCATGGAGATTGCCATCCGGAGGCCATGTAAGAGGGCCTCGTATTTGGCTGCGTTGTTGGAGTCCGTGTACATTATCTGAAGTACGTATTGGACTGTGTCCCCGGTTGGGGACGTCAATACGACGCCAGCCCCCAATCCGGCCAACATTTTGGAGCCGCCGGCGCATAATCCATTGAAGTATGCGCCGCATTTTTAGGGAGTTTGGCTTCAGTCCACTCAGCGACAAAGTCAGCCAAAACTTGCGACTTTATAGCTCGCCGGGGTTTGTAAGTTATATCGAATGGTAAGAGCTCAATGGCCCATTTTGCAATCCTGCCCGTCGCGTCGCGGTTGTTTATAATGTCATTTAGGGTACTTCGAGGCCACCGTTATCGAACACTCTTGAAAGTAGTGTCGAGCTTCCGGATGCTATGAACACCGTGACACGCTATCTTTTGATAGTGCGGTAACGGACTTGCAGGAGTTAAAACAGTGGATACGTAGTACACTGGTTTTTGAAGAGGGAATTTATGCCCTTTTGTCTCTCGTTCTATGACGAGTACCGCGCTTACAACTTGATGTGTTGCCGCGATGTATAACAACATTGGTTCGCCCAGGTTAGGCGCAACTAGGACCGGATTTGTCACCAATATGGCTTTTATTTCTTCGAAGTCCGGCAAGGCAGCATCCGCCCACTCGAAGTGTTCAAAAGGCCCGAGGAGGCGATAGAGGGGCAATGCCTTTTCTCCCAAACGGGAGATAAAGCGGCTGAGAGCCGCCACGCATCCAGTCAATTTTTGGATTTTTTGAGGTCTTTTGGAATATCCAGCTGTGACAGAGCTCGGATCTTGGCCGGGTTTGCTTCAATTCCTCTACCGGATACAATGAAGCCTAGTAGCTTTCCGGCTGGTACGCCGAAAACGCATTTTTCCGGATTCAGCTTGATGTCATATGCTCGGAGGTTGTCGAATGTGACCCTCAAGTCGTCTACTAGAGTTTCGACGTGTTTGGTTTTGATGACTACGTCATCTACGTATGCCTCTACTGTTTTGCCGATCTGGGTAGCCAGACATGTCTGAATCATGTGCTGATATGTTGCGCCGGCGTTTTTAAGTCCGAAGGGCATCGTGTTGAAGCAGAATGGTCCATATGGAGTAATGAATGCCGCTATGCTTGGTCCGCTCGCCATCTTGATTTGATTGTAGCCGAGTTTGCGCCCGGAAGCACAATGAATCGTGTTTCGCGGTAGCATCGATTATTTGGTCGATGCGGGAGGGGAAGGGATCCTTTAGGCAGGCCTTGTTGAGGTCTTTAAAATCGGCACATAGGCGCCAGGATTTGTCCTTCTTGGTACCATTACCAGGTTTGCTAGCCAATCCGGATGTTTGATGTCTCCGATGAATCCGCTTCCAATAGTTTGGCTAGTTCTTCTCCCATTGCCTCGTCTTTTGGGTTCGAAAATCGTCAAGAGCCTGTTTGACCGGCTTAAACCCTTTAGGATATTTAGGCTATGCTCGCCAATCTGGGGATTCCCGCATATCTGAAGGGTGCCAAAGTAAATGTCCCAATTTTCCTGGCGAATTTCGCAAAGGCGCGCCTACATCGGGTTTAACCGCGCTCCGATGGAGGCCGCTTTTGTCGGGTCCGCTGGATGGACCTGGAATTTTACTATTTCGTCTGCTGGTTTAAAGGAGGTGGACTTGGATCTCTTATCGAGTATCACATCGTCCCTATGCACCGTAGAGCGCAGCGTGGTGAGTTCTTCTGCCGCTAGGGCTTCGGATAGTGCCTCCAGGGCTAATGCGGCTGTCTTGTTTTCGGCGCGGAGTGCTATGTCCGGATCACTAACGAGAGTGATTATTCTGCCGGGTCCAGGAATTTTGAGCTTAATGTACCTGTAATGGGGTACGGCTTGAAAAATTGTGAATGCCTCTCGTCCTAATATAGCGTGATATCTGCTGCTGAACGGGGCCACTTGGAACATGACTTCTTCGGACCTGTAATTGTCCGGCGAGCCGAACATCACATCAAGTGTGATTTTTCCGGTGCAGCGCGCTTCCCGGCTAGGGATTATTCCTCTGAAGGTTGTGCTGCTTCGCTCAATGCGGCACCAGTCTATTTCCATTTTTTGAAGAGTTTCCTCGTAGATGAGGTTTAACTACTGCCGCCATCCATGAGTACCTTGGTAAGTCGAAAGCCGTCCAATATTGGACTGAGGACCAATGCGGCTGGTGCTCGGGCTGTTCGGAATTTTGGTTCGTCGCTGGCGTTGAAGGTGATGGCCGCGTCGCTCCAAGGATTTGTTGTTGCTACTTGGTAGACTTCGGCGAGGCTGCGGATTGTTCGTTTCCGCATATTGTTTGATGCGAAAGTCTCGAAGACTGTTGATACCATACCGGTACTGTTGGTGTGGTTTTCCGGGGCTAGAAGCTCCTCGCCACTTTTGGCCACCTGCCGTAATATCCAACATGCTCGAAGGCTATGTGTTGGGGTGGCGCCCTCAGACAGAATTGTACAGGTCCGCTAAGCCATCCCTCCAAAGACGGTTCCGTGCCCTTTATGGGGTTTCTGATTTTTGGTTTTTGTACCTGGTGCCTGAGTGTAATGCACCCTTTTGTTGCGGACTAGGGTTGTATTCGGGGCCGGATTGTCCTAAAACTTATTTTTGGTTTTCCGGAAATTCTCCATCGCACAGTACTTTCGTACTATGGATGCCAGGTCGGTGAAGCGTGTAATTTCACGACGGCTGACGGCGTTCAAGATTCCCCTGTCCGTGCAATTATTGCAAAAAATTGAGATTGCGTTTTCCTCTCGGCAGTCCTTTATCCCATCCATAACCAGGAGGAATCTGGCCAAGTAATGATGTACTGTTTCAGCAGGCTCTTGCCGGATTAGAGATAGATCGCATATGTCTGGGTGGGTGGGTTTAATTGAGTCCGGAACCCTACCCATCTCAAGGCTCAAGGGCCGAGAAGTTTCCGAATTCGGAAGCTTGGAAAGTGGAACGTTGTCCAACGAGTCCGGTCAGATGCCTGACTTTAGGTTCAGCGCTTGATCGGAGTCCGTCCCTCCGCGGGAATCCGACATGGAGGGTTCGGAAGCCCGGACACGACTAGTTTTCAATATAGGAGAAGAGTCGCCGCGATGTTCCTCTACCACCGCGATGTGGTGGGTAACCTGGGGAGAGTTAATCTCTCTCAGATCGGTTTTAAGCCCGATCTGATTGTAGTCTGTAGCGACTCCCAGGGCGGCGATGCGATCCAAGAGTTCGTTTACGGACGAGAGCTCTATTGGATCTAGCTGCTCGGCGAATTCTGAGTTGACGTGAAGATTGCTTTTGATGACCCGAGAGGTCATCGTCGAAGCGGTGGCCGAACGGGCGGTCATGAGAAAACCACCTAGCCGGATAGTTTGGCCGGCGGCCAAGGCTCCTTTGGCGAAGATACCGTTCTTGAAGACGGGAAGAGGCATCCTTCCTATCGGTGACGGCACAGAGGAACTCTCAATGAAAGCACCAATGTCGGTGTCAAACCGCGGATCTCGGTAGGGGGTCCCAATCGTGCGCCTAGGCGGATCGTAATAGAGACAAGGGACACGATGTTTTACCTAGGTTCGGGCCCTCTTGATGGAGGTAAAACCCTACGTCCTGCTTGATTGATATTGATAATGTGGATGTTACAAGAGTAGATCTACCACGAGATCGAGGAGGCTAAACCCTAGAAGCTAGCCTATGGTATGATTGTTGTAATGGTTGTTGTGTCCTACGGACTAAAGCCATCCGGTTTATATAGACACCGGAGAGGGCTAGGGTTACATAGAGTCGGTTACAATGGTAGGAGATCTACATATCCGTATCGCCAAGCTTGCCTTCCACGCCAAGGAAAGTCCCATCCGGACACGGGACGAAGTCTTCAATCTTGTATCTTCATAGTCTTGGAGTCCGGCCGATGATGATGATAGTCCGGCTACCCGGACACCCCCTAGTCCAGGACTCCCTCAACCACTTTGTGTTGGATGATGATTATGATGATGACATGATTTGATGAGACTAATTGTATGTATATGCTATGATTACATTTGTATGTGTATGATATGCTAAAGATTATTGTATAAAGCCTATTCAAATACAAAACAAATACAAAAACAAATATGCAGGAAAAACTAATAAAACTAGTAGTAGCGAGGGGGGAATTTAGCAAGAGTGCGCATTACCGATGGCGCTTCCCGATAAACATCGCTGCAGATAATATCAGCAGCGCCTTTTCTAAACAACGCCACAGCTATTCATGTATAGCAGTAGAGTGGACAACAGCGCCATCGCTATACGTTAGCTGTAGCGCCTTATTAGTAGCGCATGTCCCCGCGCTACTGAGAGGCCCAAAACCCGCGCTGCTGCTAGGCTTTTCCCTAGAAGTGAAGGTCCGATGTTCATCGATGATAGACGCGTTCTTTAACGCTCTCGATAGACCGTTCGATAGCTCTGCATGGACAGAGGTTACTGGCGGAGTAGGCAAACCTCCCTCCGTTGAAGGTGGCCACTCGCCCAATCCTGGAGCCTTAGAGGTCTCCAGGACCTTATCCGGCTGTGGTCCGAACCCGAGATTGCCCCCATCGTCGACACGCCATGGGGCCGCTGCTCCCACGTATCCGGCTCTAGAGACACGCCTCTCCTGCTCCGGGTCTCTTTGAGACGACACCTCGGTGTCACGCCTGGACTTTGGAGAAGGAGCCTCCGGAGATGTCTCGCTTGCCAAGGCATCCGAGCTTAGCAAATCCTCCGATGAGGACTGTCCGGCAGGAGACCTCGCCGGGCTATACGAGATATGGCGACAGTTAAAACTACTGTACCCAGACGACCCTGGATGCATAGGCGCATTCGGATTTTGGTTACTTACGATTTTTCCAGGGGCTGGGCCCTGGGATCCCACTCAGGGCTATTGTCGGCAACCGTAGTGTATGCCTCTGGATGGGAACCTCTCCCCCTCTTGGGCGATTCGGCCTCCAGGGACGGGGAAGCTGCATGCTTCTTCCGACCTTCAGAGTGAGGCTCGTCCTCCTTTGCTTCCTCCTCTTCATCTTCGGAAGAAGGAGCGTCACTGGAGTCTTCGGATTTTGCGTCCGAAGCCTCGTGGCGACGGAGGCCACTCCGGGTCGTCTTGACCTTCTTGGAGGCCTCCTTCTTTGGCACCTCGTAAGGTGCGGGGACCAGCATCTTCGTCAGAAGAGGTCCGGCCGGTTCCTCCGGCAGCGAGGCCGGACAATGTATCCGCTCCAACTTCTTTATCCATCCATGAGGTCACGATGAAACACGATTATAATGTCTCCCTCATGACATGCCAACTGAAGCATGGATGCACAGAGCATGGCTGTAACTTACCGGGCTTGCAGAATGGGATAATTGATACCCACGGTCCTCGGCGGAGCCCGACCACGATTTGTCAGACTTGAAGAGCACCTTCCAGATATCCTTGCGGGAGGAATCATCGAGCTCCTGAAAGGTTTGGTGCTCGGTTGGGTCGAACTCCCACAGAGTGCAGGCTCGGTGCTGGCAAGGGAGAACCAGGTGAACTAGCATCACCTGGACTACGTCGACGAGTTTGACGTCCTTGTCAACCACGCTCTGAACGCGCGTCTGGAGCAGTGACAGCTCATCGGACGAGGACCAGTTCGGGCCCTTCTTGGGCCAGGACGTGAGCCGCAGTGGAGCTCCGGATCTGAACTCAGGAGCTGCAGCCCACTTTTTGCCGCGTGGTTCGATGATATAAAACCACTACTGCTGCCACTCCTTGATGGGGTCATTGAAGGCGCCCTTCGGCCAAACGGCCTTGGGCATCTTGCTCACCATGGCGCCGCCGCACTCGGCGTGCTCGCCACTCACTACCTTGGGCTTCACATTGAAAATCTTCAGCCACAGGGCGAAGTGAGGCGAAATCTGGAGAAAGGCCTCGCACACGACGATGAACGTCGAGATATCGAGGAAAGAGTTGGGGAAAGATCATGAAAATCAATCCCATAGTAATACATGACTCGACGGAAAAATGGGTGGAGGGGAAACCCGATCCCACGGACGAAGTGGGGAAGGAACACGACTCTCTCGTGAGGCTCCGGACTAGGGACAACCTGTCCCGCCGGTGGGAGACGGTGGCCGATCTTCTTGGCCAGATACCCGGCTTCTCGGAGCTTCTTGATATCCTTCTCCCAGACGGTAGAGGCCATCCATCTGCCTCCAGCTCCGGATCCGGACATCTTTGGAAGACCTCTCTTCGATGGAAAAGAAGAGTGCATGGGAGTTAGGGCTCGAATAAAGGGGAATGAGCTAGCGGAAGGAGAAGGCGTGGGTCAAGAGGAAGAGACCTTATCTCTTTATAGAAACGGTAAAAGCTCTTTGCGCCTCCCTACTGGCCTGGTGGAACCCGCTCACCTCCCACTCGCCGCGATTAGCGGTGCGGTTGGGTTACCCATACCCGTATTGATAAGAATCCCGTGATAAGGGGACACGATCTCTGCTTCGGCAAGACGTGCCAAGGAAACCGCCTCGCAATATACGCTGAGGCTGGTCGTGGGAAAACGGTTCATGACCCGACCTTGATGACATGTCATGTTGTCTAAAAAGTTGTTAGCAGATTGCATTTGTGAAATATCGTTCTCTCTATACAGCGGTATGTGAAGATCATTTTGCGGATCCGGACACGGTCTACGTGTTCGATAATTACTTTGGAGTATTCGGAGAAGGAACCCGCCTTGCAATGCCGAAGACAAGACTGAGCGCCGGACTCATCGTCATTGAAGCCTGGTTCAGGGGCTACTGAGGGAGTCCTGGATTAGGGGGTACCCGGACAGCCGGACTGTATACATCGTCCGGACTATTGAAGCGTGAAGATACAAGACTCAAGACTTCGGCCCGTGTCCGGATGGGACTCTCCTTTGCGTGGAAGGCAAGCTTGGCGATCCGGATATTGTGTTTCCTTCCTTGTAATCGACTCCATGTAAACCCTAGCCCTCTCCGGTGTCTATATAAACCGGAGAGGTTGGTCCTTAGAAGGCCGATCACAATTACAATCATACCATCATAGGCTAGCTCTTAGGGTTTAGCCTCTACGATCTCGTGGTAGATCTACTCTTGTACTACTCATATCTTCAATATTAATCAAGCAGGAAGTAGGGTTTTACCTCCATCGAGAGGCCCGAACATGGGTAAACATTGTGTCCCTCGCTTCCTGTTACCATCAGCCTAAGACGCACAGATCGGGACCCCCTACCCGTGATCCGCCGGTTTTGACACCGATATTACCTTCTACCACAGATCCGAAGGCAAGATCTTTGTTTCCAAGAATGGGTCCTTTCTATAGAAGGAGTTTCTCTCGAAAGAAATGAGTGGGAGGAAAGTAGAACTTGATGAGGTAATCGTACCCTCTCTCGAATTGGAAAATAGCACATCACAGAAAATCATTCCCATGATGCCTAGACCAAGTAGAGAGGAAGCAAATGATAATGATCATGAAACTTCAGATCAAGTTACTACTGAACTTCGTAGGTCAACCAGAGCACGATCCGCACCAGAGTGGTATGGCAATCCTGTCCTGGAAGTCATGTTATTAGACCAAGGCGAACCTATGAACTATGAAGAAGCTATGATGAGCCCAGATTCCAACAGATGGCTTGAGGCCATGAAATCTGGGATAGGATCCATGTATGAGAACAAAGTGTGGACGTTGGTGGATTTGGCCAATGATCGGCAAGCCATAGAGAATAAATGGATCTTCGAGAAGAAGACTGATGATGATGGTAATGTTACTATCTACAAAGCTCGACTTGTCGTAAAAGGCTTTCGACAAATTCAAGGGGTTGACTGCGATGAGACTTTCTCACTCGTAGCGATGGTTAAGTCTGTCCGAATTATGTTAGCAATTGCCGCATTTTATGATTATGAAATCTGGCAAATGGATGTCAAAACTGCATTCCTTAATGGATTTCTTAAAGAAGAGTTGTATATGATGCAACCAGAAGGTTTTGTCGATCCTAAACGTGCTAACAAAGTGTGCAAGCTCTAGCAATCGTTACGTCTTGAGCTTGCGTTGGTTTTCCTCGAAGAGGAGAGGGTGATGCAGCTAAGTGTAGCGTAAGTATTTCCCTCAGTTTTGAGAACCAAGGTATCAATCCAGTAGGAGGCTCCTCAAAAGTCCCACACACCTACACAAACAAACTGAGAACTCGCAACCAACACAATAAAGGGGTTGTCAATCCCTTCACGGCCACTTGCGAAAGTGAGATCTAATAAAGATAGTATGATAAGATAAATATATTTTTGGTATTTTATAAGATAGATGCAAAAAGTAAAGATGCAAATAAAGTAGATTGAAAGCAAATATGATAAGAGATAGACCCGGGGGCCATAGGTTTCACTAGAGGCTTCTCTCAAGATAGCATAAGTATTACGGTGGGTGAACAAATTACTGTCGAGCAATTGATAGAAAAGCGCATAGTTATGAGATTATCTAGGCATGATCATGTATATAGGCATCACGTCCATAACAAGTAGATCGACTCCTGCCTGCATCTACTACTATTACTCCACACATCGACCGACTCCTGCCTGCATCTAGAGTATTAAGTTCATAAGAACAGAGCAACGCATTAAGCAAGATGACAGGATGTAGAGGGATAAACACATGCAATATGATATAAACCCCATCTTGTTATCCTCAATGGCAACAATACAATACGTGTCTTGCAACCCTTTCTGTCACTGGGTAAGAACACCACAAGATTGAACCCAAAGCTAAGCACTTCTCCCATGGCAAGAAAGATCGATCTAGTAGGCCAAACCAAACTGATAATTCGAAGAGACTTGCAAAGATAACTCAATCATACATAAAAGAATTCAGAGAAGATTCAAATATTATTCATAGATAAACTTGATCATAAACCCACAATTCATCGGATCTCGACAAACACACCGCAGAAAGAGTTTACATCGAATAGATCTCCACAAGATAGGGGGAGAACATTGTATTGAGATCCAAAAAGAGAGAAGAAGCCATCTAGCTAATAACTATGGACCCGTAGGTCTGTGGTAAACTACTCACAACTCGTCGGAGGGGCAAGGATGTTGATGTAGAGGCCCTCCGTGGTTGCATCCCCCTCCGGCAGAGTGCCGGCGAAGGCTCCAAGATGGGATCTCACAGATACAGAAGGTTAAGGCTGTGGAAATTGTGTTTCATGGTGCTCCTGGATGTTTTCAGGGTACGTAGGTATATATAGGAGGAAGAAGTACGTCGGTGGCCGCCCGAGGGGCCCACGAGACAGGGGGGCGCGCCCTACAGGGGGGGGGCGCCCTCCTATCTTGTGGGGCCCTCGAAGGCTTCTTGACTTGCACTCCAAGCTCTCCAGATCATATTTGTTCCAAAAATAACGCTCCCGAAGGTTTCATTCCGTTTGGACTCCGTTTGATATTCCTTTTCTTCGAAATACTGAAATAGGCAAAAAAACAATAATATGAGCTGGGCCTCCGGTCAGTAGGTTAGTCCCAAAAATGATATAAATGTGTAAAATAAAGCCCATAAACATCCAAAAGGGGTAATATAATAGCATGGAACAATAAAAAATTATAGATACGTTGGAGACGTATCAAGCATCCCCAAGGTTAATTCCTGCTCGTCCTCGAGTAGGTAAATGATAAAAAGAGAATTTTTGATGTGGAATGCTACCTAGCATATTACATAATGTAATTTTCTTTATTGTGGCATGAATGTTCAGATCCAAATGAATACAAAATAAAAGTTCATATTGACATAAGAAATAGTAATACTTCAAGCATACTAATCAAAGTAATCGTGTCTTCTCAAAATAACATGGCTAAAGAAAGTTATCCCTACAAAATCTTATAGTCTGGCTATGCTCTATATTCATCACACAAAGTATTTAATCATGCACAACCCCGATGACAAGCCAAGCAATTGTTTCATACTTTAATAATCTCAAACTTTTTCAACTTTCACGCAATACATGAGCGTGAGCCATGGACATAGCACTATATGTGGAATAGAAGGGTGGTTGTGGAGAAGACAAAAAGGAGAAGATAGTCTCACATCAACTAGGCGTATCAACGGGCTATGGAGATGCCCATTAATAGATATCAATGTGAGTGAGTAGGGATTGCCATAAATATATGAAAGCTCAATAAAAGAAACTAAGTGGGGTGCATCCAACTTGCTTGCTCACGAAGACCTAGGGCACTTTTGAGGAAGCCCATCATTGGAATATACAAGCCAAGTTCTATAATGAAAAATTCCCAATAGTATATGAAAGTGACAACATATGAGACTCTCTAACATGAAGATCATGGTGCTATTTTGAAGCACAAGTGTGGAAAAAGAGATAGTAGCATTGTCCCTTCTCTCTTTTTCTCTCATTTTATTTTTTTTCCTTCTTTTCCTTTTTTTTCTTTGGCCTTCTTTTTTTTCTTTTTGGCCTTTTTTTTTCTTTTTGTAAAGTCCGAAGTATCATCCTGACTTGTGGGGGAATCATAGTCTTCATCATCCTTTCCTCACTAGGACAATGCTCTAATAATGAAGATCATCACACTTTTATGGATTTACAACTCAAAGCTAGAACAAGATATGACTCTATATGAATGCCTCCGGCGGTGTACCGGGATATGCAATGAATCAAGAGCGACATGTATGAAGATTATGAAGGTGGCCTTGCCACAAATACAATGTCAACTACATGATCATGCAAAAAGCAATATGACAAAACTAATGAGTGTCATATAAACGGAACAGTGGAAAGTTGCATGGCAATATATCTCGGAATGGCTATGGAAATGCCATAATAGGTAGGTATGGTGGCTGTTTTGAGGAAGGTCAATGGTGGGTGTATGGTACTGACGAAAGTTGCGGTACAAGAGGGGCTAGCAATGGTGGAAGGGTGAAAGAGTGTGTATAATCCATGGACTCAACATTAATCAAAAGAACTCATATACTTGTTGCAAAAATTTAGAAGTCATCAAAAACCAAAGTACTACGCTCATGCTCCTAGGGGGATAGATTGGTAGGAAAAGACCATCGCTCGTCCCCGACCGCCACTCATAAGGAAGACAATCAATAAATAAAATTGTACTCCAACTTCATCACAAAGCGGTTCACCATACGTGCATGCTACGGGAATCACAAACTTCAACACAAGCATTCTTTAAATTAATAATCACCCAACTAGCATGACTTTAATATCACTACCTCCATATCTCAAAACAATTATCAAGCATCAAATTGACAGCATCCAATTCACTTACTATGATAGTTTTTATTATACCCAACTTGGATGCACATCATTCTAGGACCAACTTTATGATCATAGCAAATACCATGCTGTTCTAAAATACTCTCAAAATAATATAAGTGAAGCATCAGAGACTAGCAATTTCTTCAAAATTAAGACACCACCGTGCTCTAAAAGATATAAGTGAAGCACTAGAGCCAAAACTATCAAACTCAAAAGGTATAAGTGAAGCACATAGAGTATTCTAGAAAATCCTAATCAAATAGGCTTCTCCCAAAAGGTGTGTACAGCAAGGATGATTGTGGTAAACTAAAAAGCAAAGACTAATATAATACATGACTCTCCAAGCAAAACACATATCATGTGGCGAATAAAAATATAGCTCCAAGTAAAGTTACAAATGAACGAAGACGAAAGAGGGGATGCCTTCCAGGGGCATCCCCAAGCTTAGGCTTTTGGCTATCCTTGAATATCTTGGGGTGCCATAAGCATCCCCAAGCTTAGGCTCTTGCCACTCCTTATTCCATAGTCGATAAAAGCTTATCCAAAACTTGAAAACTTCACAACACAAAACTCAACAGGAAATATTATAAGCTCCGTTAGTGAAAGAAAACAAAACCACCACATAAGGTACTGCAATGAACTCATTATTTATTTATTTTGGTGTTAAACCTACTTTATTCCAACTTATTTATGGTTTATAAACTAATTTACTAGCCATAGACGCATTGAAATAAGCAAACAACACACGAAAAACAGAATCTGTCAAAAACAGAACAGTCTTTAGCAATCTGTAACTAACACAAACTTATGAAACTATAAAAATCCTACAAAAATAGGAAGTCCTGGAAAATTTGTCTGTTGAACAGCATAAAAAAGAATCAACGCAAAAGCACGTTCCTGTGATTTAACAAAATTATATTCGCGCGTGCAGAGTTTCTGTTTTTCAGCAGAATCAAATCAACTATCATCGTAGGTTATCCTATAGGTTCTACTTGGCACAAACACTAATTAAAAGATAAAAACACATCTAACCAGAAGGTAGATGCAAGATTTATTACTAAACAGGAGAAAAAACTAAAACATAAAGAAAAATTGGGTTGCCTCCCAACTAGCGCTACCGTTTAACGCCCCTAGCTAGGCATAAAAGCAAAGATAGATCTAACGAGTGCCATCTTTGGCACTCGGAGAGGATGATCTCCTCTCTATGGCATTAATTCTTCTATTTAAGGTAAGCACATGGCCATTAATGGAAGAGGTAAGATTAAGCACGTTATGGAAGTTTGCCTCTACACTAGACTTCATGTCTTTAATAATTTCATTTTGATAAAAGCACAAGAGGGTAGTAGATTCAACCTTATCATTCATAGGGTGCCCAAATATGGTTTTTCATTTTTTCATAAGCATCTATATAATCCCTTTCAAGAAAACTTCCTTCAAAAATAGAATCTAAAACTTGTTTAAAAGAAGCAGGCAAGCCAAAATAAAAACTCTTTAAGTAATCTTCAATTGGATATTGAGGCACATAGCTAGCACGAATCCTTAATAACCTATCCCAAGCATCTTTTAAAGACTCATCAAGTAAATAGCGAAAAATTCCAGAGTCATCCTCATCAAAATTATTTAAGCTCTCATTGGTGACCCCAGTGTGTCTTTCCATAGCATCATTATTCATGAGCTTAGAGAGGATAGAGGGATTGTCCAAGGCACTAGAGCTCGGGAGAAAACCCTTAGTTCTTTTTGATTCGGCCATGGCAACGGGAAGGCAAACAGAAAGGAGAGAGGGAGATGGGGAAAGAGAGGGCGAATAAAAAGGCAAGGGTGAAGTGGGGGAGAGGAAAACGAGAGGCAAATGGCAAATAATGTAGATGCGAGGGAGATGGGTTTGTGATGGGTACTTGGTATGTCTTGACTTGAGCGAAGACCTCCCCGACAACGGCGCCGAAATCCTTCTTGCTACGCCTTGAGCTTATGCTGGTTTTCCTCAAGAGGAGAGGGTGATGCAGCAAAGTGTAGCATAAGTATTTCCTCAGTTTTGAGAACCAAGGTATCAATCCAGTAGGAGGCTCCTCAAAAGTCCCACGCACCTACACAAACAAACTGAGAACTCGCAACCAACGCAATAAAGGGGTTATCAATCCCTTCACGACCACTTGCAAAAGTGAGATCTAATAAAGATAGTATGATAATATAAATATATTTTTGGTATTTTATAAGATAGATGCAAAAATTAAAGATGCAAATAAAGTAGATTGAAAGCAAATATGATAAGATATAGACCCGGGGGCCATAGGTTTCACTAGAGGCTTCTCTCAATATAGCATAAGTATTACGGTGGGTGAACAAATTACTGTCGAGCAATTGATAGAAAAGCGCATAGTTATGAGATTATCTAGGCATGATCATGTATATAGGCATCACGTCCATAACAAATAGACCGACTCCTGCCTGCATCTACTACTATTACTCCACACATCGACCGACTCCTGCCTGCATCTAGAGTATTAAGTTCATAAGAACAGAGCAACGCATTAAGCAAGATGACATGATGTAGAGGGATAAACACACGCAATATGATATAAACCCCATCTTGTTATCCTCGATGGCAACAATACAATACGTGTCTTGCAACCCTTTCTGTCACTGGGTAAGAACACCGCAAGATTGAACCCAAAGCTAAGCACTTCCCCCATGGCAAGAAAGATCGATCTAGTAGGCCAAACCAAACTGATAATTCGAAGAGACTTGCAAAGATAACTCAATCATACATAAAAGAATTCAGAGAAGATTCAAATATTATTCATTGATAAACTTGATCATAAACCCAAAATTCATTGGATCTCGACAAACACACCGCAAAAAGAGTTTACATCGAATAGATCTCCACAAGAAAGGGGGACAACATTGTATTGAGTTCCAAAAAGAGAGAAGAAGCCATCTAGCTAATAACTATGGACTCGTAGGTCTGTGGTAAACTACTCACAACTCATCGGAGGGGCAAGGATGTTGATGTAGAGGCCCTCCATGGTTTCTTCCCCCTCCGGCAGAGTGCCGGCGAAGGCTCCAAGAAGGGATCTCGCGGATACAGAAGGTTACGGCGGTGGAAATTATGTTTCGTGGTGCTCCTGGATGTTTTCAGGGTACGTAGGTATATATAGGAGGAAGAAGTACGTCGGTGGCCGCTCGAGGGGCCCACAAGACAGGGGGCGCGCCCTATAGGGGGGGGCGCCCTCCTATCTCGTGGGGCCCTTGGAGGCTTCTTGACTTCCACTCCAAGCTCTCCGGATCAGATTTGTTCCAAAAATAACGCTCCTGAAGGTTTCATTCCGTTTGGACTCCGTTTGATATTCCTTTTCTTCGAAATACTGAAATAGGCAAAAAAAAACAGCAATATGGGCTGGGCCTCCGGTTAGTAGGTTAGTCCCAAAAATGATATAAATGTGTAAAATAAAGCCCATAAACATCCAAAAGGGGTAATATAATACCATGGAACAATAAAAAATTATAGATACGTTGGAGACGTATCACAATCCATCTATGGACTGCTGCAAGAATCTCAGAGTTGGAATATACGCTTTGATGAAGTGATCAAAGCATACAGTTTTATACATACTTACGGTGAAGCTTGTATTTACAAGAAAGTGAGTGGGAGCTCTGTAGCATTTATGATATTATATGTGGATGACATATTGTTGATTGGAAATGATATAGAATTTCTGGATAGCATAAAAGGATACTTGAATAAGAATTTTTCAATGGAAGACCTCAGTGAAGGTGCTTATATATTGGGCATCAAGATCTATAGGGATAGATCAAGACGCTTAATAGGACTTTCACAAAGCACATACCTTGACATAATTTTGAAGAAGTTCAAAATGGATCAGTCAAAGAAAGGGTTCTTGCCCGTGTTACAAGGTGTGAAAATGAGTCAGACTCAAAGCCCAACCACTGTAGAAGATAGATAGAGAATGAAAGTCATTCCCTATGCATCAGCCATAGGTTCTATCATGTATGCTATGCTGTGTACCAGACCTGATGTGTGCCTTGCCATAAGTTTGTTAGGGAAGTACCAAAGTAATCCAGGAGTGGATTACTGGACAGTGGTCAAGAATATCCTGAAGTACCTGAAAGGGCGAAGGATATGTTTCTCATTTATGGAGGCGACGAAGAGCTCGTCCTAAAGGGTTACATCGATGCTAGCTTCGACACTGATCCGGATGACTCTAAGTCACAAACCAGAAACATATTTATATTGAATGGTGGAGCTGTCAGTTGGTGCAGTTCCAAGCAAAGCGTCGTGGCGGGATCTACGTGTGAAGCGGAGTACATAGCTGCTTTGGAAGCAACACATGAAGGAGTCAGGATGAAGAAGTTCATATCTGATCTGGGTGTAATACCCAGTGCATGGGGTCCAATGAAAATCTTTTGTGATGACACTTGAGCAATTGCCTTGGGGAAGCAATCTAGGTTTCACAAGAGAACCAAACACATCAAGAGACGCTTCAACTCCATTCGTGAAAGGGTCAAGGATGGAGACATAGAAGTTTGCCAAATACATATGGATCTGAATGTAGCAGACCCATTGACTAAGCCTCTTCCGCGAGCAAAACATGATCAACACCAAGACTCCATGGGTGTTAGATTCATTACAATGTAATCTAGATTATTGGCTCTAGAGCAAGTGGGAGACTGAAGGAAATATGCCCTAGAGGCAATAATAAAGTTGTTATTTTATATTTCCTCATTCATGATAAAGGTTTATTATTCATGCTATAATTGTATTGATCGTAAACTTAAATACATGTGTGGATACATAAACAAATACTGTGTCCATAGTGAGCATCTACTAGACTAGCACGTTGATCAAAGATGGTTAAGGTTTCCTGACCATATACATGAGTTGTCATTGGATAACGGGATTACACCATTAGAAGAATGATGTGATGGGAAAGACCCATCCATTAGCTTAGCATATGATCGTTCAGTTTATTGCTACCGCTTTCTTGAATGTCAAATACATATTCCTTCGACCACAAGATCATACAACTCCCGGATACTAGAGGAATACCTTGTGTGCTATCAAATATCACAACATAACTGGGTGCTCATAAAGATGCTCTACAGGTATCTCTGAAGGTGTCTGTTGAGTTGTCATGGATCGAGAATAGGATTTGTCACTTCGAATATCAGAGAGGTATCTCTGGGCCCTCTCGGTAATACACATCATAATAAGCTTGCGAGCAAAAAGACTAAGGAGTTAGTTATGAAATTATGTATTACAGAACGAGTAAAGAGACTTGCCGGTAACGAGATTGAACTAGTTATAGAGATACCGACGATCTAGTCTTGGGTAAGTAACATACCAACAGACAATGGGAATCACATATGTTGTCATTACGGTTCGGCCGACAAAGATCTTCGTAGAATATGTAGGAACGAATATGGGCATCCAGGTTCCGCTATTGGTTATTGACCAGAGAGGTGTCTCGGTCATGTCTACATAGTTCTCGAACCCGTAGGGTCCGCACGCTTAACATTCATTGACGATATAATGTTATATGAGTTATATGATTTGGTGAACGAATGTTGTTTGGAGTCTCGGATGAGATCACAGACATGTCGAGGAGCTCTGGAATGGTCCGGAGGTAAATATTGATATATAGGACAATGATCTTTGGACACCAGAAGAGTTTCAGGAAGTGTCGGGTAATCACCGAGTCACCAGAAGGGGTTCCGGGCACCCCCAGAGGTTAATGCGCCATATGGGCCAAAGGGGGGAGCACACCAGCCCACAAGGGGCTGGCGCGCCCCTCCTAAGGCCGCAACCCTTGGGGAGAGAAGGAAAGGGGTGAGTCGGTCTCCCCCTTCTTCCCTGTCCTCCCCTTTCCTTAACCCTCCAGCAAATATGGTAAGTGTGTGTGTGGGGGGGGGGGAGCTAGGGCAGGAGCCCAAGTGGGATTCGGCTCCACTTGGGGTGCCTCCTGGCTGCTTGCCGTCTCCCCCCACCTATATATATGTGGGAGGGGGGTGCCACACATGACCATGAGCCGTGTGCGGCGCCCTGATACGTCTCCAACGTATCTAGAATTTATGAAGCATTCATGCTATTATATTATCTGATTTGAATGTTTATGGGCTTTATTACACACTTTTATATTATTTTTGGGACTAATCTATTAACCGGAGGCCCAGCCCATATTGCTGTTTTCTTGCCTATTTCAGTGTTTGGAAGAAAAGGAATATCAAACGGAGTCCAAACGGAATAAAACCTTCGGGAGCGTGATTTTTGGAACGAACGTGATCCACGAGACATGGAGCTGAAGTCAGGGAAGCTTCGAGGAGGCCACGAGGCAGGGGGGCGCGCTCACCCCCTGGGCACGCCCTCCACCCTCATAGGCCCCTCGTGGCTCCCCTCACCGACTTCTTTTGCCTATATATCTTCATATACCCTAAAAACATTGGAGAACACAATAGATCGGGAGTTCCGCCGCCGCAAGCCTTTGTAGCCACCAAAAACCAATCGAGACCCTATTCCGGCACCCTGCCGGAGGGGGGATCCCTCACCAGTGGCCATCTTCATCATCCCGACGCTCTCCATGACGAGGAGGGAGTAGTTCACCCTTGGGGCTGAGGGTATGTACCAGTACCTATGTATTTGATCTCTCTCTCTCTCTCTCTCTCTCGTGTTCTTGATTTGGCACGATCTTGATGTATCGTGAGCTTTGCTATTATAGTTGGATCTTATGATGTTTCTCCTCGTCTACTCTCTTTTAATGGATTGAGTTTTCCCTTTGAAGTTATCTTATCGGATTGAGTCTTTAAGGATTTGAGAACACTTGATGTATGTCTTGCCGTGCTTATCTGTGGTGACAATGGGATATTCACGTGATCCACTTGATGTATGTTTTGGTGATCAACTTGCGGGTTCAGTGACCTTGTGAACTTATGCATAGGGGTTGGCACACGTTTTCGTCTTGACTCTCCGGTAGAAACTTTGGGGCACTCTTGGAAATACTTTATGTTGGTTGAATAGATGAATCTGAGATTGTGTGATGCATATCGTATAATCATGCCCACAGATACTTGAGGTGACAATGGAGTATCTAGGTGACATTAGGGTTTTGGTTGATTTGTGTCTTAAGGTGTTATTCTAGTATGAACTCTATGATAGATCGAACGGAAAGAATAGCTTCATGTTATTTTACTACAGACTATTGAATAGATAGATCAAAAAGGATAACTTTGAGGTGGTTTCGTACCCTACAATAATCTCTTCGTTTGTTCTCCGCTATTAGTGACTTTGGAGTGACTCTTTGTTGCATGTTGAGGGATAGTTATATGATCTAATTATGTTTTTATTGTTGAGAGAACTTGCACTAGTGAAAGTATGAACCTTAGGCCTTGTTTGCTACCATTGCAATACCGTTTGTGCTCACTTTTATCATTAGTTACATTGCTGTTTTTATAATTTCAGATTACAAATGCTCATATCTACCATCCATATTGCACTTGTATCACCATCTCTTTGCTGAATCAGTGCACCTATATAATTTACCATTGTATTGGGTGTGTTGGGGACACAAGGGACTCTTTGTTATTTGGTTGCAGGGTTGCTTGAGAGAGACCATCTTCATCCTATGCCTCCTACGGATTGATAAACCTTAGGTCATCCACTTGAGGGAAATTTGCTACTGTCCAACAAACCTGTGCACTTGCAGGCCCAACAACGTCTACAAGAAGAAGGTTATGTAGTAGACATCAAGCTCTTTTCTGGCGCCGTTGCCGGGGAGGTGAGTGCTTGAAGGTATATCTTTAGATCTTGCAATCGAATATTTTTGTTTCTTGTTTTATCACGAGTTTAGTTTATAAAAGAAAACTACAAAAAATGGAATATAGTTGGTCTCATACTGTAACGCCCTCGATGCGGCTATATCTCCCACGTGTCGAAGCACGACTTAGAGGCATAACCGCATTGAAAGCAATGTCGCAAGTGAGGTAATCTTCACACAACCCATGTAATACATAAGGGAAAGAGATACATAGATGGCTTACAATCGCCACTTCACACAATACATGAGTAAAGCATTACATCATACAGATACAATCAAGGTCCGACTACGGAACCAAAATAAAAGAAGACTACCCCAAATGCTACACAGATCCCCGATCGTCCCAACTGGGCTCCACTACTGATCAATTGAAACGAAACAACACAATGAACAAGATCTTCATCGAGCTCCTCCTTGAGCTCGGGTGCGTCACCTGCACGGTTTCATCGGCACCTGCAAACTGGTTTTGGAAGAATCTGTGAGTCACGGGGACTCAGCAATCTCACACCCGCGAGATCAAGACTATTTAAGCTTAAAGGTAGGACATGGTAGTGAGGTGGAGCTGCAGCAAGCGACTAGCATATATGGTGGCTACCACGCAAAAGAGAGCGAGAAGAGGAGGCAAAGCACGGTCGTGAAGCTAGTAGCGATCAAGAAGTGATCCTGAAACTACTTACGCCAAACATAACTCCAACATCGTGTTCACTTCCCGGACTCACGAGAAGAGACCATCACGGTTACACACGCCGTTGGTGTATTTTAATTAAGATCAACTTCGGGTTTTCTACAACCGGACATTAACAAATTCCCATCTTCCTCATAACCGCGGGCACGGCTTTCGAAAGATAATACCTTGCAGGGGTGTCCCAACTTAGCCCATTATAAGCTCTCACAGTCAACGAAGGATATTCCTTCTACCGGGAAGACCCGATCAGTCTCGGAATCCCGGACTACAAGACATTTCGACAGCAATAAAACAAGACCAGCAAAGCCGCCCGATGTGCCGACAAATCCCGATAGGAGTCGCACGTACCTCGTTCTGAGGGCACACCGGATAAGTCAAGCTACGAGTAAAACCAAGCCTCGAGTTTCCCCGTGGTGGCCCCGTAGGCTGCTCGGTTCGGACCAACACTCGGAGGAGCACTGGCCCGTGGGGGCTAAAAGTAAAGATGACGGAAGGGGTATATGTGGTAGGTAGTCAAATGGTAAAACCAAGGTTGGGCCTTGCTGGAGGAGTCCTATTCAAAGCGAACTGTCAAGGGGGTCCCATAAATCACCCAACCGTGTAAGGAACGCAAAAATCTGGGAACATAATACCGATATGACGGAAACTAGGGCGGCAAGAGTGGAACAAAACACCAGGCATAAGGCCGAGCCTTCCACCCTTTACCAAGTATATAGATGCATTAATTAAATAAGATATATTGTGATATCCCAACAAGTAAACATGTTCCAACAAGGAACAACATCTCCATGTTCCAACAAGGAACAAACTTCATCTTCACCTGCAACTAACAACGCTATAAGAGGGGCTGAGCAAAGCGGTAACATAGCCAAACAACGGTTTGCTAGGAAGGTTGAAAAAGGTTAGAGGCTGACATGGCAACATTGGAGGCATGATATAGCACGTGGTAGGCATCGTAGCATAGGCATAGCAAAAGAGCGAGCAACTAGCAAGCAAAGATAGAAGTGATTTCGAGGGTATGGTCATCTTGCCTGAAATCCCGCAAGGAAGAACAAGTCCATGAAGAAGACAAACGGACGTAGTCGAACGAATCCTCACAACTCCGGAAGGAAACCGAAGCTAACGAGAGAAGCAACCCGGAAAGAAGCAAACAACATGGTAAACACACAAGCATAAACATGTCATGATGCACAAACAAGTATGATGCATGTCCGGTTTAATGAGGCATGGCATGGCAATATGCACAAACAACACTACAAGTTAAGTGGAGCTCAATATGCAACGGGTTGCATATTGACAAAACACCACATCACTTATTTAGTTCTCTCCCGATTAGGTACTCAACAATATTAAATGTTGTTAAACATGGCAAGAGGTGAGGCATAAGTAAACTAACTATTTAGGCAAATTTAAATGAGGCCGGAAATAACAAACAACAATTCCGGAAATCCCCATATGCATTTAGCAATTTAATGCAACAACAATTTTAAACATTTTAATTGTTGTTATCATGATGCGGATGACATGTGCAAGTTTTAAGCAATTTTTATGAAAATGTTGACATGAGCATGATGAAGCATTTGTCGTCATGGCAGAAACGAAAAAGGGTGCCACGGCAACGACAACGGAAATGGTGCCACGGCAACATTCCGATTCCGATAACTCGATTGAGATGTCGGTGCAAAAGAAAGCGTGCGGATGTGCGGAACATGCTAGAAATGGTGGGGTGCTCCCGACTACCGGGTTCCCACGGGTTAGTGGCATGGAAACGAGGAGGAACTTGCAAGGGCAAACGGACACGGTGCAAACATAGGGTGTATCTCATACAACACATGCATTCGGTCCACGGGTGATCATCTCGACGGTATACCTTCGAAGCGTGCATTTTCGAAGCGAATCGGTTCGGAGGGGAAGTAGTTGTTCTCGCGATGGTAGTTGTTCAGGGTCTTGGCGGGTCGTCGTGTAGCCGTACATGTTCGTCGTGGTACACGGTTCGTAGACGTTCGAGTCATCGGTAGAGGTACTTGGTGTCCGGTGCGGTACTTGGCGAATCCAAGACGTAGAGGTACACTTGTTGAAGCGGAACTTGACGAAATCCATCTAGAGGTAGCCATCCGTGGTCGTGCTCATGTTGACGTGCAACACAATGGTCTCGAGGATCGTAGTCGAACTTGGCGGTCCAAAACGTTCATCGGTAGTGGAACTTGGCGGTCTCGACGGTCGTCGTGGTACTTGTCGAAAGAAAACCACCGAGGCGGTCTTGTGTCCCTGGACTCAGTGGCCTTGGCAACGACAAAAGGGGCAGCACAGAGGAGGCAGAGGCGCGGGAACGAGGGTCCGGCGCGGGGCTGCCTGGATCTCGCCGGAGTCGTGGTCAGAGGCGGGCGGCGCGGCTGTAGCTTGCAGAGGAGGTCGAGGCAGGGGGCGCCGGAGTTGGCCTCCAGTGGTGGCGCAGGAAGCCAGGAGCGGCGTCCTGGAGAGGCAACGGCGGGGAGATGGCGGAGGGGCTTGGAGCCGCGGGGACGGCTTGCGGAAGCTCCGGCGAGAGCACCGGTGGTCACGGATGGGCGAAGCGACGACGAGGAGGTCGGGGAAGGTCCGGGCGCGGCGTCGGTGAGAGGGTGCAGCAGCTGCTGCTGCTGCCGGCGGCGGGGTCGAGGAACGGAGGGGCCACGGGGTGGCTGCGCGCCTGGTTGCAGCGACCGGAGGGGCGACGAGGAGGAGGTAGGGCGCGGCGCTCCAGGGCCGCTGGAGTTGGCCAGGCATGGCGACGCGGCTGGACGACGGGGTCGGACGAGGAAGGGAGGTCGAGCAGGGCGAGACAGAGCACTGCGGGGCTCGCGGGGCCGCTGGGTGGCGATGGGGACGCGGGGGGAGAAGAGAGGCTGCGAGGGAGATGCGGGAGGAGCGTGGGATCGAGCGCTGGGCTCTCCATGTCGATGCGGTGTGTGGCGGCGGGCAGGGACCGAGAGGGAGAGAGATGGATCGAGGGGAGGCTGGGCTAGGGGCCTAGGGTTTAGGCGCTGCTGGGCCTTGGGCCGGCTTAGGGAGGCCGGTGGAGGAGCCTTGGGTCAAATGGGCTGCAGGGAAGCGGCCCTCTTCTCTCTCTCTCTCTTATATTTTCTTAGCAGAAAACAATTAAAGAGAAGAAAAGAAAGAGAGGGTTAGGGAAAATATTTGCGCATGGGGATAATCTTCCCGGACTCGCAAAAATGTGAGGAATTTGACAAAAATAGACTGAGGATTTTTAGAGAATGTAAAATCCACACATTTTGAATTTAACTCGACATGTTTGAATTTCGAAACCCATTCGAATGAACTCCAAATGGGTTGAAATTATAGGAGATGGCCCTACACACTAGATGTGATTTATGGGCTGATTTGGAAAATTTGTGGATAAAGTAAAATTGCAACTCAATTTTACTAAAAAGGCACCAAAGGAAGAAAATAAGTTGAGTTGGATAAAAATGAAATTTGAAGAACCGCGCAAATGTGTTATGGAATGGTTTAATATAGCTCCCTAAATATTGGGAGGATATGTTATAAAGAGAATCACCATTGTGAATATCCCTCGATTTAAATAGATCAAAAGATCTATGCAAATTATTTAGGTGAGTTTTTAAAACGGGTTGCATAATGACATGATGCAATGCACAAGAACCAAAAATGAACGCAAAGAACCAAACAAAACACACGACGAAACCCGGAAACCCTGGAAGGAAACTGAAGCTCCGGTCTTGGGGCGTTACAACACTCCACCACTACGAGAGGATCTCGTCCCGAGATCTAGGATGGCACCGGAGGGAAAACGGGGGAGGAATAGGTAAAACAAAGTTGCTTCTTTGACGAACGAGTGAAACCACGAACCTTGAGAGGTTGAGCAAATTGAAAGAAAGAATACAATGGAATGAACGAGATTGCGAACAGTCCGTTAGAAAAGAGGAACACGGAACATTACGGGAACTTGAAGGTTGCAAAGACATGAATCAAGAGTTTAAAGGACAAGATAGAATTCGAAACCACTCCGGTTGAAACGAGATAAGAATGAACAAGAATGATATAATTTTGGCAGCACTCCGACTGAAAAATGGAAGGAATTAGAAATATGAACTTGGCAAAATGAAAGCACCTGGATGAGACTCCGGTTAAAAGAGGAACGATAGACACAACACTCCGGTTAAATCGATAAGCAAGGAAAAGGACATGGTCTTGACAAAACAAGATGATGGGTCGAAGAGAGCAACATCACAATGCCTCCGGAAGAAAAATTGAAGATAGATCATTGGAATAAAGGAATGGAGAAGAAAATGACAACTTCTACCACAAATGAGTTTGGAAAGCACCCTTAAAAAGAAGGATAGAACGGAGTTGTTGCAAAATGAACAACGAAAAGCACAAGCTAGTTGTGGGCTTATGGCAAACATCTCAAAATTATGAGGTGAGTTTCTGCCACCAACGGAAACAAATGATTGGATTTATATCAACAAGGAGACGAGAAACTTATTTCACCGAGAGGACAAATGAAGAACTTGGGTCATTTATAAGCACCATAATTAGCAACAATCCTTAGGGAAAACTTTAGGTGAAATATAGCCCAAGATAACTCCAATGAAGAGATTGATGGATTTAAAATACCTCATTCTAGACAACATGTGAATCATGAAGCATGAAGGAAAATTGTCAAGAATGACATAACACCATCTCAGGAGATAAGGTAGAAAGAATTGCACTTCGGAATGCAAGATGAAGAATACTTGAGCTCCTCAAAACAAAACATGTGTTGAACACCATGCTTATTTTAGAGTATAGCTTGGCGGATCTTAACTCCGACAGAAAAATCTTGAAGAACAATTGAAGAATGAAAAGAATCCTTGACGAACCATCATGTAGAGCCTCCATGAAGAACTCCGGTAAGAAAAGGATGATAAAAGAAAGAGAAGTTGCAAATACAAGGTGAAACCTTGCAGTGATAAGATGAAGCTTTGAAATGATATAACCGAGAAAACTTGGAACTACGGAAAGAAAGATGAACAAA
The DNA here is from genome assembly GCA_021605205.1 of Aegilops longissima. Lineage (NCBI taxonomy): Eukaryota > Viridiplantae > Streptophyta > Magnoliopsida > Poales > Poaceae > Aegilops > Aegilops longissima. Next base: position 23,367,649 of record CM038680.1, read on the forward strand.
TGAAATAAAGAATTTTGATGAACCTCCGACATAAGGAATTGAATTTACTCGATGAAACAAGAATAAGAATTACATTATGCTCATCCTTCACCAATTGAATTGATGACAAGCAATGGATTTGTCATACTACTTATTCTCGTAGAAAGGATTAAGATAGATATAGCGTAAACTTGGGAAGGTCTTCAACGAACCACCGGTAGGATTGGAAAGAACGAATGAATCTATATGATAACGAAGGAAGTGAAATCTTGAACGAACCACCGTAAGAATTGAAAATGAAAGTAGCAAAGGCACAATTCACCGTGATGAATTGGAAAACTAATAAAGATGCTTGACAGAGTTTAGATACATTAGAACGAAGAGATCATGAACTGATTAGAGGATATTTCGACGATGCACCGGTGAGATTTGGAAAACAAGAGTTGAACGCTTGAATGAATAATTCTGAGATGATGGGCTCCGGAGAATCAAACTGAAAAGACTCCTGAAATGCTCCGGGTGGGTTAAAAGAATTCTCACAATCGAAAATAATTATGAGAGGATGGCATCAAGCTAGAACCATGAATCTTGAAGAGAATGGAGCAAGATTTAGGAGAAATCCTACTTCAGTCTTCAAATGTTGAGAATGACGATGAGAAACACCACCATGAATTGTTGAGGCACTCCGGAATGAAAAATTAGAAAGGTTGAACCAACGATGAAAATAATTTGAAAGATCTTGGAGAAAGACATATGACTGATGACAATTCATTCTTACATCAAACTTTGCAATGAATTTGGGAATAGCTCCAAGAAAATTAAAAGAGTCAGGTAAGATCCTGGAAGAAGACCTGTGGGTTAGGGCCCACTCAAAAGAAACACCATTGAACGATTTAAAGAGAGATTGCACCGGTTGATTTAAATGGCTTGAATGAGATAACAATCTTGAAATAGTTTGAACGGATTAACAATGGAAACACGAATCTTCAGAGATATCTTCAACACTCCGGAACAAATGAATAGCGAGAGGTGAATGATTAATTGGTGCATCGAAATGGGAAAGCATTTGAAAAGAGGAAGGGAATATGATCAACACCGAAAACTTAAATTAAATCAACCGGAGAAGAAACAACAAAGAAGGATGATGAACTTGAAATTTTTGAGCATCTTCATGGGAAATCACCGGATAAGAACATTGAAAGAAAAGAATGAAGAGACTTCCCACAAATAAAAAGATACATGATTAAGAAATCTGAGTCCTTGAAGAAAAAGGGTGGGAGGGCGGGAAAACAAAACAACTTGGGACGGATGAAACAAACACCGTTGAGAAAACTTAGAATTGATCTTGCAAACGTTGAAATGATCGGATCCACTTGAAGAGAAGCATGCCGGTTGGGAAAAAGAATTAACATGACGACCTCGATGATCAAGAAGGATTAGTATTCACATAGCAATATGAGAACACCGTTTAGAATAAGGTATGGAATCAACACTTGGCATTGAAGCAACTCGAATACCACAAAAACAAAGGATTTGGCTTGCAGAATAAGCCGGAAACAAACATATGATAGATCCCATATCGTATCATGTGTGTGTTGGAAAGATATCTTACGAGATACTTGAATTCCCACCTATAAACTCCCGAAACTTTCTGGTTATGCAATCAGGTGTTGGGGATACAGGGGACACAAAATATACCACCCAAACTAACAATACCTAGATCCAGCTGTATCCATCCTTCAACACATAACCAAGAAACCTTCGGAAATCGTTTACCTCAACCTTCGAAAAGCATCCGTTATACGAGTCATGGCAATACTCTCGAGCTCGCCCCAGTACTGGGTTATCGAGGTTATCTCAACAACAGCATAAAAGAGATTTTCGATGTCGGCAAAACTCAGGTATTCCAGAACTGCAACGATAAAATTGTGACGACAACATCTCGGAGCTCAACTCCCCGGGACACTGCCACAACCCCTAAATGACAGGAGGCACCAAGAACAATGTTCTCGTCACAAAACCATCGGAACGATTCCAAGATACCCCCGTGATCCTAAAAAAAATTTAGTGAAATTTGAGAAGAGAAAGAGTCAAAACTCTACGTCAGATGCCTCACCAGAGCGATTTAAGGGACCGAGGAGTAAAAAGAATCCTACTCTCGATATATAAAATCCTAAGACTCAAAACATTTTTTCTAGACTCAACAAAGTCAGCGATTCAATCAAGCAGGGGCTCCTAAGTCGGGCTGGCTCGATTACCAACTTGTAACGCCTCGATGCGGCTATATCTCCCACGTGTCGGGCACGACTTAGAGGCATAACCGCATTGAAAGCAATGTCGCAAGTGAGGTAATCTTCACACAACCCATGTAATACATAAGGAAAGAGATACATAGATGGCTTACAATCGCCACTTCACACAATACATGAGTAAAGCATTACATCATACAGATACAATCAAGGTCCGACTACGGAACCAAAATAAAAGAAGACTACCCCAAATGCTACACAGATCCCCGATCGTCCCAACTGGGCTCCACTACCGACAATTGAAACGAAACAACACAATGAACAAGATCTTCATCGAGCTCCTCCTTGAGCTCGGGTGCGTCACCTGCACGGTTTCATCGGCACCTGCAAACTGGTTTTGGAAGTATCTGTGAGTCACGGGGACTCAGCAATCTCACACCCACGAGATCAAGACTATTTAAGCTTAAAGGTAGGACAGGGTAGTGAGGTGGAGCTGCAGCAAGGGACTAGCATATATGGTGGCTACCACGCAAAAGAGAGCGAGAAGAGGAGGCAAAGCACGGTCGTGAAGCTGGTAGCGATCAAGAAGTGATCCTGAAACTACTTACGTCAAACATAACTCCAACACCGTGTTCACTTCCCGGACTCCGCCGAGAAGAGACCATCATGGTTACACACGCGGTTGGTGTATTTTAATTAAGATCAACTTCGGGGTTTCTACAACCGGACATTAACAAATTCCCATCTGCCTCATAACCGCGGGCACGGCTTTCGAAAGATAATACCCTGCAGGGGTGTCCCAACTTAGCCCATTATAAGCTCTCACAGTCAATGAAGGATATTCCTTCTACCGGGAAGACCCGATCAGTCTCGGAATCCTGGACTACAAGACATTTCGACAGCAATAAAACAAGACCAGCAAAGCCGCCTGATGTGCCGACAAATCCCGATAGGAGTCGACGTATCTCGCTCTCGGGCACACCGGATAAGTCAAGCTACGAGTAAAACCAAGCCTTGAGTTTCCTGTGGTGGCCCCAAGAGGCTGCCTGGTTCGGACCAACACTTGAGGAGCACCGCCCGGGGCTAAAATAAAGATGACCCTTGAGTCTGCAGAACCCAAGGGAAGGGGTATATGGTAGGTAGTCAAATGGTAAAACCAAGGTTGGGCCTTGCTGGAGGAGTCTTATTCAAAGCGAACTATCAAGGGGTCCCATAAATCACCCAACCGTAAGAACGCAAAATCCGGGAACATAATACCGATATGACGGAAACTAGGGCGGCAAGAGGGAACAAAACACTGCATAAGGCCGAGCCTTCCACCCTTTACCAAGTATATAGATGAATTAATTAAATAAGATATATTGTGATATACCAACAAGTAAACATGTTCCAACAAGGAACAACATCTCCATGTTCCAACAAGGAACAAACTTCATATTCACCGCAACTAACAACGCTATAAGAGGGCTGAGCAAAGCGGAACATAGCCAAACAACGGTTTGCTAGGAAGGTTGAAAAGGTTAGAGGCTGACATGGCAACATGGGAGGCATGATATAGCGTGGTAGGCATCGAGCATAGGCATAGCAAAAGAGCGAGCAACTAGCAAGCAAAGATAGAAGTGATTTCGAGGGTATGGTCATCTTGCCTGAAATCCCGCAAGGAAGAACAAGTCCATGAAGAAGACAAACGGACGTAGTCGAACGAATCCTCACAACTCCGGAAGGAAACCGAAGCTAACGAGAGAAGCAACCCGGAAAGAAGCAAACAACATGGTAAACACACAAGCATAAACATGTCATGATGCGCAAACAAGTATGATGCATGTCCGGTTTAATGAGGCATGGCATGGCAATATGCACAAACAACACTACAAGTTAAGTGGAGCTAATATGCAACGGGTTGCATATTGACAAAACACCACATCACTTATTTAGTTCTCTCCCGATTAGGTACTCAACAATATTAAATGTTGTTAAACATGGCAAGAGGTGAGGCATAAGTAAACTAACTATTTAGGCAAATTTAAATGAGGCCGGAAATAACAAACAACAATTCCGGAAATCCCCATAAGCATTTAGCAATTTAATTCAACAACAATTTTAAACATTTTAATTGTTGTTATCATGATGCGGATGACATGTGCAAGTTTTAAGCAATTTTTCTGAAAATGTTGACATGAGCATGATGAAGCATTTGTCGTCATGGCAGAAACAAAAAAGGGTGCCACGGCAACGACAACGGAAATGGTGCCACGGCAACATTCCGATTCCGATAACTCGATTGAGATGTCGGTGCAAAAGAAAGCGTGCGGATGTGCGGAACATGCTAGAAATGGTGGGGTGCTCCCGACTACCGGGTTCCCACGGGTTAGTGGCATGGAAACGAGGAGGAACTTGCAAGGGCAAACGGGCACGGTGCAAACATAGGGTGCATCTCATACAACACATGCATTCGGTCCACGGGTGATCATCTCGACGGTATACCTTCGAAGCGTGCATTTTCGAAGCGAATCGGTTCGGAGGGGAAGTAGTCGTTCTCGCGATGGTAGTTGTTCAGGGTCTTGGCGGGTCGTCGTGTAGCCGTACATGTTCGTCGTGGTACACGGTTCGTAGACGTTCGAGTCATCGGTAGAGGTACTTGGTGTCCGGTGCGGTACTTGGCGAATCCAAGACGTAGAGGTACACTTGTTGAAGCGGAACTTGACGAAATCCATCTGGAGGTAGCCATCCGTGGTCGTGCTCATGTTGACGTGCAACACAATGGTCTCGAGGATCGTAGTCGAACTTGGCGGTCCAAAACGTTCATCGGTAGTGGAACTTGGCGGTCTCGACGGTCGTCGTGGTACTTGTCGAAAGAAAACCACCGAGGCAGTCTTGTGTCCCTGGACTCAGTGGCCTTGGCAACGACAAAAGGGGCAGCACAGAGGAGGCAGGGGCGCGGGAACGAGGGTCCGGCGCGGGGCTGCCTGGATCTCGCCGGAGTTGTGGTCAGAGGCGGGCGGCGCGGCTGTAGCTTGCAGAGGAGGTCGAGGCAGGGGGCGCCGGAGTTGGCCTCCAGTGGTGGCGCGGGAAGCCGTGGAGCGGCGTCCTGGAGAGGCAACGGCGGGGAGATGGCGGAGGGGCTTGGAGCCGCGGGGACGGCTTGCGGAAGCTCCAGCGAGGGCACCGGTGGTCATGGACGGGCGAAGCGACGACGAGGAGGTCGGGGAAGGTCCGGGCGCGGCGTCGGCGAGAGGGTGCAGCAGCTGCTGCTGCTGCCGGCGGCGAGGTCGAGGAACGGAGGGGCCACGGGGTGGCTGCGCGCCTGGTCGCAGCGACCGGAGGGGCGACGAGGAGGAGGTAGGGCGCGGCGCTCCAGGGCCGCCGGAGTTGGCCAGGCATGGCGACGCGGCTGGACGACGGGGTCGGACGAGGAAGGGAGGTCGAGCAGGGCGAGACAGAGCACTGCGGGGCTCGCGGGGCCGCTGGGTGGCGATGGGGATGCGGGGGGAGAAGAGAGGCTGCGAGGGAGATGCGGGAGGAGCGTGGGATCGAGCGCTGGGCTCTCCCTGTCGATGCGGTGTGTGGCGGCGGGCAGTGACCGAGAGGGAGAGAGATGGATCGAGGGGAGGCTGGGCTAGGGGCCTAGGGTTTAGGCGCTGCTGGGCCTTGGGCCGGCTTAGGAGGCCGTGGAGGAGCCTTGGGTCAAATGGGCTGCAGAAGCGGCCCTCTCTCTCTCTCTCTTATATTTTCTTAGCGAAAACAATTAAAGAGAAGAAAAGAAAGAGAGGGTTAGGGAAAATATTTGCGCATGGGGATAATCTTCCCGGACTCACAAAAATGTGAGGAATTTGACAAAAATAGACTGAGGATTTTTAGAGAATGTAAAATCCACACATTTTGAATTTAACTCGACATGTTTGAATTTCGAAACCCATTCGAATGAACTCCAAATGGGTTGAAATTATAGGAGATGGCCCTACACACTAGATGTGATTTATGGGCTGATTTGGAAAATTTGTGGATAAAGTAAAATTGCAACTCAATTTTACTAAAAGGCACCAAAGGAAGAAAATAAGTTGAGTTGGATAAAATGAAATTTGAAGAACCGCAAAATGTGTTATGGAATGGTTTAATATAGCTCCTAAATATTGGGAGGATATGTTATAAAGAGAATCACCATTGTGAATATCCTCGATTTAAATAGATCAAAAGATCTATGCAAATTATTTAGGTGAGTTTTAAAACGGGTTGCATAATGACATGATGCAATGCACAAGAACCAAAATGAACGCAAAGAACCAAACAAAACACACGACGAAACCCGGAAACCCTGGAAGGAAACTGAAGCTCGGTCTTGGGGCGTTACAACACTCCACCACTACGAGAGGATCTCGTCCCGAGATCTAGGATGGCACCGGAGGGAAAACGGGGGAGGAATAGGTAAAACAAAGTTGCTTCTTTGACGAACGAGTGAAACCACGAACCTTGAGAGGTTGAGCAAATTGAAAGAAAGAATACAATGGAATGAACGAGATTGCGAACAGTCCGTTAGAAAAGAGGAACACGGAACATTACGGGAACTTGAAGGTTGCAAAGACATGAATCAAGAGTTTAAAGGACAAGATAGAATTCGAAACCACTCCGGTTGAAACGAGATAAGAATGAACAAGAATGATATAATTTTGGCAGCACTCCGACTGAAAAATGGAAGGAATTAGAATTATGAACTTGGCAAAATGAAAGCACCTGGATGAGACTCCGGTTAAAAGAGGAACGATAGACACAACACTCCGGTTAAATCGATAAGCAAGGAAAAGGACATGGTCTTGACAAAACAAGATGATGGGTCGAAGAGAGCAACATCACAATGCCTCTGGAAGAAAAATTGAAGATAGATCATTGGAATAAAGGAATGGAGAAGAAAATGACAACTTCTATCACAAATGAGTTTGGAAAGCACCCATAAAAAGAAGGATAGAACGGAGTTGTTGCAAAATGAACAACGAAAAGCACAAGCTTGTTGTGGGCTTATGGCAAACATCTCAAAATTATGAGGTGAGTTTCTTCCACCAACGGAAACAAATGATTGGATTTATATCAACAAGGAGACGAGAAACTTATTTCACCGAGAGGACAAATGAAGAACTTGGGTCATTTATAAGCACCATAATTAGCAACAATCCTTAGGGAAAGCTTTAGGTGAAATATAGCCTAAGATAACTCCAATGAAGAGATTGATGGATTTAAAATACCTCATTCTTGACAACATGTGAATCATGAAGCATGAAGGAAAATTGTCAAGAATGACATAACACCATCTCAAGAGATAAGGTAGAAAGAATTGCACTTCGGAATGCAAGATGAAGAATACTTGAGCTCCTCAAAACAAAACATGTGTTGAACACCATGCTTATTTTAGAGTATAGCTTGGCGGATCTTAACTCCGAGAGAAAAATCTTGAAGAACAATTGAAGAATGAAAAGAATCCTTGACGGACCATCATGTAGAGCCTCCATGAAGAACTCCGGTAAGAAAAGGATGATAAAAGAAAGAGAAGTTGCAAATACAAGGTGAAACCTTGCAGTGATAAGATGAAGCTTTGAAATGATATAACCGAGAAAACTTGGAACTCCGGAAAGAAAGATGAACAAATGAAATAAAGAATTTTGATGAACCTCCGAAATAAGGAATTCAATTTACTCGATGAAACAAGAATAAGAATTACATTATGCTCATCCTTCACCAATTGAATTGATGACAAGCAGTGGATTTGTCATACTACTTATTCTCGTAGAAAGGATTAAGATAGATATAGCGTAAACTTGGGAAGGTCTTCAACGAACCACCGATAGGATTGGAAAGAACGAATGAATCTATATGACAACGAAGGAAGTGAAATCTTGAACGAACCACCATAAGAATTGAAAATGAAAGTAGCAAAGGCACAATTCACCGTGAAGAATTGGAAAACGAATAAAGATGCTTGACAGAATTTAGATACATTAGAACGAAGAGATCATGAACTGATTAGAGGATATTTCGACGATGCACCGGTGAGATTTGGAAAACAAGAGTTGAACGCTTGAATGAATAATTCTGAGATGATGGGCTCCGGAGAATCAAACTGAAAAGACTCCTGAAATGCTCCGGGTGGGTTAAAATAATTCTCACAATCGAAAATAATTATGAGAGGATGGCATCAAGCTAGAACCATGAATCTTGAAGAGAATGGAGCAAGATTTAGGAGAAATCCTTCTTCAGTCTTCAAATGTTGAGAATGACGATGAGAAACACCACCATGAATTGTTGAGGCACTCCGGAATGAAAAATTAGAAAGGTTGAACCAACGATGAAAATAATTTGAAAGATCTTGGAGAAAGACATATGACTGATGACAATTCATTCTTACGTCAAACTTTGCAATGAATTTGGGAATAGCTCCAAGAAAATTAAAAGAGTCAGGTAAGATCCTGGAAAAAGACCTGTGGGTTAGGGCCCACTCAAAAGAAACACCATTGAACGATTTAAAGAGAGATTGCACCGGTTGATTTAAATGGCTTGAATGAGATAACAATCTTGAAATAGTTTGAACGGATTAACAATGGAAACACGAATCTTCAGAGATATCTTCAACACTCCGGAACAAATGAATAGCGAGAGGTGAATGATTAATTGGTGCATCGAAATGGGAAAGCATTTGAAACGAGGAAGGGAATATGATCAACACCGAAAACTTGAATTAAATCCACCGGAGAAGAAACAACAAAGAAGGATGATGAACTTGAAATTGTTGAGCATCTTCATGGGAAATCACCGGATAAGAACATTGAAAGAAAAGAATGAAGATACTTTCCACAAATAAAAAGATACATGATTAAGAAATCTGAGTCCTTGAAGAAAAAGGGTGGGAGGGCGGGAAAACAAAACAACTTGGGATGGATGAAACAAACACCGTTGAGAAAACTTAGAATTGATCTTGCAAACGTTGAAATGATCGGATCCACTTGAAGAGAAGCACGCCGGTTGGGAAAAGAATTAACATGACGACCTCGATGATCAAGAAGGATTAGTATTCACATAGAAATATGAGAACACCGTTTAGAATAAGGTATGGAATCAACACTTGGCATTGAAGCAACTCGAATACCACAAAAACAAAACAAAAACAAAGGATTTGGCTTGCAGAATAAACCGGAAACAAACATATGATAGATCCCGTATCGTATCATGTGTGTGTTGGAAAGATATCTTACGAGATACTTGAATTCCCACCTATAAACTCCCGAAACTTTCTGGTTATGCAATCAGGTGTTGGGGATACAGGGGACACAAAATATATCACCCAAACTAACAATACCTAGATCTAGCTGTATCCATCCTTCAACACATAACCAAGAAACCTTCGGAAATCGTTTACCTCAACCTTCGAAAAGCATCTGTTATACGAGTCATGGCAATACTCTCGAGCTCGCCCCAGTACTGGGTTATCGAGGTTATCTCACCAACAACTGCATAAAAGAGATTTTCGATGTCGGCAAAACTCAGGTATTCCAGAACTGCAACGATAAAATTGTGACGACAACACCTCGGAGCTCAACTCCCCGGGACACTGCCACAACCCCTAAATGACAGGAGGCACCAATAACAATGTTCTCGTCACAAAACCATCGGAACGATTCCAAGATACCCGCGTGATCCTAAAAAAAATTTAGTGAAATTTGAGAAGAGAAAGAGTCAAAACTCTACGCCAGATGCCTCACCAGAGCGATTTAAGGACCGAGGAGTAAAAGAATCATACTCTCGATATATAGAATCCTAAGACTCAAAACATTTTTTCTAGACTCAACAAAGTCAGCGATTCAATCAAGCAGGGGCTCCTAAGTCGGGTTGGCTCGATTACCAACTTGTAACGCCTCGATGCGGCTATATCTCCCACGTGTCGGGCACGACTTAGAGGCATAACCGCATTGAAAGCAATGTCGCAAGTGTGGTAATCTTCACACAACCCATGTAATACATAAGGGAAAGAGATACATAGATGGCTTACAATCGCCACTTCACACAATACATGAGTAAAGCATTACATCATATAGATACAATCAAGGTCCGACTACGGAACCAAAATAAAAGAAGACTACCCCAAATGCTACACAGATCCCTGATCGTCCCAACTGGGCTCCACTACTGATCAATTGAAACGAAACAACACAATGAACAAGATCTTCATCGAGCTCCTCCTTGAGCTCAAAAGGCCACCTGCACGGTTTCATCGGCACCGCAAACTGGTTTTGAAGTATCTGTGAGTCACGGGACTCAGCAATCTCACACCATGAGATCAAGACTATTTAAGCTTAAAGGTAGGAAAGGGTAGTGAGGTGGAGCTGCAGCAAGCGACTAGCATATATGGTGGCTACCACGCAAAAGAGAGCGAGAAGAGGAGGCAAAGAACGGTCGTGAAGCTAGTAGCGATCAAGAAGTGATCCTGAAACTACTTACGCCAAACATAACTCCAACACCGTGTTCACTTCCCGGACTCAGCCGAGAAGAGACCATCACGGTTACACACGCGGTTGGTGTATTTTAATTAAGATCAACTTCGAGTTTTCTACAACCGGACATTAAAAAATTCCCATCTGCCTCATAACCGCGGGCACGGCTTTCGAAAGATAATACCCTGCAGGGGTGTCCCAACTTAGCCCATTATAAGCTCTCATAGTCAACGAAGGATATTCATTCTACCGGGAAGACCCGATCAGTCTCGGAATCCCGGACTACAAGACATTTCGACATGCCGACAAATCCCGATAGGAGTCGCACGTACCTCGTTCTCAGGGCACACCGGATAAGTCAAGCTACGAGTAAAACCAAGCCTCGAGTTTCCCCGTGGTGGCCCCGCAGGCTGCTCGGTTCGGATCAACACTCGGAGGAGCACTGGCCCGGGGGGGGGGGGGCTAAAATAAAGATGACCCTTGAGTCTGCAGAACCCAAGGGAAGGGGTATATGTGGTAGGTAGTCAAATGGTAAAACCAAGGTTCGGCCTTGCTGGAGGAGTCTTATTCAAAGCGAACTGTCAAGGGGGTCCCATAAATCACCCAACCGTGCAAGGAACGCAAAAATCCGGGAACATAATACCGATATGACGGAAACTAGGGCGGCAAGAGTGGAACAAAACACCAGGCATAAGGCCGAGCCTTCCACCCTTTACCAAGTATATAGATGCATTAATTAAATAAGATATATTGTGATATCCCAACAAGTAAACATGTTCCAACAAGGAACAACATCTCCATGTTCCAAGAAGGAACAAACTTCATCTTCACCTGCAACTAACAACGCTATAAGAGGGGCTGAGCAAAGCGGTAACATAGCCAAACAACGGTTTGCTAGGAAGGTTGAAAAAGGTTAGAGGCTGACATGGCAACATGGGAGGCATGATATAGCACGTGGTAGGCATCGTAGCATAGGCATAGCAAAAGAGCGAGCAACTAGCAAGCAAAGATAGAAGTGATTCGAGGGTATGGTCATCTTGCCTGAAATCCCGCAAGGAAGAAGAACAAGTCCATGAAGAAGACAAACGGACGTAGTCGAAGGAATCCTCACAACTCTGGAAGGAAACCGAAGCTAACGAGAGAAGCAACCCGGAAAGAAGCAAACAACATGGTAAACACACAAGCATAAACATGTCATGATGCACAAACAAGTATGATGCATGTCCGGTTTAATGAGGCATGGCATGGCAATATGCACAAACAACACTACAAGTTAAGTGGAGCTCAATATGCAACGGGTTGCATATTGACAAAACACCACATCACTTATTTAGTTCTCTCCCGATTAGGTACTCAACAATATTAAATGTTGTTAAACATGGCAAGAGGTGAGGCATAAGTAAACTAACTATTTAGGCAAATTTATATGAGGCCGGAAATAACAAACAACAATTCCGGAAATCCCCATATGCATTTAGCAATTTAATGCAACAACAAGTTTAAACATTTTAATTGTTGTTATCATGATGCGGATGACATGTGCAAGTTTTAAGCAATTTTTATGAAAATGTTGACATGAGCATGATGAAGCATTTGTCGTCATGGCGGAAACGAAAAAGGGTGCCACGGCAACGACAACGGAAATGGTGCCACGGCAACATTCCGATTCCGATAACTCGATTGAGATGTCGGTGCAAAAGAAAGCGTGCAGATGTGCGGAACATGCTAGAAATGGTGGGGTGCTCCCGACTACCGGGTTCCCACGGGTTAGTGGCATGGAAACGAGGAGGAACTTGCAAGGGCAAACGGGCACGGTACAAACATAGGGTGCATCTCATACAACACATGCATTCGGTCCACGGGTGATCATCTCGATGGTATACCTTCGAAGCGTGCATTTTCGAAGCGAATCGGTTCGGAGGGGAAGTAGTCGTTCTCGCGATGGTAGTTGTTCAGGGTCTTGGCGGGTCGTCGTGTAGCCGTACATGTTCGTCGTGGTACACGGTTCGTAGACGTTCGAGTCATCGGTAGAGGTACTTGGTGTCGGGTGCGGTACTTGGCGAATCCAAGACGTAGAGGTACACTTGTTGAAGTGGAACTTGACGAAATCCATCTGGAGGTAGCCATCCGTGGTCGTGCTCATGTTGACGTGCAACACAATGGTCTCGAGGATCGTAGTCGAACTTGGCGGTCCAAAACGTTCATCGGTAGTGGAACTTGGCGGTCTCGATGGTCGTCGTGGTACTTGTCGAAATAAAACCACCGAGGCGGTCTTGTGTCCCTGGACTCAGTGGCCTTGGCAACGACAAAAGGGGCAGCACAGAGGAGGCAGAGGCGCGGGAACGAGGGTCCGGCGCGGGGCTGCCTGGATCTCGCCGGAGTCGTGGTCAGAGGCGGGCGGCGCGGCTGTAGCTTGCAGAGGAGGTCGAGGCAGGGGGCGCCGGAGTTGGCCTCCATTGGTGGCGCGGGAAGCCAGGAGCGGCGTCCTGGAGAGGCAACGGCGGGGAGATGGCGGAGGGGCTTGGAGCCGCGGGGACGGCTTGCGGAAGCTCCGGCGAGGGCACCGGTGGTCACGGACGGGCGAAGCGACGACGAGGAGGTCGTGGAAGGTCCGGGCGCGGCATCGGCGAGAGGGTGCAGCAGCTGCTGCTGCTGCCGGCGGCGAGGTCGAGGAACGGAGGGGCCACGGGGTGGCTGCGCGCCTGGTCGCAGCGACCGGAGGGGCGACGAAAAGGAGGTAGGGCGCGGCGCTGCAGGGCCGCCGGAGTTGGCCAGGCATGGCGACGCGGCTGGACGACGGGGTCGGACGAGGAAGGGAGGTCGAGCAGGGTGAGACAGAGCACTGCGGGGCTCGCTGGGCCGCTGGGTGGCGATGGGGACGTGGGGGGAGAAGAGAGGCTGCGAGGGAGATGCGGGAGGAGCGTGGGATCGAGCGCTGGGCTCTCCCTGTCGATGCGGTGTTTGGCGGCGGGAAGGGACCGAGAGGGAGAGAGATGGATCGAGGGGAGGCTGGGCTAGGGGCCTAGGGTTTAGGCGCTGCTGGGCCTTGGGCCGGCTTAGGGAGGCCGGTGGAGGAGCCTTGGGTCAAATGGGCTGCAGGGAAGCGGCCCTCTTCTCTCTCTCTCTTATATTTTCTTAGCACAAAACAATTAAAGAGAAGAAAAGAAAGAGAGGGTTAGGGAAAAGATTTGCGCATGGGGATAATATTCCCGGACTCGCAAAAATGTGAGGAATTTGACAAAAATAGACTGAGGATTTTTAGAGAATGTAAAATCCACACATGTTGAATTTAACTCGACATGTTTGATTTCAAACCCATTCAATGAACTCCAAATGGGTTGAAATTATAGGAGATGGCCCTACACACTAGATGTGATTTATGGGCTGATTTGGAACATTTGTGGATAAAGTAAAATTGCAACTCAATTTTACTAAAAAGGCACCAAAGGAAGAAAAGAAGTTGAGTTGGATAAAAAGGAAATTTGAAGAACCGCGCAAATGTGTTATGGAATGGTTTAATATAGCTCCCTAAATATTGGGAGGATATGTTATAAAGAGAATCACCATTGTGAATATCCCTCGATTTAAATAGATCAAAAGCTCTATGCAAATTATTTAGGTGAGTTTTTAAAACGGGTTGCATAATGACATGATGCAATGCACAAGAACCAAAAATGAATGCAAAGAACCAAACAAAACACACGACGAAACCCGGAAACCCTGGAAGGCAACTGAAGCTCCGGTCTTGGGGCGTTACACATACGCTTCATCTTTTTAATATCTTTCGTGGGAATGATGGTAAGGAAAATTGTGCTCAAGTGCTAGAGGAAGAAATCTATAAAATGTTTTGCACTAAATCTTTGAATGATGAGCATGATTGCAATGTTGTTAGTATGAATTCTTTGAATACCCATGATGCTAATGATATGCAAAGCCACAAGCTTGGGGCACTACAAAAAAAATACACTTCCATGATGATACGTGTTTGTCACAGTAGGTCGCGTTTTTTGTCATGCATGTACATCCATGACGATTTTATGACAGAATCAAGATAGTCATACCTGTGCTGTCGTAGAAGTGTTCCATGATATTACCAAAATTATCATGACGAAAGTGTCCACTTCCATGACGATAAATCGCGTGTCACAGAAGTTCTTTCGTCAAGGGTGACCGACACGTGGCATCCACCGTAACGGAACGCCGTTAAGCTATCGGGTCAGGTTTTTGATCCGATAACCCGTTAACAGCCCCGACCAATGGGGATTTTCCATGTGTAAAATCATCATTGGCTGGAGGAAACACGTGTCGGCTCATCATTGGGACAGATGTCATCACTCATTGGACAGAAGGCGCCTATGATACGTCGACACGTGGCACGGCCCAATAGTGACCCATTCCTGTGAAAAGGCCGGCCCGTTTGACTTGGTCAAAAGGTGGCCGGACGGCCCATGGAAAGCCTGTTAGCGGCCTGTTCGCATATAGCCCATTTACAACCCGCTAACCCAAGGCCCGTTACGCCCTATCCGAATTAGGCCCAGTAGCGTCATCTGGGCCATCCAATATGATTCCAGCCCGTTTTCACTTCTGGCCCATGTATGGCCCATGACGTCTTTCGGCCCATATGAGGCCCTTTGTAACTCTTGGCCCATTAACGCCCACGGTGAAACGGCCCGTATGAACAAAGGTATCACTTTACACCCATTAACGACCGTGGTGAAACCGGCATGTAATGAACAGTGTATCACTTTATACCCATTAACGCCCGTTATTTCGCTAATGCTTCAGCCCATGTTATCTTTCGCCTTCTAAGAGCCCATTTATTCTTGGGCTCATTTCATCTTCGCTTACTTATGGCCCGTTCTCGCATTTTCTCGCTTGGGCCAAATTCATCCCGTGGTTACTGCCAGCCCATTTGTGGTCCGTTAATCGCTGGGCGTTTATAGCGCCATCAAATCGACCTATTAAGGATGGCCCGTTATGGTCGGCCCATGAACGGATGATTCCAATTCTAGCCCGTTTACGGCCATAATGCGGCCTATTATTAGCCCATGTTTGGCCAATCGGTCATACGGCCCGTATAAGGCCCATTGATGATACGGCCCGTAGAAGGCCCATTATTTCTACGGCCCGTAGAAGGCCCATTGTTTCTACGGCCCGTAGAAAGCCCATCGCTTTACTGCCCGTAGAAGGCCCATCGCTTTCTCGGCCCATAGGAGGCCCAAGGTCACTACAAATAAATATTAGCCCATGTTTATTGTGGCCTAGTTTTAAAAAATAGGTTATTGCAGCCACTAGCAAACCGCGGAAAAAGAACTGCAATGACTACAAGCAAACGAATAAACAAGACAACAAGGAAATAAATAAGAAAGCAACTTACGCTAGGCTATCACGGCTATCACACATATTACATCCACTGGGCATCAAAGTTCGCCACCAGAGCAGATAAACGCGCCGACAAAAGAATATACAAAACTGAGAGCACTTCAGAAGGCACTAGGCCTGGCTAGGTCGGCCCCCCCAAACAGCCAAAGAAGCTGAGTAGACCTCAGTTGTGTCAACGATAGATGCATTAACACTAGATTTATGGCATGATGGTGCGCACAGCAGTCCTCTGACATCTTCATTGCATCTTTGACTTCAAGTCGGAGCTGAGCTGAAGTAAGCCTTTCCACTTTAAGTTGAGACCAAGAAGTCGAATCGATTGAGGCAGCGATCGCATGAGGTTGTCTCACACCTGCCGGTGAGTAGCTTCAACTCACTGTCTTCATCAAGACAGGACCTTGGGGTCATCTCGCTGTCCTCAAGATGGTTTGGCTCACTATCTTCCCTAAAGTTCTGCCTGGCGAAAGAGATACGACTCTGAAAGAGAAACAAGGAGACACGTAATGTGGTTTCACAACTAGATAAGCAAATAAATGGATCTGTTTCAGATAAGGAACATGTTTTTACAACTACAATTTGAAATTGGTAGTTGTTGCAAACATCCCATCAGATGTAAACAACAAAGCAAACAACAGTGGAGGAAATGATGCCTATCCAAATCTATACTAGAACAAAGTTTGAAGGCTTGAGAAGGATGGACTTACATTACATGTTAACACGGGTGATACGTCTCCAACGTATCTATAATTTTTGATTGTCCCATGCTATTATATTACCTATTTTGAATGATTATGGGCTTTATTATACACTTTTATATTACTTTTGGGACTAACCTATAAAACGGAGGCCCAGCCCATATTGCTGTTTTATTGCCTGTTTCAGTATTTCGAAGAAACGAATATCAAACGGAGTCCAAACGGAATGAAACCTTCGGCAGCGTGATTTTTTTGGAAGAATATGATCCTGGAGACTTGGAGTTCACGTCAGAAGATCCTCGAGGAGGCCAGGAGATAGGGGGCACGCCCCCCTACTAGGCGCGCCCCCCTATCTCGTGGGCCCCTCGAGCACCTCCTGACCGACTTCTTTCGCCTATATAGTCCCACGTACCTTAAAAACATCCACGGAGAAGATAGATCGGGAGTTCCGCCGCCGCAAGCCTCTGTAGCCACCAAAAACCTCTCAGGAGCCCGTTCCGGCACCCTGCCAGAGGGGGAACCCCACCGGTGGCCATCTTCATCATCCCAGCGCTCTCCATGACGAGGAGGGAGTAGTTCACCCTCGGGGCTGAGGGTATGTACCAGTAGCTATGTCTTTGATCTCTCTCTCTCTCTCTCTCTCTCTCTCTCTCTCTCTCGTGTTCTCTCTATGGCACGATCTTGATGTATCACGAGCTTTGCTATTATAGTTGGATCTTATGATGTTTCTCCCCCCTCTACTCTCTTGTAATGGATTGAGTTTTCCTCTTGAAGTTATCTTATCGGACTGAGTCTTTAATGATTTGAGAACACTTGATGTATGTCTTGCCGTGATTATCTGTGGTGACAATGGGATATCATGTGCCACTTGATGTATGTTTTGGTGACCAACTTGCGGGTTCCGCCCATGAACCTATGCATAGGGGTTGCCACACGTTTTCGTATTGACTCTCCGGTATAAACTTTGGGGCACTCTTTGAAGTACTTTGTGTTGGTTGAATAGATGAATCTGAGATTGTGTGATGCATATCGTATAATCATGCCCACGGATACTTGAGGTGACAATGGAGTATCTAGGTGACATTAGGGTTTCGGTTGATTTGTGTCTGAAGGTGTTATTCTAGTATGAACTCTATGATGGATTGAGCGGAAAGAATAGCTTTATGTTATTTTACTACGAACTCTTGAATAGATAGAACAGAAAGGATAACTTTGAGGTGGTTTCATACCCTACCATAATCTCTTTGTTTGTTCTCCGCTATTAGTGGCTTTGGAGTGACTCTTTGTTGCATGTTGAGGGATTGTTATATGATCTATCTATGTTATTTTTGTCGAGAGAACTTGCACTAGTGAAAGTATGAACCTTAGGCCTTGTTTCCTACCATTGCAATACCTTTTACGCTCACTTTTATCACTAGTTACCTTGCTGTTTTTATTATTTCAGATTACAAAAACCTTTATCTACTATCCATATTGCACTTGTATCACCATCTCTTCGCCGAGCTAGTGCACCTATACAATTTGCCATTGTATTGGGTGTGTTGGGGACACAAGAGACTCTTTGTTATTTGGTTGCAGGGTTGTTTGAGAGAGACCATCTTCATCCTACGCCTCCTACGGATTGATAAACCTGAGGTCATCCACTGGAGGGAAATTTGCTACTGTTCCTACAAACCTGTGCACTTGCAGGCCCAACAACGTCTACAAGAAGAAGGTTGTGTAGTAGACATCAAGCTATTTTCTGGCGCCGTTGCCGGGGAGGTGAGTTCTTGAAGGTATATCTTTAGATCTTGCAATCGGATCTTTTTGTTTCTTGTTTTATCACTAGTTTAGTTTATAAAAGAAAACTACAAAAAAATGGAGTTAAGTTTGTCTCATACACTTCGTCTTTTTAATATCTTTCGTGAGTATGATGAAAAGGAAAATTGTGCTCAAGTGCTAGAAGAAGAATTACATAGAATGCTTGGCATGAAGTATGTGAATGATGAGCATGATTGCAATGTTGTTAGTATGAATTCCTTGAATATCCATGATGCTAATGATATGCAAAGCCACAAGCTTGGGGAAGCTAGGTTTGATGAAGATGATATTGTTTGTCCCCCAAGTTTTGATGAGCAAATTTATTTTGATGATAGCATGCCTCCTATTTATGATGATTATATTGATGAAAGTGGGTTTGGAAGAGTGTCAACTTTAGGAAGTAGTGATCCCACTATTTTGGAGGATGTTGAATCTTATTGTGATGAACATGAAAGTGGATTTGGAAGAGTGTCAACTTTATTTAGTGATGATTCCACTATTTTGGAAGAGGTTCCAATTGATTATGAGAACAAAGTTGCTATCTATGATGATTATTGTGATGACTTGTATGCTATTAAGAATAATGATAACCATGAAACTTGTCATCATGATTTTAGTTTTCAATTGGATTATGCCTCACATGATAATTATTTTGTTGAGTTTGCTCCCACTATTATTCATGAGAATAAATTTTCTTATGTGCAGAGTAGTAAAATTTCTATGGAAGTAGATCATGAACAATGCTTTAGGTGCTGGTTATATTGTTGAATTCATTCATGATGCTACTGAAAATTATTATGAGAGAGGAACATATGCTTGTAGGAATTGCAATAATATCAAGTTTCCTCTCTATGTGTTGAAAATTTTGAAGCTATGCTTGTTTTGCCTTCCTATGCTAGTTGATTATTGTTCCCATAAGTTGTTTGCTCACAAAATCCCTATGCATAGGAAGTGGGTTAGACTTAAATGTGCTATTCATATGCTTCATGATGCTCCCGTTATGTTTCAATTCTTATCTTTTATGTGAGCATCATTGCCATCATCATGCCTAGCTAAAAAGGCATTAAAGAAAAGCGCTTGTTGGGAGACAACCCAATATTTATCCTTACTGTTTTTGTGTGTCCACATGATTATTCTACTGTAGTAATCATGTTTTGTAGCTTTTGTTTCAATAAAGTGCCAAGTAGAACCTTTGGGAAGACTTGGGTGAAGTCTATATGATCTTGCTGTAAAAAACAGAAACATTAGAGCTCACGAGATTAGCTGCCATTTTTTTACTGGAGAGTGATTTTAGGTTGATTCTTTTTGAAGATGATTGATAGACAAATTCCTCAGGCCAGAAATTTATTTCAGAATTTTTTGAGTTCCAGAAGTATACGTTTGATACAGATTACTACAGACTGTTCTGTTTTTGACAGATTCTGTTTTCATTGTGTTGTTTGCTTATTTTGATGCATCTATGGCTAGTATGTAATGGTATGAACCATATAGAAGTTAGAATACAGCATATATTACACCAATATGAATTTAGAATGAGTTCATTACAGTACCTAAGTGGTGGTTTTATTTTCTTATACTAACGGAGCTTACGAGTTTTGTTTTGAGTTTTGTGTGGTTGAAGTTTTCAAGTTTTGGGTAAAGATTCGATGGACTATGGAATAAGGAGTGGCAAGAGCCTAAGCTTTGGTATGCCCAAGGCACCCCAAGGTAATATTCAAGGACAACCAAGAGCCTAAGCTTGGGGATGCGCCGGAAGGCATCCCCTCTTTCGTCTTCGTTCATCAGTAACTTCACTTGGAGCTATATTTTTATTCGCCACATGATATGTGTTTTGCTTGGAGCGTCATTTTCTTTTGTTAGTATTTGCTTGCTGTTATTTAGATTAATGTTTTGCATCTTTATTTTCAATAAAAATGTCATGGATAGCCTTTACCATGCTTATTTTGCTAATATACATGTTGCTGTTTGAAAACAGAAAGTTTACCGCTGTTGCAAAAATTCCCAAGAAAATTCAGAGAATGGTATAATGTTGAATCTTTTTGAATATTTAGCTCTGATAAATCTTCTACAGCATAGTATTTTTCTTATAATTTTTGGAGTTAGGTAAGTATTGATACTCTTGCATTCTTTACAGACTATACTGTTTTGGCAGATTGCTGTTATGTTTGCATTGTTTGCATATGTTTGCTTGTTTAATGATTCTATTTGAGGATAGGAGTATTAAATATGCAGAGGCATTTAGTATGAAATGTTTAATTATAATTTTAGTGGTATCTTACAGTAGGAAATGATAAGGTTTTGCATTGTTTTATACTAACCTATCTCACTAGTTCTTGTTGAGTTTGGTGTGGATGAAGCTTTTGATAAAAAGAGGAACCATGATATGAGAGGAATTAAGGAGACACAAAAGTTCAAGCTTGGGGATGCCCAAGGCACCCCAAGATAATATTTCAAGAAGTCTCAAGCATCTAAGCTTGGGGGTGCCCCGGTAGGCATCCCACCTTTCTTCTTCAACAACTATCGGTTAGTATCGGTTGAGCATAAGTTTTTTGCTTCTTCACATGAGTTGTGCTATCCTTGCAATATCATTTTATTTTGCTTTGCTTGCTGTTTGAATAAAATACCAAGATCTGAAATTCTTAAATGAGAGAGAGTCTTCACATAGTTACACAATTATTTAGCTACTCATTGATCTTCACTTATATCTTGTTGGAGTAGTTTGTCGTTTGCTTTAGTGCTTCACTTATATCTTTTAGAGCACAACGGTGGTTTTATTTTGTAGAAATTAATGAACTCTTATGATTCACTTATATTATTTTGAGAGTCTTAAACAGCATGGTAACTTTAATGAAAACTATCATAGGAAGTGAATTGGATGCTATGATCAATTTGATACTTGATAATTGTTTTGAGATATGGAGGTAGTGATATTAAAGTCATTCTAGTTGGGTGCTTATGAATTTAAAGAATGCTTGTGTTGAAGTTAGCAAGTCCCGTAGCATGCATGTATGGTTAAAGTTGTGTAACAAATTTGAAACATGAAGTGTACCTGGCTTGTGCATCCTTATGAGTGGCGGTCGGGGACGAGCGATGGTCTTTTCCAACCAATCTATCCCCCCAGGAGCATGCGCGTAGTGCTTGGTTTTTGATGACTTCTAAATTTTTGCAATAAGTATATGAGTTCTTTTGACTAATGTTGAGTCCATGGATTATATGCACTTTTACCTTTCCATCATTGCTAGCCTCTTCGGTACCGTGCATTGCCCTTTCTCACCTCGAGAGTTGGTGCAAACTTCGCCGGTGCATCCAAACCCCGTGATATGATACGCTCTATCACACATAAGCCTCATTATATCTTCCTCAAAACAGCTACCATACCTACCTATTTATGGCATTTCCATAGCCATTCCGAGATATATTGCCATGCAACTTTCCACCGTTCCGTTCATCATCATCATGACATACTTTACTTTTGTCATATTGCCATTGCATGATCATGTAGTTGACATCGTATTTGTGGCAAAGCCACCATACATTAGTTTTCATACATGTCACTCTTGATTCATTGCACCATCCCGATACACCACCGGAGGCATTCATATAGAGTCATATCTTGTTCTAGTTTTGATTTATAATTCATATGTTGTAATCAATGAAAGTGATGATCATCATTATTAGAGCATTGCCCAAAAAGAAAAAAAAGAAAAAAAAAGAAGAAAGGCCAAAAAAAAAGAAAGGCCCCAAAAAAAGAAGAAAAAGAAAAAGAAAAAAAGAAAATAAATAAAAAGGGCAATGTTACTATCTCTTTTCCACACTTGTGCTTCAAAGTAGCACCTTGTTCTTCATGTAGTGAGTCTCATATATTGTGCTTCAAAGTAGCACCATGTTTTTCGTATAGTGAGTCTCATAGGTTGTCTTTTTCATACTAGTGGGAATTTTTCATTATAGAACTTGGCTTGTATATTCCTACAATGGGTTTCCTCAAATGCCCTAGGTCTTCATGAGAAAGCAAGTTGGATGCACACCCACTAGTTTTCTTTTGTTGAGCATTCATTTATAGCTCTAGTGCATCCGTTGCATGGCAATCCCTACTCCTCATGTTAACATAAATTGATGGGCATCTCCATAGCCCATTGATTATCCTCGTCAATGTGAGACTTTCTCCTTTCTGTCTTCTCCACACAACCCCCATCATTATATTCTATTCCACCCATAGTGCTATATCCATGGCTCATGCTCATGTATTGCGTGAAGGTTGAAAAAGTTTGAGATTATTTAAGTATGAAACAATTGCTTGGCTTGTCATCGGGGGTATAGAAGTTGGGAACATCTTTGTGTGACGAAAATGAAGCATAGCCTAACTATATGATTTTGTAGGGATGAACTTTCTTTTGCCATGTTATTTTGAGAAGACATGATTGCTTTGATTAGTATGCTTGAAGTATTACTATTTCTTTTATCAATATGAACTTTTATTTTGAATCATTTGGATCTGAACATTCATGCCACAATAAAGAGAAATACATTGAGAATTATGCTAGGTAGCATTCCACATCAAAAATTCTGTTTTTATCATTTACCTACTCGAGGACGAGTAGGAATTAAGCTTGGGGATGCTTGATACGTCTCCAACGTATCTATAATTTTTGATTGTTCCATGCTATTATATTACCTGTTTTGAATGATTATGGGCTTTATTATACACTTTTATATTACTTTTGGGACTAATCTATTAACCGGAGGCCCAACCCATATTGTTGTTTTATTGCTGTTTGAGATTTCAAGAAAAGGAATATCAAACGAGTCCAAACGAAATGAAACCTTCGGCAGCGTGATTTTTTGGAAGAATATGATCCTGGAGACTTGGAGTTCACGTCAGAAGATCCTCGTGGAGGCCAGGAGATAGACCCCCCCCTACTGGGCGCGCCCCCTGTCTTGTGGGCCCCTCGAGCACCTCCCGACCGACTTCTTTCGCCTATATAGTCCCACGTACCCTAAAAACATCCACAGAGAAGATAGATCGGGAGTTCCGCCGCCGCAAGCCTCTGAGCCACCAAAACCTCTCGGGCCCGTTCGGCACCCGCCGGGGGGGAACCCATCACCGGTGGCCATCTTCATCATCCCGGTGCTCTCCATGACGAGGAGGGAGTAGTTCACCCTCGGGGTTGAGGGTATGTACCAGTAGCTATGTGTTTGATCTCTCTCTCGTGTTCTCTCTATGGCACGATCTTGATGTATCGCGAGCTTTGACATTATAGTTGGATCTTATGAAGTTTCTCCCCCTCTACTCTCTTGTAATGGATTGAGTTTTTCTCTTGAAGTTATCTTATCGGATTTAGTCTTTAATGATTTGAGAACACTTGATATATGTCTAGCCGTGATTATCTGTGGTGACAATGGGATATCATGTGCCACTTGATGTATGTTTTGGTGACCAACTTGCGGGTTCCGCCCATGAACCTATGAATAGGGGTTGGCACACATTTTCGTCTTGACTCTCTGGTAGAAACTTTGGGGCACTCTTTGAAGTACTTTGTGTTGGTTGGATAGATGAATCTGAGATTGTGTGATGCATATCGTATAATCATGCCCACGGATACTTGAGGTGACAATGGAGTATCTAGGTGACATTAGAGTTTTGGTTGATTTGTGTCTTAAGGTGTTATTCTAGTATGAACTCTATGATGGATTGAGAGGAAATAATAGCTTTATGTTATTTTACTACGAACTCTTGAATAGATAGAACAGAAAGGATAACTTTGAGTTGGTTTCGTACCCTACCATAATCTCTTCGTTTGTTCTCCGCTATTAGTGGCTTTGGAGTGACTCTTTGTTGCATGTTGAGGGATTGTTATATGATCTAGCTATGTTATTATTGTTGAGAGAACTTGCACTAGTGAAAGTATGAACCTTAGGCCTTTTTTCCTACCATTGCAATACCGTTTACGCTCACTTTTATCACTAGTCACCTTGCTGTTTTTATTATTTCAGATTACAAAAACCTTTATCTACTATCCATATTGCACTTGTATCACCATCTCTTCGCCGAACGAGTGCGCCCATACAATTTGCCATTGTATTGGGTGTGTTGGGGACACAAGAGACTCTTTGTTATTTGGTTGCAGGGTTGTTTGAGAGAGACCATCTTCATCCTACGCCTCCTACGGATTGATAAACCTTAGGTCATCCACTTGAGGGAAATTTGCTACTGTCCTACAAACCTGTGCACTTGCAGGCCCAACAACGTCTACAAGAAGAAGGTTGTGTAGTAGACATCAACGGGCTGGACAAAGCCCTTCTCCATGTTGATGGAAGGACAATTCAATAAATTCCCCAAAGAAAGTTCTTTATAAGTGTTGCCATTATTCTACATTTTGCAAAGAGTAAATATAGATAAAATAATATTGGAAGAAACAGAGGATAATGAAGCTCAGGTGCAGACTGATGATACATAATCAAATAGCAATTAATAAAGTACAGTGTTAAAAGGAAAAAGGGAGAGGAGTTCTGACAAGAGCAATGCAGAGCCCAATATTGTTTTGAGATCGTATGATCCTTTGAGCAAGGAGATTCATCTGAAATTAGTTTTCATACAAGAGAGAAGGTCAGGCACAAGCAATAATTTAGGAGTTCAAATTTTGAATTGATATCATAGCCAGTACCTGACGCTGGGCTCCCAGCAGATCTAATAGGGGTTTGGCCACTGGAGTAGGGGTAAAGTGTGGTACAGTTGGGCCTGTGTTTTCTATGTCTGCTAATCGAACTGATTTAACAGGTATCACTACCTTTTCCAAATACCTAGTTTGTACTCCTTGAGGATCTTCACTCACCCTCTTCCTTTTGGACATCTATTACGAAAGAACAACATTTGACTGGAAAAACATAGTGTGACGACACATGGAATAGGTACAGAAAATGGATAGGTATGACATATACTCATATATGATGCTGAAACTAAGAAGATGGTGTAACAAAGTAGAAGTAATGCAAGAGGTCAGATGCAAAATATGTGTGACCAATACAACTTTGCAAAGTTAGAGCAAGCACCTTGATGGGTGAATAAGATAGGTCATCCTCCACCATGCCAAGTTTGTTAGCCAGTGGATCGTTCCGCAATATTCCTCTCATGCGCCCATTCTCATATTCATTTTGATAATGTTCAATATCTGACATGCATGAAAACATAAAAACAAGTGAGATTTTCTTTGTAATGCAGAAGTGATTCTAATCCAATACTGCCTCCCTATAAACCCTTTTGTGCTATCTCTGCAATTCTTTTAAGAGATGCCATGCATGCTGTAATTTGTTGTGTGCATTAATATAATGTGGCCTACTACTCAAAATATGAGAGCTCCAGAAGTGATGACACTTCGCAGATGACAGCTTCAACATATAGTAAAGAAGAACAAGTCGACCTGACCTGGCAGATTGAAAATATACTAACGGAGAACAACTCGACATGACCAGTCGACCGCAAGAGAAGAGTATCATCTTAAAGAAGAGCAGAAGAGCAAGCGGATTGAAGATATTACAGGTCTTTCAATACAATGTCGGTTGGCCACCCATGATGAACCAGAGCGCACACAGAAATACTATTCTTTCTGGTCTCTCCATATGTGGATCACTTGCATTTCGAAACTAAAGTAGGAACATTTAGCTAACCAATTAAACATCTCTCAGTTTTACTAATATCAGCAATAATATCAGATATGAATTTGTACAACTAAGCTTGTTTAGCTCGATGGGTGGAGCAGTGCTATTACGACACGAACCACGTAGGCTGATGTGACGCCCGGATAATTAAGCTACAGTAATCCCACGCTAATGATGCCACGTCACCACCGTTACTATTGTTAAACTCATGATGATTCGAAACCCTTTCAAGGTTCAAATTCAAATTAATGTCAACAATACAAGTTTTCAAAAGTTAAAACCAAAATGTTCGGGCAGTGCCAAAAATGGCACAGGTAATTATGGTGTAGAAGACGCAATTTTATAAAATACCTAAATGCCATAAATTAAATAAAACAGAAAAGGAAAAACAAATAAATAAAAGAAAATACAAAACAGAAACAGAAAAAAGCCCCCCCTGGACCGTACGGCCCATCTCGCAGCCAGGCCGGCCCACCTGGCCATCCGGCCGACCCGGCGCGTCCCCCCGGTCGCTCTCCCCCTTTTCTATTCCCCCGACCAGGGTTGGAACAGGGGCGTGCTTCCGCTGGACCCCCTCGCCGGCGTCGAGGAGGGGATAAGATTGCCACGCCCCCGCCTCCTCGATCCCGCCTCCCATTCACCCCGCTCTCTCTCTCTCTCGGTGCCTGCGCCTCCCCTCCCCTAGATCCACCTCTCCCCTCTCCTCTCGCCCGATCCCGAGCGCGCTCGCTCCCATGGCCGTGGCCGTCACGTAGCCGTGGCCGTCACGTAGCCGTGGCCGTCACGTAGCCGTGGCCGTCACGTAGCCGTGGCCACCGTCCTCCCCGCACCACGCCCACGCGTCATCGGGCTCCCTTGTCGCCCGCCTCGTCGTCCCCTACCGTTGATTCGAGCTCCGCGCCGTCGCAGCGTCGTGGACGAGGTCGTCTTCAACCTACGAACACCGAGCTCCACCGCGTCGGATTCCACCTCGTCACTGCGCTCCCGTTCACCGCGGGCCTTTCGTGTGCCACTCTGTGAGCTCCACCCGCTTCTTCTCCCCGTCCTTACTTCATTTCCATGCCATAGCTAGTCGTGCGCGACGCACCACCATTGCCGGGCTACGGCTCCGCCGTCAAGCTCGCCGTCGCGGTCACCACACGCGCGGCTCTCGTCCGACCGCGTAACCCTGCTCACTACACCATCGTGACACCGTAGCACCCTCCAGTACACCCCCTCATGCCTCCTAACGCCGTCCCCGACGAGCGCCCGAACGCCTCACCGCGGAGCTCGCCGCCGGCAAGGCTCCGGTGACCTTTTGGTCACGGGCTCAACCCCGTTGCATTCCCCACGCCGCGTAGGCCTCGCCCCGCTCTTCGGTTTGCCCAAAACCGCCCCATATCATCGTTGTTGTCGCTCGCCCGGAGCACCTCGCCGCCGGCGAGCTCGTAGCACTCGCCTCCGTCCGTTCCAACCCCTCTGGCCACCACCGCTCGACGCGCGACGCCGAGCCGCGTCGAACGCGCCCGGCCACAGCCCAGCAGACCCCCTGGGCGCGAAACCCGCGTCCATCCCAAGCCGCGCCGCCGCGTTTGGCTCGCCGGAGTCAGCTCCGGCGCGTCTCCGGCCGGTGTCCGACGTGGCGTCCACGTGGCACAGCCTGGGCCAATGACTGGTGGGCCCAGAGCCCCCTTTGACCTGTTGACCGTGGTCAACTTGCTGACTGGGCTGGTCCCAGCAGCTGACCAGTGGCCCCCCTTTTTTTAGCTAATTAAATTAGTTAATCTAATTAATCTGAGCTAATTAGGCACTGAATAATGGGGCCCACACTTAACTAATCCTAATTAGTTTAAAACAAATCCTATTTCACCTCTGTCTCAATGACAGGTGGGTCCCACTGGACCCACAGGTCAGTTTTGACCCAGTCAACCGCACTGTTGACCGATGAGCTCAACATTGCATCATGCTGACATCAACAAACACTATTCTGGATAATGTTAGAATTAAATAACTAATTAAAATCAGAAAATGATTTAAATCTTTAGAAAATCATATCTTTTAATCCGTAACTCGGATGAAAATACTTTCTACATGAAAGTTGCTCAGAACGACGAGACGAATCCGAATGCGCAGCCCGTTCGTCCGCCACACATCTCTAGCATAGCAAACCTACAACATTGCCACCTCTGGTTCATCAGTCCGAAAACGCGAAACACCGGGTATACTTTCCCGGATGTTTCCCCCTTTCGCCGGTATCACCTACTACCACGTTAGAGCACACCTAGCACCGCGTATTGCCATGTTATGCTTTGTGATACTTTGATTGCTCTGTTATTTATTTTGTTCCCCCTCCTTTACTTCTTTCCGGTAGACCTCAAGACTGCCGGCGACCCCCAGTTCGACTACGGAGTTGATGACCCCTCTCTCTTGCCAGAGCAACCAGGCAAGCCCCCCCTTGATCACGGATATCGCCTATTCTTCTCTATCTGCTTGCATTAGAGTAGTGTAGCATGTTACTGTTCGGTTACTCCTATTACATTGCATAGCTTTGTCATTGTTGCTCTGATCATTGATACCTTACCCAATCCTAAATGCTTAGTATAGGATGCTAGTTTATCATCATTGGCCCTACATTCTTGTCAGTCTGCCTTGCTATACTATTGGGCCGTGATCACTCGGGAGGTGATCACGGGTATATACTATACATACATACATACTATATAGATGGTGACTAAAGTCGGGTCAGCTCGATGAGTACCCCGCAAGTGATTCTGATGAGGGGGCTGAAAGGATAGGTGGCTCCATCCTGGTAGAGGTGGGCCTGGGTTCCCGACGGCCCCCGACTGTTACTTTGTGGCGGAGCGACAGGGCAGGTTGAGACCACCTAGGAGACAGGTGGGCCTGGCCCTGTTCAGCGTTCGCAGATACTTAACACGCTTAACGAGATCTTGGTATTTGATCCGAGTCTGGCTACTGGCCTATACGCACTAACAAACTATGCGGGAACAGTTATGGGCACTCGACGTCGTGGTATCAGCCGAAGCCTTCTTGACGTCAGCGACGGAGCGGCGCGCGCCGGATTGGACCGCGTAACGTGACTTCCTTTGTAATGGAGGTTGCTTGGTCTGCTTCCGGCTGCCCTTGCAACGTGCAGGTGTCCAATGGGCGATGGGCCCAGACCCTTGCGCGCGTAGGATTTAGACCGGCGGGCTGACCTCTCTGTTGTGCCTAGGTGGGGCTGCGACGTGTTGATCTTCCGAGGCCGGGAATGACCCAGGAAAGTGTGTCCGGCCAAATGGGATCGAGCGTGTTGGGTTATGTGGTGCACCCCTGCAGGGAAGTTAATCTATTCGAATAGCCGTGATCTTCGGTAACAGGACGACTTGGAGTTGTACCTTGACCTTATGACAACTAGAACCGGATACTTAATAAAACACACCCTTCCAAGTTCCACAAACAACCCGGTGATCGCTTTTCCACAGGGTGACGAGGGGAGGATCGCCGGGTAGGATTATGCTATGCGATGCTACTTGGGGGACTTCAGTCTACTCTCTTCTACATGCTGCAAGACGGAGGCTGCCAGAAGCGTAGTCTTCGACATGATTAGTTATCCCCGTCTTATTCTGGCATTCTGCAGTTCAGTCCACTGATATGGCCCTTTACACATATACCCATGCATATGTAGTGTAGTTCCTTGCTTGCGAGTACTTTGGATGAGTACTCACGGTTGCTTTCTCCCCCTTTTCCCCCTTTCCCTTCTACCTGGTTGCCGCAACCAGTCGATGGAGCCCAGGAGCCAGACGCCACCTTCGACGACGAATCCTATTACACTGGAGGTGCCTACTACTACGTGCAGCCCGCTGCCGACGACCAGGAGTAGTTAGGAGGATCCCAGGCAGGAGGCCTGCGCCTCTTTCGATCTGTATCCTAGTTTGTGCTAGCCTTCTTAAGGCAAACTTGTTTAACTTATGTCTGTACTCAGATATTGTTGCTTCCGCTGACTCGTCTATGATCGAGCACTTGTATTCGAGCCCTCGAGGCCCCTGGCTTGTATTATGATGCTTGTATGACTTATTTTTGTATTAGAGTTGTGTTGTGATATCTTCCCGTGAGTCCCTGATCTTGATCGTACACATTTGCGTGCATGATTAGTGTACGATTGAATCGGGGGCGTCACAGCTGATTGTGGTCATCATAAAATGGGGAAACCATAAGCATGATGAGTACAGTGTTGACCGTGGCAGCGGGATGGCAGATCTGAAGCTGCAAACTGCGCAAAGGGTAGTTAGCAACCGATGTTTGCTTTGAAATAACAACTAAGATTTGGTATGGACAAGAAAGTACGGTCAACAAGTGACAAAGAAATGCAATTATGTTGTCTCTCTATATGTCGCGACATGCAGTTGGAAACTCAAGTGGGACCTTTAGCTAACCAATTAAATGTGTCAGTTAACTAATATCGGTATCATATCACAATCATATTTGAAGAACTAAGCTTTCGAATTCTGAGTGTTGTGTTGTTTAGCTTGAAGGGTGGAGTAATGCTAGTACGACAGAAAGCACCTACGCATATCATATTAGAGTAGATAAAAGGGAAACCCCTAAGCATCAAGAGAAAAATCAGGAAAGTGGAACTAGCTGGATGAGTGGGTGGCGCACATGCTTTTCGAAACGAATATAGGAAATTAGGTGACCAATTAAACTTTCTCTGTTTTAGTGATATGAGCATCATATCAGATTCATATTTCAACACATAAGCTTTGGGTTGAGGTCTTGAGGAGCAGTGCTAGCACGACACGAAGTACCTACGATGTTGGTAGTGAATATAAAGGGGGGAAACCATAAGCTTTACGAGTATAGTGCCCGTGCCATGGCGGATCTGAAGGTGCAAACCGGACAAAGCTACTTCGCAACCAATGTTTGCTTTCAACTAGCCACTATGATTTGGTACGGACAAGAAAAGTACAGTAAACAAATTACGATATATTTTCCGGATGAGATCAATAACTTAAGCACATATGGAAGAGTACCACCTCTCTTGCGACGTAGTGTAGGCCTATGCTGATACGTTGAGGGTGCTGTAGGTGCGATGGCTGTCGGTGGCGGGGAAGGAGACTTTAGACGGCAGACGGCCGGGTTGGGGGATATATCCTCTTGCCGTGGACAAGGCGGTCGTAGGAGCGGCAACGGCAAGGTGGACGACGGCGCCGATGAAGCGAGAGGAGGCGATGAAAGGATCCTGGTCCAGCGTCGTGGATGAGAGACGTCCATCTCTTGCAGTGGACGATGGGGTAGGGGTAGCGGCTCCGGCAAGGTGGAGGATGGGGTGGCGGACGGAGGAGGCTAGCCATAGTGCGGAGGTTGTCGTGCCGCCGACAGTGTATGAATGGGGAAATGGAGGGCAGGTGGGATCTCAAACTTTGGGAGGCGCCTCTCTGAAATGTGGGAAAGTTATGAACTTATCCCCCGTTTAAAATATCGGACATCGCGTCGGTTGGGGATAGCACGGTAATCTCGCTTCTCCCAAATATTTGCCGGTAACTATTTCGGGCGAGGAGAGGGTGTTTTGCCGCCCACGGTTGGCGCCCATGGTGTATGAACAGTGCTGACCGGTAGGGCGGTTGTGTCACGTCTGAGGGAAGTTACACATCTGCCCCAATTTAAAATATTAGCCTACATCGATTTCGGAAGAGGAGAGTTTGTTTTGCCGCCCACCATGTATGAATGGGGAAATGGAGGAAGAGACACATGTCTTTCAGACGAGCTTGAATCAAATATGTTTGGCCGCCCACGTTTGGCGCCCACCGTGTCTGAATGGGCTCATAGGTCGTCGTGTCACGTCTGATTGAAGTTACTAGTCTACCCCTATCAACGGCAGTGTAAATCCGGTCGATAAGGATGTCAAGTGTCAGGGGTAGACAGTAATTTCCATCTTGCAAACACTTGCTTCGGGCAGCCCACAAATTATAGTGAGTATTTAGCCGCTTCGTTCAAAACTTGCGAGAATTAGCATTCACGTTTGCCCTGAGCCTTGGCAAACTAAATTGAAACCCAATTTGTATTCGATTATGAATATCCACAAATAATACTACGTTTTGTTATTTATTTCTTCAAAACCACAACAAAGATTTATTCCACCTTTATATATGATTATGATTTAGAAATGCCGTGATCTTCGAATTCAGTACGTTGGATACACTCTGAGTCAAACAGTTATTTCATCCAATACAATATGCTCGCACGAGAAATAGTTCACCTTATGTCAATCATACAAGTACTGAGGATTACCTCGCCTAAAAAATTCAGATCGTTACAACACATGGACAACATAGGGGGTCTTGCAACATAATCCATTCAAAGACATGACACAACATGCAAGTACAATAATCTAATGACAATTTCAACTGGTATCTAAAGAAGAACCGGGATTACCTTGGGCTTCAGATAGCAGAAACAGCAGGACCTCCTCCGTCTTCAAATGCAACATTCTTACTTCCTCCAATTCTTGGGTTGCTTGCATAATGTGTGCTGCTAATTCTGTAATTTCCAGCCTCAAGATAACGATTACCTCATTCATGGCAGCCACACCATCTCTTTTTGCCTCTAGTAGAGCGTCAAGCACTATAATATCTGTGCTCAGACTGCTCTCCGGCGGTGTTGCCTTTGAACTGCTACCATCTGGTAACATGGATGGCGCACTGCTTCCACAAATAGATTCTGGGGTTGTACATTGTGTCCTAGTTTGAACGGCATCCTGAAAGGTTTCCGCTGGACATAAGTAAGAGATAGTTATCGTATGATCCATGCAGTAATCTTACATGGTAAATAACGGACGAATTATTTCTGAGCATGGAAAACTATATTTAAATGGTTCGAAGCAGCATCAGCCGAAAAGAAGTTAAAATGGTAAGATGAAACTTGGGATGTAAGTGGCAAATAAACGACATCCGCCAGTCCCATCTAGTTAGTTTTTGCTACCTCCCTAGTTCATTTTCTTAAAAAAACAAAAACTCTTTTGAACTATCATACCACTAGTGGACTTTAATCGGGATTAAACGGGACCCAGTTGAAAGGGAGTGTACCACCGCTATATTTAAGTTGCCAAGGCATCTAAGCAGTTGAAATAATCTGAGAAAGCAGTTAACAGTGTGGCCTCAAATAAACTACGAAGACAGTCTTGTGATGAAGTTGAGAGGAAAAGTGAAGGACTCAAATGAAATAGGCATGCATTTCTTTACGATAGTACAGCAGGCACTGCTGACATATTGGACAACTCAGGTATAGCGTAACAACAAAGAAGCATTCGAATCAAGCAATACAACAAAGCAGACAACTGAACTATTTGTAATCCGGTAGGATTAGAGGTTGAGGGCACAAGCCAAGAAAGCAGCCCACTTGCATTACATTTCACATGTACTAAAACACACTGGCTTACCATATGTTGTTGTGAAGCCTCGCTGCTGTGCCAATGTTCTTTGAAGATATCGTCAACATCCTGTGGTTGCAAATCTAGTTGTTGTAGTTTATTCTACACCCTCTATTTAGGTAAAATTAATTTTAGTCGCATGCACTGCTCTGAATTGATCATCAATGGTTCATCTAAACTAATGAAAGAAGGGTGTGTGCATACACGACAATATATCTGCTTCCCTCTATTTTTATGCTTGTGCGAGGTGCCAGCCCCAAAAGAACAAATATTTTGCTTGATGGGGTTGGCAGCTCCATAATTAATAGAAGCATCAAATTAGTCATGCAACTTGGGAAGATCAAGAACACACAAACAAGTAATGAACATAGGCTCGGAGCAGTGATGTAATAGCTAGCATAAGAAAATGTAGGGTAAAATGAACAAAAAGCAGCGGAACCACATGCTAGTTTGCTGATGTGTAATTAAGCCTAGAGAACATTAAGCAGTCTGATGGAACCAACAGGTGGCATCAGAACAACACCATTATCATAAATATAGCATTCAAGAAGTAAAATAGTAGGCAGTGATATCTAGGAAGTACGGTAATACTACTTAGGACAAAACTAAAGCATATTAACTATATGTGCACTGGTATGTAATTTAGCACATGTAACATGTTCACTACCAGAAGTATGGCCCTACAGGTGCAAGCAGAATAAAGCGTCTCATGAAAAACTGGATGATGCCCTGAAGAAATTCAAAGGTGTGATGCTTATGCTAGGAAAGTTAACGTAGGCACCGGCCGTTGGATAATAGTACATGATTCTCGGCAGCGTATGGGTATCGTTATCATACTTGATAGCTAAGGATCGTCGATGGTGCTCGTATTGCGGTTGAGTTTGGGCCGGTTGTCGCCGTCGCTGAAGTGGCTCCGGTGCTACGGTTGCGGCGCCTGTCGACATACAAGAAAGCTCATCTGTGGTAAGTGAACAGTTGCACGATAAAGAGAAAAACCGAAGGAGTACAAATCGAAATAACCTGATGAGGCTGCGGCGTCAGTAAGCAGGGCTGGTGGAGTTGAATATGGCATCCATGGAGTGGGTCCAGTGCAGTGGACGAAGGCATTGGCGGGCGCATTGTACAGTGTTTTCGGTGAGGCGGATCTGTTGCGGCAGACGAGGGATTGTATGAAGGGCCAGCAAAGGGGCAGACGAGGGAGTCAGTGAAGGGCCTACGATGTGGTGGACGAGGGCGCCGGTTAAGCAGATCCAGTGCGGTGGACCATGATGGCGGTCAAGGAGATCTGGAGCGATGGACAAGCCAGTCGCTGAAGCGGCTCCGGTGAAGTGGTGAGTTGGTAGTTGGGGGTTCCAAGGTGCGGAAGGTAGATACGGTGGGGTGTGAGGTCCACCGCTGCGGCGGAGGACTAGATTCAGCGGCTTGCCGTGGTTGGGGGGGGGGGGGGTCGTGGAGGGGAAGGGGATGGGCTCTGGGGAAGAATGTTGGGGGCAAAGAGGGGAAAACAATGGAGTTACCAAAGCAGCCCTTTTTCGTCCATGTGTTAGGGGTAAAACAGGAATATCGCAGGGCTAAACTTTCGGGTGCGTGATTTTTCGATGTGAGCAGGAAGTTTGAAAGCTTTTGGCGCCTAAAATTATAAGTATTCTGCTCTCGTACGGCCGACTATGATATCATGGCCGACAATTTGTTTGTTTTGCACGCAAAAAAATGTGCAAGTTTTGAAAATCAATGTCTCCAACTCGAGACTTAGATTGTCCATTCAATTCAAATATGGATCATTGAGCTACTACAAGCAAATACCATCATACGGTCCAATTCAAATGAAATTCCAAATGTGTTTATCCTAAATATGATGACAAAAGCAAAAATGTGTATGTGTATGAATAAAGTGGATGATTATAAAGTTTGAACATGCACGTATGTGTATATCTCTAGGTTTGATATATGAATTTGAAATCACGAAATCCCGGCTTAAAAAATGTACCTGCGTTTAAATGAATTACAAAAGCTAATGATGGAGTCAAATTCCAAAATTCCAATCTTAGGTTTGTAATTCTGGTACATCAAGGTATATCACGCATGTTCAAAAGTATCGTTATCTCATAGTCCAAACTGTGAAACAAATTGATCAACCATGAGTGCACAATATCTCAATTACGCTAAAGTCCCTCAAATATAGACACCTCACTCTTTATCTGAAGCCAACCCCCTCCCCCTCGCCCCCCACCACCATCACCACCACACACACACACATAGAGAAGTCGTTCTCTCCCCCAAACACCAACACACGAGCACATTAACACCCCTCTCTCTTGTAAAGTCCGGACCCCCAATATAGGTCTCTATCACTTTGTCTCTCGAGCATGCACACATCTCTTCCCTCACTCTCTAGGTCTCCCGCTATCTATCTTACCCAAGCACACACACTATGTAGAGTGTATATTTCACATACACACAAAACATCGCCCCCAAACATCTATCTCCATAGTTATGTGGTTCTCGCGCACTCACCTCACACACCACCCCCACTGCAAACAAGCACAGTTTGTCTCCTTGTGCACCACTCTCCTCTTTCTATCTCTCCCACATGCGGACCCGCCCCAGATCCTTCCTTGTATACATATATATCGTGACTCTTTCCATAGCTCCATAATGTATCATCGTTCTCGATTTCGCACATTGTTCTCTACACCATCTATTCTAGATCTCTCATGAAGTCCCTATCACACACACGATGACTCTCTTCCCTCGCATCTCCGTACATAGGCCAATTTCGGACAACATCAACATTGTCTCCCTATCTATACACCATTTATGGACACAAACGACCCCTCTCACCCCCTCTCTTCCTCCCTCCCTCTCTCTCTCTCTCTCTCTCTCTCTCTCTCTCTCTCTCTCCGTCGCTAGCTCTCTCTCTCTCTCTCGATCTCACACCCCTCTCCCACAAACACACTCGATGTCTCTTCCAAATAGTCTGCTCCCCCCGCCCGCACCCGTGCTATCTCTCTACTACACATGTCAGACAATTCCCCCTTCCCTTATACTAGGTTTACATCATCAGTGGTCTCTCTACTCCACATACACACACTTCCTCTCATACACAAAATGCGTGCACAAACACACCCAGACACGCACAGACACCCATTTCTCTGGATCCTCATCTCTCCCCATGTCCGCATGTGTCTCTCACACACTCACTCTCTAATTATGTATATGTGTCTCCACGTTACACAACACAAAGCCCCATGTACATGTCTCTCTCTATCCTCCACACAAACAGACACGAAGAATCTGTTATCATTGCCTCAGTCTCTAACATATCACACACGCACTCTCTCTCTCTCTCTCTCTCTCTCTCTCTCTCTCTCTCTCGCAAACACGCTCAACAAGGGTTTCCCCGTGAATAACTAACCGTCTATTCATCAACAGTCATGGCAGTATGGCGAACACGAGATGTGAAAAAGAATAAATCTACACATGCTTAGACCACCTAGTATGACTACTAGGACTAGAGCAAGCCAAAAAGCGCGCCGCCGTCACCCCCTCCTTACCGGCGACGGGAAAATCTTTGTTTTACACAGTCGAGAAGTCATTGTGCTAAGGCCCCACATGCCGAGGCGTTGAATAGAATGTAGATGCTAGTTTATAGAAGCAAGTATCGATAATACGTTTGTATCTCCATACTTATATTTCTTCTCTTATAAAAAAACAAGTTGGTGATGATGGTACGTGTGCCATGTTGCAATATAGACCGTCCGATCTATATCTAACGGATGGAAACTAAAGTAAAATATACCCGCACCCCTCTCCACATTTGCAGACAAGGCCTTCCCTCGTTCATCCTTACCTCCAACAAACCTCATTGTTGAGCAATTAATAAAGGAAGCCTCTGGAACAAAGCGGCACAGTGGCATGCCGGCGTCGTCAATCCCCATGCCTCCGCTCAGTCCGACCACCAATCACCACACCCCACTCCTCTTCACCTTATCTCATGTTTCCCGAGATATCTTTAGTTTTTACACATGGGATTACTCCCGCAAGGGTCAATCACAACAAGTGTTTTATAAAAAAAATGCATCTTGATGTTCCGTGCAATGCACGCATCTTGCTAGTACTCCTACGCAAGACTAAGTTGGTGATGATGGTGTGTCTGCCATCCGTCATTTCTGACCATTAGATCTACATCTAACGACTGTGAGGTAAGTTGTTGCCTTTTCTCACCAACATCCCACTTGTCTACCAATTTGCAGAAAAACCCATAATTAGTACCTTAAAACCAACCACATCCCTCCCTGACCTCACCAAAACAGCCCAAGGAATATATTCTAATTGAAACATAATATATCTCTAGTGACATATGTATATCAAAATTAGAGTGTTTTGTATCAAGTTTGTGAATAAGTATTATTCTAATTATGATTCGTTGCAACGCACATGAACATTGCTAGTATTTCCAACCATGCATTTTTTCCTAGTATTCCATAGTTTCGAGTTTTCCATCAAGATATTAGTCACTCATGGTTGTTATTTACTTTCAATCATGTACACATATGCACTATGTAACTAGCCTTGCTTATTGGCTTCCAAAGCTTAACTTTCACTCCTACTTACAATATATAGAGAATTTAACGAAAAACTACCACTTTCAACCAGCCCTAGGAAGAATCAGTTGTACAAAAAATAGCAAAAACATACCCAAAAATTCTTAATCCACGCCAAAAACTACTACCTAGTACTCCTACCGATTAGGTTCGTTTAAACCCATTTATGACAGGGTTGGCCCACATGTCCGTGCTGACGAGGCGGCTTAAACCAACACATTTTGTTTGACCGTTGATACAAGGGACCCACATCTGACCTTCTATCATGTTATTCCCCCTCAAATCATTATTTTTCCTGAACATTACTTCAAACAGTATTGATGCGTGTTCGTCGGTGGCACCGGTGATGAGCGAGTTGGCCGCCGCTCCAACGGTCAGGCCGGACGCCGCGCTGGCCTTCGCACGGGTTGGCAGGCTGGCTCGAGCGTGACTCACGAGCGAGCAAGCCGCCGCGCTGGCCTTCACTCGAGCCAGATGGCTGGCCTTAGCGCGGCGCATGTGAGCAAGCCGCCGCACTGCCGTGCCAATCTAGCTAGCAAACCTTGCAGACAAGTAGCTGGACGGAGCTATCTTGGCTAGCTAGCGGCCGCGAGCGCCGGACGGAGCTGGCATCCGGGCTGCCGCAACCTGGGCGGTTTTGACCTCGCCTTCTGCCGGCGGCGGTAGCTGCGTCCCATGGCCGAGGATGACTAGGTGGACGGGCTGGAGGTAGGAGGTCACTCGGGGATTTTTGTGCAGACTGACATGTAGGTCCCACAAGTCATAACGCCCGGTCGAATAGAAGGCGTTGACTTAATGGGATACATGGGCCCTGTTAGAGGTTCGAGTTAGATTCTAACCCTGAACTAACTCTAACCAAAGTGGTGTTTGGATGGCAGGGTTAGATTGACAACAAATGTATCCAAACAGGGCCATGGGTTGAAATGTGCCTATAACGGCACTTTGTAGAGTAGTTGTTTCTTGGTAGGGCTGGTTGGTAAGAGCATGTACAATTGTTGATAAGGTAGTCTTATCTTAAGTCTGCCACGTATGCAAGTGGTAGTAGTTTCTTGGCATTTTAGTGGTTTCTTGCAATATTAGGGGTTTCTTGTAAGGAACAATGTACGTACTACTAGCGACAAAAGGCGATTCTAGGTTGCGTTGTACTCCAATGAGTACTACTAGTAGTCGCGGGAGTGTATACCTTGTTTTGTATGTTCGATCCCGGCCGAACGCATGACGGCCTTTTTTAAAAAAAGTACTACTACTCTTCGCTGCGAGCCAATCTTTTACACGGGTAGTTTGAGTTTTGAAGTCAAACGGACGTGCGGCCCCACAATCTAGGTGCACTAGATAGCCTAGCCACATGAACGGGTTTTCCTTCCCAGCAACCCGTGGCTCGCGTACTCGCCCTAGCTGCACCTCGCTTGCAGCTTCCTCATCAGCTAGTAGCATATTTAAACTAGCGCCTCCCAATTAAGCCCGAGGAGCCAGAAAGCCTGGCGGGGCATTGGGAACTGTTTAATATGGCTCTGTATGTAAAGTGCTCTACTACTACTCTCTAGCTTGTGGCGTTGCACACATGGACTTCACTCCATTATCGGCTATACTATAAAAGAAATTCCTCTTGACGTGTTTTTTTTTTGAAACGGAGGCAAAAGCTTTGCTTCATCTCATTCATAAAGAAGGAACTACTAACAAAGTTTGACAACATCCATTACACCTCCACAAATGGAAGCGGAAAGCCTAGTCTTGTTGTATCAAATAACTCAAATGTTCTGTCCCCGCAGTAACCGTCGCTGATAAACAGGCTGCTAGTGTGTGTGTGAGAGGAGCGGCTGAGTAGGCCAGCTACGTGAGAGGAGCGGCTGAATAGAGCACCGAGAGTACCCACTAGGCCACTACGCAGGTGTACTTTCCCTGCACTTGATAGTAAATCGATGGTTCTAGAGAACAGTAGTACCCTCCACTTCCAACTGTAGCTGCCCTGAGATTCAAGAGTTCAAAACTGGTGCACTATACTAGACTAGACTAGAAGTACAGTAAATCGCACTACTAGTTGAGAAAAAGTAGTGCTAGTACTGCTACAGTACGAGTACGTACTCTTCCGTCACATAATGTAAGACATTTTTTGACACTAGTTGGCGTGTACAAAAAATGGCAAAAACATACCCAAAATTTCTTAATCCACGCCAAAAACTACTACCTAGTGTCAAAAATTTCTTACTAGTGCTATTATTTACGGTATAATGCAATCCCATAACGTTCCATAATGCTAGTACTAGTAGTAAATAATAGCCTCACCCCTTCGCTGAGGAACGATCTACAGTTGGATGGGACGAGGCCCTGCGGTTACTACGCTCTTATCTCCTCCTCGCCAGTTCCCCTCCCCCCGAAGAGAAGGCAGTTCGCCGCTGCTCCCATGGATTCGCCAGGCGGTTCTCCTCCTTGTCGGGGCTGGGAGACCTTGGACAATGATCCTCTAGGAGAAACCACACGCCAGTACGACTTCCTCACTGCTGCAAGACTCGGTGCTTCCTGCACCAACGTTTTCAAGACGCTGCTTAAACATGCTTGGGAAAAGGCCATGCTTGTTGGTCTTCCATGCGTCCCCGAGGAGAAGGTTCTTCTATGGGACAATCCTTCGAACAGTCCACCGCTCCCTGGCCATGGTTGCATGTTGACTCTGCTAGAGTTGCCTACGTTGAGAGGTAGTCAGATTTTGTCCGATGAGCAGGTCAGTAATGGAGTTTGATCATGCAGTACTTAGTTATTCCATTTCCATCCCGTAATTTTTCTGCTGCCCACCGTCTTATATATAGGTGCAGGTCGATGCCAGCGAACTTGGCTTGCATACCTCGGCGGATACCACCATCATTTTGCACAACATCCACAGCGGTGCGGCCGTTCCGTGACCCTTCTCCACCATTGGGATCGGCCTTCCGGACTGGCTGGGCTTGAATACGTATGATGATGCCTACATGAGATTGAAGAAGATAGCAATTGCGGACCCGCCGACAAAGCGACGCGGCTACGATGATTACTATCTCATCATGGTGTTCAACATAAGGATTGCCATCAATGCAAGAGGCAGTAACGGCAGAGGCTGGCGCATGTTGGCGGCGGCAGATTTGTACCCCTACACGTTCGAAGACGTCGTGCGCCATCTAGGCCGCATCTTCGCGGTGACAAGCCAGGGGACTTATTTCATCTGGTTGCCATCCTACGGTACAGGAGATTACAAACGGAATGCACAAACCATCATTTGCATCCCTAACGTACTCCATTATTTTGTAGGGAACAGTCATCCCCCGATCAAAATAAGATCGCCGATCCTGGATGTGCATTTGCATCCGCGATTCGGTCTAACCTGGGACCTTGTAGCTGACTTTGGCATATTGGGATCAACTATCTTAGCAGTCGTTACCCATGGTACCACTGATGTGCAACATGGTCACACAATCTACCACGATCAGACCGTCACCATCTACCTAGGTATTCCATTTTTTAACCCTCTCGCCTTCTCTTTCTTTGTTGTACTAGTAGTATACTTAGTAGTAGTACTAGTAGGAGTACTTTTTACCTTGGAGGACACGTATAGCTAGCTAGGCCCTTGAACACTTGAACCCACTAGCTGCCACCATTTTTGTCTTTCCATGTCTTACTATCTCATCATTGTAGCCAAGAGTGGCTATATATAATAAGCCGGTTATTTTACTTCCTCTATACCAGAGTAGTACTATTTGCTGCACAGTATTACTGACCGCCATATTTGAGCACAACATTATTATGCATGGACCTTAACTATGTACGTCACCATGTGTCCAGATCCGGGATGCCGCGTGTACCAGATGAACGACACCGAGTTCGACCCCCGTGATGCTACGTGGGTGCTGAGGAACACTCTTGGAGAGTACTCGCTTTTCATCGGGGACAGCTACCCCATTGTGAAGCGGATGCCACCTTCCGTGCACGACACGGAAGGCCTGCCGTTGATGAAGCATGGTTGTGTCTTCAGTGTGCACCGCCGGATGAACGACATGCTGGGACACGCTATCCCTGATTTATGCCGCTTCAGCTTGGATGAGTCTCCATCGTGTGGAATCGGACTAGAAAGCTGCAACAATGATTCCCGTTGTCCACTGCTATGGATCGTGCCATCCATGAAGAACACCTGGGACTGGAACCTGGAGGAGGACATGTAGCCCATCTATAACGTGTAAGTGGAGTACGGTAATTGTGAACGGTAGCGCTATGAATATATGTAGACTAGTCGTGCACAAATTTATCACATGAATTGGAGATGAATTTGTGTGGCATACTGGCATTTTTCCTTTAGAATTTATTACTATTAAATGTGTTATGTGTACATGCAACTTGTGTGGTTGTTGCATGGACTCCAACACGATCTTTGAGAAAAAAAGGTGGCACAACTTTGGATATACGTGACGTGGCGGCATCATACAGTAGCATCGTTCACTATAGTTGTAGTACAGTCCTACTAGGACGACAACTCCTATAAAACCTTGCACTTGGCTCTTTGCCTCTTCGGGAGGTTCAACAGTTCGTACTCGTGTGAACCTTGCACTTGGCTCTTCGCCTCTTCGGAAGGTCCAACAATGATGATACTACAGTACAATATGCTTCTGGCAATCTGACACCGATTGAACTGCTGCTCGTCCACCACGAGGGCGAGGGCGAGGGAGAGGGAGAGGGGAGAGAGAGGGTGATGTAGTCAAAAGACTCAAAACCCTCTCCTCGTCTTGCGAACCACCGCGCCCGTGGGCGAGGGAGAGGCGTAGTAAGCAAGCTTCTCCTCGTTCGCCGAGTTGGCGGGGCACATCAAAGCAGTACTAGTACTAGTAGTCCATACTGCGTCCTTTCCGATTAATATGGCTTAATTTGAAACGAGAAAAATACACTGACGGTCAACGTATGTAACAATACGCTCTTTACGGTCACTATATATAGTTTTGCGGTGATTATAGGATCACTAGCTCATCGTAGAGCACCGTATTGCACCCTACGGACCGGCCACATAGTCGAGGTGGCACTTTGTTGACTGGTTGAATTGTCACTTGGTTTCTGGGTCCCGCCTGTCAGTTGATAGAGCAAAGAAATCAGTTAAAAAAAACTTTACGCAGGCGCAACACGAGTCCAACCCTTGCGCGCAACCACCCTGGCTGTGTATGTGAGTGCATGCACGTGTACTCCCTCGTTCTTCTAACAAAGAGTGTACATCGGCTATAAAACAAAGAGTATAATACATGATGTACATCTACACTTCCAATGCATTTAGCCTTTAATCTAAATTGATATCGATTGACTAATGCACCAACTTGTGCTCTAGGTATAGGCTACATGTCTATCCTTAATGACAGCATGCAACGGCCTTCATTTAATCTTCTTCTCTCAATGGTCACATGCACACATAAGTTTGCTACTTTTGGGCGTTAATTATGCCTTGG
The DNA here is from genome assembly GCA_021605205.1 of Aegilops longissima. Taxonomy (NCBI): domain Eukaryota; kingdom Viridiplantae; phylum Streptophyta; class Magnoliopsida; order Poales; family Poaceae; genus Aegilops; species Aegilops longissima. The sequence continues at coordinate 23,411,334 of CM038680.1, forward strand.
TCAATGTGTAAATCTCTAAATGTACACTCTTTCACGGGCGTAGGGAGTAGGTTGAGCACTTGACCGTGAGCGTGTGTGTTGCATCGTGTGCTGTGTGCCGCATGGGTGCGTGAGTGTTGCGTGCGTCCATGTGTATGTGTGAGTGTTGCATGTTGCATGCATGCATGCATTGGGCTTACTCCCTCCCATTGACATGTTCATATTTCAAGCTTCCTCTGTTCCCTCCATATGGTGATACTCCCTCTGTTACCAAATACGGAGTAAAAGCCTCCCTCTGTTCCCAAATACGGAGTATTTGTCTTTCTACATATTTCAACAAGTGACTAGGTACGGAGCAAAATGAGTGAAGTGAGCGTAGAGGCATATGGATACTTTAGAAAGGAAGTCCTCATGATCCATTATTCCCCATCTCGGTCAGAGAGAACTATTCAACTAGTCTTCGCGGTGAAGTGACAATACACTTCTGAGAGATGGGACACGTAATTAATAAGCTGAACCAGCGTGTTGGTGTTACTAAATCAGCCTTACCCAGTACTGCTATCATGTTTGCCAGTAGAGCACGCTTCCGCAAATACGCCTATGCACCTCTGTCCTCCATTAACTGACATATGGGCCCTCTTGTGGTAGACCCACATGTCATCGGTGTAACTATTTACACTCCGAAGGATGGTATATCCTGGTAGTAGTACTAGTAGAATTGAGATTTAATGCACTTTCTTCCCCATCGTCGCCCGCACACCATTTACCCCCGCTCACTGCTCGCCCGCCCGCGCCATCTTCCTTGGTAGCTCACGCGTACCATATCCCCCCACTCACTGCTCAGCCACACGAGGAGAAGCTTCTTCGCTCGCCCGCCCAAATCCACTTCCCCGCTGGCTCGCAGGCACCGAAAACCCCAATGGCAGAACCGACTGACACGCAGAGCCGCGATTGGAATTCCCTCCCCGATGTTCTCTTGGAGCAGATCTGTAGTCGTATGGACCTACTCAGCACTGTCCGTCTGGCTGCATGCTCGGTGTCTTTGTACCGTCTACTCGTCTGCAACCGGCCAGCTCTTTTCAATACACCCTGCTTGCTAATGCCCGATCCTCGCAGGTGGCCCAGACACCGACTTGACGATCCCACAGAGGTTGTCGTGGTGCCCCTCGACATGCTACCACTACCCGACCACCTGTCCTTCATGCGCGACCACTACTGGGTGGCCATGAAGGCCAACTGGATCGTCCCCATCCACCACTCCGGTAGTCTGTGGCGTCTCGTGGATATATACACCCAGCGAGAGATCACCCTTCCATCGTTGGATACCGCCGCCATCGAGCCTCACGGCCCGCCGGACTCTCCTGCCTACTACGCACGAGACGCGTCAAGCTTTTGGCTCGACCTCTGTTTGCAGAAAGTTGTAATCTGCGAAGTGCCCACACCATCAGAAGACTACATGGATTACAAGGTCATTGCCTTATTCAACATGGGATTAGTCTATCTGCAATCCGTCCGCCATACATGGTTATGGCTCATCATCAATCTTGTTGAGGCAACATTTCTGTCTCATGCTATAGTGCACGATGGCATCATTTACGCGGTCAACGCACAGATTGGCTACCTATACTGGTGGAATCTATCATCGCGTAATTGTTCTATCTCATCTCATCTTTACCTTATGAATACGACTGCCTGTTCATTTGTTACAAATTTAGAATACATAGCATGTCTATAACCACATCATTGCTATATGTCCCTCTCATTTCCTAGATTTTTATGACCACACATGTTATTGTTAGAGTTGATATGAGAACAATTGGCATCTAATGATTGTTAGAATACATATTATGAGCGTAACATCATGATTGCTATATGTTACTCTCATTTACAAGATTTTTATAACAACGCATGTTATTTCTTAGAGTTGATATGAGAACAGTAGTAGTAAGTGCTATGGTAGAATATGAGTAGGCGCTGTCATAGTTGTTTTCCTCTCATTGTTACATGATGTTTGAACCATGACATATTGCTAGAATATGAAAGCCATTGGCTTACTTTTTATAACTTGGGGTATTATTATGACCATGACATTGCAATTCTCTGTCTATGATATGTGTCACTGTTATAATAATCTTAATTCCAGACATACTCTGAACATGATTGTTTAATTTTGTCCTTTTGGTCTCCAATTTGAATTGTTGCAGCAGACACAAATGCGCTGGCCTTCATGATTCCAGGACCTAGAATCATACCAGCCGATGGGTGGTGGTTTATCGCTTGTTCAGCTGACGGCTGTCATTTGATGCTCATTCGCACGTACCAAATTGACCAAACCATTACATCAAACCACATGCAGTACAATGCGTGGGGCGTTCATGACATTGATGGCTATGGCTGCTTCATGTTCGAGAAAGATCCCAGCTCCGTTGGGCCAGGTGTATTCAACTGGAGGCGGGTTTACAGCCTCGGCAACCACTCCTTGTTCCTCAGGCTCAATTATCCGATCATCCAACTAATCATCGATCATATCATCGGCGATGATTATCGTGCTATGCAACTTCCATTCGCGAGGGGGGACTGTGTTTACACATCATACCATGGGTTTCATGAATCACCATATCCAGAGATTAAATCGACGACTTGTTGCGGATAATCTTCATTGTGTGAAAGGCATCAAGCTTCCATGCGATGGATGGCTTTTGCAAACCGGACATGCGGCGATGTGGTTCATGCCAACAGCAAATATGCACAACTTGATTCGTGCTGATATGACTGAGCCATGTATTCTGCTGCTGTAGCACGACCCTCTTTTGTTGGTTATTATGTATTGTTGTTAGTTTGAAGCACTCCTCTGGTTTGAAGGATAGATACCTTCCTGGGATCAGGTGCATCCTAACTCACCTGCATAGGATGTCTTGATAATGATGATGGAGATGTTGTGCGAACACACACACACACACACACACACACACACACACACACACACACACACACACACACACACATATATATATATATATATATATATATATATATATATATATATATATATATATATATATTAGTTAGGCTTCAAGTGCGTACTTGTTAGTTAAACCTATGTATAAATTGTGACACTAAATATGACTAGTAAGTAGTATAGTAGCAGTACTAGTATACGTTAGTCAAATTATTCATCATGTCCACACATTGAATTGACGTGACAACACGCTGCACGTGAGGTGACACAAGAATCTCGGCGGCGTGTTCGGGTATTCTGTGCTTCAGATTTGGAGTACCACTTATCTGTCGAAATCTTTCATCATTCACTTAAAACAGTCGATTGATCAGACATTGAGTACCATATAATTGGAATTACCGATGCAAGTCGAAGAAGGATTGGCCGGTTCTGACGGCTGGCGTCAAGTTCGATCCCACGGATCAGGAGCTGATTGAGCACCTTGAGGCCAAAGTGAATGTTGACAGCGCGAGATTTCAGTCTCTCATCGATTTGTTCATACCAACCATCGATAGCGAGCACGGCATATGCTACACCCAACCTGAGAAACTTCCAGGTAAGACACCGATTGGCCGTCTACTTGCACAAACATACTCCTTTGTTTATAGCTCTATTTTTCTTTTTAAACGCAGAACTGGTGAAGCAATTACAATTTGATAGTTAATAAAAAGTGAAACAAGTGATTGCAACATGCCAAAGATGTTATGAAAATGCCAACTACGTACACTAAAACCTGTATTCCACAATACTGCAGGTATCACACTGAGTGGCCTAAGGAAGCATTTCTTCCAGCGCAATTCCAGGGCATTCAAAAGGGGCACGTGGATGCGTTGCAAGATACAGTCGGAGTGTGGCATGCACGCGATGTGGCACAAGACCGACAATACCTTGCCGGTGATGGTCAACGGCTGGCAGACGGGCAGCAAAAAAGGTTCTGGTGCTGCACACCAACAAGAACTTCGACCAGCAGAGGACCAACTGGGTGATGCACCAGTACCACCTCGGGCACTTGGAGAAAGAGAAGGAGCGGGAGTTGGTCCTCTGCAAGATTTTCTACCAGACGAACACTAGGGCCAGGACTAAAAAGATTATAAGTTAGTTTGGTATTGGTAGTTGTACTACATTGTCGTCCGCAAGTTGGTATTGTTGTTAACGATCTTTTGGTATGAACTTGCATTTGCTTCCAACCAATGTGCCGAGGGTCAACGTGGATATAAACTTGAATCATTTGTTTCGAAACGAATTTTCAGGCACCTAATTTTTATTTGATGGGTAGCATAAGACCTGCCGTTCGAATTCCCAGTTCTCCAATTTTTTTGAAATAAGTACATGCACTTATTATCATGATGAAAAAACAATATCCCTGCTGCATCCCAGTTATCAGTCTGTACTTGCGGAATTCTCTCGTTTATTGAGCACGTATATTGTTTTTTCAGGTCGAGCAAGTTTCAACTTGGCTGTAGACTGCCCAGGGTTGGTTTTGTTTTTAACAGGCCCATCCCATAACGACAACGGGGAACAAAGATCCAGCAGGTATCTATTGGCCTCTGGCCCGCCAGCGTTAGTTATATTTTGTCTTCCAACATCCACAGTCAGTTTTTTTACTGAATCAAACACACAGCCCAGTTCTATTTTCCTCTTGAAACGCATGTCCTACATCCGTTTTCTAATCTCTACCTATAGTTTTACTAGTTCATATACACGTATCATTACATTGAAAACACATAAAAATCCCTTTTCATATTTACATACTAATTTTTGTTGTTTTTTCCCACCCATCGCCGATTTTTTACATTGGTTTTCCCTTAAACCAACTCAATTGTCCCACGTCTTATTTGCTTACAAAAACAAAACAATTTTTTTGGCAAATCAATAAGTTCTTTAAAAAATGTTTATCATTTCGGGATTACAACAGTTCGGACTCCACCAAGCTATGCAAAATAAGGTTGAACTTTTTGACCGTGGTCCTGGGCAGAAAATGGGCTGTAATCAATTACTTAAGAATTAGCAAATAGGCTGCAAATTATAAAAATAGCAAATGGCCTTTATGTTGTCTGCCGCAGATTTGGAGGCTGACTTGTGGGCCTACTAAGTTCATGCGTACACAAGGTTTCTCAAAAAAGAAAGTTAGTCAACAATCGACCATACCAGCGTCAGACCGTTAGATGTCAATCTAACGGCAATCGTGCTTCTTCAGTCTCTGATTCCTGCCCAAGCGGCCCAAACCAGCGCCGTCGAAACCGCCTGCTCCCGCCTCCATGGCCGGTTGTGCTGCTGGGCAGGCCTCACGGCCCCATCATACTCACATCCCTGGCCTTTCTATCCCTCTACTCACCCACACCTCCTGTTATTTTCCGGCGACGACAGCCGAACCAGTCAACCCTCATAATCTGCACCGCGTCGGCAGCCTCTGCTGTGTCTTCCCTGGCTCTGTGTCATTCCCTTCATAGGCCTCGCCGTTGTCCGCCGCCCTGGTGCTCTCAGCGCGGCGTGGTCAACGATGTCCATCCAACGGCCGTAGTGCTTCTTCAACCTCTGGTCTAGTCTTCTTGCTCTAGCCGCCCAAAGCAGCGCCTGTCGTGCCACATGCTCCTGCCTCCCATGGCCGGCTGTGTTGCCGCGGAGGCCTCACCGCCCCCATACTACTCCTACCGCTGGCCAGGCCATCCCTCCACTCACCCACTCCCCCTGTTATTCTACGGCGACGGCAGCCTCACACCGCAGCCGAACCAGTGAACCCTCGTACTCCTCTCCGCGTGGGCATTCACTGCCGCGTCTTCCCCGGCTCCGCGTCGTCCCCTTCCTAGGCCTCGCCGTGGTGCTCTCGGCGCGGCGTGCTCAATGTGGTCAACGACCGAATTCCATCAGAAGAGTACTGTACATGGAGAGGCTGACCGCTGGGTCCACGACAGCCGCAAGGAAGTGCCTCCTTATTACGCGCAAAATAATTATTCCTCCACCTGACAGCAGGGACCCACCGGACGGGCCACAAGTATTTTGCGAAATAAAACGTTTCCCCTGACTGCTGGGTCCCACCGGACGGGCCATCGTATTTTTGCGAAAAAATGTTTCCCCTGACTGCTAGGACCCACCGGACGGGCCACCGTATTTCGCGAAAAACAAGTTCCCCCCGCTATCAGCTCGGACCCACCGGAAGTGCCACCTTATTACGCACAAAAAAATGAATAACCCCCTGCTAGCTGGGACCCATCTTGGTGGGAGGCTGACTTGTGGGCCTACTAAGTTGACTGGGACGGAGGCCTTTGTCAACTTTAGTCAATATATGAACGATTCTAGCTCCAGTAACCGTTTGATGTCCATCCAACGGCCGTAGTGCTTCTTCAACCTCTAGTCTTCTTGCTCCATCCGCCCAAAGCAGCGTCGGTCGTGCCGCCTGCTCCTGCCGCCCGTGGCTGGCTGTGATCTCGCGGAGGCCTTACTGCCCCCTACTACTCCCACCGCTGGCCTGGCCATCCCTCTAGGCACCCACACCCCCTGTTATTCTACGGTGACGGCAGCCTCACACTGCAGGCGAATGAGTGAACCCTCATACTCCTCTACGCATGGGAATCCACTACCGCGTCTTCCCCGGCTCCGCGTCGTCCCCTTCCTAGGCCTCGCCATTGTCCATTGCGCTGGTGCTCTCGACGCGGCGTGGTCAACATGGTCAAGGAACGGCTTCCATCGGACGTGGACTGTACGTGGAGAGGTTGACAGATGGGTCCACGGCCGCAGCAAGGAAGTGCCTCCTTATAACGCGCAAAATCATTATTCCTCCACCTGACAGCAGGGACCCACCGGACAGGCCACCGTATTTCGCGAAAAAAAATTTACCCCTGACTGCTGGGACCCACCAACTACATCTTCGCACGCAAGGAAGTGCGTCCGGGCAAAAAAAAATTGCCCCCCTGCCTGCTGGGACCCACCAGCTACATCTTCGCACGCAAGGAAGTGCCTGACAGTCGGGACCCACCTGGTCGGAGCGTACGTAGTGTTATCATTCTGGTCATGAACGTGTACGTACATACTAGTGGATGTAGAGGCGCGCACTTGTCGTAGTAGAGGCGTGCACGTAGCATGTACACGTACGTCCAGCGGCCAGTGTGCAAGAAAGAAAATACGGCCATGTATGTGTAGATACGGGCGGGGTCTCGAACGCCTACTCGCGCATACGTACGGCCAGGGCTCGTGTACATGGCTGGGTCAGAACGGAGAAACAATGTTGTCGTCGTGTTCATGGGGAGCCAACCGGCTGGGGCAGAACGGAATGCGTCATGGTGTTCATCGGGAGGGCTTGGACGGAACAGGCGATGGAAACGAGGTCTGGCATACCACAAAACGGAGGGAACGGCCTTGTGTTCGACCGGCCACGTTCGAATCGGGATCCTGTTCATCGGGAGGGGTCTGGCGTACCGCAAAACGGAGGAAATGGACCTCCTACGGTCGAAACGGGGGTCCTGTTGATTGGGAGGGGTGTGGCGTGCGGAAAATGCAGGCAAACGGACTTGTGTTGGGCGCTTCGGTTGAAACGGGGTCCTGTTCGCCGAGAGGGGTGTGGCGTACCGCAAAACGGGACTCCACGGGATACTGTTCGTCTCCACCGTCGACCTCCTCCAGCCTCCACGGGCTACTGTTCATCCACCGTCGACCTCCTCCAGCCTCCACCTGCGACTGTTCATCCACGGGCTCCTGTTCATCCAGCCTCCACCATGCGCTACTCCACCGGCTACTGTTCAACCACCCTTCTCCGCGGGCTCCTGTTCAACCACCCCTCCACGGGCTACTGTTCATTCACCCCTCCATCGTCTACTGTTCATCCAGCCCTCCACGGGGTCGTCCTGTTTATCCAGCCCTCCACGGGGTCCTGTTCATCCAGCCCCAACCGGCTCGATCGATTGGGGTCCTGTTCATCCAGGGGCAACGCCACGGGTCATGTTCATCCACTCCCACCGCTCACTGTTCATCCAACCCCCCGCATAGCGCTCACTGCTCATCGAGAGGCAGCATCGATCGGCTTGATTAGCAGCGATGAGCGAAGAATCGCTCGATCGGGTTCAGTTAACAGCAATCGATCGATCGCTCGGGTTCAGTAACGCGTAGCCTGCAATGCAATCGCTCGGGTTCAGTTAGAGCCCAACGCCTCGCTCGGGTTCAGTTAGAGCCAACGCCTCGCACACACGCGCGTATGTGTATGAGAGAAACGCGCATCGCTCGGCCCCCGACCACCCACCGTAACCGGGAACTCCCCGAAATTTTCCTCGCCCTTGCTTCTACCATGGTTTTTTCCGTCATGTACGGCCCAAAGAATGTCATGCAGCTGCGTCTCCGGCACGCCCAGGACGAAAAGCCCATTTTCTGTCATGATTTTTTGTCATAGAAGTAGGAACCCACAACATCTATGATGATACCGAGTTTTGTCATAGTTATCTTCATAGAAGTGTCATATGTATGACAGAAAAAATTTCATTCGGCCCAAAATGTCACGGATGTGTCTTTTTTTTGTAGTGGGGATGCTATGTTTGATGAAAATGATATTTTTAGTCCCCCAAGTTTTGATGAGAATATTTATTATGATGAAAGCATGCCTCCTATTTATGATGATTATATTGATAAAAGTGGGTTTGGAAGAGTGTCAACTTTAGGAAGTAATGATCCCACTATTTTGGAGGATGTTGATTATTATTATGATAATTATGAAAGTGGATTTGGAGAGGTCATGACTTTATTTAGTGATGAATCCACTATTTCTGAAGAGGTTCCAATTGATTATGAGAATAATTGCTATCTATGATGATTATTGTGATGACACGTATGCTATAAAGAATAAAAATAACCATGAAACTTGTCATCATGATTTTAGTTTTCAATTGGATTATGCCTCGCGTGATAGTTATTTTGTTGAGTTTGCTCCCACTATTATTCATGAGAAGAAATTTGCTTATGAGGAGAGTAATAAAAATTCTACGCAAGTAGATCATGAAAAGAATGGTTTAGGTCCTGGTTATATTGTTGAATTCATTCATGATGCTACTGAAAATTGTTATGAGGGAGGAATATATGCTTTTAGGAATTGCAATAATATCAAGTTTCCTCTCTATGTGCTTAAAGTTTTAAAGTTATGCTTGTTTTGCCTTCCTATGCTAGTTGATTATCGTTCCCATAAATTGTTTGCTCACAAAATCCCTATGCATAGGAAGTGGGTTAGACTTAAATGTGATAGTCATATTCTTCATGATGCTCTCTTTATGTTTCAACTCTTATCTTTTATGTGAGCATCATTGAAATCATCATGCCTAGCTAGGGACGTTAAACGATAGCGCTTGTTGGGAGGCAACCCAACTTTATCTTTGTTATTTACTTTTTTCTCCTGTTTAGTAATAAATTTTTCATCTAGCCTCTGGTTAAATGTGGTTTTATGTTTTAATTAGTGTTTGTGCCAAGTAGAACCTTTGGGAAGACTTGGGTGAAGTCTTTATGATTTTGCTGTAAAAAACAGAAACTTTAGCGCTCACGAGATTAGCTGACATTTTTTACAGAAGAGTGATTTTAGGTTGATTCTTTTTGCAGATGATTAGTAGACAAATTACTCAGGTCCACCAGTTTATTTCAGAATTTTTGGAGTTCCATAAGTATACGTTTTATACATATTACTACAGACTGTTCTGTTTTTGACAGATTCTGTTTTCATTGTGTTGTTTGCTTATTTTGATGAATCTATGAGTAGTATCGGAGGGTATGAACCATAGAGAAGTTGTAATACAGTAGGTTTAAGACCAATATAAATAAATAATGAGTTCATTACAGTACCTTAAAGTGGTGGTTTGTTTTCTTTTACTAACGGAGCTTACGAGTTTTCTGTTAAGTTTTGTGTGGTTGAAGTTTTCAAGTTTTGGGTAAAGATTCGATGGACTATGGAACAAGGAGTGGTAAGAGCATAAGATTGGGGATTAACAAGGCATCCCAAGGTAATATTCAAGGACAACTAAGAGCCTAAGCTTGGGGATGCCCCGGAAGGCATCCCCTCTTTCGTCTTCGTTCGTCGGTAACTTTACTTGGAGCTATATTTTTATTTACCAGATGATATGTGTTTTGCTTGGAGAGTCAATTTATTTTGTTAGTATTTGCTTGCTGTTATTTAGAATAATGTTTTGCATCTATATTTTCAATAAAAATGTCAAGGATAGCCTTTACCATGCTTATTTTGCAAGTATACATGTTGCTGTTTCAAAACAGAAAGTTTACCGCTGTTGCAAAAAGTCCCTAGAAAATTTAGAGAGTGATATAATGTTGAATATTTTTGCATAATGAGCTCTGATAAATCTTCTACAGCTTAGTATTTTTCTCATAATTTTTTGTGTTAGGGAAGTATGATGAATCTTGCATTCTTTACAGACTATACTGTTTTGGCAAATTGCTGTTATGTTTGCATTGTTTGCATATGCTTGCTTGTTTAATGATTCTATTTGAGGATAGGAGTATTAAATATGCAGAGACATTTAGTATGCAATGTTGAATAATAATTTTAGTATTTTTTTACAGTAGAAAATGATAAGGTTTTTGCATTGGTTTATACTAACTTATTTCACGAGTTCTTGTTGAGTTTTGTGTGGATGAAGTTTTTGAGATTTAGGGAAACCGTGATATAAAAGGAATTAAGGAGACACAAAAGCTTAAGCTTGGGGATGCCCAAGGCACCCCAAGATAATATTTCAAGAAGTCTCAAGCATCCAAGCTTGGGGATGCCCCGGTAGGCATCCCACCTTTCTTCTTCAACAATTATCGGTTAGTATCGGTTGAACCTAAGTTTTTGCTTCTTCACATGAGTTGTGCTATCCTTGCAATGCCATTTTATTTTGATTTGCTTTATGTTTGAATAAAATACCAAGATCTGAAATTCTTAAATGAGAGAGAGTCTTCACATAGTTACATAATTATTTAACTACTTATTGATCTTCACTTATATCTTGTTGGAGTAGTTTGTCATTTACTCGTGTGCTTCACTTATATCCTATGAGTAAATGGTTGAATGGGTTGAATGTCATAAATCTGAAATTATATATGTCTCATTTGCTTATCCCATGGGGAGTAATGACTTCACATCTAAGAAGTAGAGGTAGTAAATTTATTGAAGGTTAGAAAGCATTGTAGTGGTCACTTGAACAATTCATGAAAGAATATTGAAGGAAGAGAGATTTCACATATAAATATACTATCTTGGACATCTTCTATAATTGTGAGCACTCATTAGGTATGACATGCTAAAGAGTTGATGTTGGACAAGGAAGACAACGTAATGGGTTATGTTTTCTCACATCTCAGTTAAAGTATATTGTCATGGATCATTCAAACATGTTGAGCTTGCCTTTCCCCCTCATGCTAGCCGAAATTCCTTGCACCAAGTAGAGATACTACTTGTGCTTCCAATATCCTTAAACCCTGTTTTTGCCATGAGTTTCCACCATACCTACCTATATGCGATATTTACCTGCCGTTCCAAGTAAATTTGCATGTGCCAAACTCTAAACCTTCAAATAATAATCTGTTTTGTATGCCCGAATCGCTCATGTAGCGACTAGGGGCTGTCAGTATCTTCCATGCTAGGTGAGTTATTCTCAAGATGAGTGGACTCCGCTCATCATTCACGAGAAAAATGGCTGGTAACCGGGATGCCCAGTCCGATCAAAAAGATCAAAATCAAATAAAAAATACTTGAAAACAAAACTCCCCCAGGACTGTTGTTGGTATGGACGGTACCCCATTGTTTCGGATGGCCGTGGAGTGTGATTGTTGGTGGAGGGGGAGTAAAATCTTTACCATTCTATTTGGGAACCGCCTATAATGTATGTTGTATGGAAGATATTGGGAACTCTTGGTTGTTATGTTGACAATGAGATCATACCTCTCAAAATTATTTATCTCCATTTCAAAATCGAGCTCTGGCACCTCTGCAAATCCCTGCTTCCCTCTGCGAAGGGCCTATCTTTTACTTTTATGCAAGAGTCAAGGTGATCTTCACCTTTCCCTCTTTCATTTTATCCTTTGGCAAGCACCTCGTGTTGGAAAGATCATGATATATATATCCAATTGGATGTAAGTTAGCATGAAATATTATTGTTGACATCACCCAAAGGTGAATACGTTGGGAGGCGAAATTGTAAGCCCCTATCTTTCTCAGTGTCCGATTAAAACTCCATAACCATAAATATTGCGTGAGTGTTAGCAATTATAGAAGACTATATGATAGTTGAGTATGTGGAGTTTGCTAATTCAAAGCTCTGACATAGACCCTTCCTGAAAATAAGATGAATTGAAATTGTTTGATGATTGAGAATGAAGTTCGCTAGTTTTCAAGAAAGTTTATGGTCTATGCTTTAGCATGTGAATAGCTTGTTACTTGATCATGAAAAGTTTTATGAGATGAACTACTGTTATGACATATAATCATGCTAGAAAAGGTGATTGAAGTTATCATTGGTCCAACTTGTGCACCTACTAGCATTCACACTTCATAAATTCTTTCTTTTATCATACTCGAGGACGAGCAGGAATTAAGCTTGGGGATGCTGATACGTCTCCAACGTATCTATAATTTATGAAGCATTCATGCGATTATATTATCTGTTTTGAATGTTTATGGGCTTTATTATACACTTTTATATTATTTTTGGGACTAATATATTAACCGGAGGCCCAGCCCATATTGTTGTTTTCTTGCCTATTTCAGTGTTTTGAAGAAAAGGAATATCAAACAGAGTCCAAACGGAATGAAACCTTCAGGAGCGTTATTTTTGGAACGGATGTGATCCAGGAGACTTGGAATTGAAGTCAAGGAAGCTTCAAGGTGGCCACGAGGGTGGGGGGCGCGCCCCCTCCTACTGGGGGCGCCCCCTATCTCGTGGGTTCCTCGAGCGTCCCCCGACCGACTTCTTTCACCTATACAAGTCACAATACCCGAAAAACACAGAGAACAACGATAGATCGGGAGTTCCGCCACCGCAAGCCTTTGTTGTTGGTGCAGCGGGCTCGAGCACTCGACGGCGATCACCGGAGACAAGACCATAGAGGAGGAGGAAGAACACAAAGAGTTTGCCGGCGCACAAACACCCCCCGCATGAACGGGATTTTCTGGTTTTTCTCCTTGAGCTCGAACTCGATCTCCTCAGCGATTACACAGGGGTGGAGTGGGTTTTATGCCCGCGAGCTCCGACATGCCGGGCCACGCTCGAATGTGCCCACCTGCCACTCGCCACGCCCCGCAGCACTCTGGCTCGCGCGCTCCGATCGCGCCCGAACGCGATCGCCGCGGCCACGCTGCGCACCCAACTCGGTCCACTCCCCCCCTAAGACCCGCGCAGCCACACGCACACATGCGCTGACCCGCACACACACGCACACCTACACCTGGACGCGCACGCACACACCCAGGCTCGCTCCGGCTCGAGCCCGACACGTCCACCATGCGCACGCACGCGCTTGCCATGCCCGAAGCCTGGCCGAGGCTTATTTGCCCTACATTTCTCCCCCTAAGCCGAGGCTCAGAGAAGACCGTTGTCCCCGACGTCGACGTCCGCCACCAGTGCCCGCTCCTCCGCCGGTGCCCTCCGCAGCTCCGAGCAATCGTGCTTGAAATGGCCGCGCTCGCCGCACTTGTAGCAGCGGCCACGCTTGTTTCCGCCATCCCGCGTCGCCACACTGCGCGCGTCGTCGTCGTCCCGAGCTCCCCCTTGACGCCGCTCCCGTGCGCGCCACTGCGCCGCCGTGTACAGAAGCTGCCCGTCCGCCCGCTCACCGCTGCTCTGCCCGCGACGCTGCACCCGCTCATCGAATGCACGCAGCCGCCCGAGCGCCTCGTCGTACGTCAACTCCTCCAGAGCGCAGAACTGTTCGATGCCAACAACGGCGGGGAAGAGATGGTCCGGCACGGTGTCCAGGAGCTTCTTCACCAGCTCCATCTCGCCGAGCGTCTCCCCCAGGCCCGCAAACCGTGCCGCCATCCCCGCAAGCCGCCCGGCGTATGCGTCCAGGGACTCGTCGTCGTCCATCTTGAGCCGATCCAGCTCGCCGTGCAGCGTCTCCCTCCTCGCCGCACGCACCCGCTTGGCACCAACGAAGCGTACCTTCAGAGAGTCCCATACCTCTCTGGCGGTGGCTTTCGTCACCACCGAGAGCAGCACATCCTCTGGCAGCCCCGACAGGAGCATCGCCCTCGCCGTCTTGCACTTTTTGGCGTTCACCACCGCGTCGGCCACTAGCGCCATCGCCTCCCACAGCGTGTGGGCATCAAGGATCGCCTGTGCCTTGATCGCCCACACGGTGTAGCCGTCCGGCGCGAGCACCGGCATCCCCAAGGACACGGTTCCGCCCGCGCTCCCTCCGCCGTGTGGAACCAGAGCCATCACCGGCGATCTCCGTCACCTCGCTCCCTCACCTCGCTCTGATACCAAATGTTGGCGCAGCAGGCTCGAGCACTCGACGGCGATCACCGGAGACAAGACCAGAGAGGAGGAGGAAGAACACAGAGAGTTTGCCGGCGCACGAACACCCCCCGCACGAACGAGATTTTCTGGTTTTTCTCCTTGAGCTCGAACTCGATCTCCTCAGCTATTACACAGGGGTGGAGTGGGTTTTATGCCCGCGAGCTCCGACATGCCGGGCCACGCTCGAACGTGCCCACCTGCTACTCGCCACGCCCCGCAACGCTCTGGCTCGCGCGCTCCGATCGCGCCCGAACGCGATCGCCGCGGCCATGCTGCGCACCCGACTCGGTCCACTCCCCCCAAACCTTGCTAAGACCCGCGCAGCCATGCGCACACACGCGTTGACCCGCACACACACGCACGCACACCTACACCTGGACGCGCACGCACGCACCCAGGCTCGCTCCGGCTCGAGCCTGACACGTCCACCGCGCGCACGCATGCGCTCGCCGTGCCCGAAGCCTGGCCGAGGCTTATTTGCCCTACATTTGTAGCCACTAAAAACCAATCGGGACCCTGTTCCGGCACCCTGCCGGACGGGGGATCCCTCACCGGTGGCCATCTTCATCATCCGGCGCTCTCCATGACGAGGAGGGAGTAGTTCACCCTCGGGGCTGAGGGTATGTACCAGTAGCTATGTCTTTGATCTCTCTCTCTCTCTCTCTCTCTCTCTCTCTCTCTCTCTCTCTATGGAACGATCTTGATGTATCGCGAGCTTTGCTATTATAGTTGGATCTTATGATATTTCTCCCCCCTCTACTCTCTTGTGATGAATTGAGTTTTCCCTTTGAAGTTATCTTATCGGATTGAGTCTTTAAGGATTTGAGAACACTTGATGTATGTCTTGTCGTGCTTATCTGTGGTGACAATGGGATATTCACGTGATTCACTTGATGTATGTTTTGGTGATCAACTTGCGGACTCAGTGACCTTGTGAACTTATGCATAGGGGTTGGCACACGTTTTCGTCTTGACTCTCCGGTAGAAACTTTGGGGCACTCTTTGAAGTACTTTGTGTTGGTTGAATAGATGAATCTGAGATTGTATGATGCAAATTGTATAATCATGCCCACGGATACTTGAGGTGACAATGGAGTATCTAGGTGACATTAGGGTTTTGGTTGATTTGTGTCTTAAGGTGTTATTCTAGTATGAACTCTATGATAGATCGAACGGAAAGAATAGCTTCATGTTATTTTACTACGGACTCTTGAATAGATAGATCAAAAAGGATAACTTTGAGGTGGTTTCGTACCCTACCATAATCTCTTCGTTTGTTCTCCGCTATTAGTGACTTTGGAGTGACTCTTTGTTGCATGTTGAGGGATAGTTATATGATCTAATTAAGTTATTATTGTTGAGAGTACTTGCACTAGTGAAAGTATGAACCTTAGGCCTTGTTTCCTACCATTGCAATACCGTTTGTGCTCACTTTTATCATTAGTTACCTTGTTGTTTTTATAATTTTAGATTACAAATACTCATATCTACCATCCATATTGCACTTGTATCACCATCTCTCCGCTGAACTAGTGCACCTATACAATTTACCATTGTATTCGGTGTGTTGGGGACACAAGAGACTCTTTGTTATTTGGTTGCAGGGTTGCTTGAGAGAGACCATCTTCATCCTACGCCTCCTACGGATTGATAAACCTTAGGTCATCCACTTGAGGGAAATTTGCTACTGTCCTACAAACCTCTGCACTTGGAGGCCCAACAACGTCTACAAGAAGAAGGTTTTGTAGTACACATCACGCCCCCTCCACAGTTTTCTCCCTCGGTCATATTTTCGGAGTGCTAAGGCGAAGCCCTGTGGATATAGCACCACCACCATCGTCACCACGCCGTCGTGCTGTTAGAACTCATCCACTACTTCGTCATCTTGTTGGATCAAGAAGGAGAAGACGTCAGCTAGCTGAACGTGTGCTGAACGAGAAGGTGTTGTACGTTCCGTACTCGACCAGTTGGATCGCGAAGAAGTTCGACTACATCAACCTCGTTAACAAACGCTTCCGCTTACGGTCTACGAGGGTATGTAGACACACTCTCCCTCTCGTTTCTATGCACCTCCATGGATATATCGTGCATGTGCGTAGAATCTTTTGTTTTCCATGCAACGTTTCCCAACATAACTACCCATCAATTTGGCTATCAATCTTTGCACACTCAATCATGAAAGCTACATACCAACCACTATATTAAATGGCATGGGCGATAATGAGTCACCTTGTCTTAATCCTTTCTTTGTTTGGAAGTTGTGTCCAGCATCAACATTGACTTTAATGGCAACACTCTCTCCAGAAACGAAGCTATGGATCAGAGTGCGTCACTCTACAGAGAAAACTTTCATTCTAAAAGTCTTTTGGAGAAAGACCACTTAACTTTATCATACGCCTTTTCAAGTCTTTGAGTATTACCCCATTCAACTTTTTCTGATGCAGTTCGTGGACTGTTTCATGAAGGATTACAACACCATATAGGATGTTTCTACCCTACATGAACGCAATCTAGGAAGTGCGAACCACATGATCAACCACTAAGTTTAGTCTAATAATCGCAACTTTCATGAAAATTTTAAAACTAACATTAAGGAGGAAGATAGGTCTATATTTTTGTATCCTTATAGCCTCATTAGCCTTATGTAATAAAATTATCTCATCAATGTTTAGGGATAAAAAATTCTAGTTGTCCAGCATGGAAGTGGCCAAACAAGACTAGGAGGTCCGGTTTTATAACCTCCCAAAAGTTATGATAGAACTCTGCTGGAACACCGTCCGGACCAGGGACCTTGTTGTGTTCCATTAGTAAAACCATCTTCTTTACCTCCTCCTAAGAGTAGGGAGCTGTTAGAAGGTTATTTTCCTCAATAGCAACCTGGGGAATGTCGTCTATTTGGGACTCTTCCATCGAGAAGTTACCCTCTTCTGGAGCTCCAAACAGATTTTTATAATAATTAGTAATGTAAGATTTAAGTTGGTCACGACCTTCAGCCGTACCCTCCTCTTGACTAAGAGAATGAATAAGTTTGTTTTGATGTCTACCTTTGGCTACACCATGGAAGTATCTAGCTAGTATTTGAATCCCCTTTGAGGATAAATTGAGATTTTGAATGCTGGTACCATTTGAGCTCCTCTTCTCTCAAATCAAGCTAGTTGTGCATTCGATTGACTCTCTCACATTGCGGTCGAACCTCTGCCAAGGCTTCTAAATCATCAATAATAGATGTGAGATGAATCTTTTATTTTTTGAGAATACCCACAGTATGCCTAGCCCAACCACCAAGGAATTTACGTAGTGCATGTATTTTATTATTCCATTTGTGTATTGGAGTAAGCCGGCCGACAGGTTTCTCCCACACCTCCTTGACCATATAATGAAAGCCATCATGGAGAAGCCAACCAAGTTTGAACTTGAACCTATGTCTACTCTGTGGTCATGGAAAACTTGTGGTTAGGAGGATGGGGCATGGTCTGGTAGAGCCTCGACATGAGGTAATACACGCATGAAAACCATAGGCAGTTTAGATCCCCATTTGGTATCCATCAACACGCGATCTAATTTCTCATATGTAGATTCATGGAGACTGTTTGCCCAAGGGAACTGTCTTCCTATCATGGAAACCTCTCGCATATAAGGACTATCAATAACGACATTGAATAGGAAAGGCAAATGTTTATCAAACCTACTACGACTTTTCTCGTTTGGGAATCTTAGTAAATTAAAATCACCCCTATTAGAATATGATGGGGATTATCTTTCACCAGATTAACCAATTCATAAAGAAAGTCGGCCTGGAATTCATCCTGGGTAGCACCATACATGATGACGAGGGTCCATGTGAAGTTGTCAGCCTGGTTGCGGATATGGAGTTTAATATGATACTCACCATCCGAACTAGCCAACACATCCATAGTCCATGTATTCACACCAAGTAATATGCCCCCAGAACGGCCCCTAGGCGAATGTGAGATCCAAATGAAGTCTATGTCGCCAGAAAGAAGGTTAAGGAGACTTACCGAGAAATCACGTCTACCAGTTTCTGAGATAGCAAAAAAATCTCTAAATTATGCTCCCTATTACAATCTGCAATGAATAAATGTTTAGCCAAATCACCAAGACCTCTGCTATATAAAACATGCCATTCATTAGGAAACAATTGGATATTTAGACATCTTGCCCTCTTAGAGGACCTTTTACCTTTTTCGAACAAGAGGCTTTAGATTTACATCCGGATGTTGTAAGTTCATGCAACAAACTAAGCCCAGGTTCATCCAAGCCTACGTACGAAACCTCTCCCACTACTTGAGCTAGGAGCTAACCATCTATTGTGGCATGCAACCCCTCCTCATATAGATGACAGAGAATATGATTGCCAGATACCAATGGAGTAACCTTTAACCGGTCATACGCCATATGTCGCAAAACATTAGTCTTTTGATGTTGTTGGGGAGGGGGTTTCTACTCCACCCTCATCTCCTCTGCCGACAGTTAAGCTCGCGTGACATCCCTGCTCGGTGGTGACTCCCTCTCGCCGAAGTAGCCGTCATACAGTTGCCGATGATGGGAGGATGGATACGGACGAGGAATCCTTAGCCAAGGCAATGCGTCATAAGGCAGTACATAACCTCAACAATGCAGGTATGTCACCATCCAAATCCTTTTTATCTTTCTCTGCTTCTACAATTGCTTCAGCCTTAATGATGTTGGTGTTAGTATAGGTAGAAATAAGAAGGAAGCGTGTTCCTACCTGATGTCGGAATTTGAGATGAAGGATTTGGGTCAAGCCATGTTCTGCCTAGGTCTGCGACTTGAACATTTCCTTGATAGAACTCTAGTGCACCAATCGACCTACACCCAGAAGGTGTTGGAAAGATTTAGATTTGGCAAGGCATATCCTTGTAAGACCCAGATGATCAATGATTAATAAAGAAAGCTCTAAGCCTACTTTGGTGTAAATTACTTTCTTTTACCTATGCGTGATCGACTATATACACCTATGACACTCCCACTCCGCACCCCTTGGACTGGACTCGCCGACAGAGGTTGCAGAACACGAACGTCGGAGGATGCACATTTGCATGTATGCCGGAACATCGGTGGGTCTATTCTCATTGAACACACATTACCGGAAGGCCTAGAATAAATCAAGGAAAACGTGATCATCAGTGTCAAGTGTAGGGTGTCAAGTTTAGGGCTTAAACCTTGGTGGGCATCTAAATGAGAATTAGCAAAATGTACATTTATGTATTATCATCATGGAATTATTTTAATGTGCATGGTTTGCTATTTTGTAATAGTTAAAAATTTCCCCTCTTTGCACCTTTTTCAATAAAGGTAATTGCTTTGGTCGTATGAATCATAGAAATGATGTTACGAAGCATCCGAATGATGTTGGTTATGCTGGTGGTCACGTGATGAACACGTTCATGCGACCTAACATAATGACGGAATGCTTTGAAGAGGAGACGTACATATGATGATGATTTTTCCTCGCAAGTCAGCTTTTAAAATTTTGCTGCTTCATTCGTTGCTAATAACATGTGATTTGCAAATGGAGGCGGAGGAGGCTAGGTTAAGAAGTACACCACTTCTATACCAAAAATATAAGACATTTTTTTGGTTCAAATAGTACTCCTACATACTTTTATAGTTACACGATGATGTTGATTACTGTACGTATTACTCCTTGATTGTTTATCTTGTTCTTCGGTGCCTTAGAGCTCTTAAACATGAATATCATACATACTTAGCTTTTTTTTTGACTATGAACAGTAGGAAAGGCTCCTAGTGTGTGAATATATTTAAAAGAACAAGCTAAGCTATACAGGTTACATTTACATGGAGGGGGGCTGCCCCTTTGGAGCAGGGAGAGGGGGGGAGAGGCTAAGCTAAAAGAGGAAAGCTAGGCAAATGAATTTACAAAATCCAGCACAAGAGGCTATAAGCCTATTTAACTCTGTGTTGAAGGAGCTCAAAGTCCTTAAGAAATCTACCAAGCCATGACTGGACAGAGGGGTCCACGACTCTAAAGTGCCTCTTGTTTCTCTCCTTCCAAAGGCTCCAAGCAGCAACCAGAATTTTTTCCATCAGCATGAATGTGTCTTGGTTGTCTTTTTTCTCGTGGATAGCTTGAAAGCAGTTGGAGAAAGGCTCCCAATCAAGATCAAGGTGCGCCCAACATTATGCACTGAATGTGCATGTGAAAATCATGTGATCCAGCGTTTCTTCAATGTTGAGTCCACAAAGGAGGCAGTCATGATCATCTCCGATGTTGTAGTGCCTCCTTTTTAACATGTTGCGAGTGTTGAGTCTGTCATTATAGAGGAGCCATCCAAAAACTTTAATTTTCATAGTACATTTGGATTTCCACAATCATGTGAAGACAGGGTGTGCTTGGATATCCCGAAAGAAGAACTTATAATAGTCCGTGGATTTGAACGAAGATTTGCCCCCAAACATAGTGCCAAACATCCGAAGTTGCCATCGTGGGTTGAAAGTGTGTGGTGGCAACCTAGAGGTCACAGATCTCTACATGCGCCTGAGGTGTCAAGGGGAGATGAACAGCTTGCCCGATCAACGTTATGCGCAAGAAATCTTTAACAGAAATATCTTCAAGGGTGGTGAAGGAGAACGGACGGGGATGGGAGTCCATGAGGGTCTCATGCGACCACAGATCTTTCTAGAATAATGCAATGGTGCCACAGACTATGTTGACCCTTGAGACGCCTCTAAATGTGGGCGTGAGCTTGAGAATATCTCTCCACCAGAAGGAGCCGACCGGATCAGAAGCATGTGGGGTTTTGTCATTGTAGTAGGTATCCCAGATGAGGGTTACCCAAGGCACATCCATCTTGTTGTAAAATTTGTGAAGAAATTTCAAGAGCAGGGCTTCATTTTGTATACACAAGTTTAAAACTCCGGGCCCTCCTTTGCTTTTGGGCCTACAAACCATGTCCCAAGAGGCCAGCGAGTTGCATTTTTCACCTTGATCCGTTTCTTAATCCAAAGGCAGCGTCGTCTAATTTTGTCCAGCATCTCAATGAGTTTGGGAGGAAATTCTCAGAGTGCACATTGCGTAGATCAGCAAGGAGATAATTGCAGAGTTCAGCAAGGTCAACTTTGCTGCGTAGGACATCAGGGATAGTGTGGAGGATAGATTGCGTTCCACAGAGCTAACCAGGGGCATGAGGTCTTGAATTGTAGGGCGAGAGGTGCTGAGAGGGAGCCCAAGGAAGGTGAAAGGGAGCGTACCCACCGAGAACTCAAAGATGACCGCCAAACTAGCCGTAAGATCTTCATCCAGGTTGATAGGAATAAGCGTGGACTTCTGGAAGTTTATCTTGAGGCCAATTGAGTCAGCAGAGTCCACAAGAATTCCTTTGATGACCGCAACTTGGTGTGTGCATGCAGGCATGAGGAGGAGTGTGTCATCCGCGTATTGGATCATAGGATAGTCCATGTCACACGAGCTGGGGAAAGGCAACTGGATCAAACCAGTTCGATAGGCCTTATTTATGGCGAACTACAGCAGGTCGGCCGCCAGCACGAAGATCAACGGGGAGAGGGGATCCCCTTGTCAGACACCCCGACAGCAGTGGAATTGTCGGCCAGGTACCCCATTTAATAGAATTGAAGATCGTCCTAAGGAGAAAATGCATCTGATCCAAGAGAGCAATTTATCATTAAAACCCATGTGCTTCATAATGTTAATCATTGGCTTATGTTCAATAGTATCAAATGCTTTGGCAAAGTCTAACTTGAGGAGAACAATTTGCCTTTTAGAGGCCTGGCATTGGTGAATGTATTGAAACGACCAGGCGAGGTAGTCTTGGATTAATCTCCCTTTAATGAATCCATATTGGTTTGGATGGACAATCTTGAGGATGACACGTTGCAACCTATTGGCTAGGAGCTTGGTGATGAGTTTAAGGCAGCAGTTGAGCAACGTGATCGGGCGGTAGTCATTAACAGTCGCAGGAGATCTATTTTTTGGAATGAGGGTGATGAGGCCATCATTGATGCTTTGCAAGTTAAGTGTGCCCTCATGGAATTGATCACAAAGAGTGTAGAAGTCCTTTTTGATGATGGGCCAACAAGCTTTGAGGAAGAGCGTGCTAAACCCATCAGGACCAGGGGCTTGATCAGCAGGCATCTCCAAAATAACCTCATCAATTTCCTCAGTGGTGAACGGAGAGGTGAGATGATCGAGGTTCCAGTAGGGCGGATCAAGTTGGGTATGTCAAATCTCATGTTGATGGGAGTGGAAGTACCCAGTCGCTCAGTATATGCCTGGAAAAGGAGGGCCTCTTTGCCCGTGTGATCATCAACAAAAAGCCCATTAGTGGTCTGTAGGTTGGTGATATTATTTTTGCGATATCTCTCCGTGGCCACAGCTTGAAAAAATTTAGTGTTCTCATCTCCAAACTTGACCCAGTGAATAGCGCACCATTTTTTCCAATATTGCTTTTGATAGTCCAAAAGCCGCAAAAGGTGTTTCTTGAAGATTATTCTGAATTTGCATTCAGGGGTCGTCAAAAGCCTGATGTTTTCAAGTTCATCAATATGTGCTAAGGATTGATTGGAGTTTTCAATGGCG
Source organism: Aegilops longissima (assembly GCA_021605205.1). NCBI lineage: Eukaryota > Viridiplantae > Streptophyta > Magnoliopsida > Poales > Poaceae > Aegilops > Aegilops longissima. The sequence goes on from CM038680.1 coordinate 23,434,387, forward strand.
ATGGTAAGTCGTGAGATGTTTTTGCTCCAAACCTTAAGGGTCTGGCGAAGGGCCTTGAATTTTTTGCATAGGATGGTGGCCGCGTTGGTAGCATGAACTGGTTTATTCCAAACCGATCCACCCAGTTCCATGAAGCCTGGGTGGAGAAGCCAGTAGGATTCAAAGCGAAACAGTTTGGTCCGAGGTATTTTTGTTTCAATGCCAACCACACACGGCATATGATCGGAGACCGACTTGCAAAGGGGTTTAACCAGGGTATTGGGATACGTGTGAGTCCAGTTGAGCAAGGTGAAGAACCAGTCTAGCTGCTTGAGGAGGGGGTCTTGCTGCATGTTACTCCAAGTATAGGCTCTCCCTTTGAGTGGAAATTCAACAAGATTGTTTTCTCTGATGATATCATTAAAGGTGGCCATATCACTAAGATCTCCCCCGGGCTTGTTACGTTTTTCTGGACCCTGAATATAATTAAAATCCACAAGGAGGAGGCAATCATCAATTGTTTGGAGGTCAAGATCATAAAGCCATGAAGTGTAGTTGTCACGTTCAGGACCAATACAGGGGCCATATATGTTATACAGAGTCCAAGACTGGGCCGAGAGGGTGCTGGTGAAACATACATCTCCAGAAAATAAAGAACTATTCCAAGCAGTGAGAATTGCACCAAAGGCCCATCGAGAGGGAACAAAAGAAAACTTATCAAAGTGCTTAGGGAAACAAGTCTTAATGAAAGCAAGATCGATAGACGTTTTTTTCGTTTCCTGAAGACAAAAGATTGAACATCCACTGGTAGAGATCGCATTCTACAGAGCTAATAGTTTTTTATCTGAATTAAGCCCATGGACATTCCAGCACAACACGTTCCAATTGCGCAAAAGGGGCATGGAGAAAGAAGGGATTAGGCCGAAGAAGTGGGCTCCTCTCCAGCGGGAACCACTGGCTCTGATGCATCTGCAGGTTGAGCAGCAGCAATATCTTCAGACAGGAGCATAGCCTCAGACAGCTCCTGAGGAGGGATTGTGCAATGTTGCACTCCAATGGCCTGCAAGGGAGGGATCGGAGTAGAAGGTGGAATCTCAGGTCCAACAGAAGAAGAGCTCTGAACCGTAGAAGGGATCGACCATGGCTTGACCTTGGAGACATTAGAGCGCGTCTCGGCAAGGGAGGGGACTCTGAATCCATCATACCTGGTATATATAGTGCTGCGACGAACTTCAGTAACCAGCAGATGGGCGTGGGCCTTGGAGCGACGCCTATGAGCATTAGAGGGCCCAGAAAAAGCAGAAAGAACTTGGGCCAGGCCTAATTCAAAGGTCGGCTCATTCTCATGACCAGAAGAAAAATTGGGCCCAAAGTTTGAATTGGTGGGTGGCGCCAAAGAAAAACCCTCACTTGCAACTGAGTCAGTGGGTGGCAATGTAGAAACATGATCATCCACCAAGGTTGGAGTAGGGTGCAAAACAAAGAGCTCGTCGGATTGAGCAACAATATCTCCCAACCTTGAAGTATTAAAAAATTCTCGCATGGGTTCAGAAATAGGGCCCTCCAACAAAAGTTGGCTCTTGATGACCCACAAGTGTAGGGGATCTATCGTAGTCCTTTTGATAAGTAAGAGTGTCGAACCCAATGAGGAGGAGAAGGAAATGACAAGCGGATTTCAGTAAGGTTTTCTCTGCAAGCACTGAAATTGTAGGTAGCAGATAGTTTTGTGATAAGATAAATTGTAACGAGTAACAAGCAATGAAAGTAAATAAAGTGCAGCAAGGTGGCCCAATCCTTTTTGTAGCAAAGGACAAGCCTGGACAATTTATTATAATGAGAAAAGAGCTCCCGAGGACACATGGGAATTATCGTCAAGCTAGTTTCATCACGCTCATATGATTCGCGTTCGGTACGTTGATAATTTGATATGTGGGTGGACCGGTGCTTGGGTACTGCCCTTACTTGGACAAGCATCCCACTTATGATTAACCCCTATTGCAAGCATCCGCAACTACAAAAGAAGTATTAAGGTAAACCTAACCACAACATTAGACATATGGATCCAAATCAGCCCCTAACGAAGCAACGCATAAACTAGGGTTTAAGCTTCTGTCACTCTAGCAACCCATCATCTACTTATTACTTCCCAATGCCTTCCTCTAGGCCCGAATAATGGTGAAGTGTCATGTAGTCGACTTCGCATAAAACCACTAGAGGAAAGACAACATACATCTCATCAAAATATCGAACAAATACCAAATTCACATGACTACTAATAGCAAGACTTCAACCATGTCCTCAGGAACAAACGTAACTACTCACAAAGCATATTCATGTTAGTAATAATATGCATTAAGGATCTGAACATATGATCTTCCACCAAGTAAACCAATTAGCATCAACTACAAGGAGTAATCAACACTACTAGCAACCCACAGGTACCAATTTGTGGTTTTGATACAGGATTGGATACAAGAGATGAACTAGGGTTTTGAGAGGAGATGGTGCTGGTGAAGATGTTGATGGAGATTGACCCCCTCTCGATAAGAGGACCATTGGTGATGACGATGGTGATGATTTCCCCCTCCCTGAGGGAAGTTTCCCCGGGAGAACAGCTCTGCCGGAGCTCTAGATTGGTTCCACCAAGGTTCCGCCTCGTGGCGGCGGAGTTTTGTCCCGTAAGCTTCCTTATGATTTTTTCCAGGAGGAAAGACCTCATATAGAAGAAGATGGGCACCGGAGGACCACCAAGGGGCCCAGGAGACAGGGGCGCGCCCAGTATGGGTGGGGCCACTCCCCACCCTCCTGGCTAGGGTGAGGGCCCCCTCTTGTGCTTTCTTCGCTCAATAATTCTTATTAATTCCAAAACTAACTTTCGTGGAGTATCATGATTTTTGGAGCTGTGCAGATGTACCGACCAGACCTCAAACAGTCTGATCTCTGTGCATCAGTGTCATCCCTGGATCGGTAATGCTGACACGCACAGTACTCGAAGGATTTATAACAGAGTAGCAATCACACACTTATTACATCGAATGTCTCAAAAGAGAACTTTTTTATAATAATATGGCTTAAGGCAATCTAATAACGATAACAGCGGAAGGCTTGGAAGATAAGTGAGTCCATCAACTCCAACGGCATCACTGAGTATAGAACCACGACCTATAGGCACCTTACTCGTCATCTGAAAAGTCTACAACATGAACGTTGCAGCCCGAAATGGGTCAGCACATGGAATATGCTGGCAATGTAACACATAGAGAGTAATGAAAGAATAAAGCTATACTACATGCATATATGGCTGGTGGAAAGCTCTTTGGTTACAGTTTTTGCATAAAGCCAATTTTTCCCTACTACAAAGGAATAAATTTTATTTAACTATCATGGTGGTTGTTAAACATTGAGAGTGTAGACACCCTCTCAATCCCAATTAAACATCATCATTAAAACCCTACAATATTAATTAAAGTAACATGATGAGATTCACATGATAATCCAAGTACTAGATACTCAAAACGTCCATAACCAGGGACACGACTAACCATGATTAGTTTATATACACTGTAGAGGTTTGCGCACTTTTCCCCACAAGACTCGATCTCCTCCGTTGGGATTCTCGCACTACATGGTGTTTGAGAAAACGGATGACTGAGACATAGTCTTTCAGAAGCGCTAGCACCTTATGATCGGGTAGACCATTACACCTACTTTCCCCTACATCTGCTAGTCTACCACTGTAAGAGTTCCCATGACTTAATCAACTATGCTAGAGCCCATAGTAGCGTGTGGCTGCACAAGGAAGTTTCTAGCATGAATAATCTCATGATCCCTTTGAGACTGGGTGGCGGTCCATAAAGAAAACAGGCAATCCCTGGAATACCCCGGTGCCTCAATCCACCTAGATGTGTATTAGAGTTGCCACCTTAAATAAACCATTAAATAAACAATCTCACATCTGTCATGGATACACTCACCCACTAGCATAGCATGGCATAATAAGCAAACGTAGAGTAACTCCCAAGGGTTTGATAATAAAACAGGTAATAGGTACTACCTCATCTACTTCCCAAAACCCACAGATTAATCAAATCCTAATCATGCAATTGTTTGAGGATTGATCTAATGCAATAAAACTGGGTAGTAAAGAGGTATGATGAAAGTGTTACTTGCCTTGTTGATGATCCGTGAAACCTAGAGATTCGAAGTAGCAAGCGGCGCACTCCGGGTACTCTATCGCAAACAAACAAGCATACAATAAGTACTCATATAATGTACGGGTAAAACTCAAATAAGAGATCTAACCAGAAAGTTCAACTTAAGAACTCTGGTTTGCAAAAAGAATCAAATCAAACGAAGCAACGAAAGTCAAACGGCGAAAGAAACAAGCTTCGTTTACTAATCTGGACCTAAGTCAAATTTTACAGTAACAAAAACTTGTTTGCTTTGGTTAAACGGAAAGAGGGTTTCGAGACGAAACTCCAGGCACTTGAATCGCATGATTCCGATAAACAAGCGAAAAGATAAACTAAAACGAAAAACTGATCGGAAATCGCGATAAAAAATAATCGCCGAAAATCCGAGAAAAAGAAAAACTGACGAACAGGCTAACGAACGAACGTTTGTTGTCTGCGGCTAAACGACGAATACCATTCGTCAAAACTAACGTACGGACGAACGAAAAACCGGCGGAAAAACCGAACGGTTTTCTCGAGGAAAACCGCCGGCGGCGAGGCGGCAGCTACCTCCGGCGAGGGGCGGGGGTTCAGCGGTGTCGGCGTGGCGGCGGCATCCGGGCGGCGGCGACGTGTGGCGTCGGCGGCGGCGTAGGCGGCGGGCGATCCGAAGCGATAAGCGCGCAGCAGCAAGCGCGCGTCTTAGGGTTCGGGTTTGGGCGCGGGGCGGGCTGGTGGCTCGGGTGGGCTCGGGCGACGCGTTATAAAGGCCCGGCCAGGCGGAGTCCTGGCCGAACACGGCCCAATGTCGGTTTCGTTTATTTTTTAAAAAAACATTACGCGCAGAAAAACAAATAAAAGAAATACTAAACGGACTCCAAAAATCCTGAAATAAATTTTCCCCGACTTCTAAAATCAAGCCGGTTTAGATGAACATTTATTTGGGGCCTAAATGAAATTTTGGAAAACAGGCATTTTTTCTAAATTCAAATAAAATAGCAATAAACTCCAAAATAAAATCTTATTTGATTTTATTCAAATCCTCAATATTTCTTTATTTTGGGAAAGTCATTTTATTCCCTCTCTCATATTTTCATAGTAGAAATAATTGAAGATAAAAGAAATAAAATCAAATGATAATATTTTCAAAATTTGAGAAAACTCAAATATGAAAATAACGAAATTCCCAACTCTCTCCGTGGGTCCTTGAGTTGTGTGAAATTTCTAGGATCAACCAAAATGCAATAAAATATGATATGCAATGATGATCTATGTATAACATTCCAAATTGGAAATTTGGGATGTTACAAACCTACCCCCCTTAAGATGAATCTAGCCCTCGAGATTCGGGTTAACTAGAAAATAGGTGAGGTGGTCCTTGACGAGATCTTCCTCTCGCTCCCGGTGGCTTCATCCTCGGTGTGGTGGCTCCATGAACTTTGCAAAACTTGATAACCTTGTTGCGGGTGACTCGGTGGCATATTCGAGAATCTTGACCGTTTCTCCTCATAGGTCAAATCACTATCCAATGAATTGCTTCCAGTGACCTTCAGTATCTCTCAATGTATATCAGCCATCTCTGCGTGGCACTTCTTCAACTGGAAACATGGAACACGTCGTGAACTCCTAACAATCCTTCGGGCAATTCCAATTTGTAAGCAACTTCTCCCATTCGCTCCAGAACTTTGTAAGGTCCCACAAAACGTGGCGCTAACTTTCCCTTAACACCAAAGCGCTTAACTCCCCGAAGTGGAGATACACGAAGATAAACTCTGTCCCCGACTTCGTAAACTGTCTCCTGACGCTTAGAATCTGCATAGCTCTTCTGCCTGGATTGGGCTACCTTGAGCCTATCGTGAATCAACTTCACCTTCTGTTCAGACTCTTTAATCAAATCTGGTCCAAACAACTGACAGTCTCCAACTTCATCCCACGATAATGGGGTCCTGCACCTCCTTCCGTACAAAGCTTCGAAAGGGGCCATCTTTAGGCTGGATTGATAACTGTTGTTGTAGGAGAACTCTGCATATGACTTTCTCAGTCTGTCCATCTGTCTGCGGGTGAAAAGTTGTACTGAACTCTAGCCTAGTACCCAAGGTTTCATGCAACTGATTCCAGAACTTTGAGGTAAACTGAGTTCCTCTATCTGATACAATGCTCCTCGGAACTCCATGCAGACATACGATCCTGGTCATGTAGATCTTTGCCAACTTAGCACTGGTGTAAGTGGTCTTCACTGGGATGAAATGTGCTACCTTCATCAAACGATCGACTACAACCCAAATCAAGTCATAGCCTGAACGAGTCCAAGGCAATCCCGTGATAAAATCCATGCCTAACTTATCCCACTTCCATTCGGGTATCGGCAATGGCTGTAACAATCCTGCCCGGCTTTTGATGCTCTGCCTTAACTATCTGACAGACATCACATACTGCTACATACTCCGCTATATCCTTCTTCATTCCGGTCCACCAGAAAGTATTCTTCAAATCCAAATACATCTTGGTATTTCCTGGGTGAATCGAATATGGCGAATCATGGGCCTCCTGTAGAATCAACTTCCTGATCTCCGGGTGATTGGGCACATAGACGTTGTCCTCAAACCATAGGGCATCGTGCTCATCCTCATGAAATCCTTTAGCTTTTCCTTTCCTCATCTTCTCCTTTATAGAGGCAATCTCCTTGTCGGTCTTCTGAGATTCTCTGATCTTATCCATCAAAGTAGACTGAATCTCCAATGCTGCTACATAGCCTCTCGGAACTATCTCCAAACATAGTTCGCGAAGGTCCTCGGCTAACTCCTCTCGTAACTCTCTAGTCATGAGTGTGTTGACATGGCTCTACGGCTCAACACATCGGCTACTACGTTAGCCTTTCCGGGGTGATAATATAATCTCATATCGTAATCCTTGATGAGTTCCAACCATCTCCTTTGCCTGAGATTCAACTCCTTCTGCGTGAAAATGTACTTCAAACTCTTGTGATCCGGGTACACCTCACAATGGTTTCCGATGAGAAAGTGTCTCCATGTCTTCAATGCATGCACTACGGCTGCTAACTCCAAATCATGTGTGGCGTAATTCAGCTCATGAGGCTTAAGCTGTCGAGAAGCATACGAAACAAGTCTTCCCTCCTGCATAAGAACTGCTCCAAGTCCTCGACATGAAGCATCGCAATACACCTCATAATCCTTGCGCTGATCTGGCAAAATCAACACTGGTGATGTAACCAAACATTTCTTCAACTCCTGGAAACTGGCCTCACATTCCTCGGTCCATTTGAACTTCGTATCCTTCTTTAACAACTCTGTCATAGGCTTCGCAATCTTCGAGAAATTCTCAATGAATCTCCGGTAGTATCCTGCCAGCCCAAGAAAACTCCGGATCTCTCCAATTGTTGTTGGTGCTACCCAATTTATTCTGAGGACAACCTTGGTGGGATCTCTGCTATTCCTTCTCCGGATATAACATGTCCGAGGAATCCAACGTCTTTCAACCAAAACTCACATTTGCTGAACTTGGCATATAACTGATGTTCTCTGAGCTTCTCCAGTACCAAACGCAAATGCTCCTTATGCTCTTCCTCATTCTTCGAGTAAACCAAAATATCATCAATGAACACCACAACGAATTTATCCAAAACTCCATAAACACATTGTTCATCATGTTCATGAAATACGCAGGTGCGTTAGTCAGACCAAATGACATAACGGTATACGCATATAGCCCGTACCTGGTGGTAAAAGCTGTCTTAGGTATATCCTGCTCTCGAATCTTCAACTGATGGTATCCTGGTCGCACATCGATCTTGGAAAATCTTAGCTCCTTGCAATTGGTCAAACAAATCATTGATCATCGGCAGGGGGTACTTGTTCTTGATGGTCACTTCATTTAGTCCTCAATAATCAACAACCATCCTCAAAGATCCATCATTCTTCTCCACTAGAAGCACTGGTGATCCCCAAGGTGAGGAACTTGGGAGAATATAGCCTTTATCCAATAACTCCTTAATTTGCTTCTTAATTTCCTCCAAATCTTGTGCGGGCATCCGGTACGGTCTCTTAGATATCGGCCCTGTGCCTGGCAAAAGCTCAATCAAAAACTCAATGACTCTATCCGGTGGCATGCCTGGCAACTCTTCGGGGAATACATCAGGGAAATCCTTCACCACTGGTACTTCCTCCTGCACAACTCCTGTTAAGGAATTTACTTGTGTCCTCTTCGGCTCATGCCGTGATACATACTTGATCCTTCTTCCTTCTGGGGTGGTAAGCAAAATCGACTTACTGGCGCAATCGATGTTTCCTCCATACATCGACAGCCAATCCATACCCAGAATTACATCCAAACCTTGTGATTCCAAAATGATTAAATCCGAGGGGAGAACATGCCTACCTATACTCAATGGCACTTGAAAACATCCTCGACTGGCCATATACTCTGCTCCTAGTGAGCTTACTAACATAGGTGTTCTAAGAACCTTGGTGGGCAGTTTATACTTATCCACAAATCCCCTTGATATGTATGAATGCGATGCACCAGTATCAAAAAGAATGATTGTAGTAAATGACTTAACCAAAAACTTACCTATTACTGCATCTGGCTGGGCTTCAACCTCCTCCACATTAACGTGGTTCACCTGTCCCCTGTTGAAAAGATTCGGCTTCTTTCCTGAGCTTCCATTGCCATTTCCATTCTGGGCTTCAGGACATTCATTGGCATAATGTCCAGTCTTCTGGCACTTATAGCAAGTGACTTGGCTTAGGTCTCTCTTGGCTGGGGTTGACGGGTTGGTACGGTTCTGGCCATTGCTTCCTCCATTCCCGTTACCATTCTTGGGGCCATTATGGTTGTGCGAGCTACCTCCTCCATGGGTATCTTGGAAATGTCCTCCCGATTTGGGTAAACGTAACCTGTGAGCTCCAGAATTGTACTTCCCTTGTCCATACTTCCTCTTGTGGTTCTCAATCTGCTGCTGCTTCCCTTCAATCATAAGAGCACGATCTATCAACTCCTGATAGTTGTTGAAAGTTGCTACCATCAACTGCATGCTCAGCTCATCATTCAGTCCTTCCAGAAACTTCTCCTGCTTAGCTGCATCCGTAGCAACGTCATCTGGGGCATAACGTGCTAGCTAACTAAAGTCATCCACATACTGGCCAACTCTCCGTCCTCCTTGGCGCAAGTTGCGAAACTCACGCTTCTTCATGGCCATAGCTCCTGCTGAAACATGGGCAGTACGGAAAGCCTGCTGAAACCGATCCCATGTGACAGTGTCGATAGGATAAGTGGCTGTGAAATTCTCCCACCATGATGCTGCGGGTCCTTCCAGCTGATGTGCAGCAAAACGCACCCTCTCCGCATCTGTGCATCCTCGATGGTTAACTCCCTTGCTGTCTTGCGGAGCCAATCATCTGCAACAATCGGCTCGGTGATACTGGAGAACATCGATGGACTTAGCCTAAGAAAACGGGTTAAATGATCAACAGGTGGTGGTGGTGGTGGGTTGTTGTTGTTGTTCCCCTGATTCTGATTCTGGACTAGCAACTGCATCAACACATTCTGCTGTTGGATCAACTGAGTGAGCTCCGGTAGGAAAGCAAATCCATTGTCACGTCTCGGAGGCATCTGAGGGTTTAGAAAAGATGAGAAAATAGAGTAGAAAGAGGTCTAGAGAGAAAACACTACCCATATGCACATGAGACAAATGCAAACAAAAATCACTTCATTCAATCAAACAAGGGCATACAACGGTCTAACTGGCGTTACAAAAGTGCTCGGGCTATACTAGATACATGGGGGAATACTACTACTGTTATGGTGGTCGACTAGAAAAACTGCTCCGATGAAGATTCCATGATATCTGATCCAGCTTCATCAACATAGTCATCATCGCTATCATCTGGGTCCGAGTCAGTGTCGTCGATGATGATGTAGTTCTCTGGACAAGTGCAATCATCTTCTCCTCCAGTTGCGGGAAATCCCATGAACACTCTTAGCTTCTTCTTCAGATCATCATTCTTCTCCACTAGTGTTGCTATTTCCTCCTCATATCCATCGCGTGTAGACTTGAGTTCTTCCTCCAGCTCAGTGATCTTGGTCATAGCCTTCTTCAGGTCTAACATGCCTGCGCACATCTGGTTCTCCTGGCGTCGAATGTGCTGGTTTAACTCCTGGATGAAAGCTGCAACTGATCTATCCTTCCCTGTACACTACTGGAAACTGGGAATTTGCCATCAGCCAGCTCTTTGCCATCTGCCAGCTGATGGCAAAGAACGTCTTTGCCATCTGCTTATAAAAAACAGATGGCAAAGAACTGACAGATGGCAAAGAACATGGTTGCCATCAACCAATTCTTTGCCATCTGCTAGTGGATGGCAAATAATCTTTGCCATCTGCCAGCAGATGGCAAAGAGGTTGGCAAATCCTGTGGCCGTCAGGCGTGTAACGGCATACCAACCCCACCTCTTTGCCATCTGCCAGCAGACGGCAAAGATTCTTTGCCATCTGCCAGCAGATGGCAAAGAGATGGGGTTATTTTTTTTCAGGTAGAAAAAACTATGGGGTTATCCCCTCCCTCTCTTCCCACCCATCCAGGTAAAAAAAGTCGTTCGCATCTCATCCACACACACCGAACAGCCCCCGTCGATGGCGCTCTAGGCTCGCCTTGCCCGCCATCTGCCGCCGGCGCGCTCCCCCGCCCGTCGCCGTCGCTCCCCGCCCGTCGCCGCCCTCCCCGCCACCACCGCCCGCCCGTCGCTCCCCCCCCTGTCGCCCGCCGCGTCGCTCCCCCGTCGCCGCCGCTCCCCGCCCGTCGCTGTCGCTCCCCCCTGTCGCCCGCCCTCCCCACCCCATCGCCGCCTCCCCGCCACCCGTCGCCGCCCCTCCCACCCACCCACCGCCCGCCCGTCGCTCCCCATACAGCCCGCTCGTCGCTCCCCTGCCCCATCGCCGTCGCTCCCATACCTCCGCTCCGTCGCTCCCCCGCCCCGTCGCCGGCCCTCCCCCTCATCCACGGCCGACCACACATCTTGGGATGCTGTGGTGATGTAGCTGGGGCAGGCATCGACGACGCCATCACCGCGTCACACCACGATGCCGTATTATCTGTTGAATATGCTATATTGGTCATATAATTATATTTGTGTTTGATTTTCTGTGAAAATGAATTGATATAAGAAAAAACAAAATTAAATGGGGCAATATAGGCACTTTGCCATCAGCTGGCAGATGGCAAAAGCTTTGCCATCGGTGGCGGATGGCAAAGAGGCCACGGTCATCTACATGTAAAATTTGGGCTGACCTATTTGGACCCTTTGCCATCTGCCCAGCAGATGGCAAAGCATGCAACCTTGCCATCTGGCGGCGACGGCAAAGAGCCCAAGCCTTTGCCATCTGTTGGCGGGGCGGCAAAGTATGCCGTTAGCCTTCTAACGGGGCTAACCCCGTTAAGAGGCTTTGCCATCTGCCAGCAGATGGCAAAGCCACAGGCTCTTTGCCATCAGCCAGCAGATGGCAAAGAAGCCTTTACCGGTAGGGTTTCAGACGAACTATTTGCCATCTGCTGGCAGATGGCAAAGCCTTTGCCATCCGTGGAACATGCCTTTGCCATCTGCCATGGCAGATGGCAAAGTGCCAGATTCCAGTAGTGGTACTGATCATCTCCCATTGCTCATCTCGGCGCCCACAAATATGGTAGATTGTATCCTTGAGATCCTTGTGGTAAACTTCCCCAATGCGTCCCATTGTGATGTGGGCTACCATGCTCTTTCCTAGACTCCAGGTTGGTGCATCAAAGGAAAACTCTATGGGCTCAGTGACGGGCATGAACGTCCTTCCTGGAACTTGAACTTGAACCGTCCAACACTCCTCTTCAGGTAAAGTGGCGTTGTAGGTCCTGGTGAAGCTTGGTACTCCGATGTTCAGGTATCCAGTGACTTCCTTCAAGTGACGTCCAAAGGGTGTATCTTCATCCGGTTGCGTGAACTTGTTCCTTGCATCCGCCATCCTAAAAGAGTAGAAAAGATGAGGAGTCAGGAATGAGAAGAGAGAGTAGTGATCTAGGGCTTTAGCTTAGTGGTCGTGTCCTACAGTGAGCGTGTGCTCTGATACCATCTTGTAGCGGCCAGACCTCAAACAGTCTGATCTCTGTGCATCAGTGTCATCCCTGGATCAGTAATGCTGACACGCACAGTACTCGAAGGATTTATAACAGAGTAGCAATCACACACTTATTACATCGAATGTCCCAAAAGAGAACTGATTACAATAATATGGCTTAAGGCCACCTAATAATGATAACAGCGGAAGGCTTGGAAGACAAGTGAGTCCATCAACTCCAACGGCATCACTGAGTATAGAACCACGACCTATAGGCACCTTACTCGTCGTCTGAAAAGTCTACAACATGAGCGTTGCAGCCGAAGCGGGTCAAAGACATGGAATATGCTGGCAATGTAACACATAGAGAGTAATGAAAGAATAAAGCTATACTACATGCATATATGGCTGGTGGAAAGCTCTATGGTTACAGTTTTTGCATAAAGCCAATTTTTCCCTACTACAAAGGAATAAATTTTATTTAACTATCATGGTGGTTGTTAAACATTGAGAGTGTAGACACCCTCTCAATCCCAATTAAACATCATCATTAAAACCCAACAATATTAATTAAAGTAACATGATGAGATTCACATGATAATCCAAGTACTAGATACTCAAAACGTCCATAACCGGGGACACGGCTAACCATGATTAGTTTATACACTCTGTAGAGGTTTGCGCACTTTTCCCCACAAGACTCGATCTCCTCCGTTGGGATTCTCGCACTACATGGTGTTTGAGAAAACGGATGACCGAGACATAGTCTTTCAGAAGCACTAGCACCTTACGATCGGGTAGACCGTTACACCTACTTTCCCCTACGTCTGCTAGTCTACCACTGTAAGAGTTCGCACGACTTAATCAACTATGCTAGAGCCCATAGTAGCTTGTGGCTGCACACAGAAGTTTCTAGCATGAATAATCTCATGATCCCTTTGAGCCTGGGTGGCGGTCCATAAAGAAAACAGACAATCCCTGGAATACCCAGGTGCCTCAATCCACCCAGATGTGTATTTGAGTTGCCACCTTAAATAAACCATTAATTAAACAATCTCACATCTGTCATGGATACACTCACCCAATCCACGTCTACTAGCATAGCATGGCATAATAAGCAAACGTAGAGTAACTCCCAAGGGTTTGATAATAAAACAGGTAATAGGTACTACCTCATCTACTTCCCAAACCCACATATTAATCAAATCCTAATCATGCAATTGTTTGAGGATTGATCTAATGCAATAAAACTGGGTAGTAAAGAGGTATGATCAAAGTGTTACTTGCCTTGTTGATGATCCGTGAAACCTAGAGATTCGAAGTAGCAAGCGGCGCACTCCGGGTACTCTATCGCAAACAAACAAGCATACAATAAGTACTCGTCTAATGCACGGGTAAAACTCAAATAAGATATCTAACCAGAAAGTTCAACTTAAGAACTCCGGTTTGCAAAAAGAATCAAATCAAACGAAGCAATGAAAGTCAAACGGCGAAAGAAACAAGCTTCGTTTACTAATCTGGACCTAAGTAAAATTTTACAGTAGCAAAAATTTGTTTGAGTTGGTTAAACGGAAAGGGAAACTCTAGGCGCTTGAATCGCCTGATTCCGATAAACGAGCGAAAAGATAAACTAAAAGGAAAAACAGATCGGAAATCACGATCAAAATAATCGTGGAAAATCCGAGAAAAAGAAAAACTGATGAACAGGCTAACGAACGAACATTCGCTGTCTGCGGCTAAACAACAAAACCCGTTCGTTAAAACGAACGTACGGACGAACGTCCGCTAAATAAACTAAACCGAAAAAAATAGATCTAGGTTTTTTTTTAAACCGAACGAAAAACCGGCGGAAAAACGGAACGGTTTTCTCGAGGAAAACCGCCGGCAGCGAGGCGACAGCTACCTCCGGCGAGGGGGCGGCAGGGTCCGGCGGGTCGGCGGCGGCGGCGGCGTCGGGCGGCGGCGTCTGGGCGGCGGCGGTGGGCGTCGGCGGCGGCGGCGGCGGCTTAGGGTTAGGGTTTGGGCGTGGGGCGGGCTGGTTGCACGGAAGGCTTAGGCGGCGCATTATAAAGGCCCGGCCAGGCGGAGTCCTGGACGAACACGGCCCAAAGTCGGTTTCGTTTTTTTTAAACATTACGCGCAGAAAAACAAATAAAAGAAATACTAAACGGACCCCAAAAATCCCGAAATAAATTTTCTCCGACTTATAAAATCAAGCCGGTTTAGATGAACATTTATTTGGGGCCTAAATGCAATTTTGAAAACCACGCATTTTTCCTAAATTCAAATAAAAAAGCAATAACTCCAAAATAAAATCTTATTTGATTTTATTATCAAATCCTCAATATTTCTTTGTTTTGGGAAAGTCATTTTATTCCCTCTCTCATATTTTCATAGTAGAAATAATTGAATATAAAATAAATAAAATCAAATGATCCTATTTTCAAAATTGAAAAAACTCAAATATGAAAATATCGAAATTCCCAACTCGCTCCGTGGGTCCTTGAGTTGCGTGAAATTTCTAGGATCAGGCCAAAATGCAATAAAATATGATATGCAATGATGATTTATGTATTACATTCCAAATTGAAAATTCGGGATGTTACAGTAGAACAGGTTTCCAATATTTGCTCCTTTTCCAGCCAGAATTCCAGCTGCCGACATTCCCCCTCTTCATAGTAAACCTTATAAAATAAGAGAGAATAGCCATAAGTATTGAGATATAATGTGTAATAACAGGCCATAATGCAATAAATATTGAAATAAAAGCATGATATAAAATGGACGTATCAACTCCCCCAAGCTTAGACCTTGCTTGTCCTCAAGCGGAAGCCGAAATCGAAAAATATGTCCACATGTTTAGAGATAGAGGTGTCGATAAAAATAAAATACGGACATGAGGGCATCATGATCATTCTTATAACAACAACATATGTAGATTTTGTCATATGATTTCTTATGCTCAAGTAATAATCTATTCACAATGTCAAGTATGGAACATAAACTTCATTGGGAACTAACAAACTATAATCTCAGTCATTGAAGCAATTGCAATTTATCATAACGTCAGAAAGAGTCAAGAATAGAGCTTTTCAGCAAGTCCACATACTCAACTATCATATAGTCTTCTACAATTGCTAACACTCACGCAATACTTATGGTTATGAAGTGTTAATCGGACACTGAGAAAGATAGGGGCTTATATATTGCCTCCCAACATTTTACCTCAAGGGTAATGTCAACAATAATAGTTCATGCTAACAAACATCCAATTGGATATATGTATCATGATCTTTCCAACACGAGGTGCTTGCCAAAGGATAAAATGAAAAAGGGAAAGGTGAAGATCACCTTGACTCTTGCATAAAGTAAAAGACATAAAGTAGAAGATAGGCCCTTCGCAGAGGGAAGCAGAGGTTGTTGTGCGCTTTTAGGGTTGGATTCACAAAATCTTAATACGAAAGAATGTCACTTTATATTGCCACTTGTATATGGACCTTTATTATGCAGTTTGTCGCTTTTATTGCTTCCATAACAAGATCGTATAAAGCTTATTTTCTCCGCACTAATAATTCATGCATATTTAGAGAGCAATTTTTATTGCCTGCACCGATGACAACTTACTTGAAGGATCTTACTCAATCCATAGGTAGATATGGTGGACTCTCATGGAAAAACTGGGTTTAAGGATATTTGTAAGCACAAGTAGTATCTCTACTTGGTGCTAGGAATTTGGCTAGCATGAGGGGGAAAGGCAAGCTCAACATGTTAGGAAGATCCATGACAATATACTTTAAGTAAGATGCGAGAAAACATAAACCATTACGTTGTCTTCCTTGTCCAATATCAACTCTTTAGCATGTCATACTTTAATGAGTGCTCACAATCATAAAAGATGTCCAAGATAGTGTATTTATATGTGAAAACCTCTCTTTCCTTATTACTTCCTATTAATTGCAACGATGACCAAAACTATGCTTGTCAACTCTCAACAACTTTTAAGCCTCATACTTTCTATGTGTGAAGTCATCACTATCCACAAGATCAATATGAACTCTTTTATTCTTTTTATATTCTTTCTATTTTTTCTCAAGATCATAACAATATATCAAAGCCCTTTGACTCAACACTTATCTTTATTATAGATAACTCACGGACTCGATTACATAGAGATCATAAAGCAAAACTCAAAACTAATTCATATCAAAACTTAAATCTACTAGATCAATATATTGCTAAAGGAATCGAACTAAGTAAAATGGTAAAGATAGGAGTGTGATGGTGATACGATACCGGGGCACCTCCCCCAAGCTTGGCAGTTGCCAATGGGAGTGCCCATACCCATGTGATTATGTCTCCTTCTTCAGAGTTGGTGTTGTGATCTTCTTTGCGATAATTCCCCTCAGGATACGATTCTCCTCCTCGAGCTTATTGACTTGTTTCTTGAGGTTCATATTTTCCTTGAGGAGCTTGCCTGCTAGGGCTAAAGCTCCTTTTACCCAAGGGTGCTGCATAGCTTCTGGAGAACAAGTGACACTCTTTTTCATATTTTCTTAAGAAAGAAATTTAGCATTGGAAGAGATGACCGAATTTGGAACAGCCGAGCTCTATAGTTCCCCCATTGTGAATCCTGCTTGGAAGCGGGAGGTAACTTCTTGATCTTCCTCCATGGCATCTATCCTTTTCAAGTCGGCCTCCATCTCATCCTTCGTTGATGGTCCAAAGTGATAAGCGTCGCTTTTTGCTCCTGCACCTAGTGTCGGGTGAGACACCCGACTCTCCCCAACTGACTCTTCAGAAGACATCTTGCTCTAAATCTGCAGCAGGAACAACTCGAAACAAAAACAGAAGATTTTTGCATGATACCGTGGTCAAAACTTTCGGGAGATTATATAATGAATTTTTACCAACCAAAATGCGTAATGTGCAAGAAAACGGAGTCCGGGGGACACATGAGGTGTCCACGAGACAGGGGGCGCGCCCAGGAAGGGTGGGCACGCCCTCCACCCTCGTGGAGGCCTCGTGTCCTTCCCGGACTACTTCTTTCTTTCCAAAATTCTTAAATATTCCAAAACAGATAAAAATTGCCATTGGAATTGTTTTGGAGTCGGTTTACTTACCGTATCACAACTATTCCTTTTCGGAGTCTGAAACATTCTGGAATGTGTCCCTTATGTATTCCTCTGGGGTTACGGTTTCAATAATATTAGTTTCAACATTAATAGGGTTACCTGAGATATAATGTTTGATACTTTTGACCGTTCACCACCCTCGGACTTGTGCCTTCGAAGTTGTTGATTTTTATGGCACCGGAATGATAGGTCTCCTCAATAACGTAAGGACCTTCCCATTTAGAGAGAAATTTTCCTGCAAAAAAAATCTTAAACGAGAGTTGAATAATAACACATAATCACCTACGTTAAACTCGCGCTTTTGTATCCTTTTGTCATGCCAGCGTTTAACTTTTTCTTTGAATAGCTTCGCATTTTCATAGGCCTGGGTTCTCCATTCATCAAGTGAGCTAATATCAAATAACCTCTTCTCACCGGCAAGTTTGAAGTCATAGTTGAGCTCTTTAATAGCCCAATATGCTTTATGTTCAAGTTCAAGTGGTAAGTGACATGCTTTTCCATAAACCATCTTATACGGAGACATACCCATAGCATTTTTATATGCAGTTCTATAGGCCCATAATGCATCGTCAAGTTTTTTGGACCAGTTCTTTCTAGATCTATTGACAGTCTTTTGCAAAATTAATTTGAGCTCTCTGTTGCTCAACTCTACTTGACCGCTAGACTGCGGGTGATAAGGAGATGCGATTCTATGATTAACATCATACTTAGCAAGCATCTTACGGAAAGCACCATGAATAAAATGTGAACCGCCATCAGTCATAAGATATCTAGGGACTCCAAACCTCGGAAAAATAACTTCTTTAAGCATCTTAATAGAGGTGTTATGATCAGCACTACTAGTTGGAATAGCTTCTACCTACTTAGTAACGTAATCCACAACAACTAAAATATGGTGTAACCAGTAGAGGCTGGAAAAGGTCCCATATAATCAAAGCCCCAAACATCAAATGGTTCAATAACAAGAGGATAATTCATAGGCATTTCTTGACGTCTACTAATATTACCAATTCTTTGACATTCATCACAAGACAAGACAAACTTACGAGCATCTTTGAAGAGAGTAGGCCAATAAAAACCGGATTACAGTACCTTATGTGCAGTTCTATCTCCGGCGTGGTGTCCTCCATATGATTCAGAGTGACACTTGCGTAGGATATGTTCCTGTTCATGCTCAGGTACACAACGTCTAATAACACCATCTACTCCTTCTTTATAAAGGTGTGGGTCATCCCAGAAGTAATGTCTTAAATCACAAAAGAACTTTTTCTTTTGATGCTATGTGAAACTAGGTGGTATAGATTTAGCAACAATGTAATTAGCATAATCAGCATACCATGGAGCGGTATGAGAAGCATTAATGACCGCTAATTGTTCATCAGGAAAGCTATCATCAATAGGTAGTGGGTCATCAAGAACATTCTCTAGCCTAGACAAGTTGTCTGCAACGGGGTTCTCAGCTCCCTTTCTATCGATAATATGGAAATCAAATTCTTGAAGCAAGAGAACCCATCTAATAAGTCTAGGTTTAGCATCTTTCTTTTCCATAAGATATTTAATAGCAACATGATCGGTGTGAATAGTAACTTTAGAATCAACAATTTAAGGTCTGAACTTATCACAAGCAAATACAACTCCTAAGAATTCTTTTTCGGTAGTAGCATAATTTCTCTAGGCAGTATCAAGAGTCTTACTAGCATATTGGATAACATTCAATTTCTTATCAACTCTTTGCCCTAGAACAGCACCTACAGCATAATCACTAGCATCACACATAATTTCAAAAGGTAAATTCCAATCAGGTGGTTGAACAATAGGTGCAGTAATCAAAGCTTTCTTAAGTATTTCAAATGCTTCTACACAATCATCATCAAAGACAAAAGGAATATATTTTTGCAATAAATTAGTCAGAGGCCTAGAGATTTTAGAAAAGTCCTTAATGAACCTCCTATAAAAACCGCCATGACCAAGGAAACTTCTTATACCTTTTATGTCCTTGGGACATGGCATCTTTTCAATAGCATCAACTTTAGCTTTATCAACTTCAATACCTCTCTCGGAAATATTATGCCCCAAGACAATGCCTTCATTAACCATAAAGTGGCACTTTTCCCAATTCAACACGAGACTAGTGTATTCACATCTCTGCAAAACTCGATCAAGGTTGCTCAAGCAATCATCAAAAGAGGATCCATAGACTGAGAAGTCATCCATGAATACCTCACAAATCTTTTCACAAAAGTTAGAGAATATAGCCATCATGCATCTTTGAAAGGTAGCAGATGCATTACATAAACCAAAAGGCATACGTCTATAAGCAAAAGTACCGAAAGGGCAAGTGAAAGTAGTTTTTGATTGATCCTTCGCTGACACAGGTATTTGAGAGAACCCAGAATAACCATCTAGAAAGCAGAAATGTGTGTGTTTGGATAGTCTTTCTAGCATTTGATCGATAAAAGGTAAAGGGTAATGATCTTTCTTAGTAGCTTTATTTAATTTATGGAAATCAATTACCATCCTATAACCTGTAATGATTCTTTGCGGGATCAATTCATCTTTATCATTAGGAACGACAGTAATACCTCCCTTTTTAGGAACATAATGGACAGGGCTTACCCAATCACTATCAGCAACGGGATAAATTATACCAGCCTCCAGGAGCTTTAGTATCTCATTTCTTACCACTTCTTTCATCTTAGGATTCAATCGTCGTTGAGGATCTCTAACTGGTTTGGCATCGTCCTCCAAATTAATTTTGTGTTGGCATAACGTGGGACTAATGCCCTTGAGATCATCCAGAGTATATCCAATAGCAGCACGGTGCTTCTTCAGAGTTTTCAATAATCTTTCTTCTTCCTGCTCTGAAAGGTTAGCACTAATAATAACATGATATATTTTCTTTTCATCAAGAGAAGCATACTTAAGATTATCAGGTAATGGTTTGAGTTCAAACACGGGATCACCCTTGGGTGGAGGGGGATCCCCTAGAATTTCAACGGGTAGGTTTTGTTTCAGGATAGGTTCCTGTTGAAGGAACACTTCATCTATTTCCCTTCTTTCCTTTATAAACATATCATTTTCATGGTCTAGCAAATATTGTTCTAACGGATCAGCAGGAGGCACGGCAATAGAAGCAAGACCAATAATCTCATCCTTACTAGGTGATTCTTTATCACGGTTGTCTACGAAATTTAGCAAAATTAAACTCATGAGTCATATCATCCAAGCCAATCGTAACAACATCCTTTTTGCAATCAATCTTAGCATTAATAGTGTTCAAGAAGGGTCTACCAAATATGATGGGACAAAAGTCATCTTGTGGGGAACCAAGAACATGAAAATCAGCAGGGTATTTGACCTTCCCACACAAGACTTCAACATCTCTAACAATCCCAAAAGGCTTAATAGTATCTCTATTGGCAAGCTTAATTGTAACATCAATATCTTCCAACTCAGCGGGTGTAATATCGTGCATAATTTCTTGATATAAGGAAAAAGGTATTGCACTAGCACTAGAACCCATATCACATAAGCCATGATAACAATGATCTCCTATTTTAACAGAAATAACAGGCATGCCCACTACAGGTCTATGTATTTTAGCATCTGGTTTAACAATATTAGCAGTTTCACCCCAAAAGTAAATAACATGCCCATCTATATTATCATCCAAGAGATCTTTAACCATAGCAATAATAGGTTCAACCTTAACTTTCTCAAGAGGTGTATAAGTTCTAGTATTACTCTTACAAACAATAGACGAAGTTTTAGCATGATCCTTTATCCTAACAGGAAAAGGAGGTTTCTCAAAATAAGTAGTAGGAACAGTAGGATCACTATAAGTGACAGTCTTTTCTTCAACTGTAATAGGTGTAACTACTTTTACTTCAATGGGAGGATTATATTTAAACCACTTCTCCATAGGGAGAACAAAGTGAGTAGCAAAAGATTCACAGAAAGAAGCTACTATCTCAGAGTCAAGTCCATATTTAGCGCTAAATCCACGGAAAGCATCGGTATCCATAAAAGATTTAACACAATCAAACTTAGGTGTCATACCTGACCCCTTACCATCGTCTGAACCCCAATCTTCCGAGTTGCGTTTAATTCTTTCCAATAAGTCCCATTTGAATTCAATAGTCTTCAGCATATAAGAACCAGCACAGGAAGTATTGAGCATGTTGCGATCATTGGGAGAAAGCCCAGCATAAAAATTTTGAATAATCATTTCTCTTGATAGCTCATGATTGGCATGAATATAACATTGGCTTAAGCCTACCCCAAGCTTGAGCTATGCTTTCTCCTTCACGAGGCTAGAAATTATATATGTAATTATGATCACGATGAACAAGATGCATAGGATAGAACTTCTGGTGAAATTCCAACTTCAATCGTTTATAATTCCAAGATCCCGTATCATCACATAGCCTATACCATGTCAATGCATCTCCCTTCAGAGATAAATGGAAGACCTTCCTTTTGACAACATCATCGGGAATACCTGCAAGCTTCAATAATCCACAAACTTCATCCACAAAGACAAGGTGTAAACCGGGATGTAATGTTCCATCTCCTGCAAAGGGATTAGCTAGCAGTTTCTCTATCATACCCGAAGGAATCTCAAAGTAAATATTTTCAGTAGGTTCAGTAGGTTGAGGAGCAAATCTTTGCTCTTCTGGTCGGGGTGAAGATACCCCGAACAAGCCCCTCAAAGGATTAGTTTTCATAGTAACAAGTGACAGAAAATTTCAGCACACTATATAAATGTTTCCTTACCAAGTTCCACTCACCAAAGGCGCTTCACTCCCTGGCAACGGCGCCAGAAAAGAGTATTGATGACCCACAAGTGTAGGGGATCTATAGTAGTCCTTTCGATAAGTAAGAGTGTCGAACCCAACGAGGAGAAGAAGGAAATGACAAGCGGTTTTCAGTAAGGTTTTCTCTGCAAGCACTGAAATTGTAGGTAGCATATAGTTTTGTGATAAGATAAATTGTAACGAGTAACAAGCAATGAAAGTAAATAAAGTGCAGCAAGGTGGCCCAATCCTTTTTGTAGCAAAGGACACGCCTAGACAATTTCTTATAATGAGAAAAGAGCTCCCGAGGACACATGGGAATTATCGTCAAGCTAGTTTCATCACGCTCATATGATTCGCGTTCGGTACTTTGATAATTTGATATGTGGGTGGACTGGTGCTTGGGTACTGCCCTTACTTGGACAAGCATCCCACTTATGATTAACCCCTATTGCAAGCATCTGCAACTACAAAAGAAGTATTAAGGTAAACCTAACCACAACATTAGACATATGGATCCAAATCAGCCCCTAACGAAGCAACGCATAAACTAGGGTTTAAGCTTCTGTCACTCTAGCAACCCATCATCTACTTATTACTTCCCAATGCCTTCCTCTAGGCCTGAATAATGGTGAAGTGTCATGTAGTGACGTTAACATATCACCACTAGAGGAAAGACAACATACATCTCATCAAAATATCGAACGAATACCAAATTCACATGACTACTAATAGCAAGACTTCACCCATGTCCTCAGGAACAAACGTAACTACTCACAAAGCATATTCATGTTCATGATCAGAGGAGTAATAATATGCATTAAGGATCTGAACATATGATCTTCCACCAAGTAAACCAATTAGCATCAACTATAAGGAGTAATCAACACTACTAGCAACCCACAGGTACCAATTTGTGGTTTTGATACAAGATTGGATACAAGAGATGAACTAGGGTTTTGAGAGGAGATGGTGCTGGTGAAGATGTTGATGGAGATTGACCCCCTCCCGATGAGAGGATCGTTGGTGATAATTTCCCCCTCCCGGAGGGAAGTTTCCCTGGCAGAACAGCTCTGCCGGAGCTCTAGATTGGTTCCGCCAAGGTTCCGCCTCATGGCGGCGGAGTTTCGTACCGTAAGCTTCCTTATGATTTTTTCCAGGACGAAAGACCTCATATAGCAGAAGATGTGCACCGGAGGGCCACCAGGGGGCCCAGGAGAAAGGGGGCGCGCCTAGTAGGGGTGGGTGCGCCCCCACCCTCCTGGCCATGGCGTGGGCCCCCTCTTGTGCTTTCTTCGCTCAATAATTCTTATTAATTCCAAAACTGACTTTCGTGGAGTTTGATGATTTTTGGAGCTGTGCAGAATAGGTTTCCAATATTTGCTCCTTTTCCAGCCAGAATTCCAGCTGCCGGCATTCCCCCTCTTCATAGTAAACCTTGTAAAATAAGAGAGAACAGCCATAAGTATTGAGATATAATGTATAATAACAGCCCATAATGCAATAAATATTGATATAAAAGCATGATGCAAAATGGACGTATCGGCTCTCAGGCAAGATCTCACCTTCGTCAAGATCATCAACAAGATTTGTAATGGTGAGAGTATTAGCAGTAGAAAAGCCAGGCTCAACAATATCCAGGGCAGCAAGAGTAGCAGACTCGATATCCAAGATAGCCAAAGCAGGGTCCACTGGAGTACGTGCAATGATGCGAGAAGAGGACTATATTGACACTATAGTAGACACATTAGTGATTTCCAAGCATATAAGAGGAGTAGCGACTTGAGCAGAAACTGGGGGCAAACCATAACCTTCTCTCCATGGGCCAAAAGAGGAAATAACATTCAGGATGGCCCTTGAGAGATGAGCAGTGAAGACATTGTTTGGGACTACTCCACCAATAAGCACATTAGCCAAGTCAGTGCCTTCCACAGAAATACTAACTTGCATTGTGGAGGCAGAAACAACAACATCAACTGCAATGTTGGAGTGCCGAGGAGGTGGCACAAGTAGCACAGTGCTATTATCAGAATGAACAGAGAGCGACGATCCTATAGTGCCGGTAGAAGAGCTGGAGTCAACCCAGGCAGAGTTCAGACTATCAGTAGTGTTATCTTCAGGAAGAATACCATCCTGCACCTGTAAGCCCTGAGCAACCAGCCATGCCTGGAAATTAACTAGAGCGGCAGGTGTCTGAGGAACAGGGGTTCTGTCCAGGCATCCTATTGCGCATGGTGATCTCCATCATGTTGGTCAGCATTCTAGGGGGGGGGGGCATTAGCATCCCCAATACCATTCTGAATAAGCCAGTTCTGCAGTTGTTGCTGGTAAAGTTGTTCAGCAGTCAAACCTTCACCGAACATCGGGTGAGGCACTCCACTGGCAGGCGGTGGCTCTTCATCCGCAGGCGGCACCTCCGAGTCATGCGCGATCCAATCTGCCCCTCTGAGGATATACACCACAACCGTCCAGCAATCGCGGTAACCACCAAGCTGGCGCACCACAATACTTTTTGGGATCAAGCGCATATGAATAACCTGGATTTTAATCAGCACCACTCTGCGGTCAAGATTGGGATTATTCCAAGACACAAGCCTACCATAATCATCAACAGATCTCTGCAGATAGAACTCAGTTTGGTAATCATCAGGAAATCTAATGTACATAAGCCAGACTTGCGGGCCAAAGGTGGTCTTCCGCATGTTTAGAGCAGCATTATGGCGGACAAAGGAAATTACTAGATCTTCATCATCTAACAGAAACATGGTATTGACGATCGTATCTCGCACAAAGGAGTTGTTGAAGGCAAACATACCAATGCCAAGAGGATGATCTGAAGCTTCAGTATTGTGCAGACCCGCTTCATGGAGCAGGCCCTCAATGGTCTCCCTGAGCCCCTCGCGAAGATGCAATGGGACGAAGCGACTTGCCTCGGCAATGGCGAGAAAACTGGTGTTGAGCGGCGGGATGGGATTGACGATCATGTCTGACCGCACTTTCCGATCCCGTGGCCCAGGTTCCACAAACCAGCCAGTGGGGAGGAACGGGATGGGGTTCATGGGATAATTGGCCATGGTGGTGGAGTTGGGAGCGGAGGTGGGGGTGACTGGGTGGGGATGTCTGGAGCTTGGGGAAGGAGCTCTGTGTTCTAGAGAAGCGGAGGGGGCGGATGCGATGCGTCAGTGGCAATGCGGTGGGTTTTGGGTTTCCATTGCCACCGCTGGGCCCAACGGCGCCTCCAGCAAGATTGCTCCACGTGGCCATAGTGCCCACATGTCACACAACGGGAGGGGGGTGAGGGAGGCCATTGGGTGGGTCAGGTGGGCCGGTATCTTCAATCAATTTGGAAGTAGTGATATGATGCCACTCAGTAGGTGATTTGACTGCGCAATGAGATTCTTTTGCCATAATGGACTTGCCCAAAGATTGTTGCCGCAAACCGGAAGGGCAATTGAAACATTTATGACCCGGGGCTGAGCAAATAAGGCAAATCATCCTAGCCTGGCAATTAGCTTTATGGTAACCCCATTGCAGGCATTTGGCACAAAGAGTGCTCCAGTGTTTGGTAAGCTCTGAAATTTCATCACCACCATACCCTGCTCTGGATAATTCCATTTGACGAGATTCAGAAAGCACTGGAGGCCAATCATGATGTACCGGGGCATACCGTAGGGCCGAGGAGAGGAAACATTGAGGCGGTGCAAGATAATCAACATTAAAAGGGAATGTAAATTGGCCAATCATAATTGAATGCTCAACAGGACTTGCCCAAACCTGACTATTAATGTTGCGATCACACTTCAATTCCTGAAAATCCGGGATTGCACCCCGTGGATCATGGTGGTTATGTCCAGTAATTTGAATATCCGAAGAACACGAAGCTTCATCACTGTTCTTGTTTGAGAAATCCATGGAAGCAATAGGGATTAAACCAAATTCATTGAGTTCTTTGGACGAGGAATGATCTAGGGCAGCGTTTTTGGCTAGAAGTGATGTATTGACTCGAACAACCACATGGCTACGAGAGCGATAATATCAATAACTTCATCTGCATGCCAACTAGACTCAAAATGCTTGATCCCATTGAAACAGCCATTGAACAAATGGAAGTGACAAATAAAATCTAGCCAAATGCGGTCCTTGAGCCCATGAATATAATGCGCCACTTTGTTACCAGCCACAGAGAACCGGAAGGAACGATCACTAATATGAGAAACCTTGAATCCACGTGGGTGACCCCCAATGCAACATTGCAAAGCAATACTAACCGATTCTTCCGACAGAGGGAAAGAAGACGAAGAGAAGGAAACAACCAAGAAAAATTCCTTGGTAGAATGAGAGGGCGAAAAATGAACTGTTTCACCAAAAGGTCGATGCACCTCATCGGCCACAGCCAGGCCAGGGTTGAAATCCCAGTGGAGAAGGCCTTCCATGATGCAGAAACTAGACCCATTGTGGTGATGGGAGGTGGGTCGAGGAGAGGGGAGGAGAGAGGAGAGCTCCATTGTACATACTTAGTTTGTAATAGTACTCCTCTGTTCCAAAATAAGTGATTCAACTTTATACTATTTTGGAACAGAGAAAGTACTATTTAACATAAAGAATGAGAGGGCATCTACATGAATTGCTGCATCGATCTTC
Organism: Aegilops longissima; assembly: GCA_021605205.1. Lineage (NCBI taxonomy): Eukaryota > Viridiplantae > Streptophyta > Magnoliopsida > Poales > Poaceae > Aegilops > Aegilops longissima. Next base: position 23,461,207 of record CM038680.1, read on the forward strand.
CATGACTGTTCTTCCGTGCAACATGAATTTGGTACGTTTAAGTATAAGTATAAGCATGCCATTAGGAAAACAAACTATGTGGCTCATGAACTAGCCCAATTGGCTAAGTTACAAGTCTGTATGGTGATCCTCCCCTCCCCCCTCTATTGTACCTCTTATGGTGAACGACATAACATTATTTTCTAATGGATAAAGAGGATTTTTTAGGTACAAAAAACTTGTACTATTTGTTCAATGAAGGTCTATTTTATCAAAACATGACGATGTGACAGAAACATAGGTTGATTGTCTTTGTTAGTTTCTAGACATGCGTGTAAATATATATGTCGTGCATCCGTGTGTTCTTAATTATAGAGAAACATCGGATACCAAATTAAGGATAATTTGCCGGAGAGATTATAATTCGAATGTAATTCTTTTTTCTTTTTCTTCTTCTCTGTCTCCCTCTTTTCCACTATGTACGTGCCAATCTGTAACACACTCCTTATGTAGTGATATAAAAAGTTTTATATTAGTTTAGAGAAAATTCCACATTACAACCCTCAAATAACCACATGGCTTAAGATACCCCTCAACTCCAAAACTGCTTGTCCCTGTCAGGCCAGTACTGCTTGTCTCTGAAGATTTCCCCTATTTCTGCGTGTCAGAATCAAGCATAGCCGTTGATCTACTATCCAGTGGCTCTCCTGCAAAGATAACGGTTCGCCACTGGCTCGTCATCAAGACCGTAGACATTTCATCCAATGGCTCTCATCGCTCCGAGCGTCGCTGTTCATCGCCCGACACGCCATGTGCTCTGCTCCACTTTCTGTTTCTACTTTTTCTCTCTGTAATGGCTATATAGCCACCTCCCCTTCTCATTTGTGGGCATGATAATTGAATTGGGTAGAAACCCTAGCCGCCGGTGGACTGCTTTGCTACTTTCCCCATTTTCTGCAATACAACCCCTAGTGAGATCGCCTCGAATTCGTCTTTGAAATTGTGATGTTGAGTGTTTAGTAAGCTAGATTCTTGTCAGCTTCCTGACAATTGCTATCAGAGGCCCAATCGGTTCTCGGAATAGTTGGATCTGGCGTGTAGAGGTTGGCACATCGGCCCTAAAATCCCTCTGCAAGTCAATTAGGCGGAGGAGTTGGGGGAGGCCGGAGTGGCTCAGTTCGGAGGCAGTCTGGTTTCAGTCCTGGTTGCTGGAGAACACTTCTCCCGCGGTAAAATCCCAGACGCTGAACACGGGCGGTGCTTCTTGGAGGCGGGCATTGGAGTCGGAGTTGGCAGCGGTAGAACACAAGCTCGTCGGCTTTATCCCTCCCTTCCCACCCCTTTGCTGGATCCAGGGAGAAAATCATGTCCCAACAGGACGAATCGGGGGACAAAGGCGTTCTGCAGCTCCAGTCGTTGGAACTGGATATCAAGACCCTACAACGCTATCATGAGGAAGATAAGAGGGAATTCCAGGAATTCCAGTCCATGGTGAATAAGAACTTCGTCACAATGCAACAAAACTTCGACAAGATCCAAGAAAACTTCAAGCGCTTGTTGCTGCCTCCTGCACCAACTGACATCCCTAATGAGCAGTTAGCGCAGGGAAGCGCACAACCCAAGCAGCTTCCACTTCAGTCTCCCGTCAATGCACCAGGCAGGCCAAAGCAATTACTTGCAAACACACCGCCCTCGGTTGCTATGGGGGAAAAGGAGGCCCCTCCCATCATTGGTACTGCAATATTGAGAGATCCTACAGGAAAAGAGCTCAACTTGGATGGTGCACCAAGAGCTCCCTATCGCCACCCCAATTTTGCCAGCACTAGAGCATTACCACCCCAACAAGCCCCACCTCCCTAGCAACAAATAGTTCAAGTAGAAGATCATGCACATGAGGAGTGGCCAGATGGAGGAGATAGAACAAGAGGACCTAACTCCCCATTTGAAAACAGAAGGAATGTGCTCATAGTAAAGCCTGCCAAACTAAACATTTCTGAATTCAGTGGTAATGACCCAGAGTCATGGATTCAGAACTTGGAGCAATACTTTGCTGCTGCAAGAACTCCCTTAGAGCACAGAACTGAACTGGCAGTATCTTATTTGCAAGGCCCTGCTATACAGTGGTGGAGAGGTACTGGGTTTTCACCACAAAATGTGCCATGGCATAGATTATGCTCTTATATTGCAGATAGATTTTCTCTAGACTCTGCTTGTGACATTGTTAACTCCTTCCATGCTGTCTCTCAAACCTCAACTATGGCTGTGTATGTGGAGCAATTTGAGCAGCTAGTAAACTGCATGAGAAGAGAAAACCCTGCTGTACCCAATGACTATTATGTCACAAGTTTTCTTTCTGAGCTGAATCTCTATATCAGAAGTCATGTGGAGTGTTTTAAGCCAACAGATATGCAGACAGCAGTATGGTATGCTAGGAGAATCGAAAAGTTGGTGTTCCTGCTCAACCCAAGACCTATATCCCTCAGCCTAAGAGACATGTGGTGTTTGAACAAGCAAAACCACCCCTAGCTGCTCCAATACAAAACAGAAACACTATCATACAACAAGCTAAACAAAACCAAGTCTGCTATAAGTGCAGAGAGCCTTGGGTGCCTAGCCATAGACAAGTGTGCAGAATGAGCCAAAAAGCACAAGTGCAGGCACTACAGACACTGGAAGAAGAAAATGCAGAAATCATCTATGTCACAGACTTTGAAGATCCTGATCTAGAACAAGCTATGCCACCTCCTGATAATTCTGTGCTACAAGTCTCTATACATGCTGCCATGGGCATTGGGGCAATCAAGAACACTTTTATACTTACTGTCAAGCTGGGCACAACAATGGCTACAACACTTGTGGACAGTGGAAGCACTTCTACCTTTGTGTCTCCTGACATAGCTGCAAAACTGCATGTTGCACCTGTCCCAAACCCAAAGGTGAAAGTGCTAGTAGCAAGTGAAGGAGTACTATGGAGTGAATTTACTTATCACAACTGCCCTTATGAGATTCAGGGCCAGCAGCTACAGAACACCTTCAGAGTTCTAAAGCTGAAGGGTTATGATATGATTTTGGGAGTAGATTGGTTGAGAAAATACATCATTGTTCTGATGGACTTCATTAAAATGGAAATAAGGGTTAATACAACACCAAATACTCAGGCCACATTTGTGGATGAAACAGTACCATTATCTTCTCCTGTGGAAATCACAGATAATGTAGAAAAATTGCTAGATCAAGCTATCTGTGGATTTTTCCTCCTATCTGCCTGTCACACAGTGACATCTGCTGCTGACCATCACATCCCTGAGGAGCTCCAAGAACTTATTCAGCAGTATGAAAAGCTATTCAGTGCTCCTACTGAGTTGCCTCCAAGCAGAGCTTGTGACCACAGAATTCCACTTATGGAAGGGGCAAAGGTGGTAAACCAGAGACCCTACAGAGTGCCTCATCACCAGAAAGAAGCTTTCGAGAGGATAATTGCTGAGCTACTGAAAGCTGGCCTGATTAGGCCCAGTACTAGTCCTTTCTCTTCTCCTGTGCTCCTGGTTAAAAAGAAGGATGGAACTTGGAGACTCTTCATTGACTACAGAAAACTGAATGCCATCACAATCAAAAACAAATATCCCATCCAAATAATAGAATATCTTCTGGACCAGTTAAAAGGAGCAACTATTTTTTAAAAAATTGATCTCAGAAGTGGGTATCATCAGATAAGAATCGCTAAAGAAGACATCCACAAGACAACATTCTCTACACTACAAGGGCACTTTGAATTTCTGGTGATGTCCTTTGGTTTAACGGCCCTCCCACATTTCAAGCTCTCATGAATTTTTTGTTTGGCCCTTTTGAATTTTTGGTGGTGTTCTTTGATGACATCCTAGTGTTCAGCATGACCATGGCATAACACAGAATACACCTGAAGAAAGTATTTCAAGTCCTGCAAGAAAATCACTTATATGACAAACTAGACAAATGTTCTTTTGGTCAGCCTGAAATAGAATATTCGGGCCATGTTATCAACAAGGATGGTGTTGCAACAAACCCACAAAAATTGCTGCTATCAAGGAATGGCCAAGCCCCACAACAGTAACTGAACTCAGAAGCTTTTTGGGCCTGAGTGGGTACTACAGGAGATTTATTCAGGGGTATGGCATAATTTGCAGGCCCCTGTTTGACTGCCTGAAGAAAGTCTCATTTTCTTGGCAACAAGAGCAACAAGCAGCATTTGCAGCTATTAAAGAGAAACTAACACAAGCTCATGTCCTGGCATTGCAAGATTTCTCAAAACCTTTTATCCTAGAAGTTGATGCAAGTGGATATGGCCTAGGAGCTGTACTGATGCAAGAGGGAAGGCCCCTGTCTTATTTCAGTAAGTCCATATGACCCAAAGCTGCAGCATGGTCCACCTATGACAAGGAAGCTCTAGCAATTATTGAGTCTGTAAAAAAATGGAAACACTATTTCCTAGCTACTTCTCTGATAATGATTAAACTGACCAGGAAGGCCTGAAGTATATTCAAGAGCAAAAGTTAACTGAAGGAATACAACATAAGCTTTTGCTCAAGCTGCTGGGTTATAATTTTATAGTGGAATACAAAAAGGGAAAAGAAAATAGAGCTGCTGATGCCCTGTCAAGAGTGAAGCACATGATCTCATTCCTCTCTACAAGTGTAACTACCCCAAAATAGATCTCTGATGTTCTCAAGAGCTATACTGCAGATCAGAAGATCAAAGATCTCATAGCTAATGTGCCACCAGCAAAGACAAATCCACTGGATATACTTTCAAGAATGGGATCTTGAGGTACAAAAACAAAATTGTCATTGGAACTGTCACTTCCCTAAGACAAGACATACTGAAAACTTTCCATGACTCTGAATTAGGGGGCCACTCAGGAGAGAGAGCAACATATCACAGAGTCCATTTGGTTTTTCACTGGCATGGTCTCAAACAAGATGTTGTGAAATTCATCAAGCAGTGCCATGTTTGCCAGATCAACAAGGCTAAGCACACTCCTTATCCTGGCTTATTAGAACCCCTGCCAGTCCCTGATTTTGCTTGGGCACACATCAACATGGACTTTGTGGAAGGCTTGCCCACCTCAGAGAACAAGGACCTCGTTCTGGTGGTAGTGGACAGGTTCACCAAATATGCCCACTTCATTGCAATGAAACACCCCATAACTGTCCAAACTATAGCCAGAGCATTTTCTGATACAGTGTTCAAGTTACATGAAATGCCTTTGGTCATAGTCAATGACAGGGACAGGATTTTCACCAGAAACTTGTGGCAGCAGCTGTTCAAATCACTCAAGATCAAACTGCACATGAGCACCAGCTACCACCCTCAAACTGATGGCCAAACGGAAAGGGTAAACCAATGTTTGGAAAACTACTTAAGGTGCATGTGTTTCCAACAACCAAGAAAGTGGCATGGATGGTTGGCCCTAGCTGAATGGTGGTACAATACAAGTTTCCATACTTCTCTGCAAATGACTCCCTTTTAGGCTTTGTATGGGTTTCCTCCACCAATGGTAGCTGAGTCTGCACTGCCTGACTCTATCTCTGAGGACAGTGATAATCTACTGCAGAACAGAGAGCTGGCACTCGAAGTGATCAAGCAAAATCTTCCAAAGGCACAGCAAAGAATGAAGCATCATGCTGACAGAAACAGACAGGAACGATCCTTTGAGGCAGGAGACATGGTGTACTTGAAGTTGTAGCCATATAGGCACACATCATTGAGTTTGCATAGGCACCTAAAGTTACATTCCAAGTTCTATTGCCCATTCAGAGTCATGCAAAGAGTAGGCCGAGCTGCTTACCAATTACTCCTACCCGAAGGTTGCCTTCTGCACAACACCTTCCATGCGAGCCAACTAAAAAAGCACATTGGACCAAAGGTTGTTCCTTCCAAGGACTTGCCCCAGGTAGGTGTTGATGGAGTTATCAAAATGGAACCCGAAGCAATATTGGACAGAAAATTAATCCCCAGACCCTAGGGCAAAATCAGCATCCCAGTCGTCAGGTGGTTGATCAAGTGGGTCAATATGCCTAAAGAAGGAGCCACTTGGAGGACTCGTCCTTCATACAGAAAGTTTTTCCTTCCTTTCAAGCTTGAGGAAAAGCTCAGTCTCAACAGGGGGGAATTGTCAAGCCAGTACTGCTTGTCTCTGAAGATTTCCCCTGTTTCTGCGTGTCGGAATCAAGCATAGCCGTTGATCTGCCATCCAGTGGCTCTCCTGCGAAGATAACGGTTCGCCACTGGCTCATCATCAAGAGCGTAGACATTTCATCCAACGGCTCTCATCGCTCCAAGCGTCGCTGTTCATCGCCCGACACGCCATGTGCTATGCTCCACTTTCTGTTTCTACATTTTCTCTCTGTAATGGCTATATAGACACCTCCCCTTCTCATTTGTGGGCATGATAATTGTAATTGGGTAGAAACCCTAGCCGCTGGTGGCATGCTTTGCTACTTTCCCCATTTTCTGCAATACAAATCCTAGTGAGACCGCCTCGAATTCGTCTCTGAAATTGCGATGTTGAGTGTTTAGTTAGCTAGATTCTTGTCAAGTTCCTCACAGTCCCACGCCCTTAACTTACCTCCCGGTTCAAAATTCAAGCCCATCTTCTGGTTTTGGCTGCATTGTCCGGTGTTGACTGCTGACTAGGCAATACTGCTGTCCTTTTTACTCACAATTTTGCCACGCCCCCACAGCTCGCGCCACCACATACCAGCTCTCCTCTTGGCGCATGGAGATCGCCTCCTTCTCCGGTGAGACACGGGCGCTCTCCCGAGACGTCGCTAGGATGCCACAGACTCGCAGCCGGGATCCTTGCGGATAGAAACCCAAGCCACCTCTCCTTCCCCTGTTCCCCAGCTCCGGCTACAACTCGCCACCACAGCCGTTGTGTCAATATTGGCTACCCAGGTGAGTTCCTGTCAATTCCTTTTACTCCCGGCTCCTCCTCGACCTCCCTTACTAGCCACCCCTTCCAATGTTTTTTTGAAAGACCCCTTCCATTGTTAGGAACGAAGCGTTCCAGCGAGCGTCCCGTCGAGATCCGTCCGGCTGTCGCTGGCCATATTCAGGGACGTCTAGCTTCTAGCGGACAACGTACACTGTTTAGGTAGGACCACAAGAAGCTGAGGTGGCCGATGGGGAGAAGCAGAAATTACTGGAGGAGGAGGAGATCGGGGTGCGAAGGTGACTGGCCATAGCCGGAGAAGACGACGACCGTGTCGATGATGCTTAGTGTATCGGCTCAATTCCTTGTGCAGCGACGCTCTACAAAGCGAGTTGGAGCTAGCTGACACAATGGTTAGTCTTGGGGTGGTCGTTCGTCGTGCGGGAGTGCTGCGGGCACGGTTACGAGAGAGCGGGGGAGCGAGCAAGACGAGGCAGAACGGGAAGGGTTGGGCGGGCTCGGGCTGGATGGATGGCATGCTGATCTGTGGAGTGCTTTTCGGCTTCAAATGAAGCTAGCCAAGCAAATCGATCAGCTAGCGTTCGTTGCTTGGAAGAGGTGGCTCTTGGGGAAAGAAAGACACATAGAGGTCGTGGGTCAACATCGATTAACTTAACTGTTCACTTTTGTAAGTCGTTCAGGATAGCCGAAATTGATCTGTTTTAGGTATTGTCTTAAATGTCTAAATGGTCTTACAAAAGTGAATGGAGGGAGTAGTCAAAACTGGTAGGGGGTTGATTTTGAAAGGGAGGCAAGCTAAGGGTGTGGAACAACAGGTTTTGAAGTTGAGGGGTGTATCTTAAGCCCCGCGGTTAGTTGAGGGTTGTAACGTGGACTTCTCTTATTAGTTTACAAGAGGGAGTATATGTTGAACATGCGAGAGAAGACCAAGGATGGGCCGAAGGTAAGAAGAGACTTGGAAGATTTGGAAATCAAGGAAGATCTCCAGATGCCCCGTAAAAAGTCTTTGGAGGACACGGAAACAGAGACAGCGGCGGGGGACAGGGGTAAAATGGTCAACAAGAAAGAAGAGAATTATTGCCCCCTTCTTGCTTCACCTTAAGTCCAAAGGAGATCGATCAATTCTTTAAGTGCCTTACCGGAATCAAAATTAGTTCCAGTTATAGTGGGAAGATAAGCAGATTTCTAGACACGAAGAAGAAAAGGTTTAGCAGGATGAAGTCTCATGACTGTCACGTGATGATAACGCAGATACTCCTGGTTGCCCTTAGATGGATAATGGACAAGCACGTCTGTGACATGCTTACTAGTCTCTGCAACTTTTTCGATGTTATCTCTCGAAAGTCAATCAGTGTGAAGCAGCTCCGAAGGCTACACGAAGAGATCATTGTGATACTAAATGAGCTTGAGATGTACTTCCGTCCATGCTCTTTCACGTCATGGTGCATTTGGGTGTCCACATTGTGGACGACATCATCGACCTCGGGTCGACATTCCTGCACAGCATGATGCCGTTCGAGAGGATGAATGGGGTCATCAAATGATTCATACGTAACATGTCTCATCCGGATGGAAGCGTCGTCCAAGGCTATCTGACCCAAGAGTGCATCTCCTTCTGTGAGAATTATCTACACGTCAGAGACCCTGCTGTTGGTTTGCCCGTCAACAAGCATGTTGGGAGGATCGGAGGAGAAGGTCACACCAATGGCCAGAGGGAACTGCATGTGGAGCACTCAGGTCGACGCAACAACTTTGACAGAGCAAACTTGGTAGTGCTACAACACCTAGATGTGGTAGATCCTTTTGCGATACTGCACAAAGAAACCACCGCAAAGAATGGCCATGACCGGCGGCTGCGCAAGACGGACGCGGAAGTTATTAGAGAGCACAACTCCACTTCTTGCCTTGGTTCAAAGAGCGAGTTCTTGCTAATCCCCCGGAAGAGGGCTCTACGGACAGATTGCTCACATACGCCTTAGCACATGGCCCCATGCCCAACCTCGCGATGCACCAGGCATACGATATCAACAGATACACATTCTACCCGGAGGCTAAATATATATAAAAACAGTGATTACCAGAACTCAGGGGTGACGATGGAATGATGATATGTCTCCAACATATTTATAATTTTTGATTGTTCCATGCTATTACATTATCTGTTTTGGATGTTTTATATGCATTGATATGCTATTTTATATTATTTTTGGGACCAAACTATTAACCTAGAGCCCAGTTCCACTTTCTATTTTTTCCTTGTTTTTGAGTTTTACAGAAAAGGAATACCAAACGGAGTCCAAACGAGCTGAAAATTTGCAGTGATTTTTTATGGACCAGAAGAAGCCCCTGAAGCACAAGAGTTGCCCAGAAGAGTCCTAAGTCAACAACAAGGGTGGAGGATGCACGCCCCTAGGGTGCACCCCCTGCCTTGTCGCTGACTCGTGGACCCCCTGACGTGAAACCTACGCCATAAATTCCTATAAATCTAGAAACCCCCAGAAAGAAACCTAGATCAGAAGTTCCACCGCCGCAAGCCTCTGTAGCCACAAAAAACCAATCGGGAGCCCGTTCCGGCACCCTACTGGAGGGGGAAACCATCACCGGTGGCCATGTTCATCATCCCGGCGGTCTCCATCATGAGGAGGGAGTAGTTCTCCCTCGGGGCTGAGGATATATACTAGTAGCTATGTGTTTGATCTTCCTCTCTCTCTCTCTCTCTCTCTCTCTCTCTCTCTCTCTCTCTCTCTCTCTCTCTCTCGTGTTCTTGATTTGGCACGATCTTGATGTACCGCGAGCTTTGTTATTATAGTTGGATCATACGGTGTTTCTCCCCCACTATCTTCTTGTGGTAAATTGAGTTTTACCTTTGAGGTTTCACTGTTATCGGATTGAATACTGTTATGGATTGGAGAACACTTGATGTATGTCTTGCGTGGGATACCCATGGTGACAACTGGGTGTTCTATTGATTCACTTGATGTATGTTTAGGCACTCAACTCGCGGATTCCCGAGGTGACAATGGGGTAATCTATGCATAGGGGTTGATGCACGTTTTCGTCCTTGTTTCTACGGTAGGAATCTTGGGTCACTCTTTGAGGTTCTTTAATTTGTGTTGGATTGAATATTATGAATCTGAAGTTGTTTGATGCATATCGTATAATTGACCCACAGATACTTGTGGTGACATTGGAGTATCTAGGTGACATTAGGATTGATTGATGTGTGTCGTATGGTGTTATTTTACTACGAACTCTAGGGTTGTTTACGACACTTATAGGAATAGCTCAATGGATTGACCGGAAAGAATAACTTTGAGGTGGTTTCCTACCCTACAAGCAATTTCATCCTATGTTCTCCGTGATAGGAACTTTGGAGTGACTCTTTGTTGCACATTGAGGGATTTCCATATGATCTAATTATGTTATCATTGTTGAGAGAACTTGCACTAGTGAAAGTATGAACCCTAGGCCTTGTTTCCAAGCATTGCAATACCGTTTTCGCTCAATTTTGCTACTTGCTACTTTGCTGTTTTTATATTTTCAGACTACAAAAATCCATATTACACTTGTATCACCATCTCCTTCGCTGAACTAGTGCACCTATACAATTTACCATTGTATTGGGTGTGTTGGGGGCACAAGAGACTCTTTGTTATTTGGTTGCAGGGTTGTTTGAGAGAGACCATCTTCATCCTACGCCTCCTACGGATTGATAAACCTTAGGTCATCCACTTGAGGGAAATTTGCTACTGTCCTACAAAACTCTGCGCTTGGAGGCCTAACACGAGTCTACAAGAAGAAGGTTGTGTAGTAGACATCCAATGCCTGACCGGCGACAATGGCGCAACTGAAAGATTTTACAGAAGGATCGATGAGATCTGGGAGCTTGACTACTTTGGACTGCATAGTGCGATGATGTTCCGTGTCAGATGGGCTAAGTCTGTCCAAAGAGAAAACGGGTATTGCACTACCATGACTATACCCGACGTCAAGAGCGCTATGCTACTTGGGAGCTGCGTTGGAATTTCCCATAAGAGGAGAGGATGATGAAGTACAATAGAGATAAGTATTTTCCTCAGTTAAGAACCAAGGTTATCAATCCAGTAGAAGAACCACGCCATACCTTGTGAACAACATCTACACACAAAATAACAAATACTTGCACCCAACACAAATCGATTGTGTGTGCCATACCTTGGGGATCAAAGTGATGGAGGTGTCATTGAGACCCGTCGGTAGGTTCCCACCATCAAGAAATCCAAGCACAACATTTGTAACATCATCTTTCAGTAAATGCCAATGTCGTTGGAAGAAGCTGGCTCTGAAACCATGCATCAACCCCTAGGGCTTTTGATTGGGCCATCTGAAAAAGGGCTTCATAAACTTTGTTTGCCTCAAATGGGTTGTCCAGCATTTTGTTCATCTCTGGCGTAATAACATTCACCGGAATGTGGGTCAGTAACTCGCTTGTATCAAGCATACCTTAAGAAGTGTACATGGCTTGACAAAATGATTGAATTTCATGCTTGTTTTCACTTTCATCAGTACAAACTGAGACATCAGCTCTCCTCAAGCCACTAATTTTGTTCATTCGTTGTGCCTCAAAGTAGTCTGTGTTACGGTCACTAGCACGGAGCCACAAAAACTCTCAATCACTGCCGTAGCCATACTTCCTCCCGCCGAAGCGCCTCGCGGAGTTTTAAGACAATGCTTTTCTCTTTGTTATAAGGTCCACGACCTATGGACTATCTTTGCAGTTTATCAAGTTTCTTTTGGAGTTGCCGAACTGTCCTTGCGAGACATCCAAACTCCCTTGCACCCCATGGCTCAAGTTCCTTCTGCAGAGCACTAAGCGATTCTATAATCCCTTGAAGACCAGACACATGTTGTTGCTTTCGCCACGAAGAATGCAATGTCCGAAGAACGCACCAACTATGGTGCCTATCTTCGACCCTTAGTGCACCGTATAATCCTGTGAATCGCCACTCCAACGAGCTTTGATCTTTGACTCTCACCAATATGTCAATGTGCCCAGTACTATAGTTCTTCAATTCAGCCTCAACATCTATCGACAAATATAGGCCAATTCCTCCACTGTTCACAACAATTTTAAGTGGACCCTTGCCAGCCAGATGGAGTATCCCATGCGGCAAGGGTCGCTGTACAAGTGTACATTAACACAATTTTCCTAACCCAGACTTGCAAAGTAAATAAAATCAAAATTTCCAGCCACGTTTGAAGTCTCATTAAAAATCTTTCAGCCAAAATTAGTAGCAGTGGCCATAACAAACAAACAAGTCAAGAGAAGCTGTGCCACCAGTGGACTGCAGACCGTAAGTTAACATTTGTATCCACCATTTCACATTCAGCGAGCCTAAGTAATCATTGATTTCATAATTACCGCATGAACATGGAAGAGAGCTACATCAGCTGCCATCTCACGAGGGAACACAATGTCAACCAAACCTCAGACGCATAACAAAACAACAATCAAGTGTTGAGATCCAGTGCTCTTCTACAGACATAAATCGGATAAACTACAGAACTTGCACCAAAAACAGGATAGACTAAGCACCAATCATCTGGGGTACGGTGCTGGTAATACCACTGCAGCTTAGCCTTGATAAGCGCCCGTGTCCCTTGCTCCGACTAGTCTTCATCAGCCTCAGGGTTTGGCCACCCTTTTCGCAGAGGAAACAGCCTGTTCCTGTAAATAAATTTAAAACCCCAGAAAAAAGGAAAATAAGAGAACAACAGACAAAAAGTTTTGCACAAGGAAACATGCAACATCTAACAAACATAGCACATTTTGAACACAGTTTCACTATGCAATTTTACATACTGGTATATATAGCTGCAAAAGAATACTAACAAATATCACAGACTGGACTAACGAGTTTCTCACTGCTCTGTCATGACCCTTTTACTCAAAGGAGACTGACTACTCAATTTTCAGAAACAAATATGTGCGGAGCTAGAATCAGTCCCATCTTAAGTTCTGAACAAATGTTGGAAGAGACATGTAGAGAAATAACATACCTCGATGTCCTTCTAGTCGAAGCGTGGGGGGATCTTGGCCTTCTTACGCGCCTCAGTCCCTTGTTTCGGCAATTCTTCATTAGCCTCAGGGCTATCCTTGGAGATTGTGTCAGCAAGCCTCTTCCTGAAAGACAATGAGTATTCCTGGAAATAAAGAAAGCAGGAAAGAAACTTAGAGAACAGCAAACAAAAAGTCTGCACAAGAAAAACATGCAACATCAGACAAAAATAGCACATTTTGAACACATTTTTCACGCTATGCAATCTTACAGATCAGTAAGATAGGTGCATTGAAGGTAAGAAACCAATACCTAGCAAACTTCGCAAAGATCAAATATGATTGCAGAAGCTAATACTCCCACTAGTACATATCATGCATCATGGCAAATGCAACTGCTAGTATGACGAAAAAAATGTCAGAACACTGTCTAAACATCACCTATAATCTGCAAGTGAAGACTAGAAAAGATTTGTGAAGGTTAAAAAGTATGTTTGCCTGTATGCAAACAACATAACAGCAATACTCAGTCACATACTGACATGGCTGAACAACATAACAGCAATACTCACAGCCTGCACAATACTGGGACATGGTGAAGTATCTCCTAAAAACATTGCCTACACAATCCCAGCATATGACACCGAGCAGAGAACTCTAACTTCATGTCGCGGCATAGATAAAAAATGTAGCATACTCACAGTCACATACTGACATGGCTGCAAAAGAACAGTAGCATGCTACTAACAAATTTATTTATCGTCGATTATTTTGTGTAGCTACTCTGTTTTCAGAATCAAAGAACTTTAGAGCCATCCAAGTGCTGGACCAAATGCTGCAAAAGACCTTCAACAGTAAAAATATTCAGAAATGGTACGTAATACCTTAATGTCATCTCCTGGTGAAGTTTGTGCAGGCTGCAGAACACTGCCACCCCCATGGACCTTCTGGTGTTCACAATCTGCAGGGCAATAAATCAATCAAAGCTTAATTAGAGCCATATATATGCAAAGTAGCATAAGCAGAGAAGATACATACTCCCTCCGTCCGGAAATACTTGTCATCAAGATGAACAAAAAGGGATGTATCTAGATGTATTTTAGTTCTAGATACACCGCTTTTTATCCATTTTGACGACAAGTATTTCCGGACGGAGGGAGTATATAGCTAGCCAGGAAGATGAGGATGGTGAGCGTTAATTAATTACCACTTGTGCTGTGTGTGCTCTCAATCGCATTGTCCTTGCAATCTTGCCTCATGTCCTCCTGGGCGTGGCTGGTGGGTTGATTGGTGACGCTGGAGAGGCCATGGGATGCTCCTGTAGCTGATATTCCCTGGCTGGGTGGGGGAGATGGGGGTGGGGAGCCTTGAGGTTCCGGTGCCGGAGAAGGATAAGACTCATCTGGCGGCGGTGGAGGGGAGGCATGGATAGGGAGGGGAGGTGGCACGATAGGGAGGGGAGGGACAATCACGCCGTCCATTTCCATTGTGTACAGGACGTGTTGGGTTCCGGTGATCTGCAGCACCTGATCCCAGAACACCCTCCCAACGCCCAGCTGCCCCCACCACCATCCATAGGCGTTGAGATACACAAGGTATGACCTGCCTATGATTTGGCCACACCCACAGAACATGACCATATGGATGTTCTCCCGCACTGTGGGCGGAGACTGAAGTTGGTAGATCATGCCCGCTGGGAAGTAAGCGAAGTCAGAGCGGACGTAGAAGGAACCAAGCACTGGGTGGCGGCGCTGCACATAGTACTGCACCTGCCGGAAGGAGAGCATGTCATGGGCCTGGTAATCAGATATTCTCACAGGAGTGTACCCATAATAGGAGGTCGAAAGCACGGCCGCCACTCCACGATCCCTGAAGATGCCCAGTGCGGTGGGCGTGCGGTCGTAGTTGTTCCACGGATCTTCCAAGAGTGTGCCCGTGGACAACTCAAAATCCACGACGAAGGAGTCATGGTGAAACGTCGTCACCTCTGCTGGAGCTGCAGGAACCAGCACACCCCTCCGGATGTTGTTTTCGTTGATAACCTTCCCAGAATAAAGCATGGCTTCAAAGGAGCATGAAGGCCGTTGGCCTCGATACCTCACGGGAGGGAGCTGATCATGCCAGGAGATCTCCCATGTCGCCATGGTACTGGTACTCCTCCTGGGTAGGTGTACTACAGTCTTCAGAGTACAGACAGACAGAAGAAATTCAGATTAGATTCATGAGCGAGATACAATACGTACAATTAATGTAAGAGGCTAATCAAGAAGCACTTATATTGATGAAAAAAGAGAGGTTTTAAACCGAGAAATCAAGCAAGCAATACTTAGAAGAGAGGAAACTAGCTAGCAGAAGCAGAACCTATATATGTAGCGATCGCCTGAGTGAAAACGAGACACATTGGGGAAAAAAAAGGCGGCCTTTTGTTATACGGCGACAAGGAAATTAAGCACCGTCGTCCATGCATGGACAGACCAGCAGATAGATAGATTACATTACCGGCCCAGGTCAAATTTAAGGAAAAAAAAAGGCGGCCTTTTGTTATACGGCGACAAGGAAATTAAGCACCGTCGTTCATGGACAGACCAGCAGATAGATAGATTACATTACCGGCCGTCTCCAAATCTGGATCGATGGTCTATTAATTCCTAGCAAGCGCCGGCCGCGAACAAATCTAACAGAACGAAGCTAGCGCGCCCCCTGTACGTTCATGTGTTGATCGCCCAAACAAGATGCGAGGAGAAGTGGATCGCCAGGCCAGTTGGATAGGTGGAAGGAAGCACACGAACAAATAAGAAAGAAAGAAAGAAAGAAAAAAAGAAAGAAATAAAGAGGTCGAAAAATTAAAGGTGGCCGCCGGCCGGTACGGTCGCGCAAGGGAAACAGGCCGATACAGGACAGGTTCGTTCGTCTGCTCTTGATGGGAAGCTGCACGGCAAAGATGGAAAGAAAGCAAGGCAGAAAGGCTGCCGTTTTACCCCGCACAAACAAAACACCGTCGGCGGCGACAAGCTAATTAAGCTTTCGAGGGCGAGGCTACGCGCGTGCCGTCGATCGATGTGGATCGAACCGAGCAGGAAGAGCAAGAAGATCAAGCGCCGGCAACTAAGCAAGAAGGGGAAGAATCGGGGTGTTTAGAGGAGGGGAGGGCGATCCAAGGCACGAACGTACTCACCTGCCCTTCTTGGAACCCCGCCCCGGCCGGCCCGATGGAGACGATGAGGCCTTCCCTTCACCTGTCTGTCTATCTATCTAGGGTTTCTTGGGAGGTGGCGGCGGGGGCGGACGGGATGGTCGCAGCGTGCGTGCTACTTTATAGAGCCAGGGGAGTCCGTGTGTGTGCAGAGAGAGAGAGAGAGAGAGAGGAGAGGGAGCGCTTGCTGTGAGAGAGAGAGAGAGAGGAGAGAGATGGAAAATGGCGGACGTAGCAGGCAGGCGGGAGCCCGGCTGTGGGGCCAGACTGCAGCGACACAACGTCTCCTTGCCCGATACCTTTTCCCGGGCCCACCAGTCATGGACTAAACCCCCGCCTCGTTCCAATCCTTGTTCCGCCCCGTCGGTCCCACCACTCCACACCAACCACGCATCCCCAATTCCCCATGAGCTCCACGCCGAAACTTCCACAAGCTTCCCGCCTCCATCCCACCCTCCGCGCCGCCGCCTGCCTCCCAGGCAGCCAGGCAGGCAGGCAGGCAGGGCGACGGCGATCGTCCGTCGCCTTCCCCTACGCGCGCGAGCGCGGCACGCCCTCGCCCTGCGTGCGCAGCCTCGCCCGTGGCTAGGGTTCCTCTTCTGCTCATCATGGGACCGCTGCAGCTCGACTCCCTCAGGCGGCGCGCGGTGGTGAGATCCAAGGTTGTTCCCAATCCCACGCCCGCCCTCCCCCGTTTGCCAGGAAATTAGCTTGGCCCCCTTGTTCAACATAGTCAGTCATTAATTAGGGCTGATTTGTTGATTTCACGCATGGATCACCTGGATGTTTTGCTACTCCTGTTTCGCCTGAAATTGCATCGTAAGTGGCTATTCCAGATCACCTGCCTGCTTGTTGCACTTGCACCGCGTCACGCCACACAGTGGCGGCCTGTTCTGGAATGTGCACTTTGCCACAGCTGCATTGCAAGAGCAGTATATATATTTGAAGGGGTGGAATTTTGATAGTTCCATTTCACTTGTGTTCATTTCGTCAGCTACATTACATGTCAAATGTTGCAAGGAAGGTGTTCCTTCACAGTGTATGTCCCTTTTTTCATCAGTCTCTCTCCTTCCCAGTGTATCCTTCCTATGTTGATGCTGCAATGCTGAAACCTGCATTGCTCTCACATCCTGGCTTAAATGTTTACCTGCTCCCATCAGCACAAGTTTCCACTTCAGCATTCCTCCTACGATACATCATATATTATCAAGTGGTCTGATCTGCCGTTTACTCTTTGTTACAATTTCAGATTCGAGCTAACCTTTTGAAGGATGTTCATGTTGGTCAGATAACAGCCACAACTGTTGTTATTTTCCCTTTCAACTCAACAACAGTCCATCTTTCCCTTCATTTTTTGTTTCTTCACTATGTAACCACTGTAACGAGTTCACTGCTTTTGTAGCTTCATCTAGTACTTCTGCACTTGATACACAGTTCACATGCGTATTCGAGAAAAAAAAAACTCAGTCTGGGATGTATATGCTTGCCAACATGATTGCTATAGTACAAATTGGTCTGGGTCTAGCTGTCTGCTCCTGGGAAGTGGAATATGTGAGACAAGTGGGAACGAGACTTCATGGTTGTGTAACAAATTGTATGTGTTTTCCTTGACAGATATATAGTTCATGGTCTACGGTGATTCAGTTTATTAGAAAAACTCATTCTAGTTGATTTTGCTTGAAAAGTTCTGACTGATTGGCATTCTGCTCCTATGGCAAAAACATCCATGTGGATATTTACTTGGTCTTTGCAAATTGATCCTTTGTGTAATAGATGATGTCCTAGGTAGGGACTCAAAAGTTATATGTGCCCTCTGCTCTTGAACATAATCTTTCTTGTGAGCCCTCACAAAATGATCTCCTTTTTCACAATTAAATATCACAAACTACTCTTTTCCTTGCTAATTTTCTAGGTTTGAAAATTTCTGTTGGACTACTATTTGTTAAAACATGCACTCTTACAAGAATCATAGCATGATTGTCCAATACATTTTTTAATGTACCCGACAACTCAAACCCTAGAATAGGCTCTTGGCCCTTCCTCTTCAAGGACTTTTCCCTCCTTTGACTTAGTATGAAATCTGATCTTGCTCCTGGGTTGATTCTTTTGTACAGTCACTTTTCGTATAGCCCCTGTTCTCCTCTCCATTTTCCTCTGTATATCCGCTCTTTTCTATATGCTATAACTGTACTTTGTATAAGTTTTTGATAAAGTTTACTGTCGATGCCTCCCCTGCATTTTCTCAGTCAAAAAAATTATGAGATCAGTTTTGCAATGCAAATGAAATCATCCCAGCCTATACCATTTCAAGTATGTGCTGGATCTATTATATCCCATCTGAATCCTACTGTCCCGGTGCGCCTTTCACAAAATTCAGACTATGGTAGAGATTCTTACCCGTGGCAATACCTTCGAAAGAATACTAAGCGTTTGTTCAACTGGATGGACACAAGGTGTATTTGCCTTTTGTGCTGCTGAAAGCATGTGGAGGAGGCAATGTTGCTGCAAGTTGACATTCTATGGATCCTATTGGCCTACATGATGGTGGCTAACCCCCATAGAGCCACCCTTCTCCTTCGGACATGTGGCTTTGAACATGCTGGGCCTGCTGCACTGCAAGTTTGCAACCAACTATCTCAGCGCTCTTGTGGGTTCAGGGTCAGCAAAGCAGGCTGATTAGTGGCCCCCAGCACCTACTGCTGTGGGTCCTGACAGGGTACTTCAACCTACCTTTTCATTTTCGAAACAGAAACAGACATGATGGGTTTGTAACTTTGGGTAACTCTGTTGACACCCTCATCATCCATAATTACAGGTAACAGCTGAGTGGAATCACCTTGTACATCTTGTACGTCTTGTGTGGAATCATCTTACCAATGCAGGGGATCAATCGCGTGAAGCTAGTATCAGAGTGGAGGCCACCATTTAAATCGCTGCAACCTACAGGTAACATTAAATTTTGTCATGTGATGTATATATGACAATCAGCTTACTTGACCAAGTTTAGATGGAATTTAATGTGGTTATTATTACTCACTCCTGGCCATATCCGAGTCCAGAGTCTTCGCAATACAGGCAGGAGGGACTTGCAACCAGGTCTTAAACAACTCATTATCATAGCCTCCCTTACCTAGCGTATGAGCAGCAGCATTAGCCGATCGACAAGCCCAACACACATCAACCTCCTCGCTCCCACATAACAACATCTTAATCTCCCCTATCTGGTGCCCATATAAGGGGCCTGTCCTTCCCGCCATCCAGAGGCCTGGGAGCGTTGCCAATGTTGTCAGTTTCCAGCAATATTCTGGAAGTGTCCACTTCCTGTGCTACCTAGGTCCACCTAGCGACATGCCAAAAGCTCGACAATTTCCAGGTCCGGGCGAAGGGGGAAAAATGGGCCTTAGTATTGGGCTGAGATCTGAGGCCCAACTAGAGGTTAGTGGTGGGTTGTGCCCTAGGTCAAAAGTTTTGTTTTTTTTTGATATATCGGTTGGGAAGTTCCTCTGGCCCCAGGCCATTACCTGGGTTGCCTGGGGCTCAGCTCCGCCATTGCCTCCACCTCCCTTGCTGGAGTGCTTCGCTAGGGCATCATCGGCATGCGCCTTAACCCATCCCGCCACTGGTCGTTCCCAGGATTCCATCCTTCTAGCCAGTGCCGAAGGTTAGGATCCTGCAAGTTCCACCATTCCTCCAGGAGGTGCAAACAATGGCCTGCAACCTTTTTTGAACCATGCAGGGGAACTGCAAAATTAAGAAAGGAAGAGTTTACAAACGACCACAACAAGGCCCGATACCGCTGATCAATTCAAAGCTCAACCTAAAATAAACGACAAAACAACCAGTGTACTAGACGTAGGAACAATCACCACCAAGAGATAAAACTAATGCTACACAGCTACACCAGGAAGCGACCTAACTAGCCTGAAATTGAATGGAAAGTGGCTATTTCAGATCACCTGTTGCACCACGTCACGCAATGGCAGTCTGTTCTGGAATTACACTTCGCCATAACTGCATTGCAAGAGCAGTATTTGAAGGGTAGAATTTTGTATCCCTACATATAATTTGTAGAAACATTACTGTATAAAATTATGCTTCTTTACGCTTTGATTTGAAGCAGATTGACTATGTAACCATGCTTTCATGATAAGATCCACTACTTACTGATGGTTCCATTTCACTTGTGTTCATTTCGTCAGCTAAATTCAGCTTACATGTCCAATGTTGCAATGAAGGTGTTCATTCACAGTGTCTGTGCCTTTTTTTGTCAGTCTCCTTCTCAGTGTATCCTTGCTATGTTGATGCTGCAATGCTGAAACCTGCATTGCTCTCACATCCCGGCTTAAATGTTTACCTGCTCCTATCAGCAAAAGTTTCCAGTTCAAATTTCATCGTATAATACATCATATACTATCAAGTGGTCTGATTAGCCGTTTACTCTTTTTTACAAATTCAGATTTGAGCAAACCTTTTGAAGGATGTTCATGCTAGTCAGCTAACAGCCAGAACTGTTGTTATTTTCCCTTTCAACTCAACAACAATCCTTCTTTCCCTTCATTTTTTGTTTCTTCACTATGTAACGACTGTAACAAGTTCGCTGCTTTTGTAGCTTCATCCATTACTTCTGGACTTGAATTTCTTCAACCAGGAGAATGTGTGGTTTGTTATTCAGCCGGATATTTTGATTTGAATGTATTCAACCTGATGGCATATAACCTACAATCAGGAGCAGATAATATTTGTGAGTATGTTTACAGTATTTATTGCCTGATGGTGCAACTTTTGCTTATTAATATTTGCTCATTCATTTTTTAATGTTTTTTCATGCACCCCGCTCTTATAGACCCTCTCAAATACAGAATGCCATCTCAAGTATGATTCATACAGTTTAAAGCAGCACATGTTTATAGTTGTGTTTGAACTAAGTGGTCCAAGTAGAATGGTGCATGAAGTTGTTCTTTACTGGGAGTAGACTGGTCTACAGACAATGAAAACCAGTGAAAGTTCAGTAAGATGTTTTGATAGTGATACGTGAAATCCTTTGCTTCGATCATGGATATTACTTCGTCAACACTTGGAGCAATTTGAGATACCGATGACCGTGCGAGAATGCTGAATGTTGTGTGCTCTATTTTGTTAGTACCTTCATACAGGTATAATGCATCCTCTTAGTTGTGTCACTAGAATTGTCTAATCCTGCATATATTAGTGCATAGAATTATTATCTTAGTCCCAAATCAACTCATTTGGCCTTCTAAATCATTAGTTGTTTGTTAGACAACCTCCTTGAGCGATTACATAGAATTCGTAGGAGACGTTAGTAGCCCACTAATCCTTTTCTCTTGCGGAAAAGCTGTCAATCCTTTGTTTCACTATTCATGCTTTACTTAACTAAAGGTAGTTCTGCTAGCTATGTAACAAACGGAAACGTTTTGGGTCATTGATTTGGCGATCTTGTCGAAAGGGTTTACCTGTAGACTGCCCTTTTCTCTAGAAACTAGGAACTATTATGTATTTTGCTGAAACTTTCCATAGGTTAGATACTTATTTAATCTGTTCTTAACTTTTCGAAGACTGGAAGGATGAGATATATTCGTCAAAAGGTGAAATAGATAAGATCCCTAGTTTATCTTGTCACTGTTGTTGACCTATCAATTTGTCTGGCTACGTTAATGCTGGAAGATATGATGGAAGTACAAGCCGCCATAGTCCATATTCGAATATTGCTTCTCGAGACATAATTCATTCTAGTTGATTTTGCTTGAAAAGTTCTGACTGATTGACATTCTGCTCCTATGGCAAAACCATCCATGTAGATATTTACTTGGTCTTTGCAAATTGATCTGTTGTGGAGTTCTCCCCAACTACAAGTATTTAGGTACAGAGGGAGTAGATGATGTCGTAGGTAAGACTCAAAAGTTGTATGTGCCCTCTGCTATTGAACATAATCTTCCTTGTGAGCCCTCACAAAATGATCTCCTTTTTCGCAATTAAATATCATAAACTACTCTTTTCCTTGCTAATTTTCTAGGTTTGAAAATTTCTCTGTCGGTCTACTCTCTGTTAGAAGATGCACTCTTCCAAGAATCATAGCATGAATGTCCAATACATTTTTTCATGTACCCGACAACTCAAACCCTAGAATAGGCTTTTGGCCTTCCTCTTCAAGGAGTTTTCCCTCCTTTGACTTAGAATGAAAGCTGATCTTACTCCTGGGTTGATTCTTTTGTATATGCTATATCCGTACTTCGTATAATTTTTTGATAAGTTTACTGTCGACGCCTCCCCTGCAGTTTCTCAGTCAAAAAAATAATGATATCAGTTTTGCAATGCAAATGAAATCATCCCAGCCTATATCATTTCAAGCGTATGCTGGATCTATTATATGCCATCTGAATCCTACTGTCCTGGTGCGCCTTTCACAAAATTCAGACTATGGTAGAGATTCTTACCCATGCCAATACCTTGAAAAGAATACTAAGCTTTTGTTCAACTGGATGGACACAAGGTGTATTTGCCAATTTTGCTACTGAAAGTACGTGGAGGCGGCAATGTTGCTGCAAGTTGACATTCTACGGATCCTATTGACCTACATGATGGCGGCTAACCCCTATAGAGCCGCCCTTTTCCTTCGGACACGTGGCTTTGAACATGTTGGGCCTGCTGCGCCGCAAGTTTGCAACCAACTATCTCAGCGCTGTTGTGGGTTCAGGGTCAGCAAAGCAAGCTGATTAGTGGCTTAGCCCTAGCGCGTACTGCTGTGGGTCCTGACAGGGTACTTTAACCTACCTTTTCATTTTCGAAACAGATATGATGGGTTTGGAACTTTTGGTAGCTTCATTGACACCTTCATCCATAATTACAGGTACCAGCTGGAGTGGAATCACCTTGGACATCTTGTACATCTTGAGTGGAATCATCTTACCAATACAGGGGACCAAACACGTGAAGCTAGTATCAGAGTGGAGGCCACCATTTACATTGCTGCAACCTACAGGTAACATTAAATTTTTGTCATGTGATGTCTGACAATCAGCTTACTTGACTAAGTTCCGGATACATGTAATGTTTAAAGCCTTATAAGAGAGAAATAACTTAGATCAAGTTCTTTTTTATGGAATTTGCTGTTGTTATTATTACTCACTCCTGGCCATATCCGAGTCCAGTGTGTTTGCACTACAGGCAGGAGGGACACGCAACCAGATCTTACACAACTCATTATCATAGCCTCCCTTAGCTAGCCTATGAGCAGCACCATTAGCTGATTGACGAGCCCAACACACATCAAACTCCTCGCTCCCATATAGCAGCATCTTAATCTCCTCTATCCGATGCCCATGTAAGGGACCTGTCCTTCCTGCCATCCAGAAGCCTGGGAGCGTCACCAACGTTGTCAGTTTCCCGCAGTATTCTGGCAGTGTCCACTTCCTTCGCTAGGTCCACCTTGCTACACGCCAAAATCTGGTAAAATTTGGAGATCCTTTCAACCTGCGTGGTTTGAAAAGACAAAAGCTATTGGGAATAAGGTGACTCGACTTCACTATTACAAGGTTAGCATATTCAATGTTGCCATTGATGCTACTATCACTGAGATGAATCACCGATTCAATGAAGTTTCCACTGAGTTATTGGATTGTATGTCTTGTCTTAATCCAGCAAACAACTTCTCAAAGTTTAACGTTGACAAACTTATTCGGCTTGCTGAAATTTATGATGAGGACTTCACAGAAGCTGATCGGTTAATGCTAGGAGTAGACCTCCCAAGATTTCTTATGAACATTAGGAGAAGTGAGGAGTTTAATGGATGTCGGGATGTGTCCACACTTTCTCGGTTGATGGTTGAAACAATGAAACACACATCTTTCCAGTTGGTATATCGCCTCATTGAGTTGACACTTATTCTTCCTGTGGCCACTTCATCCGTTGAGAGAATATTTTCAGCAATGAAGATCATCAGACAGATTTGCGCAACAAACTATCAGATGATTGGCTAAATGATTTGATGGTGTGCTACTGCGAGAAAGAGATATTTAGAAGCATTCATGATGACCAAATCATGATACAATTCCAGAAAATGAGGGACCGGAAAGGACATTTGCCTCATGAGTTTCATGTGATTTCTTAGAGGTATTGATGCCACTATTACTAGTTTCAATACTTATTCATTCATGGCTTATTGTTATATCACTAACAAGTGTACTAATGTGAACAGATGGCTTGCGAGTGGTGCCTTACGCATACATTTCTATATTTTGGTGTGAAGGTGTTCTATAACTACATTACTAGTTAGTAAGAGCAACATTTCATTGTCCTTTTGTTGTTACTTCTCTTGTACTTTGATACCTTGTGTGTGAATTGTATTAACATTTATAGTATGGTTAAACATGTTACTACTATTGCTCTTGAAAATTTTGATGTCGTTTTGAGCACTGGTTTGGCAGATATTGTCTTCGCAATACCAATATTAGTTCAAAATTCAATTGTTAAAAAATTTCAAAAAAATCCAGTAAATAGTACATGTTTCCAGTAGTATTCCTGGAAAGTTTGAGCATATTTGCACAAATGGCCTAAGAAATAATGGCTATTTAGCTAAGCAGATTCAGAATTTAGTTCAAAATTTAATATTTTTCAAACATTCCAGAAAAAATCCAGTAAATACCACAAGCCTCCAGTAGTATTCTGGGAAAGTTTGATCACATTTGGACAAATGGACTAGAAGATGATGTTGTTTTTCTTCAAACGGATGTTTCGTTTTTTTTCGCCGTTAACTTTGAGCCCACCCTCCATTTTCTCTCTGGATTCGCCACTGGGCCCAACTAGAGGTTAGGAGTGGGTTGTGCCCGAGGCCAAAAGTTCCTTTTCTTGATATAGGCAGCGAATTTTCTCACGCCCAGCTCCGCCATTGCCTCCACCTCCCTTGCTGGAGTGCTTCGCTAGGGCACCATCATTATGCGCCTTATCCCATCCTAGCACTGGTCGTTTCCAGGATTCCATCCTACTCCCTCCGTTCCTAAATAATTGTCTTTCTAGAGATTTCAACAAGTGACTACATACGGAGCAAAATGAGTGAATCTACACTCTAAAACATGTCTACATACATCCGTATGTTGTAGTCCATTTGAGATGGCTAGAAAGACAAATATTTGGGAACGGAGTGAGTACTAGCCAGTGCCGAAGGTTTAGTATCCTGAAAGTTCCACCATTCCTCCAGGAGGTGCAAACAATGGCCTACTATCTTTTTTGGAACCATGCAGGGAAACTGCATGTATAAAATTAAGAAAGGAAGAGTTTACAGACGACCACAACAAGGCCTGGCATCGCTGATCAATTCAAAACTCGACCTAAAATAAACAACGAAACAGCCAGTGTACTAGACGCAGGAACAACCACCACCAAGAGATAGAACTAATGCTACACGGCTACACCAGGAGCGACCCGAACTAGCCATAGCCCATTGCCTGATGCACTGTAGGGGGTGGAAAGTTCTACTCCCTCCGTTCCTAAATAGTTGTCTTTCTAGAGATTTCAACAAGTGACTACATACGGAGCAAAATGAGTGAATCTACACTCTAAAACATGTCTATGTACATCCGTATGTTGTAGTCCATTTGAGATGGCTAGAAAGACAATTATTTGGGAACGGAGAGTGTATTAAAAGACATTGCTATTCCTTTCCCTCCATATGCTCTAAGCAATCAATAACGCCAGGGAGTTAAACCTCTTCCTTTCCCCACACATTGAAGACCTAGCAAGATACCACCAGTTGATTTTCGAGGAGTCACCTGGGGAGCAACCTCCTGCAGACCCGTGCATTGCAACAGGGAACTCCAAATAATGTTGACCATGGCGCATCCCATGAACAAGTGTTGGGTACTTGTACCGAGTTACAAAAGACACAGTTTGTATGGTGTGGAAGACCCAGCTGAACTAGCCTATCTTCAGTCCAGATTCTCCGACAATCGACCAACCAAATGAAGATTTTGCACTTGAGAGGAGCCCATGTCGACCAAATCGCCTTAGTCATGAGGTTGGCGACCGACGCACTGGAAAAGCCTTGTTAATAGACGTCGTCGAGAACATGCCCTTAGCTTCGACCATGA
This sequence comes from Aegilops longissima, assembly GCA_021605205.1. Taxonomy (NCBI): domain Eukaryota; kingdom Viridiplantae; phylum Streptophyta; class Magnoliopsida; order Poales; family Poaceae; genus Aegilops; species Aegilops longissima. The sequence continues at coordinate 23,487,447 of CM038680.1, forward strand.
ATCACTATTTCGGCAAGTGTGTTCCAGAGATTAAGAGCTTGAACAAAAACACGGATATTAATTTGTTTATTGATATCCTTTAGCCATCTACCATTGGCCATGGCTTCCGCGATCACTCTTTGCCTTGGTATTAGGGTGAGACCTGAGTGGACGACATCTCGAGCAAGCTCCGCAACAGAAAGCCCATTTATCCATTTGTCAATCCAGAAGAAACCTTTTGCTGCCTTCGATACTTAACATTGTTAAGCTTCACGCGGCAATCTACATATACACTTCAACAACCCCTCTTACGTGTGACACAGGAAGTCAAGACATGAATAGACTCAGAGAGTTATGGCTCAAGAGGCCTATACGTAGACACAGAGGGGGGTAACAACAAATTTGTAATAAACTGCAAAAGCTAGGACTTGAACTTAAGACCTTAGGCGCTGATACCATGTTAAGCTTTTATAAACTAGCCAATGCAACTAAAACTTTGAACTGATGGAAAGGGCTAAGCAATCCACATATACACTTCAACACCCCCTCTCACGTGTACATCACTTATTTAGAATAGAGCCATATATAGCCGCAGGGCAACAAGCAGGACATGTACATCTCTTATTTAGAATAGAGAGGAAGAAAAACAGAGCACAAGCATGGGGATGAAGAGCAAGGGGAAGGAGGGGGGGGGAGGGCGGGAGCCAGGGAGGTACCTGATGCACATGCAGAGTCGCAATGCCGCCAGATTGGAGCCGAGTTGCTGCCCTGCAGCTGGATCTGGAGCGAAAAGGTGGCGGGAGGAGCGGATCGTGCATGGGTGGATAGGAGGTGGTGCAGAGGCTAGAGCTTGTTGTCGTTGTTAGTCGCCTGAGAGGACAGAGATCGAGGTACGATGCAATTTCACCCTGCCATGGCCGCTCTCTCTCTCTCTCTCTCTCTCTCTCTCTCTCTCTCAGCCTCGATCTCCCTCTCTCGCTCTCTCTGCTTCTGGAGAGATCTTTTCCCTCCCGATTCCTTTCTCCTCGCCGCCGCTGGCTGCTCGCTCCCGTGCGCGCCAATTTCATTCGCCGCTGGCTGCTGGTTCCCGCACGCGCCAGCTCTCCTAGTCGTCCATGGCGTCCTATTTTTGTGGCCGGCGACCAAAGCGTGTCATACGGACGATATACGGACGCCACACGTGAATGGCGGACGTCACTGTCGGCGTTCTGGGAACTGGGGTCCCCAGACTTGCCTGCCTGCGGCCTGCGGCGTGGCTCAAAGGAGGCCCAGCACAGCCATCTCCGCACGCACCCCAGTGTTCGAACCTCAAGGGTCTGCCGGAACCCGAAATCCGACATTTGACGCGCCAGGTAGGGGTGCGCCGGAATTTGCCTTCCGTCGTCTCGTTCTTCTCCGACCACCGCATCCATGTCTGACGCTCGTCGGGCTCGCGCCGAGCGACGAGCCGCCCTCGCTTCCCACGTCGCCCAGACGGCTCCCGTCGGCGGGCGCCCTCGTCTTTCCCCGTCACCTGCCGTCAATGCCGCCACCGGCCCGGCGGGGAACGAACAGCAAGCATCGTCCCAGCATCCATCCATGAGGCGGGACGGCCGCACTGCCACGCCCTCGCTCACCCCCGCTGGTTCTTCGTCACGCGCGCCCCGCGTGGCCATGGAGGCCCGAGCTGCGTTCATCGCGGCAAACGAGCTCCTGCGCTACCGCCCTATCGGTGACGTCTACGAAGAATGGCTCGACCGAGTCGCCGAGCTCGTCCGCGCCGCCGGAGGCGCCCCCGCGCCGTCCTTCTCGCTGCACCACACCCCGCCCTGTGCGGGCAATGAAGCTCCTGGGGCGCCTCAGCCGCCTCCACCTCAAGAAGGCGCCCTGGCCCCAAGGCGCGCGGCCCCTGGGCGGAACCCGCTCCGTCAGGCGCCAGCGCGGCATGAGCAGAGCTGCCAAGAAGTCCCTCGCCTTCGAGAAGCCGCCCGAGCGCTCCCTGCTCCAGCACGTCAAGACCCTGCGCTGCCCCCAGCCGCGGCGCATGGGGACCCGCAGGACCAAGCTCTCCGTCGCTCAAGGCCCCCTGTGGCCACGGCGGGCTGCCGCGCCTTCACCTCCGAGCTGCGCAGCGTCGCGTGGCCTGGCAAGTTCAAGCCATACCTGCCTCCTCGCTACGACGGCACGGCTGACCCTGCAGAGTTCCTCCAACTCTACGAGTTGGGCATCGAGGCTGCCAACGGAGACGAAAAGGTCATGGCGAACTGGTTTCCCATGGCGCTCAAGGACGGAGCCCGCACCTGGCTCCTGAATCTGGCCCCAGGCATGATCTCCTCCTGGGACGAGATGCGCACCCGCTTCATCGCCAACTTCCAGGGTACTCGCGACCGGCCACCCGCCGTGAGCGACATGCGCCTTATCAAGCAGCAACCAGGGGAAACCCTGCAGAAGTACATCCAGCGCTTCAACAACGCGCGCCTCAAGATCCCCAGGGTGACGGAGGAGGCCATCATCTCAGCCTTCTCCGACGGCGTGCGCGACGTCAAGATGAAGGAGGAGCTGGCGATGCATGAAGACCTGTGCACCTCCTTGGAGCAGTTCAACTTGGCGACCAAGTGCGCCAGGGCTGAGGAGGGGCGCCTCTCCCTCCTCGAGCTGCCTGCCGCGGACCCCGAAGAGAAGAAGCCCAAGGCCAAGGACGTGAAGCGCAAAGGAGCTGTCGTACTCGCGGCCGAGCCAGACACCAAGCGGGGCAGATATCAGCCCGAATCCTCCAAGGGCAGTCGGTACTGCGTGTACCACGACCTCCACACCCACAACACCAATGAATGCCAAGAGCTCCGGGCCGTGCGTGAAGGAAGGGTCGGCAGACGTCCCGACCACGGCGACCGGGGCTACGGCCGAGCAGGAGGAAGGAATGCAGGACGTTGGGAAGATCACGACCCGCGCCAAGGGTGGCGCGACCAACCTCGCGAGGATCGCTGGCAGGACCCGCCTCGTGAGGGAGGCTGGAGGGGAGAGCCTCGCGAGGATCGCCCGCAAGGGAACGCAGGCCTCCCTCCGCTGCCGCCGCAGCCAAAAGAAATGAAGACCGTCATCAGGACGAGGGGCTGGGGGCTTCCAGGAACCACGCGCAATCGCCTGCATCCTGGGCGGAGCTAAAGCCCCAGCCTCCCAGCGCATCTTCAAGCAGTTTGCCCGCGAAGTGAATGCAGTCCTCTCCAAGCTCGAGGCCACGCGGCCTCTCAGGTGGTCGGCATGCGCCATCACGTTCAGCTCAGCAGATCAGCTCAAGTGCGCGGCCACAGCCGGAGTCCTCCCGATGCTTTGTTCCCCAATCATCAGCAACGTGCTAGTCACCAAGACCCTCATCGACGGCGGGGCAGGGCTCAACGTCCTGTCCGTGGAAACGTTCAACAATCTTCAAGTGCCCTACAATCAGCTTCAGCCAACCAAGCCCTTCTCCGGAGTCACCGACGGCTCCACGGTCCCGATCGGGCAGGTCCGCCTTCCTGTCACCTTCGGGGCACACGACAACTACCGCACCGAGCTCATCGACTTCGACGTCGCCCACATTCGCCTGCCGTACAACGCCATCCTCGGGTACCCTGCGCTGGCCAAGTTCATGGCCGTAACCCACTACGGCTACAACGTACTCAAGATGCCAGGAAGCGGCGGGGTCATCACGGTGCCCTGCGAAGAGAGAGACGCAGTGTGCTCCCTGGAGCGAGCCTTTCAGGCCGCATCGCTGGAAGACCCAGACCGCGGTAGCAGGAGGCCTCCCGAGGCCGCCCCTAAGAAGAAGACATCATCCGGCCCGGCCCCTCAGGGCCCGCGCCTACTCAGAGGGAGCCTCCTTCCATCTCATAGGGAAGCGCGCCCGGCGCCCTCCTCAGGCAGGGCTCGGGGGCTCTCCCCTGGAGGGCCGCCGACCTCGCCAAGGTCATGAGGGAGGCGCTTGGGCACCACGTGGAGGCGTGCTTCGAAGCACGTTTCCCTCAAGAAGGAGCAAGGCAAGGAGAGCCAAACCCTCAGGAGTTCGTCAGCAAGGCCATTCAGGAGCTACAGGAGTCAAGAGTCATGAGAGGCAGCCGCCGCTTACCCGCTGTGGCCCCCCAACCAGGCGAGGATGGTGGGCTGCGCGTCTGCATCGACATACCAGGGCTCAACCGAGCCGCGTCTCAGGAGCGCCTCTGACCCTCGCAAGTGGGACGCTGCGAGGGTCCGCCCCACAGCTACGTTCGCATGCCTTATGGCTTGCCGAACGCGGCTGCCGCGTACCAGCGCCTCATGAGGGCCATCTTGGAGGCTCAAGAGGTCAGGCGTGCCGCAGCCCTGGCGGAGATGGAGATGGCCCGCGAGGAGCCGCCAGCGCCTCCGGAGCCTCCAGAGGCCCCTGGGCCTGGGGGCTCGTGAGGATCGGCTCCCGCAGCCCACCGAGTCTGCTACACCGACACCCCTTCGTCCCCAATGTCATCAGGTGACATCTTTTAAGTTTCATTTCTGGCTGGGAGCGCCCTCAGGGCCGCATTATTCCCAGGCTGCGTGAGTCCGTCCCTGCGACATGTATCCCTTTGATTTCATGTCCTTAGCTTACCTTATTGGGGGCGTCCCATGGGCTGCATCATCCCCAAGCAGCTCGGGCCTAACCCAGCGGCATGTACCCTTCTTGCGTTTATCTTAGGACTATGCTTTCGATCCACCATGCTTGTTATTTGGTGCCTTTCTCTCCTGGGTGTCGGAATCTTGGGCGTTAAAGGGGGGTGCCTGAGCATCGCGACTCAGGGCTCCTACCGGCTCTCCGGCCCTCACCCTCTGGTCTTGTCCATGGCATCGCGACCTGGCATGCCAGCGACGGCTGAGACCAGCCCGAGAGCCGGGATCCGAGGACGTAGAGTTTCGTCATCTAACCCAGCTTGCGCATTAAAGGGGGGTGCCTGAGCATCGCGACTCAGGGCTCCTACCGGCTCTCCGGCCCTCACCCTCTGGTCTTGTCCATGGCATCGCGACCTGGCATGCCAGCGACGGCTGAGACCAGCCTGAGAGCCGGGACCCGAAGATGTAGAGCACCGGCATCTGGCCAAAATTGCAGGAACACACTCGAAGATAAGGCCCAGAGCCAGGCGCAACCCGCCTTGAGGTAGGGCCCCGTGAGTCCCGCGCTGGCTCACGGGTACCCCAATACACCTCGCAAGGCCTTTCACGCCCCTCCACAGCAACTAACGGCTAACTGTCGATTGTCGCGACAAACCCTCGTTCCTTCTGTGATGAGCCTGCAGGGTCCCTCTAAGGAGCGTCGCCAAGCAACCTCACGTCGGCCAAGGCTAGCGCCGCACCAGGAAGCGTTTTTCTGACCCTCGAGATAAGTCACCTTCCGGAAGCATTGATTATCGCAACATCGCCCCTGCACCAAGTGCAATCCCGTGTTAGCAACGTCGCTCTCCTTTCTCACCGAATGATGGCTGCTTGAGCGCTAAGGGGGACCTCCTGAGCATCGCGACTCAGGGGCTCTTACCGGACCTCAGGCCGCTCACCTCCTGGCCTTGACCACGGCATCGCGACCTGGCATACCAGCGACGGCTGAAGCCGCCTTAGGACTGGGACCTGTCGGCGCAGAGCACCAAGCCCTCGCGAGGTCTGAAAGGAGGAAACTAAGCTAAAACGGAATAAGCATCTCGCACCGCTTCACAATAAGGATCATATTGACAGACGGAGCTACAAACATCTTACAAGCCCCCGTGGGGTATATTCTTGGCCCCTCGCAGGAACAAAAGGCGCGAATCCTAAGGAGTCCTAACTACAGGGGGCATCGCGGCAGATGCCATCATCAACAATGGGCCGCCCAGCACCGACGCCAACCCCATCCAGATCAGAGGTAGCGACCGCCTGACGAGCCCGCCCTGCTCCGGGAACGGCGCAGGCTCGGGGGCTCGTAGCTGTCGTCGCTCGTCTCGGGAGTCGCGAAGAGCTCGGCGGAGTCACTGGATCCTCCGGCGCCTCCGTCGCCTGAGGAGCGGCCAAGGGAGCGGTCGCCCGGCCTCTGTCTCGCCGCAGCAGGGTCCCGACCCCCTCTCCCGGGGCAGCACTCCAGCCGGCAACCCTCCGCATCGAAGACCTTGAAGGACATCACCGAAGCACCGTCGTACTCCAGATGGATCGTGAGGGCGCCCCTCGTCCTGCAGACCCGGGCGACCTCGCCCCAACCTCGAGTCATGAAGACCTCGCCCGGGGCAACGACCGCGACCTCTGCCCCGGTCGCGAGGGTGCCGCAGCCGGCGTGCTGCAGCCAAAGCCCGAGAGGTTCCCCCCGCCGGACCACGGAGGCGAAGAAAGAGGGGAGACGAATCCAAGGCTTAGGAGGCGTGGCGGCGTGAAGCACGAACTCCCGGCAGGAGCCCTCGACGTAGACTCCAGGGGGGAAGACGCACACCTTCGTGACCCACCGGCGTTGTCGGCGGCGCCGCTCGTGGTGTTCGGCGTCGACTCCTTCAGAGCCGCCAATGTGCGCGTACAAGGGAAGAGGGAACCCTGGTGGTGGCCGCTCACACCAGGGTCTTGACGCTTCCTGGCGAGTGCCCTCGCCCTGACGCCAGAGGGCAGGCCGCTTCTTCGGGGGAAGCGGGTCAAGATCCTCTTGGGGAGCTTTTCCCTTCTCTTCCGCGGAGAACCGGCGGATCGGAGCCATTGCAGCAAGATGGAGCAAGGCCTAGGAAGGAGGAGAAGCAGAGGGATAGACCGGAAGGGCGCGCGTCGTTCCGTACTTATAGCCAGCGAAGGCCAACCATCGACCTCCACGATCACAGGTAATCATGACCCGCTTTGCATGCAGGGACTTGTCGAATCCGTGCGGTTACCAAGGCGTGGTGGGGAAGCGGAGGTGCCCACGTCCAATCAACCGCCACGCGGCGCCCAAGGCCGCAGGCTGTTAGGGCCCGCGACGCTTCGCACTTGCCCTTTCGCCTCTCTGCTCAGCCAAGTTCGGGCGCGCCGTGGGCCCGGGGGCTACTGTCGGCGTTCTGGGAACGGGGGTCCCCAGACTTGCCTGCCTGCGGCCTGCGGCGTGGCTCAAAGGAGGCCCAGCACAGCCCATCTTCATCAACACGAGCTCAAGACCCTCGCGAGGGGCCAAGCCTCGCGGGGCGGACGACAAGGAGCTTCATCAGGCACGGCCTCGTCAGGCTGGCTCATGAGGAGGCGGAGAGTTCAAGGCGGGGTACCTCGTGAGGTGCCCATGACGCAAGCCATGACGACCAAGGGCGCCAGTCGGGCGCCAGCCCGCGCAGTGTCCTCATTTCCTCTTTGGTGCAAAGGGGGCAAGCGCAGACGAGAGCATCAAGCAAAGGCGTCCATTTCGGTGCAACAAGACCAAGACCAGCCCAACGGTCGGAAGGAAGTCATTGTGAAGCCCAAGCTGGCGTCACCACCAGAGCCTTTGACAGGCGAGGACCAACTTTAGTCAGGATAAGTGTACCCGCTGTTCCCCTTCAAAATGGCCAATTGTTGGCGCCCTTCCCGCTCAATATTTGGGAAGAGGCCCAGGGCCTTTGCCTATAAATAGGACTAGCCACCCCCAGGGTAGAGGCAAGCTGATCCTGATCCGGAATCTGGACCTGACCTAGCAATAGACAGAACCCTCACCAGAAAACCAGTAGATAGAGCGATTGAACTCCTCCCAACAGTTCATCGCACCAGCCAAGAACAGACCCTTGCGAGGCTGTTCTGCCTTGTATTTTTCATCATCAAGTCCAAGAGGCAATCCACCACACCACACACTGGAGTAGGGTATTACACCACAATGGTGGCCTGAACCAGTATAAATCTTGTGTCTCTTGTGCTGTTCAGTTTGGTAGTCTAGGTCCTAGCGATTCGGCGAGGAGCGAGCCGGTAGAGGGTTGAATCTCCGCGCGCACCCCAGTGTTCGAACCTCAAGGGTCTGCCGGAACCCGAAAACCGACAGCCACACACCATAAGAATTGCGAGCCTGAATGCTTCAGGCTAGGACCGCACCTAGCGACGAGTTAATGATGCCATAAAAAAATTGGTCCCCAATGACCAGCTTGACCAGGTAATCATGCCCCTTGCCTTCTTGACGTCTATCAGTCCATACTTGAGGCTTTTGTTGATCAAGATTCCTTCTCCATTTTTGTTTGTGGTAGTTATCCCCATGCATACAACAACTTGAAACCAGTACCGTCCACCTCCTTTGCATTATATCTCTTTCATTTGGTTTCTTGGACGCAAAGGATATGAACACTTCTCACCGCTGTATCAACTAACTCTCATCACTTACCCGTTAGGGACCCTACGTTCTAGTTACCTTAACTTTACCGTAACTGGATCCTGCTTGTCTCAGCTAGCTTCCTTTCCTTTTGCACTCATTTTTCAAATGTGAAGACCCTTGCTCATTTTTCATCAACCGGGCGTCGATGTAGCACACCACTATGGATGTGATGACATGATCCTTGCTCACCTATCACTGTATTCAAATCAATATGCACACCACCTAGGGGGTGACAGCATGGCCCTACACCTGGGTTCAGATATGGCGCGTCACTAACTGGGTTATGCCCGAACGGTGTTCTTTCGGGTTTCATCTCAATAAGAATGGCCAAGTTTTTACATTGGCCCGCCAAGCCTATTACCATGTTATTTGGGCTTGGGTCCGGCTATGTTGAGACACCATAGGCGGAGTTGACTTTCAACAGGAAACACTTGCTTTTTTATCCTTTAAGATCTTCGCGAATTCCCTAATAAGCTTGAATTTCTCGCGCAGTAAACAACCCTCAAGAGAAGCCCCTTGATTCTCTCTGATTGAATTTGGAAGAATAGATGCCACCCTTCTCACCAAGGCTTTGGAGAAAATCAGGGAAAGGCTATGGACCAAATTGATTAGTCTGAAATAAGCTGATTTGCATGCCCCAGGTTTCTTTGGCAAAAGAGCAAGATGGGCAGTGTTATCTGAAAGGCCCTACAACAAAGAGAAAAAAGGGCATGGAACACATCCATAACATCCTTTTTAATCACATGACAACAGTTTTGAAAAAATAATAGTATTATATCTGTCTGGACTAGGGGCCTTCCCATTAGGCATATCCTTGATTTCTTCAGAAAGAGGAAGCTCCAAATTACTTCAAATTACTTAAATTTTGTTGACTGAATTGAACCCAAATCCATGGTATATTGCCTAGTAAAAGGTGTGCCTATGTTCTCCACGAAATGGTCATAGAGAATTTTCTCCATATATCATCATGAGCAAAAGATGACCGAGTTACCATCTTTAAGTTGTCCTAAAAAAAAATCTCCCTTTGTTAGAATGGATATGGAAACAAGATGTTTTTGCATCTCCCTTGTTGAGTCAAGTGAGCCTAGATCTCTTACTTGCCATGACGCGTTCAGCTAGGTACAACCCATCAATTCCTTTCGCAGTTCTCATCTAAATCATCTCTCCCTAGAAGAGATAACTCTTATTACCGAATGATCGTTTTATAGCCCAAATAATCTGCTCGAGTGTATTCTTGGCACTCCAACTTTGAAGAGCCTTATTAGAATGCTTGATTTTTATATTCAATCTTGTGAAGGGATTAATATTTGTGTCTACCTCTGCATTATTCTAAGCAGAGACAACTGCTTCCAAGAAGCATCCTTATTCATCCAAAATGACTCAAATCTAAAGCACCTGCATTTTTAAGCTTTAACGACCATTGACAGGGGGAAAGCAATGATCAGAAAGTGCGGAAGAGATAACTTGAAGAAAACACCCCGGAAAAATAGTATACCACTCAGCCGAACTAAATTATGTCTATTTTGTGGAGGGTGGTATTATGCTAGTTACTAGACCAAAGTGAAATCACGACAATTAAGGATGATACCATTTAGGAGGCGTCGTCTCCTTCAACAACAGTGTTGGTGTTCTTGAGACGGCAATGTCGTCAAGCGATAACGTATTTGTTTGGGGGTGCAAGTGGTGGATTGAGATGGTCGCGAGGCACTTATTTTCTTCCCTTCAGCTTCGAGCCTGATGCTTGTAGAGGATCTCATGGGCATCTTGGGGAGGACTGAGTCGGGACTTTATTGAGCCTTTATTGTGATGAGAGGTTGAGTCTTGCAAGCTTCTCGCGTATCTGTCCTTAGGACAAGTTGCAATTGCAGGATCAAGTTTTGAGGGTTGCCGCCTGCTGGCAGCGGCTTCCTTGAGCTGGATGCAGAGTTGACGGAGCTTGTCATGGCCATTCTCCGGATTTAGATTTCATATGCGACCATCGTGGCGGTGATGATATTTTGGCTTCTTGTGTATCTGTCCTTAGGACAAGCCGCACTTGCAGCCGTCAAGTTTCGAGGGTTGCCGCCTGCTGGCAGCAGCTTCCTTGAGTTGGATGCAGAGTTGACGGAGCTTGTCATGGCCCTCCTCCCCGGTCAGGATGTAGATTTCATATGCGACCATCGTGGCGGTGATGATATTTTGGCTTGTCGACGTGAATATCGGGACTAAAGCTAGCTTCACGCCTTCGGTTTCGCAGCAGGCAAACGAGCTTGTTTTTTGAACATTCTAGCGTATCTCGCTTAGCCACGGGATGAAGACAAATTACTTTGAGGTGCTTCGTCAGGACGTCGTAGTCGGTGGCCGCGCTAGAGGTAGCCCCCACCACAAATACCTTGCGAGGCTGGTCATCGTCCTTGACCGTCTCAGCGATCATAGAGCACACCATTGGCTTGGGTGGGTGGCCCGAGGTAGGAGCGCCATGGCGTGGCTAGCCGGGTTCGCCATCGAGGACCTTCAGGTACTCGGCAACAGAAGCTTAGCCCCTTGTTGAAAACGAGGCCCTCCACCTCTCTAGCTGCGTTGTGGGCGCTTGCGTGTTGGTTGTTCTCCTGGTCGCCTTGTCTGTTGTGGTGGGCGTCAGTTTGCTCCATGACGAGCTTGTTAGGGCTTGCCATCATGAGTTGTTGGTAAGCATAGTGCGGTCTTGCCAAGAACATAGGAGAGGGGCGACCTAAGACGAAATGTTGAATCTCTGCAGGTCCACGACCTTGAAACATAAGGTTTCAGTCCTGTAGTTCTCGGGTGCTGAATGTAATAGATTGGTCGATCTGCTTGAGTGCATCAGCCTGGTGTCCATGATGATTCTGTGGAATGAAGCTGCAATGTCGACGTACACAACGTTACGCCCGCTCCCGCCATCCATCATTACCTTGCGAGCCGCCCGTTACTTGCAGTAGGGTCCAGTACCAGTCGGAATTTGCCCGTTTGGGAATCCCGTTCTCGTCAATCCATCAGCCTAAGGCCTTGTTCGGTTACACCCTTTGTCAAAAGGATTGCATGGGATTTTGGCTTGTAGAGGATTAAATCCACCTCAATCCCTGCCAAAACCGCTTCACAACCCTGTCAACCGAACACGACCTAAAGGTGATCTGGGTCTCGAACCACCTCAGGAAACGGGTCATGACTTTGTGGGTGCCCGAGTCCCCTATGAATAGCCACCTGACCCCGCGTCCGTCACTTGAGGAGGGTAGGGCTGGGTTGTTGCCTTCTCCTTTGTTAGGTGTCAGAGGAAGTGACATTTGCTGGTGCGACGCCAAGACCGCCAGTCGTGGAGGAAACATCCACTTCCTGCGGAGGTGTCAAGGCGCTGTTGCGCAACACACATCGGTTTCCCGACACTCGGGATTTGATGGAGAGCCTCGGAGCTGTTCGCCACCCGGGGTTGCATCCCGAGGACCCATCGCAAGTTACGAGCTGGGTTGTCATGTGACGAGTCACGATTGTCCTCACCACAAGCGTGGCACCGCCGAAGTCGTGGATGGCAAAGTTTAGATTCCTGAACTGGAAGACCTCGTGGTGTCTGCGACTCAGGAGCTCAGAAACCAGGTGTCCGTGCTCCCTTCGTTGGATGGCAACGACTTCTCGTTATTCTTCTATCCTTGGATCGGGCAAAGCGCTCGCCACTTGTGTCGCCATGAGGAGCAAAGTTCATCTGGAGATGGAAGCCCCCTCTGCCGCATGGGTGGGATTGCACCGTGATTCATGATCGTCGCAACTCATCTTGCATAGTCGAGGCCATCACTACAGAGACATTGTCTAGGGCTGACCTCGCCACGTTAAAGCTAATGCATGGACCTATGATCCTAGCAGTATTCTGGCGGTCCGCCTTCTCTCCATCCCTTAGTAGTAGCAACATGGACGAACGCTATAGCAGCAGAGTTTGAGGTGTTCCTGTGTGCGCCAACGGCAGGAGACCATGAGGCGTGATGGGAGCAACATCGGGCAGTGGTGCCGCGAGCAGCAGGCTTGAGGCAATTGTTGTAGCTACACACAACAACAGTGAGGAAGAGCCCAATGTAGCACTGTAGAACAAGGGCCATGAGCTGTAGCGGAGGAGTTGCACTCTGTAGGGTGTCGAGTAACAACACATGCAACTGGCACATCGAGCAGAGGCTCCCTGCTGCAGCTTTGTGTAGCAGTAGAGAGCTCCTTGCATACACGGGCACCTCGACATGGAGCCATGATGTGACGTTGGGAGGGGTCGAGGGAGGGTGAGGTAGGAAGCCAGGGCAGCGTAGCTCCAGCGACCACAACCTGGAACCCTAGCCCTCACCGTGCTTTATAGACCATGTCATGAACTAGACCTTTCCATTGCAATGGGCCAAACAAGCTAGATATACACATGATACATGTATGCACATATACCCCTATTGGAAGGAGTAACTACACAGCTCTATCCACAACTCTATTACACTTAACAGTGTGGAGCAAGCTCTGAAAGCAGTGGCCAGAGTGGTCTCTTGGATGCCATCGGTGGCGCATTGGACGTGCGTGGCACTTTCCTTTCTTTGCTTGGCCAACATGGAGTGTCGGACTGTCGTGGCGCCTATGCGGTGGGTGTTGCCACCGCCTACAGTGCTCAAGGTCGGCCTTTTCACCATGTGCTCGTTGGCATGTTCAGTTGGCAGAGTGGACAAGTGGCCGTGCTTGCTCCAAGCATGAAGCCGCTGCTTTCCCTAAAGCAGATGCCCATTTGGGGACTACCTCTAGTCCCCTACAGGGGAGGTGCTTTTGCTGTCGATCTCTGCACATGTCGCGCTGCCTGTTGCTACTCCTAGCATGGTAGGTGGCATCGGCTTTGATCCCAAGGAAGATGTTTGTCCTCCCAATTTGGTTGGTCAAAAGCAACCTTCTGGCCTTTGGCTGATCCTCCTTCCTGGGATCCAATGGAGCCCCGAATGATTGGTCCTATCATCCTATGGGCATCTTCAACACATATGCTCATTTCTCCCCCATATTCTAGACTGCATGGTCCGGACGCTCTTAGGCCTTCAATGTGGATGCGCATATTAAGTTGCACCGCTCACGATGTTTAAATCCCCCAATCCGGCCAAAATTCGGGGGCCGGTGTTGGGGATGTTGGAGTATAATGTCCAGCCCCCTCTCGCATTTTGGATTTTTGGTTGCGTTGGCTAGTGCATGAAGCTTAACATGGTATCTGGGCCTAAGATCTTGAGTTCAAGTCCCTCCCTCCGCAATTTATCCAAAAAATGATGTTGTCTCCTCTGTGTCCATGTATAGGCCTCTTGAGCCATACCTCTGAGTCTATTCATGTGTTGACTTCCCACGTCACACATGAGATAGAGGGTGTTTAAGTGTATGTGTGGATTGCCTAGCCCTTTCTATCAATTCGGACTTTTGGTTGCGTTGGCTAGTGCATGAAGCTTAACATGGGAGTCCCGATGTTCGCTAACGTTAGACTCCGATGATCTTGACCAACCTAAAACCCCATCTGGAGCCCACATTTTTTTAAATTCGCCCCACTTCCTGTGCGCGACCCAGCCCTCTCTGGCTCCAAAGCCGCCGCTCACGCCCTTCGTCATCACCGCGATGGATCCGGCGGACACCAACAACATGCTCGTCGTCCTGCCAGACCCGGCGACACGCCACCAAATTGGGAGACTATCATGTCAAGACCGGCGCTTGAGGGCAAGGGTGAATGCCAAGGAGGCCGGTATGGTCACCCAGACCCTAGCTCCTCCACAACAGACTGCTCTACTGCTTCCGCCAAGGCAAGCATTGCCTTGGTCCGCCTAGTACAAGGCGCCATACTTGGCCTCCTAGTATGATTAACTGGCCACAAAGCAATCGCCGCAGTAGTCCGCCATCTCATTCACCTCCAGTGGGCCTCCACTGTACACCGTCGATCTCAACAACGACCACACCTTCACCGAGTCACCGAAGCGCATTTGGTCGAAGAATCCGTCAGAGGAGCCTTCATCTGCAGGCTCTCGATCATTGTTTAGTGGAATGCCCACACTTCCTCAAGCTCAACGACTGACGAGGTGATGATGAATATCGTCCAGAACGACGGTGGTCATGAAGACGAACAAGTGGATGATCACTAATAGCCTATGTCAAAGCGCTGCCGCAGCTGGTGCCTGATGTGGAATGAAGGAGAAAGAGGGGTTTAGCATACTCGAACAACGAGGACGCATTGTTGTGCTTGGCATGGTTGGGCACAAGTGTTGACCCATTTAACGGTGCAGAGCAAAAGGGACCGACATTTTGGAGGGTTCATGATTGGTTTCATGAGAAGAAGCACTACTCGCCGTATGGCAAAGAAAAGATTGATGATCGAATGAGAGCTCACGAAGCCATCGATGGTACACCATTCAAAGAGGGCTTGCACCGACCACCTGTGTGCTGAGGTCGAGGGGGGAGAAATGGGAGAAGGAGAAGCGAGAAGGGGCGGCGGCCTAGATGACAGATAATTGGGAGGACATCATGGTGAAGGAGGAGGCAAGTGTCAAGCACAACGAGCTCAAGGAGGAAAAGAAGGCAAAGATGTTTAAGGCATTCATGGATATTCAGAAAAAAATGGACTTTGAGGAGAAGAACCTTGCGGTCAAACAAGCATGTGAGCAGCCCAAGCTCTTGTGCGTGAAGGCTGACAACTTGGATCCTGATGTGGCGAAGTTTGTTCACCAATTGCATAGCGAAACCTTTGCACGCTATGCGGGAAACGAATGGCAAAAATGAGTCGTTCGGTTCGGACATTCGTTCCTTTTGTTTGTTTGATGGATGTGGATTGTGAAACTTGTCAAACATCTGGTGCTAGTGCTTTTTGTTGCATTTGTTTGCATTTGATTATGATCGAGGAAATTTGACCTAGTGAAAAAAGAGAGGGGGTCGGACATATAGGGGATATTTGAGGGATAATGTTGGTTGACTGCTGTCGGGCCGGATGTTTGCGGATCCATCCATACATGTCCGAGGGCATTGAAGGGTGTCTGTGTAAGCATCTATGTTGAAGATGCCCTGATAAAGGAAACGGCTCCCGCCTTGTATCCCGTGTAGTCTAACCTGATTGGCCCCGCTGCCCTTTTGAAGGAGGTCCCCGTGTTCCCCTTTGGTCGTTGCTGATTCTTAGGATCCACCTATGGCCGATCACACGAACAATTGTCTACAACTAGCTGTGTGGAGAGCATGGCAGCTGGGTTAACAAATAGCTATTTTCAGGGTTCTTTGTCCAATGGGCGGGAGGTTGGGCTGAAACTAGTGGACAATCACCTTGCTCGCGTGTTCCAGACAATTTTCCTCCATAGCTTCGTGCACTACTGTTCTCTATTTGTTGGGCTTGAAGGGGAGGAATCTCGTACCTCTTTCACTGGGCCCAACTTGGAGATGTGATTTGTCCCTCATGCAGGTGCCTATTCTGAATTATCTGAAGATAATGACTTGGGCATGTCCCTGCAAGAGACTCAGGCCTTAGAAAGGAGGAAGAAATTATGTATTCTGAAAATGCTGGCTCCACCTCTGGTCCTAGAAATGGAATCATCCTCACGCCTTCACCTAGAGACTGAGCCGTTTATTCCGCACAACAACTCTCGGATTGGTGCTCCTTCTGCTGCTAAAGAGCGAGGGAAGACCTCAGCTGCTGAAGGCATTCTCCTCAAGTGTCTACGCATTGAGTACTCTGACCTTGAGCTGAACGAGGATGCCATGGACGAGTTGCACACTCTGTTCGATTCCCTTCTGAAGGATCTCGGAGAGATCAAATGATCTTTGGCAAGACATTACCGCTCGATCTGGCTGCGGCTGAGCCCTCGAGGGTGCTGATTGGGGCGCATGGAGTTTTGTGTCATCGGTGTTCTCTGTGTTGGATTTATGTATCCACACCCAGCGATTCTAAGCTGGAACATATGCGGACTGCATAGTCCCACGAATCACAAAGCTATTATGGAGTTGATTGATTCGGTCAGAGTCAATTTGCCATGTCTCCGGGAGACTAAGGTGGAGGTTATTGATTAATTTTTCATAATGCCATGTATTTGCCCATCGTTTGACGGGTTTGCGCATTTCCCGACGGATGACACTAGTGGTAGAGTGCTCATAGCGTGGGTTTTTTCGGAGTTGGGGATCGATAACTTCTACATGGATAACAATTCTCTGTCTGACCTTGTCCATGAGGGAAACGGATTTCACTGGTGTTTTTCTGTTGTCTATGTGGTTCAGAGAACAAAAGGCAATTCTTCAAAGAATTAAAGGTGCACAAGAGCTTGTGTGTTGGATCTTGGCTTGTCATAGGTGACTTCTACTTGATTTTAGGGGCTTCAGAAAGGAATAACTCCAATCTTGACAGGAGGACCATGAGCAGATTAAGATACTTTCCCGATGAACATGATTTGAAAGAGTTGTACATTTTTAAGAAAACAGGCACTTCTTGTGCCCGACTTTAAATTAATAAAGCCAAAAACAGGAATAGAAACAACTTAAGTCTGAATATAAGATGGAAAATAAATGTTCATGGGTATAACTTGCAACTCCTTTGGAGCGCTAAAACCAACGAGCATTCCTAACTAATTGGAGAGCTTTTGTGGACGCTGTGAAGTTGCCTGATCTTGAGGAGAGCGTTCATAGTTGCTTCAATGTCGTTCCTCTTCCCTAGAGGATACCATTGTTGAAAGAAAAGAGACCAGTTGAAAATATAGTTAGCAGGGTGAGTCGGAATGATCCCCTCAATGGCAAGTTTGTTACACGTAGTCCATAGCGCCCGCGCTAAAGCACTAAAAGTTCTCCAAGCCAAACGACGTTGCTGCCCATGGCAGTTACTAAGAAGCCTAAGGACTTCTGTTATCGAACTAGGGTTTTAGTTAACGTCAAAACACTCTCTAACATAACTCCAAAGGAATTTAGCTGGGGTACATTGAAAAATAATGTGATTCGCGTTTTCCGGAACTACACACAGGACGCAACACCCATTGCCTGGCCGTGCCTTTTCTGAAGATTGATGGCAGACAGGAGGCGACAATGGCTGCCAGCCAGATGAAAATACACACTTTGAGGGGGACTCTAGCGGCCCATAAAGCTTTGGCGTACCGAACTTTGGGGCCGCTAGCCAGTTTAGCAGAAATAGATTTGACCAAGAAAATGCCCGAGGGCTCTAAATCCCAGCTGATCGAATCGTGGTCTTCACTAAGGTGGGTATTAAGTAACGAAGAGCGTAGGTTGTCAAGGGCAAGGCTTCAACAGGCGAGAGCGGCCTAAGGAACCCTATGACCGCCTCCCCAGAAGCAAACACGTAATTGACGAGAGCATTCAGCTCTGCCGCAATAGGAAAAGGGAAGGGTACACAGCGTAAAGAGGTCTGTCAGCAATCCATTTTGACAGCCAAAACTTGGTGACTTTGTCGTTACCTATCTTAAATCTGTCTTCTAAGTTGAATGCTTCCTTGCATTTTTCGATCCCATTTCAAATTTGTGAACCTCTCAGGTCACTAGCGAAGAAAGATCAGTACGGGAAATATTTCACTTTGGGAATCTGTGCCCACAGCCCAGAGTCATTTTGAGATATCTTCTAGATCCACTTAGTAATAAGAGCTAGGTTCATTTTTCTGGTGTTAGTAACACCTATCCCTCCTTGGGTTTTGGGATGACCAAGGTCCACCCATCTGATCATGTGGTATTTACGTTTTTTGGTATTGGCTTCCCAGAAGAACCTAGCATGCACCTTGACAAATTTAACATGTACTCCTTCCTTGAGAAGGAAAAGCCCCATAGCAAAAGTGGGGATGGCCGAGAGACAGCCGTTCGTGAGGGTAAGTCTAGCCATTGAGGGCATAAGTTTTCTTTGCCAAGGCTTGCAGCAGCGGATGACTTTTTGCATTATAGGATCCCAATCTGATTCGGTGAGCGATCTATCGGCGCACGGAAGACCAAGATAGGAGATGCCGCAGGACGATTGTTTACTGTTAAGCAGATTAGCTACCCCAATTCCTTCGGACTCCGATAACCCAATAAAAAAACTTCGCTTTTAGCGAAGTTAATTTTCATGATTGACATGGTTTCAAAATAGACAAGAATGGTTTTAGCCGAGCCTATATTGTGAAGGTCCGGCTGGAAAAGAAGAACCATGCCGTCCTCGTACTGTAAGTGGGAAACCCCTCCTGGAATTAAGTGTGGCACCACACCCTTGACGTGACCGGAGGTTCTAGCTTTGTCCAAAATCACGGAGAGAGAATCGGTGGCAATGTCAAAGAGCGGTGAAAGATGATCTCCTTGCGCAGTTCTCTTTTGTTGCAGAAGAAGTTGCCGACCTCTCACTTAATCGTGATGGTAGTTTGCCCACCTTCGACAAGCTAAAGAACGAACCTAGGCGCAAATCTCTTGCGGAAAAGGACTTCACGTAGAAAAGACCAACTAACTCTATCATAAGCCTTCTCAAAATTAAGTTTAAGAATAACAACCGACATTTTTCTTTCTTTTTAAGTAAATGGATAATCTCGTTAAGACAGAAAACCCCTTCCAGGATGAATCTGCCTTTGATAAAGGCCGTTTGAGAATGGTCCACAATCTTTGCCGTAATGGGTCCTAGGTGCAAAGCTTAACATGTAGCAATTAGTTTGGAAAGAACATTGTTTAGAGCTATTGGATGAAATTGAGCAATCTTGTCGGCCCCTTGAATTTTGGGGATCAAAGATAGGATGGCGAAGTTGATCCGCTAAATGTCAACCTTCCCTAGAACAAACTTGTCAACCTTCCCTAGAACAAACCCGTTAATAATTTCCAGCATCGGAGGCTACCAGAAACCCATCTAGACTCGGCGCCATGTCCATTTTAAGAGATGCCAACGCGCTGTCAATCTCCTCCTCGGAAAACTAAAAATGAGGGCATCGTTATCTACTTCTGAGACTTTTTGAGTCGAGGATAAGCCAGCCCTTCTGACTTGCTCAATCCCAATGAGCCCTTTGTAAAATTCGTATATGTGTTTACTCAGGTCCTCATTAGAGTTGATTTCTCCGGCATCCATGATCAACCTAAGGATCAGGACGTGCATCTTTTGTTAGCGTTAGCTAGGGCATGGAAGTAACTAGTATTGGAGTCTGCTTTGGTGAGACTGAGGAACCTCCCTCGTTGGTTCTAGTAGATCTCTTCTTCCTTGTAATGCTTGATAATGATGTTTTCTAGGGCGTATCTACATTGCCATTCCTCCTCAGAAATTCCGACAATGCCAGCTTGACTGTCAAGCCACACAATTTCTTGTAGCGTACCTGCCTTGAGCAGCATCCCTGTCACTATTCCCTTCCCAGCCTTTGAGAAATTGCATATGTTTGGAGGTGAAAAGCTGCCAAGATTCTATCTGGCCTCTCAAGCCCAGGTATCTTGAATCCTAGGAGTCCCACTTGGATTTGATTAATTCCAGGAATCCCTCTTCCTCGAACCAGTGAATTTCTAAGTAGAGCCGAGGGCTTCTTTTCAGCGTTTCTTCCCCAGATGTAAAGAATAGAGGTGTGTGGTCGGAGCCAATTTTGATTTCCGCTTTGAGAGCTGA
This sequence comes from Aegilops longissima, assembly GCA_021605205.1. NCBI lineage: Eukaryota > Viridiplantae > Streptophyta > Magnoliopsida > Poales > Poaceae > Aegilops > Aegilops longissima. The sequence continues at coordinate 23,507,218 of CM038680.1, forward strand.
CATTGTGTAGGCAATTTCCCAATCAGCGGAGACGAAGACTCGATCCAGCACCGAACGGATAGGGTGAATTGATGGTTAGTCTAGGTGAATCGGACCCCAACCCGATGAATTTCTTCAAGTTCCTAATCAACAATAGTGTCATTGAAAAGATCAACCCTGCTCCAATAGATATTTCCTGAAGATCTGTCTTTCGCGGATCTAATAAGGTTGAAATCTCCTCCAATAATGATGGGCTATTTATTGAAGGGATAAAACTTGCAAGTTTTGCAAGGAAACAAGAGACAACAAGTGATCGGCTAGCCCATAAACCACACATAGCTCCTAGCTAGCTGACGTAGCCCTAGAACGGATTGATGCACTCAAGAAAAAATGCACCTGCGTCTAGTTCTCTACCGAGAACAAGTCCTTGTCAACACCAAGAAGGATACCACCTGAATGCCTAGAGGCACGCACCCATTGCCAAGAGATTTTTTCTTGCAGGTCGATGGATTTGAGATCAAGGAAAGTAAATAAGCTTTGATAGTTTCCTGGAGAGCAACACAATCAATCTTCTCATGGGCTAAGTAATTTTTGAGAAGGGTTCTGCGTCCCGTGTGCCCCAAACCCCGGATATTCCAGAATAAGATTCTCATTGGAGAATTCTTTTGTGAAGCCGCACCCCTTTGGAGCAAGCTTTAGAGATTTTAGGAGGCGCACCTGGGCCGGCCATCGAAGATACAAGCAAAGCTGCTTCTGACTCCCTTTCAGTAGCAGGCATAGCCTCCTTGGCTGTCATGGCAGCGCACGGAGCCTCCTGTTTATTCTGCATAGGGTTCGTAAGTGTGGTATGCGCCAGTTCTCTAGCCCTAATCATATCTATGGCATCCATATCTTCTCCCAACCCTCCGTTAAGGACTACACCGGTCATAGACTCTCTGATTTGGTCGTCACTAAAGTCATGGAGCATAGAAAACTTAGGGAAAAGATTACCTGGATTCTCCATATTCTTCTCAGCAGTCTTGTGCTCTGCCTTCTTGAGAGAAGAGACGCCTTGTTTGTACTTTCCACAAACGATCCGCCTGGTGGGCCTAGTGCCAGGTTCTTGGTGCGTTTTCCATTGGGAACTGCAACCATCGGGGGCTTGACCAGCTTGACAACAGAGCGACTCCTTGGACTTGGCAAGCTAGCCACCGTCTTGGCCATCGGGCTCGGGGAAGGCACAAAGGCTTGACGCGACAATGCTAGAACAAGAGTTGATGGAGAAGAAGGCGCCTTGGATCCCTCACCAGAAAAAGGAGCTTGCTCCACAACATTTGAGGGCTTAAGTGCGTCAGTTCTGGCATGCATCTTGTCAGTGGAGAAATCCCAGTTGGCTGGACTGTCCCAGCCTAGTTCGTGTCTGACTTGCTGAGGTAGTTTGGAGGCCTTGCCAATGGAGATGCACTTTGACACTATCGCGATTCCGGCGAAGTAGAAATGTTCACCACTGAAGAGGTTTGCTTGGAGCAAGTACAATCCAATTCCTCCCTGAAAGGAACAGAGGTGCCCACAAGAGTTGGATCAGAGGAAAGAGCCTTGGCGGCGGAGGAGAGCCCTTCTCCAGATAAATGGGACCATACATGTCCAATACGGAAGCAAGGAAGCATGATATAGACATTTTTCGAACAGTTGACCTGCTACTGAAAGCAGGAGACACTGCCATGGCTGTCTTGTTAGATTTTGGTTCCGACACTGGAGTTTCCCACATTCTCCTTGGGAGGAGATTTGACGGCCCTAGACCCCTCAAGGGCCAGCTGGGATCGAGATATCTCGTGCTTGTGGTTGCAATCTCTACCACGGTTCGCTTCGTCCTCATCCTCATGACCTTTGGCATGAGGCGAAGGCGGCAGTGGAATGGACCCACCCCTTTTTGGTAACTCTAGCTCGCATCTGATCATATACCCAGAATGGTTGAGAAAATACGATTCAAACAGAACAGTTTTCGGGGATTCATGCATAACACCAGCGCATGCACAAGGCTAAATCTTATCAGGGAGAGTTCTCGTCGATAACTTCTACTGGAGCCAAGAGGTTGCAAAGAACTCTTCAGAGCAGCTTGATCTTTCTCGAGCACATTGGGGACCCCCTAGAATTTGGCCCAAACGCCTTGCAAGGTCCAACAGCACTCTGTGAACAACACCGAAACCTTGGACATGGGCAATTTCATACCTCCACTCTTAAGACAGAGCCTCTGGCTTTGCTTGCTAGGGGAGGCTACCAGAAAATCTTTATCAAAATTTTGAGACACATCCCAATCCCATTCATGAATCTCCAAAAGGCAGTTGAGCTCATTAATCAACGCCTCCACCGAGATCGATTCAAATTCCAGCAAGATGGAAGCGAGGAGACCCGAGTCCGCGCTTTTCCCGTCCTCGTTGTTGTCAGGCAGATCTAGATGAAAAAAGGCATCATCTTGAGCAGCGGCACTGCTGCCCTCGATGCACACTCACCATCGGACTGGCCCACTTGCAGAGAAAACAGAGAGGAGGGTTGGGGCAATCTGCCTGGAAATGGCCAGGATGGCTGTATTTGAAGCAATCCATTGCTGCATTTGCAAAGAAAATAGAGAGGAGGAAGCTGGAGGACAAATTTGGGAGGAGAGCGCCTCCGCCGCACATCTGAGAGAGACAGGAAACCCTAAGTCGAGTGAAGTGGCTCCTCGCGACATCCACCCTATATAGGGACCGGAACCTGGTGTGGTTGCATCAGAACGCCCATCGACCGCACCAACCTGATGACCGACCACATCATGTCTCCCAGAAATTGTACCTGGCACGAGCGTTGCAACAGTTGGCATTGGCGCACCTAACTCTAGCTCGGTTGGACCAGCAGGTCCAACCAGACAGGACGAAGGCACGGGCTCACCAGCTTGCTCAGTGGACACCAGAGCTAAAACACAGCCAACCTCCCAGCTCACACAACAAACTACACGGCCCAGCTCCCCTGGCTCTAGGCCCTCCACTAGCCGACCAAACTCGGTCAACACAGGAGAGGGGACACGTGCCCCCCTCGTCCACCGCAGGCACCGAGGGCATCGCCGCCCCATCGTGGTTGGACAACCCCAACAGTGTCACGGTCTCCCACAGGTGACAACCACACCGGCAAGAGCGCACAGCCGCCGGACGCGAGGAGCACGAAAGCGCCGAGCGCACCGCCATGGACGCCAGAAAACTCCCTGCACGCTGGCCACCCCTACACCACGGAGCAACCGAACCATGGCACACCTTCTTGGACATGACCTCACACGAGGAAATCCCTGAGCTTCCTCCCTGGCGCCAGAACCCGCTCCTCGCCACCAGCCCCCTCGACCTCCAGGTCTGGCTCCCTCTCGGCATCGGAACCCTCGTCGGAGAGGGCCCATAACCCTCATCCAAGAGCTGTATATGCATGGCAGGTTATTTATCCGGAGCAACCAAAGAGACGTCCCTACGATGACTGAATCGACCGAGTGCTGGCGTCCAATTATTGTGAATTGCTACATCCTGATTGCTTACTACAGGCACTGTGAACCTCGATCTCTGACTATGCGCCATTGCATCTCTCTGTAAAATCTTTCATCCATCCTAAGGAGAGATTCAGATGCGAGCTTTTTTGGACAAAACTGGAGGCTTTTGAGGATGCCGTCAAAGCTGCCTGGGTGTGTGATCAGGCTATCTCGGATCCTTTTAAGTGGATTGACACCCTTTTCAGAAAACTGTACATCAAATTTACAAGCCTGGGGCCAGAAGACGGTATGTAAGGTGAAACTGAAAATTTCTATAGCGGACACAGTTATCCTGACATTGGAGGTTTCCCAGGAGTCCAGATCCCTTTCCCCTGGTGAACTAGGGTTGAGGCGATCCCTTAAGCTTGCTGTCCCTGGCCTAGGTTCTCTGGAAAGAAATATTGTGTGGCAACGTTCTCGCTTGAGATGGCTTAAGGAGGGAGATGTTAATACTAAGCCTTTTCACTTAGTGGCCAATGGACGCAAATCTGAAAAACTATATCCCTGCTCTTTGGATCAAGAAGGCAAGGAGCAACTGTTCTTTGAGGCGTATGATGATCTTTTGGGGAGCATTCACACTAGGAACAGTCCTTGGATCTGGAGTTCTTAAACATGGAGCAGGCGCCCCAGAACCAGATGGGTTCATTGGTGCCTTCTTGCAAAAGGCTTGGCATGTCATCAAACCTGGCTGTGATACATAAGCTCTATATGGGAGATGGCAGAGGCCTCACTAAGTTGAATAGGCCTAGATCAGATTTCCGATGCGACATCCGTGTCGGATTTATGGCCCATCAGTCTTGTGCATTCCAACCCAAAGTTATTCTCAAAGCTACTTGCTACCAGAGTCAGGCCAAGGATGGGTGATATCGTCAGAACAAATCAAACTACATTTATTAGAGGGCGCATGACAATTTCCTCGTTTGGCAAGTGGCCAGAAAATCTACCTCTACATATTGCCAGGTGTGCTGCTAAAACTTGACATATCCATATCCAGAACATTTGATTCCCTCTCCTGGTTATTCCTTTTTGAGGTTCTCCACGTAAAAGGGTTCAGTGATACTTGCTAGTTGCTATGATGGACTTCCTTCTATCATATTGCCAGTTCTAGTATTGTCGTTAATGGAGTTTCTGGGGGAGAATATATGATGCCAGGGGATTTAGACAGGGCGACCCCATGTCCCTCCCTGCTGTTTGTTCTAGCCATGGATGCGCTTACAGCTCTGATTCCTCAAGCGGAAGGCCATGCCGCTCTTAATGGCATCCCTGGTGTCTCATCCTTGCAGCGGCTATCGATATACACAGACGATGCAGTCATATTTGTTAGGCCAGTGCAGTTAGATCTTATATGCATCAGGAATGTCCTAAATTCTCTTCTTTTGGGGAAGCATCGGGTTTCTATGTGCATTACAACGAATCGGGTTTCCATGTGATTTACAACAAATCCTCTGCTATTAAAAAACAGTATAACTCAGCTAGCTAGGAGCCTCCACAGCGTTTTGAGCACTCGGCCGTCGGATTCGGTGTAGGAATGAACCAGATTCCACAATCGTCACACCGTCTGTTCCAAGGCCTTTTTTCACCTGCCACACCATGCGTCACGCCCGGCCTAACGTTTTCGGGTTGCTGCTCCCGAGACCTACCTGGGTTCTCATTAAGCGGGCCAATAACTGTTAACCAGGCCCCCATCTTTATCTTTGCTCAGCCCATATGAGGGAGGTCGGCAGGCAAAGAGGCGTCCACAAAGAACAAGTGGAGCAGGAGCATGGGAGAGGGCGGGACGCCATGGTGACATCATTGCCGTTTCAGCACGCACTTAATGGCATAGAAGGTATGTCACTGCGGCCTCTCTGTTCTTTTCAATTAGGGCTGTATTGGACGACTTCCCTACTACATGAGGCAACTCATGCTCTGCTCTACTGCACCTTTTTTTTCTCTTCCTTACCAGCCAGACACCCGATGAGCCATGCTTGGCACCTAGGTTTCATCCCCTTGCTTGCATATACTTTGGTTTCTTCCTCGCTATGTTTCCTCATTATGCGTAGATGCTAATTCCTGCTCTCTTTTTTGTGATTGTCCTAGGGATCATGGCGGCGGTTTCAACAGGCGAGAGAGCGATGGCAACGGTGACAGGGAGAAGGCCTTGGATAACGCGACAACGAACAAAAGGAGGCCCACTGGGTTGTATCCTTGACGCTGTACGAATCGAAATCTACAACGTGAGGAAACATCCAAGGACAAAAGAAGACATGGTGTGCGCTGCAGCCTGCAACCGCTTTGTACCCAAGGTGAGAAAACTCGGCAGTTCCACTCCCTCTCGCCACCCATGCTGTCGCACGTAGAGCATCCACTTAGGCTGGAAGACAAGTACTCTCTTTGTTCTACTTCTTAGTTTGCTAATGGTTACAGATTTGACCTTTCTGCTTTGTTTGGATCGGTACTAAATTTGCACATTGTTCCTCACATGTGCAGTTATGCTAATACCAACCACGTATCATTTACAAGAAACTAATTGCTACTACATCTCCTTTTGAAATTGAGGATATAAAAATTGCTATTATTTCACCTTCTTAGGAGCAGTCGTATGATTCAGCATGCTAGGGCTTGACATAGATAAGTTCACCTTGATATCATCAGTTATTCTGTGAGATGATTGCCCATCCTATTTCTGTCCATAGTTTGTCTAGAATTTTAACAGTTCCTTTCCTTTAGTTATTAAAGGTTTGCATTGGTTTTTTTCCCCATAAAATGTGTTTTCCCTTGCAGAAAGGAAATTCACTTTTTCCGTGGAGAGGCATTCATATGGTTGGGTTACTAATGGATTTGTCCGCTCTCAGTTTGATCAAATGCAGTCTTGGTAAGTTCTTTTGTTTTGTTTTTTACCATGATCATAATATATCATAGATGGATGGTTTTAAAATACGAAGGTTTAATTTGTATAAACTTGATTAGATAGCCAAGTCTATAGATGCAAAGTGTTAAATTCCTCGAGAACGTGACATTCATATTATGGTTGAATTTTGCCTAAACTAGAGGATGCTAGCCTTTATAGGATATAATGCTATAATTTTTCACTCTGTACCTTTTCTGCATCTTCTTCTGATGAATGTACTGTAGAGAAAATGTAAAAATGTAAAGCATTTATGTGACTACATTAGTTCTGACATGAATATGTACTACATCTATATCTTCTCTTGGGAAGTACTACCATCAATATGGAACCATTGTAATTCAAATTATTCAAAACTTACAAAATAGCTACTGTCCAAATTTTCTCTAATATTTTATACTCTACTTATTTTCTTAAAATGAACGGGCGCGACAAAGCGCGTCTTCATGGTCGAGTTCTTAACTTGTTATCAGGGCAGAACCACAGGATGAGAAGCTAGTGAGAGGTGTGCTCCATTGCCTCCTTCCCCTGCAAATATTTGGGACTGCAGCTTACCGTTAGAACTCTGACGAAAACGAAATGGAATTTGGTGCTGGATAAGATCATGGCTACTGTCCCTGCTTGGCAGAAAGGGCTTATATCCAGAGCTGGGAAACTCAGGACGGCCAAACCTACGCATCATCTGCTTATTGTGGAAGCACCTAATTGGGCATTTTTACTCCCAGAGAAATGGAAGAGCGCTTTCTTCTGGGTTGGTTTCAGTGAGGTGCATGGCGGGTAATGTCTGGTTTCCTAGCAAAACATATGTAAGCTTAAGTGTTTTGGAGGGTTAGGAGTAAAATTGGAGTTTGAAGGCTTGGCCCTAAGAGCCAAGTGGAAATGGTTACGCGGAACTGATCCATCTAGACCTTGGCAAGGACTAGCCATTACTCAATGATTCAACGCCACAAGAAATCTTCTCCAGTCTCTCTCAGTTTGTTGTTGGGAAAGCAGACAGATTCTTATTCTGGAAGGATAGATGGATTGCTAGGTGATCGGTTGAGGATATTGCTCCGTTGGTCATTGAGAAAGGTAATAAGCCTATCATCAACAAGCATGCGGTGGCTGAGGCTATGTTAAGAACTCTTGGGAGGAGGAACTAATTGGCAATCACCAGGTGTCAAGTTGATAGGTGGTGAAACTATTCATATTTACGTGTCAAGTTGATCGTCAGTGGTTGTCGCCAGTGTTCAGTTTCTTTTATTTCTCTGCAGGAAATTGCATACATGCAAATGGTTTAGCGCGATGGAGGAACTGCAATCCAAGGTGAAGGTGCCACCGACAATGCAGGGCGAGCTCAAGAGCCTGATTTCCGGCATGCAAACAATAGGAATATATGTACTCTACTCTTGCTTTGAATCTGGAAAATTCCGTGTATTAAGATGATTTCACTGTGTAATATCACTTTGGGACGTTGATGGATGGTCTAGTTGTGGCTCAAAGAGTATACAGTGTTCTGTTCACATATACTCCCTCTTGTAAACTAATAAGAAAAGTCCACGTTACAACCCTCAACTAACCGCACGGCTTAAGATACACCCCTCAACTTCAAAACCTGTTGTCACACGCCCTTAGCTTGCCCCCCTTTCAAAAATCAACCCCCTACCAGTTTTGACTACTCCCTCCGTTCACTTTTATAAGACCATTTAGACATTTACAAGACAATACCTAAAACAGTTTAATTTCAGCTATCCTAAAAAGTTCACCTCTATGTGTGTTTTCCCAAGAGCCACCTCTTCCAAGCAACGAACGCTAGCTGATCGGTTTGCTTGGCTAGCTTCGTTTGATGCAGAAAAGCAGTCCATAGATCAGCATGCCATCCAGCCCGAGCCCGCCCAACCCTTCCCGTTCTGCCTTGTCTTGCTCGCTCCCCCGCTCTCTCGTAACCGTGCCCACAGCACGACCGCGCGAACAACCACCCCAAGACTAACCATTGTGTCAGCTAGCTCCAACTTGCTCTGTAGAGCATCCCTGCACAAGGAATTGAGCCGATACACTGAGCATCATCGACACGGTCGTCGTCGTCTCCGGCTATGGCCAGTCACCTTCGCGCCCCGATCTCCTCCTCCAGCAATTTCTGCTTCTCCCCATCGGCCACCTCAGCTTCCCGTGGTCCTACCTAAACCGTGTATGTCGTCCGCTAGAAGCTGGACGTCCCTGAATATGGCCAGCGACAGCCGGACGGAGCTCGACGGGACGCTCGCTGGAACGCTTCGTTCCTAACAATGGAAGGGGGTCTTTCAAAAAAAAAAAACCATTGGAAGGGGTGGCTGGTAAGGGAGGTTGAGGAGGAGCCGGGAGTAAAAGGAATCGACAGGAACTCGCCTGGGTAGCCAATATTGACACAACGGTTGTGGTGGCGAGTTGTAGTCGGAGCTGGGGAACAGGGGGAAGAGAGGTGGCTCGGGTTTCTGTCCGCAAGGATCCCATGCTGCGAGTCCGTGGCATCCTAGCGACGGCTGGGGAGCGCGCCCGCGTCTCACTGGAGAAGGAGGCGACCTCCATGCGCCAGGAGGAGAGCTGGTACGTGGTGGCGCGAGCTGCGGGGGCGTGGCAAAATTGTGAATAAAAAGGACAACGGCATTGCCTAGTCAGCAGTCAACACCGGACAATGCAGTCAAAACCGGCAGGGGGCTTGAATTTTGAACCAGGAGGTAAGTTAAGGGTGTGCGACAACCAGTTTTGGAGGTGAGAGGTATCTTAAGCCGTGTGGTTATTTGAGGGTTGTAATGTGGACTTTTCTTTAAACTCATATAAAACCAGTTTTGGAGAAGAGGTAAAGAAGGCTTTGTTTTCTATTGGAGATACGAAAGCTCCGGGGTCTTATGGGTTACATGCAGTTTTTTTTTCAAGAAGTGTTGGCACTTTATTGGGGATTCTCTAACGGCAGAGGTTCTTGCAGCAATCAATAACAAAACAATTCCTGAAGGATGGAATGATACGATCATCGTTTTGATACCAAAGGTAGATTCCCCTGAGCTCATTACTGAATATAGACCCGTAAGTCTGTGCAATGTTTTGTACAAGGTAATATCCAAGATGATAGCGTTCCGCTTGAGATCTATTCTTGATGATGTAATCTCTCCAATTCAAAGTGCGTTTGTGCCTGGTAGAAATATTACTGATAATATTCTACTAGCCTATGAAAGTCTGCATACAATTAAAAATAAGAAGAAGGGCAAGTGGGGCTATTGCGCTGTAAAATTAGATATGCACAAAGCGTATGATAGGGTCGAATGGAACTTCCTGCACAACATGCTGATACGTTTGGGGTTCCATGAGGAGTTTGTACTTCTTTTGATGGCTTGTGTACAGTCAGTCTCTTACAAGGTCAGGTTTAATAACCAAGAGACAAACTCTTTTATACCCGGCAGGGGGCTCCGACAGGGAGACCCGCTATCACCCTACCTGTTCCTAATTTGTGCAGAAGGGCTATCTAGCTTACTGGCTCATAAAGAGGAGGTTCGTGCCATTGAAGGTGTCAGGGTTTGCAGAAATGCACCATCAGTCTCGCATTTATTTTTCGCTGATGATTCCCTTATCCTTATGAAGGCTAATATGACTAATGCAACCTCATTGAGACAGGTTCTAGATCAATATTGCGCAAGTTCAGGGCAAATGGTCAGTGAAGCTAAATGCAGTATATACTTCAGTCCGAATGTAGGTGTTGAAACTAAGGCTGAGATATGTACGGAGTTGAATATTATGTCCGAAGCACTATCAGACAGATATCTTGGCCTGCCAGCTATGGTTGGGGTGGACAAGAGCGAGAGCTTTGTTCATCTTCTCGAGAGAATTATAAATAGATTGAAAAGTTGGAGAGAGAAGTTCCTATCTATGGGGGGGAAGGAAATACTATTGAAGGCAGTGATACAATCTATCCCCGTTTTTGCGATGTCAGTTTTTAATATTCCAAAGAAACTCTGCAAGGAGATGACGGATGCAATGGTTGAATTTTGGTGGGGAGATACGGATGACCAGAAACGTATGCATTGGATGGCATGGTGGAGAATGTGTATACCTAAAAAGGATGGAGGTATGGGTTTTCGTGATTTACACTCCTTTAACCTTGCTATGTTGGCAAAGCAATCTTGGAGACTATTATCAAATCCAGACTCGGTATGTGCCCAAGTCCTAAAAGCAAAATATTATCCCAACTGTAATCTTCTGAAGGCGGGGCAAAAGAAGGGTTCATCTTTTACTTGGCAAAGTATTGTGGCCGGACTTAGTACTTTCCGAAGGGGACACATTTGAAGAGTGGGATCAGGTAACATGATAAACATCTGGGAAGACCACTGGGTTCCTGGGAGCCCAAATCGTATGGTACAAACACCGAAGGGCCATGTTCTCCTTAATACAGTAAATGAGCTTATTGACCCTGCCTCTGGGAATTGGGATGTACAACTGCTCCAAGACATCTTCTATCCAGTGGATATTGAGAGAATCTTACGTATTCCTCTGAGTGAACATCAACAGGACAACTTTGTGGCATGGCATCATACGCGGTCATATGTTTTCTCTGTTCGGTCCGCATATTATATTGAGTGGGATCATGCCCATCGTCACAGACTCACCCGACCAGATGGCCAAGGGGCTTCTGCTCGCAACCCTATTTGGGATATACTATGGAAGCTTCATGTTCCTAGTAAGATCAAGATTTTTGCATGGAAGGCTCTGCATGGAATTTTACCGGGATTAGCCGTATTGGCAAATAGACATATACCCACTTTGGGCCAATGTCCGGTCTGCTCAATGGGCGCAGAAGACATCAAGCACCTGATGTTCACATGTGCTCGTGCGAAGCAAGTTTGGAACTCTGTTGGTTTACTGGACATCATTGAGGACGCTACAAGAATTGACAGGTCGGGTTCAGTGGTTTTGGAAGAACTCTTGAGACGTCCCGGCAACAAATCTCATGTCCTTGGTCACGTCGGCTTAAAAGAGATGGTTATCACGGGAGCCTGATATATTTGGTGGCAGCGGAGAGAATTCGTAAAAGGTGTGCATGTGGCGCCGCCGATGCGATCGGCTTTCAGTATTCAAGCTTTGGCAAGTAACTTTGGTGCTGCTAGTGCGAAATCAGTACCACATGAAGTGTCATGGACCAAGCCGCCTAAGCAGATTTACAAACTTAACACTGATGCAGCTTACATTGATGGCTCAGGAGGAGCGGGTGCGGTCATTCGTAACGATGCTGGAGAAGCGATTGCTGGTACTTGCGAACCGCTTCGGCACATCCATGATGTAGCAACAGCCGAAGCTTTGGCTCTCCGGATGGGGTTAAATCTCGTGGAAAGAATCGGATGCTCGCCAATTATTGTAGAAACGGACTCATTGGAACTAGTTGAGGCTTTTAATGGAGTCACTCAAATATGGAGTCCTTACTCAGCGATCCTTGCGGAGTGCTTTCAAATTGCTCACAGGATAGGAAATTTTTCATTGCAACACTGCAAACGGGAAGCAAACTATGTGGCGCACAATCTAGCTAGATATGCTTTTACTACAAATTCTGTAATTTTCTGGGACGATCAGCCACCTAGCTTTATTGTTTCGGATGTAATTCAAGATGTAACTGTGTTGAAAAATCAATAAATGCGCCATGAAGGCTTTCCCTCAAAAAAAAAAAAACCTTTTAGATCGCTACATAAGGAGTGTGGTACAGATTGGCACGTACATAGTGGAAAAGAGGGAGGCAAAGAAGAAGCAAAAGAAAAAAGAATTACATTGGAATTATAATCTCTCCGGCAAATTCTCCTTAATTTGGTATCTGGTGTTTCTCTATAATTAAGAACATATGGATGCACGACATATATATTTGTACCATGTCTAGAATCTAACAAAGACAATCAGCCTATGTTTCTGTCACATCGTCATGTTTTGATAAAATAGACCTTCCAAATTTGAACAAATAGTACAAGTTTTTTGTACCTAAAAAACCTCTTTATCCGTTAGAAAATAATGTTATATCGTTCACCATAGGAGGGACAATAGAGTCACCTAACAGACTTGGAACTTAGCCAATTGGGCTAGTTCATGAGCCACATAGTTTGTTGTCCTCATACTTATACTTAAGCGTACCAAATTCATGCTGCACGGGAAAACAGATATGGAAGATCGCTGCAGCAATTCGTGTAGGTGGCCTCTCATTATTTATGTTAAATAGTACTCTCTCTCTGTTCTAAAATAGTATAAAGTTGAGTCACTTATTTTGGGAACAGAGGAAGTACTATTACAAACTAAGTATGTAAGATATTCATGTTTAAGAGCTCTAAGGCACTGAAGAACAAGATAAACAATCAAGGAGTAATCCGTACAGTAATCAGCATCATCATGTAACTATAAAAGGATGTCGGAGTCCGCAAAAATGTCTTACATTTTGGTATAGAGGTAGTGTACTTCTTAACCTAGCCTCCTCTGCCTCCATCTGCAAATGACATGTTATTAGCAACGAATGAAGCAGCAAAATTTTAAGCGCTGACTTGCTAGGAAAAATCATCATCATATGTACATCTCCTCTTCAAAGCATTCCGCCATTATGTTAGGTCGCATGAACGTGTTCATCCCGTGACCACCAGCATAACCAACATCATTCCGGTGCTTCGTAACATCATTTCTATGATTCATACGACCAAAGCAATTACCTTTATTAAAAAAGGTGCAAAGAGGGGAATTTTTTAACTATTACTCCATCCGTCCCATAATGTAAGACGTTTTTTGACACACGTGTCAAAAAACGTCTTACATTATGGGACAGAGGGAGTACAAAATAGCAAACCATGCACACGAAAATAATTCCATGATGATAATACATAAAATGTACATTTTGCTTATTCTCATTTAGATGCCCACCAAGGTTCAAGTCCTAAACTTGACACCCTACACTTGACACTGATGGTCGCATTTTTCTAGATTTATTCTAGGCCTTCCGATAATGTGTGTTCAGTGAGAATAGACCCACTGACTTTCCGGCATACATGCAAATGTGCATCCTCCGACGTTCGTGTTCCGCAACCTCTGTCGGCGAGTCCAGTCCAAGGGGTGCGGAGCGGCAGTGTCGTAGGTGTACATAGTCGATCACGCACAAGTACAGAAAATAATTGACACCGAAGTAGGCGTAGAGCTCTCGTTATTAACCATTGATCATCTGGGTCTTACAAGGATATGCCTTGTCAAATCTAAATATTTCCAACACCTTCTGGGTGTAGGTCGAATAGTGCACTAGAATTCCATCAAGGAAATGTTCAAGTCGCAGACCTAGGCAGAACATGGCTTGACCCAAATTCTTCATCTCAAATTCCGACATCAGGTAGGAACACGCTTCCTTCTCATTTCTACCTATATTAACACCAACATCATTAAGGTTTGAAGCAATCGTAGTAGCAGAGAAAGATAAAAAGGATTTGGATGGTGACATACCTGTATTGTCGAGGTTATGTACTGCCTTATGATGCATTGCCTTGGCCAAGGAGTCCTCATCCGTATCCATCCTTCCATCATCGGCAACCATATGACGGCTACTTCGGCGAGAGGGAGTCACCACTGAGCAGGGATGTCGCGCGAGCTTAGCTGTCGGCAGAGGAGATGAGGGTGGAGTAGAAACCCCCTCCCCAACAACATCGAAAGACTAATGCTTTGTGACATATGGCGTATGACCGGTTAAAGGTTACTCCATTGGTATCTAACAATCATATTCTCTCTCATCTATATGAGGAGGAGTTGCGTGCCATAATAGATGGTTAGCTCCTAGCTCATGTAGTGGGAGAGGTTTCGGGCGTAGGCTTGGATGAACCTGGGCTTAGTTTATTGCATGAACTTACAACATCCGGATGTAAATCTAAAGCCTCCCGTTCGAAAAAGTGTCAAAAATCCTCTAAGAGGGCCAAGATGTCTAAATATCCCATTGTTTCCTAATGAATGGCATGTTTTATATAGCAGAGGTCTTGGTGACTTGGCTAAACATTTATTCATTGCAGATTGTAATAGGGAGCATAATTTTGATTTTTTTGCTATCTCAGAACCTTCTGAATCACCGCACTCATGACAGTGCAGTGTTCTTCTTCGATGGAAGCACCGTTGAGAGCCTCCAGCAAGTTATCCGGCGCCTCCGGTTGGACGGAGGCCGCCGGTGTCACAGTCTTTCCCTTCTTACGAAGGGGCCGCCCGCCGGACTCCGGAACCACTGCAGGTTCCGGTGCGGAGTCCGGTGCAAAGTCCGGGAGGTTGCCCTGCGGCACCTCCGGGGCCTCCTCCTCCTGGTGGGTCCCTTCCCGGGATCCCACCTCGGCATCGTCAGCGTCACAGGGGGTGGAGGCGGTCGGAAGAGAATCCATATCCGACGTGCCCAAGGACCCGCTCGACGAAGCGGGAAGATCGTCCTTGGGCGGACTACAGGGTTGTATGCGGCATTAGAAAGACACCATGCGACAAAAAGAAAAATTATAAATCATCTAGGAGTCCGGATACTTACGACCTCGCCAGGGGCTTGGCCCTTGAGGGCCACTCCTCGTCACCGTTGCCGACGTTGGCGAAACAGTCCGGGGGAAGGGTCCTTCCCTTCTTGGACCCTTCGGCCTCCCTCGTTGGGGAGGCCTTCCTCTTCTTCTCTCCCCCCGCTGGGGGAGAGGCCTCTTTCTTCTCCTCCTCGTCCTCGTGGGAGGAGTCCGCCTCGGAGTCATCGGACGATGAGTTCGATACCACCTGACGTCGGGAACTCCTTCGGGTTCCCGTGGCCTTCTTCTTGGCCTTCTTCTCCGGCACTACGTAAAGTGCCAGGACCAGCAGCCCTGTCAAACGGGCATCCGCTGGGTCCTCTGGAAGGGGAGCCAGACAGTTAACCTGTCCGGACGTCTTCTGCCAGGCCTGTTAAAGGTATTGGGAGTTTAGATCCCGCATAGAGTCAAACTATGAAAAGCAAGTGTCCCATAATGGATAACATAGCTTACCTCGCCAGCCGAACGGTGCGTGCTGAATCCGCGATCTTCGGTAGCGGATGCGGGAGCTTCGGCGCCCTTGAACAGCACCCTCCAGGCAGCTTCATACGTAGTGTCGAAGAGCCCGCTCAAGGTCCGGTGCTGTGCCGGATCAAACTCCTACAAATTGAAGTCCCGTTGCTGGCAGGGGAGAATCCGTCGGACGAGCATGACCTGGATCACGTTGACAAGCTTGAGCTTCTTGTTCACCAGGGTCTGGAGACAGGACTGGAGTCCGGTCAGCTCTTCCGAACTACCCCATAGCAAGCCCTTCTCTTTCCAGGAGGTGAGCTGCATGGGGATGCCAGATCTGAATTCGGGGGCCGCTGCCGATTTAGGGTCACGCGGCTCGGTGATGTAGAACCACCCCGATTGCCACCCTTTGATGGATTCCACGAAGGCACCCTCGAGCCAAGTGACGTTGGGCATTTTGCCCACCATGGCGCCTCCGCACTCCGCTTGGCTGCCCTTCACAACCTTCGGCTTGACATTGAAATTCTTTAGCCATAAGCCGAAGTGGGGCTGGATGCAGAGGAAGGCTCGCACATGACGATAAACGCCGAGATATTGAGGATGAAATTTGGGCCAGATCGTGGAAATCCAGGCCATAGTAGAACATGAGCCCCCGGACAAAGGGGTGGAGTGGGAAGCCCAGTCCGCGGAGGAAATGGGGAAGGAATACCACCCTGTCATGGGGCCTGGGGGTGGGGATGAGCTGCCCCTCGTCGGGGAGCCGATGCGCGATATCGCTGGACAGATATCCGGCGCTGCGCAGCTTCTCAATGTGCCCCTCCGTAACGGAGGAGGCCATCCACTTGCCTCCCGCTCCGGACATGGCTGGAGAAGGTCGAGGTGAGATGTGCGGACTTGGGAGCTGGAGCTCGAGTGCGCGGAGATGGATAAGCAAAGGAGGAAGAAGGCGTAGGTAAAAAAGGTGGATCCTTATCCCCTTATATATGGGCGGATGAAACTATGCGTCCCTACTGGCCTGGTAAAACTCTCTTATCTCCCAAGGGCCGCAATCAATGGCGCGGTTGGGTTACCCATGTCAGTATTGATGGGAATCCCGGAATAAGGGGAACACGATCTCTGCTTCGACAAGACGTGCCAAGGAAACCGTTTCGCTAAACGCGCTGAGGTGGTATAATAAAAACAATTCGAGTAAAGCCTTGGTTGTGGTGTGACGCCACGCCACAAAATACGTCAGCAGATGGAACTTGTGTAAATATTATTCTCTCTATGGTGGTATGTGGAATTTATTTTACAGAGCCGGACACTATCCAGGTGTTCGCAATCTTCTATGAATTATTCGGAGGAGGAACCCGCCTTGCTATGCCGAAGACAATATGCGCGCCGGACTCGTCGTCATTGAAGCCTGGTTCAGGGGCTACCGAGGGAGTCCTGGACTACGGGGTGTCCGGATAGCCGAACTATCATCATCGGCCGGACTCCAAGACTATGAAGATACAAGATTGAAGACTTCGTCCCATGTCCAGATGGGACTTTCCTTGGCGTGGAAGGCAAGCTTGGCGATACGAATATGTAGATCTCCTACCATTGTAACCGGCTCTGTGTAACCCTAGCCCTCTCCGGTGTCTATATAAACCGGAGGGTTTTAGTCCATAGGACACAACAACAATCATACCATAGGCTAGCTTCTAGGGTTTAGCCTCCTTGATCTCGTGGTAGATCCACTCTTGTACTACCCATATCATTAGTATCAATCAAGCAGGAGTAGTGTTTTACCTCCATCGAGAGGGCCCGAACCTGGGTAAAAAACATCGTGTCCCTTGTCTCCTATTACCATCCGCCTAGACGCACAGTTCGGGACCCCCTACCCGAGATCCGCCGGTTTTGACACCGATAGCTACCGTCATGTTCTAAGCAAAATAAGATGCAAAAAGGATAAACATCACATGCAATCAAAATATGTGACATGATATGGCCATCATCATCTTGTGCTTTTCATCTCCATCTTCAAAGCAACGTCATGATCTCCATCGTCACCGGCTGAACACCTTGATCTCCATCATTGCGCCGGGGTCGTCTCGCCAACTATTACTTCTACAACTATTGCAACAAATAGCGATAAAGTAAAGCAATTGCATAGCTCTTGCATTGCATACAGTAATTAAGAGACAACCCTAAGGCTCATGTCGGTTGTTGATATTACAAAACATGATCATCTCATACAACAACGTATATCGCATCACGTCTTGACCATATCACATCACAACATGCCCTGCAAAAACAAGTTAGACGTCCTCTACTTTCTTGTTGAAAGTTTTATGTGGCTGCTACGGACTTCTAGCAAGAATCGTTCTTACCTACGGCAAAAACCACAACGGTGATTTATCAAGTTTGCTGTTTTAACCTTCTTCAAGGACGGCCGTAGTCAAATTCTATTCAACTAAAATAGGAGAAACAGACACCCGCCAGCCACCTTTATGCAAAACAAGTTGCATGTCTGTCGGTGGAACCGGTCTCATGTAGGTGGATATGTAAGATTGGTCCGGGCCGCTTCATCTTACAACACCGCAGAATGAAAATAAGAGGTTGGTGGTAAGCAGTATGACCATTACCTCCCATGATACGTCTCCGTCGTATCTATAATTTTTGATTGTTTCATGCCAATATTATTCAACTTTTACATACTTTTGGCAACTTTTTATATGATTTATTTGGAGTAACTTACTTATCTAGTGCCCAGTGTCAGTTCCTGTTTGTTGCCTACTTTTGTATCGCAGAAAATCCATATCAAACGAATTCCAAACATGATGCAACTCCACGGAGAATTATTTTGGAATATTTCTGATTTTTGGGAGGTGGAATCACCGGAAACGGAGGCCCACACGGACCACGATAAACCAGGGCGCGCCAAAGGCCCCTGGCACGTGGTGGTGGGTTGTGCTCACCTTGTACGTCAGTTGGAGCTCTACTTTGGGTGCAAGGAAGCTTATATCAGGAAAAAAATCATGTAAAAAGATCAGCACAGTCGGAGTTACGGATCTCCGGGAATATAAGAAATTGTTTTCGGCCAGATCTGGAGAGCGTGAAACAGAAGAGAACGGAGAGGGAGATCCAATCTCGGAGGGGCTCCCTCCCATCCGCCACCATGGAGACCAAGGACCAGAGGGGGAACTCTCCTCCCATCTAGGGGGGAGCCCACAAGGAAGAAGAAGAAGGAGGGGGGGCTCTCTCCCCCTCACTTCCGGTGGCACCGGGTGCCGCCGGGGCAACGATCGGGACGACAATATACATCAACAATTATGCTACCGTCAACACCAACCTTCTCCCCCTCTATGCAGCGGGGTAACACCTCTTCTCCCCGCTATAATGTCTACTTAAACATGGTGCTCAACTCCATATATTATTTCCCAATGATCTATGGGTACACTACAAAAAATACACTTCCATCATGATACGTGTTTGCCACAGTAGGTCGTGTTTTTTGTCATGCATGTACATCCATGGCGATTTTATGACAGAATCAAGATAGTCATACATGTGCTATCGTAGAAGTGTTCCATGACATTACCAAAATTATCATCACGGAAGTGTCCACTTCCATGACGATAAATCGCGTGTCATAGAAGTGCTTTCGTCAAGGGTGACCAACACGTGGCATCCACCGTAACTGAACACCGTTAAGCTATCGGGTCCGGTTTTGGATCCGATAACCCGTTAATAGCCCCGACCAATGGGATTTTCCACGTGTAAAATCATCATTGGCTGGAGGAAACACGTGTCCGCTCACCGTTGGGACAGATGTCATCCACTCATTCGACCGAAGGCGCCTATGTTACGTCGACACATGGCACGACCCAACAGAGGCCCATTCCTGTGAAAAGGCCGACCCGTTTGACTTGGTCAGAAGGTGGAGGGTCGGCCCACGGAAAGCCTATTAACGACCTGTTCGCATATAGCCCATTTACATCCCGCTAACCCAGGGCCCGTTACGACCTATACGAATTAGGCCAAGTAGCATCATTTTCTGCTTGTGGGCAAAATTCAGCCCGTGGTTATAGTCGGCCCGTTTGTGGCCCGTTAATACATTGGGCTGTTTTCATAGCGTCATCAAATACAGCCTATTAATGACGACCCGATATAGTCGGCCCATGAACGGACGATTCCAACTCTAGGCCGTTTATGGCCATAATGTGGTCTGTTATTGGCCCATGTTTGGCCAATCGATCATACGGCCCGTATAAGGCCCATTGATGATATGGCCCGTAGAAGGCCCATTGTTTCTGCGGCCCGTAGAAGGCCCATTGTTTCTACATCCCGTAGAAGGCCCATTGTTTCTACGGCCCGTAGGAGGCCCAGTGTCACTACAGTAAATATGTAGCCCATGGTTCTTGTGGCCTAGTTTTAAAAAATAGGCTATTGCGGCCACTAGCAAACCGCGAAAAAAGAACTGCAATGACTACAAGCAAACAAATAAACAAGACAACAAGGAAATAAATAAGCAAGCAACTTATGCTAGGCTATCATGGCTATTACACATATTACATCCACTGGGCATCAAAGTTCGCCACCAGTGCAAATAAACGCGCCGACAAAAGAATATACAAAACTGAGAGCACTTTAGAAGGCACTTGGCCTGGCTAGGTTGGGCCTCCAAACAACCGAATAAGCTGATTAGACCTCAGTAGTGTCAACGATAGATGCTTCACCCGTAGCTGTATGGCATGATAGTGCGCAAGGTAGTCCTCTGACATCTTCATTACATCTTTGACTTAAAGTCGGAGCTGAGCTGAAGCAAGCCTTTCCGCTTTAAGTTGAAACTGAAGAAGTCGAACTGATTGAGGCAGCGACTGCACAGAGGTTGTCTCACACCTGCTGGTGAGTAGCTTCAACTCACTGTCTTCATCAAGACAGGACCTTGGGCTCACCTCGCTGTCCTCAAGATGGTTTGGCTCACTATCTTCCCTAAAGTTCTTCCTAGCATAAGAGATACGACTCTAAAAGAAAAGAAGGAGACACGTAACAGGTTTCACAATTATATAAGCAAATAAATGGATCTGTTCTGCGTAAGGAACATGTTTTTACAACTACAATTTGAAACCGATAGTTGTTGCAAACATCCAATCAGATGTAAACAGCAAAGCAAACATCAGTGGAGGAAATGATGCCTATTCAAATCTATACTAGAACAAAGTTTGAAGGCTTGAGAAGGATGAACTTACATTACATGTTAACACGGGCTGGACAAAGCTCTTCTCCATGTTGATGGAAGGATAATTCAATAAATTCCCCAAATAAAATTCTTTATAAGTGTTGCCTTTATTCTACATTTTGCAAAGAGTAAATATAGATCAAATAATATTGGGAGAAACAGAGGATAATGAAGCTCAGGTGCGGACATATGATACATAATCAAATAGCAATAAATTAAGTAAAGTGTTACAAGGCAAAATGGAGAGAGGTACTGACAAGAGCAATGCAAAGCCCAGTATTGTTGTGAGATCATATGATCCTTTGAGCAAGGAGATTCATGTGAAATTACTTTTTCATACAAGAGAGAAGGTAAGGCACATGCAGAAATTTAGGATTTCAATTTTTGAATTGATATCATAGACAGTACCTGACGCCGGGCTCTCAGTAGTTCTAATAGGGGTTTGGCCACTGGAGTAGGGGTAAAGTGTGGTACAGTTGGGCCTGTGTTTTCTGTGGTTGCTGATCTATCTGATTTAATAGGTATCACTACCTTTTCCAAATACCTAGTTTGTACTCCTTGAGGATCTGCACTCACCCTCTTCCTTTTGGACATCTATTACGAAAGAACAACATTTGACTGGAAAAACGTAGTATGATGACACATGGAATAGGTACAGAAAATGGATAGGTATGGCATATACTATGATTCTTAAACTAAGCAGATGGTGTAACAAAGTAGAAGTAATGCAAGAGGTCAGATGCAAAATATGTGCGACCGATACAACCTTGCCAAGTTAGAGCAAGTACCTTGATGGGTGAATAAGATAGGCCATCCTCCACCATGCAAAGTTTTTTAGCCAGTGGATTGTTATGCAATATTCCTCTCGTGCGCCCATTCTCATATTCATTTCGATAATGTTCAATATGTAACATGCATGAAAACATAAAAAAAAGTGAGATTATCTTTGTAATGCAGAAGTGATTCTAATCCAATACTGCCTCCCTGTAAACCCCTTTGTGCTATCTCTGCAATTATTTTAAGAGATGCCATGCATGCTGTAATTTGGTGTGTGCATTAATATAATGTGGCCTACTACTCAAAATATGAGAGCTCCAGAAGTGATGACACTTCGCATATGACAGCTTCAACATATAGTAAAGAAGAACAAGTCGACCTGACCTGATAGATTCAAAATATACTAAGGGAGAACAACTCGGCCTGACCAGTCGACCGAAAGAGAAGAGGATCATCTTAAATAAGAGCAGAAGGGCAAGCAGATTGAAGATATTAAAAGTCTTTCAACACAATGTCGGTTGGCCACCCATGATGAACCAGAGCGCACAGCGAAATACTATTCTTTCCGGTCTCTCCATATGTGGGTCATTGCATTTCGAAACTAAAGTAGGAACATTTAGCTGACCAATTAAACATCTCTCAGTTTTACTAATATCAGCATAATATCATATATGAATTTGTACAACTAAGTTTGTTTAGCTCGATGGGTGGAGCAGTGCTATTACGACACGAACCACGTAGGCTGATTGTTGTCATCATAAAATGGGGAAACCATAAGCATGATGAGTATAGTGTTGACCGTGGCAGTGGGATGGCAGATCTGAAGCTGCAAACCGCGCAAAGGGTAGTTAGCAACCGATGTTTGCTTTGAAATAACAACTAAGATTTGGTATGGACAAGAAAGTACAGTCAACAAGTGACAAAGAATGCAATTCTGCTGTCTCTCTATATGTCGCGACATGCATTTGGAAACTCAAGTGGGACCTTTAGCTAACCAATTAAATGTGTCTGTTAACAAATATCAGTATCATATCACAATCATATTTTAACAACTAAGCTTTCGAATTTTTAGTGTTGTGTTGTTTAGCTTGAAGGGTGGAGTAATGCTAGTACGACAGAAAGCACCTACGCAGATCATTGTAGAGTAGATAAAAGGGGAAAACCCTAAGCATCAATAGTAAAATCAGGAAAGTGGAACTAGCTGGACCAGTGGGTGGCGCACATGCATTTTGAAACGAATATAGGAACATTTGGTGACCAACTAAACATTCTCTATTTTAGTGATATGAGCATCATATCAGATTCATATTTCAACACGTAAGATTTGGGTTGAGGTCTTGAGGAAAAATGCTAGCACAACACGAAGCACCTACGATGATGGTAGTGAATATAAAGGGGGGGAACCATAAGCTTTATGATTATAGTGCTCGTGCCATGGCGGATCTGAAGGTGCAAACCGGACAAAGCTACTTCACAACCAATGTTTGCTTTCAACTAGCCACTATGATTTGGTATGGACAAGAAAAGTACAGTAAACAAATTGCGATCTATTTTCCGGGTGAGATCAATAACTTAAGCACATATGGAAGAGTACCACCTCTCTTGCGACACCGTGTAGGCCTCTGCTGATACTTGAGGGTGATGCGGGTGCGATGGCTGTCGGCGGCAGGGAAGAAGACTTTAGATGGCAGACGGCCGGGTCGGGGGATAAATCATGTTGCCATGGACAAGGTGGTCGTAGGAGCGGCAACGTCAAGGTGGACGACGGCGCCGATGAAGCGAGAGGACGCGATGAAAGGATCTGGTCCATCGCCGTGGATGAGAAACGTCCATCTCTTGCAGTGGACGACGGGGTAGAGGTAGGGGCTCTGGCAAGGTGGAGGATGGGGTGGCGGACAGAGGAGGCTGGCCGCAGTGGGGAGGTTGTTGTGGCGCCGACGATGTATGAATGGGGAAATGGAGGGGAGGGGGGATCTCAAACTTTGGGACACGCTTCTCTGAAATGTGCGAAAATTACGAACTTATCCCTCGTTTAAAATTTAGGACATCACGTCGGTTTGGGATAGGACGGTAATCTCACATCTACCAAATATTTGCCGGTAACTATTTCGGGCGAGGAGAGTGTTTTGGCGCCCATGGTTGGCACCCACGGTGCATGAACGGGCCAGACAGGTAGGGCAGTTGTGTCATGTCAAGTTACACATCTACCCCTATTTAAAATATTAGCCTACATCGATGTCGGACGAGGAGAGTTTGTTTTGCTGCCCACCGTGTATGAATGGGGAAATGGAGGGAGAGACACATGTCTTTCGGACGAGCTTGAATCAAATGTGTTTTGCTGCCCACGTTTGGCGCCCACCGTGTCTGAATGGGCTCAGAGGTTGTCGTGTCATGTCTGATTGAAGTTACTAGTCTACCCCTATCGACAACAGTGTAAATCCAGTCGATAAGGATGTCAAGTGTCAGGGGTAGACATTAATTTCCATCTTGCAAACACTTGCTTCGGGCAGCCCACAAATTAAAGTGGGTGTTTAGCCACTTCGTTTAAAACTTGGGAGAATTAGCATTCATGTTTGCCCCGGGCCCTGGCAAACTAAATTCAAATCCAATTTGTATTCGATTACGAATATCCACAGATAATTCTATGTTTTGTTATTTATTTCTTCAAAACCACAACAAAGATTTATTCCACCTTTATATATGATTATGATTTAGAAATGCCGTGATCTTCGAATTCAGTAGGTTGGATACACTTTGAGTCAAAGAGTTATTTCATCCAATAAAATATGCTCACACGAAAAACAATTCACCTTATGTAAATCATACAAGTACTGAGGATTACCTCGCCTAAAAAATTCGGATCATTACAACACATGGACAACATAGGGGGTCTTACAACATAATCCATTCAGAGACATGACACAACATGCAAGTACAATAATCTAATGACAATTTCAACTGGTATCTAAAGAAGAACCGGGATTACCCTGGGCTTCAGATAGAAGAAACAGCAGGACCTCCTCCGTCTTCAAATGCAACATTCTTACTTCCTCCAATTATTGGGTTGCTTGCATAATGCGTGCCACTAATTCCATAATTTCCAGCCTCAAGATAAAGATTACCTCATTCATGTCAGCCACACCATCTCTTTCTGCCTCTAGTAGAGCCTCAAGAGCTGTAATATCTATGCTTAGACTGCTCTCCGGCGGTGTTGCCTCTGAACTGCTACCATCTGGTAACATGGATGGTGCACTGCTTCCACAAATAGATTCTGGGGTTGTACATTGTGTCCTAGTGTGAACGGCATCCTGAAAGGTTTCGGCTGGACATAAGTAAGAGATAGTTATCGCATGATCCAGGCAGTAAGCTTACATGGTAAATGACATACGAATTATTGCCGAGCATGGCAAGCTATATTTAAATGGTTCGAAGCAGCATCAGCCGAAAAGAAATTAAAATGGTAAGATGAAACTAGGGATATAAGTGGAAAATAAACGACATCCTCCAGTCCCATCTAGTTAGTTTTTGCTAGCTCCCTAGTTCATTTTCCTCAAAAAACAAAAACTCTTTTGAACTATCATACCACTAGTGGACTTTAATTGGGATTAAACGGGACCCAGTTGACATCCCTAGTTGAAAGGGAGTGTACCACCGCTATATTTAAGTTGCCAAGGCATCTAAGCAGTTGAAATAATCTGAGAAAGCACTTAACAGTGTGGCCTCATATAAACTACGAAGACAGTGTTGTGATGAAGTTGAGAGGAAAAGTTAAGGACTCAAATTAACTAGGCATGCATTACTTTACGATAGTACAACAGGCACTACTGACATATTGGCCAACTCAGGTATATCGTAACAAGTAAAAAACAAGCATTCGAATCAAGCAATACAGCAAAGCAGACAACTGAACTATTTGTAATTTTGTAGGATTACAGGTTGAGGGCACAAGCCAAGAAAGCAGCCCACTCGCATTACATTTCACATGTACTAAAACACATTGGCTTACGATATGTTGCTGTGAAGCCTCACTGCTGTTGCAATGTTCTTCGAAGATATCATCAGCATCCCGTGGTTGAAAATCTAGTTGTTGTAGTTTATTCTGCACCCTCTATTTAGGTAAAATTACTTTTAATTGCATGCACTGGTCCAAATTTATCATCAATGGTTCATCTAAACTAATGAAAGAAGTGTGTGTGCATACACGACAATATATCTGCTTCCCTCTATTTTTATGCTTGTTCAAGGTGCCAGCCCCAAAAGAACAAATATTTTGCTTGATGGGGTTGGCAGCTCCATAATTAATAGAAGCATCAAATTAGTCATGCAACTTGGGAAGATCAAAAAAACACAAACAAGTAATGAACAGAGGCTCAGACCAGTGATGTAATAGCTAGCATCAGAAAATGTAGGGTAAAACGAACAAAAAGCAGTGGAACCACATGCTAGTTTGCTGATGTGTACTTAAGCATAGAGAACATTAAGCAGGCTGATGGAACCAACATGTGGCATCAGAACAACACCGTTATCATAAATATAGCATGCAAGAAGTAAAATAGTAGGCAGTGATATCTAGGAAGTACAGTAATACTTAGGACAAAACTAAAGCATATTAGCTATATGTGCACTGGTATGTAATTTAGCACATGTAACATGTTCATTACCAGAAGTATGGCCCTACAGGTGCAAGCAGAATAACGCCTCTCATGAAAAATTGAATGATACCCTGAAGAGATTCAAAGGTGTTGTGCTTATGCTAAGAAAGTGGACGTAGGCGTCGGCCGTTGGATAATAGTACCTGATTCTCGGCGGCGTATGGGTATCGTTGTCATACTTGATAGCTAAGGAACGTCGATGGTGCTCGTGTTGCGGTTGAGTTTGGGCCGGCTGTCGCCATCGCTGAAGCGGCTCCGGTGCTACGGTTGCGGTGCCTGTCGACATACAAGAAAGCTCATCTATGGTAAGTGAACAGTTGCATGATAAAGAGAAAAACTGAAGGAGTAGAAATCGGAATAACCTGATGAGGCTGCGGCGTCGGTAAAGCAGGGACGGTGGAGTTGAATATGGCATCTGTGGAGCGGGACCGGTGTAGTGGACGAAGGCTTCGGCGGGCGCGTTGTACAGTGCTTTCGGTGAGGAGGATCTGTTGCGGCGGACGAGGGCTTGTATGAAGGGCCACCGATGGGGCGGACGAGGGAGTCAGTGAAGGGCCTACACTGTGGTGGACGAGGGCGCCGGTTAAGCAGATCCAGTGCGGTGGACCATGACGACGGCAAGGAGATCTGGAGTGGTGGACAAGCCAGTCGCTGAAGCGGCTCCGGTGAAGTGGTGAGTTGGCAGTTGGGGGTTCCAAGGTGCAGAAGGTAGATCCGGCGGGGTGTGAGGTCCACCGCTGTGGCGGAGGATTAGATTCGGCGGCTTGCTGTGGGTGGGGGGGGGTCACGGAGGGGAAGGGGAGGGGCTCTGGGGAAGAATGTTGGGGGCAAAGAGGGGAAAACAATGGAGTTACCAAAGCAGCCCTTTTCCGTTCATGTGGCAGGGGTAAAACAGGAATATCGCAGGGCTAAACTTTCGGGCACGAGAGATTTTGATGTGAGCGGGAAGTTTGAAAGATTTTGGCGCCTAAAATTATATTCTGCTCTTGTACGGCCGACTATGATATCATGGCCGAGAATTTGTTTGTTTTGCACGCAAAGAAATTGCAAGTTTTCAAAATCAATGTCTCCAACTCGAAACTTAGATTGTCCATTCAATTCAAATATGGATCATTGAGCTAGTACAAGCAAATACCATCATACGGTCCAATTCAAATGAAATTCCAAATGTGCTTATCCTAAATATGATGAGAAAAGCAAAAATGTGTATGTGTATGAATGAAGTGGATGATTATAAAGTTTGAACATGCCCGTATGTATATATCTCTAGGTTTGATATA
The DNA here is from genome assembly GCA_021605205.1 of Aegilops longissima. NCBI lineage: Eukaryota > Viridiplantae > Streptophyta > Magnoliopsida > Poales > Poaceae > Aegilops > Aegilops longissima. The sequence goes on from CM038680.1 coordinate 23,534,503, forward strand.
TGAATTTGAAATCACGAAATCCCGGCTTAAAAAATGTACCTCCGTTTAAATGAATTACAAAAGCTAATGATGGAGTCAAATTCCAAAATTCCAATCTTGGGTTTGTAATTCTGGTACATCAAGGTATATCACGCATGTTCAAAAGTATCGTTATCTCATAGTCCAAAATGTGAAACAAATTGATCAACCATGAGTGCACACACTATTGACCATGTATATCACAATTACGCTAAAGTCCCTCAAATATAGACACCTCACTCTTTATTTGAAGCCACCCCCCTCGTCGCCCCCCACACACAAAGAAGTCGCTCTCTCCCCTAAACACCAACACAAGAGCACATTAACACCCCTCTCTCTTCTAAAGACCGGACCCCAATATAGGTCTCTATCACTTTGTCTCTCGAGCACGCACACATCTCTTCCCCCACTCTCTAGGTCTCCCGGCATCTCTCTTTCCCAAGCACACGCACTATGTAGAGTGTATCTTTCCCATAAACACAAAACATCGCCCCCAAACGTCTATCTCCCTAGTTATGTGGTTCTCACACACTCACCTCACACACCACCCCCACTGCAAACAAGCACACTTTGTCTCCTTGTGCACCACTCTACTCTTTCTATCTCTCCCACATGCGGACCCGCCCCAGCTCCTTCCCTGCATACATATATGTCGTGACTCTTTCCATAGCTCCCTAATGTATCATCGTTCTCAATCTCGCACATTGTTCTCTACACCATCTATTCTAGATCTCTCATGAAGGCCCTATCACACACACGATGACTCGCTTCCCTTGCGTCTCCGTACATAGGCCAATTTCAAACAACATCAAGATTGTCTCCCTATCTATACGCCATTTATGGACACAAACGACCCCTCTCTTGCCCCCCCTCTCTCTCTCTCTCTAGCTATCTCTCTCTCTCTATCGCTCTCACACCCTCTCACACACACACCCGATGTCTCTTCCAAATACTCTGCTCCCCCCCGCCCGCACCCATGCTATCCCGCTACTACACATGTCACACCATCCCCCTTACCTTATACTAGGTTTACATCATTAGTGGTCTCTATACTCCACATACACACACTCCCTCTCACACACAAACGCGCGCACAAACAAACATAGACATGCACAAACACCCATTTATCTGGATCCTCATCTCCCCCGTGTCCGCATGTGTATCTCACACACTCACTCTCTAATTATGTATATGTGTCTCCATGTTACACAACACAAAGCCCCAGTACATGTCTCTCTCTATCCTCCACACACATAGACACAAAGAATCTGTTATCATTGCCTCAGCCCCTAGACATATCACACACGCACACTGTCTCTCTCTCTCTAGCGAACACACTCAACAAGGGTTTCCCCGTGAATAACTTACCGTCTATTCATCAACAGTCGTGGCAGTACGTCGAACACGGGACGTGAAAAAGAATAAATCTACACGTGCTTAGACCACCTAGTATGACTACTAGGACTAGAGCAAGCCAAAAAGTGCGCAGCCATCACCCCCTCCTTATCGACGACGGGAAAACCTTTGTTTTACATAGTCTAGAAGTCGTTGTGCTAAGGCCCCACATGCTAAGGCGTTGAATAGAATGTAGATGCTAGTTTACGGAAACAAGTATCGATAATACGTCTATATCTCCATACTTATATTTCTTCTCTTATAAAAAACCGAGTTGGTGATGATGGTACGCGTGCCATCTTGCAATATAGACCGTCCGATCTATATCTGACGGATGGAAATTAAACTAAAAGATACCCACACGCCTCTCAACAATTGCAGACAAGGCCTTCCCTCGTTCATCCTTATCTCCAACAATATCATTGTTGGGCAATTAAGAAAGGAAGCCTCTGGAACAAACTGGCCTGGTGGCCGCTGCCGGGGTCATCAATCCGCATGCCTCCGCTCAGTCTAACCACCAATCACCATAATGCCCCACTCCTCTTCACCTTATCTCCTATTTCTCGAGATATCATTAGTTTATACACATGGGATTACTCCCGCATGGGTCAATCACAACAAGTCTTTTATAAAAAATGCATCTTGATGTTCCGTGCAATGCACAGATCTTGCTAGTACTCCCACAGAAGACTAAGTTGGTGATGATGGTGTGTCTGCCTTCTGTCGTTTCTGACCATTAGATCTACATCTAACGACTATGAGGTAAGTTGTTGCCTTTTCTGACCAACATCCCACTTGTCTACCAATTTGTAGAAAAACCATAATTAGTATCTTAAAACCAACCACATCCCTCCCTGACCTCACGAAAACAGCCCAAGGAATATATTCTAATTGAAACATAATATATCTCTAGTGATATATGTATATCAAAATTAGAGTGTTTTGTATCAAGTTTGTGAATAAGTATTATTGTAATTATGATTCGTTGCAACACACATGAACATTGCTAGTATTTACAACCATGCAAAAAAAATCCTAGTATTTCCATAGTTTCGAGTTTTCCATCAAGAAATTAGTCACTCATGGTTGATATTTACTTTCAATCATGTACACATATGTACTATGTAACTAGCCTTTCTTATTGGCTTCCAAAGCTTAAATTCCACTCCTACTTACAATATGTAGACTATTTAACAAAAAAATACCACTTTCAACCAGCCCTAGGAAGAATCTATTGTACAAACAATAGCAAAAACATACCCAAAATTTCTTAATCCACACCAAAAACTACTACCTAGTACCGATTAGGTTCGTTTAAACCCATTTATGACGGGGTTAGCCCACACGTCCGTGCTGACGAGGAAGCTTAAACCAACACATTTTGTTTGACCGTTGACATGAGGGACCCACATCTGACCTTCTATCCCGTTATTCCCCCTCAAATCAATATTTTTCCTGAACATTGCTTCAAACAGTACTGATGCATGTTCGTCGGTGGCGCCAGTGATGAACGAGTTCGCCGCCGCTCCGCCGGACGGGCCAGACGCCGCGCTGGCCTCTGCACGGGTTGGCAGGCTGGCCCGACCGTGACTCACGAGCGAGCAAGCCGCCGCGCTAGCCTTTGCTCGAGCCAGATGGCTGGCCTTAGCGCGGCGCGCGCGAGCAAGCTGTCGCGCCGCCGTGCCAATCTAGCTAGCAAACCTTGCAGACAAGCAGCTGGACGGAGCTATCTTGGCTAGCTAGCGGTTGCAAGCGCCGGACGGAGCTGGCATCCGGGCTGCCGCAAGATGCTCTCCGCACCGCCGGCGGTTTTGAACTCGTCTTCTGCCGGCGGCGGTAGCTGTGTCCCATGGCCGAGGATGACTAGGTGGACGGGCCGGAGGTAGGCGGTCACTCGGGGATTTTTGTGCAGACTGGCATGTAGGTCCCACAAGTCATAACGCCCGGTCGAATAGAAGGCATTGACTTAATGTGCGACATGGGCCCTGTTTGGATACTCTAAGTCAGAGGTTAGAGTTAGATTCTAACCCTGAACTAACTCTAACCAAAGTGGTGTTTGGATGGCAGGGTTAGATTGACAACAAATGCTCTTTCTCAATCAATTGGCCGAGATCTGTGGTGTCTGAGGCAGACGCGGATGTGCCCGACAAGGAGTCATGTTGGCCGTCTTGCGTAGCCTGCCGGCCGAATCCGCCATCCCTGCGCAAGGAGCCTCGCTGGCTGAGGACAACGGGGACGGGCCGCGCAAGGAGACGTGTCTGCTTACCGGCAGGCGGACAGGCCGTGGGGAGACGACGGGGTTGGAACGGGAGGATTGGGTGAGGCTGCTGCCGGGAGAGCGAGACAAAAATGTGTTTTTTTAATGGTCACGAGAAGAACTAACCCAAATAAGCACCTCTTGGATGGGTTAGTTTTTTGGGTGGGTTTTAGATGCATCTAGTTAGTTTTTTGGGTGGGTTTTAGATGCATCTAACCCAAACTAACCCTCCCTGTTTGGATATTTTTGGGTTAGTTGAGTCCAAACTAACCCAAACTAACTCTAACCTATGTATCCAAACAGGGCCATGGGTTGAAACGTGCCTATAACGACACTTTGTAGAGTAGTCATTTCTTGGTAGGGCTGGTTGGTAAGGGCATGTACAATGGTTGATAGGTAGTCTTATCTTAAGTCTGCCATGTATGAAGTGGTAGTAGTTTATTGGCATCATTAGTGGTTTCTTGCATTATTAGGGGTTTCTTATAAGGAACAATGCACTACTAGCGACAAAAGGTGATTCTGGGCTGCGTTGTACTCCAACGAGTTCTACTAGTGGTCGCGGGAGTGTATACCTCGTTTTGTGGGTTCGATCCTGGCCGAATGCACGACGGCCTTTTTTTAATTAGTAACTTCGCTGTGAGCCACTATTTTACATGGGTAGTTTGAGTTTCGAAGTCAAACGGACGTGCGACACCACAATCTGGGTGCACTGGATATCCTAGCCACGTGAACGGGTTTTACTTCCTAGCATCTCGTGGCTTGCGTGCTCGCCCTAGCCACACCTCGCTTGCAGCTTCCTCATCAGCTAGTTGCATATTTAAACTAGCGCCTCCCAATTAAGCTCGAGGAGCCGGAAAAGCCTGGTGGGGCATTGGGAATTGTGCAATATGGCTCTGTACGTAAAGTGCTCTACTACTACTCTGTAGCTTGTGGCGTTGCACACATGGACTTCACTCCATTATCGGCTCTACTCCCCCCGTCTGGGTGAATAAGTTATCTTAGGTTGTGCACCGTGACCAAGGAGGGGGGGAAAACAAGAGAACTTAATGTTTATTTTTTGATTAATAGCATTGCATGCAATGAACTAACCACTTCATGTCGTGGTAGTCTCAAGTCATTGAAAGCATGCAAGCCTCGCATCTCTTATTGGTTGATATGTCAAGAACAAGAAACAAGGTGGGAATTAATGCACCACGCCTAAGTGTTTTGGGATTATTTGGATTTCGTAAGGTGACTTATACACCTAGACGGAGGGAGTATAAAAGAAATTCCTCTTGACGTGTTTTTTTTGAAACGGAGGCAAAAGCTTTGCCTCATCTCATTCATAAAGAAGGAACTACTAACAAAGTTCGATGAGATCCATTACACCTCCACAAATGGAAGCGAAAAGCCTAGTCTCGATGTATCAAGTAACTCAGATGTTCTGCCCCCACAGTAACCGTCGCTGATAAACAGGCTGCTAGTGTGTGCGTGTGAGGAGCGGCTGAGTAGGCCAGCTACGTGAGAGGAGCGGCTGAATAGAGCACCGAGAGTACCCACTAGGCCACTACGCAGGTGTACTTTCCCTGCATTGATAGTACAACGATGGTTCAGGAGACAATAGTACCCTCCACTTCCAACTGTAGCTCCTTGGCCCTGAGATTCCAGAGTTCAAAACTGGAGCGCTATAGTAGAAGTACAGTACATCGCACTACTAGTTGAGGAAGTAGTACTATTACTGCTACAATACGAGTACGTACTCCTCCGTCACATAATGTAAGATGTTTTTTGACACTAGTTGGCGTGTACAAAAAATAGCAAAAACATACCCAAAATTTCTCAATCCACGCCCAAAACTACTACATAGTGCCAAAAATTTCTTACTAGTGCTATTATTTACAGTATAATGCAATCCCATAACGTCCCATAATGCTAGTACTAGTAGTAAATATTAGCCTCACCCCTTCACTAAGGAACGATCTACAGTTGGAAGGGACGAGGCCCTACGGTTACTACACTCTTATCTCCTCCTCGCCAGTTCCCCTCCCCCAGAAGAGAAGGCAGTTCGTCACTGCTCCCATGGATTCGCCAGGCGGTTCTCCTCCTCGTCAGGGCTGGGAGACCTTGGACGATGATCCTCTGGGAGAAATTGCACGCCGCTCCGACGCTCACCGCCGCAAGACTCGGTGCTTCCTGCACCAACTTTTTCAAGACAGTGCTTTAACAGGCTTGGGAAAAGGCCATGCTTGTTGGTCTTCCATGCGTCCTCGAGGAGAAGGTTATTCTATGGGACAATCCTTCGAACAGTCCCCCGCTCCCTGGCCATGGTTGCACGTTGACTCCGCTAGAGTTGCCGACGTTGAGAGGTAGTCGGATTTTGTCCGATGAGCAGGTCAGTAATGGAGTTTGATCGTGTAGTACTTAGTTATTCCATTTCCATACAGTAATTTCTCCGCTGCCCACTGTCTTATATATATGTCTGGGTCGGTGACAACAAAGATTGGCTTGCATACCTCCGGCCGGATACCACCATCATTTTGCACAACATCCACAATAGTGCGGCCGTTCCCGTAGACCCCTTCTCCACCATTGGGATCGGCCTTCCGGACTGGCTGGGCTTGAATACGTATGATGATGCCTACATGAGATTGAAGAAGATAGCAATTGCGGACCCGCCGACAAAGCGACGCGGCTATCACGATTACTATCTTATCACGGTGTTCGACATAATTGCCATCAATGCAAGAGGCAGTGACGGCAGAGGCTGGTGCATGTTGGCGGCGGCAGATTTGTACACCTACACGTTCGAAGATGCCGTGCGCCATCTAGGCCGCATCTTCACGTTGACAAGCCAGGGGACTTGTTTCATATGGTTGCCATCCTACGGTATGAGAGATTACAAACGGAATGCACAAACTATCATTTGCATCCCTAACGTTACTCCATTATTTTGCAGGGACCAGTCAACCCCGATCAAAATAAGATCGCCGATCCTAGATGTGCATTTGCATTCGCGATTCGGTCTAAGCTGGAACCTTGTAGCTAACTTTGGCATATTGGGGTCAACTATCTTAGCAGTCGTTACCCATGGTACCACTGATGTACAACATGGTCACACAATCTACCACGATCGAACCATCACCATCTACCCATGTATTCCATTTTTTAACACTCCCGCTTTCTCTTTCATTGTTGTACTACTTACTAGTACTAGTAGGAGTACTTTTTACCTTGGAGGGCGCGTATAGCTAGCTAGGCCCTTGAAGACTTGAACCCACTAGCTGCCACCATTTTTGTTTTTCCATGTCTTACTATCTCATCCATGTAGCCAAGAGTGGCTATACATAATAAGCCGGTTATTTTACTTCCTCTATACTGGAGTAGTACTATTTGCTAAACAGTATTACTGACCGCCATATTTGAGCACAACAATATTATGCATGGACCTTGACTATGTACGTCACCATGTGTCCAGATCTGAGATGTCATGTGTACAATATGAACGACACCTAGTTCGACCCCCGTGATGCTACGTGGGTGCCGAGAAACACTCTTGGAGAGTACTCGCTTTTCATTGGGAACAGTTACCCCATTGTGAAGAGGATTCCACCTTCCGTGCACGACGCGGAAGGCCTGCCGTTCATGAAGCATGGTTGTGTCTTAAGTGTGCACCGCCGGATGAACGACATGCTGGGACATGATATCCCTGATTTATGCCGCTTCAACTTGGATGAGTCTCCATCATGTGGAACCGAACTAGAAAGCTTTGACAATCATTCCCGTTGCCCACCGCTATGGATCATGCCATCCTGAAGAACACCTACACAAGGTGCCGCGCTGGCTGAGGACAACGGGGACGGGCCGCGCAAGGAGACGTGACTTCTTACTGGCGGGCGGACGAGCCGTCGGGAGACGACGGGGTTGGAACGGGAGGATTGGGCGAGGCTGCTGCCGGGAGAGCGAGAGAAAAATGTGTTTTTTTAATGGTCTCAAGAAGAACTAACCCAAATAAGCACCTCTTGGATGGGTTAGTTTTTTGGGTGGGTTTTAGATGCATCTAGTTAGTTTTTTGGGTGGGTTTTAGATGCATCTAACCCAAACTAACCCTCCCTGTTTGGATATTTTTGGGTTAGTTGAGTCCAAAGTAACCCAAACTAACTCTAACCTATTTATCCAAACAGGGCCATGGGTTGAAACGTGCCTATAACGACACTTTGTAGAGTAGTCGTTTCTTGGTAGGGCTGGTTGGTAAGGGCATGTACAATGGTTGATAAGGTAGTCTTATCTTAAGTCTGCCACGTATGCAAGTGGTAGTAGTTTCTTGGCATTATTAGTGGTTTCTTGCATTATTAGGGGTTTCTTGTAAGGAACAATGCACTACTTGCGACAAAAGGCCATTCTAGGCTGCGTTGTACTCCAACGAGTTCTACTAGTGGTCGCGGGAGTGTATACCTCGTTTTGTGGGTTCGATCCCGGCCGAATGCACGACGGCCTTTTTTCAAATAGTAACTTTGCTGTGAGCCAGTATTTTACATGGGTAGTTTGAGTTTCGAAGTCAAACGGACGTGCGACACCACAATCTGGGTGCACTGGATAGCCTAGCCACGTGAACGGGTTTTACTTCCTAGCATATCGTGGCTCGCGTGCTCGCCCTAGCCACGCCTCGCTTGCAGCTTCCTCATCAGCTAGTAGCATATTTAAACAAGTGCCTCCAATTAAGCCTGAGTAGCCGGAAAAGCTTGGTGGGGCATTGGGAACTGTGCAATATGGCTCTGTACGTAAAGTGCTCTACTACTACTCTGTAGGTTGTGGCATTGCACACATGGACTTCACTCCATTATCGGCTCTACTCCCTCCATCTAGGTGAATAAGTCATCTTAGGTTGTGCACCGTGACCAAGGAGGAGGGGAAAACAAGAGAACTTAATGTTTATTTTCTGATTAATAGCATTGCATGCAATGAACGAACCACTACATGTCGTGGTAGTCTCAAGTCATTGAAAGCATGCAAGACTCACATCTCTTATTGGTTGATATGTCAAGAACAAGAAACAAATTGGGAATTAATGCACCATGCCTAAGTGTTTTGGGATTATTTGGATTTCGTAAGGTGATTTATACACCTAGACGGAGGGAGTATAAAAGAAATTCCTCTTGATGTGTTTTTTTTTGAAATGGAGGCAAAAGCTTTGCCTCATCTCATTCATAAACAAGGAACTACTAACAAAGTTCGATGAGATCCATTACACCTCCACAAATGGAAGCGAAAAGCCTAGTCTCGTTGTATCAAATAACTCAAATGTTCTGCCCCTACAGTAACCGTCGCTGATAAACAGGCTGCTAGTGTGTGCGTGAGAGGAGAGGCTGAGTAGGCCAGCTACTTGAGAGGATCGGCTGAATAGAGCACCGAGAGTACCCACTAGGCCACTACGCAGGTGTACTTTCCCTGCATTGATAGTACAACGATGGTTCAGGAGAACAGTAGTACCCTCCACTTCCAACTGTAGCTCCTTGGCCCTGAGATTCAAGAGTTCAAAACTGGAGCGCTATAGTAGAAGTACAGTACATCGCACTACTAGTTGAGGAAGTAGTACTATTACTGCTACAGTACGAGTACGTACTCCTCCGTCACATAATGTAAGACGTTTTTTGACACTAGTTGGCGTGTACAAAAAATAGCAAAAACATACCCAAAATTTCTTAATCCACGCCAAAAACTACTACCTAGTGCCAAAAATTTCTTACTAGTGCTATTATTTACAGTCTAATGCAATCCCATAACGTCCTATAATCATAGTACTAGTAGTAAATAATAGCCTCACCCCTTCACTAAGGAACGATCTACAGTTTGAAGGGACGAGGCCCTGCGGTTACTACACTCTTATCTCCTCCTCGCCAGTTCCCCACCCCCGAAGAGAAGGAAGTTCGCCACTACTCCCATGGATTCGCCAGGCGGTTCTCCTCCTCGTCAGGGCTGGGAGACCTTGGACGATGATCCTCTGGGAGAAATCGCATGCCGCTCCGACGCTCGCCGCCGCAAGACTCGGTGCTTCCTGCACCAACTTTTTCAAGACAGTGCTTTAACAGGCTTGGGACAAGGCCATGCTTGTTGGTCTTCCATGCGTCCTCGAGGAGAAGGTTATTCTATGGGACATTCCTTCGAACAATCCACCGCTCCCAGGCCATGGTTGCACGTTGACTCCGCTAGAGTTGCCGACGTTGAGAGGTAGTCAGATTTTGTCCGATGAGCAGGTCAGTAATGGAGTTTGATCATGTAGTACTTAGTTATTCCATTTCCATCTCGTAATTTCTCCACTCCCCACCGTCTTATATATAGGTATGGGTCGGTGCCAACAAGGATTGGCTTGCATACCTCCGGCCAGATACCACCATCATTTTGCACAACATCCATAGTAGTGCGGCCATTCCCGTAGACCCCTTCTCCACCATTGGGATTGGCCTTCCGGACTGGCTGGGCTTCACTACTAGGGAAAACCTTATACACAGAAATTTAGCAACAACGCGGGTCAAAAAAGGGCGCTAGTCCTAGATAGCAGTAGCGATTGGAGAAAAACCGCACTACAGATACAACCTTAGGAGTAGCGCGTGTAGTGGCAAAAGCGCTAGTAGTAATATTCCCATTGCTTGAATGATAGGCTACGCATAGCAGCAGCGGGCTTGGAGGAAACGCGCTACCGCTACGTCATAAGTAGCAGCGCGTTTCCTAGGAAGAGCGCTACTACTAACGGAAATAAAATAAGATGAAAAACAAATAGAAAAGTAAATGAAAATGAAAGAAATAGAAAAAGGAGAAAGGAAAAAATTAAATGTAAAGCAAAATAAATGAAAAAGTGAAAAAACGGAGGAAGGCATAGCAGCAGCGTGTGTTTGTAAGAGGCGCTATAGCTAACTTAGCTGCAGCGCGTGTCCTAGACCCCCGCTATAGAAACAGAAAAGGAAGGCATAGCAGCAGCGTGTGTTTGTAAGAGGCGCTATAGCTAACTTAGCTGCAGCGCGTGTCCTAGACCCCCTCTATAGAAACAGAAAAGGAAATTAAAAAATGGAAGAAAATTACATAGCTATAGCAGCAGCGCGTTCTGCTAAAACCGCTATAGCTATCTTAGCTATAGCGCGTTTTACCAAACGCGCTACCGCTAAGTTTGACTTAACCAAAAACCTGTTTCCCCCCGGCCACCACTTCTCCCCCAAATCCCTCAACCCACCCCGCGCGCCACCGTCTCCCCGATTCGCCGTCGCCCCACTTCGCCGCCGTCTCCTCCCGACGTCGACGCCACCAGAGCGTCTTGCCGTCGGACGCCACCGAGCCGCCTAACGCCACGGAGTCAGCGCCTCGTCAACGCCACCGAAGCCACCGTCGACGCCACCGGATCCTTCCTCGCCACAACTGCCTCCCTCGCCGTCACTGGAGATGCCCCAGCCTCCCTCGCCGTCACCGGAGACGCCCATGTCTCCCTCGCCACCACTGCCTCTGTCGCCACCACCGGAGCCATCCTCTGTGATCCCCCACCCCTCCTCTCTCTCTAATGCATAGGTTAGCTAGTTTAATTATGTTAATTATCTAGGTTAGGGCAAAAAATTAGTTAGGGCTTTGACAGAGAAGTAGTTAGGTTAACTAGTTTAATTAGGTTAATTATCTAGGTTAGTGCGAAAATTTAGTTAGGGATTTGACAGAGAACTAGTCAGGTTAACTAGTTTAATTAGGTTAATTATCTAGGTTAATTAGTGCAAAAATTTATTTTGGGCTTTGACAGAGAACTAGCTGCGTTAACTAGTTTAATTAGGGTTAATTATCTAGGTAAACTAGATTAACTAACTAGGTTAAATAGGTAGGTTAATTAGGTTCGTTGGATTAACAAGCTAGGTTAAGTAGGTTGGCTAGGTTAGAGAAATTTTTTAGTTTAGAGCATTAGGTCAGAAGGGTTAGAGAAATGGAGTTCCGTTGCAATTTAATTGGGTTCTGCCCTAGGCAGAGAAGGTTTAGAGATAATAATGTGTGTTTGTGTGTGAGAGAGGAATAGCTAGATCAACATAATTTGGGTTCTTTCCTAGGCAGGGAAGTTTTTAGTGAGGTCATTTTGCAAAGGTTTATGAATTTTGAAAAGACCACTATTTTTCAAGGAAAAGAATTTAGGAAAATTTTATTTTTCATTGAAGTGGCCATGTTATATCTTTTCATTGAAGTTGCTCGATTGTGCCCAAGTGGCTTTGTTGTTTCCAGGGAATGATGCTGAGTGACCTATGTTTTGCCGGAATGTTGATTCATTTCTGTTCTGGCAAATTTCAGGTTCTCGATTTGTCCACTTTTTAGCAAAGGTCATGCCGAAATTTTCCGTGAATTTCGGCATGACTTGTGCTACAACTAGGACATATCGAGTGCCCGGATTTGCCGCACTGTGAGGGAGCCAACATTTCGCAAAACAATAGTCCTTTTTATGTCATTATTCATTTTATTAGGTCTAGAATTAATTGACTAGATTTAATCATAGGAAACATGGCTAGCAACGATGAAGGACAGGGTTACGTGATTGCGGCGACATCTACCGGGCGGCGCACAAATTTTTAGCCTTCTTGACGATCAACCAATGTTGTTGCTGGGCCCACCAAATGGCATCGGGATCGAGACCGACACGCAGACCGGTGTTGAGACCGAGACCGCACCGAGATTCAGACCGCATCGAGACCGCATCGAGACCGCGCTGAGACTGGTGCTGCCTCGGGAGCGGAGCGGTGTAGAACCGAAAGCAAAGAGGCAACGGGTTCCTAACAAACTCAGGGCTACTAGACTGGTGGTCACGGAGGTGGACGACGGCAATTTTGAGCCAAAGGCGCCCGAGGAAGCGCGCGCGTGCTACGGCAATCAAATAGGCTGCATCGTACGGACAACCGCCACCATCAACGATGAGAAACTAAAGAAGATAGAAAATATGAGGAGCTCCCTCCTAAAGAAGTTTCACTAGATATTCTTGTTCCCGGGCTGGAATGAGAAGGATTATGAAGATCCAGACGAGGACCCGGCAATGAAGAAGATCGAGTGAAAGCAAAGATCAACGACGGGGAACCCTACTCCGAGATTGTAAAGGATAATCCGACAATCACGGAAGAGCAGTTTCAAATATTCAAGGAGGCTTGCGAGGCCGAAGCTGCCAAAAAAAAGTCTAAGTACATGAAGGGGCTTCAAAAGAGGAACATTAGGAGCCACCACCTCGGAAGCCGTGGTTACGGCGGAAAGAGGTCCAAATGGGCCAAGGAGGATGCGGAAGCCGCGAGTCTAGGCATCCCAGACCCCTTGGCGGATTTCACCGTCCCGCAGGAGCGTGACGTCCTGAGGGCCCGGCACCGTTGGGACCCAGTGAAGAAGGTTTACGAGACAACACCGGTCATTACTGAGTTCATGAGACTGCTGGTAATTTTAGTTTCGATCAATTCGACCGCACACGTTAGTCATATTTGTAAACGATCCTTGTGCCTTTTGCGGAGAGAGCAGCACCGATTGCGACCAAAGCGGCTCGCCGTCGAGGCATTGGCGAGGCCAAGTGGGACACTCCATTCAACCGGGTGTTGAACATATTGAAACAACAACCGGTGGATACTCGACCGTCATATGGACGTGTGCACGGTGTCGGAGACGGTGCCACGTGGAAGAAGTACTACCGTGAGACCACGGAGGAGAGAAAGGAAAGACGGAGGTTAACTGAAGAAAATATCGACAAGAAGGTTGAGATTGCGGTTGAGAAGAAATCATCTCAGACAGTCGCAACAGCGGTAGCTGCCGCAAAACAGGCGATTGCAGATATATCTACTTCCTTGGTGACGGGTGTTTTCACTTGGACAAGGCAAAATCCAGAAAAAATGCAGAGGACTTTCCCCTTGCTGACTTCTTGGGAGCACCTGCTCCCGCACCGCCTCCCGTACGTGCTCCCGCATCGGCTCCCGCACCTGCTCCCGCACCGACTCCAGCACCTGCTCCCGCATCGGCTCCCGCATCGGCTCCCGCACCGGACGTGCTCGGTGGTGCCTCCTCTTTGGCTGAGCTCGACGCCCTCATGGTATCTGTCACACCGCCCCCCTTCAATATAAATGTATAATCTCCCGTTTTCGTTGCCTTTCGGATGTCTCACGTCGCAGACTTTTCTTTGCAGGCCGACGAAACCCCGTGCACCATATTGTACACCATCGGCGAATACAAGGTGGGCGTGGGGAAAGCGGCGATAATGGAGCGAAGGAAACATTGTTCCACAGCCGGCGATCCCCGAGCGTCTTCAAGGTTTCCGTGGCGGTGTCAAACCGGGCCACGAAATTTGCCTCCTCTAATACTAGTGGGGATGACGACGAGACCCAGCGCGGCTTGGTGATTGTTGCAATGGGTGGGTCCTGTTGTGGCCAAAGAGTCTGCTTCCGTGCAGGCGGCCGGAGCACACCCACGAGCATGCAGCCTCAAAGAGGTATGAACATCAACACCCCACCTACCCAATTAGCGTCGGGTGTCGGGTTGGGTGATAGCGGACGGGGTAAGGAGGAGGCTCCATTAGTCGCTGATGATGTCGCCATGGATGAGGATGAGGATGACGATGGCGCTGAATAGTATGTCTATACTAGCGCCTCCTTAGGGTTTGAGCGTCATGAATCGGTGCCTGAATTACCGTCTCAACGTATTATTGACGACCTTCCGATAGTAAAGAAGTCCAGGAAGAGAGCGAGGAAAGTCAAAAAAGCTGATTCTATGATCCAGCCGCCTCAGCAGCCTCGGCTTCAGGACCGTATAAATATCCCCGATGCGGATAAATGGCATATCCCCGGTCAACCAATCCTACTTGAAACAGCGCTACGGGCCAGATTCAGCGATCTAAGGAGACTTCATGACGATGTGCTGCGGGTAGAGAAAGGCCTCATCGCCTCGAAAGATCCAGGATACCCACTCTACGTGGTTAACGTTCCGCGGCAAATGTCGACGTCGACAGCTTCCCGCGGATAAGTTCTTCCTCGATTCGATTACATATTCGACATGTTTCACGTGAAGAAGCTGGATTTTACGTTTGTCCACCTTTATGCCTTGCACATGAACTACATCATTGGGGTTGAGCAGATACGTCATATCTGTGTCGCTGACCCGTACTACATGCACGAGGGCTTCTTGGGAGTCTATGCAGAGCAGCATGAATACGCGAGGGATTACATCGTCAGTTTCATGCTCGCCAATAAGGACAAGGAGGCGATTCTCGTGCCTTATCATCCCGTGTAAGTCATCCGCGCTGCTATCCTTCATTCGATTTCAATAATTCATTTGCACGGTGGAGGCTAATTAATTTGAGGTGTACTTATTTTATGCAGCGGTATGCGCCGTCCTCATCATCCTCTACCCCGATTCTCCCACGCTCTTTACTTGGACTCGTCAAGAACATTCACAAAAGGATTACACCCACATCAAAGATGTTCTCGACAAAGGCTATGTTTTACTACCAAGCAAGGGGTGGAGAGGTTAGGGACAAGAAGAGAAGGGCGGCAGGGCCGCCTTCAGCCATAAGACCGACTTGCTGCACCCAAAGAACCGAACGATTCTCTTAATGATGGATTCTATGTCCTACACCACATGTTGGAGTACGAGACGGGATCACGGAACCTTCACATGTCACCTAGATCTGGCGATGCCCATATTCTGCAATGGGCAAAGGACATAGAAGATATCGAGGATCATCGACTTCGAGCTGAGTTCTATAACATCCAGCGCGAACTTGCCCAAATCATCATGAATGAGGTCAACGAAAAAACAGGGATGTTCCACGCAGAAGGACAAATGTCGCAGGAAGACGTCCGAACATGGATAGCCTCTCAGCGTCTCGACATGAAGCCTTTCACTAAGCTCGAGGACTATCTCCCTGACATGGATGGATGGCACGACATGATGGAGTGATTGTCGATATATGACAATGTGTCTGTTTAGTCCATACTTTCTTTTATGACAAAACTTTGAGTTATGCATGGTGAAACTTTATTTGTGATGTAATTAAACCGTCCTCCTCCTCGACTAGCGAAAATCACTCTAGTTAGGGCATTTTGGGTACGATGAACTTTGTTATTTATGCTTATGATATGTTGTTTCTATTTTTGCCAAGTTTGTCTCTTTCTGTTGCTCAACTATATATGTTGCATATCATCGACTCATGTGACGATGCAGGTGCATAGATCATAGATGGCGAAGAAGTGCTACGCCAGGTGTACCGGTTTTCGGTTTCCGAGCGACAGGCAGTAGTTAGTTTAGGTTCACGCTAATGCGAGACAGGGATACGAACTCATGTACTCAAAGTGATAGCTATTCTCGCGTATATCATTGTTTAGATGGATGACGATGTATTTGCAAGTAATCAAGACTTGTATCGCTATTTTCGAGATTGATGACGAGAGACCACTTTGTGTTGGATGATGACATGATTTGATGAGACTAATTGTATGTATATGCTATGATTACATTTGTATGTGGATGATATGCTAAAGATTATTGTATAAAGCCTATTCAAATACAAAACAAATAAAAAACAAATATGCAGGAAAAAAAACTAATAAAACTAGTAGTAGCAAGGGGGGAAATTTAGCAGTAGCGCCTCCTTACCAGTAGCGCTTCCCTGTAAACAGCGCTGCAGATAATATCAGTACCGCCCTTTCCTAAAGAGTGCTATAGCTATTCATGTATAGCAGTAGCATTGGTCAATAGGTGCTACTGCTATACGTTAGCTGTAGCGCCTTATTAGTAGCGCCGGTACCCACGCTACTGAGAGGGCCAAAACCCGCGTTGCTGCTAGGCTTTTCCCTAGTAGTGCTTGAATACCTATGATGGTGCCTACATGAGATTGAAGAAGATAGCAATTGCGGACCCGCCGACAGTGCGACACGGCTACGACGATTACTATCTCATCGCGCTGTTCGACATAATCGCCATCAATGCAAGGGGCAGTAACTGCAGAGGCTAGTGCATGTTGGCGGCGGCAGATTTGTACCCCTATACGTTCGAAGACGCCGTGCGCCATCTAGGCCGCATCTTCACGGTGACAAGCCAGGGGACTTGTTTCATCTGGTTGCCATCCTATGGTACGAGAGATTACAAACGGAATGCACAAACCATCATTTGCATCCCTAACGGTACTCCATTATTTTGTAGGGACCAGTCATCCCCCGATTAAAATAAGATCGCCGATCCTGGATGTGCATTTGCATCCTCGATTCGGTCTAACCTGGAACCTTGTAGCTGACTTTGGCATATTGGGGTCAACTATCTTAGCAGTCGTTACCCATGGTACCACTGATGTACAACATGGTCACACAATCTACCACGATCGAACCGTCACCATCTACCCATGTATTCCATTTTTAACATTCTCTCCTTCTCTTTCATTGTTGTACTACTTACTAGTACTAGTAGGAGTACTTTTTACCTTGGAGGACGCGTATAGCTAGCTAGGCCATTGAAGACTTGAACCCACTAGCTGCCACCATTTTTGTTTTTCCATGTCTTACTATCTCATCCATGTAGCCAATAGTGGCTATTTATAATAAGCCGGTTATTTAACTTCCTCTATACTGGAGTAGTACTATTTGCTGCACACTATTACTGACCGCCATATTTGAGCACAACAATATTATGCATGGACCTTGACTATGTACGTCACCATGTGTCCAGATCTGAGATGCCGTGTGTACTAGATGAACGGCACTGAGTTCGACCCCCGTGATGCTACGTGGGTGCCAAGAAACACTCTTGGAGAGTTCTCGCTTTTCATTGGGAACAGTTACCCCATTGTGAAGCGGCTGCCACCTTCCGTGCACGACACGGAAGGCCTGCCGTTCATGAAGCATGGTTGTGTCTTGATCGCGCATCACGGATGAACGACATCTTTGGGACACACTATCCCTGATTTATGCCGCTTCAGCTTGGATGAGTCTCCATCATGTGGAACCGGACTAGAAAGCTGTGACAATTATTCCCGTTGCCCACCGCTATGGATTGTGCCATTCATGAATAATACCTGGTATTGGAACCTGGAGGAGGACATGTAGCCCATCTATAACGTGTAATTGGAGTACGGTAAGCTGTGAATGGTAGCGCTGTGAATATATGTAGACTAGTCGGGCACAAATTTATCACATGAATTGGAGATGAACTTGTGTGTCATACTGGCATTTGTCCTTTAGAATTTATTACTAGTAAATGTGTTATGTGTACATGCAGCTTGTGTGGTTGTTGCACGGGCTCCAACACGCTCTTTGACAAAAACGGTGGACTTGCTTTGGATATAGGTCACGTGGCGGCATCATACAGTAGCATCGTTTGCTATAGTTGTAGTACACTCCTACTAGGACAACAACTCCTATAAAACCTTGTGCTTTACTCTTTGCCTCTTCGGGAGGTTCAACAGTTCGTACTCGTGTGAACCTTGCACTTGGCTCTTTGCCTCTTCGGAAGGTCCAACATGATGATACTACAGTATAATATGCTTCTGGCAATCTGACACTGATTGAACTGCTGCACATCCACCGCGAGGGCGAGGGCGACAAAGAGAGAGGGAGAGGGCACTATAGTCAAAACACTCTCCTCGTCCTGCGAGCCACCGCGCGCGTGGGCGAGGGAGAGGCGTAGTAAGCAAGCTTCTCCTCGTTCGGCGAGTTGACGGGACACATCAAAGCAGTACTAGTACTAGTCCATACTGCGTCCTTCCCGGTTAATATGGCTTAATTTGAAATGAGAAAAATACACTGGCGGTCAACGTATGTAACAATACGCTCTTTACGGTCATTATATATAGTTTGCGGTGATTATACGATCACTAGCTCATCGTAGAGCACCCTACTGACCGGCCACATAGTCGACGTGGCACTTTGTTGACTGGTTAAATTGTCACCTGGTTTCTAGGTCCCACCTGTGAGTTGGCAGAGCAAATAAATTAGTTAAACAAAACTTTACGCAGGCGCTACAGGAGTCCAACCCTTGCGCGCGAACCACCCAAGCTGTGTATGTGAGTGCATGCACGTGTACTCCCTCGGTCTTCCAACAAATAGTGTACATCAGCTAAAATACAAAGAGTCTAGTACATCTACACTTTCAATGCATTTAGCCTTTAATCTAAATCGATATTGATTGACTAATGTACCAACTTGTGCTCTAGGTGTAGGCTACATGTCTATCCTTAATTACAGCATGCAACGACCTTCATTTAATCTTCTTCTCTCAATGGTCGCATGCACACATAAGTCTGCTACTTTTGGGCGTTAATTATATCCTGGTCAATGTGTAAATCTCTAAATGTACAGTCTTTCACGGACGTAGGGGGTAGGTTGAGCACTTGAGCGTGAGCGTGTGTGTTGCATCGTGTGCTGTGTGCCGCATGGGTGCATGAGTGTTGCGTGCGTCCATGTGTACGTGTGGGTGTTGCATGTTGCATGCATGCATGGTGCTTACTCCCTCCCATTGACATGTTCATATTTCAAGCTTCCTCTATTCCCTCCATATGGTGATACTCCCTCTGTTCCCAAATACAGAGTAAAAGCCTCCCTCTGTTCCAAATACGGAGTATTTGTCTTTCTAGAGATTTCAACAAGTGACTACGTACGGAGCAAAATGAGTGAAGTGAGCGTAGAGGCATTTGATACTGTAGAAAGGAAGTCTTCGCGATCCATTATTCCCCATCTCGGTTAGAGAGAACTATTCAACTAGTCTTCGCAGTGAAGTGACAATACACGCAGCAGCAGATGGCACACTTAATTAATAAGCTGAACAAGCGTGTTGGTGTTACTAAATCAGCCTTACCCAGTAGTGCCATCATGTTTGCCAGTAGAGCACGCTTCCGCAAATACGCCTACGCACCTATGTCCTCCATTAACTGACATATGAGCCCTCTTGTGGTAGACCCACATGTCATCGGTGTAACTATTTACACTCCGAAGGACGGTATATCCTGGTAGTAGTACTAGTAGAATTGAGATTTAATGCACTTTCTTCCCCATCTTCCACTCTTCTTCCTCCTCTCTTCCCCATCGTCGGCCGCACACCATTTCCCCCCGCTCAATGCTAGCCCTCCCGCACCATCTTCCTTGGTAGTTCACGCAAACCATATCACCCCGCTCACTGCTCTGCCACACGAGGAGAAGCTTCTTCGCTCGCCCGCCTGAATCCACTTCCCCGCTGGCTCGCAGGCACCGAAAACCCCAATGGCAGAACCGACTGACACGCAGAGCCGCGATTGGAATTCCCTCCCCGATGTTCTCTTGGAGCAGATCTGTAATCATATGGACCTACTCAGCACTGTCCATCTGGCCGCATGCTCGGTGTCTTTGTACCGTCTACTCGTCTGCAACCGGCTGGCTCTTTTCAAGACACCTTGCTTGCTGATGCCCGATCCTCATAGGTGGCCCAGACACCGACTTGACGATCCTACGGAGGTTGCCATGGTGCCCCTCAACATGCTACCACTACCCGTCCACCTGTCCTTTATGCGCGACCACTACTAGGTGGGCATGAAAGCCAACTAGATCGTCCTCATCCACCAATCCGGTAGTCCGTGGCGTCTCGTGGATATACACCCAGCGAGAGATCACCCTTCCATTGTTGGATACCGCCGCCATCGAGCCTCGCGGCCCGCCGGACACTCCAGCCTACTACGCACAAGATGCGTCAAGCTTTTGGCTCTACCTCTGTTTGTTGAAAGTTGTAATCTGCGAAGTGCCCACACCATCAGAAGACTACATGGATTAAAAGCTCATTGCCTTGTTCAACGTGGGATTAGTCTATCTGGAATCCGGTCGCCATACATGGTTATGGATCATTGTCAATCCTGTTGAGGCAACATTTATGTCTGATGCTATAGTCCATGAGGGCATCGTTTACACGGTCGATGCACAGATTGGCTGCCTATACTGGTGGAATCTATCATTGTGTAATTGTTCTATCTCATCTCATCTTTACCTTATGAATACGACTGCCTGTTCATTATTACAAATTTAGAATAGATAGTATGTCTATAACCACATCATTGCTATATGTTCCTCTCATTTCCTGGATTTTTATGACCACACATGTTATTGTTAGAGTTGATATGACAACAATTGTCATCTAATAATTGTTAGAATAGATATTATGAGCATAACATCATGATTTCTATACGTTACTCTCATTTCCTAGATTTTTATAACAACACATGTTATTGCTTAGAGTTGATATGAGAACAATAGTAGTAAGTGCTATGGTAGAATATGAGTAGGCTCTGTCATAGTTGTTTTCCTCTCATTGTTACATGATGTTTGAACCATGACATATTGCTAGAATATGAAAGCCATTGCACTACAAAAAAAGATACATCCGTGACATTTTGGGCCAAACGAATTTTTTTCTGTCATACTTATGACACTTCTGTGACGATAATTGTGACAAAACCCGGTATCATCATAGATGTGGTGGGATCCTACTTCTATGACAAAAAATCAAGACAGAAAATGGGCTTTTCGTCCTGGGCGGGCCGGAGACGCAGCTGCATGACATTCTTTGGGCCGTCCATGACGGAAAAAACCATGGTAGAAGCGAGGGCGAGGAAAATTTCGGGGAGGTCCTGATTACGGTGGGTGGTCGGGGGCCGAGCGATGCACGTTTCTGTCATACACGTACGCGTGTGTGTGCGAGGCGTTGGCTCTAACTGGGCCCGAGCGAGGCATTGGGCTCTAACTGAACCCGAGCGATTGCACTACATGCTACGCGTTACTGAACCCGAGTGATCGATTGATGGCTGTTAACTGAACCCGATCGAGCGATTCCTTCACTACTGCTGCTAACTGAAGCCGGTCGATGCTGCCTCTAGATGAACAGTGAGTGTTGCGGGGGGGGGGGGGTTGGATGAACAATGAACGGTGGGGGTGGATGAACAGGACCCTGCACTACAAAAAAAATACACTTCCGTGATGAGAAGTGTTCCATGACATTACCAAAATTATCATCACGGAAGTGTCCACTTCCATGACGATAAATCGCGCGTCACAGAAGTGCTTTCATCAAGGGTGACCGACATGTGGCATCCACCGTAACGGAACGCCGTTAAGCTATCGGGTAGGGTTTTGGATCCGATAACCCGTTAACAGCCCCGACCAATGGGGATTTTCCACGTGTAAAATCATCATTGGTGGAGGAAACTGCGTGTCGGCTCATCGCCGGGACAGATGTCATCCACTCATTGGACATAAGGCGCCTATGATACGTCGACCGTGGCACGCCCAATAGAGGCCCATTCTTTGTGAAAAGGCCGCCCATTTGACTTGGTCAAAAGGTGGCGGGCGGCCCATGGAAAGCTTGTTAACGGCCTGTTCGCATATAGCCCATTTACGCCCGCTAACCCAAGGCCCGTTCGCCATATTCGAATTAGGCCTAGTAGCATCGTCGGGTCATCAATATGATTCCAGCCCGTTTCGCCGGCCCATGTATGGCCCATGACGTCTTCGGCCCATATGAGGCCCTATGTAACTCTTGGCCTATTAACGGCCGTGGTGAAATCGGCCCGGAGTGAACAGTGTATCACTTTACACCCATTAACGGCCCGTGGTGAAACTGGCCCGTATAGAACGATGTATCACTTTATACCCATTAACGGCTCGTTATTCCGTTGGGCGTTTCAGCCCATGTTATCTTTCGGCCTTCTCGAGCCCATTTATTCTTGGGCTCATTTCAAAGATTCGTTTACTTACCCGTTCATCGTCATTTTTCGCTTGGGGCCAAATTCAGCCCGTGGTTACAGTCGGCCCGTTTGTGGTCTGTTAATACGTTGGGCCTTTTTCATAGCATCATCAAATACGGCCTATTAACGATGGCCCGTTATGGTCGGCCCATGAGCGGACGATTCCAACTCCCCGTTTATGGCCAGAATGCGGTCTGTTTTGCCCATGTTTGGCCAATCAATCATACAGCCCGTATAAGGCCCATTGATGATATGGCCCGTAGAAGGCCCATTGTTTCTACGGCCCGTAGAAGGCCCATTGTTTCTACGGCCCGTAGAAGGCCCACTGTTTCTACGGCCCGTAGAAGGCCCACTGTTTCTATGGCCCGTAGAAGGCCCACTGTTTATACGGCCTGTAGAAGGCCCACTGTTTATACGGCCCGGAGAAGGCCCACTGTTTCTACAGCCCGTAGGTCCAGTGTCACAACAGTAAATATTAGCCCATGGTTATTGTGGCCCAGTTTTAAAAAATAGGTTACTGCAGCCACTAGCAAACCATAGAAAAAGAACTGCAATGACTACAAGCAAACAAATAAACAAGACAACAAGGAAATAAATAAGCAAGCAACTTACACTAGGCTATCACGGCTATTGCACATATTACATCCACTGGGCATCAATGTTCGCCACTAGTGCAAATATAGGGAACACAGCAGCATATAAACGCCGCAGACAAAACAAGTCCAGAACTGAAACCACTTGAAGAGCTCAAGAAACAATATCACAGGTACCCATAATGTCGGCAAGATGCTTAGAAAGCTTATTAACTTTCTCTTGTTTGGCGCTTAAGTCCTCCAAAATTGTCATTGCACCGAAAGTATGCATCTGAATTCTGCAGGACTTCCTCCGTCCTTGACTTCTGTCGATAACATCTCGATCGATGTCTTTCAACTTGAAGTTGAGACTCAAGAAGTTTAACTGATTCAGCAACAAGTTCAAGAGCTGGTTCCAAGAATGGTAGCCAAGAATTCGAACACTACATCAAGACAGGACTTTGGGGTTGTCTTGGTGTCTTCAATATAGTTTTTATCAGCTTTCTTGGAGACCAACAGGATGTCTCACTATCTTGAACCTTATCTGCATTACTTCCTTTACCATTGCATAACAGGTACTCTTCTCCAATATTTTATCCGCGTTCTAAAAGAGAAACAAACAAACACATCTCAGGTTTACAATGTAGTATATGAAACTCATTTTGGTAAACCAGTTCAGTAGTAAGGTGGACAGGATAACAACATGAAACAAACATATATCTATGTAGTGTGGTCACTTTATGGACTATATCATTCTAGTTTATGTTGCCAAATCAAGATAGATACAGTTCGAATCATATCTATTTAAGACAAAGCAGCATAGATGAATATAAGTGTGGGAAACTACACAGCAATAACAACACTTGTAATGTGCATGGCATGAGAACATAACTGTTTATTCAATTGAAACTGCAATCAACATAGAGCAAGTTACAACAGCAAACAGCCAAACACGTTGAAGAAACAGGTTTAAAACATACCTGTTGCACCATTGGAGTTTCAATTGCATCCTTCAAATTTGAAATTGGTTGGTATCAATAAATCTGATGATGCAAGAGCAAAGTAGTATGAACCATAGCTACGGAACCTGACACGAGAACAATTCTTCTTACGCTTTAAGCGTTGACTTGGGTTCGGAGTGGTGGTCCTCGTGATTTGGGCACTGCAGTTGCCTTATTAACTGCTCGTGTTTGGGTGCTCTGTGGTGGAGACGGTGCTGTGTCAGCAGGAACTGGGTGTCTATCTCCTGGGGTTGGGGTTAGAAGGGGTGTAGCTGGTTCTCTGTCCAACTGGGTAGGGGTACAATCTGCATGAGTGTGGGTTATGTGTGGCGGGGCTGGTTCTTGGGCAAGTACAACCGTGGTTCTATCTGCATCGACAGGTAGCACGATCTTTTCTGAAGACCGTGTTTTTACTCCCACAGATACTGCCATCACTCCCTCCAATTGAAATGGCTGATAAACAAGAAAATTAATTGGATTTACAGACATTGTAAGATAGACAGGTGCAATGGGTAGTAGGGAAGAAAACAGGGCATGAAATAATTCACATTTATGTTGTCTAAGCAAACAGAATAGCAGGACATAATTTCACATATATGATGGCTAATTAAACAGGATAGCATGACACAATTTCACATGTATGATAGCTAACTAAACATGATAGAATGACATACTTCAAAATATGATGACTATGTAAACAGGATGACATGATATAACTATACGAGGTGTCTATTAAAGTGGTTGGCATGCCATAAATCACAAACATGCCGTCAATGGAAACATGATGGCATGATATAATTCACGGATAGAATGACATAATCTAAAATATGATGACTATGTAAACAGGATGAGATGATATAACTATATTATGTCTTTCAAAGAAAGGTTGGCATGCCATAATTCAGATACATGTTGTCTATGTAAACATCATGGCATGACATAATTCAAATATATGATTTATATACTAAGGAAGTGAGCAGAGGGCAATCGCATATATGATGTGTCAACTAAGGAGATGGCATTCAATATTGTGTATATGATGTAAAAACTAAGCATTGCAATACAGCATATGCATTATATGAGTAACATAACCCTGCCAAGTTTGAGCATACACCTTAGGGGGATAATAGGACTGGTCATCTACCTCTGAATCCTCCTCTGAAGAGCTATCTGTAACCAGCAAGATATCTGCTTCAGCAGGTAGCATTGTCTGCTCTCAAGACCTTGTTTTCACTCTAGATTTCTTCATCACCAATTCAAATGGCTGACGCACAGGAAGAGCAGTTGAATATACAAACATTGTCGACAAAAGCAATGAGAAATACAAAAAAAATGACGGCATGATATAATTCACATATATGACGCTTGCCTAAACAGCATGGCATTGCATAATTCACATACATAATGCCTTGCAACAAGATAGCATTGCATAATTCACATATATAATGTCTTGCAACAAGATGGCATTGCATAATTCACATATATGGTAATTAGACACTAAACATGTGGCATTCACACAAAACATGTCTAAACTAAGCAAATGACATAGCAATGCAAGATACCATACGCACGATATGAGCAACATAACCCTGCCAAGTTAGGGCATGCACCTCGGGGATATGACTGGTCATCTGTCTCTGAATCCTCCTCTGAGGAGCTATCAGTAACCAGCAAGACATGCGCTTCATCATATAGCATTGTCTGCTCTGAAGACCTTGTTTCCACTCCAGATTTTTCCATGACCATGCTGAATGGCTGATGCACAGGAAGAGTAATTGAATGTACTAAAATTGTTGACAAATTTAACACGTAATAAAAAATTATGGCATGATATAATTGACATATAAGATGACTGGCTAACCAGGGTGGCATTGCAAAATTCACATATATGATGCCTGGCTAGACAAGATGGCATTGCATGATTCACATATACGATAAAGAAACTAAACAGATGGCATTGACACAAAGCATGTCTAAACTAAGCAGATGACATCTCTAATGTATACAGTAAGCAATGCAAGGCACCATATGCATGATATTACCAACATCAGCATGCCAAGTTAGAGCGAAGACCTCATGGGGTAAACAAGAGTGGTCTTCTCCTTCCGAATCCCCTCGAGCAGTTATCTTCCTCTTGATTACGATCCGAAATGGGTGGAGGGGGCTGCCTTTAGCCCACCATGGAACGACGTCTGCATGAAATTTTATTGCCACACAAGGCTCATCTCTTTTGCTCTACATGATCAGTTCCATTGTGTACAATAAGTGGCATGCATAGGAATAAAACATAGTGAGATTATGTAAGGAGTGCATGCACAAATCCAGAGTGATGGTAGCAAACTGTGGATAGACCCAAAACCAATGATAGCAGGGAGATAATAGCTTTAGTTAAAAAATACAGATAATGGCTCCTTTAATGTTTGTTTGCACCCAACATGAAACTCATAGTAGACATCGGAGGTTAACTAGATAGTAGACAGATAGTACTGATTGCTGCCCCAATATGTACCCCACAACCATATAAAAACTCAAGTTTCAGCATTAGTTTGGACCTGACTCGGAGTCTAATAGGTGAACACGACGATAATGTAGCATGTCATCATATTAAGCGACGCATAACATAAGCAGACACAGAAGAGTGCGACCTCTGCGGACCCGTGTAGTCCTCAAGGTCATCTGCTCAGTTGATGATGGTGATGCAGTTGTCGTGGCTGCCTGCGGCGGGCAAGAAGATCTAAGGCGGCAAAAGAGAGTCTGGAGAGCGGATCCCTGCTGCGGTAAACCCTTCCGTCGTTGGAGCAGCTGAGCTGGGGTGGAACACAGCGCCGCAGGAGCAGGACAAACCACACAAGGTTTTCTTTGACACATATCTATAACATAAGTAATTGAGTAAGGGCTTGTTTGAATTTGAGGATTCTAACAATGCAGGGATAGGAAATAGACAGGAATAGGATATGAATGCACGTGCAAAACAGAGAACTTAAAAACACAGGATTTACGCCAATCTGGGTGTTTGATTCACAACAATTGGAAGATCACGAGATGCAAAAAGCATGGTGAGATTAAGTCAAACCACAAGAAAATGTACGGTTATAATGCTATTATGCTACTATCTCTTAGTCTTGTGCTTGATGAATAGGAATAAGAAAAGGAGGAGAAGTGGAAATTAGAATTCCTACGGTTTTTTCTTTCGAGGAGACACTAAAGGAACAAATCCTACAGTTTTCCTCTGCTCCATTCCTTTGCACCAAATTCATGAAAAGTAGTACCATAGGAAACTTTCCAATTCCTATGTTTTTCATTCATTTTTCCTTTCAAGCATTGGCAATTCTAGTAGGCAGGCTTGAGCAAGGAAAATCCTACACTAAAAAAATCTTTTTGTGCTACTTCTATTACTTTGGACCCAGGCCACTGCCATACTAGCTCAACTCCCAGGCCCATCGACAAATGCACAGCTCAAACGCGCAGAGATAAATAATGATGGCATTCAAGAGAGTCCATCACGGATAGCTAAGTTGCCTAGTACCTCACTGCTTGTCATATAGTAGGATAAAATAATCGTAGTTCCCATTACTACGAGTGCTCAGTGGACAATATATATATATAACATGTAGAGTAAAAAAGAGATGCAACAAGTGTACAACCTCTTTGGCGAAGCCATGTCGATCTCAGCGTGATTGGGTGGGCCGGTGAGGATGCTCCAGCTGACTTTGCTGTCGGAGGAGGAAGAAGATCTTAGGCGTCTGGAGATGGAGCCAGGTACTGCTCATTGTGATGGAGGGTTTCGTCGTTGGAGCAGCTCCGTGAGTTGTACGACGCCGAGGCTGAAGTAGGACAAGAGAGACAACGAACAACATTAACCTGAGTGGAATTCTAATACCATCTCCAATAAATGACGTAAAATACATAACCACAAAGTGCTAGATGTAAAATACATCAGCCGCCCATCTCTAAACTTAACAGTCGAAACTGAACTTAACTATCGAAACTGAACTTCATTGTCGAAACTGAACTTAACTGTCGAAACTGAATTTTGCTGTCGAAACTGAATTTTGCTGTCGAAACTGAACGCACTAGCAAGGTGAGGCTACACGTCGGTCGAATGACTTTTTCCTCTCTGGTCAGTCGGTTTTGCAGCCGTTGGATACGAAAATCAAGGGCCTATGGTTCATCTTCAACCTCCACCCCCCTGAGCCGCCAGCCACCACCGGCTAAACAATAGCCCCCCTGCCGCCCGCGGCTGGCGGTGCGCCGCCCCGCCCACCCCGAGAACACTCCCCACCGCCGGTCCGCCGCTGCCCCGGCCATCCCTCTAGCCCCCGTGCCGAGCTTTTTCTCTGGCGATCCCCATGCCACCGCCCCACCAACGCCGGCGACCACCGCCCCCATCCTAAACCCTAAGATAGATAGTGGGGTACCTATCCGGCGAGCCCCCTCCCCGCTGTGGCTAGTTCTTCCTTCACCCCGGCGAGCCCACCCTTTGAAAATCGACTGACCCAAAAGTCGATTCAGTCGACTGAAGTGTAGCCAAATCGGAGCAGCATCACAAGCAAGAGCAAGAGCGAGAGTAGCAGCGTGAGCAAGAGCAATAGCAAGGGCAGACCAGGCAGGGGACTGAGAGCAAGAGCAGAGCAGCAGCGCGAGCGAGAGCTAAAGTAGCAGCAGCTCCTACTGATGTGGACGTCGCCGCCGAGGGAGCGACGCCGTGGAGGAAGTGGCCGACGACGCCGCCGTGGATGGAGCCGCACCGTGTCGGCTCGGGACCGAGCGCCGGCAGCACCGTCAGATCGAATCAAGAAGAAATGCAGCGATTAGTGTACAACTTCTTTGGTGGCGCCGATTAGGCCGCAGCTTCATCCGAGGAAACGGTGATGATTATGATCTTCCGGTGGTGCAGGTGAAGACGGAGGTGTAGGAATGGAGGTGGCGCGAAAGACGAGGGGAACGTTGGGGCAGCTCCTTGGAGGTGGAGGACAGGGTGGCTAAACCGGTGGGACGATGAGATCGATGACGGATCCTCATCCGGTACGGTGGATGAGGGACGTCGAGGTGTTGCTGTGGAAGACATCGTCGGGGAAGAGGCTCCGGCTGGGTGGCGGACGGAGCAGGTGTGGGGTTTCGTCGTGGGTTTTCGCGGCCTCGGTGTACGAATGGGTGGGCGGATGGGATGGCAGTGGGGAACCATGGCTTAGACACGCTTGTCCGAAATATGGGGTAAGTTATGAAAGTACCCCCCACCGATTTGAGGCGGTTCTTTCGGTTCAGGGGTACCACGGGCATTTCGCGTGTCGGCATTTCACAGAGGTGGGAGTTTTTAGCGCGTTGTAATTTCGGAATAGCAAGGCGCGGGTTGAGATGGAGGGAGTTGTCGGAGCACAACGAGACAAAGATATATCTTAAATATTTCGGGCTAACAAGGCGCGGGTTGAAGAGGCGGGAGTTTCGCAGCACGATAGACAAAGACGCTAGCTTCAATTTTCGGCATAACAAGGCGCGGCTTGAAATTTCGGAAGAACAAGCTTAATGTGTACCCAAAAAAAGACAATTTGCACCTCAACACGCACAACACACACACAAACACCATTTAGACTAGAGTAAGGTACATGTGCATTGCACGCATGAGATTTGGCAACCAAATTATGAATAAATACCACATTATAGCATGCAAGCTTTGAGCCATATATGCATGATGTAGATGTTCGTTTAATTCTTATAGTTCATTTCATTCAAAATCATCTAATTTTTTTAAGAAAGCTAATCTATTTTAAGATTCATGGAATTGTGCGTTGTAAGACATAAAGTAAAAACAAATAATGGCAAATCATGTAGAAAAACATTTGGGCAATTCTGATATGGAAGATTCTAGAACAAATAAGAAGTGCTTGTGTTTTGATATTTGTGCATTATGCTTAAGTTCAACCATGGAGTCTTCTAGATTATACATGTGGCTAAATCTGGTGGAATCTAGATGATATCCAACGGCCAATAGTGCTCAAATTTTCCATCTTTGGACCATCGGATTCGCCTCATCCAACGACCATCTTTCAAAGTTAAAGTTACCAGCACACAATGTAAAAATATATAATATAATATATATAGGGGTATAGATATAGATATGTGATGCGAAAGCCGCCCATCATCTCCAATTAGAATAGTGTGTCCATGCACGGATGCGATGTGGCCAAATGATGTCTGCCATCGGTATCTCAAATTCAAATCAGTCTGACCTTGTTCAATGTGTATACATTACAACATGCTCGTTTCCAAACCACACCGCGCAGATCTCCTTTATATTCATGCATGCATGGGTTTCAAACATCAGGATCTCTTATTCAAATATTTGAATTCAACTTTACATTGATTATGACCTCACCTATTCTTTTACACCCACACAGTAGTCTTCTCTTTATAATTGTACCACTAACTTTCTCTCGTGCATGCATGCACACACACTACCAGTCGGCATTATCCATCGCACGCATGCAATCGTTTTCTTCAGGTCGGTCTCCCATGAAGGCACACACCCACGCACATCCCCCTCTCCATCATATCTGGCATTCTTTATCTCTCACGCATGCATGCGCAACGATATATGTTCCTCTATGTATGTGTGTATATAGATAGGTCTTTCATAGTTTTCCGCACAAACCGATCAATCGATATATCCAGTGAGGTCTCACCCTCTTTCCCACGTCCACATCGATCAATCTATACCTCTCTATATAGGATTAACATATATAGCTAATACACCCACATTAATTATATATCCAATGTCCCCCTCTCATCATCCATGCCTTCCGCTTCATCTCTCAGACGCGTGCACAATAGCGAAAACAGGGGGCAGAAAGGGCACCTTAACATCACTATATATCGAGGCTAATATGAATGTGATCATTAGACAATTGCTGCTAAAAAAGGTTTAATTTCATGAATTGACCCTCCTCGTAAAGGATTAGCAATGCTTGCCCCCTAGCTCATTTATTTTTCATGGCTCCGCCACTGCGTGCAACATCGCACGTGTTCGCCCCCTCTCTCTAAATATCGATCTCGCACTTGTGCATTCCTTCATAGTCTCCCTCCACTCGGCCCCTCGCACCATCTTCTAGCCCCCCACCGGATTTTGCCACATGTACAATCTAGAAGACTCCATGGTTGAACTTAAGTATAATGCACAAACCTCAAAACAACAGTGGTTCTCTTTTGTTCTAGAATCTTCCGTAACATAACTGCCCAAACTTTTTTTCTAGTTGAATTGCCATTATTTGTTTTTACTTTATGCTTTCCAACACACAATTCCATGAATCATAAAATAGATTAAGGGTTTCTTTGATTCAAATGATTCTCAAAGGACTTTTGGAGTATTCTAATCATTAGGAATTTTTCCTATCTTGGTTGTTTGATTCGTAGGATTGTAAACCATAGGAATTTTTCCATATGATTCATTTGCACTAGATTTCATAGGAAACATCCCATCCACTCAAACCTCTTTGAAAGAATTCTGCGTTTTTCCATGCACAATCAAACACTCGTACAATACTGTAGGATTCAAGACGACATTCCACTATAATCCCATGTTTTTCCTATTCCCGCGTTCTTAGCTTTTTTATAAAAACTAAGAGGGTGCTTGGATCCAAGGGACTTATTTTAGTCTGTCCAAAAATAGTCTCTTTAAGAGACTAAAGTTCCAAACACCCCTGACTAAAGAGGGGCAAAAACTAGTCTTAAGACTAATTTTTTAGTCAGGGGTACCCCTACTAAAATGTGGATTAGTCCTCTCTCTCCTCATTAAACTCCTCTTCTTTAACACGGGCGAGTTCTGGATTGGAGGGTTTGGAGGATAATAAACGCTCATTAACTTGATTTTAGTCTCCTTATTATTTGGATCCAAGCATGGATGAGGCTAGCATGTTTTAGTCTCACTACTGTTAGTCATGGGACTAAAACGTATCCAAGAACCCTCTAATTGATTTTGAATGAGAGGAACTATAAGAATTAAACGAAGGGCTACATCAGGCATATATGACTCAGAGCTTACATGCTATAGTGTGGTATTATTCATAATTTGGTTGCAAAATCTGATGCGTGCAATGCACGTGTACCTTACTAGTACTTCGAGTATGTGCAATACACGTAAATTAGAATACCAATGGCACGCTACACAGTGTCTCTCTTACAGTTCATGAAGCCACGTGGCACATGTGGAGGCGTTGTCGCGACCTCCATGCGTGGATTGATCACAGTGAAGCCAGTTTCCAGGAATTGAAGAAACGTTTGGTTATAGCCCCAGTACTGATTTTGCCGGACATACACAAGGACTACCAGGTATATTGTGACGCTTCTCGTCAGGGACTCGGAGGAGTACTCATGCAGGAGGGAAAAGTTGTAGCTTATACCTCCAGACAGCTACGACCACACGAGATGAATTATGCCACACATGATTTGGAGTTAGCAGCAGTGGTGCATGCACTCAAGACACAGAGACATTTCCTCGCCGGAAACCGTTGTGATGTTTACACAGATCATAAGAGCTTGAAGTATATTTTCACGCAGAAAGAGTTGAACCTCGGCGGAGGAGATGGCTAGAGTTAATCAAGGACTATGACATGAGATTGCATTACCACCCGGAAAGGCTAATGTTGTAGCAGATGCTTTGAGCCGTAAGAGTTATGTGAATACTCTTATAGCAGGAGGATTACCCAGAGTTAGCCAATGACCTCGAGATCTCCGATCGAGATAGTTCGAGAGGATATGTTGCAACTCTGAAGTTCAGTCCACTTTGGCGAAAGAATTCGTGAAGCCGTAAGTCGGACAAGGAAATTGATGAGATAAAGAAAAGATGAATGAAGGAAAAGCTAAAGGATTTCCTAAGGATGAATACGGAGCTATATGGTTCGAGGATCGTATTTATGTACCCAATGATCCCGAACTCGGAAGCTAATTCTTCAGAGGCTCATGATTCACCGTACTCGATTCACCCCGGTAACACCAAGATGTATCTGGATTTGAAGGAAAGTTTCTGGTGGACAGGTATGAAGAAGGATATTGCCGAGTATGTAGCAGTATGCGACGTTTGTCAACGAGTAAAAGCAGAACATCAGAAGCCAGCAGGGTTACTTCAACCTTTGCCGATTCCCGAGTGGAAATGGGAAAAACTTGGAATGGATTTTATCACAGGATTACCCAGGACCCGTTCAGGTTATGATTCCATCTGGGTAGTGGTTGATCGATTGACCAAGGTAGCTCACTTCATTCCCGTGAAGACTACCTATACCAGTGCTAAGTTAGCCAAGATATACATGACCAGGATCGTATGTCTTGCATGGAGTTCCGAGGAGTATCGTGTCGATATAGGAACACAATTTACCTCAAAGTTTTGGAATCGGTTGCATGAAACTTTGGGTGCGAGGCTGGAGTTCAAGACAGCCTTTCATCCGCAGATGATGGATGCACCGAGAGAGTCAACCAGATTCTGGAGGACATGTTGAGAGCTTGTGTGCTAGACTATGGGTCTAGCTGGGATGATAATTTACCATACGCGGAGTTTTCATACAATAACAGTTATCAGACCAGTCTGAAGATGGCCCCTTTCGAAGCTCTATACGGAAGGAGGTGCAGAACACCATTGTTGTGGGATGGTGTTGGAGATCGAACACTTTTCGGTTCCGATCTTATCAGAGATTCCGAAGAGAAAGTCAAGCTGATTCGAGATAGGCTCAAGATAGCTCAGTCGAGGCAGAAGAGTTATGCCGATAGTAAACGCAAGGAAGTAACTTACGAAGAAGGAGACCGAGCATATCTGCGTGTGTCCCCACTTCGTGGAATCAAGAGGTTCGGTGTTAAAGGAAAGTTAGCACCCCGGTACATTGGCCCTTACAAAATCCTCGAACGTCGTGGAGAAGTTGCTTACAAGTTGGAATTGCCGGAAGGATTGTCCGAAGTTCATGATGTCTTCCATGTTTCTCAGCTGAAGAAATGCCACGCCGACATGGCCGATATTCCGTTGAGAGACACAGTGCCCCTAGAGGCCATACAGCTCGACAGTGATCTGACTTATAAGGAGAAACCTATCCGAATCCTCGAGACTGCGAACAGAGTCACCCGCAGCAAGATCATCAAGTTTTGCAAGGTGCTGTGGAGTCATCATTCCGAGGAGGAAGCCACCCGGGAGCGAGAAGAAGACCTCCTTCGAGACCACCCACACCTATTTGCTAGCCAACCCGAATCTCGAGGGCGAGATTCATCTTAAGGTGGGTAGGTTTGTAACATCCCAAATTTCCTACTTGGAATGTTTTGCAATTATAGCTAAGCATCTATGCATTTTGTTTGAATTTGAGTGGCATTTGAAGTTTCAGAAGTTTTGGAGTTCTTGGAATTTGAATTCAAAGTTTGGCAGTTGAAATTTATTTCAAACCAATGCCTGACAATACTTGAGACAAAGTATGAGAGGAGTAAACATGACACTCCAAAATGTCAAGAAAACATTGCCAAAAAGTTGAATTCAAATTTG
Organism: Aegilops longissima; assembly: GCA_021605205.1. Lineage (NCBI taxonomy): Eukaryota > Viridiplantae > Streptophyta > Magnoliopsida > Poales > Poaceae > Aegilops > Aegilops longissima. Next base: position 23,568,953 of record CM038680.1, read on the forward strand.
GGTTTTATTTGGAATTTGAGAAAATGATTTTTATAAAGTTTGAGTTTGGCCCCTGAAAAAATGTTCAAATTATAGGGAATATTTCCCTGATCATTTTGATATATATATGTCTTATATAAAATATATATTTATATATTTCTCTCTCTCTCTAAAAATTCAAAAAAAAAGAAAGCCCCGAGGCGCCAGCCAGCTAACTGCCCAGCCAGGCCGAGGCCCACCCACAGTGCCAAAGGCCCACCAACCAGGCCAGACCGACCGAGCCAGCCCATACCGAGACGGCCAGCGCCAGCCGAACCCCTAGCCACCGGTCGACCGACCCGATTCCCTCTCTCCTCTCACCGACACCGGACCCACCCTCCTTCTTCCCTCGCCCAAGTCACCCAGCGCGCCGCTTGAACCCCGAGATCCCGGGATCTCATCCCGATCTCCTCCGCGATCGCCCCTCAAGCAAGTCGTGCCCCCCTATATATACCCCCTCGACCCCTTTCTTCCGCCCCCTCGCCTAACCCTCCTCGGCCGCAATCTCTCGGGAGACCCGGCCGCCGCCATTAGCCCCGCCTCGACCGCCTGCCACCTCGAGCTCGCCTAACTCCACCCCAAGCCCCACCTTGCTCAGCTGAACCCGCCGGAGGCCTTCGCCGTCGTCCCCGACCACCGGAGCCGCCGCGCCAACGTCGCCTGAGCCGCCGTCGACCGTCGCCGGCGTCTTCCCCTCGGTAAGTCGCCGGAGCTCCCCGTCATCGTTTGATCTAGATCGTAGGGCTTAGATTAGACCCCGAAGGGGTACGGTTTTAATTAGGTTTAGTTTTAGTGAGCCGGTTAGTTCCGGTTTTAGTTAGGGTTTTTATTAGACCGGCCCGACTCGGTTTTATTCCGCGTGCGTAGTTTAGTTATTTAACGTCGAGCGCTAGATAGGCCCATTAAGCGCCGGTTTTCGTTTTAGTTTTATTTTTTCGTTTTCTGTTTTAACAGAATAGTTTCAGTTTTGTAAAATTCATATCTTTTAATCTACTTATATTTTTAAGTGATTCTTTTTTTGTTGGTTTGCAAATTTATTTTAGTTTCTGTATAAAATATAATTAGTCATGTTAAAATTATTTAAAATTGCTTTATTTTAGATTTAGACAGAATAGTAATTCTGCTATAAAATGAGTTAGGAATATTATTTTTAGTGATTCTTTTGTCACAACTTTGTTTTGACATTGCCTAACCGTAGGAATTTATTTTGGCATTTTAGAAATTAATAAAAATAGTTTTAACCAGAATCATGTTATCCCTATTTATTTAACTAGCTACTGTTTTCCTATTGTTTCATATAGCAAATAATTTTATTTCACCTAGGTGATAGTTTATTCTAGGTTAGTTTCTGTAACTTTAGATCAGGAACTTTTATTTGCTATAAATAAAACTTTTATTTTATTTTTCTTGCTAGGAATGGTTTTAGGCATAATAGGAGTTCTATAATAGATTTTAATGTGATTCTTTTTGCTCCTAGTTGCATGATGAATTCTTTTCTGTTAGGTAGCATAAACCCATGCTTATGTTCTGTTAAGAAAAATTTTGTTATGCAAAACTATTTCTTTGGTTGTGTTTGATGTGGCAAAAGCATTGATTTGGATTTCTTCGAACTTTCTTTGGGTTTTGATTCCATTGCTTTGTGTGTTATGTTAGCATGCTATTATGTTAAGTGATCATATGCTATATGCTTATTATGATTGTTGTTTGCCTCGGTAGAATTTCCGGAGTGCGAAGCTTGCTACCACGAGTCCCTAGCTTTTGAAGATCGTCAGCAAGGCAAGTCATTGATCATATTTCTTTTACTATACCTATGATTTTATTGCATTAGAAGTATACCTCCCCACCATGCATGCAGTAGGTGAATTTGAAGTTATGTTCTTGAGTAGTATCATGGGGTAGGATGAACCCAATCCCCTTGTTACCATTGCCCGGGACGAAGTAGTTTATTTTTGCTATGCTCGTAGACGGGGTTGGTTGAGTGAATCATAAGGGAGATGTGAGAGTCAAAGATGATGACAACCCCATGAACTTCAAGCTCAAGATGGACTTCAAAATTTACCACTGGGTGGAGGACGGTTGACGGGCACCCTAGAGAACCCAGTGGTTGGCCGGGATGCATGGAGAAGCGCCATGACATCTTGCGGAAAGCTTCACCCAGCCACGAAGAGACGGATGTATACCCCATTGACCAGAAGCTTACATGCAGCCGCAAGCCATTATGGGCTCGGCTTGGTCAACCCTAGTTGTGACTCGGCGGACGGTGCTACGAGATATAGAAGAACGGTAGGATTGGATGCGTCGGCAAAGGGCGGAGGAACTCTTCTAAGACCCTGTTTAGTTCGTCCGTCTTCAAACACCATGAAGTGCGAAGACTAAAAAGGAGGGAACGACTCTTGCGGTAAAGTCATAAACCTCTGCAGAGAAAAGATCTAATCGATTAGCCGTGTCCCCGGTTACGGACAATTTGAGCCTCTGGAACTTGGAGTAATTCGGAAATATCAACACTGAAAGAAATAAATTAATTGAGGGGTTTGTTATTTAATAATTGGGAATGAGACATTGGTTGGCGGAACCATCTCAATAATTACCAACATTTCGTAGTAATTGCAACAAGTCCTTATTGTAGGGAAAAACTGGCTTTTCGCAAAATGATGAAACTTAGAGCCCCACAGCCAAATTGCATAGAGTGTTAGTAAATTTTATTATTGTTCTCTCTTCATGACTTGCCGGCATATTCAAAATGCTGACCTACACGGCTGCAACGCCTTATGTTGCGAGAGAGTATTCGATCAGGAGTGAGGCTACGATCCGCGCTTGGCGATTGCCCTATGGAGTCGGATGGACTCGCTATTCTTCTACGCTTCCGCAGCTTTACTTAGTTTATTTCTCATGAGTTGGCCTTCGGCCGAATTTATTCTATTGTAATAAAGACTCGATATGAGAACCGTGTAATAAATTCAGGTGTGATTGAACTTTGATTATTTCATCAATGTACTGTGAGTGCCAGCATGATCTTGGGATGGTACAGACACAGAGACTTGACCGATTTTGGGTCGGGTCGCTACAAGGGAGTACTAGTATTTATTGCATTTGCCAAGGAGTGACCTCTTCCAATGAAATGGTGTTGCTAAGTTTGCTTCATTTAATTAGCTATAGACTCAAAATTGTCTTTTCACCTAGGTACACACGCTTAGCACCGCTTTCTTCCTTGGGTCACCAAACTAGTCTCTCTCTTCTGATTAACTTGCCACATCGGACTTTATGCCTATGTGGCAAGCTTAAGCACCTGTAGGAGCAAGTAAGTACAATAGTGCGCTTTACATGGCATTTTTGCATATGTGGAGGAAAGAGAGGCAAGGAAAAAGTGGAGAAGTGGGCTCTCATGCAAGAGCCAGCCTCTACTACATGATGGAGCATTGGGAGAGCCACCTGTATGGAGGTGGTCAGGAATGAGGAGACTCGCGCCGGTCGTAGCGCTGCAGTTAAAATGATAATGGTAATTCAAATCACGGGGCCCCAACTGTCCAGCAGTAACTCACTGTCAAATCACACAGACCTATGTTTGCAGCAGCCTACTCCCTCGTCTTCTCGCATCTCTGTCGAACCGACTAGGCGGAACTACCCCGCCGCCTACCGCGCAGGAAAAGCCCCGCCCTCGACTTTTGCAGTATACTAATTTTGTATCCATGGATTGCACCCGCGCCATGGAGCAAAGCATCTAGAAAATGGCGGTACACATATACGGAGTATACAGCACGCCCGTCGCGTTCTCGTCGCACCCAGATGGTCGGTCGGTCTGGCACGCTACTCTCCGAATGGAACGCGCATCATATTGCGTTCGCATACACATGTGGGATGGCAATTGAGAACCGACCATAGGCACACTCCCCGGCCCCGCAAGTCGGGTGACTTAATAGAAGAGGGAGACGAGCGATAGTCCTAGAGAAGTGTTGTGTACTACGTTGGTGCCTGGATGGTCCCTGCAAGACACGGAATATCAGTTCGTCCATGCATGTGACCAGACTCCAGTAGACACGCCTGGATTGGCTATCGTCTACATATCGTGCAGGCTGTGTTGTACATTGCTGTAGTTGTTGTGAGAAATCTAAAAAAAGGTTTCTTGTCATCTCGCAAAATTAGGTGTCATGTGCTTCGGATCACTTCGAGGGTTAAACAGCGACAACTGAGTTGGGCTAGTCATTGGGGGAACATGCACGAACAGTGACTACTCGGCTGCCATCTAGGTCAAGCCGGCTGTGTTAATTAGGACATCTATCGACGGACCCCTTTTCTACGAGTTTATCTTTAATTTGAGCTTTATTCCTCGTCTAGTTTGTCCGTCAGGATTCATGTTGTCTCCTTTGGGCAGTGAGGTTATGATTTCTTGTCATGTGGCATTTTTTCGTGTTATATGTTGTAATCCGGTGCTTCAGATCAAAATGACGACAACTGCGCCTCCGTGCCACGTGCATGAAGACTTCTCGACAGTCATTGACGAGGTCAAGCCGGCACCGGTAGACAAAAGAAAACTAAGTACTACTCCACTATATAGGCAGGAGCCTCCACGCTTGCTTGCTAGTGTTGCTCTCTTCACACTGTCTCGGCCTCTCTAGATCTAAACACGACAGCGGTGGCCACACTCTCTCTCTCTCTCTCTGCTCAACGCTGGTCACAGATCCAGCCAGATCCTCTCCGCCGGGGAAGGTGAGAAGGTGCAATGTTCACGCGGTCGTCCTCGGCAACAGCTCTTACCCATCTTTGGCGCGGCCCCGATCAGCCCGCCTTGCCGTTCTCTCCCAAGCACCGGCTGGCGAGGAGGGCCTCCGACCACTTCTTCCTCGCCGCCGTAGTGTGGGAAGATCCGGCCTTCCGCCGCCCATCTAGCGACATCCCGCGACCATCGGTATAACTTCCTTCAAACCGCCTTGTTTCACTTCCCGAGCTCCTGACGCCGCTACATTTGTATCTTTTACTATTTCTCAGGCCCCCTCGTAGATAGGATCCATCGGCTGTTCGAAAACCACCTAATTTTTTTATGTTTAAGAGGTAAAACTAGTTCATGCACTCGAATCTAGTACTACTTGTTTCAAACAAGGAAGAAAGGGTGTGGGGGTGGGGGAGGATTTGTTACCTGAATCTAGGACTTGGTCGAAAGAGGAAATAATGGGGGCAAAAAGTAGCAGAGACTGGCTATCCAACTGGTCTCTAGGTCTAATAGGGAAATAAAGGGAAACGCAGTACAAACTCAATATAAACCCGATCTATTGGTTGAAAAAGGAAAGAAAGTGGGGACTCGGGGACAAGTCAACAGAGTAAGTCCAGAACTAGATTTGCTAGCCTCACACATTATAAGGTGGCTATACCGAACAAAAATGGGACCAACCCAGATATCGTGTTCTGATGTTTGTTGCCCTGAGCCACTCTTATGTAATGCCACCGGTAAAATGTAGCAATCGACTTTGTTAAAAGTAAGGACACGTTAAACCAATGTTGTTTTCAATGTAACGCCTCCAGTAATATGAATCAATGGCACTTCTTTACATGTCCTGCTAAAATTTCCCATTAAGATAAGTTGGTTCTTTTCGTTAGAAATGCAACTGTCCTGGTCCACCTTCTCCCCCGTGCCCAAAGTAATGTCGTATTTAACGGTTGCCATATGTAATCCTAATGCCCACACTAATATCTAGCAATGCCACTGCTTTAGAAATTGCTACTGTCCTTGTAGGATCGCCATTCAGATAAGGAACGTGCTTCTTTTCATTTGATGCATGTTTCATCACTTGTTAGTCACCCTACTTTCCACCTTTTTTGTGCAAACAGAGATATACATTTCATGCTCGATCTTAGTTGAACTGCACAAATGATTTCCAAATTATAGTTGAGCTTTCCAGGAGCTTCACAACCAACCTTGATGTTGCTCAATTTTATTGCAACTAATGAAGAAGAAGCTCTGTGGGTTTCATTTTCTGATGGAAATGGAACCGTGGCTGGAGCCCTTTTCTTAAAAAAAATTTGAAGAAGAAGTTGCTAGCTCACGGGACATTGCTTCATTTTAGGTGAACTGCACCAAAAGGTCCCATGAATTGAATCATCCATGTTGGTGACTGAAAGAGCCAGCTTCAGCATCCCAGTCTAAGCACCCTCGGCCTCCATCCTTGCGGCGCACGGTACACCTCGTTTGCCACCTGCTCGACCCTAGTGTCACTCATAAAATGAAGTAATAATACAGTTAAAATAAAGTGAGTGTCATCTCTATCATTTCATTTGCAATGTAGATAAAGAAAGTGCTTCTCTTTGTTAAAGTATGTTTTATCAACTAGTCCCATTGTTAATGTTTAAGCGTTTCTGCAAACTGGGGTGCATAATTTTAGTTGATATGTACAAAAATATAGATTTGAATGTCTCAAGGCGCTCCTTGTACTACCGCTGTACACTGATGTTCATCACTGGCAGAAGGTGTATCTGGGAGACTTGGGACGATGTCCAATATGAGGCGTGCAGTATGAGGCGTCAGGGGCCCATCTCGCCCTCGCAGCATGGCATACTATGATACTATCGCAATATTTTCTTCTATTTATTTTGTGTGTTTCATCAACTAGTGCCACTATAATGTAATCACGCTTTTCCATTATTTGTGCAAACAGGGTTATTCAGCTGCATTTTGGTGGAACTGCACAAATGTACGTATGGAACCGGCATATATGCAGAGTGCGAGGTGTGCCAATTAAAAATTACCGACACCAACCATGCTGCATGCACGCATTGGCATCCACCACCACCAGTGGGATGTGTGACGCTCTCTGTGGACGGATCTTTCTCGGCAGCAAATCCTCTAACCAAATACTAGTAGCTTATATTGGCAGTTTTCTAGGGAGTACTCTTTTCTGAAAGAAGCACCAATCTATTTTTCTTTATTTGTACATTGTGTCACAACTTTGACCCAAAGGTCCAGAGCTATTTTAGGGTGATTGGCGTAGTACTCGGAGACTGATTGTAAGCATGATTTTCATTAGCTGTTACATTGATTGTAAGCATGAGCAGGTGGAAAATTACGTTAGTGCGAAGCTTACCTTAAACCCTACCGCCGCCGTTGAAACGAGGCGAGCGTCGAGGGAACCGTGGAGAACGGCGGGGAAGCGACGTCGCGCCATCCGGCCTCCTCTTGCGGTGGGAGAACGAATACTCCTGTTGCTCCGGCTGGCTCTGCACCCTCACGATCGGCACACCATACTCGATCGATTGGTTATCCTCTAGGTGCTCGACCTTCGACCTGTACGCCCACCACATACGCCTGACTATCGCCTCGGGCGAATCTGTCTGCTCCATCGCCCATAGGAGATACTCGATGAACTCGGAGGACTGCGGCGTGACTGCCGCCGAGGAGTACATGTACATTGCAGCCCTCATCGCCGCCGTCTCGCTCTTTAGCATACATTGCCACATGGCCTGCACCGTCCTTGAAATCTCCCACTCATTGTCAAACCAACTAAGGATCTCCTTCAACCTGGCTAACTTTGCCTGGTCGCCGTCGGCGATCAGCCTGATTCGCTGCTACATCCACTCCATAGATGTCCTTCTGAGTGGTTTGGTGCTAGCTTTGGAAGATAGGAGGAGAGACGGTGGTCTTGCAATAGAGAAGAGGGAGAGGCAAGATGGTGGTTTTGGAATGGAGATGATGGAGAGGAGAGGAGGTGGTTTTGCAATGGAGAAGATCAGAAGAGGGAGAGGCGAGACGGTGGTTTTGGAATGGAGATGATGGAGAGGAGAGGAGGTGGTTTTGCAATGGAGAAGATCAGAAGAGGGAGAGGAGAGATGGTGGTTTTGGAATGGAGATGATGGAGAGGAGAGGAGGTGGTTTTGCAATGGAGAAGAGGGAGAGGAGCGTGCGGCAGCGATTTAGGATTGGGCGAGAGGGCCGGTGCGATGTGACTGGATCAAAATCAAAATCAATTAACCCTTCAATTAAGAAAGCGACCCCACATTAACTAGTCTCCCTTTTATTCTGGGTCATAATTGACCATGATTTCGCACATAAAATATATGTTATACGTTGCAAAAATAATATAATTTGAAAGTACATTCAGATACGAACCAAATGATACAATTTTTGGTGACATGCATTCACATTTTGCTTGTCAAATACAGTACGTAGTCAAACTTTGACCCAAAATACGCAAAACAACAAAAAAATACTTCCAAGACCAGCGCCACTCTTCTCCTCTTAAACAACCGCCGCTCCTCTCCTATTCCAATCTAAATCCAGCGCCGCTCCTCTCCTCCTCCATTTGAAAACCACCGCCCCTCCTCTCCTGTTCCAGTCCAAAACCAGTGTCGCTCCTCTCCTGTTCTAATCCAAAACCAGCGCCGCTCCTCTCCTCTTCTATTCAAAAACCACCGCCGGCGAGTGAAGGTGCTGTGGAGAAGTAGATCGATGGAGGAGTACAACCGATACGTGAGGATCGCAGACGGCGACCTTGTGAAGCTAGCTAGGATGTTGGAGAGACAGTCTTGGTTTGACAACAAGGACCAACTAGCGGCGACGGCGACATCCATGGCCAAATATCTGCAACAGAGCAAAAAGGCGGCGATACTCTCGGAGGGAGTTGCGCCGGAGTACATAGAGCTGCTCCTCTAGGCCATGGAGCAAACAGATTCACCGAATCCGATCGTGAGGGAGCTGAGGTGGGAGTATCAATCCCAGATGGAGCATCCACCAGAGATTGAAGGATCGAGCATCTACAAGGTGTCGTTTGTGAGGGTGTCCTGCCAGAGCGAGTCGGTGGAGTCTTCGTCGACCGAACCCAACTGCAAGAGGAGAAAAGCAGTTGGCCCGACGACGCTTCCCCGCCGTCGTCTCCCTCGCCGTTCACATCGTCTAACGGGGTGACTGTCTGCCGCCGACGAATAGGAGGGGGCTGCCCCCCCCCCCCAGCCCAATAGTCGGGCAGGTTGTGAATTGTCAGGAGGAGCTTAGGGTTGTCAGTATTTGCAGGTTGTGAATTGTGTTTTGTGTTGTGTATTTTGAGAGTACTTTCAGATATAAATGTCTTTTGAATTTCAGATTTGCATTATTGAGCATATGAAGAATTTTATGAATTCTAGAGATCAATTTTTAGCACTTAAAATATGTAGTTTCATAGGAGTATAAAAGTGTAGATTTAGAAGAAACTGCAAGTTTCAGTTCGAGATAAGAAACGCAAGTTCAGATTCGGATAAAAACTGCAACATTCAGAGGCATAGCATTTATATTAACACGGCCTTTTTAAACATGGTTAACATCATGTTGGAAGTTTTATTCATGGTCGAAAATGGAACTAGCAGCCAGTTAACATCATGCTGATCAACATTCATGCATAGCACATCTTCATATGATGCACAGTCAAAATGCCCACACAATGTCGAGTGTGCGAAACACAGAGAAAACGAGGGACGAAGTTTTGGCAAGTGTTGGACGTAGTTTTGGGCTGCCCCGTCCAGGCTTTCATTTTTAACATGCGCAGCCCACGACCTCCGATGGGAGGGCCTGTTTGTATTTTCTTAGGGCCGTCATGTATCGACCGGCCTATGGACCTCCCATCCGAGGTTTTATTTTTGGCAGCCCAATTTATGTATTTTTTGAAGAAAACGCAGAGGTCTGTTCTATTTTTCTATATAAGAATAGGAACGCCAGGTCCAACTTATGTTTCCCTTCTAACTATATTATATATATTTAAATTATTTTATATGTTGTTATATATTATTTTTATTGTCATCATATATTTAACAGATACTTACATATGTAAGAAAACAATATCCCAAATCTTATTAACTTATAAAAATAATTTCTTAACAAAAAAAATCCTGGATTGTTTTGGCACGAAAATCCTAGTGATCGTGTACAAAAGCTTGGTAAGATTTAACGAAGAATGTAATAATATCACTTATTATTGAAATATATTTATAACAAAATGCTCAACCCCTTTTTATTTTTTGATAACATTGCTGGCCCAACCCAACATTATAATTAGAATCAGCCCAGCAAAATCGTGTATTTAGAGAAAGTGCAAATGGCCTGTAATTTTTAAGGAAATAAAATAAATGGGCCGCATGGACGCTACATTATTTGTTCACCCAGCCCAGATAATGGCTGTAATTCAAAAAAAGAAGAAGATCAAATTGACTGTAAATTCTACCGCGCAAAAAAAAGACTGTAAATTCTGAATAAATGGGTTGAATACGTGCCACATTTTTGGAGGCTGAAATGTGGGCCAATAGGTCGAAGCCAACGCGTCAATTTAGTCAACAAATGATTCTGACATGTTAGCCGTTGGATTTACATCCAACAACCGGCATCCATCTTCAATCTCTCGTCTTCTTCCTCCAGCGCCGCCGGGACCACCTCCCGCCTCCTGCTGCTAGCAGCTCTGCTTAGCACGCTTCGCTATGGAGCGCTACTCCACCTTTGGCCAGGCCATCCCTCCACCCAGCCACACCTCCTGTTCTTCTCCACCGACTGCCGAACCACACCGCACTAGAACCAGCTAACCCTCGTATACCTCTCCGTCTGCGATTCTTCTCCTGCGTCTTCCCATCTCCGGCTCGTTGCTGTCCGGGGCCTCGCCGTGGTCCACCACCTTGGATGCGCTCGGCGCTGCGTGGTCAACGTGGTCAAAAAAGACACCATCAGAAGTAGACTGTGCGTGGAGAGGCTGACAGCTGGGTCCACGGCCGCACACAAGGAAATGCCTCTTTATTGTGTGCAAAATAATGATTCCTCCACCTGACATCTGGGACCCACCGGAAGGGCCTTTGTATTTCGCAAAAAAACGTGCCCCCCGCTGACATGTCGGACCCACCAGCTATCTTCGCACGCAAGGAAGTGCCTCCTTATTACACACAAAAAAATGAATACTCCCCTGCCACCGGAACCCAAAGATCTTGGGAGGCTGACTTGTGGGCCTACCAAGTTGACGGGGACGGAGGGCTTTGTCAACTTAGTCAATATGAACGATTCTAGCTCCTGTTACCGTGGTCGGCTGTGATGCGGCGGAGGACTTACCGCCCCCTACTACTCCCACCGCTGGCCAGGCCATCCCTCTACTCACACACACCCTCGTTATTCTGCAAGGCGTCAGCCTTTCACATCAGAGTCGAACCAAGAACCCTCATACTCCTCTTCGCATGGGAATCAACTGCTGCGTCTTCCCCGGCTCCGAGTCGTCCCCTTCCTAGGCCTCGCCGTCGTCCACCGCCGTGGTGCTCTCGGCGCGGCGTGGTCAACAGCTGGTTCCACGGCCGCAGCAAGGAAGTGCCTCTGGGCAAAATAATGATTCCTCCACCTGACAGCGGGGACCCACCGGACGGGCCACCGTATTTCGTGAAAAAAATGTTTCCCCCTGACTGCTGGGACCCACCAGCTACATCTTTGCATGCAAGGAAGTGCGTCCAGGCAAAAAAAACAATTCGCCCCCTGACTGCTGGGACCCACCAGCTACATCTTCGCACGCAAGGAAGTGCGTCTGGGCAAAAAAAGACGATTCGCCCCCCTGACTGCTGGGACCCACCAGCTACATCTTCGCACGCAAAGGAAGGGCGTCCAGGCAAAAAAATGATTCGCCCCTCTGACTGCTGGGATCCACCAGCTACATTTTCGCACGCAAGGAAGTGCCTGATAGTCGGGACCCACCTGGTCGAAGCGTATGTAGTGTTGTCATTCTGGTCGCTAACGTGTACGTACATATATACTGGTCGATGTAGAGGCGCGCACGTGTCGTAGTAGAGGCGCGTACGTGTCGTAGGAGAGGCGCTCCTCCAGAATCCACGGGCTACCGTCGACCTCCTCCAGCCTCCACGGGCTACCGTCGACCTCCTCCAGCCTCCACGGGCTCCTGTTCATCCAGCCTCCACCGTGCGCTACTCCACCGGCTCCTGTTCAACCACCCCTCCACGGGCACCCCTCCATCGTCTACTGTTCATCCAACCCTCCACACCACGGGGTCCTGTTCAACCACCCCTCCACGGCCACCCCTCCATCGTCTACTATTCATCCAGCCCTCCACACCACGTGTCCTGTTCATCCAGAGGCAACGCCACCGCTCACTGTTCATCCAATCGATCGGCTTCAGTTAGCAGCAGTAGCAAAGGAATCGCTTGATCGGGTTCAGTTAACAGCCATCGATCGATCGCTCGGGTTCAGTAACGCGTAGCCTGCAGTGCAATCACTCGGGTTCAGTTAGAGCCCAACGCCTAGCTCGGGTTCAATTAGAGCCAACACCTCGCACACACACGCGTACGTGTACGAGAGAAACGCGCATCGCTCGGCCCCCGACCTCCCACCGTAACCGGCAACTCCCCAAAAATTTCCTCCCCTCGCTTCTACCACGGTTTTTTCCGTCATGGATGGCCCAAAGAATGTCATGCAGCAACGTCTCCGGCCCGCCCAGGACGAAAAGCCCATTTTCTGTCATGATTTTTTGTCATAGAAGTAGGAGCCCACCACATCTATGATGATACCGGCTTTTGTCACAATTATCGTCATAGAAGTTTCATATGTATGACAGAAAAAAATTTCGTTCGGCCCAAAATGTCACGGATGTGTCTTTTTTTTGTAGTGTCGTGGCGTTGCCTCTGGTTGAACAGGACCCCCATCGATCGAGCCGGTTGGGGTTGGATGAACAGGACCCCATGGAGGGCTGGATGAACAGGACGACCCCGTGGAGGGCTAGATGAACAGTAGACGGTACAGGGGTGCCCGTGGAGTGGTGGTTGAACAGGAGCCCGTGGAGGGGTGGTTGAACAGTAGCCGGTGGAGTAGCGCGCGGTGGAGGCTGGATGAACCGGAGCCCGTGGAGGCTGGAGGAGGTCGACTGTGGATGAACAGTAGCCCATCAGGCTGGAGGAGGTCGACGGTGGAGATGAACAGTATCCCGTGGAGTCCTGTTTTGCGGTACGCCACACCCCTCCCGATGAACAGGACCCCCATTTCGATCGTAGCGTTCCAACACAAGTCCCTTTCGTCCGTTTTGTGGTACGCCACACCCCTCCCGATCAACAAGACCCCCATTTCGACCGTAGTAGGTCCGTTTCCTCCGTTTTACGGTACACCAGACCCCTCCCGATGAACATGATCCCGTTTCGAACATGACCGGTCGAACGCAAGGCCGTTTCCTCCGTTCAGCGGTACGCCAGGCCTCGTTTCCATCGCCTGTTTCGTCCAAGCCCTCCTGATGAACACGACGACGCATTCCGTTCCGACCCAGCCGGTTGGCTCCCCATGAACACGACGACGACACTGTTTCTCCGTTCCGACCCAGCCATGTACACGAGCCCTGGCCGTACGTATGCGCAAGTAGGCATTCAAGACCCCGCCTGTATGTACACATACGTGGCTATATTTTCTTTCTTGCACACTGGCCGCTGTACGTATGTGTACATGTTACATGCGAGCCTCTACTACGACACGTGCGCGCCTCTACATCCACCAGTATGTACGTACACGTTCACGACTAGAATGACAATGCTACATACGCTTCGACCAGGTGGGTCCCGACTGTCAGGCACTTCCTTGCGTGCGAAGATGTAGATGGTGGGTCCCAGCAGTCAGGGGGGCGAATTGTTTCTTTATTTTTTTCCCGGACGCACTTCTTGCGTGCGAAGATGTACACTACTAGGAAAAGGCATGCTAGTGGCGCACCAGTTTTGCCTTCTAATGGCGCACTACTGGTGCGCCACTAGCATCACGCCATTATTATTAAATTCTAATGGCGCACCACTAGTGCGCCATTAGTATCTGGTGTTCTAATGGCGTACCACATAGTGCGCCATTAGAATTGCCCACGGTGCACCATTAGAATTCCTCCCAGGGTAATGGCGCACCACATAGGAGTGCGCCATTAGTAACAATTTTTTTAAAAAAAAAATCAATTTTTTTTTATTTTTTTCTTAATCTCAGTTCACTATGGCTTAATCTCGGGTCAAATCGCACTCCGTGGTCAAACTTCCCGAAAGGTCACCAATCCTCACACTACTCCAGCCCAAGCACGCTTAACTTCAGAGTTCTATCCTACCCCATTAACAGCTCACTTCACAGGCACTTGTTGATATATCTATCATATCAATCCTATTATACCTTGTTGATGTCTAGGACTTCGTTTATGTTCATGACTATGATGAAATTTTGAAAAATACTTCCCGGTCATATTACGTATCATATTTTGAAAAACAATTCAAAAAAAATTTCAAAACCAATTTTTTTTGTAATTTTTTGAATTTTTTTGCCTCTAGATCTTGAAAGCCCCGTAACTTTTTTTCTATTCGGTTTTTGGGGATTTTGAAAATGTTAAACGGGGTTCCCCCGATTAAATTCGGATGTAACTTTTCGAGTAGATGCTTTTTCATATATAAAACTTTTTAATCCGAGTTCGTATGCAAAAGTTATGCCCATTTTACAAATTTCCAGAGAGATTTTGCAAATAAAGTCGAAATTCATATTTGTAAATTTTCCCAACAACTAGACCACATATTACATGGGAAACTTATTTTCTTTTATTTTTTTGACATTTCCATCATTTTCTTTTATTTTTTTAAAACTGAAAAGGCGGTCCAGGGGGGGTGCATTCGGTGTTGGGCCAAGTTAGTAATGGCGCACCGTGGGGTGGTGCGCCATTACTAGTTTAACTAGTAATGGCGCACCACACTCACGGTGCGCCATTACTAGTTTAACTAGTAATGGCCCACCACACTCACGGTGCGCCATTAGTGTCCATCCTATCTATAGCCCTTTTCCTAGTAGTGGTAGCTGGATATTCATTAGCATCATGGATATTCAAGGAATTCATACTAACAACATTGCAATCATGCTCATCATACAAAGATTTAGTGCCAAACATTCTAATGCATTCTTCTTCTAGCACTTGAGCACAACATTCCTTTCCATCATACTCACGAAAGATATTAAAAAGATGAAGCGCATGAGACAAACTCAATTCCATTTTTTGGTAGTTTTCTTTTATAAACTAAACTAGTGATAAAACAAGAAACAAAAAGATTCAATTGCAAGATCTAAAGATATACGTTCAAGCACTCACCTCCCCGGCAACGGCGCCAGAAAAGAGCTTAGTTTACGGGGTGTGAGTGAGTGCCGCTTACCTAGCCTCCCCGGCAATGGTGCCAGAAAAGAGCTTGATGTCTACTACACAACCTTCTTCTTGTAGACGTTGTTGGGCCTGCAAGTGCACAGGTTTGTAGGACAGTAGCAAATTTCCCTCAAGTGGATGACCTAAGGTTTATCAGTCCGTAGGAGGCGTAAGATGAAGATGGTCTCTCTCAAACAACCCTGCAACCAAATAACAAAGAGTCTCTTGTGTCCCCAACACACCCAATACAATGGCAAATTGTATAGGTGCACTAGTTCAGCGAAGAGATGGTGATACAAGTGCAATATGGATGGTAGATATAGGTTTTTGTAATCTGAAAATATAAAAACAGCAAGGTAACTAATGATAAAAGTGAGCATAAACGATATTGCAATGATAGGAAACAAGGCCTAGGGTTCATACTTTCACTAGTGCAAGTTCTCTCAACAATAATAACATAGATAGATCATATAACAGTACCTCAACATGCAACAAAGAGTCACTCCAAAGCCACTAATAGCAGAGAACAAATGTAGAGATTATGGTAGGGTACGAAACCACCTCACAGTTATTCTTCCGGATCAATCTGTAAAAGAGTTCGTACTAGAATAACACCTTAAGACACAAATCAACCAAAACCCTAATGTCACCTAGATACTCCATTGTCACCTCAAGTATCCATGGGCATGATTATACGATATGCGTCACACAACCTCAAATTCATCCAACCAACACAAAGTACTTCAAAGAGTGCCCCAAAGTTTCTACCTGAGAGTCAAGAAAACGTGTGCCAACCCCTATGAATAGGTTCATGGGCGGAACCCGCAAGTTGGTCACGAAAACATACATCAAGTGGCACGTGATATCCCATTGTCACCACAGATAAACATGGCAAGACATACATCAAGTGTTCTCAAAGTAAAGACTCATTCCGTTAAGATAACTTCAAGAGGGAAACTCAATTCATCACAAGAGAGTAGAGGGGGGAGAAACATCATAAGATCCAACTATAATAGCAAATCTCGCGAGACATCAAGATCGTGCCATAGAGAGAACACGAGAGAGAGAGAGATCAAACACATAGCTACTAGTACAAACCCTCAGCCCCGAGGGTGAACTACTCCCTCCTCGTCATGGAGAGCGCCGGGATGATGAAGATGGCCACCGGAGATGGATTCCCCCTCCGACAGGGTGCCGAAACGGGCTCCCGAGAGGTTTTTGGTGGCTACAGAGGCTTGCGGTGGCGGAACTCCTGATCTATCTTGATTTTTGCAGGTTTTAGGGTACGTAGGGTTATATAGGCCAAAGAAGTCGGTCGGGGGGGGGTGCTCGAGGGTCCACGAGACAGGGGCATACCGTAGGGGGCACCCCAACTCCTGGGCTCCTCGAGGGTCTTCTGACTTGATCTCCAAGCCTCCAGGATGATATTCTTCCAAAAAATCACGATGCCGAAGGTTTCATTCCGTTTGGACTCCGTTTGATATTCCTTTTCCTCGAAATACTGAAACATGCAATAAAACAGCAATATGGGCTGGGCCTCCGGTTAGTATGTTAGTCCTAAAAATGATATAAATATGTAAAATAAAGCCCATAAACATCCAAAAGGGGTAATATAATAGCATGGAACAATCAAAAATTACAGATACGCTGGAGATGTATCAAGCATCCCCAACCTTAATTCCTGCTCGTCCTCGAGTAGGTAAATGATAAAAACAGAATGTTTGATGTGGAATGCTACCTAGCATAATTCTCAATGTAATTTTCGTTATTGTGGCATGAATGTTCAGATCCAAATGATACAAAATAAAAGTTCATATTGACATAAGAAATAGTAATGCTTCAAGCATTCTAATCAAAGTAATCATGTCTTCTCAAAATAGCATGGCCAAAGAAAGTTATCCCTACAAAATCATATAGTATGGCTGTTGCTCTATCTTCATCACACAAAGTATTTAATCATGCACAACCCCGATGACAAGCCAAGCAATTGTTTCATACTTTAATAATCTCAAACTCTTTCAATTTTCACGATATACATGAGCGTGAGCCATGGACATAGCACTATATGTGGAATAGAATGGTGGTTGGGAAGAAGACAAAAAGGAGAAGATAGTCTCACATCAACTAGGCGTATCAACGGGCTATGGAGATGCCCACTAATAGATACCAATGTGAGTGAGTAGGGATTGCCATGCAACGGATGCACTAGAGCTATAAATATATGAAAGCTCAACAAAAGAAACTAAGTGGGTGTGCATTCAACTTGCTTGCTCACGAAAACCTAGGGCATTTTGAGGAAGCCCATCATTGGAATATACAAGCCAGGTTCTATAATGAAAAATTCCCAATAGTATATGGAAGTGACAACATATGAGACTCTCTATCATGAAGATCATGGTGATACTTTGAAGCACAAGTGTGAAAAAAAGATAGTACCATTGTCCCTTCTCTCTTTTTCTCTCATTTTCTTTTTTCTTTTTTTCCTTTCTTCTTTTTTTCCCTTTTTTTTCTTTGGCCTTTTTTTTTTTGGCCTTTCTCTTTTTTTCTTTCTTCTTTTTTTCTTTAAAGTCTGAAGTCTCATCCCGACTTGTGGGGGAATCATAGTCTTCATCATCCTTTCCTCACTAGGACAATGCTCTAATAATGAAGATCATCACACTTTTATGGATTTACAACGCAAAGCTAGAACAAGATATGACTCTATATGAATGCCTCCGGCACTACAACATAACCCCACCTATAGCAACGCTTTTTTCCGTATCTAAAAGTTCATATATCCGTTGCTAGGATCTTTACCAACGGATTGGGATGCGTAGCCTTATCCGGCGTTGCTAGCGCATAATACAACGCTTATACTACCGTTGGTAAAAGGGACCGTTGCAAGAGTACAACACATAAAACTTGTTTTTACAACACTTTTATACGTTGGCGCTTTGTATAGGAATCCAGATCTGATTATTAGACAACAGAGAATTTGTAAGGCTTCAGGTGTTGGTGCATATATAATATGAATAATATTGTATAATGCCAGCAATTAAATTAATACTCCACATAATGATGATAATTATGTGTATCAATGAGGAAAAAATAAGAGAATATACTCACAAGAGGAAGAAATCATATATCATAGAAAACTGTTGGATGACAATAATGATATTACAGGAAAAACAACATCCAAATGTGATGCATAATCTAATATTTTATTGACAGGAAAATCTAAACTAAAATCATCCATCAACATCCCTACAACTTAACTAAAAGTAACTGAGGAACATCGTCCAACAGGAACATCCCACAACTTGCGGATTATTTTCTTGAAAGCATCCATCATCATCAGCATCATCATCATCATCATCATCATCATCATCAATGCAGTGTACTTGTTACGCACCCATATAATCATCCATATATCTTTTCAATCTACAAAGAAAATAACAAAATGAACTGTTAACACATAATGCATTGACATGATGCAAGTAGTGATAATGGCAGGATATCAGACACATACAAAGGTTGAAGGCCATGCAATATTTTTTTCCGCATTACCAAATACCAATAGTATTGCGGTTCTTGTGACTCTGTACCAAATCTTCAGTTTTCGCAAGTGTTGTATTACACTGCCCAAAATGCATTTTAATTTCAGCAGCATCAAGTTTAAATTTAGGAGCATAACTTAGAACTGTAGCAAGAATTATGTCCCTGTTATGATTCTGAAAATATACCGGCATGAGTGTTAGTGATCATTGATGACTAATCCAGACGCCACAATATACGACATAGCCTGCAGAACAACATGGCTCAATAACATTATATGGACAGTAGCCTAAGCGCTGTTGTGCATTCAAAGGCGATGTGAGTGACAGTACTACTTCTCTTCTCTTCTCCATCTAATTAGCAAACTGAACCAAAACAGTTTGTCATCTCAAACGGAACCAAAACATTTAGCTCTAGTTGGTTTCAGTCATCCAAGTGAAAATAGACAAACCTACAGGTGCTCACCACGCTTTGGAACGAACGTACAACCCCAAATCCACTGAAACGAATTTACATGGTCATCACCAGCCTAGAGATCCATTGCTAATTTTGTAAACCTACAGTCAAACAGTTTTGTGTGAACCGACAGACTTATTTATTGCTAAATATATCTACTGAAGCCTACAGCCCCAAATCCTATAAATTTGCATCGACAACAGCATAGAACCTAGCATGGCTCAATGGTCATGGACACAACGAGCAGTAGTACAGTAGGGAGAGGGAGAGTGT
Organism: Aegilops longissima; assembly: GCA_021605205.1. NCBI lineage: Eukaryota > Viridiplantae > Streptophyta > Magnoliopsida > Poales > Poaceae > Aegilops > Aegilops longissima. The sequence goes on from CM038680.1 coordinate 23,588,347, forward strand.
ATACCTTCCATGGTGTCCCCCTACATCAAGTTGGTGCATGCAGCTGCAAAGCCAAGGGGAAAAGGTTACAGGTTTCTCATGCATCTCTAGAATGGCGCAACACAAGTAAAGCTTCATCAAGTTCCAGTCCTACTTAATAAAAGAAGAGAATCTATATTCGTCCCATCTTGGCAACTTTACATGTTACTCAATGAATTTATCCCTGAGTTAGTTACACTAGTCATCAACCAGTGTGTCTGCACGACAATTTAGTTTGCCATGTATAACTAACATTTTTATGAAAGAAAAAAATAAAAACATAAATTTTAAAAGAAGCATACTTTTAACTAATTGAGAAATATTACATGTGATACTGTGTTGGCTTCCATGTGGCTGAAATAAATTAATTTTAATGAAGCATTTATACATAGTATTTATCATTCCTATAAATAAACTTTCCCAATTATAATTTATATTTAAAAGTCTGGGATCCGGGGTTAGTAAATATACAGAGGATATTAGTCAATATTGTGATTTCCTTTAATTACATAGCAGGAGCCTAAATCTTGTGTGCTCCTAAAATTAGCTATCTAGGAACCCCAAATGGATCCCATGCTTTAGTGAGTTCGTGTAAAAAAAGGAAACCAAGCTTTCTAGTTAGCAAAAAAAACTAAAGCTAATGTACAGGAATATCTGTCTTATATAAACCTTCATTAAGAAATGTTTTCTGAAATAAACACGTACATCACTCAAATCTTCTACATAAGAAACACATCCAATGATTATGTTATGGTTGGTGGAGGCAGCATGCAACACTACTGTTTGGAACTTTGATTATGTAGTGCTGCTCGATCGAAGAGAGCTGCAGCCACCCCAACTGGATGCTTTCACTCCCTACAACACAATCGAGTCAAGAGGAGTACTCATCAAGACATGTGTACAAGACAGGTTTTTTTCTTAATAAAACAATAGTGATAAAGTCGATTGTATAGTTCTTTGTTCTTTATGAGCTTAAAGGATGGAGAATTGAACAAAAATCGCCACACCGCCATTTCCTTCACTCGACAGCCTCGCCGCCAAAGACGCCCGCGGGCGCCTAATCTGCTTCAAACTGCCTTTGCTACACCTCCGCTGCCACATGAACCATCGTTAGATTGATTTAGTAATTAGCCTAAAAGAATATATGTTGGTCATGGTCAAAACCTGAAACAGGAGAATACTAAAGATTGGAAAAGAAAATAATCAGGGCCTTGGAGATATATACTATATTAATTAGAGACCGTAACCTGATTTTTATCTATACCTAGGTGTTTTTTGTACTAATTGCCTCAAACACACTGGTTACTGTGTAGATGGGCTACAGAATCCCTCCCTACAATTATGTTACCCTAGAAAGAATATGCAGCTAGGGGTTGATTTCTAGCCACTACTGCTTGCAAGGCAGCAACATAGTAGGTGTATTGCCATGGTTGGCCAACCTTCCCAGCCTCAACACATCGGGACTCAGTCAAGCATGTGGTCGTCCTCTGCTTTGACACTTTAGCAGCAAAACAAAATCAAATTGACCTCAACCAGCAGGCACTTGATCCCAAGCAGTAGAAAATCCTAACACCACCAGAACAACAATTTATTCTGATCTGCCACGAACCAGAGCAGCGGGAGGAGTGGACCAACTCACCTGAAGCCGGAGGAGGAGGAAGCTCGTGGCTGCTTCATCTCGAACCGCAGCAAGGTTGTCCATTGGACATTCCTCCCCGCACGTCTACATGAGAAGTGAAGAGCAGATATTAGACAAGGGAGAGAGAGAAAAGATGAAGCCAGGGGAGGGGACACACTCACCGGATGAGACAAGGACGACAACGACATGGCCACCGGCATCAAATCCGACGCCCGGAACCCTAGGCATGGGGGATGGGTCGCGGGTGGGCTATGGTGGCCTCTAGCGCTGGATCTAGCTGGATGGGAGGGCTCCACGGAGCGAAGGGACCCCGGGCTGTGCTTCGCGGTGGCGGGATTCGCCGGGCATCACCTGATGCAGCCGCCGCAGGTAGCGCAGCGAGGAGCTGCTGAAGAGACCGGGATGGGACGCGAGAGGAACGGTTGGGTGGGGATTTGGCGGATCTGGCAGTCTCCAGAGCTTTGAGGTGGGAGGCGGGGAGAGTCGGCGCAAGGGAGACGAGGCGGGTCGGAGGAGGGAGACGAGGCAATGGTGGCGGCGATTCGGGAGAGACGAGGGAGTCGTGGGCTCTGTTTCTCGCGCGTCTCCCTCTCCTTTCCCGATAGGGTTATGAGCTGCAAATCTACAACGCATATGCTACAACCCATATATGTGTATCTATTCTGAATTTTACAACATATATTTAAAACGTTGTAGAATTTTTGTTGCTTTATAGGGGGTTTCCTTGTAGTGCGGCGGTGTACCGGGATATGCGATGAATCAAGAGCGACATGTATGAAAATTATGAAGGTGGCCTTGCCACAAATACAATGTCAACTACGTGATCATGCAAAAAGCAATATGACAAAAGTAATGCGTGTCATATGAACGGAACGGTGGAAAGTTGCATGGCAATATATCTCGGAATGGCTATGGAAATGCAATAATAGGTAGGTATGGTGGCTGTTTTGAGGAAGGTATATGGTGGGTGTATGGTACCGGCGAAAGTTGTGCGGCACAAGAGAGGCTAGCAATGGTGGAAGGGTGAGGTGCGTATAATCCATGGACTCAACATTAGTCAAAAGAACTCATGTACTTGTTGCAAAAATCTAGAAGTCATCAAAAACCAAAGCACTACGCGCATGCTCCTAGGGGGATAGATTGGTAGGAAAAGAACATCGCTCGTCCCCGACCGCCACTCATAAGGAAGACACTCAATAAATAAAATTGTGCTCCAACTTCATCACAAAGCGGTTCACCATACATGCATGCTATGGGAATCACAACCCTTAAGACAAGCATTCTTTAAATTCATAATCACCCAACTAGCATGACTTCAATATAACTACCTCCATATCTCAAAACAATTATCAAGCATCAAATTTATCATAGCATCCAATTCACTTTCTATGATAGTTTTTATTATACCCAACTTGGATGCTCATCATTCTAGGACCAACTTTGTAACCATAGCAAATACCATGCTGTTCTAAAATACTCTCAAAATAATATAAGTGAAGCATGAGAGACTAGCAATTTCTACAAAATATAACCACCGCCGTGCTCTAAAAGATATAAGTGATGCACTAGAGCAAATGACAAACTACTCCGAAAGATATAAGTGAAGATCAATGAGTAGTCGAATAATTGTGCAACTATGTGAAGACTCTCTAACATTAAGGAATTTCAGATCTTGGTATTGTATTCAAACAGCAAAACAAAATAAAATTACATTGCAAGGATAGCACAACTCATGTGAAGAAGCAAAAACTTAGGCTCAACCGATACTAACAGATAGTTGTTGGAGAAGAAAGGTGGGATGCCTACCGGGGCATCCCCAAGCTTAGATGCTTGAGACTTCTTGGAATATTATCTTGGGGTGCCTTGGGCATCCCCAAGCTTGAATTTTTGTGTTCTTAATTCCTCTCATATTGTGGTTTCTCTTTTTATGAAAAGCTTCATTCACACCAAACTCAACAAGAACTCGTGAGATAGGTTAGTATAAAACAATGCAAAACCTTATCATTTTCTACTGTTAAAAATCACTAAAATTATTATTCAACATTGCATACTAAATTCCTCTGCATATTTAACACTCTTATCCTCAAATAGAATCATTAAACAAGCAAACATACGCAAACAATGCAGACATAACAGCAATCTGCCAAAACAGTATAGTCTGTAAAGAATGCAAGATTGATCATACTTCCCTAACTCCAAAAATTATTAAATAAAACTCCCACTGTAATAAATTTATCAGATCTCTTTATGCAAAAGGTTTCAACATTATATGATTCTCTTACTTTTCTAGGGAATTTTTTCAACAGCGGTAAACTTTCTATTTTCAAACAGCAACATGTATACTAGCAAAATAAGCATGGCAAAGGCTATCCTTGACTTTTTTTATTGAAACTAGAGATGCAAAATATTAATATAAATAACAGCAAGAAAATAATAACAAAATAAAATGATGCTCCAAGCAAAACACATATCATGTGGCGAATAAAAATATAGATCCAAGTAAAGTTACCGATGAACGAAGACGAAAGAGGGGATGCCATCCAGGGCATCCCCAAGCTTAGGCTCTTGGTTGTCGTTGAATATTACCTTGGGGTGCCTTGGGCATCCCCAAGCTTAGGCTCTTGCCACTCCTTATTCCATAGTCCATCGAATCTTTACCCAAAACTTGAAAACTCCACAACACAAAACTCAATAGAAAACTCGTAAGCTCCGTTAATATAAGAAAATAAAACCACCACTTAGGTACTGTAATGAACCTATTCTTAATTCATATTGGTGTAATATCTACTGTACTCCAACTTATCTATGGTTCATACCCTCCGATACTACTCATAGATTCATCAAAATAAGCAGACAACACATAGAAAACAGAATCTGTCAAAAACAGAATAGTCCGTAGTAATATGTATCAAACGTATACTTCTGGAACTCCAACAATCCTACCAAATTAGGAAGTCCTAAGAAATTTGTATACCAATCCAGAGAAAAAATAACCAGATCAATAGCACGTTTATGTGAATTAACAAAACTAATTTACTGGGTGCAAAAGTTTCTGATTTTCAGCAGGATGAACACAACTATCACCGTAAGCTATCCTAAAGTTCTTACTTGGCACTTTATTGAAACAGAAGCTATAAAACATGATTAGTACAGTAGCATAATCATGTGGACACACAAAAACAGTAAAGTTAAATTTTGGGTTGTCTCCCAACAAGCGCTTTTCTTTAATGCCTTTCTAGCTAGGCATGATGATGATAATGATGCTCACATAAAAGATAAGAACTGAAACATAAAGAGAGCATCATGAAGCATATGACTAGCACATTTAAGCCTAACCCACTTCCTATGCATAGGGATTTTGTGAGAAAACAACTTATGGGAACAATAATCGACTAGTATAGGAAGGTAAAAGAAGCATAGCTTCAAAGTTTTAAGCATATAAAGAGGAAACTTGATATTATTGCAATTCCTACAAGCATATGTTCCTCCCTCATAATAATTTTCAGTAGAATCATGAATGAATTCAACAATATAACCAGGACCTAAAGCATTCCTTTCATGATCTACAAGCATAGAATTTTTATTACTCTCCACATAAGCAAATTTTTTCTCATGAATAGCAGTGGGAGCAAACTCAACAAAATAATTATCCCGTGAGGCATAATCCAATTGAAAACTAAAATCATGATGACAAGTTTCATGGTTAACATTATTCTTAATAGCATACAAGGCATCACAATAATCATCATAGGTAGCAACTCTGTTCTCATAATGAATTGGAACCTCTTCCGAAATAATGGAATCATCACTAAATGAAGTTGACACTCTTCCAAATCCACTTTCATGTTCATCACAATAAAATTCAACATCCTCCAAAATAGTGGGATCACAACTTCCTAAAGTTGACACTCTTCCAAACCCACTTTCATCAACATAATCATCATAAATAGGAGGCATGCTTTCATCATAATAAATTTGCTCATCAAAACTTGGGGGACAAAAAATATCATCTTAATCAAACATAGCTTCCCCAAGCTTGTGGCTTTGCATTTCATTAGCATCATGGATATTCAAGGAATTCATACTAACAACATTGCAATCATGCTCATCATACAAAGATTTAGTGCCAAACATTCTAATGCATTCTTCTTCTAGCACTTGAGCACAATATTCCTTTCCATCATACTCACGAAAGATATTAAAAAGATGAAGCGTATGAGACAAACTCAATTCCATTTTTTTGGTAGTTTTCTTTTATAAACTAAACTAGTGATAAAACAAGAAACAAAAAGATTCGATTGCAAGATCTAAAGATATACCTTCAAGCACTCACCTCCCGACAGCGCGCTTAAACGAGCTTAGTTGATGGGGTGTGAGTGAGTGCTGCTTACCTAGCCTCCCTGGCAACGGCGCCAGAAAAGAGCTTGATGTCTACTACACAACCTTCTTCTTGTAGACGTTGTTGGGCCTGCAAGTGCACAGGTTTGTAGGACAGTAGCAAATTTCCCTCAAGTGGATGACCTAAGGTTTATCAATCCGTAGGAGGCGTAGGATGAAGATGGTCTCTCTCAAACAACCCTGCAACCAAATAACAAAGAGTCTCTTGTGTCCCCAACACACCCAATACAATGGCAAATTGTATAGGTGCACTAGTTCGGCGAAGAGATGGTGATACAAGTGCAATATGGATGGTAGACATAGGTTTTTGTAATCTGAAAATATTAAAACAGCAAGGTAACTAATGATAAAAGTGAGCGTAAACGGTATTGCAATGATCGGAAACAAGGCCTAGGTTTCATACTTTCACTGGTGCAAGTTCTCTCAACAATAATAACATAGATAGATCATATAACAACACCTCAACATGCAACAAAGAGTCACTCCAAAGCCACTAATAGCGGAGAACAAACGTAGAGATTATGGTAGGGTACGAAACCACCTCAAAGTTATTCTTTCGGATCAAGCTATAAAAGATTTCGTACTAGAATAACACCTTAAGACACAAATCAACCAAAACCCTAATGTCACCTAGATACTCCATTGTCACCTCAAGTATCCATGGGCATGATTATACGATTTGCGTCACACAATCTCAAATTCATCCAACCAGCACAAAGTACTTCAAAGAGTGCCCCAAAGTTTCTACCTGAGAGTCAAGAAAATGTGTGCCAACCCCTATGCATAGGTTCATGGGCGGAACCCGCAAGTTGGTCACAAAAACATACATCAAGTGGCACGTGATATCCCATTGTCACCACAAATAAACACGGCAAGACATACATCAAGTGTTCTCAAAGTAAAGACTCAATCCGATAAGATAATTTCAAGAGGGAAACTCAATTCATCACAAGAGAGTAGAGGGGGGAGAAACATCATAAGATCCAACTATAATAGCAAAGCTTGCGATACATCAAGATCGTGCCATAGAGAGAACATGAGAGAGAGATCAAACACATAGCTACTTGTACATACCCTCAGCCCCGAGGGTGAACTACTCCCTCCTCGTCATGGAGAGCGCCGGGATGATGAAGATGGCCACCGGAGATGGATTCCCCCTCCGCCAGGGTGCCGGAATGGGCTCCCGAGAGGTTTTTGGTGGCTACAGAGGCTTGCGGCGGCGGAACTCCCGATCTATCTTGATTTTTGAAGGTTATAGGGTACGTAGGGTTATATAGGCGAAAGAAGTCGGTCGGGGGGTGCTCGAGGGGTCCACGAGACAGGGGGCCGCACCCTGTAGGGGGGGGGGGCGGCGCCCCCTATCTCCTGGGCTCCAAGCCTCCAGAATGATATTCTTCCAAAAAATCACGATGCCAAATGTTTCATTCCGTTTGGACTCCGTTTGATATTCCTTTTCCTCGAAATACTGAAACAGGCAATAAAACAGCAATATGGGCTGGGCCTCCGGTTAGTTGGTTAGTCCCAAAAATGATATAAATATGTAAAATAAAGCCCATAAACATCCAAAAGGGGTAATATAATAGCATGGAACAATCAAAAATTATAGATACATTGGAGACGTATCAGGGGGGAAACATTTTTTTCGCGAAATACTGGTAGCCCGTCCGGTGGGTCCCTGCTGTCAGGTGGAGGAATAATTATTTTCCGCGTAATAAGGAGGCACGTCCTTGCGGCTGCCATGGACCCAGCTGTCAGCCTCTCCACGTACAGTACTCTTCTAATGGAATTCGGTCGTTGACCACATTGACCACGCCGCGCCGAGAGCACCACGGCGGTGGATGACGGCGAGGCCTAGGAAGGGGACGACGCGGAGCCGGGGAAGACGCCGCAGTGGATGCCCACGCGGAGAGGAGTACAAGGGTTCACTGGTTCGGCTACGCTGCCGTCGCCGCAGAATAACATGGGGTGTGGGTGAGTGGAGTGGAGGGATGGCCTGGCCAACGGTGGGAGTACTATGGGGGCGGTGAGGCCTCCGCGGCAGCATAGCCGGCCACGGGAGGCAGGAGCAGGCGGCACGACCGGCGCTGCTTTGGGCGGCTGGAGCAAGAAGACCAGAGGTTGAAGAAGCCCTACGGCCGTTGGATGGACATCGTACGGTCAGTCGAGATAGAACCGTGCATATTGACTAAGTGGACAAAGCCCTCCGTCCCCGTCAACTTAGTAGGCCCACTATACTGGGTCCCAGCTAGCAGGGGGAGTATTCATTTTTTTGTGCGTAATAAGGAGGCACTTCCTTGCGTGCGAAGATATAGCTGGTGGGTCCAAGCTGTCAGCGGCGGCAACGTTTTTTCGTGAAATATAGAGGCCCTTTCAGTGGGTCCCAGATGTCAGTTGGAGGAATCATTATTTTTCGCGTAATAAGGAGGCATTTCCTTGCGTGCGGCCGTGGACCCAGCTGTCAGCCTCTCCACGTACAGTCCACTTCAGATGCATGTCGGTCGTTGACCACGTTGACCACGCCACGCAGAGAGCACAAGGCGGTGGATGACGGCGAGGCCTAGGAAGGGAACGACACGGAGCCAGGGAAGACTCGGCAGTTTTTTCCCACGCGAAGGGGAATACGACTATACGAGGGTTTACTGGTTCGTCTGCCGTCGCCGGAGAATAGCAACAGGTGTGGGTGAGTAGAGGGATGGCTAGGCCAGCGATGGGAGTACGGTGGGGCAGTGAGGCCTGCGCGGCAGCACAGTGATACGTCTCCAACGTATCTACAATTTTTGATTGTTCCATGCTATTATATTACCCCTTTTGGATGTTTATGGGCTTTATTTTACATATTTATACATTTTTGGGACTAACCTACTAACCGGAGGCCCAGCCCATATTGCTATTTTTTTCCTATTTCAGTATTTCGAAGAAAAGGAATATCAAACGGAGTCCAAACAGAATGAATTCTTCGGCAGCGTGATTTTTGGAACGAACGTGATCCGGAGAGCTTGGAGTGCAAGTCAAGAAGCTGCCGAGGAAGCCACAAGATAGGAGGCCGCCCCCAGGGCGCGCCCCCTATCCCGTGGGCCCCTCGGGCGGCCACCGACGTACTTCTTCCTCCTATATATACCTACGTACCCCAAAAACATCGAGGGGCAACACGAAACACAATTTCCACCGCTGTAACCTTCTGTATCCGTGAGATCCCAGCTTGGAGCCTTCGTCGGCACTCTGCCGGAGGGGGAATCGACCACGGAGGGCCTCTACATCAACATCCTTGCCCCTCCGATGAGTTGTGAGTAGTTTACTACAGACCTACGGGTCCATAGTTATTAGCTAGATGGCTTCTTCTCTCTTTTTGGATCTCAATACAATGTTCTCCCCCTCTCTTGTGGAGATCTATTCGATGTAAACTCTTTTTGTGGTGTGTTTGTCGAGATCCGATGAATTGTGGGTTTAGGATAAAGTTTATCTATGAATAATATTTGAATCTTCTCTGAATTCTTTTATGTATGATTGAGTTATCTTTGCAAGTCTCTTCGAATTATCAGTTTGGTTTGGCCTACTAGATTGGTCTTTCTTGCCATGGGACAAGTGCTTAGCTTTGGCTTCAATCTTGCGGTGTCCTTACCCAGTGACAGAAAGGGTTGCAAGGCACGTATTGTATTGTTGCCATCGAGGATAACAAGATGGGGTTTATATCATATTGCATGAGTTTATCCCTCTACGTCATGTCATCTTGCTTAATGCGTTACTCTGTTCTTATGAACTTAATACTCTAGATGCATGCTGGATACTCTTAATGCGTTCTCAGTTTCTTTGTGTAGGTGCGTGGGACTTTTGAGGAGCCTCCTACTGGATTGATACCTTGGTTCTCAAAACTGAGGGAAATACTTATGCTACACTTGCTGCATCACCCTCTCCTCTTCGAGGAAAACCAACGCAAGCTCAAGACGTAGCAAGAAGGATTTCTGGCGCCGTTGCCGGGGAGGTCTCCGCTCAAGTCAAGACATACCAAGTACCCATCACAAACCCATCTCCCTCGCATTTACATTATTTTCCATTTGCCTCTCATTTTCCTCTCCCACACTTCACCCTTGCCATTTTATTCGCCCTCTCTTTCCCAATCTCCTTCTCTCTTTTGCTTGCCCTTTCGTTTGCTCGTTTGGTTGGAATAGATACTTATTTATTGCTAAATAGAGAACTTAAGATCTATGGATCCTCATCCGCTTGCTAATCTTTTTAAGAGATCCAATTATGATGAACCAATTGCGAGTGAGTTTTGTGCACTAGATTATCTTTATGAAGCTTTGCTCAAAATTTGTGAATCTGAAAATTATGATGAAGAAATTTATGAAGAGATTCACGATAACTCCTTGAATAAAAAGCATGATTGCAATGATTTTCCTCTAAATTCTATTGATGTCAATTGTGCTAATAATATGCAAAACCCTAAGCTTGGGGATGCTAGTTTTTCTATGTCTACTACTTGTTCTAATGATTGGGGTGATTCTTCTTATGATCTTGAAATATTATTTAAGCCCCATGATGAATATGAGATTGATAATAGTGTTTGAAATAACATTTAAAGTGGGTTTGAAAGAGTGTCAACTTTAGATCCCACATATTTGGAGTATGTTCAATCTTATGATATTTTTGATAAAAGTGGGTTCGGAAAGGTCATGACTTTAGTTAATGTTAATCCCACTATCTAGGAAGAGTGTCAACTTTACTTGCATGTGGATCGTGTTAAGAATATGTTATGTGATAGCTATTTTGTTGAATTTGCCTATGATCCTACATGTAATTATTATGAGAGAGGAAAGCATGATCGTAGAAATTTTTATCTTACTAAATTACCTCTCGTCATGTTGAGATTGCTATCGTCTCTTTCTTATTCCTTGCATATGCTAGTTTTTGTTTGCCTTGCAAATTTGTTTGCTTATAATATGCCTATGCATAGGAAGTATGTTAGACTTAGATGTGTTTGTCACGTGTTTCATGATGCTCTCTTTGCGCTTCCATTCTTATCTTTCGTGTGAGCATCATTAAAATTATCAATGCCTAGCTAAAAGGCTTTAAAGAAAAGCGCTTGTTGGGAGACAACCCAATATTTTTCCTTGCTGTTATTTAATAAGTCTTGAATCTACCTTCTGTTTAGATGTGTTTTTATCTTTTAATTAGTGTTTGTGCCAACTAGAACCTATAGGATAACCTACGATGATAGTTGATTTGATTCTGCTAAAAAACAGAAACTTTGCGCGCACGAATATAATTTTGTTAAATCACAGGAACATGATTTTGCGTTGATTCTTTTTTCTTCTGTTCAATAAACAACTTTTCCAGGACTTCCTATTTTGGTAGGATTTTTGGAGTTCCAGAAGTTTGCGTTAGTTACAGATTTCTACAGACTGTTCTGTTTTTGACAGATTCTGTTTTTCGTGTGTTGTTTGCTTGTTTCAATGCATCTGTGGCTAGTAAATTAGTTTATAAACCATAAGGAAGTTGGAATACAGTAGGTTTAATACCAAAATAAATAAAGAATGAGTTCATTGCAGTACCTTATGTGGTGGTTTTGTTTTCTTTCACTAACGGAGCTTATAAGATTTCCTGTTGAGTTTTGTGTTGTGAAGTTTCAAGTTCTAGGTAAAGCTTTTATGGAATATGGAATAAGGAGTGGCAAGATCCTAAGCTTGGGAATTCCCAAGGCACCCCAAGATACTCAATAATAACCAAAAGCCTAAGCTTGGGGATGCCCCGGGAAGGCATCCCCTCTTTCGTCTTCGTTCATTGCTAACTTTACTTGGAGCTATATTTTTATTCGCCACATGATATGTGTTTTGCTTGGAGCATCGTCTATTATATTAGTCTTTGCTTTTTAGTTTACCACAATCATCCTTGCTGTACACACCTTTTGGGAGAAGCCTATTTGATTAGAATTTGCTAGAATACTCTATGTGCTTCACTTATATCTTTTGAGCTTGATAGTTTTTGCTCTAGTGCTTCACTTATATCTTTTAGAGCACGGTGGTGTCTTAATTTTAAAGAAATTGCTAGTCTCTCATGCTTCACTTATATCTTTTTGAGAGTCTTTTAGAACAGCATGGTATTTGCTGTGGTTTTAAAGTTGGTCCTAGAATGATGAGCATCCAAGTTGGGTATAATAAAAACTATCATAGAAAGTGAATTGGATGCTATGATCAACTTGATGCTTGATAATTGTTTTGAGATATGGAGGTAGTGATATTAAAGTTATGCTAGTTGGGTGATTATGAATTTAAAGAATGCTTGTGTTGAAGCTTTTGATTCCCGTAGCATGCACGTATGGTGAACCGCTTTGTGATGAAGTTGGAGGACAATTTTATTTATTGACTGTCTTCCTTATGAGTGGCGGTCGGGGACGAGCGATGGTCTTTTCCTACCAATCTATCCCCCTAGGAGCATGCGCGTAGTACTTTGGTTTTTGATGAATTCTAAATTTTTGCAACAAGTATATGAGTTCTTTTGACTAATGTTGAGTCCATGGATTATACGCACCCTTTCACCCTTCCACCATTGCCAGCCTCTCTTGTACCGCGCAACTTTCACCGGTACGATATACCCACCATTTACCTTCCTCAAAACAGCCACCATGCCTACCTATTATGGCATTTCCATAGCCATTCCCGAGATATATTGCCATGCAACTTTCCACCGTTCCGTTCATATGACACGTATTACTTTTGTCATATTGCTCTTTGCATGATCATGTAGTTGACATTGTATTTGTGGCAAGGCCACCCTCATAATTTTCATACATGTCGCTCTTGATTCATTGCATATCCCGGTACACCGCCGGAGGCATTCATATAGAGTCATATCTTGTTCTAAACTTTGAGTTGTAAATCCATAAAAGTGTGATGATCTTCATTATTAGAGCATTGTCCTAGTGAGGAAAGGATGATGAAGACTATGATTCCCCCACAAGTCGGGATGAGACTTCAGACTTTAAAGAAAAAAAGAAGAAAGAAAAAAGAGAAAGGCCAAAAAAAAGAAGGCCAAAGAAAAAAAGGGAAAAAAAGAAGAAAAGAAAAAAAAGAAAAAATAAAATGAGAGAAAAAGAGAGAAGGGACAGTGGTACTATCTTATTTTTCACACTTGTGCTTCAAAATAGCACCATGATCTTCATGTTAGAGAGTCTCATATGTTGTTACTTTCATATACTAGTGGGAATTTTTCATTATAGAACTTGGCTTGTATATTCCAATGATGGGCTTCCTCAAAAGTGCGCTAGGTCTTCGTGAGCAAGCAAGTTGGATGCACCCCACTTAGTTTCTTTTGTTGAGCTTTCATATATTTATAGCTCTATTGCATCTGTTTCATGGCAATCCCTACAAACTCACATTGATATCTATTAATGGGCATCTCCATAGCCCGTTGATACGCCTACTTGATGTGAGACTATATTCTCCTTTTTTGTCTTCTCCACAACCACCATTCTATTCCACATATAGTGCTATGTCCATGGCTCACGCTCATGTATTGCGTGAAAGTTGAAAAAGTTTGAGATTATTAAAGTATGAAACCATTGCTTGGCTTGTCATCGGGGTTGTGCATGATTAAATACTTTGTGTGATGAAGATAGAGCAACAGCCAGACTATATGATTTTGTAGGGATAACTTTCTTTAGCAATTTTATTTTGAGAAGACATGATTACTTTAATTAGTATGCTTGAAGTATTACAATTTCTTATGTCAATATGAACTTTTATTTTGTATCAATTGGATCTGAACATTCATGCCACAATAAAGAAAATTACATTGAGAATTATGCTAGGTAGCATTCCACATCAATTTTTTTATTATTTACCTACTCGAGGACGAGCATGAATTAAGCTTGGGGATGCTTGATACGTCTCCAACGTATCTATAACTTTTTATTGTTCCATGCTATTATATTACCCGTTTTGGATGTTTGGGCTTTATTTTACACATTTATATCATTTTTGGGACTAACCTACTAACCGGAGGCCCAACCCATATTGCTGTTTTTTTCCTATTTCAGTATTTCGAAGAAAAGGAATATCAAACAGAGTCCAAACGGAATGAAACCTTCGGGAGCGTGATTTTTGGAACGAACGTGATCTGGAGAGCTTGGAGTGCAAGTCAAGAAGCTGCCGAGGAAGCCACGAGATAGGAGGCCCCCACAGGGTGCGCCCCTGTCTCTCGTGGGCCCCTCAGCGACCACCGACGCATTTCTTCCTCCTATATATACCTACATACCCGAAAACATCGAGGGCACCACAAACACAATTTCCACCGCCAGAACCTTCAGATCCATGAGATCCCATCTTGGAGCCTTCGTCGGCACTCTGCCGGAGGGGGAATCGACCACGGAGGGTCTCTACGTCAACATCCTTGCCCCTCCGATGAGTTGTGAGTAGTTTACCACAGACCTACGGGTCCATAGTTATTAGCTAGATGGCTTCTTCTCTCTTTTTGGATCTCAATACAATGTTCTACCCCTCTCTTGTGGAGATCTATTCGATGTAAACTCTTTTTGCGGTATGTTTGTCGAGATCCGATGAATTGTGGGTTTATGATCAAGTTTATCTATGAAAAATATTTGAATCTTCTCTGAATTCTTTTATGTATGATTGAGTTATCTTTTCAAGTCTCTTCGAATTATCAGTTTGGTTTGGCCTACTAGATTGGTCTTTCTTGCCATGGGAGAAGTGCTTAGCTTTGGGTTTAATCTTGCGGTGTCCTTACCCAGTGACAGAAAGGGTTGCAAGGCACGTATTGTATTGTTGCCATCGAGGATAACAAGATGGGGTTTATATCATATTGCATGATTTTATCCCTCTACATCATGTCATCTTGCTTAATGCGTTACTCTGTTCTTATGAACTTAATACTCTAGATGCATGCTGGATAGCGGTCGATGTGTGGAGTAATAGTAGTAGATGCAGGCAGGAGTCGGTCTACTTGTTATGGACGTGATGCCTATATCACTACTAGGAAAAGGCCTACTAATGGCGCACCTAATTTGGCCATTAATGGCGCATTAGTGGTGCGCCATTAGTGCCACGCCATTAGTATATTTACTAATGGCGCACCACTGGTGCGCCATTAGTATCTGATATACTAATGGCGCACTCACGTGATCGCCATTAGTATATACAACAATCGCCATTAGTATGCCTCCCGAGGGGCCATGTATACCTAGGTGCTTTGGCATACTAATGGCGCACAATGGCATGATGCGCCATTAGTAACCCGGCATACTAATGGCGCCTTTGCTTAATGATCGCCATTAGTATCCTTTGGCATACTAATGGCGCCTTTGATGTGATGCGCCATTAGTATGAATATTAGGTTTTTTATTTTTTATTTTCTGTTTTTGCACAGGTTACAAAATGTATAATTGGACAAAATATAGACAGCACACATCAACAACAGATTCATCGAATACAATAGAAGATTAGTCTCTGAATACAATTCATCAGATTAGTCTCTGAATACAATTCATCATATTAGTCTCTGAATACAATTCATCATATTAGTCTCCGAATTGAAAAGACCGAACAAAGATAGAACATTATATTACAAGTCTCGAGACCGCGAGTAGCGAGTTTGTCTTCACATTACAAGTCGATATCGATCATCTAAACTACCATCACATAGAAGAGAGCTGCGGTCATCACGATGAGCATCATCACGATGAAACTCGTCTTCATCCGGTTCCTCCAACACTCCCTCCCCTCTCCCGCTAGATAGAGGGCGTATCTAGATTCGGCCTCGGCCCTAGTGGTGTACCCTTTGTAACTGTTACCGCTGAATCGGTGAACCTGTCTCCGACACTCCTCCCGATCGTCGTGAGACTCCGAACCTTACCCTTGTACACGACATACGTCGGCATCGCTATGCACTAGCCAAACGAAACGTTAGTACCAATTCATAGACAATACATAAGCAATATATAAGTATGCAATGAACGATCGGAAGAGAAAAGCAAGACATTAATAGCATCGATTACATCTAAGTTGAGCGACTCTCAAAACCAAAGAGACATACTACAAGTTCATTAAAGTTTAATTACAACATGAGCCAATCGATGTTTCGAGACACAACATCACCGCTTTCGACCCGACTCAAGGGACCGGAGCGTGGATGAAGCCGCCGTCTATCGTGGGAGTCATGAAAGAACAGGCGTTGTCACCTGCATTTGTAGCATTGTGTCAATGTCACCGTTGGACGGTTGATTTCGAGGTAGAACTGCCCGAGTGCGAAGGACATCTTGATGGATGATTTCCGCAAACTCCGATTGGATGCGAAGAATTCTTGTCGATGTCCGCGTCTGGATTGCCGACACGCCGCGCCCAATCTTTGAGTTTACTCGGTAGCGAAGTTGATGATGGTCCCGCACGATCGCCGCATGTGATGGATGGCGTAGTAGGCACCCTTCGACATGAGGCGGCTACTTGACGAGCGAGCGTCGTGTTGTGGGAGAACACATGCTTGCCGTGCTACGAATAGGCCTGGTGAAGGTGCCTCCAGATTGGGCGTGGCGGGAGAACATCATCAAGAACCTTCTTGACATTTGTGTAGTCTACGTTCGATTGACGGTCCGGTCGAAATACGTGGCCATGGAATATTTGGGGTTTAGGAGGATGGCGTGCAATGTGTCACCGCAGAAAACACGGAATGTTAAAAGAAAAGCGATCGAAATCTAAGAATTCATATGTTACGGGCGGTTGAGGGAGGACTTACTCGGAAAGTAAGGCACGAGGAAGTTATCCTTATCTTGGTTTGCCGAATGACGCCTTGAGGTAAGAACTTCGCGACTTGCGGTCCCCGCGCTGCCCAAGATCTTGGCACGCATGTAAAAGGGTCGACTATCACGATGTCCGGGGCCTTGTCGCGAATGATCCGCATCTCCATACTCAGCGAAAATAGCGAGCGAAGGTGTAGTGCAGCGGATGAAGGTTCAACATAGCGTGGATGTCATCAAAAGGCGGGGCGATCGTCGCCCGATGGAGTTATCCACAAAGCCCTTGCCCTCGCACCTTGGCCACGAAACCGGTATGCCACATCCTTCTCTCGAGATGCCGCTTCTCCAAAGAAAGAACACATCATGCAGACTCCGCATAGCACCGGTTGCAGCATTAAGCATATTTGTCGGTAGCATCGCCCTACCCGCCACATGCACCCTTCTCGAGATATCCTCGGTGAAGGTGGCCCGCCCCGAGCACGGATCGTACTCGGTGCGGCTGGCCCGCACCCTTTGTTAGTCTTTCTTTGTGTCCCTTCTTCTTCTCCTGTAATGGGACCGAGTTCGCTCACGAGACGCCTTCTTGAGTGTGTTGGGGCTGATAATATTTACGCACCTCGCCTATCTCGAGGCTCGGTGAAGTCGGCAGTGGGGCGTCTCTCGAGAGCTGAGCGTCGACGGCGCTGTTGCAACTTGGCTTCTCCATGGTACCAGCTAGATCGCGCCGTCTTTTGTTGGGTTGGGTTCTTGAGAAGGAGGCCCCATGAAGTCGCCACCGCACCCATGATCGGCAAAGTCTTGATCGACGTTGGCAAATGTATCGTCGTCGTCGTCGTTCGATCCTATGCCATATGCATGTTTGGATCCATGGCATAGGGATGTCCGCACCGTTCGGCGGTCTTGCCATGGGGCCGACTTAGCGGCAACCACGACCGGCGGTGTTGTCTTTGGGGTGGTGTCCCCGCCCTAAACGAATCCGGCTCTTCGCCAAAGCAGGGCCAGCTCAGCAGCGCCGAGGGTCATCACGTCATCATCGTTGGCCCGACAGTCGAATCGGAGGTAACAACTCGTCGCAGCCTGGCAGCACCAACCAGTTCAACCCTAAACAAGTTGGGTGGCATCTGCGTGCCGTGGAACAAGGGTTGCCGGTTGAGCGATTTTGCCCTTGGCGACATCGACCAACTCGTTGTTCACGGTGCGTGAGAGTGCACGGAACATCGGCGGCGCCCTGCGAAAACATGTAGGGCGTCAGGGATGCCCAGTCAAAGGCAAGGAGATGAAGTCCTCGACCGAGAGAGGCTTAATTAGTTACCGTGATGATGGCGTCGAGCTCGGCTAATGTCGAGGCACCACCAACGGCGGGCTTGCAGTTGACGGAGGGGCCA
Organism: Aegilops longissima; assembly: GCA_021605205.1. NCBI lineage: Eukaryota > Viridiplantae > Streptophyta > Magnoliopsida > Poales > Poaceae > Aegilops > Aegilops longissima. Next base: position 23,606,528 of record CM038680.1, read on the forward strand.
CTTGCTGCAGAGGTGCCGGCCGGCGTACACCCGAGTGCATTAAGCTCCCGTGTCGGCGTCGGAGACACCAATGCCGCCTCCGCCGGAGACACCAATGGCCTCGCCATCGCATTCTGCGAGTTGCTGGCCGTGAAGCTAGGAATCGGGGGCGGCCCCTGTTGGCCGCCCGCAATCCACGCACTCAACCCCTGGATCAAGGTAGGCACAACGGCGGTGATCATCGCTCCGAGTTGTTGTTGCACTTGTTCTTGGACAATCTCCGGAATCCGCGCCACCTGTGCCTTGAGTTCTTGAACCTCGCGCTACCGCTTTCCGAGCTAGTCTTTTTCTCCTTCCGCACACCAGCCGTATAGTATGACCCCATTTTGTGGACAAGCCTTTGCCGCCACACGACCAGGTGACGTCGACTTCGAGCTTATCCTTGTTCTTCATTACATTCAACGCCCTATTTAGAGTGGTGTCCCAAGGGTTGCTCTTAGTCGACCCCACGCTACTACTTTCAGTCGCCTGCGGAAGGAATGTGAACCATTTAGAAATTTGGCTTCATTAATTAGAATGCAACCATATGGAGCTAATTACCCCGGGGTGGTATTCCTTACGTAACAACCTCAAGCGCCTGGTCTTGGATCCGTGGTAAGCTCCTTTGTTTTCGGGTCCTTCTTGTACCGGCCCCGACAAAGTTCCTGGTCTGCTTGTCACCGTATTTATCGAAGAGGGGCGGTAGGCCTTGCTCGGCACGCTCCGCGTCCTCCTTGTCCCATATAGGCTCCGCCACTCTGTAACCGCCGGGACCGAGTGTGTGTTCCCCTAAGTTCAGCTCCCACATTTCTTTCCCCCACTGACTTGATTCGGAGTTTGCGGTGCTCGAGCAATGGATCTTGAAGTCGTTGTAGTCACTTCGGTGATCGAAGGATTTTCCTCCTTGATCTTCTCATAACTCTCACCTTTCTCGATCATTCTCTTCACATTGCTTTTCCAAGTAGACAGGGCCTTGCTCATCTTCGTGAGGGCAGCATTGTTCACTTTATTACCTTTGAGACTTGAGTTTTCAAATTCAGCGGGGAACTTCTATCGTTCGTGTAGCTTCGTGAGAGGTTGCGCAAATTCCCTCGGTCAGGATGCCTCAGGTTCTCGGTGTTGATCGAGACGGTGCTCCGGAGAATGCACCCGAGCTGAAGCGAGTACCCCTTGACTATTCGTTCGGGCGCCGTTGGATTCCGTCGAGTCCACTTGATAACTTCCTCCTTGAGGGTGTGGAGGACGGTCGGCGCCGGTCTTTTCGTTGCCTCTTCATTGGCTGCCATCGTGCGTCGCCGCCATCATCGATGGTGGCATCCTCGGCGGCACCATCGGTGGTAGCATCGATGGGGTCATACTCGGCGGTACCATCGGTGGTCTCGGGATCGGTGGGGAAGGCGGCGTCCTCATACAAGTGAGGTTGTTCCTCCATCTCCGGGACAGCTCCTGAATGCCTTGCCGCCCAACCCTCGGCCTCATCGTTGTTGGCCATGTTTCTCTCTAAATAGGAACAAAGTTTGGTCAAAAAGTTGGTTATTGTCAAGGAACAAGATCATGGTCTCATCATTTAGGGTTTGTCGACATCGAGGCATCCTAAAAGCTAAGCTTTTATCATTGAGGGTTTTTCGGCCGCCGAGGCACCCTAAAAGCCTAAGCTTTCATCATTAGTCACAAGTGCCCCATATGTCCTATTTTAGCAAAGTCATGCTAAAATTCACGGAAAATTTCAACATGACCTTTGCTGAAAATAGGACATATGGAGTACCAATTTGCTGGAGCGGAAATTAATCGACATTCCAGCAAACTCAAGGGCCTCTCGGGTGGACAAGGCAAAAAAGCCTCCATCACAACAAAGCAAATCATTGCATGGGCATCTGAGATGTTTGAAGTAAGAACGCCGAAGTAGCATTAAACCATTTCCACAAGACTATGGTGATTTGAGATCATCTATTTATGTTCACAAAGAGTAGTTTATGATCTAAGACTAAATGGAAATGCACCAGCAGTACTAAATTGTCGGTCGAGTCTCAAAACTAATCCCAGCATTTTAAACAAGTCCCTAGCAAGAACACAAATGTGGAAGCAAGTCAATCGCACAACATAAGAAACAAATTGGCAGCTCATGGCTAGAGCTAGTATTATGTTATCATGTTTTCCGAACAGATTATAGGAATCTCAAATATATGACGTTTTGCAAATGGAGATTATAAGGAACACCGACATTCGCAAGTTCACGGGTTACTACATTGTATATATGAGACTGAAAACATCAGTTTGGAGAGATGAACTAGATAATAAAATTAGAAGATGAACTTGTAATAGTTTCACGAGGTTTGGTTGGACACCGTAAGTACACTTTCTACCTAACATCGTTCAAAACACGAGTAATCTACTTGCGAACAGTATGAGAACTTCCAATTTTTTGTATATCATCATCATTTTCATAAATAACTTTGCTTGATATGTCACCTTGGTTCAAATAAATGGAGGTTTGGGCTCTCTGATTTACTGGTTGTTGGTTGACTACTCTTTTCACTGGATTAAAATACGCACATACACATAACTGACAGCACACATACACATCACTGATTTAATTAAATTTGCACACAACTCAGTAGCACTTCATCATCATATAAAGTATACATCAAAATTGCCAGCCAGGAATCAACATTGCAAAATCAAAGGAAAAAAACAGAAGCATTCTCCAAGGAACAAGTTTGCTTCTTCTCTTCCAACATAGAACTAATTCAGAAGAAAGAAAATAGATGTCTTAAGGAGGGGGATCATCTCTGATTTATTTAAAAACATCAAACCGTAAGCTAGTATCTACAATTTATCCTTGTTTTTCTGAAATGGAGTAGTGCTTGTCCTGTTGCTGGAATATGTGGAACTTTATTTTCCCAAGAGAATTGTCAATGCCTACTTGGCATTGACGGTGACCTATCCATTAGCATTATGCCAAGTTATCACTTTGCTCTGCTCTAGGATAGTTTGTAGACACTAGCTGCTTATGTTCACAATGAGAGAAAACAGGGTCAAGTAGGAAAGTAAAATACAAGTAAAAACAAAGAGAGTGAAATAGGAGCTACATTTACTTGATAAATGAGAAGCCAGCAGATTAGCGTGTGGTCCATTATGGATTGATTCGGTGACTGGGAGGTCGTGCTTGATCAATAGGGTACTGGGAGGCCATTCTCCTCTAGGCATCAATCATGAGTAGTAACTAGCTAGCTTGGCGGTGGCATATCAGGTAATATTGTCCAACTTCGCTTCCTTCGATTTTTGTGGGAAAAGGTTCGTACAACTTCTTGTTTTTGCACTACGAGGGTGCTCTGCTCCACGAAGCCGTCTTCCCTGAGCTGTGGCATTTGGGCCTGCTCCATGTGTGGATTAATGACATGACCTGATGTGGCTAGCTACTGTTCATGGTCCCATAGCGTAGTTTTCTATTGTCTTGGTTTCTTCCTAGAGGTTGCTATGTTAATTTCCTTGCCCAAATATGCTAACATGCTTAGCTTGTCAATAGGAATGATGCTTCTGTAACAGTAACATGCTTGTTCAAGTGTTTGAAACCACTCCCAGCCAGCACTAGCAGGTCCTGACCGAAAGCTCGACGATCCATTGATGGGCAGTGCCAGCAGTGGTGTGTGCTTCGCTGGGTGTTGCCATAGGCCCAATTAGCGTGTCTACGTGACCCTTTTCTTTTCTCAGCGATTTCTTTCCATCTAACGAGAGACAGCGAGTCAGGAAATGATGGTATGCATACAGGTATGTATTTCGTACGAAATCAAGGTAGGGCATGACATATCCTAATTCACATCACTGCACCCACCCGAAAGCATGACACGACAAAGAGAAAAGAGGAGAAACCGCTGTGTGCTGCATCCACTACCCGAATGATGGCGCCAAATCCAAATCGCCCAACCCCTTTTGAAAGGAATTTTAACGCAATTGATGCGCACGTCCCAGCCCCGGCACCAGCAAGTACGGAAAGGAAACCCCCATGGAAAAATAAACGAACACGGTTCCTGATTGATCTCCACAATACCATGCTACCAAAATTAACCTATTTGATTGAAGATGATTGAAGATTGCTCCTGATCGATCCATTGAATGTTTGTAGAGTGAGGGGGAGAGGGGGAGAGGGGGAGAGGAGGAGGGGGAGCTCACGGGGGCGGTGGTGTGGACGGGGCGACGAGGTGGGGCGAGGAGGCCCGGGTGGTGGTGTGGGTGCTCCGGCGACGGTGGTGTGGACGGGGCGGCGTCCGGGCCACCGGCGACGAGGGCGGCGGGGCGATGGCGAGTCGGCCGAGCCACCGAGTCGGCCGGCGAGGTCAGCGGCGCCCTCTTCCTCCTCCTTCTCCATGGGAAAGCGGCGGGCGGCAGCGTCGGAGAGGAGAGGGCGGCGTCGCGGCGTCTCGCGGCGTCGGGGCGTCGGGGCGGAGACGAGGACGACGGGGCGGCGTCGCGGCGTCGGGGCGGCGTCGAGGCGGCGGGGCAGCGGCGTCGGGAGAGGAGAGGAGAGGGGAAGGGGATCGAGGGCGAGGGCGAGAAGGGGATCGAGGGCCGGGGAGGAAAAATATGGATGGGGGCACAATACTAATGGCGCACCACCCCTCGGTGCGCCATAAGTATATCCACACTAATGGCGCACCTCACCCTGGTGCGCCATTAGTATTTTTTTTGATTTCTGCTCGAGCCAACAGGTTATCTCCCACCTGACCTGATCCACACCAAGTTCCCTCTACTAGCTTGACTGGTCAGCAGCCAGTTCTCACACCAGGAGGTCCTGGGTTCGATTCCCAGGCTCCACAATTTTTTTTATGCATTTAAAATGCTGTTTGATACTTATTTATGTTTAAATATGTTCAAACTTGTTTAAATCATAACAGTAATATTTTTTTTATAAGACAGTAATAATTTTTTAAAAAATATCATCAAACAGTAATGCCGGTGGAGCGGGGAGGTCTTGAGGTGCTCAGGTGTGTGGCGGTTGAGTAGGGAGGGTGCGGGGGTCAGCCGGCGGTTGAGTAGGGAATCGAGGTGCGGGGGGTGTGGCGGCGGCCGTGGACTGGGGTGCTCAAGCGGCGAGGGACGGATCTGGCGAGTGGGATAGCAATCGAGATGGAGGGGGATCGAGATCAGTGTCCATATAATTTAAAATATTCATGATAGTTCAAAAGTGCCCATGAAATACAATCGAGAAATGAAGGCTACGATTTAAATACAATCGATCTTAGCTAGCTATCTGTTCACAATGTTCTTGCCCTTCTTTTTCGCAAATGGAGTTCTTACGTGGAGCAGACGTCCTTTAGGTAGGGTGGTCCTGCTTCTTCTTGTGGTGTATGCTGCTACTTCATCATCGTCGTCATGTTCGATCCTCGGTCGCCAGTCTTGGTCAAGTCTTGCTCATTGGCTACTCCATCCATTCCGATGATCTTCCTTTTGCCTCTCCTCCGACAACACGACCGGGCTTTGGTGGGTCGGTAATGAAGTAGCATTGGTCCACTTGGGAAGCCAGTACCCATGGCTCATTTTTCGCGGTGACGTTTGCGCCCATGATCTTGGATTAACCGGGTATAACCATGGTGGTGAAATATCGGTCTTCTTTAGGGCGCTCTTGGCCCGTCGACACGGAATATCGGCACCTTCTCTCCAACAGCTCAGCTCCCAGATCTCCTCGATCCTTCCGTACTATCTGTCCTTGTCCTTACGGTGTAAGATTCCATCGTTACCGGAGTTCGATAACCATCGCTCTTCATGTCCTTGTCCTCGGTGTAGAATGTGTAGCCGTTGATATCGTGACGCCTCATAGGTCATCGAGGTTGTGCTCGGCGCCTGTGACAAGGTGAATATGAGTTGTTCTTCCGCGGAAGAATCTTCATGTAAAGATGCAACGAAAGCTTACTGCTTGAACCAACGCGTGAAACATGAGTTGTGCTCTTTGAGTATATCTCCGTCCGTCCTCTGTTGGCCTCGGTCATTGTCGTCTTCTCAATAAAGGTTTTGTGCTCTACCACCCAAGGATCGACCACGTCTATGTGTTATAGCGCGACTAGGTTTGCTCTTTCAAAAGTCGTGAGTCGACCCTCGAAGTCGACATGCATTTCGCGGCGACCCTCACGGTGACCCCATCCAGCGAGCCCGCCGAGGTGCTGCTGACGAGGCGGACCAGCGGGTTCTCGATGCCTAGATAATTAGATGCGATGGGAGATGCACTCTTGATCGAAAAGCCCTGGCTATACTTCCCTCTGGATGTGACATGTTCGAACATATCCTTTGATGACACCATTCATCCTTTCGAGCGGCATCATCTTTGTGCAGGAGCGTCGGCTCGAGTTGGATGATATCCTCCACGATATGGACCAGCGGATGCACCATAATGTCGAAGAATGCGGGCGGGAAGTACATCTCAAGCTCGCATAGTATCACCACGATCTCTTCACTCGTAGCCTTCGAGTTGCCTCCGCCAATCGACTTCCAAGAGATGGCGTCGAAAAAGTTGCATAGGCCAAACAGCGTTTCACGGACGTGCGCATCCATGATCCCACGGTTACAACAGAAGTATCTGCGTCATCGACCGCGTGACGATCGTGAGACTTCATCCCGAACTTCGCTTCATTGGGTCTAGGTATCTGCTTATCTTCCCAGCGTAACCGTAAGGAAGTTTTACTCCTAGGAGGCGGTGAAAACTGCTCGATCTCCTCGACTTAGAGTGAAGCACGCGGGAGGTAGTCATTTCGGTCTTCTTGGCCTTTTTGCCTTTGCGACGACTTTACGTGTCTGCTTCACCTCATCAACATCATCATCATCATCATCATCATTAGCGTGAAGCTCTGCTGATGCCCATTGATTTCAAGTCTGCCCTTGCTTTCGGCCCATCTTTGGTCCTCTCGGCATGTTGAGCAGGGTACCAAGCGGACTCTCGCACGTTCTTCGTGATATGCATGACATCAAGGCTGTGAGGCACACGGTGGATCTTCGATGACGGCAAGTCGAAAACAGACCTCGTTTTCCATACCTTCAGCAGCGCTCTGGCGCCTTCGCTTCTTTCCGGCTCTGGCGCCTTTTGCTTCTTTCGGCGGTGGGCGTCTTTCCAATTTTTCAACAGCTTGTCTATTTCCTCGCCGCTCCTTGTACAGGCGTTTTGGGTTCGGTTTCACCATCGAACAGATCCTTGCGTTTCCTCCACGCGTCATCGTCGCGAAGCCACCTTCGATGTCCCATGAACACGGTTTTCAAGACCGGGATCTCTATCTAGCTGGCGTCGTTGTGTCATCCATGCACCTTACGCATCCGAAAATCCGTGGACTACCTGCCCGCGAGATATCCGTAACCGAGATAGTCGTGCACCGTCGTGGCGGTGCAGCCCTCATAGGAAATATTCTTTCTGCGGCGTCCCCACGTATTGGTGGCGTTTTCCACAAAGTGTCAAGCTCCTCTTTCAGCAGCCCCGATCTGATTGATGTCGTTCCTGGTTGTTTCGGCCCTTCAATTAGCATACTCATGTGAATGTACTTCCTCTTCATGCACAACCGGGGGAAGGTTGTACATCCACACAAACACAGGCCAGGTGCTATGTGTGCTTCTCTGGCTGCCAAGCGGATTGACTCCATCGGTGCTCGCGCCAAAGACGATGTTCCTTGGATCGTTCCCAAATTCGAGTCTTGAAGTTCAACGCTTGCCAGCGCTCGCATCCTTAGGGTGACTCGCATCTTGTCTTTTTATCTATCTCCGGATCATTTGCGTCATCTTCTCGCTTCTTCTCCTCCCTATCCGTGTGCCAGCGCAGAGCTTTGCTACCTTAGGGTCCATGAAATACCGCTGCATCGAGGAGTGATCGGAAAGTACCACACCACTTTTCGAGGAGCTTTCTTCCTCTTCTTGTATCGAGTGACACCGCAGACCGGACATATGGTAGACTCCGCGTGCTCGTCCCGATAAATGATGCAATTGTTCATGCACACATGGTATTTCACGTGCGGTAAATCGAGAGGACACACGTTTTCTTCGCCTCCTCCAAACTGGCGGGCACTTGTTCCCCTTGGGAAGGCGTTCGTGCGAATGACATGTTCTCGTCGAAGCATCGTCGGTCATTTTGTGTTTTACCTTCATCTCGAGCCATGAGAGTTACTTTGGTGGGTATCCTCGGCCTGCATCCTTCATACAATGGAGTAACGCGTCTAACTCAAGTTGATCCATCTTGGCTTTCTCTCGGCGGCAGCTCTTGCGTTATCCGTTTGCTTGAGAAGCAACTCTTGAATATGAGGTCCTGCACCCAGCCCATCGATGCTCCAATCGTGCGCGCTCCGCCGGCATCATCATCTTCATGATCATGCCCGTCGTCTGCTCCGGCATCTTCCTCATCATCATGTCCTGCATCTTCTACATGATGACCGTCGTGATCATCTCCTGGGGATTCTTCGTCTTCTCGCCCGCCCGAGCCGCGGTGGTTGTCTTGTCTGCCCTTCCTCATTTCTTGCGGCCCCATGGGCGACTTCAGTAGTCATCTTCATTACCTTGCCACCGATAGCCATCCATGAAACCACGCAAGAGCGGTGGTCCAAGACCTGCCGGAATCCGGGTCATAATAAGGCTCTTGACTTGCATCTTCGACACGGACATCTTATCTCCGTCTCGTTCTTTTGAAGCATCTCGGCCTTGGGAACTCAAAAACCTATTCACGATGCCTTCGGTCATCGTGCGGACCATAATTCGCTGCGGGTAGAGCAAAACGATATTTTAGAACCAACAAAAATTTGGCATGACTTTCCTAAAAATAGGACCAAAAAGAATGCTTAATGCCAAAATTCTCTTGAAGCGAAAATGAATCAACATTCCGCAAAATATTGGCAACTATCGCATTTCAAATACCGGTACACCTCAAACACAAACACATATGCAACACCACAAACATATGCAACACCACGAACATACATAGATCTAGCTAGGCCATAAAAAGTGCATGTGCACATTGTTGTAGGGAGAACAACATAAATATAGCTTCCCCCCTTACTTACCTATTAAAACAAGGTAATTTAACCACTTAATTTGAATGAATCTATGGTGGAAATGAGGTGAAAAAGAGGAGGCACCCGAGACAAGGAGGAGGTGGAGAGAATGAAGTGGGGAGAAAGTGAGTGTGGGTAGGAGAGGCTGTCCAAAATATCTTGTTGCTGCCCACTTACTAATGGCGCACCGGCACTAAATGCGCCATTAGTAATCCAGGTTACTAATGGCGCACCTTCTGGCGGTGCGCCATTAGTAGTTTTGCAAAAAAAAATACTAATGGTGCATCGATCCACAGTGCGCCATTACTAGTTTAAACTAGTAATGGCCTTGCAGTTGATCGATCGCCATTAGTAGTATTAAAAAAAGGAATAAAAAATATAATAAAAAAACAACATTAGTGGCGCACCTTCGGGCAGGATGCGCCATTAGTATGTTTGGACAGGCGCACTAGTTCAAAAAAAAAATTTGATACTAATGGCGCACTCTGGGCCAGGTGCGCCATTAGTAGTTTCAACTCTAATGGCGTATCAGCAGGTGGTGCGCCATTAGTATATACTAATGGCGCACCGACAGTCTGGTGCGCCATTAGTGTCAATCCCATCTATAGCCGTTTTTCTAGTAGTGTATACATGATCATGCCTAGATAATCTCATAACTACGCGCTTTTCTATCAATTGCTCGACACTAATTTGTTCACCCATCGTAATACTTATGCTATCTTGAGAGAAGCCTCTAGTGACACCAATGCCCCCCCGGTCTATCTCTTATCATATTTGCTTTCAATCTACTTTTATTTTGCATCTTTACTTTTTGCATCTATATTATAAAATACCAAAAATATATTTATCTTATCATACTATCTTTATTAGATCTCACTTTCGCAAGTGGCCTTGAAGGGATTGACAACCCCTTTATTGCGTTGGTTCCGAGTTCTCGGTTTGTTTGTGTAGGTGCGTGGGACTTTTGAGGAGCCTCCTCTTTGGATTGATACCTTGGTTCTCAAAGCGTGGGAAATACTTACGCTACACGTCTTGCATCACCCTCTCCTCTTGAGGAAAACCAGCATAAGCTCAAGGCGTAGCACACATCGGGCCATGGGAGGAGGGAGCATGCAGATCCCTTGGCGCTTGTTTGGCAATTGGGCGAGCAGAAGAGCAGAGATTGAAGAAGACGACGGCCGTTGGATGGACATCCAACGATCCTTTGCTGGCGTCAACCTTTTTCTGAAAGCCTCAAATCATGGAAAAGCGACATCTGAGCCATCTGTCATTATTTCTAATAATTTACAACCCATTTGCTAATTCTTACGGTTTTTGGAGCCCATATTCTTTTGTAAAATTACAACCCATATTGTGGCCACGGTTAAAAATTATCGAAATTTTGCATATGTCCGCAAGGATCGAAACTGCTTTAATCCCGAAATTTCGAGTCACATTCGGTGATTTTAAAAATAAATGTATATCAATATAAAATCCAATAAATTGTCCACGCATAAAAATCAATGCAATTTAAAATCTCTAAATGAAAAAAGATATTTGAAACTAATTGCCGGTTTGATGTGTTTTAAAAATGTCTGACCCATTTCTCATTCTTGATAAGCCATTTTCTCGGCATTTAATGAAGCTCTCCTCGTCTTGAAAGATTTGTAGTGCAACAGGCCTGATAAAGCGACTTACTTGACAAATCACAAAAAAACTGGGCTAGCCATTTTCAGAAAGAAATAAAAAACTACTGGGTTGGTTTCTGGTAAACATAAAAGAAAAGGATGTCTAGACAGGACAGAGTGTCCCGCACACCCCAGTTGACACCCTTCTTTCATCTCAAACACAAATTAGATAAATGCCACTCCAATTATGGCGATTCATAAAAACTCCACTGAAATTTCCAAACTTTGAAAAATGCCACTTCAATTTTTGCAAACTTTGAAAAACGCCACTGCAGTTTGCAAACTTTGAAAAATGCCACTCCAGACTTCAAAAATGCCACTAGAAATGGCATGAAATGGCATTTTCAAAGTTTGAAATTGCGGTGGCATTTCTAAAACACCAGATTTGGAGTGGCATTTATCAAACTAACCCAAAACAAAATAATCGGGCGAGTGCTGGGTCCACGTGTCGACCGCTCGTTGTTCAATTCTCTCGTTTATTGACTACGTTGACAATGCCATGGGACCCAGATGTCAGAAATTCAACTACAAGAAACCTGTTAATACGTGACGGTCCTCGTCCGTCATGCATCTGTGAAAAACTGTCATGGGTGCCCATCGATGACGGATTTGGAATCCATCATGTATATCGCGTCATAATTTGACATCAAGCTTTCGATGACAGTCCTTGACCGTCATGGATCTGCCCCAAGCCCGCCCAGCCCAAACTATGCCCAACCATTCATGACGGAACAAACTGTCACAGGACCAACGCCACGTAGGATTTTCAGTCAACCACTTGGAATGACGTGGCTGCCTATGTGGACACTATTTTTCGTCACAGAAGTCGTCATGGATTTAGGAAGAAATTAAATTTTGTCTAGCACACATCTACCGCACCAATTTTTAACCAGTACATTTTTTTTAGCATGATGGATTACACAAATCATAATACCAACTCTAGGCCAAGACAAAGTATTTCCAGAGTGTGATCATACATTACACGGATATTCAATATGCAACCATCCATTGGTATCTACACCACATCAGTTACAAAATCTTCCATGAAATGGTAATTTACAGAATATATTGACAAAATATATCACACAACAACGCTAGGAACCAGTACAATCCAATTACAACAACAGAAAATATGATACTATTGAGGCTGCTATTCAGGTTCTTGTCATCACCCCTCCTGATGGTAAGTATCATGTCATGGCGGATTGTGTTGGCCAGCACCAAGAAGCCTGCTACCCAATCATACCTAACATATTTACAACATTAGATAGTAGATAGTAGAAATAAAATAATAAGAACAAACTTCAAAAATAAATTACGTGTTGTCCAAAATTCTTGAATTTTAACATGCCTACATATGAGAATAACAAAGTATGCTTTAAAACAAAAATAAACATGAGGTTGCCTAAAATTAATCCAAATAAAAGTGGGTCAAATGAAAGTCTAATCAAGTTGACATATAAGTGACAATGTAATAGAACATACATTGGAGAACACAAGTACTCAACAACAGTTAAGGCCATATAAACCCGTCGAGAAAATGGCATCACTAACAAACAATATGAATGAAGCGGAGCCGCTACTCATCGATCTCGCGAGCGTAAGCTTCAAAATTTTCATGTGGCAACAAGCATACACATGAAACTAAATGTTTATCCAAGGCACCTACAGTAGTAAAACACAATTCTTGACAAGTAAACTTAAAATGGCATGCAAAATAACTATGAGCCGTGGCCACTAATAAATCTACAAAACTAAGTGGCAAATGGTTCTCTGAAGAGATAATGGATAGGATGTATCAGTTATTGCTCTTAACAACATGCATGCTGTGGTTACTTTTAATTCAAGTGCATGAGAAGTTCATCACAAGATCCAAGGGGCACAAACAAATTAGTAGAAAATCACAACATGGTGAAAAATGCCTAACTCAGAACTAGATTAATTAAATAGGTGTAGTTCAGTAGCAATTGAGCTAGGGAATGGAAATACTGGAGAAATCATAGGAGTGGTAGTAGAGAACCAACCCCTGGTTGATCACGGAGCAGCTCCAACAACAGTTATCGTGTCCGCCCTCTCGAGCTCTATTGTGCGCCATGCAGCAGTACGGCTGCTACAACACCACCTAGACCTACATCCCAAAAAAATCAGAGATCATAATCAGGGAGATTACAGTGTTAATTGATTGTAAAAGAAGGGAAAACATCAGGGAAAAGATTTAGGATCAGACAGTAGACATCAACCCCTACTTCTCGGCAAAACTATTGCGGAGGGCAACCTGGCTTGGAGGCAGGGAGCACATGAGTTGAAAAAGAAATGTGTGTCACTGTGTTGGCAAGTGCTAGCTTGGTGTGTACCTCAAGGTTGAGGGAGAGTGAACTAACATGGCATTGGTTCTAGTACTAGTAGGCGCACAACTAATGGTAGCAGTACTACATTTGCTTAGTACACAAACGAACAGGTTTTAACCTCTGTATTATAACTGCAGTACTGCCACACTGTACCAATGTATTTTTCTTCTTAGATTCAGATTAAACTTAATTCTGGTTATATATATTCACCAAGCTGCAGTTGACAATATGGACAGAAGTGTATGGAGAAAACTCTAAACAGAACATGTCACCATATTAATACAGTAACAGAAATCATGTCTCCTATTTGATGAAATTATTCACCACTTGATTACATTGATTCATACTGAATTATATTTTGATAGAAAACTAAACTGAATGCATATAGAACACTTAATTATATTGATTTAGAGAACATAGATACATAAAATTGTCAGAAAAATCTAAACTGAATTAGATCTTGGTAGAAAATTAAACAAAATTTGATCTTGATAGAAGCCCACATAGCACAGTGCAGCCAGTTGACGAACATGTGCCTTTTGTCTTTACTGGGTACCCTGCAGTGTAAAGATACAGAGAAAATTCAGTGTTAAAGATCCAGAGAGGAAACCCGCAAACACAACTCAGCGTCTACTGCACGCACACACATCTCACTCGTATACACGCCCTAGACCTCGATAGCCACTGCCGCCACCATGTCAGCACGCACACACAACACCCTAAGATTTGGAGAAGGCAGTAGCCAAGCTTAAGCAATCAATTGAAGAGGGAGGCCACACACCAGCCTTAGGCTTCCCACACTGCCCACGAACGGCTGTTACAACTACCAGCTTAGGCAAATGAACCTGACCTGTGGTCGAAGCAGCATCATTAGGCCATGGTGTCGAGGTAGCCAACAGAAGGGGCGGGAGCCACACCGAAATCCAGCGGTGGCTAGGGTACACTACGGCCTCCTGCAAGCCATTGTCCTAGACCGCACACCGCACGGTTGCTCTGCTCCGACCAGGCCAACATCGGGGGATGAGCCCAAGCTGCATCTGCGCGCGCCCAAGACGCGGATCTCATCACTCGGGCTGCTGCCGCCGTCAAACTCGGCAGATCAGCAGCGCATGCTGCGGATGCGACGTGAAGACAGGGTGGAGGGGGAGGGGATAGTTGCCACTAGGTGTGGGTGGAGGAAGGACGGGAGAGGATGGGGAGGTGGTGACTGGGTCGAGGAACGAGAGAACGTCGGAGCGGTGGGTGTGCGGCGGACGGAAAGGAGTGGATCTGGGAGAAGGAAGAAGATGGGGGCGGCGGCTGAGGGAGAACGAGATGAGGGCAGGGACAAGCTTAGGGTTAGATTTTATATGAGGATTGGGTTAGGCGGGCTCCAGCGGGCTTGGGCGGGCTTTGGGGCCGTGCTAGGCCGGTTCATGACGGATTCTCAAAACGTCACCGGAAATCCGTCATGTATTAACCGATTTCTTATAGGAGGAGCCATTTTTTATTGGCTTGAAATAAGGAGGAACTTGCTTGCGGGTCCTTGCTGTCATCGTCTCCACGCATAATCATCTCCTGATTGTGTACGCGTCAACTTGGTAGGCCCACAAGTCAGCCTCTAAACCCAGGGAGGACAAATACAACCCATTTAAAAAAATAATGACCCATTCCATACGTTCAAGCGGAAAGTTCAACATTGAGCAAAATAACAGTGTCGATCCACATATAAATCTTGAACTTCCACATTGACAACCATCATAGCCAAGTTAACTATCTACTCCCACTAATACTCTAGTAGCGTACAAGTACTAACTTACTCTTAGCTAACTAGACAATGCCGCCGCCATCTGCGGTGAGACGCTAAACACCGCACCGACGTCCTGCGCCTCGCCTCGGACTTGCAAGAGGTGCGATAGGCGCGTTGCTTTCGCGCGTTAGCCCTTTCCATGCGGCGTGATCCACCAAAACTTGGCTTCAAGCGGAAACCCACTTGCGGTGGTAGTAAAATCGGCGTCGAGCAGCGTGTGTGCCCGACGACCTCTAGGGCTATTGCAGTGCAGACTCCACATAGTCGGCCCGATTCGCGGGCGCTCTGCTCGCGACTTCGGAACATCGGTCTTATTCTTTGCTTGTCTCCCGGGCGGCGAAAATCGGCGATCTGTTGGTCCTCTTCCATGCGGTCGCGCTCCAACAACTTCGTCTTTGCTCCGCCAGCGGTCTCGCTCAACAAATCCTCGATCTCGCATTGCCATCTAAAGGCAGATAGAATGCCTCCTCCTTAAAATCGCCTTGGGTGAAAAAGCAGAACACTAGTTCCGACGGTGACCGCCTCCGGCGTCACCTACCGCGGATGGGAGGGGGCATGGCGGACGTGGCGAGCGACGTCGGGCCGGTGGGGGCTTATGAGGATATGGCGAGTTGGGTCACGGTGCCACCGGAGAAGGCCGGGAAACAATACTTGTAGGCGGAAGGTAGCGCAACGGTCATCGGAATTCAATGCATAAGCAGACATGGCTTAGCGCGCCAGCTTGCCGTGGAAAACTAGAGCAACTGAAATTATGATTGTGCCCTCCCATCCCGTCTGGGTCGCACGCCGGCATGGCGGTCAAACGAGTGCACTCGAACATCTCCCTCCTTGTTAATAATGATTCCATGGATTTAAAATGCCTGCAACAATTAAAGCGCATCTTTTTTGCATCGCTTAGCTGCCTTAATTCTGACGGTCGCATGCGAGCACTCGTAAATCACTCGCAGCTAGTACGCGGGCAAAGACGCAATGAGTCGCAATGAGAGACGCACGCATGCAACCACTTAAATCACTAGAATTAATTAGGCTTAAACTTCTACATGTCGTTAATTATTGCCATGCCTTGGTCTTGCTGCTTTGCTCACGGGACTAATAAACCCGGACGAAGGGAGTACCTTGGTTGGTGAGAGGTTTGAATTAAGCCACCGCAAACCGGAAAGGAGGTACTAATGCGTCGTGATCTCGCTATTTATTCATGTAGGATCGAGTAGGTCGTTTCTTGAATTGAGCCACGCAAACCGGAAAGGAGGTAGTACATGCGTGATTTGCTATTTATCCGTGTAGGATTGAGTAGGTAGGATAGTGTAGCTTGTCGGGTTCTTGAGGTAGGCATTTTATTCAAAAACTGCCGCCGGATCTTCGTCATAAATAAAACTGCCAGAGCGCATTAGTAGGCTAGCTAGTGATCGATCGATAACTTATAAACGCCGAGCGAAATGAAATAAGTAATGATAATGCATCTCAATGATTCACGGATCATATACAAATATGTAGCTCAAAAGCAAAGATCAGCCACTTGGATTTTGCGTCATAACTAACTAACTAGAGCGATTCCCATACATAAGATCAACATGTTAATGCATCTCAATGATTCACGGATCATATACAAATATGTAGCTCAAAGCAAAGATCTGAAAAAACATATGTTCTTCCTACTAACATGGATGCTTCTCTTGGCCAACATTCAAGACAAACCGAAAGACAAATTTGTTTGTGAAGTCTAAAATTCCTCTTGCAAGCGTAAGTGGTTTCACCAATAAATTGGAACCATGAGAATGAACCACACATGATGGAGGAACATCCACCGCAATATGATTTGGTCTTCTCTCGATCACACCGCGAGACTATTTTGAATACAAACTTTAACTTAGGCAAAATGATGCCCATTGTATAATCGCACCAAAGCAATGAAGCACCTAGTGTTGGCCAATAAATAGTATAGTACAACTTTTCTGCAGTCCATGAAGTGACTATCCAATCTTTCCGTGTCTATTTTCAAATGGCACTTCATGTAGTGACTATACTATTCTCTTGTGCAGTTCAACCGAAATTGCTGACACTTTGTTTGTTTGCCAAATAGCAATTGGCAGAAATCTCTGTCTGCACAAATATCATGCAGCTAGTAAACATATACCGCACCTTGTATTTTCGGTTTAAACATGTCTCTTCCGCTTAGCATCTATCATGTTACGCCTTTGGGCAATCGATCTGATTATGTTTTGCCTGGACAATTTCATCTTGAATTGATTTGCTTTGGTTCGAGTAGAAATATAGCTCCTATTCTTCATCAGACCAAGGATATCCATGTTCGCAGTGATGGAGGAGGTGAAATTGATACAACCGAAATTGAGCATCCAATCATTGAATCATGTCCTGCACCTCCAATGTAGGTCCACCCTGCCAATAAATTCACATGCAAACCACTAGTATTACTATCTAATGACAATACAAAAAGAGTAGCAAGATAGTAGCAAACCATGTCCCTTCGTAATGAACAGTTCATAGTGCCACCAATTGGATATAAAGGTTGGGAAAAAAACATGCTCCTAATGTTGAACCAGTTGTACTTTTTGTGCAGTTCCACTAAAATCGAGCATCACTGTTTGCATAGATATTGAAAGTGTGATTACTGTAAAAACGACACTAGTTGAAGCATAGACTCACAAATATAAGCATTCCAATTTCTTAATGGAAAAGGTAGCAAGACTATTTCTAACCACCTGTTTCAAGGAATAAATAAGGCAACAACGACTGATGTCAGAAAGGCATATATAGTTCTTCTTGAAAGAATGATCGACTCCTGACCTTTCCTCTTCTTTTAAGCATATTTTGTGCAGTTCAACTAAAATAAAATGCCATCACCGCCTTGACAATTCAGTGACACTGTACAAAAGGAAATGACTTAACATTACATCATGATGTCGGTATGTAGTCGACGGGCATTAGAGACAAACATCTGCACCTCCTCCGATAACATAATGAACATTAATTTTAACAAAGGTGTGACTAGCTTTACCGTGATAATTTGAGTGAACTCTACACCCTCTGTTCCTTAATATAAGACGTTTTCGCGGTTCAATTTAAAGTACCCAAACGTCTAGTACTTAGAAAAACAGGTAGTAGTTTTCTTGAGAACATATCTTGGAAAGCTTGCCACACTTTATTTATGTCCATATGCTAATGCAACACCATTCGATACTACAAATATACACTAATCCGATGGCTAGTGCAACGATAGAGTAGTTAGTTTATTACATGGTACAAAGACAATGGTTTTTGAATGATTTCAATAAACTCTAGCAATTGGAAGATTTCTATAAGAAAACAATACAAAATGTAAATGTAACAAGTTTGACATTGGTATACTAGCTGTGCATGAGCATTAAACCAAATACAAGCGTCTGAAGGTAACTAGCATTATTAACTAATGACAAGATAAAAAATTGCAAACCATGTACCTCCAAGGCAAATATCATTTCAACTTGGGGGACCTTAAAATTGCTATCCCAATCTTCATAATCGATCAAACATAAAAACTTGATCGAGCGAATCAAGAGAACAGCGGAGGAGGAGGTGCCCTCTTGACCTTTCCTATTGTCTTCATAATTTTTGTGCGGTTTAACCAAAATAAAATGACATCGCGCCTTGGCATTTTGGTGACACTGTACAAAAAAATTAACTTATCTCATGAAAGTGAGGTATGTAATCTATAAGCATTAACATGCAAAATTACGAAGGTAGTAATAAGTTTCATCATTGGTATCTTGGTCAGTGCAACAACATTAGAATGCCTTAGCTGAAAAATCTTTAATACATCCACAATCAACATTAACCACGAAATAATCCGGTGACATTAAATCGCATTGCTTAAATTTATCGGTGGCATTAGACCGAGAGTGGCATAAGTTAAATGTGGCATCACTTTAGCGATAGCATTGCTTGACTTGATCTTTGGCGTTATACTAACACACAAAAGTGGCAATAAGAGCATGGGAGGCCCATTAGGACGGTGGGCGCACCGATGCGATGTACCTCCACGGACCTGAGTGGTGAGGAGGTATGGTTGCCCGAGCAACAAATATCCGAGCAGCATATGTGGATTCGTCCCATTTTGTTCTCTTTAGCCACTTTTTTCCTATGTGAGGACAACAAACCGATCGACCTGGTCATTCTCTATTGCGTTCTCATGCCTTTCTACCCTTCTTCAACCAAGAGACACGAAACTCGTTTCTTAGCTACTAATTTTCCCCTTTTCAACCTAGATGCGGGTTCGACGCCTACTCTCTTGGACAGTAAAGTCTCCCTTCCTTTCCTTATTCAACCCAGACATGGAATAGTCTGCATGAAGTAGGGTTTCCTTTAATAGTGAAAATTATGGTTTTCGTCTGCGTGGCCAGCAGAGCAGAGGATAGCAAATTGGGAAGATGGTGGAGTGGAAAAATATCCACATGCAACGACGTGGCATATGGGGCAATAGAACAAGGGTATGGTTCGAAAAGAGGTAGCATACCTGAGGGTCGGCGGGAAGTGGCTTCACTCGTGGTTGTCGTCCTCCGCACACACTACGGCAGCGAGCTTGGGGACGGAGGCCATCCCGCGCGGGCGCTAGGTCTGAGAGGACGGCCTTGTTGCAGTGCGTGACCTCGCTCGCCGATGACGAGTGCATCAACGCTGCACGTCCTTTTCTTCCCCGGCGGATCTGTGACCACCGGTGAGGAGGGAGAGAGAGGCCGTCTTTTCTAGATCTGGAGAGAGGGTGATAGTGTGAGAAGCAAGTGGCACTACAAAAAAAGACACATCCATGACATTTTGGGCCAAATGAATTTTTTTTCTGTCATACATATGACACTTCTATGATGATAATTGTGAAAAAACCCGGTATCATCATAGATGTGGTGGGCTCCTACTTCTATGAAAAAAAATCATGATAGAAAATGGGCTTTTCGTCCTGGGCGGGCCGGAGATGCAGCTGCATTACATTCTTTGGGCCGTCCATGACGGAAAAAACGTGATAGAAGAGAGGGGGAGGAAAATTTCGGGGAGTTGCCGGTTACGGTGGGAGGTCGGGGGCCGAGCGATGCACGTTTCTCTCGTACACATAGGCGCGTGTGTGCAAGGCGTTGGCTCTAACTGAACCCGAGCGAGGCATTGGGCTCTAAGTGAACCCGGCGATTACCGCAGGCTGCGAGCTACGCGTTCTTGAACCCGGCGATCGATCGATGGTGTTAATCGAACCCGATGGGCGATTCGCCGCTCTCGCTGCTAATGAAGCCGATCGATTGGATGAATAGTGGCGTTGTGTGTGTGTGGGGGGGTTGGATGAGCAGTGGCGGTGGCGTTGCCTCTGGACGAACATGACCCGTGGTGTGGAGGGCGGATGAATAGTAGGCGGTGGAGGGGTGGTCGTGGAGGGTGGTTGAACAGGACCCGTGGTGTGGAGGGCTGGATGAGCGATGAGCGGTGGAGGGGTGCCCGTGGAGGGTGGTTGAGCGATGGCCGGTGGAGTAAGCGCGGTGGAGGCTGGATGAGCAGGAGCCCGTGGAGGCTGGAGGAGGTCGACGGTAGACCGTGAAGGCTGAAGGAGGTCGACGATGGAGATGAACAGTATCCCGTGGAGTCCCGTTTTGCGGTACGCCACACCCCTCCCGATGAACAGGCCCCCCGTTTCGACCGTAGGAGGTCCGTTTCCTCCGTTTTGCGGTACGCCACACCCCTCCCGATCAACAGGACCCCCGTTTCGACCGTAGGAGGTCCGTTTCCTCCATTTTGCGGTATGCCACACCCCTCCCGATCAACATGACCCCCGTTTTGACCATAGGAGGTCCGTCTCGTCCGTTTTGCGGTACGCCACACCCGTCTCGATCAACAGGACCCCGTTCCGAACAAGGCTAGTCGAACACAAGGCCGTTTCCTCCATTCTGCGGTACGCCAGGCCTCCTTTCCATCGCCTGTTCCATCCAAGCCCTCCCGATGAACACGATCACGCATTTCGTCCCGACCCAGGCGGTTGGCTCCTCATGAACACGACGATGATGTTGTTTCTCCGTTCCGACCCAGCCATGTACGTACGCGGGAGTAGGTGTTCGAGACCCTGCCTGTATGTACGTACGTGGCCGTATTTTCTTTCTTGCAACCTCGCCGCTGTACGTACGTGTACATGATATGTGCGCGCCTCTACATCGACCAATATGTACGTACATTTTCGCGACAAGAATGACAACGCTACGGACGCTTCGACCAGGTGGGTCCCGACTGTCAGGCACTTCCATGCCTGCGAAGATGTAGCTGGTGTCCCAGCCGGTCGAAGGCGAATCGTTTTGTTTTTTGCCCGGACGCACTTCCTTGCGTGCGAAGATGTAGCTGGTGGGTCCCAGCGGTCGAAGCGAATCGTTTGTTTTGCTCGGACGCACTTCCTTGCGTGCGAAGATGTAGCTAGTGGGTCCTAGTAGCACAGGGGCGAATAGTTTTTTGCCGGACGCACTTCCTTGCATGCGAAGCGTAGCTCTGGGTCCCAGCAATCGAGAAACGTTTTTTAAGCTAAATATGGTGGCCCGTCCGGTGGGCCCCATTGTCAGTGGAGGAATAATTATTTTGCGCGTAATAAGGAGGCACTTCCTTGCTACAGCCGTGGACCCAAATATCGGCCTCTCCATGTACGATCAACGTTCGATGGAAGCCGTTCCTTGACCACGTTGACCACGCCAGTCTTGAGAGCACCGGGCGGTGGACGACGGCGAGGCCTAGGAAGGGGCGACGGAGCCGGGAAGACGCGACGGTGGATGCCCACGCGTGAGGAGTCGAGGTTAACTGTTCGCTGCGGTGTGAGGCTGCCATGGCGCGAGAATAACAAGGGGTGTGGGTGAGTAGAGGATGGCACGGCCAGCGGTGGGAGTAGTAGGGCGGTGAGGCCTCACAGATTGCAGCCTGCCACGGGAGGCGGGAGCACGAGGCACGACCGGCGCTGGTTTGGGCGGCCGGAGCAAGAAGACCAGAGGTTGAAGAAGCACTAAGGCCGTTGGATGGACATCGTGCGGTCCTTTGGAGCTAGAACCGTGCATATTGAATAAGTTGACAAAGCCCTCTGTCCCGTCAACTTAGTAGGCCCTAAGTCAGCTGCCACTATCTTTGGGTCCCAGCTAACGGAGGGAGTATTCATTTTTTGTGCGTAATAAGGAGGCACTTCCTTGCGTGCGAAGATATAGCTGATGGGTCCGAGCTGTTAGCGGCGGTAACATTTTTTTCGTGAAATACATAGGCCCTTTCGATGGGTCCCTGATGTCAGCTAGAGGAATCATTATTTTGCGTGTAATAAGGAGGCATTTCCTTGCGTGCGGTCAGGACCCAGTATGTCGGCCTCTCCACGTCTGATCCACTTCAGATGCATGTCGATCGTTGACCATGTTGACCTGGCAGCGCCGAGAGCACCAGGCGGTGGGCGGCGGCAAGGCCTAGGAAGGAACGACACAGGGTAGGGAAGACTTCGGCAATTGTTTCCCACGCGGAGAATCTGTTGTCTGACGGTTTATTGATTTATCTGCCGTCATGGGAGAATAACGATGGGTGTGAGTGAGTAGAGGGATGGCTAGGCCAGCGATGGGAGTATGGTGGGCGGTGAGGCTGTGGCGGCAAGACAACACAGCAGGGGAGGAGGGAGCAGCAGTCCACTGGCGCTTGTTTGAGCGGCCGGAGCAGGGAAGAGTAGAGATTGAAGAAGCCTGCGACTACCGTTGGATGGACATCCAACAATCCTTTGCTGTCGCCAACCTTTTGTTTAGAAAAGCCTCAAATCTATGGAAAACAACATACAGCCCATCTGCCATTATTTCTAATAATTTACAGCCCATTTGCTAATTCTTAAGGTTTTTTGGAGCCCATATTCTTTTTGTTAGCATTACAGCCCATCTTGTGGCCACGGTTAAAAAATTAGACGAAATTTTGCATATTTGGTCTTGGTCCTAACAGTTTTAATCCGAAATTTCGACTCACATTCAAACTAATTTTAAAAATAAATGTATATCAATATAAAATCCAACAAATTCTCCACGCATAAAAATTAATGTAATTTCAAATCTCGAAATAAAAAAAAGATATTTGAAACTAATTGCCGGTTTGATGTGTTTTAAAAATGTACATCAATTTCTCATTACTGATGGGCCATTTTCTCGGCCAGCCGAATGAAAGCTCTCCTCATCTTGAAAGATTTGCAGCCCAACAGGCCTGACAAAGCGACTTACTTGGCAAATCACAAAAAAACTGGGTGGGGCCATGGACCCAAATATCGACCTCTCCGTCAATACTCTTCCGATGGAAGTCGTTCCTTGACCATGTTGACCACGCCACAGAGAGCACCACAGCGATGGGCGGCAAGAAGGCCTAGGAAGGGGCGACGGAGCCGGGAAAACAGCGGTGGAAGCCCACGCGAAAGGAGTACGAGGTTCACCGTTCGGCTGCGGTGTGAGGCTGCCGTCGCCGCAGGCCTGGCCAGTGGTGGGAATAATAGGGCGGTGAGGCCTCCACGGCAACCTGACCGACCACGGGAGGCGAGGAGCATGAGGCACGACCGGTTACGGTTAGGGCGGTGAAGCAAGAAGACCAGAGGTTGAAGAAGCACTACGGCCGTTGGATGGACATCGTCACGGTCCTTTGGAGCTAGAATCGTTCATATTGACTAAGTTGACAAAGCCCTTCGTCCCCGTCAACTTAGTAGGCCCACATGTCAGCCTCCCACCAAGGTGGGTCCCAGCTACCAGGGGGAGTATTAATTTTTTTGTGCGTAATAAGGAGGCACTTCCGGTTGGTCCTAGCTGACAGCGGGGGGACGTTTTTTTCATGAAATACGGTGGCCTGTCAGGTGGGTCCTAGCAGTCAGGGGGCAAACGTTTTTTTCTCAAAATACGGTGGCCCGTCCAGTGGGTCCCTGCTGTCAGTTGGAGGAATCATTATTTTCTGCGTAATAAGGAGGCACTTACTTGCTGCGGCCGTGGACCCAGCTAAGACTCTCCACGTATAGTATACTTCCAATGGAAGTCGTTCCTTGACCACGTTGACCTGGCCGCGTTCCGTTGCATGCATGCGTCCATGGGCGTGGTGTGTCCCCACTGTCAGCCTCTCATGTACAGTCATTTTCCGATGACTCTCGGTTGTTGACCACGTTGACCACACCGTGCCGGCGCGCAGACCGGAGCGACCGGAGATGGGGAAGGCAGGGCGGTGGAGTCGCAGATGGAGAGGAGGGAAACTTCATCTTTGGTTGGTCTTGGCGGCGACAGCCAGTGCCGTCCGCGGAGAAGGGAGCAAGAACAGAGGTTCAAGAAGGAGCATGGCTGTTGGATTAACATCCAACGGTCCAGCTGCTAGAATCATTTGTTGATTAAGTTGACAAAGCCGTGCGTACATCGTCAACTTAGCAGCCCTAAGTCGATCACCAAATCGACGGGTCCCACCCAGCGGATGAATAATTTTTTTCGCAAAACAAGTAGGCACTTCCTTCCGTGCGAAGATACAACCGGTGGGTCCTAGCTGTCAGGTGGAGGAAACATTTTTTTTAGCTTAATAAGGAGGAACTTTCCTTGCATGCGACCATGGACCTCGTGGGTCCCAGCCGTCAAGCTCTCCATGTACAGTCCTCTTCCGATGAATCTCGTTTGTTGACCACGCCGCACCGAACCAGCGAGGCGGTGGACGACAGCGAGGCCCCGTACGGGAACGACTCGGACATGGGAAAACGCGGTAGTGGAGTCGAAGATTGAGAGGAGGAGAAGGGTTATAACTAGTTCTGTTGCAGCGTGGGGCTGTAGTCTGTGGAGAATAACCGGAGGTGTCGAGGGGTGGAGGGATAGCCTGGCCGGCGGTGGGGTAGCACTTCGTAGCGATGCGTGCTAAACAGAGCCGCTAGTCGCGGAGGCGGACCAGCGGTCCCGTCGACGCGGGAGGAAGAAGACGAGAGATTGAAGGTGCATGCCGGCCGTTGGATATAAATCCAATTGCTGTGGATGACACAATCATTTGTTGACCAAGTTGACAATGCCCTGCGTAGGCTTCGACCTATTGGCCCGCATGTCAGCCTGCAAAAATGTGGCATATATTTTTAGAATGTACAGTCCATTTGCTGGGCTGGGTGAACAAATAATTTCGCGTCAATCAGGCCCATTTATATTTTCTAAGAAATCCCAGCCCATTTGCACTTCCTTGAAATACATGTATTATGTGGTCTTGTTATATATATAATGTTATGTTAGAAGGAGCAATTAATATCAAAGAATAAACCGGAGAGGCACATTTTTTATATATATAATTAAGAAATTAGCGAGTTATTGCTCAAAATAAAAATGAGCGCGTTATTATTAAATTGGTCCTTAAAATCTTCGCAAGCTTTTGTATGCAATCACCAGGATTTTCCTTGCCTGTGAGTCAAAAACAACCAGATTTTCCGTTAAACATTTACTTTTATAAGTAAATAACACGTGGGATGTTTTTATAATGTATATATAAGTCTCTATAAAATATACGATAATAGTAATAATATAAATATATATAATGTGGTTAGAAGGGAAAACATAAATTGGACACAACATTACTTTTATAAGAGACATGCGTTTTATACCCGACAGTAGGCATACTAATAAGTTCACACACAAATACAACAGAAAAGGTAAACATTCATATCAAACTCAGGTTCACAGGACACGTTCATATTCATAGCCAACATTCACTGTCAACAACTCAAAAGATTCATATATACACAAGCTCATCATATCTATGCATCCAAATGATTGATAGATAACCCAACAATATTCATACATAATTCACAAAAAGATTCAGATATACACATGTTCAGTATGTTTATGCATCCAAATGATTGAGATCACAGCCAATATGATCCATGGACGAACTTTAATTACCTAGGGTACAGACTGGTAAATGGTGTTCAATCGGAGGTACTTCTTTCTAAAATTAGTTCTTGTACGAGTAAACTTTCGAGTACATAAGAGGCAGCACAGACAATCTGAACTTTGCTTGTAGGTTTATCCTCAAATAGTGGCCTCTTGCCGAGGGAGGTTTGAGCAACTTGGCCACTACTTTCATCTAACTAGTTTACTGGCTCATCTAGGTCTTGTATCTCGCCAAAATTCTACATTGCAGATGAGAAAGGAGGCGGTTGAGAAAGTGAACCACCCAAATTTTTTGTGCAGTTCAAGCTGAAATGGAGCATCCTTGGCGTGCATGAGGCGATTAAGTGCCGATGAATATACGTGTCAACCAACTTGTCTGGAATCTTTAGACTCCATGCCATATAGTTCGCTACCATATGTGCCGATAACCAAAAGGCACAAGTTGGGACGAAAGACTGGACAATGTTTTTCTAGGCTATGCACCAAGCAATATTTTTGGCGTTCACTCTCCTAATACTTGGAGTATGACAATTGGTTGACGCCGGTTGATACTCGAATGAATATAGGCACTTCTTGTCAACATCGATGCTTGTCTGAGTGAACTTTGGAGTACATAGCAGCAGCATAAGTACCTGTCCATCTAATCATTTTGTGCAGTTCTACCGAAATCACCCAATGTAATGATTTGCCTCTGAGTTCAGGCTCCAAATTACTCCTTTATGAAATCGGCAAACAGTAGCACAATACCTAATTACCAATACATATGACAGGCACAATAATCAGGATAAAGACCAGTACCAACCTGTGTGAGGTAGCATATCAATTACTATTTCCTTTATTTGGAAGCCGAGATAAGCCAGCGATGATAGCAAAGGAAGAAAGCAAGCGGAGATTAGCGACTGACAGGAAAGCACGGAAGCTGTCGAGGCAATGAAGCACCCAAAGTTTTTGTGCAGTTCCACCAAAATAGAGCATCCCTGTTGGCACATATATTGAGAGGGTGAGATTACTGTAATAGTGGGAGTAGTTGATGAAACATTCACTAACAAATAGAAGCACCCTCATTATCTTAATGGGTAAAGTTAGCAACATAGTAGTCTTGCTTAAAGAGAGGTATTAGTTTATTTAATCAGTGCCGATTAGCTCAACTCAACACTCAAAGCATTGCCATTTATCATAGGTTGTAAAACTTAAAAGTGCAAAGATAAAGGAGTTTCTCATGACAGTAGCATGATACAAATAGAGATGACAACAAACTAATATGGATGAAGGCCTTAGGCCCGTACCAACCTGAGAACAAAAGCTTATTCATGTAGTTCCATAAGAGATGATAAAGCACTCACTGGAATCACACAATAGTATATATTTTTGTGCACTTCAAATGTATGGTTGAAATCACTCTTGTTTATCAGTGCTGAGATTATATCGAAAGATTATCAAGAACTTCCAGCAGAGTTAAAGCACTGGCTGGGATACAGTTCATTGTATTGTCTTGTGTAGTTCCACTAAAATGTATGATTGGCACAACATGACCCATGTTTGCACAAGTAGGAACAAGGTGAAACCTTCGTTAGCTTAGTGAGAAAGGATAGGAAGACATTAGTATATTACTCAAACAGTAGCATCAAATTCATGATGGACAATACGCAAAACATTGCCTCATTAAACCAATGGCAATAAATTTACATGCAAAACAATAGCACTATTATGTCATGACACTAATAATATTCCCTCCCAGCTCCACCACATGATTCACCTCCATAGACAAACATTCACACGTACATGATTCAGCATAGGGTCCTACTAAAGATTTGTTTAATTCCAACAGGAAAGTTAGGCAGTAATAAATTAGTGGTACTTAAGTACTCCTAATTAATTAAGTGAGATAGCAGAAGTGGAAGGGCTCCCTGGAGGATCGTCTCACAAGTAAGGTAGTCATTGCCGGAGCCCTTGAATAGCCTCGACCGAGGCCTCACAGCTTCAACAAGATCGCCTTAGCACTGCTTATTCTTCTTCTTCTTCCTCTTCATGCTCTGTTTCTCTTTCTCCTCACCAGGTTGGTGAAACTAAGTACATGATTGGCCTTCTAATTCAGAATTGGTTTTGTCGGTGAGGGAGTACAAGTGTACTAGTAAAAACATAATTATTTTCTCATGGCGATGGGAAAATAGAGATGAACACATGCAATAAATATCATTCTTACCTAAAGGAAGGTTATGGTGCCAATATGGATGATGAGGATTGGAACACAGATCTCCCTTTGTGCAGTTCCACCAAAATGAACCAACTGTTCCATTCGACATTCGGCTTAAACAGACACAAAAGTCACTTCTTTTAAGAAGAGTTTTGTGCAAAGGCACCAAAAGGCCACAACAAAGAACTGTGTGAATTGGATATCCTGTTTGCACAAAAAGGCCTGAGAGAAGCAATCGAGTCTCAAACAATTACAGGCAAAAACATTTGGCTAAACTTGTAAGAGTCTCAAACAATTACAGGCAAAAACAGTGGCATGGCTTCATTCTTACCAGGGACATTATGCTAAGAACAACTAAGGCTGCGTTCGGTTCTCAGGTTTGGTGCAGGATTTTCGTCGGAACACAATTCCTACGGTATCTTTCCCTTCCAACCGTTCGGAACACGGGAAAGGTGAATAGTGTTTCATAGGAAAGCTGGTATGGTAGTACCGATTCCATCGGATTAGAAACATCCACGCGCTGCTCATTTTTTGGGCGGAAGCCCGAGGTAGGCGCTCGCTGCCATGCGTTAGACAGGTTGCTGTGTTGTGTTTGCCGGAATAAATAAATCAACCTATGTGTGGTACGTGAGGTGAGGACAAGATTAGTCACTGTGCAGCTGAATAAACAAATAGTATCTCATACTGCCAAATATGCTACTCTAAAAAAACAAATTTGTACATTTCGTAGTCCATCCGAACACATTCTCTTGAGAGTTTCCTCGGGTTCGCTGTTCCATAGTTTTATACCTACATTCCTTTCCTATTCCTCTATTTTCATCAAGACCTATGTTTTACGCCCTTTATTCCGATAGGAGCCTAAATATTTGGTATAAGGGCATGGGACGGTGGGTGCACCAAAGATACAACACCATGTACGTAAACAGGGGCATAAAGTGGTGATTCATAGTTTGTTGTCCCGAGAAACAAACATCCAAGAAACATATCTGGGTTGGTCCCATTTTTGTTCACTCTTGCCTCCTACTCCTATGTGTGGATAGAAAATATAGTCCTGGTCATACCACTGTGTACAGTGTTACCCCTATATTTCCCTTTTCGACCAAGAGACCGGTCGGATGACCAGCCTGTACTACTTTCATCCCCTTTCCTTCCTGTTTGTACAAAGTCCGATGTACATACTAAATTCCTCCACCCCCACTTTATTTCAATGACAACTATTTTCGGACGGAGGGAGTACAAGATTCGACTCCATGAAGTAGCTTTACCTCTAACAATAGAAGAAAAAAATAGGTGACGTTGGACCATCCGATCGAGAGGGGCTGAGAGGTAGAAAATGATGCACATGCAGCGACGTAGCAAGCTGGGGAAGTAGAGCTAAGGCGGTTTCGAACGAAGATATACCTGAAGGTCGTCGGGATGTGGATAGTAGGGCGGCGGGAGGCCAGATCCGCCCATAGGCAACGACGAAGGGATCCGAGGACCTCCCGCCACTACAAAAAAATACACTTCCGTGATGATACGTGTTTGTCATAGTAGGTCGTGTTTTTTGTCATGCATGTACATCCATGACAAATTTATGAAAGAATCAAGATAGTCATACTTGTGCTGTCTTAGAAGTGTTCCATGAGATTACCAAAATTATCATCACGGAAGTGTCCACTTCCATGACGATAAATCGCGCGTCACAGAAGTGCTTTCGTCAAGGGTGACAGACACGTGGCATCCACCGTAATGGAACGCCGTTAAGCTATCGGGTCGGGTTTTGGATCCGATAACCCGTTAACAGCCCCGACCAATGGGGATTTTCCACGTGTAAAATAATCGTTGGCTGGAGGAAACACGTGTCGGCTCACCATTGGGACAGATGTGATCCACTCATTGGACAGAAGGCGCCTATGATACGTCGACCGTGTACGCCCAACAGAGGCCCATTCTGTGAAAAGGCGGCCCATTTGACTTGGTCAAAAGGTGGCGGGCGGCCCATGGAAAGCTTGTTAACGGCCTGTTCACATATAGCCCATTTACAGCCCGCTAACCCAAGGCCCGTTACGCCCTATCCGAATTAGGCCGAGTAGCGTCATCTGGGCCATCCAATATGATTCCAGCCCGTTTTCACTTCTGGCCCATGTATGGCCCATGACGTCTTTCAGCCCATATGAGGCCCTATGTAACTCTTCGCCTATTAACGGCCCGTGGTGAAACTGGCCCGCAATGAACAGTGTATCACTTTACACCCACTTACGGCCCGTGGTGAAACTGGCCCGTAATGAACAGTATATCACTTTATACCCATTAATGGCCTGTTATTCAGTTGGGCCGTTTCCAGCAAATGTTATCTTTCGGCCTTCTCAGAGCCCATTTATTCTTGGGCTCATTTCCAGCATTCATTTACTTCCCGCCCGTTACTGTCATTTTCTGCTTGTGGGCCAAATTCAGCCCGTGGTTACATCGGCCTGTTTGTGGTCCGTTAATACGTTGGGCTATTTTCATAGCGTCATCAAATACGGCCTATTAATGATGGCCCGTTATGGTCATATGGCCCGTATAAGGCCCATTGATGATACGACCCGTAGAAGGTCCATTGTTTCTACGGCCCGTAGAAGGCCCATTGTTTCTACGGCCCGTAGAAGGCCCATTGTTTCTACGGCCCGTAGAAGGCCCTCTGTTTCTACGGCCCGTAGAAGGCCCACTGTTTCTGGCTCGTAGGAGGCCCAAAGGTCACTACAAAGAAATATTAGCCCATGGTTATTGTGGCCTAGTTTTAAAAAGAACTGCACCGACTACAAGCAAACAAATAAAAAGACAACAAGGAAATAAATAAGCAAGCAACTTATGCTAGGCTATCATGGCTGTTACACATATTACATCCATTTGGGCATCAAAGTTCGCCACCGGTGCAAATATAGGGAACAAAGCAGCATATCATATACATTTGGTTGTCAAAGTTGGCGACCAGCGCAAATAAACGCCGCAAAGACAAAACAAATCCGAACTGAAACCACTTCATAAGATCTCAAGAAGCAATATCACAGGTATCCATAATCTTTGGCAAGATGCTTAGCAAGCTTATTAACTTTGTCTTGTTTGGCGCTTAAATCCTCCAAATACTTCTTTGTTGCACCATAAAATATGCATCTAAATTCTGCAGGACTTCCTCGGTCCTTCACCTTCTGTCATGAGCACATCGATCGATGTCTTTCAACTTGAAGTTGAGACTCAAGAAGCGAACTGATTCAGCAGCGAGTTCAAGAGCTTGTGCCAGCAGAGTGGCCATGAATCGAACACTACATCAAGATAGGACTTTTGGGTTCCCTCACTTGTCATCAAGATAGTTTTTAGCAGCTTTCTTGGAGACCAACAGGATGTCTCACTATCTTGAACCTTATCGCATTACTTCCTTTACCATTGGATAACGCAGTCTTGTTCTCCAATATTTTGTCCGCATTCTAAAAGAGAAACAAGCGGACACATCACATGTTTAGCATGTTGTATATGAAACTCATTTTGGTAAATGAGTTCAAGTAGTAAAGTGGACAAGATAACAGCATGAAACAAACATATATCTATGTGCCATGGTCACTTTATGGTCTATATCATTCTAGTTTTGTTGCCAAATCAAGATAGAGACACAGTTCAAATAATATTTGTTCAAGACAAAGCGAGAATAGACAGAATATAAGTGTGGGTAACTATAGAGCAATAGCAACACTTGTAATGTGCATGACATGAGAACATAACTGTTTATTCAATTGAAACTGAAATCAACATAGAGAAGGTTACAAGAGCAAACCAGTTAAAAGCAACAGGTTTAAAACATACTGTTGCGCCATTGGAGTTTCAATTCCATCCTTCAAATTTGAAAATAGTTGGTATGAGTAAATCTGATAATGCAAGAGCAAAGGAGTATGAACCATAGCTACGAAACCTGACCCGAGAACAAATCTTCTTCTCCTTTAAGTGTTGAGTTGGGATTGAAGTGGTGGTCCTCGTGCTTTGGGCACTGCAGTTCCTTACTAACCGCTTGTGTTTGGGTGCTCTGTGGTGGAGACGGTGTTGTGTCAAGCTGGGCTGGTTACTATCTGCCGGGCTTGGGGTTACAAGGGGTGTAGCTGGTTCTCTGTCCAACTGGGTAGGGGTACAATCTGCGAGAGTCTGGTTTATGTGTGGTGGATCTGGTCCTTGGGAAGTACAACCGTGGTTCTATCTGCATCAATGGTAGCACTATCTTTTACAAGACCGTGTTGTTACTCCCTTAGATATCTGCCATCACGCTCTCCAATTCAAATGGCTGATAAACAAGAAAAGTAATTGAAATTATAGACATTGTATGATAGATGTGCAATGGATAGTGGGGAATAAAAGAGGGCATGAAATAATTCATATTTATGTTGTCTAACCAAACAGGATAGCATGACACAATTTCACATATATGATGTCTAACTAAACAGGATAGCATGACACAATTTCACATTATGATGGCTAACTAAAAAAGATGGAAAGACATAGTTCAGAATATGAGACTATGTAAACAGGATGACATGACATAACTATATAATGTGTTTATTAAATAGGTTGGCATGCCATAATTCACATACATTCATGGATAGAATGCCATAATTCTAAATATGATGACTGTAAACACTAAACAAGATGAGATGATATAACTATATGATGTCTTTACTAAATGGGTTGCATGCCATAATTCAGATAGATGATGTGTATGTACTATGTAAACATGATGGCATGATATAATTCAAATATATAATTTATATAGTAAGCAAGTAAGCAGATGGCAATCTATATATGATGTAAAAACTAAGCAATGCAAGACAACATGCATGACATGGGTAATATAACCCTGCCAAGTTTGAGTATAGACCTCGGGGGGAAATAGGACTGGTCATTAGTATCTGAATCCTCCTCTGAGGAGCTCTCTGTAACCAAACAAGATGTCCGCTGCGGTAGCATTATCTGCTCAATACCTTGTTTTCCTCGGATACTTCCATCACCGCTTCAAATGGCTGATGCACAGGAAGAGTAGTTGAATATACAAACGTTGTCGACAAATGGAACACGTAATACAAAAAAATGATAGCATGATATAATTCACATACATGATGATTGGCTAAACATCATGGCATTGCATAATTCACATATATAATGCTTTTGCAACAAGATAGCATTTTATAATTCACATATATAATGTCTTGCAACAAGATGTCAATGCATAATTCACATATATGGTAATTAGACACTGAACAGGTGGCATTCACACAAATCATGTCTAAACTAATCAAATGGCATAGCAATGCGAGACACCATACGCACGATATGAGCAGCATAACCCTGCCAAGTTAGAGCATATACCTCGGGGAATAGGACTGGTCATCTGTCTCTCAATCCTCCTCCGAGCAGCTATCCATAACCAGTGAGATATGCGCTTCGTCGAGATAGCATAGTCTTTCGAAGACCTTGTTTTCACTCCAAATTTGCCATCACCGTGTCAAATGGCTGATGCACACGAAGAGCGATTGAATGTACTAACATTGTTGATGAATGTAATATGTAACGAAAAAAGGATGGCCTGATATAATTTACATATAAGATGAGTGGCTAAGCAGGATGGCATTGCAAATTCACATATATGATGCCTGGCTAAACAAGGTGGCGTTGCATAAATCACATAAACGATGAATAAACTAAACAGATGGCATTCGCACAAAGGATGTCTAAACTAAGAAGATGACATATTTGATGTATAAAGTAAGCAATGCAAGACACCATATGCATGATATAACCAACATCACCATGCCAAGTTAGAGCGAAGACCTCAGGGGGTAAATGGGAGTTATCTTCTCCTTCTAAATCCCCCTCAGAACAGATATCTTCCTCTTGATTACAATCCGAAATGCATGGAGGGGGGGCTGCCTTTGCGCCTACCATGGAGCGACGTCTGCATGAAATTATATTGCCACGCAAGGCTCGTCTCTTTTGCTCTACATGTTCAGTTCCATTGTTTACAATAACTGTCATGCATAGGAATAAAACATAGTGAGATTATGTAAGGAGTGCATGCGAAATCCAGAGTGATGGTAGCAACTTTGTGGATAGACCCAAAACCAATAATAGCGAGCGGATAATGGCTTCATTAATAAATCTGAGATAATGGATGGCTTCTTTATTGTTTGTTTCCCACCCAACATGAAACTCATAGTAGACACCGAAGATTAACCAGATAGTAGATAGATACTATTGATAGCGTCCCCGATATGTGCCCCACAACCATTTAAAAACTCAAGCTTGACCATTAGTTTGGAGCTGACTTAGAGTCTAATCGGTGAACAGGACGATAAAGTAGCATGTAATATTAAGCGATGCATAACGTAAGCAGACACGAAAGAGTGCGACCTCTCTTGTGGACCCGTGTAGTCCTCGAGGTCATCTGCTCGGTTGATGATGGTAATGCAGTTTTCATGGCTGCGGTGGCGGGAAGAAGATCTAAGGCGGCGAAAGACAGTCTCGAGGCGGATCCTCTTGTCTTTGGACCCTTACATCATTGGAGCAGTGAGCTGGGGTGGACGACGGCAAGCAGCAGGAGCGAGACAAACCACGCAAGGTTTTCTTTGACAACTATCTATAAGAGAAGTAATTATGTAAGGGCTCGTTTGAATTGGAGGATTCGAACAATGCAGGGATAGGAAATAGAAAGGAATAGGATAGAAATGCACGTGCAAAACAGAGAATTTAAAAACACAGGATTTCTGCCAATCTGGGTGTTTGATTCACAACAATTGGAAGATCACAGGATGCAAAGAAGCATGGTGAGATTAAGTCAAACCACAAGAAAATCTACGGTTATAATGCTATTATGCTACTATCTCTTAGTCTTGTGCTTCATGAATATGAATTTGAAAAGGTGGACAAGTGAAAATTAAAATTCCTACGTTTTTTCTTTCGAGGAGACACTAAAGGAACAAATCTGTGTGCTCAGTGGACAATATATATAACATGTAGAGTAAAAAAGAGATGCAACAAGTGTACAACCTCTTTGGCGAAGCCATGTCGATCTCAGCGTGATTGGGTTGGCCGGTGAGGATGCTCCGGCTGACTTTGCTGTCGGAGGAGGGGAAGAAGATCTTAGGCGTCTGGAGATGGAGCCCGAGGTACTGCTCCGATAAGTTGTACGACGCCGAGGCTGAAGCAGGACAAGAGAGACAACGAACAACGTTAACCAGAGTGGAATTCTAATAGCATCTCCAATACATGACGTAAAATACATAACCACAAAGTGCTAGATGTAAAATACATCAGCCGCTCATCTCTGAACTTAACTGTTGAAACTAACATTAACTGTCGAAACTGAACTTAACTGTCGAAACTGAACCTAACTGTCGAAACTGAATTTTGCTGTCAAAACTGAATTTTGTTGTTGAAACTGAACGCACTAGCAAGGTGAGGCTACGTCGGTCGATCGACTTTTCATCTCTGTCACCGATTTTGCAGCCATTGGATACGAAATCAAGGGCTGCGGTTCATCTTCAACCTCCACCCCGAGCCGCCACCACCACCGCCAAACAGCAGCCCCCTGCCGCCCATGGCGGTGGTGCGCCGCCCGCCCGCCCAAAACACTCCCCACCGCCGTCCACCGCGCCCGCCATCCTCTAAGCCCCGTGCGAGCTTTTTCTCCGGCGATCCCCACGCCACCGCCCCGCCAATGCCCCGCCACCGCCGGCGACCACCGCTCCATCTTGAACCCTAAGATAGATAGTGGGGTACCTCTCCGGCGAGCCCCCCTCCCTGCTGCCGCTGGTTCTTCCTTCACCCCGGCGAGCCACCCCTTGAAAATCGGCTGACCCAAAAGTCGATCCAGTCGACTGAAGTGCAGCCAAATCGGAGCAGCATCGCAAGCAAGAGCAAGAGCGAGAGTAGAAGCGCGAGCAAGAGCAATAGCAAGAGCAGACCAGGCAGGGGACCGAGAGCAAGAGCAGAGCAGCAGCGCGAGCGAGAGCTAAAGCAGCAGCAGCTCCTACTGATGTGGACGTCGCCACCGAGGGAGCGACGCCGTGGAGGAAGTGGCCGGCGACGCCACCATGGATGGAGCCACGCCGTATCGGCTCGGGACCGAGCGCCGGCAGCATCGTGAGATCGAATCAAGAAGAAAATGCGGCGATTAGTGTACAACCTCTTTGGTGGCGCCGATTAGCCTACAACTTCATCCGAGGAAACGGTGATGATGATGCTCTTCCGGTGGTGCAGGTGAAGACGGCGGTGTGGGAATGGAGGTGGCGCGAAAGACGAGGGGAATGTCAGGGCAGCTCCTCGGAGGTGGAGGATGGGGTGGCTGAACCGGCGGGACGATGAGATCGACGACGGATCCTCATCCGGTACGGTGGATGAGGGACGTCGAGGTGTTGCTGTGGACGACGTCGTCGGGGAAGAGGCTCCGGCTGGGTGGCGGACGGAGCAGGGTGTGGGGTTTGGTCGCGGGTTTTCACGGCCTTGGTGTACGAATGGGTGGGCGGATGGGATGGCAGTGGGGAACCATGGCTTAGAGACGCGCTTGTCCGAAATTTGGGGTAAGTTACGAAAGTACCCCCCCCCCCACCGATTTGAGGCGGTTCTTTCGGTTTAGGGGTACCACGGGCATTTCGCGTTGTCGGGATTTCACAGGAGGTGGGAGCTTTCGCGCGCATTGTAATTTTGGAATAGCAAGGCGTGGGTTGAGATGGAGGGAGTTGTCGGAGCACAACGAGACAAAGATATATCTTAAATATTTCGGGCTAACAAGGCGCGGGTTGAAATTTCCGGACAAGCCTAACATGTACTGTACCAAATTAATGCGCACTACAAATGTCATTCAAAACTTTGAATCCATGTTATGTTCAATTAAAATATTTCGCTACGTGTATAATGCATGCAACCTACTACTCAAATGAACGTTTTAGTGCATTCCAAACGTATATACTACCACTTCAATATGAACTAAATTTGAATAAGATCTACAGTAATGATTGTTGTGGAGCCAAAGCATTTGAATTTTTTTCTCTGTTTTAATAAGATCCACAATCATCATTATTGTCAAGTGAAACCATCGTTTGTGTATTATCTTCACAGCACACCACATGATCAATCTCGAGTTACATATGAACTATGTGTACTATATGAACTCGAACTAGATTTTTTGAATCCACTTTATTTTGATTTCAAATCACATTACATTTCTAGCTCTAGCTAGATCTTCATAATTTAAACCATGTCTCATATGTATAATGTGTTTATCACATTATGTATGGTGCCCCGCCCCCTACGCCTACAAGTATTTAGATGTGAGTTGCAAACACCACACATTACCACAAATTCAAATAAAATGTGAGAATGTTCGATACATAGTATTGTTTAGATTGCTCGATATTTAGTTGTAAGCTGCAAACGCCGCACATTATCACAAATTCAAATAAAATGTGAGACTGTTTGATGTATAGTATGGTTTAGATTGTTCGACATTTAGCTGTGAGTTGCAAACGCCATGCACTATCACATTATGGTATAACATGTGCACAGAACATGTATCACCGCTATATTCATGCATGCAATGTTTAAAACACTATGATCTCCTATTCAAATATATGAATCCTCTTCCATATCAAATTATGATCTTTGTTAGTCTCTTACACCCACACAATCCTCTAACCTTTTTAGCTACCACTAACTTTCCCTCGTGCATGCACACGCCCTCCTCTCCCTCCCCCTCCCTCGGCATTCTATTCACCGGGCACATTCATTTTTTTTCTTTAGGTCGTTCTCCCAGAGTCTCCACAACTCCTTTCCGACACACACCGATCGATAAACCTCTCCAGCGATGCCTGCCTACAGCATACACACACAGCTTCAATCTCCTCCTTTATGTGTCCTTGCCTCGTGTCTCTCATATGGTCAGACACACGTGTAAACTCTCACCCCTCTTTTCATCGATCTCACAACCGCACACTCCTCCCCCTATCTAGCTGGTAGTTGGGCCTCTCGCACCACCTCCTAGCTCAATTCTCTCTGTCTATCCGTCTCACTAGGCCTTATTTGCCTCTAACAAATGGACGTACACCGACCGATCTCTCGCTATACATATAGCCAGCTAGGTCCTTATAACTCGTTTTTACCCACACATCAATCGATCTACCTCATTAGTTGTGTCTCTCCCTTCCTCTGACAAACAACAATTGATCTACTGATCTAGTTAGGTTTCCTTACCAAACACATGGTTCCCCTTCATCATCCATCGATGCATTCCGACAGGTCTATCACGTACAGGCACACACAGAAACACATCCCCACTCTTATTGATAACATTGCAGTTCCACCCTCAGTTTGTCTAGTAGGCCTCTCCCAACATCTCCAAGAAGCAACTCCATCACCCATCCAGCACTCTACCCCTCTCCATCCCTCTCCCTCCCTCTCTCTCTCCTCTCTCTCTCTCTCTCTTTGTCCCATCATATTTCCCGTCCTTCAGTTATGTATGGATGTCGACCGATCTCCTTCAAGACATAGTTGGGTCTCTCCTTCTCAACACATATACGAGTCGTTCTACCTCTTAGGCCTCTGCCTACCCCTCCCCCCCACACACACCGATACATCAAGCGCTCTAGTCATGTCTCCCTGCCACACACAAACTTGAGATGTGCCCTCTAACGTTCCGGTAGGCCAGTCTCCCTATATCTTTGACTTGCACACACACACACACACACACACACACACACACACACACACACAATTTCGATGGCTCTCTTCATCGATCTCGCACCCACCCACTTCATCCTCTCTTCGACTCTATCGATAGCTATGACCCCTCCCTCTCTTCTTGTGGATTGCCCGACCCTCTATGTATGATATGGATAGGCCTCCATTTCACACACATTGCATGCAAAATTTTGTATGAGATGTCATCAACACATATTCCCACAAATAATTCACGAAATCAACCCCCACCCCACCCCCACCCCCACCACAAAACAAAAAACACTCACGAACGCGGTTTGTATCTCTCACACAAACCCACGTAGGTGGGGGACGTGCACGAAGAGAAGAGGCGCATGCACAGCACACGTACTCCCATCTCTTTCCCAACCACACCCGCGCGGGTACACGGTGGAGCTCATTTCTGTACGAAAAAGGCAGCCCACGTGGTAATTTGGCACGTGTACTGGTTGTCCACTTGGTGGAGGGAGGATCGTCTACCACGGGTGAACAAAAAAATTGCGACTTGACGCGTTATGTTAAATTAAAAAAGAGGCAAACCATGTGGGTCCTACCTTAGAGGCAAGCCTCTATACACTGGAGTACTTTTGATGTGTCCCGTCAACTCGTAGAACGAGGAGAAGCATGCTTAGTACGCCGTCTCCCCCGCCCACGGGCGCGGTGGCTCGCAGGATGAGGTGAAGCTTGCTCCTCCCTCGCCCATGCGCGCAGTGGCTCGCAGGACGAGGAGAAAAATTTATTACTCCCTCTGTTTTCTCCTCGTCCCTACTACCTTGGTTATAGAGATTATATCATATTGTTTGGAATATATATGTCCGTTAGTATATTTCAATATGAACTACTAGTACATACTCCAAACATTGGTGTATATAGACGTATTTTAGAGTGTACATTCACTCATTTTGCTCCGTATGTAGTAGCACTCTCCCTCGCCCCTCGACCCTCGCCCACGTGGTGGATGTGCAGCAATTCATTCGGTCTCATATAGCCAGAACGATATATACTGCACTACCATTATTGCTCGACTTCCCGAACAGGAGAAGAACCAATCGCAAGGTTAATATTTTGGAGATGCCAAGCGCAAGGTTATAGGAGAACGAGTAGTAGGTGCCGCGTCATTTATAAATAATTTTTTTCTTCAGTGGCACGTACGCAATATGATAGGTTCATATGGAGAGAAAAGGAAACCGCTCCACTATATACATAGTCAAGACGGGCCAGCCTACATGGTTGCTTGCTGGGGTTGCTCTCTTCACACTCTCTCGCACAAAACGACTCTGGCCACATCTCTAACATCCCGACGGATCACGTCCGCTTGGGGAAGGGGTGGATGCTTAGTGTAGATGCAGTGGCCGTCACCGACGGTGAAAACCCACTGTCAGCACGTCCCTATCAGGGGTCCCCGCCATTCTCTCTCACAAAGCCGGTGAGGTTGCCTTCGTCCCTTGCTCACTGCCACGACGTGCGCAGTTGCCGCCTCCCGCCGCCCTCCTCAAGGTTGAGCTACGTCCCTCAGGTACAACTCCCTTTACAGCCGGCTTGCACCATCGCTCCACCTGCCCACATCACTCCTGTGGATATTTCTCTACTTCTTTGCCCCACACATACCGATACCTCTCTGGCTTCTCGTCTTGTATTTGTGATGAGTTTATGTCTCATCAACTAGTCCTAGTAATCTTATTCTAATCACGCTTCTTCAATTTGTTTGCCACAGGGATGCTCATCTCGATTTTGGTGAAACTGCACAAAATGATCCGATGGTCAAAAGGTTGCAAACTTCATTTATTAGGAAGCTCGAACGTTGCCAGCAAATTGAAGCCTGGTCAGGGTACACGGTTCAGGGGCTAGGGACTGCATGGATCGTTTTTTTCTTTAGCTGCCTCTGTTCCAAAATAAGTGTCAACTTTAGTAATAGTACAACTTTGTACAAAAGTTTGCACAAAGTTGAGACACTTATTTTGGAATGGAGGGAGTACATATTCGCTATGATCTGTCAATCATTGAGATGCAAGAGCATGCATGTTAGTCTCTTTTGTATTTCATGAGATGTTGCAACGGGCAACCTTGGACGCAAGATACATGTAACAGGAGCTGGAAGCTTCATAGCATTGTACAAATTTATCTCGCTGATAAATTACAGTACGTACTAGTACTATACTAGTACTTCCTCCGTTCCTAAATATAAGTCTTTGTAGAGATTTCACCATTAACCACATGCGGATGTATATAGATGCATTTTAAGTGTAGATTCATTCATTTTGTTCCTAGTTCACATAGTGGAATCTCTACAAAGACTTATCTACTAGTAATAGCTAGCCCCCACTACTAGGAATCCTCTATCCTCTCCTTGAGCCACATCATCAAAATTGACGTAGCCGTTAGATGAAGTAAATCAGTCAAAATAGCCGTCTGATCTAGACGTTGAGAGGCTCCGCACTAAGCCACATGCAAGCATGCAGAAATACCGTGGCACATGCGTGTGAGTGGGTTTTAAATCACATCAACATGCATGCATGCAATCATGCACCGGTAGCATGCATGTAAGTGAGCTTTTAAGTCCCATTAACATGTCAAAAAGAAAAATATAATCCCATTATGCAGTAGGAGTTGGCTGATCTTTTTTCCTTACGTGGGATGATCTAAATGATGACGGGAGTTTATTTAGTTTGGCTACCACATTTGTCATGCAGTTATAGATTTTTTAGTTCTATGAAATAGATAATTTTATGCTTGAGAGATATACCGCTGTTCCGACACGAAGGGGACTCATCTACTAATATTTAGGAGCGGAAGGAGTACTATGTAAAGAGTTAGGTGTCGACGGTGATAGTGTGAGGTGGGCCATGTAATCACCGAGCCTGCGTGTTTTCACTGCTCTTGCACTCCTCATTGTAAGAATGGAGAAAATTGTAATCTACTACCTCCTTTCACGCGGCGTGGGACATCCAGCAGTCCTACCACCTCAGTAATAAAGACCAATGAGCCATCAAATCATATAGACCCAGCAGTAAGTTGTACGGACGAAGCAACCATCACTCTTGCGCCAGTGAGAGGTCGCATCCGCTCTGCTCGGGCATGAATGCGGCACCGATTCTTTGGAGCGGCGCTGACCGTTTTGGGCAGGAAGCGCGCGCGGGCGACGGAGGGGCTTTGGGTGGGCCAGGCTGGCCAGGAGCGGGCATGGCAGCTGTCCGCATGTCCCTACCGGACATGCCCGGAAACGAGAGGATGCACTGACTCTCGCGGCTAAAATCGTACACTACATACCATATCTCTGTAGGAGTAGGTCGATCTGTCGCACTCTCTAACACACACATGTTGTTAAACACGCACACGCACACGCACGCACGTTGGTCCCGTTGCACCTTCTAACATGACTTATTACACCTAGACGGAGGGAGTAGTAAGTATACGAGATACGGTGGCACACTGACTTAAGTCGAATACAAGTGCCCAAAATTTGTGTGCATGTTATAATAAGGATTCACTTAAAATAGTACGTGAGTGAACAGAGTGATCAATTGGGCAGTGTTCCCGAGCAGTAGTGAGATGTGTGAGGTAGTAAGATACACCGCTTGCGCTTTTAATTTTTCTTATTAATTTGTTTGTTTCACCCTCTGACTGGTGGGACCCAACATACTACGTGGAGAGAGGTAAGGTGACTAAGGCTCCATTATTTCTGCACCACTATGGATAGTCTTACCACCAAAGCCACATGACACGATTATGATTGAAATCCTAATGACTCCCACACACACACACAAAAAAACCCGGCATGCCTGTCACACGAATGCAGGAATGTATAAAAGGTTATTTTCCTCTCGTTGAACATAATGGGAGGGTTGTGTAGCTGGTTAGCCTGTTCGCTCATCAAACTTGAGGTCTCGGGTTCGATAACTACACTTGAGCATAATTTTTGCTAGGAGGATTCTTTGACTGGTCAAAATGTTTTCTAGGGTTTGCACGCTTCACACTCTCTCTCCAGTATATATATACAAGCTGGAGCCTCAGTGCTTGTTGTTGCTCTCTTCACACTCTCTCGCCCTCTCCCGCTGGAGCCTCAGCGCTTGTAGTTGCTCTCTTCACACTCTCTCGCCCTCTCCAGATCTAAACAAGACTTCGTTGGCCTGTCTCTCCCCAAGGGCCGGCAGGATCCGTCCGCCGAGAAGGGAAGGAGGCTTAACGCTGTCGCCGTCGGCAAGGGAGGGAATCCACTGCCGGCGTTGTTGTTCACTTTCCACCCAGCGGCGGCGCGGGAGGGCCTCCGACCCCTTCTTCGCCGCTGTCCCGTTACCCACTGAACCACGCCCCAAGAACCTTAAGGTATATTTTACTTACTCCACATGCATTGCTCTAGCTGCATGTATACAATGAATCTAGGACGTGGTTCAAAGAGGAAAGGAGTGGGGGAAAGTAGTGGGAAACGTTGCATATAGCATGAATCTAGGACGTGGTTCAAAGAGGAAATGTAGGGGGAAAGTTGTATAGCATGAATCTAGGATGTGGTTCGGAGAGGAAAGGAATGGTGGAAAGTAGTGGAGAAAGTTGTATCGCATAAATCTAGGACGTGGTTCAAAGAGGAAAGGAAGGGGCGAAAGTACTAGTTCAAAAAGGAAAGGAAGGGGCAAAGCAGTAGAGTTTGAGCAGGACTAGATTTGCTGCGCTCACATAGGGAAATGTGTCTAAAGATAACAAAACTGGGACCAACACAAATATGCTCCTTGGTTGTTTGTTCTTTGTTGAAACAGACTATGGATGACCACAGTACATCGGTAGATGCACATGGTGCTGGTGCATCCACTGTCCCGTGCAACTCATTAGCTGTTGTTAATCTATGGCCCTATTTGCTTAAAAACTCCCTAGTACCTACCTGCTTGGTTCTAAGGACTAAACATGGACTAGAGGTTATTAAATGACATGATAAAAGACCATGTTACCCCTAGTAATGAACTAATAGAAACAAGGTGCGATGCGTGGCAGGGGCAACTGTTGTCAAAAGTTCCAAAAAGACTCCCTCGGGGTCTTCTTTCTTTAGTCCCAAATGCCCACTTTTAGTCCCGAAAAGTCCCTCCTGTTTTGTTTAGATGTGACTGACACGGAGTTTTTTTAGTCCCTACACCAAAATGTCCCTGTAAACAAACACCCTCTAATAATGCCGCTAGAAAATTGATGCAATGCCACAGTTAAAAGCAAATTACATGTTTAACGAATTTTATTGTTAATATAATCTCTATGTTAATATTAATAAATTCCACCGTTTGAGAAATGCTACTGTCTTCCTTTCTTTCCCATTTAGATAAGGTAGATGCTTCTTTTTGTTGGCTTCTGTGTCATCCACTGTTATTGACCACTAATTGTTTCCTTTGCACCTCTGTGTAAACAGGGTTATCTACTTCACCTCGTTGCCATTGTGACCTTTTGTTGCCTTTGCACAAAACACTAAGAGTGTTTTGTGCAGTTCAACAAAATATCACACCGACAACGTTGCTTGATTGCTTGATCTTAGTGGAACTGCACAAGAGGAGATCTTACTTCCTATCCGTTAAGGCGAATTTGGTTCAGATCTTCTTCTTGTGAGTTGATTGAATTCCGCATCATGAGAGGTCAGTACTAGCCTTCTTTCACATGATTCTGCAGTGTGCTTTCATATGTTGTGCTACTTGTACGATAATGTTGCTTGATTTTAATGAACTGCACAAATGGAGACAAGACTTCCAATCTGTATGTGCACCGTAATATGCCATTGAGGTAAGATAAGGATATTTCACAACTGCTGGCCCGTATTTTGCCACTTTCATCAGAAAATTAAGTTTAGTACTATACTTGTGCTCCCTAATTGACATGCCAAATCTTACACTGAA
Source organism: Aegilops longissima (assembly GCA_021605205.1). Classification (NCBI taxonomy): domain Eukaryota; kingdom Viridiplantae; phylum Streptophyta; class Magnoliopsida; order Poales; family Poaceae; genus Aegilops; species Aegilops longissima. The sequence goes on from CM038680.1 coordinate 23,651,057, forward strand.
GGCGAAGCTTTTCTGCTATTGAACCAAGTGATGAAGGGGAAGAACAAGCGGAAGAAAAACAAAAATCAACTCCCGGTGTTGTAATGAAGCCTTTGGGCTGTGATGACACAAGTAATGATATAGTTTTGCATCTTAATTTATTGCTATGGCTGGAACGAGCAATTGTTTTGCCACTGATTTGATGCCATACGTAATTATCTCTTCTTGTGCAAACAGGGATCTTCTTTGAAGATACCATATATTTTAGTGGAACTGCAGAAGAAGATGTTGGAAACATTAAACTAATCGAGGAGTATATAGTAAGCATGGCCACCCCCGTAGTTAGCAGCAGATGGTTCTGGAGAAGTGCTTCATCTATATGCTCTACACAATCAGCCTCCTAACAAATGTTGGTACTCACCCACTGATTTCATCCATATGGTTGAGCTTTGTCATCTCTATTGGTGTTGTGCTACTGTTTAGATACTGTCATGAAAAAGTGGTATTGTCCTTGAGAAGTGCTTTATCTGTGCTGTTTTAAATATTTCCTTTCCTTTTTTTAGAGCAAACAGGGATCATCATCCTCTGAAGAAGAATATGGAGTACGTGAAGTGACTAGTTCCGATTATGCCAGGATGAAGAAGCCTTGTCTATCTTCTCATCAGAAGGAGCAGTTGAAGGATGGTTACATTACTCCCCACAAGACCAAACTAACTTCAGCTCAGAAGGACTGACAAATCTCCATTTTTTTGCTGTGATGCGCGAGTACAATGTTGTTCTAGGATTCTTTCTGGTGAGTTCCATTTTTCTAAAAGTGCGCTCTACATGGACCATTTATGTGCCTGTTGAAACTGTCAATTCATAGTACAGTTTGCTTTATACTAATCACTTTTTTGTATTTGTGCAAACAGGGGTGCTCATCTTGATTTCAACGGGAACTGCACAAAATGTTCATGAATACATTGAATCATTCATTTCCACCACAAGAACGGAGGTGCCCATAAGTTCAAGGCATTGCAACATATAAGGGCGAAATCATACTAACTATGCGCAAATTTGGCTGATTTTGGTGGAACTGCACAAAAAGAATAGCTAGTTTATTTAGCATGAGGTGCCATGTCAATGTTTGAACTGATGGAAAACCCTGCCCATTCCACAATTGTAGGCATTTGATATTTTGGAATGAGACAACCTTGTCAAATTTTGCTCACTGATTTTAGCAAGATATGCGTTTGATATTTTCGAATGGGACGCCCTTTGCTGTCAGCAGCGGCGATCAATTTTTTCTTTATTCTTTAGTTGTGAAGTAAATATTGCCTCTAACATGTGAGTCGCTGAGATGCATAATCATCGATTGTTTTGAATGTTCTCTATGAATTGCCAGGCCTGTGTGTTTGATTGCAATGTCTGAAACGCTAAAAGCTGCTCAAACTCTTTGTACTCATACATTCCTTTTTACTTTGCACATTGTGAAAGTGCATACTTTTTTGTATAAGATCGGTCAAAGTATAGATACTTTGACTGCGGACAAAACTTGTATGCAGAATAGAAAGGACCGGAGGGAGTACATGTGAAACTGCTGCAAACGTGGTGATCACCCTGGGAATAATGCTAGTACGTATTGTTTTGCATGTTCATCCAATGCCAGTGATACAGGAATTCAAACTAATCAAAATAAATTCATTCATACATGGTAGGATTTCATATAAACATGCCAGATTTCATTACATTTCATACATTCTTCAACTAAAAAGGGATGTTTGTGGCTGCATGCATCTCCCAGATGCAGAGGCCGGGGGTCATCCTCCTTTTCGAAAAAAAACTAAAAAGGGGTGCGCTGGAGGTATGATTAATCAACCGAAGCTACCCACTGTGTCCCGCTGAGCGAGCAGAAGCTTGGTGACTTAGCGAAGGTTCGATTCGAATCGACATGTGGCTGTTGGGCCCATGTGTCGATCAACCAACTGCACCAGCGATTAAGTAGAAGCAGCGTTCTTCTCCAGCGCAGCTCTCCGGCTCCACGTCGCCGCCAAGAAGCTAACCGGCCGTCAATGGTCAACCCTCCTAGCATGGCTTCAACCGGAGGGTAGCAGCGGTGGCCTTACTTGGACCCGAGCGGCAGCGACCTACCATGTTCTACTCTTCCTCGTTTTACGTGGCGCGGCCTCGTTGGCGCGGGCGGTTTCTCGGCGGGCCGGCGATGTCCCCTATCTCGTTGCGGTGGGCGGCGCCTCGGCGAGCGGTGGAAATCCTCCCCACGTTGCGGCGAGGTGGGGCCTCGGCTGAGCCGGCGATGTCCTCTGCCTCGTTGTTGGCGTGGCGGGTCCTCGGCGGAGCCGGTAGTGTCCTCTGCCTCGTTGTTGGCGTCGCGGGGCCTAGGCGGAGCCGGCAGTGTCCTCTGCCTCGTTGTTGGCGCAGCGGGGCATCGACGGAGCAGGGCGTCGTCGACGCCAGCGGAGCGGGGACTCGTCGGAGCCGGCATTGTCCTCTGCCTCATCCTTGGTCTCGCTAAACAGCGCCTCGCCCGCTTCATCGCCCTCTTTGCTAGCCTCTTTGTAGGCCGCCGCAGCCTCCGCCACCCGCATGCGGTATCGCCAGCGCTCGGGCGGCCCGTGCGGGCGGAGCGGTACGAGTCGAGCAGCGCCTCCTACTCCGCCCGCTCCGCGGTGATCTGCTCCTCCGCCTACAGGTGCTCCTGGAGGAGATGGTGGTTGTAGGCGGCGTCGGCCTGCGCCTCCCGGAACTGCTCCTCACGCATCTGCCTCACCCTGTCCATATATTGGGCACGGGCCTCGCCGATGGTCATGGTGCAATGCACCGGCGAGGATGGCGCGGAGGAGGGGGTTGGCGCCGGATCATCGACTACCATGTTCTCCATTGGGACGTCGTCGACCTTCGGCTGCCTGTCGGCCAGCCGGTCGGCAGCAATGGCGGCCATCTCCTTGTGGTCCATCGTCTGCCCGTCCTGAAGAGCGCTGGAGCGCGAGGAAGCCATGGTGGGCAGTAGTGGTGTGGACAGGAGAAAGGGAACGGATGCGGATGACTGCGGCTATGGCCGACGCATCAGTTTATATAGCAATGGTGGGCGGGCGGAGGGACGGACGTTTGGCGCCGGAGTAGCCGCCTCGGCAACCATGTATCATTAATGTGTGCGGCAGATGGACGGACGGACGACACTTGTGTCGTTTGAAAGCGAACAATCGCTTTGCACCGGAAGCGAAGGCTGCCAGCCTTGATTTTTGGTGAAGCAAGCAGCGAGAGATGACTTTACTTGGATAGGATGACAATGGGGACCCACCAGGTCCATAGCCTCACGTCATAAGTGCCTTCTTATATATATATATATATATATATATATATATATATATATATATATATATATTTATTTATTTATTTATTTATTTTGCTTCCTCCGGGTTTCCTGACATCACGGTCCCACACCATTGTCAACCTATGTACTCCCTCCTTTCCGGTTTATAGGGCTTATCTCAAAATTTTAGTTTTTCCATTTTATAAGGCTAAATTTGGTTGTTTTCCATCACATGTTCAGATTCCAAGGTGCATTAAATCATTGCATGCAAGTATTAAGAGAAAATTGACCAATGCATGTACTTTATGCATGCATGCATTGCTATTAATGCATTGATAAACATAATTTTTTGAGGATAACAAGAGCATTAATTAGGTGCTTTTGCAAAACTACAAAAATTATTCCACCACTCGCCATCTACCTTGATTGGTGAGATTTTGAATTGAGCATTATAAACCGGAAAGGAGGGAGTAGTCAATAAGCGAGAGAATTGCACAAGAAGCGGCCGGCAATTTGGGACCAAGTAGCTCGAGCAGTATTTGTGTTTTTGAGGTGTGAGCACTGCAGAGTTTTTGATGTTTACACCAGATATTAATTTTGTCCTCTGAACAACAACGAAAACATCGCTGCATGTATTAATCTGGGCGGGCTGTGGCCCGTCTAGCCCAACGCGATATCCAGCCCAGATATTAATTTTTTCAAGTTGAAAATGGATAGCCCAGCTATACTTTTTTAGGAATACCTGAGCAAGGTCAAGTTGTTATTCTCCGCCCATGGGGCTGCAAATCTTTCCAAGGAGGGATGCATTAGGCTTAACAAGAAAATGGGCTTTAAGAAATAATAAATTGAATGTAATTATAAAAACTGGGTAGTAACTATAAAAAAATGAACCAAACAGTGATTACTTTATAAAATTTTATTTTTGGAATATTGAAAATTTTAATTTTATAAGTTGTTGTGAGCGCAATGTTTCGTTGGATTTTTACGCAATATAAAGTTATATTGAAATTGTATTTAATCTGACTAGAAATTTCGGGATAAAAATATTTGGATCCCATCAAAATGTGGGAAATTTTATTGAATTCTGTTTTAAACGGTTGGTTGAAATGGGCTGTACTTTTAACAAACTGTAAATGGGTTGTAGTAAATTCCATTAGAATTCAAAAATGGGTTACTCAATCTTACAAATCTCAAACGGGCTATAAGTTCTCTGCCACACACTTCTAGCCTTACTAAGTTGACGCGTCCCCTAAAAAACCGAGTTGACGCGTATGCAAGGCTTTGTCAACTTATAGTCAACACACGGTTCTAGCAGCAGCGGCCGTTGGATGTCCATCCAATGGATGCCATGCTTCTTCTTCAATCTCGGATATTCTAGCTTCATCCGCCCAAAAAATGATTCATCCCCCTGTGTAGCGACCCGACCTCAGACGGTCAAGTCTCTGTGTATTTGTGCCATCCCTGGATCAGTATGCTGGCACACACAGTACATCAATGTATATATCAAAGTGCAATCACATGTATAAATAACATAAAACTGATATATACCTCATATGTCTCAGCGGAAACAACAACGGGTGTGGAGTCCCATCGACGCCATCGGCAGGTTGAGTGTAGACCGTAACCTCAGATCGTAACTCTTACTCGTCGAGGAAATATCGCAACATGATACGTTGCAGCCGTGTAGGTCAGTACATTGAATGTACCGGCAAGATCACAATAAGAGAAAACAGATGATAAACTATACTATATGCAGTATGGCTTTGTGGCTCTGTATCTGAGTTTTTTTTGCGTAAAAGCTGGTTTTATTTTCCCTACATCAAAGGAATAAATGAAGTCTATACTATAGAGTTTTATATCGTCACATGGTTCCGCCAACCGATGTCTCATAGCCCAAAATCATCATAAGTTGCCCACAATTAAGATATCAATCCGGTGTTGAGAGTTCCGAGATAGATCCAAGTCCAGAGGCTCAAGTTGTCCGTAATCGGGGACACGGCTAATTGATTAGGTTTTAACCCTCTGCAGAGGTTTGTACACTTTACCCGCAAGATTCGATCCCTCTTTTTACATTCTCGCACTTCAGGGTGTTTGAGAACAAGATGACCGAAACATGGTCTTCGAAGAGTTCCCCGACCACCGTCCGTGCTCATCCAATCCTACCGTAGTTCTACATCTGCTAGCACCGTCCTAGTCAGAGTCACAACTAAGGTCAACCAAGCGAGCCCATAGTGACTTGCGGTTGCATGTAAGCTTCCGGGCATGAAGTATTCTTCCGTCTCTTTGAGTCTGGGTGAAGCTTTCCGCAAGATGTCATGGCGCTTCTCCATGCATCCCGCCAACCACTGGTTTCTCCAGGTGCCCACAACCGCCCTTCACCCAAAGAGTGTGTATTGAATTCTTGTCTCGAGTCTTGAAGTCTTGAGGCCTTGAAGATGCAGTCCTTGCAGATTCCATCATGGAGTTGTCGTCATTGACGAGATCCTCCATTCTCACACCACTCCGAGCACTCATACCAACCCGTCTACTATAGTGTAGCATTAAAATAAATAACGTCCGGGCTTGGTAACAGGGTGATGGGTTCCTACCTCATGCATACTACTCAACTACAAGGATTCAATATCACTAATGGAGGGATTGTTGCGAAGATGACACTAGATGCAATAAAACACATAGGTATGAAAAACATGGTCAAAGTGAACTTGCCTGGTAAGTTGATGAAGATAACAACACTCTCGAATAATGACTTGGTAGAACTATTCGTCACTCCGTTGAAAATCTATATAGTCAAACATAGCATTCATATAAGCAAACATCCTAGCAAACAATTCTAACACTAATAATAAAGATCAACAAATAAAATGCAAATCACAAAGAACACAAAATAAAAAAAAACCAATGAAAACTACACAAGAAAACTACTAACAGAAACAAAACTAAATTTGTCAAAAGTGACAAAAATAAATAATTTAAAACTAATAAAAACAACAAAGAAAAGACTAAAACAAAGCTATAACTAAAACAGTACTGTTTTGCTAAAAACTTAATTTAAAATAAACTAAAAATAAACCACTATATGCTACTGGATAGAAAAAACAATAACAAAACAATAGCAAAAAGAATCAATCAAAAATACTTTGTAAAACTCAAAATATGACCAAATTAGTGATTTGAACAAATTTTATCAAATTCAAATTTAAAATAATCAAATTGGAAATAAACTTTAACAAATTTTGAAACTGCAGAAAAAAGAATCACTCAATTTGGATCTATAAAATAAAAGATATAGAATATCTAAGATTGAAACTTTTTTTAAACCGTACGAAAATAATAATAATAACTAATGGGCGCTATTGGGCTTGGGGTGGTGCGATCTGAAGCTATACAGCGCTTGGGCTCAACTTAACAGAAACCTGCGCGTGCAAATAACTAACAGAAAACCGATTGGTCCGGTCTAGACTAAACCGTAACTTATCCAGAGTATACCGTTCTAATAAAGAAAAACGATCTACTAAACCGATCTAATCTAACTTAACGGTTCGATCTAAAGAAGAAGAAAAAACCGAACAGAGGAGATGCGCTCGTGCTTACAGAGAAGAACGTGCGTGGCAGGGAAGAAGAGGCCGTTGGGTGGCGAGGCTCCGGTTGTCGGCGGCGTTGGCGAGGATGTCCAGGCGATGCGGAAGGTCGAGGGCGTCCGATTTTCTGTGGATGGTGAGGCGAAGGGCGTCGGTGTCGGCGTGGCGTCGAGGTGAACCGTGAACTCCCACGTTGCGAGCTCGGGCGGTGACTCCAGTGCTCCTGGACGTCCAAAAGATGTCAAAGGAGATCGCAACAACGAGGGATAATAAGCCATGGAAGGAACAGTTTGAAGATGCTTACAGCGTCGGAAACGACCGTGAACTCCGTGAATTCGGCGAGATCCAAACGGTGAGGGCGCACGTGCGGTGGGTTTTGGCGAATGGTTTCAAAGGAATCGGTCGAGGAGCCTCATGGCTATTTATAGGACAACTTGCTTGGACGAGGGAAGACTAGAGATAGGGTTTCCAAGAGGATCGGACGTGGCGGCGGCCGGGTATGCGATGTGCGTGTAGGTTTTTGTATCATTGGGTTCGTGGGGAGAAGAAAGAAGAGGTGGGGCCCTTCGGCAGCGATCATAGGGAAGGGAGAGAGGTCGGGCGACCGACACGCTAGGGATCGGCGGCGTGGGCGCTGGGCAGCGTGAGGCGCCGAGGCGGGCGCCGGCCTCGGGCGGCTCGGGCCGTGGCCTCGCCTAGCCTCTTTGGGTGGGCGGTTGGCCTGCCTAGTGGGCGCGTTTTTTAAACAGCAAAAAAAAGACAAATAAATGAAAACAAGTACACTTTATATAGTCATATTCTATATCAAATTTTTCAGAAAAAGAAATCCTAAATCATGAACATATTTTCGGTACAAATAAAATCCAGAAAAATTTAGATAAAGCAAACTGTGCTACTGTTGCATTAAAAATCAAATCCATTTTTCTCCATTTTTCTATTGTAGGGAATCATTTTACCCTCATTTCCATATATTTTATTTTTGGAGAAAAATAATTTGAATAAAAACCAAAATAACACCTAAATGGTTTTGGATTTTAATTTCAAATCACTTCCAACTCTATTTCATTTGCTTTGAAGAAGTCATCTTATCCTCTCTCATGAAAATCATTGAGTTGCATAAAGTTTCTGGTTTGGATTGTTTGCAAATGAAATTCAAATATTTTCAAAAGCCCTTTTAATTTTAAATGGAAGAAGTCATATTTTCTTCACTCTAGGGTTTTGTGATGAAATGAATTTGAATTCGTTGGAGACCAAAAGTATATGTGAAATTTTTGGAAAAGTCCTTTTATTCCCTATCATTCAACTTTCAAAAAGTTTCAAATTCCACTCAATTTCACACAATCAATCACACAACAATCAAACAAACAAACAATCATAAATATTTATTTAATATAACATTCCAAAATTTAGAATTTTGGGATGTTACAAACCTAACACACTTAAAATGAATCTCGTCCTCGAGATTCGAAGAGGCTAGCAAGAAAAGGTTAGGGTTTGGGGGTCTTCCAGCAATGCCATTGATCGGAATGGTCTGGTGTGCTACCACACATAAAAGCAGGGTTATGGTCCCATCCAAAACTCATGTACTCAATCCTTTGGGTTGACGGTGTCGGTCTTCTCATATTCTCCAGAGTAACTCTTTCCCTGGTGCTCTCCCGGTAAGGGCATAACCTCTTTTATCAAAATCATGACTCCTTCATGGTAATTAAGGTTCTTCCGAGACAGGGTTTTCTCAGTTGAGGATCTGGCGCCAATACTAAAAAACTATTGAAAATCTCGTGGCGGTCAACCATGTATGGTTTCTTCTACAGAAATGGGTCTCGGCTAAATCTCATCAGATATCCTACGATTGGCAACGGTTGCCTGTACATGGATCAACCGTCCTACCATTCTAGGGTTTAAACAAGGCTTTGACATCGTCCTCTCTCTACTATGGGTAAGTCACTCAGATTTACCATTCCAAATAGCAAGAGCGAATGACAAGAGTAAGTCGGTATGGTGATCAATCCATTCCGCACCCAAATCATTACCCTGTATAAGGTTTAGCGAATATCGCATTTTTAACACTCGGGCATTCTCGCAAGAGTTGCAGAATATCTCTTCTCAACGAACTTAGTTCGGATAATTCCATTGATTCTGCAAGCTGAACAAAACATCTATCGTTTCTTCACAACTCTCGGGTTTTTGCGTAACCTCCTACGAAACGTCTGCTGATCAAATCGCAGTCTTCCCAAAATTTCTTCTTCCAGTGGGTACTTGATCCGTATTAATTCCTGGGCCTATGGGTTGTGGGCCCACTTCAATACTGGCATAGCCTTAACTCATCCTTGGGGATACAATTGTTCCATATTTCAAAATTACACCTCCTTTAAATCCAATAGTACTCTGTTTCTTCATACCATGATATCAAAAGCAAAACTCCAACCTTTTTTTTTCTTCCGAACTACAGTCCGTGGAATATATATTTTCTTATCCATTGGTCTAGTGTTCTTCACAGGGTACTACCACCCTTAAAATGAAATTCACAAATCCATCCATAGACCATATTTCTCATATCCTAGAAAATGGTCAAAATCCGTGTTCATAGAGTAACAACTCATACAATTAAACATATGAAAACATGTCACCTTAACTTTATTGATTTCATGAATCCATTACAAACTCTAAGCACCCATTACATAACTCAACTTATTGTACTCATGAAAAAAAATTGGTTTCTACCACTCTTATTATCCATATCAAAATTCCAACTACTCAACTCCAGCTTCCTTCTTGTAGGAACATTTAGTAGCATAATGTCCTGCTTCCTTGCAATGAAAACACATAACTTTCGATAAGTCTTTGGGCTTTTGGGGGATGTTGTCTGCTCTTTGGGTTCTTGGCTTCTTCTTTGGACATTTATAAGCGTAATGACCTAAATCCTTGCACCTGTAACAAGTGATATGACTCAGGTCCTTCTCTGCGAAAATTGTGTTGTTCTGGGGTTGCCTTCTTTTTCTCTTCCTGGATTTCTCCGTAATGATCAGAGCTTCTATTTCCTGAGGTCAAACTTCACTTCTGCTGTCAGGAAGTCTCCGTTATACTCTTCTCTTTTCATTATGAAATACTGGGAATAGTGTCCTTCTTCTCCGCAGGAATAGCAGGTTTGGGCGTAAAATCTGTTTAGGCCTTCACCATCAGGGTCTTCAATAACTTCCATCATCGCAGGTTCTTCTGAATTTTCCCTTAGGGTTTCTTTCATGGCTTCTTTTTGCTGCTTGGTAATTTCTAGTACCTTGGGGTAAATGTGACACTGAACAGGGTAGTGCGTAGTTCCTTCACACAGGAAACAAGTAACCTGCCCAGTTGGGCATTCTTCAGCTGGGTGATTTCTGTCACAATGAGGGCATCCATCCTTGTGTTCTTCCTGGGTGTGTCCTATTTCTCCGCAAGTCTTGCAGGCACAAGGTTTCTTCTTCGGGTTATCATAGTGCTTCCGTTTGAGACGTGATCTGAACAGGGTCTTCTTGAATTCCTCCCAAGTTCTTGCTTCATTAAATCCTTGTATGGCTTGATGCATTTTCCACCAGGTTGCAGCACTTTCTGTAAAGCACTGAAGAACGTATTGAACCTCATACTTCCTTGGAATCAATTTTTTTTCTAAATTGATCCTCCATGTTTTGAATCCATAGCTCGCCTCCAAGCTGAGTCATCGGTCCAGAGAATAGCGACCAACTTCATTCATCATCTATGGGGTCCAAAAGTTTTGGGATGAGATATGAGAGAGGTGGGGAAGAATACACGCAATACAAACAATAGTTTTGAAGAAACAGGTTTTATTTTGGGGCTGTCGGAAAACATCAAACAAATGACAACTCACAAATCATTGCATCTAACGAGGTGTATAACAGGGTTTGGTCTCTAAAGGTCAAATAATTCTTCAGAACTTCAAATTCTTCAAGTCTTCGAGTCTTCAATTGTTGCAGCTGCAATTCTTCCAACGCATGGTGAAATCCTCTTTACTCGAAATGGCCATCGGTTGTCCGATATCTTTAATTCTTGGAGTGACTTCGATTGATCTTCCGTGTGGTCAAAAGGAAAGGTGTATATTCTAACTATTTGAGGTCGAGGAACTACTTGATAAAATCAAAAAGATGAGAAGTAAAGGATCCTTTTGAAAATAAAGTTTTTGAGACATCCTGTCCTAGGGCTTTCCGATTTCTAGGGTCACGTTCTACATCAACACGTGCTCGATACCATATTCAGAGCGACCCGACCTCGAGACGGTCAAGTCTCGTGTATTTGTGCCATCCTCGGATCGATCTTTGGCACACACAGATATCAATGTATATATCAAAGTGCAATCACATGTATAAATAACGTAAAACTGATATATACCTCATATGTCTCAATGAAACAACAACGGGTGTGGAGTCCCATCAACGCCATCGGCAGGTTGAGTGTAGACCGTAACCTGATCGTAACTCTTACTCGTCGAGGAAATATCGCAACATGATACGTTGCAGCCGTGTAGGTCAAGACATTGAATGTACCGCAAGATCACAATAAGAGAAAACAGATGATAAACTATACTATATGCGGTATGGCTTTGTGGCTCAGATTCGAGTTTTGTTTATGTAAAAGCAGGTTTTATTTTCCCTACATCAAAGGAATAAATGAAGTCTGTACTATAGAGTTTTCTATCGTGACATGGTTCCGCCAACCGATGTCTCATAGCCCAAAATCATCATAAGTTGCCCACAATTAAGTTATTAATCCGGTGTTGAGAGTTCCGAGATAGATCCAAGTCCAGAGGCTCAAGTTGTCCGTAACCGGGGACATGGCTAATCGATTAGGTTTTAACCCTCTGCAGAGGTTTGTACACTTTACCCGCAAGATTCGATCCCTCTTTTTACGTTCTCGCACTTCAGGGTGTTTGAGAACAAGATGACCAAACATGGTCTTCAAGAGTTCCCCGACCACCGTCCGGTGCTCATCCAATCCTACCGTAGTTCTACATCTGCTAGCACCGTCCTAGTCGAGTCACAACTAAGGTCAACCAAGCCGAGACCATAGTGACTTGCGGTTGCACGTAAGCTTCGGGCATGAAGTATTCTTCCGTCTCTTTGAGTCTGGGTGAAGCTTTCCGCAAGATGTCATGGCGCTTCTCCATGCATCCCGCCAACCACCGGGTTTCTCCAGGTGCCCGTCAACCGTCCTTCACCCAAAGAGTGTGTATTGAATTCTTGTCTCGAGTCTTGAAGTCTTGAGGCCTTGAAGATGCAGTCCTTGCAGATTCCATCATGGAGTTGTCGTCATTGACGTAGATCCTCCATTCTCACACCACTCCGAGCACTCATACCAACCCGCCTACTATAGCGTAGCATTAAAATAAATAACGTCCCGGGCTTGGTAACAGGGTGATGGGTTCCTACCTCATGCATACTACTCAACTACAAGGATTCAATATCACTACTGGAGGGATTGTTGCGAAGATGACACTAGATGCAATAAAACACATAGGTATGAAAAACATGGTCAAAGTGAACTTGCCTGGTAAGTTGATGAAGATAACAACACTCTCGAATAATGACTTGGTAGAACTATTCGTCACTCCGTTGAAAATCTATATAGTCAAACATAGCATTCATATAAGCAAACATCCGAGCAAACAATTCTAACACTCATAATAAAGATCAACAAATAAAATGCAAATCACAAAGAACACAAAATAAAAAAAAACCAATGAAAACTACACAAGAAAACTACTAAAGAAAATTCTAAGACATAACACAAAATAGTTTTGTCCTAAGTAAAACTTAACAACAATTAAAACAATAAAATAATAACTTAACAAAAAAATGTAAAACAACTAAGTTAACAGAAAGTATTTTTTTAGATTTTATTTGCAAAAAGAAACAAATAAAAAGCTTTTATGAAACACTAACTATGACCTAAACAAGTTTTCATACAAAACTAAATAAAATAAATTTTAAAATAAAACAAAATTTTCTTTGGTTTACTAACAGAAACAAAACTAAATTTGTCAAAAGTGACAAAAATAAATAATTTAAAACTAATAAAAACAATAAAGAAAAGACTAAAACAAAGCTATAACTAAAACAGTACTGTTTTGCTAAAACTTAATTTAAAATAAACTAAAAATAAACCACTATATGCTACTGGATAGAAAAAAACAATAACAAAACAATAGCAAAAAGAATCAATCAAAAATACTTTGTAAAACTCAAAATATGAACAAATTAGTGATTTGAACAAATTTTATCAAATTCAAATTTAAAATAATCAAATTGGAAATCCAATTGCTCAGAAATAAACTTTAACAAATTTTGAAACTGCAGAAAAAAGAATCACTCAATTTGGATCTATAAAATAAAAGATATAGAATATCTAAGATTGAAACTTTTCTGTTTTTTTAAACCGTACGAAAATAATAATAATAACTAATGGGCGCTATTGGGCTTGGGGTGGTGCGATCTGAAGCTATACAGCGCTTGGGCTCAACTTAACAGAAACCTGCGCGTGCAAATAACTAACAGAAAACCGATCGGTCCGGTCTAGACTAAACCGTAACTTAACCAGAGTATACCGATCTAATAAAGAAAAACGATCTACTAAACCGATCTAATCTAACTTAACGGTTCGGTCTAAAGAAGAAAAAAAAACGAACAAAGGAGATGCGCTCGTGCTTACAGAGAAGAACGTGCGTGGCAGGGAAGAAGAGGCCGGTGGGTGGCGAGGCTCCGGTTGTCGGCGGCGTTGGCGAGGATGTCCAGGCGATGCGGAAGGTCGAGGGCGTCCGATTTTCTGTGGATGGTGAGGCGAAGGGACGTCGGGGTCGAGCTTGGCGTCGAGGTGAACTTCGTGAACTCCGGCGACGTTGCGAGCTCGAGGCAGTGACTCCAGTGCTCCCTGGACGTCCAAAAGATGTCAAAGGAGATCGCAACAACGAGGGATAATAAGCCATGGAAGGAACAGTTTCGAAGATGCTTACACGCGTCGGAAACGACCGGTGAACTCCGTGAATTCCGGCGAGATCCAAACGGTGAGGGCGTACGGTACGGTGGGTTTTGGCGAATGGTTTCAAAGGGAATCGGTCGAGGAGCCTCATGGCTATTTATAGGACAACTTGCTTGGACGAGGGGAAGACTAGAGATAGGGTTTCCAAGAGGATCGGACGTGGCGGCGGCGTCGGGTACGTGTACGTGTAGGTTTTTGTATCATTGGGTTCGTGGGGGAGAAGAAAGAAGAGGTGGGGCCCTTCTGGCAGCGATCGTGGGGAAGGGAGAGAGGGTCGGGCGACCGACGCGCTAGGGATCGGGCGAGCGTGGGCGCTGGGGCAGCGTGAGGCGCTGAGGCGGGCGCTCGGCCTCGCTGGCGGCCTGGGCCGTGGCCTCGCCTAGCCTGCTGGGTGGGCCGGTTGGCCTGCCTAGTGGGCGCGTTTTTTTTAAACAGCAAAAAAAAGACAAATAAATGAAAACAAGTACACTTTATATAGTCATATTATATATCAAATTTTTCAGAAAAAGAAATCCTAAATCATGAACATATTTTCAGGTACAAATAAAATCCAGAAAAATTTAGATAAAGCAAACTGTGCTACTGTTGCATTAAAAATCAAATCCATTTTTCTCCATTTTTCTATTGTAGGGAATCATTTTACCCTCATTTCCATATATTTTATTTTTGGAGAAAAATAATTTGAATAAAAACCAAAATAACTCCTAAATGGTTTTGGTTTTGAATTTCAAATCACTTCCAACTCTATTTCATTTGTTTTGAAGAAGTCATCTTATCCTCTCTCATGAAAATCATTGAGTTGCATAAAGTTTCTGGTTTGGATTGTTTGCAAATGAAATTCAAATATTTTCAAAAACCCTTTTAATTTTAAATGGAAGAAGTCATATTTTCTTCACTCTAGGGTTTTGTGATGAAATGAATTTGAATTCATTGGAGACCAAAAGTATATGTGAAATTTTTGGAAAAGTCCTTTTATTCCCTATCATTCAACTTTCAAAAAGTTTCAAATTCCACTCAATTTCACACAATCAATCACACAACAATCAAACAAACAATCATAAATATTTATTTAATATAACATTCCAAAATTTAGAATTTTGGGATGTTACACCCTGACATCTGGGGCGCACCGTTTAGGAAGCTGACCTGTGGGCCTACTAAATTGACGTACCAAGGGCTTTGTCAACTTCTTCAACCTCTGGTCTTCGCTCCAGCCGCCCAAAGCAGCGCCGGTCGTGCCGCTTCCTCGCCTCCGTGGCGGGTGTCTTTGCCGCGAGGCCTCACCGCCTCTACTACTCCCACCACTGGCGTGCCATCCCTCCACTCACCCACACCCCTTGTTATTCTCATGGCGGCGGCAGCAGCAGCCGAACCAGTGAACCTTCACTTCTCTCCGCATGTGCATCCACCGCCGCATCTTCCTCAGCTCCGCGTCGTCCCTTCCTAGGCCTCGCCGTCGTCCACCGCCGTCTTTGCTCTCGGCGCCGGGCGTGGTCAACGTGGTCACAGAACGACTTCCATCGGACGTGGATCAGATGTGGAGAGATCGACACCGGGTCCACGGCAGCCGCAAGGAAGTGCCTCCTTATTACGTGCAAAATAATTATTCCTCCACCGACAATGGGGACCCATCGGACGGGCCACCGTATTCGCGAAAAACTGATTCGCCCGATCGCTGGGACCCACGAGCTACATCGTTGCACAAAAGGAAGTGCGTCCCAAACAAAATGATTCACCTCGACTTGCCGGGACCCACTGACTACATCTTCGCACGCAAGGAAGTGCGTCCCGAAAAACGATTTGCCCCATTGCTGGGACCCACCAGCTACACCTTCGCACGCAAGGAAGTGCGTCCCGGCAAAAACGATTCATTCACCCCGCTGCTGGGGCCGGCAGCTACACCTTTGCACGGAAGGAAGTGCATCCGGACAAAAAAAAAACAATTTGCCCCTATCGCTGGGACCCAAAGAGCTACACCTTCGCACGCAAGGAAGTGCGTCCGAGCAAAAAAAAACAAAATAATTTGCCCACCTGACTGGGACCCACCAGCTACATCTTCGCTGACAAGGAAGTGCCTGACAGTCGGGACCCACCTGGTCGAAGCATATGTAGCGTTGTCATCCTGGTCGCGAACGTGTGCGTACATACTGGTCGATGTAGAGGCGTGCACGTGTCGTAGTAGAGGCACGCACGTGTCATAGTAGAGGCGCGCACGTAGCATGTACACGTACGTACAACGACCAGGGTGCAAGAAAGAAAATACGGCCATGTATGTGTATATATGGGCGGGGTCTCCAATGGCTAGTCGCTTAAACGTACGGCGAGGGCTCGTGTTCATGGGGAGGCAACGGAATGCGGCGTGTTCATGGGGAGGCAACGAAATGCGTCGTGTTCATGGGGAGGCAACATAATGCGTCGTGTTCATCGGGAAGCAACGGAATACGTGGGAGCCAACCGGGTTGGAAGGAACAGGCGATGGAAACGTGGCCTGGCGTACCGCACAACGGAGGAAACATACCTCCTACGTTTGGAACGCGGTCCTGTTGATTGGGAGGGGTGTGGCGTACCGCAAAACGAAGGAAACGGACCTCCTACGGTCGAAACGGGGGTCCTGTTGATCGGGAGGGGTGTGGCGTACCGCAAAACAGAGGAAACGGACCTCCTACAGTCAAAACGGGGGTCCTGTTGATCGGGAGGGGTGTGGCGTACCGCAAAACGGACGAAATAGACTTGTGTTGGAGTGCTACGGTTGAAACGGGGGTCCTGTTCATCGGGAGGGGTGTGGCGTACCGCAAAACGGGACTCCACGGGATACTGTTCATCTCCACCGTCGACCTCCTCTAGCCTCCATGGGCTACCGTCAACCTCCTCCAGCCTCCACGGGCTCCTGTTCATCCAGCCTCCACCGCGCGCTACTCTACCAGCTACTGTTCAACCACCCCTCCACCATCTACTATTCATCCAGCCCTCCACACCACGGGGTCCTGTTCAACCACCCCTTCACGGCCACCCCTCCACCGTCTACTGTTCATCCAGCCCTCCACACCATGGGGTCCTGTTCATCAAGAGGCAACGCCATCGATCACTGCTCATCCAACCCCCCGCAACACTCACTGCTCATCCAATCGATCGGCTTGAAGAAGCGCGATGGCGGCGAATCGCCCATCGGGTTCGATTAACACCATCGATCGATCGCTTGGGTTCGATAACGCGAGTTCGCAGCAATCGCCGGGTTTAGTTAGAGCCCAATGCCTCGCTCGGGTTTAGTTAGAGCCAACGCCTCGCACATGTATGAGAGAAACGCGTATCGCTCGGCCCCCGACCTCCCACCGTAACCGGCAACTCCCGGAAATTTTCCCCCCTCGCTTCTACCACGGTTTTTTCCGTCATGGACGACCCAAAGAATGTCATGCAGCTGCGTCTCCGGCCCGCCCAGGACGAAAAGCCCATTTTCTGTCATGATTTTTTGTCATAGAAGTAGGAGCCCACCACATCTATGATGATACCGGGTTTTGTCACAATTATCGTCATAGAAGTGTCATATGTATGACAAAAATGTTTTTCGTTCGGACCAAAATGTCACGGATGTGTCTTTTTTTTGTAGTGCGCGCCGGCGCTCGGCCCGAGATAACGGTGCGGGCGGCAGTGGGTCTCCTCCCTCGCTGTCGACGACGGCCTAAACGCTGCCCCTCCCCTTCACCGGCGGAGGGGTATATGTCCGGATCTGTAACCAGCGGTGAGGATAGAAAGCCAATGTTTTTTGAAGGGAGAAAGACAGTGTTACTACCCCTATCTTGTTTAGATCTGAAGAGGATGAGAGTGTGTGAATAGAGCAGCCCTAGCAAGCAAGCGCGGAGGCTCCGGCCTATATATAAGTAGTGGGGTAGTTTTCCTTTTTCACTCCATCAAAACAATCGTTTAAAATTGTGTACTACTACATGCCGGTCATGGGTTTTTTAGTTGTTGATTGTTTTTTGAGATAGCTACCTGCTTGTTCCAAGTGGTGTTACGGTGTGCTAGATCGCACTTTGTATCGTTCAAGTCTGGTACTACAAGTCCATCCATTAAATGAACAACCACCCCCTCGTAAAAAATGTGAACAAGCCCATGGCTAAAATTAGCGGAAACGTGGGTTTCCCCAACATGCATTATTATTTATATTTTCTACTCCCTCCATTCCTAAATATAAGTCTTTTTTATTAGCCACACCTAAGACAAGAATTTTTTTTATTAGCAGTGAACCCCACATGTCATAGACACAAAAATTGTAGCAAGATTCCCTTAGGCAAGCCAAAGTGTGTCTAACAATTTGAGCAACTCAGGTTAGGCAAGTGTGGCAAGTGTGGGAAATATAATGTGGCAACATAAGACAAACATAGTCACAATCCAAACAGCCCCGTAATTTTTTGTGACATGCATGAAAATTTGGTTAGTTAAATTTATAGTCAAAATTTGGCAAGGTGCATCAAATCAACACATGCAAGTATCAAAAGGAAAGTCACGGCATGCATGCATGTGTTGTACTCCCTCCGTTTCCAAATATAAGTATTTTTAGAGATTGCAACAAGTGACTACATACGAAGCAGAATATGTCTACTCCTACATACGAAGTAGCCCATTTGAAATGTGTAAAAAGACTTTTATCGAGTGCAGTGCTTTGATGTGTCGCGTCAACTCGTACAAGACTGAGAAATTTGATTACTACGACGCCCTCTCCCTCGCGGACTGAGATCCGGTGCCTTAACTACACCTGCCTTTGGCTGCATGACAGGTGGGCCAACCACCTGTTGGGCCCACATAGGCATAGACGCAAAGCGAAGCGTAAGTAGAAGCTTTCGCTACACTCTATCCCTGCCGCACGAGGTGGACGGACATGCAGCAGTGGATTCTGTACTGTAGAAGTAGGAGTAACATCATTGTTCGTGTTCTCGAAGAGGCGAAGAGCCAAGCGCAAACCGTACGTGGCGATTCGTGAGCGCTCACGTGGTGCGGTTCCTTGCAAGATTAGCCAGGCTCTTGCATGAGACAAAATTGCTATTGTTTAACAATTAAACTCCATTATCCATTGGTTGATACTCATTCTCATAGGTCCACACGCTTAGCACCGCTTCCTCCTGGGGTCACCAATGTTTATTTGCTAATTAATAGCATTCCATGCAATGAACTAGCCATTGCAAGTCATTAAAAGCATGCACACCTCTCATCTCTTATTGGTTGATACGTATGTGAAGAAACAAGAAACAAGGTAGAAGTTAATGCACCACGCCTAAGTGTTTTGGGACTATTTGGTTTTCGTAAGATGACTTACACACCTAGACGGAGGGAGTAGTATAGACCTGTAAACCGAAAAGGAGTATTTGCCTTTCTAGAGATTTCAACAAGTGACTAGACTACACCATGTGCAGTACCCCCTCCCTTCCGGTTTATAGGGCTCAAATCTCAAATCTCATGAACCAAGGCATTTTGCGATTGGAGGAATGTATCTCGTACTTTACAAAACTACCCTAATTAAACTCATGCATTAATTACGTACTTCTCTCGTTTTCCTCTCCGCCTTGGTTGCGGTGCACAATATTGAGCACTCCTATATGACTAGCTACTCTATCTACATGCGGGACATTTCAAAGCATCCGGGCCCGTGTGCCATCCACCAAATCACAGCGAGGTGCTACAGCCGAGACTCACCTGTCACCCCGTTGTGGCCGTCATGACCTGTCATATCACAAAACCCACACCTTTACCAGCAGTGGTAAGGTGGCCTCCAAGTTGGACTGGACGAAGCAACCATCATTTCATTGGAACGCTCGTTCAAGCCCTTTCTTCCCTTTCTTGAATAAAACCTCACTCCAGGCTACTCACTTCCGCCATTTCTCTACCGACGAGGGAAAGGTGGGCGAATCAGTTATGCTGCTATATTTTCATTCCAATAATCTTCTTTTTGTGAAGCACCGACCGATTTTGACATCCTATTCTTTTCACGTTTTCATTGCGATTGTGGTTTCCTTTCGATTGATTTTTGTTTGTCAGTTCATTGATGGATCCTGGAGCACTAGGCAAAGAGTTGCTGGCGGACAACCCACTGGAGACAGTAATATCCAGGAAGCGAGCGCCGACCAACGAGTTGACCATGTTGGCGGGCCAACCCATGGATATGAAGAACTCCAAGAAACAGGCACTGGCCAAAGTTGAGGACGTTGGCAGACGAACTCCTTAAAGAAAGTTGGAAGAACAGCAAGGGCCCCACCGTGCCTACCCCAGGAACTCTGATTGCCACCTATATGAGGCTCAAGACCGAGTTTGAGGAGATAGTCGCCGTTGAGAAGCAGTATTCCCCTGGCAAGGTGATGGCCCCCATCGAGGACGAGGAGATGGCCCCCGGAGGGATGAGTTCCCCCGGTGAGCTGCACAAGGTAAAAAATGATGGCTTATTACCATAGTTGTGGTTTTTGATTATTTGCAATGTGCTTGCTTTTTGATTATTTGCAATGTGCTTGATAATATGTTAGGGTTGTGCAGGTGCCGGTGGTTGTCCTTGATGATTCTGATGTCGTGGCCCGTCCTATTGGCATCGCCCCGGAGATCGATTCCAATGTCTCTGTCCATCCTGTGGACATCGCCCCAGAGATCGATTCCGATGTCGCGGTCAGTCCTGTGGACATCGCCCGAGAAATCGATTCCCATGCCGTTGTCCGTGTTGTGGTCATTGCCCGAGAGATCGATGACAAGAAATAGTTGGTCGCGCTAATCCTTCAGGGTAGTTTGCATTTCCCTGTGTTTAATTACCAGAACGATGCGTGTTATCAAACCATCATAGGGCTAGTGCACTGTCTTGTGTGGGCGGATCTTGCTACTTTTGTTTGATAGTGAATCATGTCATGAATCATGCGAACCCTCTCCGAGTATGGAAACAGATGTATCCTCACCAGCTTTTGATGTAATATATGGCATGCTTAGATGTAAGTTTGAACTGTATATCATATCAACAGGGCTTGTTTGATGATTCTTGGTGTTAGTAGGCTAGCTACTGTGCGAGCTATAGTACTTGCAAAACACTCACCGAAGAGAAACGTTGGGGCAGATGAGCTCGTGGTACGCTTATACTTATCCCTCGTCGATCGACCAATAGCCGTACCTCCTAAAATTGTAGGCTTAGCAATCGATCAGACAATAGTCGACATACCTTCAGGCCTCATTTGGTTCATAGGGTAGGAAAATCGTAGCAAAAGTACATAGAACGTGCAACACAAAATCATAGTAGTGCAGAGACGTACTCCCTCCGTTCCAAAATAGATGACCTAGGTGGGCTAGTTTGGCCTAGTGGGTTTCAGTGATCACTACTAGGAAAAGGCATGCTAGTTGCGCACCGGTGTTGCCTACTAACGGCGCACTACTGGTGCGCCACTAGCATCACGCCATTAGAATTAAATTCTAATGGCGCACCACTGGTGCGCCATTACTATCTCACTACTAGGAAAAGGGCTATAGATGATATGGCCACTAATGGCGCACCAGACATGTGGTGCGCCATTACTATATACTAATTGCGCACCATTTGTCGGGGTGCCATTAGTAATATATTACTAATGGCGCACCTGGTGCCTGGTGCGCCATTAGTAGTTTTGAAAAAAAAATTGTTACTAATGGCGCACCGTTGTATAGTGCACCATTACTAGTTGACATAGTAATGGCGCACCAAACCCACCGTGCGCCATTAGTAGTTTTGAAAAAAAAAATTGTTAGTAATGCCGAGCCCCACCTCCCCTCACCCCGTCGTCCCCTCCCCTCGCCGCCCCCTTGCCCCACCTCCCCTCGCCCCGTCGTCCCACATCCCCTCGCCCCGTCGCCCTTCCCCTCGCCGCCCCTTCCCCACCACCCGCCCGCCACCACCACCACCGCCCCTTGGCCCACCGCCTCGCCCGTCGCCCCACCACCCGCCACCGCCAGCGCCCGTCGCCCGAACAGCGCCCGCCTGGCGCCCGTCGCCGAACAGCGCCCCACCTGCCCGTCGGCCCTGGCCCGCGCCCCCCCGAGCAGGCTTGCCGCGGGCCCCTGCGTCGCCTCACACCCCCAGAGCCAGGCCCGCCGCTGCCCTAACATGACCGTCCACCACCACCCCTTGGCCCGGAGCCAAGGTGAGCATTTTTTTTGTTTTTTTCTACTGTTTTTCTTTGCTGTTTAGGTTTAATTAGGTTATTGATAGGTTTAGGTTAGTGGTTGGTTTAGGTTAGTGCTAGATTTCATGGACACTCGATCTCGATCCCACTCCATCTCGATCGCTATCCCACCTCGCTAGATCCGGCCCCCCTCGCCGCCGAGCACCACCGCACCATCTCCCCCTCTCCACCGGCCGCCGCCGCTGACCCCCCGCACCCTCCCCCACTCCACCACCGCCGATGACCCACCGCACCCTCGCCCGCTCCACCGGCCGCCGCCACCCCGGCCCGCACCTCCCCACTCCACCGCCGCCCGCCCCCCCGCACCCTCTCCCCGCACCCTCCCGGCCAGCTCCACCGTCACAAATGAATGCAACTAAAATTGCAAAAAAACAAATTTGATTATATTTTCAAATCACAAATTTGATGATATTTTTTAAAAATTATTACTGTTTTTGTTAAAAAATATTACTGTTATGATTTAAACAAGTTTGAACATATTTAAACACAAATAAGTATCAAACAACATTTTAAATGAATAAAAACAAAAATAGGGGAGCCTGGGAATCGAACCCAGGACCTCCTAGTGTGTGTGCTGCGTGCTGACCAGTCGGGCTAGTGGGCGTGTTCTGATGGAGATAGGGTTAGGTGGAATATGACCTGACCAGTCGGGCTAGTAAATAAAACAAACTGTGGCGCACTAGGGGGAGGTGCGCCATTAGAACCCTCCCCCCACTCCACCTATTCCCCACGCACTATGGCCTCCCTCCCTCCCTCGCCAGATCCCCCACTCGACCCCAACCGTACGCCGCCGCCCCCTTGCTCTGCCCCTCCGTCCGCCATGCCTGCACGCCGTCGGCTACGCCGCAGCCGCTGTGGTCTTGCGCTGCCCACGCAGCCGCCCGACCCATGAGAACTCCACCCGCGCCGCCCCGCGCCCCGAACAGGATTGGCCGGCGAGCGCCGCCCGCTCCTCTCTCTCCTCCTCCCGAGGAGCGAGGGCCTCCTCCGCCCCTACAAAGAGCCGGCGAGCCCAGCCGACGCCCCCACCCGCCTGCCCCCGTCCTCCGCCACTGCCCTGCTCTCCTTCGATCATGGCAGCGAGACCGGACGAGCTCGGACCCCGACCCGACCCCTTCGCCGACCCCGACCCCTCCAAATGACCAGGTACCTCTCCTCCTCCTCCTTCCTCCCTCCCTCCACCCTTCCCCATTCCTTCCAACCGATGCTCCAAAAGGAATTTCAAGACAGAAATCACATGCTCCAAAAGTTAGGGTTCACGATTCAAATAAACAGTTAACTAAAACTCTTGTAGTCTGATAGGTATTGGGAATTTTCTACAACTGTTGTAATCTTGTACTAGGTAAGTAAAAGAACATCTGTTATAGGGACTTAAAGCTCCAAATCAGTTGATTCATCTCCTTTCGTCCTTAACATAGACGAGTGTATATCCGTTTGATTTAGCCCATTTTACTTGCATTGAATAACTCTGTGAACAAGATTCACGTTCCAACAAAGCTAAATTAAAATGAATCTTGTTTCTACACATGAGTTGTTTTCAGGTTTTGTACATGAGCTGTAACCTCGGTCTTGCTTTCTTTTATCTTACAAAATTCTGATATTTAGGTTGTTCATCTGCTCCCTGCTGATCTTCTTTGATGAGAATGTACCCTGGTCTTGAATGTGTTATGCACAATGTGCAGATGTTAGTGTAGATGCTATTTTATTGCATGAAAATATTTAGAATTTTACTTTAGTTGAGTGCTAGTCTAATCATGCTTGGAAAAGGATATTATAGAAGATTAAAAGTAGTTCATTTAGGATTTGGTAGTTGTCTGAAACTGTTGTAGTCTTATACTGCAGAAGAGTAAAAGTAGTTGGATGAAAATAGTAGGTGCCATGTCGATTTGTTCAGTCCTTGGATGAAATAGGTTTTCTTGCTACAGTTAACTGAAAATGTTCATTGTTCCAATACTGTAGAGAAACTATAGTGCCTGTTATTCAGTTATGACTCCTTCACTGAAACTGTAGTGTTTGCTAAAACTTAGATGTAAACTAAAGGAGTTTGTGATTTGGAGAAGCTGTAGCATACTCCAACAAGTGATAAATGCACTCAAAAGTTCACTAAGAAAATGCAGATGCTTCTCACTTGTTACTGAAAGTTTTCTGGAGTGATAAATGCATGCAAAAGAAGTTCAGTTAGCTGTTACTGTTGCTGTATGAATTCCAACCAGGTCAATTTGCTGTCAATTGCTCTGTAATACTCAACCAGGTTTATGCAAAATGAAGATCAACCATGTTTATGTAATAGATGAAATTGCAATAGATTATCTGCAGTAGATCAAACTGCAGTAGATTACTCAATATTCTTGCCATTTGTTGATAGGTTATAAATATTGACCATAAATAAGAATGAATATTGACCATTTGTTGCTGCTAGCACATGTTGAAGTGTACTGATGATGCTACAGAGAAAATTCAATCTTCCTCCTCGGGCATGTGTTGTGTGACCCGACAAAATATAAATGTGTTGTGTGCCATGTGTTGGTAATTCAGTAAAGTCAAACAAGCACTGGATTTAGGCATGTTGCTTGATGAAATTGTAGCAACAACAACAACTATGGCTGAATGATGAACAGGTTATAGTGGTCAGATTAGTTCAGCAACAACAACTATTTTTAGTTTGTCTTATGGGTCATCTAAAAAAATGTTTTATTGGATCATTCTTGCTGACAACTCCTTGTGGTCAAACTCCTTGCTGACAACTGCTGTACTTGTGAGATTCTTGTCCTTGAATCAAATGTGCTATTGGTTTAGAATGGCACTATGATTGTGATATCATCGGTTGCAATGTTGTTTGCATACTTTTTCTGAACCAAAGGTTTATATGGTAGATGTATTAACATGCCTATTAGTCATGTTGGTGAATTCAGAGATGAACTGAGACCATACATACCTTGTTTAACCAAAGGTTTGTCTGTGGACATTCCTCTTTGTGGTTATCATGATGGGGCTGCAGATGAGCTTACTCTGTAACTCAACAAGTTAGATGATTGCCTTGTTAGCATTTGGTCTTCTGGATTGTTAGTGCTAATCCCCAAATGTATTGATAGATAACACTTGTTCAAGCAACCTTATTAATATGAGGTGTTTGTATAGGTCTTTCCTTTTAAGCGTGGTACCTTTTTGTTTTGCTATTCTGTGTCATTGTTACCCTAATTTATAGTCCAGTACAATTGGACTTTCAGTACAGCCTGTTATCATTCCTGTTTCTTTTTATTTGTTGTGCTGGTTGTCTAGCTTACTCTCCGTTACTTTGCCCACTGCTTTCACAATGAGAGATTTTTCTTGGATAAACTTGATATAGAGTGGTTATTTTCATGCATGTTTTATGATCTGTTGTAAGGGTACTAATTGGTCTCTTCTGCTTATCGAGATGGGGAAGCAGCCACCGCCGCTCTGTCACACCACAAGTCTGAGTTGGATGCTTCCAGTTCTTGATATCATACTTGGGACTTGATATCATCCATGACGCAGGTATATAAAATGAGAGATCTCCCTTCACCCATCTCATTATGATATCATTGTTTGCTACATCACTCATTGTCCCAAACTGCGAGAGGCTGCTGACAGTTTATGAACATCTTTGGGTGAAGATCCGCCAATAATGTGAAGCTGCGACAGTAGGCAGCGGGTTATGCAAGCTGTGGGATGTGGAGCTGGTGATCAAGGAGGGCCACATGTACTTGTATCGTGGGTGGGAGAAGTTCTACTGTGCCTCGACCTGCGGCTGGGTACTTCCTTCTCTTGGTCTGACAGCGACACCACCATGCTCATTGTGAAGGTGTTCAACGCGACTATGTATGCATGCGCTTCTGTTGACGATGATGATGCGATGACGTTCGCCTCTTCTTATTCCTCTACATTTGGCTTTGTCTCACATCGATTGTTAACGGTCATTGTTGCATTTGGACAGGCAATGGGAGCAGCGATGGCGACAGCTACTGACCAAAGCAAGCAGCGATTATGGCTGTAGCAAAAGCAACAACAATTAAAGCCGGCCGAAGCAAGAGCGATTCTGGCAGCAGCAAAGACAACAAGAAGGATGATCCGGACTGGAGTGGGGGAGAAGAGGAGTAGAGTGGGGATGAGGGGCTGCAGGATGACGATGGGCATCAGGTTGAGGATGACCTAGCACTGGTGGTGGCTGACCAAGGGCAAGAGATGGTGGTGGCTGACCATGGGCAAGAGATGGTGGTGGCTAACCATGGGCAAGAGATGGTGGTGGATGAGGATGACCTAGCGATGGTCGTGCCCGTCCTACCTGAAGGTGGCGTCGCGATGGTGGTGGTGCCTGACAATGACCACGCACCGGTGGTGGCGCGGCGATCCCACAGCTAGGCGACATGACCACGCCAATTGAGGTAGAAGACTACATCCCACAGCTGCCTCCACCGCCTTGCCGCTCTTGGCGCATCAGGCTGAGGAAGGAGAAGGAGAAGAATAATGAGAACTGAACTATGTCGGTATGTCGATCTCCAAAATGATATATATATATATATATATATATATATATATATATATATATATATATATATATATATATATATATATATACTTAGTTACCATATATATATATATACTTAGTTACTGTGTTATCTCTAATATGCTTAGTTTCCTATAGGTTAGCTCCAAAATTACTTATGTTAGCACAAAATGATCAAGTTTACATAATAAGCTTACAGTCTTCATCTTATTCTTCTTCTTTTCCAAAATGACATATGTTAGCTTCATTTTACCTAAGTTGGCTCTAATATGCTAACTTAGAGCTTATATGCTTAGTTTCCTATAGGTTAGCTCCAAAATTACTTATATTAGCACAAAATGATAAAGTTTACATAATAAGCTTATATTCTTCTTCTTATTCTTCTTATTCTTCTTCTTATTCTTCTTCTAGTATTCTTCTAGTGTTCTTCTTCTTCTAATATTCTTCTAGTCTTCTTCTTCTTCTTATTCTCTTCTTCTTCTTCTTCTTCTAGCTTCTTGTTTATCATTTTGCACATTTGATTTAATTCAAGGAAGCTTGCATGGATGGAGTGCTTATTTTCCATTTGTGTTTTTATTTTGTATCAATGTGAAACTTTTGTGAATTGATGGATAACGGTGTTGGATGAACAATGTGAAACTTTTGTAATATGTAACGATGGAACTATATATGTGTTGGCTATGTATGTATATATGATGAAACTTGTGTGTTGGATATGATTGTTATATGGATGCTTGTTGTATATATATGTGTTGCATATCTCATATGTGAAATAGTGACCTGAGATTATGAAAAAACGAAAAAAAAATTAAAAAAATTGTTACTAATGGTGCACTTCCATGTGGTGCGCCATTTGTATACCAGATACTAGTGGCACACCACACAAGACACTAATGGCGCACTGTGATAATCACACTAATGGCACACTGTGGGCAATACTAATGGCGCACTACGTGGTGCGCCATTAGAACACCAGATACTAATGGCGCACCAGTGGTGCGCCATTAGAATTCAATTCTAATGGCGTGATGCTAGTGGCGCACCAGTAGTGCGCCATTAGAAGGCAAAACTGGTGCGCCACTAGCATGTCTTTTCCTAGTAGTGTCTGGTGTTCTAATGGCGCACCACGTAGTGTTCCATTAGTGTTGCCCACAATGCGCCATTTGAATTCCTCTCAGGGGCCATATGTACGCATGTGCTTTGGCATACTAATGGCGCACCAGTGGTTGATGCGCCATTAGTGTGATTATCACAGTGCGCCATTAGTGTCTTGTGTGGTGCGCCACTAGTATGAATATTAGGGATTTTTTTTCTTTTCTGATATTTTCACAGGTTACAAAATATATTATTGGACAGAAGTTAGACAACACCACACAACAACAGCAGATTCATCGAATACAATAGAAGATTAGTCTCCGAATAAAATTCATCATATTAGTCTCCGGATTCAAAAGACCGAACAAAGATAGAACATTACAAGTCTCGAGACCGCGAGTAGCGAGTTTGTCTTCACATTACAAGTCGATATCGATCATCTAAACGACCATCACATAGAAGAGAGCTGCAGTCATCACGATGAGCATCATCGCGATGAAACTGGTCTTCATCCGGTTCCTCTAACGCTCCTCCTCTCTCCCGCTAGATAGCGGGCGTATCTAGATTCTGCCTCCGCCCTAGTGGTGTGCCCTTTGTAACTGTTACCGCTGAAACAGTGAACCTGTCTCCGACACTCCTCCTAGTCGTCGTAGACTCCAGGAACCTTACCCTTGTACACGACATACGACGGCATCTGTAGGCACAAGCCAAACAACAGACAATACATAAGCAACAAAAGGATCGGAAGAGAAAAGCAAGACATTAATAGCACGATTCATGATCCTACTAATAAATAGCATCAATTACATCTAAGTTGAACGACTGTCCAAACCAAAGAGACATACAAGTTCATTAAAGTTTAATTACAACATGAGACAATCAATGTTTCAGAACTACACATAGCATCACTACTTTCGAATCGACTCATCGGACCGAAGCGTGGATGAAGCCGCCGTCTGTCGTGATGGTCATGAAATCGCGGGCGTTGTCAGCCTGCATTTGTAGCGTTGTGTCTATCTCACTGTTGGACGGTTGATATCTAAGGTAGAACTGCCCCGAGGTACGAAGGACATCTTGATGGATAATTTCCACAAACTCCGACTGGATGAGAAAGAATTCTTGTCTGATGTCCGCGTCCTGGATTGCCGACAAGCTCGCGGCCGAATCTTTGAGATTATCTGGTAGCATAAGGTGATGATGGTCCCGTACGATCGCCCGCATGTGATGGAGGGCGTAGTAGGCATCCTTATAACCTCCAGGCGGCTGCTTGACGCAGGAGAACTTTGTATTGTGGGCAAACATGTGCGCGCCATACCGCCTACGAACTGGTTTGGTGAAGGTGCCTCCAGATTTGGCGTATCCGGGGAGAACATCATCAAGAACTTTCTAGATATTTGTGTAGTCTATCTTGGAGTCACGGTCCAGATCGAAATACGTGGCCATGGAATATTTTGGGCTTAAGAGAATGAGTGTGCTATGTGTGTCACTTCACAGAACACGGAATGTTAGAAAAAAAAGAACGATCGAAATCTAAGAAATCATATGTTACGGGGCGGTTAAGGGATGACTTACTTGGGAAAGTAAGGCACGAGGAAGTTATCCTTATCTGGGTTTGCCAGAATGACGCCTTCGAGGCAAGAACTTGCGACATGCCGGTCCCCAGCGCTACACAAGTTCTTGGCACGCATGTAGAAGGGGTCGACTATCACGATGTCCGGGGTCTTGTCTCTAATGATCCACATCTCCATACTCAGCGAAAACAGTTGAACGAAGGTGTAGTGCAGCGGATGAAGGTTAAACATAGCAAAGATGTCATCAAACCGCAGGACGATCGTACCCCCGATGGGGCCATCCACAAAGCCCTTGCCCTCTGGCACCTTGGCCACGAAAACCGGGTATGCCACATCATTCTCTCTATGATGCCGCTTCTCCAAAGAAAGAACACCGTCATGCAGACTCTGCATAGCACCGGTTGCAGCATTGAGCATATTTGTCGGTAGCATCGCCCTACCCGCCACATGCACCCTCCTCGAGATATCCTTAGGTGAAGGTGGCCCGTCCTGTGCACGTATCGTACTCGGTGCCGGCTGGCTCGCACCCTTGTTACTCTTTATTTTCCGTCCATTCTTATTCTGTTGTAATGGGACCGAGTTCTGCTCACAGACCGCCTTCTTGAGTGTGTTGGGGCTGATAATATTGAGGCTCGGTGAAGTCGGCAGCTGGAGGTGTCTCCTGAGAACAGAACACCAGACGACGCCTGTTGCAATTGGGTTTCTCCGCTGTACCAGCTAGACCGCGGTCGTCTGTTGTAGGGTTGGGTTCTTTAGAAAGAGGCCCGCAGAGTTCGTCATCATACCCATGTTCGGCAAAGTACTTATCGACGTTGCTAAATGTACGGCCGTCGTCGTTGTCGTCGTCGTCCAGATCCTGTGCCATATGCATGTTCGGATCCTGTGCCATGTGCATGTTCGGCATGTCCGGTAGCGTTGCGGCGGTCTTGCCATGGCTTGGCGCCGGCACGACTGGCGGTGTTGTCTTTGGGGTGGTGTCCCCCGCCCCAAACGAATCTGGCTCTCACTACAAGAAATATGTCAACTAGTGACCTTCTGTCAGTGACCCTGGAAGAATTGGTCATAGATCTATGACCATTTCACACCAATTGGTCAAAAGCTGTTCGGGGGGCTCCAAACCCTAAACCATTGCGACCATTTTGGTCAGAAAGGTCGTAATTTCCTTACACGAAATGGTCATAAAGCAAACAGTGCTAGTCCGCTGCCTTATTTCTAGTTGTTAATGACCAATATAGATGGTCATAGCCTTGTAGATTGTGGTGGGTTGTGATGACTAGGCGCCATCTCATCAGTTTTGCCTATGTGTCATGTCCATGTGGTAGTTTTGCCCTAGGTTGTGAAGCAACCTATATTTTATTATTCAAAAATTCCCAAAAATTCTCATAAATGTTTTGGATCATATCTTCATGAAATATCTCAAAACATTCCTTGCCTAGTTCAAAAATAATTCGAAAATATTCATTTTCCTATTACATTCGGAGCAAAGACTTTGTGAAGGAAGTACCACTTTGGCATGTCCAAATGGTATCCATTTTCTCATGCTTTCCTATGCCCAAATAACCATCCTCCACCAAATGCCAGCTCAATCCATTCATTATTTTGAGCCCAGCTTCAACATTCGTATTTATGTCCAGTGTGGTACTTTGTAAAGCAAGTACCACCTAGGCTCCTCCTTTTGAGGTGAAAATTTGTGAAGACGGTCTTCTTAGTAACTGATCATCCTCATCCAAAACTCACACCCATTAGCCATGTGCATTTCTCGTACCGCAAATCAAACACTTGGTTACTTATTCATGTTTAAGCATCGATCGGTCTCCTCGTGAGAATCTTATGTTGTGATTTTCTTCCTAGCACCTACCTGGGGAGTGCCCAACCCACTAGACATTCCTAGGCCGCCCAGAACACATGGCAACGCCACGGTCACGCGTTGACCACGCTGGCGAGCATCTTGAGCTTCTGGCGCTCGAGTTGGGGCCCTCGGCCACCGTCCAAACCTCGATGTCTCGCCATCAAACCATGTATTTCTGATCAAATAGATACTTATTTAACTAGAAATGATTTTTGAAAAAAATAAAGAGCAAACTATGAGGCAGTTGCAGTTCAAATTTGACCCGCTTCCACCTGAATCGACGGGAATTTGTCTTTTTCACCAGAGGTGGATCAAAACTTTTGACACCCAACCATTTTGTCAATTGTGCATTATATATGGCCTAGTATTTTATAAAATTGATTAGGTCCAATTTTGCAACAATTATTTGGTAGTTCCTTCACAAAAAAACCTCCTTTTGGGCACTCGGAAAATGAAAAATGAATTTTTCGCGCAAAGGAAATGAAAACTTCCGTAGGCAACATTGTTTGGAATTCCAAGATGCACCCTCATGCACAATATGAGATCATTTGAACAAACTATGCCATGATGTGGCCATAAGATTGATCATTTGGCTTGAAAGCCATGAATCTTCACGCATGATAGCTCATTTCTGAGAACACTTTCTTAAAATAATTTCCGTATTACAAGTTTATTATTTTTCCTGGAAACTTGGTCACATATAATGACATAATGCGAAGGTTTTCCAATTTTTTGATTTTTTTTAATTTTTTATGCCCGTTTCAAAATGCGGTCAAAACGGTGGGCTTGACCGTTCCTAGCAGTGGTTGAATCTTGGAATTTTTTGGTGTTTCTATGATTAAATAGATACTTACGTACCTATAAATGATTTTTGGAAAAAATAAAGATCAAACTATGAGGGAGCTACAGTTCAAATTTGACCCGTTTCCAACTGAATCGACGACAATTTGTCTTTTTCACCAGAGGTGGACCAAAACTTTTTTCACCCAACCATTTGGTCAATTGTACATTAAATATGGCTTAGTATTTTATAAAATTGATTTGGTCCATTTTTGCAACAATTATTTGGTAGTTCCTTCACAAAAAAATCTCCTTTTGGGCACTCGGAAAATGAAAAATGAATTTTCCGTGCAAAGAAAATGAAAACTTCCTTAGGCAACATTGTTTGGAATTCCAAGATGCACCCTTGTGCACAATATGAGATCATTTGAACAAACTATGCCATGAATGTGGCCATAAGATTGATCATTTGGCTTGAAAGCCATGAATCTTCACGCATGATAGCTCATTTCTGAGAACACTTTAAAAAAAATAATTGCCGTATTGCAAGTTTGTTATTTTTCCTGGGAACATGGCCACATATAATGACAAAATGCGAAGGTTTCCCAATTATTTGATTTTTTTTAATTCTTTATGCCCGTTTCAAAATGCGGTCAAAACAGCGGGAATGACCGTTCCTAGCTAGTGGTTGAATCTAGGAATTTTTTTGGTGTTTCTATGATTAAATAGATACTTATGTACCTAGAAATGATTTTTGGAAAAAATAAAGATCAAACTAGGAGGTAGCTACAGTTCAAATTTGACCCGCTTCCTACTGAATCGGCGGAAATTTGTCTTTTTCACCAGAGGTGGATCAAAACTTTTGACACCCAACCATTTTGTCAATTGTGCATTAAATATGTCCTGGTATTTTATAAAATTGATTAGGTCCAATTTTGCAACAATTATTTGGTAGGTCCTTCACAAAAAACCCTCATTTGGGGCAATCGAAAAATGGAAAATGGTTTTTTCGTCCAAAGAAAATGAAAACTTCCTTAGGCAACATTGTTTGCCATTCCAATCTGCACCCTTGTGCACAATATAAAATCATTTTAACAAAATATGCCACGAATGTGGCCATAAGATTGATCATTTGGCTTGAAAGCCATGAATCTTCACAGATGATAGCTCATTTCTGAGAACACTTTTTTAAAATAATTGCCGTATTACAAGTTTGTTATTTTCCTGGGAACTTGGCCACATATGTTGACACAATGCGAAGGTTTCCCAATTTTTTGATTTTTTTTTGGATTTTTTATGCCCGTGTCAAAATGCGGTCAAAATGGCGGGAATGACCGTTCCTAGCTAGTGGTTGAATCTTGGATTTTTTTTGGTGTTTCTCTAATTAAATAGATACTTATGTACCTAGAAATGATTTTTGGAAAAAATAAATAGCAAACTATGAGGCAGCTGCAGTACAAATTTTACCCGCTTCCAGCTGAATCGGCGGAAATTTGTCTTTTTCACGAGAGGTGGATCAAAACTTTTTACACCCAAACATTTTGTCAATTGTGCATTAAATATGTCCTAGTATTTTAGAAAATTGATTTGGTCCAATTTTGCAACAATTATTTGGTAGGTACTTCACAAAAAAAACCATTTTGGGCACTAGGAAAATGAAAAATGATTTTTCGTGCAAAAAAATTGAAAACTTTCTTTGGCAACATTGTTTGACATTCCATGTTTGTTATTTTCCTGAAAGGTAGTTCACAATTGGTGACACAATGAGAAGGTCTTTTATTTTTTTGAATTTCTGTGATCATAAAATAGCTTACATGATTTTAACATCTTATTTTTAAATCTACCACGACCAATTTAATTTGTCATAATGTTGTATTGCGTTCTGATTGGTCCGTGGACCAGACACGCGGATCATGCACGAAACATCGTTGGATCCTCCCGGATCGAACGGCATCCCTCACCCCTCGCCTTCCCCACCAACCCCACGAGAGGCGAAACCCTAGCTCTCTTCTCCCCCATTTTCCATCCACCCCCCCCCGCCTCCTTTCTTTCTTTCTTTCTCTCCCTCCCCCCTCTCCCCCGATGCAGATCCCCCTCGTCGCCGCCACCCACCCCTCAGAACCTCCCGCCACCCACCTCCACCGCCGCCCTCACTCTCCCCTCGTCTCCCTCATCCTCGACCAACCTCGCGTCCTGCAGGGCTCTCGCATCGCCGCCACTCCACGCCCGCGCACGATAGAAGAGAAGCCCGAGGTCCTCCTCCGATGATCCTCTGCCTCCCTTGCCCGCGGGGCTCTCTTCTCCACTGCCGCCGCCACATCGGAGCACGCGCGCGCGCGACGCCGTCCCCGCCTCGCTCGGTCCGTCCCGCGATTCTCCTCCTCCTTCAACTCCACACTCTCCTTCGACTCCACCCTCTCCTTCTCTCCATCCTGAAACCCTAGATCGAAGCTATGGCCACCTCGCAGGCGGCGCGTGCAGGTGACATCTGGTATTGCCCCCCTTTCTTCTCCTCCTCCTTCTAGATTTCTTCAGCTTGCTCGAATCTCATTGCGTTTGTGCGGGTTTGTGCAGGACATCCAAGACGGCGGGGCCATGTTTGCCTCGTCTGTGGGGACGGAGGCGGTGGGGGTTGTCAGGAAGATGGTGAACCTCAGCTCCCCTCCCCGGCGGCGCTGTAGCAGCAAGGTGGTGAAGGGACGCACCGGCCAGCGCGTGAGGCTCTACGTCCGCGGTACGATCCTCGGATACAAGAGGTGAGAAGCTCCCTCCACCGGCGCGGCTATGCTCCTTCTCCCTCGCGTGGGTATCTGAATTCCTGGTCTTGGTTGGGCGCGCAGATCCAGGCAGATCCAAGTGAACACCAGGGAGGACGTGGCCTAGTACGGCGGCAAGAGGATGGCCTGCGTCTACAAGGCCAAGACCAAGCAACGACACCAACTACATCTACATCTGGGGCAAGGTCTCCTTCTCCCACGGAAACACTGTCGTCATCCGCGCCAAGTTCACCCCCGCTGAGGCCATGGTGAGTTGTTGGGTCGAACTTCTCCGGTTGTCTGTTTCGGTGGCATGTATAAGATTTAAACAAACTAAATTGAGCTATATACCTTCTGTGATATCTAGTTCTGTGCCACTGTTTATGGAGTTGTGAGACTTGTCGTGTGTGTATTAGACCCCGCTTGCTTGTTCAGGGGATATTTAGGGTCGAGATAGTGTCACACATGTGACTGGACTGCAGCAAGTCTGAAACTGCATACTCTACTTCATGTTGCTGTTATTTCTTGAAGCCTTGAATAGCTAAACTTGGGCACCACGTACGTCTCCTCCCTGTAATTTGATGTCTTGACTTACATTTGCTCTTTGAGTCTTGTGGTATTAGGTTCATTATGTTGCTGTAGCATGTGTCTGAAACATGGACAAATGGGCACCCTTTAGGGTATTCTGTGACCCACTTCAGTTCAACTAAATGGACTAGTTTGAAGTCTGAACCTCTCTTCATACTCCATGTTTACTTGAATTTCACCGAATTTCCTGAATGTGCATGTGAATCTCAAAAGTATCCATAGTGTGTGTGTGTGTGTGTGTGTGTGTGTGTGTGTGTGTGTTCGAGTGTAGGAGTGCAAATGGGCACCCTTTAGGGTATTCTGTGACCCTCTTTAGTTCAACTAAATGAACTGGTTTGAAGCTCTAGTATGCTTAGAGTGGTGGTTTCATTAGTCTCTTAATCGACAAGTTAATCGGACTATTTTGCTGTATTTCCATCATACACCTTTGATTTATTTAGTATTGCAGATTGTGATTATCTGAGAGAAGTAGTTAGTATCTCTGTAGACTGCATATTATATAGTAGAAGTAGTTAACCAATTTCTAGGGGTTGTCTGTTCACCTGTTATAGACTGTACATGCTTCAAATGGGGATGGCTTTTATGCTCCCCTGAATGCATTTTCATCTTAGTAGTACTTACCACACAGTAACAAAATAAGCAACAGCCTGAGCTTTCAGGTTTAGGGTTTCTCTTGTTTTCTTGATTCATTTATACTATATGATTCAGGTTTTATACTTTGCCGATGGGTAGCTCATCTTGCCCGCTTGCTACCTTTGAATATTGTGGTGCATGCTTTAATCACTGTGCCCTTAGTTATTTTTTTGTAGGGAGCTATGCTTATCATCAGAAATTCTTGGTGATGATGTTATTCCTCTTTTGGTTCATGTGTTGCAATTATATACCACATAATTCTACACCATGTGGTGCACTTAAGTATCTTAGTGACTTCATTTGATGTCTGTATTTCTGTTAATTTTAAGCTTCTGTTGCTGTGAAAATGTACCTCACTGACCGTCTGTCTATTTATTGTGTACTTCTTGCATGAGGAGGTGACTAGTGATGCGGCGCGCCAAGCAGCAGTTGGGGAAGGGGGTCTCCTGATCAAGGAGGCAGAGGAGTAGGGGCGTGCCCAGCCGGCCTGTCCTGCTCGTCGGGGAGGGACAGGAGGGGTCTGCTCCTCTGCTTCCATTGCGACCGCGGCAGGTAGCTCCTCCATCTCCCTCCCCCTCTTCCCTGATAGCGTATGTCACAATCTTGTTAATTGTTATTGTTATTGCGATCACAATCTTGTTAAGATGCATCTGTGGTGGTGGTCTTCTGGCCACCACAATCTTGTTAATTGTTATTGCGATCATCTTTCTTTTCGATGAACTATGCCACAATATGTGTTTTGCAAGGTTCAGTGGCTACTAAGTTTTGATTATTTGCAACTTGTATGTCCTTGTTGGTTTATTGTACGTTCTAAAAAGCCGTGAATAGTCTTCACTTATATAGCCAACACCTTTATTTTGTTTTGTTTTGTTCTGTGCTCACTAGTGATACCTGACTAAGGTTCCCTGAATATAGGAGTAGACTGTAGGTGAAGAAAAATTATAACCTGAAAGTAATCATATGTACTACTCCCTCCGTCCCATAATATAATTATTGGTACATAATTTTCTTTACTTATACACACGAATAGATAGAGGTGGCGTGTGGTTATATTACATTGTACATATACTTGAGATTTAGTCCCTATCTGCTTTGTATATTTGTTTTTATTTTGTTTCTAACACTTTTGGTTTATTGTTAGATGCCTTGGTTCAGGCTCTACAAACATACCCGAAAATGGTGTTTCCTCTCATTTACAAGAGCTCCAGCAAAGTGAACTAGGAAGTATATTTGAAGTTCTAAGCCGTGTAGCAAAGAGTTATAGGTTCTGTCTTATGTGCAATAGAATGGAAAGATTTGAATAATATTGTAATAGACTATATACAGACTGTAGTTGACTTATTTATCCTTCTTTGACGAACTACATTTGTTATGTTCTGTTTGAAATATTCATTATGTGGTTTCAAAGCGTGTGAAATGGAACCTGACTCATGGAGCCCACTTATGAAATCACTTCTGAATTTTCTGTCACGTGGGTCTAATGTGTGAGATTATGACAAGTGGTATCCATCTGATTGGTGGGACCAGCAACAAAATATAATGGCCTAGGCCCAAACAAATGTTAAAAGGCCACGACCAAGAAATAAATAAAAGACTGAATTGTTGGGCTTGGCCCATGAAGTCTGACAAAAAATTGACAGGAAAAAAATATATAGAAAGGCTGAATTAATGGGCTCGGGCCATGTAAAACACCCAAACCGGGCTGAATCTTGTGCCACATCAGCATGCCACACTGGATGCCTACGTGGCCTGGGGATGTTGCTAGTGACCAAAATGCCACAGTGGACATATTTTGGTCATAAACGTCTTCGACCAATCCAGAAGAAAGGTCGCTATAGTCAGTTTACGACCGCCAGCTTTTGACCTTCTCTTTTTGGTCACAAAAAGGTCGCAAATGAAAACCATGACCTTTCAGTGACCAATAGTCAAGGTCACAAGTTGACATATTTCTTGTAGTGTCTTCGGCCAAAGCAGGGGCCAGCTTAGGCAGGCGCTGAGCGTCATCAGATTATCTTCGTCGGCCCCGGCGGGTCGAATCGGAGGTAACAACTCATCGCAGCCTGGCAGCACCTGAACCAGTTGAACCCTATACAAGGTGGGTGGCATCGGTTTACCGTGGAACGCTGGGTTGCCCAGTTGAATGATTTTTCCCTTGGCGACATCGACCAACTCGTCGTTCACGAAATGCAGGAGAGTGCACGGAACGTCGGCGGCGCCCTGCGAAAACATGTAGGGCGTCAGGGATGCCCAGTCAAAGGCAAAAGGAGATGAAGTCCTCGGCCGAGAGGCTTAATTAGTTACCGTGATGATGGCGTCGAGCTCGGCTAATGTCGAGGCACCACCAACGGCGGGCGGGCGACTAACGGAGGGGCCGCTTGCTGCCGTGGTGCCGGCCGGCGTACACCCGGGTGCATTAAGCTCCAATACCGGCCGTACCGGCGTCGGAGACACCAATACCGCCGCCGCCGGAGACACCAATGGCGCCGCCTGCGCGTTGTGCGAGTTGCTGGCCGTGAAGCTAGGAATCGGGGGCGGCCCCTGTTGGCCACCCGCAATCCACGTCGTCAGCCCATGAATAAAGGTAGGCATAATGCCGGTGAGCGTCGATCCCAGTTGTTGTTGCACTTGCTCTTGGACAATCTGCGGAATCCACGCCACTTGTGCCTTGAGTTCTTGAACCTCGCACGACTGGCTTTCCGATCTGGTCTTTTTCTCCTTTCGCCCACCAGCGGTATAGTATGACGACCATTTTGTGGACAAGCCTTTGTCGGCCGCACGACCAGCTAACGATGGCTTACTGAGCTTATCCTTGTTTTTCATTACGTTCAACACCCTATTTAGAGTGCTGTCCCAAGCATGGGTGCTCTGAGACGACCCCGCTACTGCTTTCAGTCTCCTTCGCAAGAACAAGCTCAAGCGCCCTAGTCTTCGGATCCGTGGTAAGCTCCTTTGTTATCGGGTTCTCCTTGTACCGGGCCCTGACATAGTTCTGGTCCGCTTGTCACTGCTGTATTTCTCGAAGCGGGGCGGTAGGCCTTGCTCAGCACGCTCCGCGTCCTCCTTGTCCCATATAGGCTCCGCCACTCTGTAACCACCGGGACCGAGTTTGTGTTCCCCTAAGTTCAACTCCCGCATTTCTTTGCCCCACTGAATTGATTCGGAGATTCCACTGCTCTCACACTTGATCTTGAACTCCTTGTAGTCATCTTCGCTGATCGAAGGATTTTTCGCCTTGATCTTCTCATAACTATCACCTTTCTCAATCATTCTCTTCACCGCGCTTCTCCAAGTAGACAGGGCCGTGCTCATCCTCGTTAGGGCGGCACTGTTCCCTTTTTTCCCTGAGAGGCGTGCGTTTTCAAATTCAGCGGGGAACTTGTAAAGTTCGTCCAGCTTCATGAAGAGGAGGTTGCGCAAATTCCCTTGGTCCTTATGCCTAAGGTTCTCGGTGTTGATCGAGACGGTGCTCCGGAGAATGCACCCGAGCTGAACCGAGTACCCCTTGACTATATGTTTGGGCTCCGTTGGATGCACGTCGGAGTTCACTTGAGTAAATTCCTCCTTGACGGTGCGGAGCGCGTTCGGGCGCCGGTCCTTCCGTTGCCTCTTCGGTTGGCTGCCATTTGTGCGTGTGCCGCCATCATCAGCGGTGGCATCCTCGGCGGCACCATCAGTGGTGGCATCCTCGGCGGCACCATCAGTGGTGTCATCCCCGACGCCACTAGGGGTTGTGTAGTCAGGATCGGTGTCTTTCGCGGCGTCCTCATAGAGGTGAGGTTGTTCCTCCATCTCCTGGGACAGCTCCTAGAATTGCTTGCCGCCCGAACCGCCGGCCTCATCGTTGCGGGCCATGTTTCGCTCTAAATAGGAAAAAAGTTTGGCCAAAAAGTGGGTTATTGTCAAGGAACAAGATAATGGTCTCATCATTTAGGGTTTGTCGACACCGAGGCATCCTAAAACTAAGCTTTTATCATTTAGGGTTTGTCGACGCCGAGGCACCCTAAAAGCCTAAGCGTACATCATTTAGGTTCTCATCGACACCAAGGCACCCTATAGAAGCCAAGGTTTCATCATTTAGGGTTTGTCGACGCCGAGGCATCCTAGGTTGGGCCTAATCACTTGGCACTAATCACTTGGCTCTATTGCCACCTATTTGGGTTTATCATCTAGGGTTTATCGATGCTAAGGAGAATTCTAAGTTGGTCCTAATCACTTGGCTCTATTGCCACCTATGGTTTAATGCAGCAAGAATAAAGGGGCAGTTGATCCTACTTAACTAAGTACTAAGATACCCCGGCCCATGCATTAGTCTCAAGTACCCCATATGTCCTATTTTTAGCAAAGTCATGATAAAATTCATGAAAAATTTCAGCATGACCTTTGCTGAAAATAGGACATATGGAGTACCCGAATTTGCCGGAACGGAAGTTCATCGACATTCCGGCAAACTCAAGGGCCTCTCGGGGTACCTGCAAATTCATCACGACACAATGGTCGGAGACAAAACCCAGCAAACTAGCACCACAATGTGCCTCTACTTTCATATGGATGAAAAGGCCACAGACCATATGGACAAAAATCATCTCAACATATGTGAGCTTCCATTCAAGATCTAATAGGTCACCCAACAAAAAATCATCAATAGTTTAGCAAGTCTGTACCCTCAAGAATGAACATATAGCAATATCTGTTGACCCCCCATAACATACGGAAATCAAAATCATCTCAACTTAGATGACAATGTATATACTTTATCACATTATATAGGTGTTGCAACAATGTATATACTTTATCACATTATAAGTCCTCACCATCAACTATGACAAAATCTGAGAGTATAAGTCTGGTTACATTCACCCAAGTCCAAACATAAAATTCTGTCCAACATAGTACATCAAACTAAACTGTTAGCTGCTCTCAAACCATACATCCAAACGACACAAATAAATACTCTAAAGAAACCTTGAAACTTTATCCAAAACTTATGTGAAGGGGCCAACTCAAAATTCTGAGCCTAGCTAACTCATTTTTTAGATATAAGATTGCTTGTTTTCCATTGTACCTGAAGAACTAGCTGTTGCTGCTCCTCTTCCCGTGCTGCTGATGCTCCTCTTCCGCTGATCCAAATGACGGTGCTGTGCTTCTGCTGATTAGAACAATTTTGCTCATGTGCACTCTGAAGAAGGTACTCCGTTAGAGTACTGTACCTGAAAATTAATGAAGTTGATTTAGTGTTAACTGAATCATGACAATGCCAATAAAGGAGTAAATTCAGTTGTTAACTTAAAATGCATGGAGCACATTCATTTTAATACAAAAGCTGTTGCTGGTCATTGTGAAAAAAAATTCATGGATTGCTGTGAACTAAAAATCATGGATTAATGTTAACTAAAAATCATGGGTTGCTGTTAACTAAAAATCATGGAACGCTAACAGTAAAATGAATACTTGCAGGTTAGTGTTAGTACTCCAAAACTTGAGTCTCATGAATGATGAGGCTCATTTAATGATGAGGCTCAGCCAAACTTTTAGCCTGAATAACTTCTGAAGGGTAACATCCAAATGTGTAGAAATGTTTGATCATGTTCAGGACAAAGTATGTTTAACACTAAAGTTAGCTTACAACTTTTGAACCCAGGCAAGGATAGTTTGCCGAATCATCCAAGATTTCAGATAATTATGTAACATAACCAAATTCACTGAACCATTGCATACACACAAGCTTCAAGCCAAACCTCCTAAACGTAGCAAAGCTAATAAAAAGCGTCTCAATGAACCTGTTTGTTTGTGCAGCAAAGAAAAATTATGTCCATGTATCACGTGCAAGTCAATGAGCAGAGTCAACCTGGCAACTCTTCTATGCCAAGTAAAGAGCAGCCACATCTACTGTTGTGACTTGATCTTTGTGGACATATTTTCCTGGCAGCGGCTTGAACAATACTGGGCCATGCCAACCTCTTGAACAAATAAAATAATATGGAAGCTGTATAAAATGGCTAGAAATGATGTTAAAGATAAACTTATCAGTAACTCTAAGATAAAGTATTGGCATCTCAATATGTTTGCTTTCTCTGCTATGGACATGCCTAACTCATCAGTAACTCTAAGATTACTTCCCTTACATTT
The DNA here is from genome assembly GCA_021605205.1 of Aegilops longissima. NCBI lineage: Eukaryota > Viridiplantae > Streptophyta > Magnoliopsida > Poales > Poaceae > Aegilops > Aegilops longissima. The sequence goes on from CM038680.1 coordinate 23,693,041, forward strand.
TTTTTCTTTCTTCACTGCAATTTCCACGACCGACATTATCTATACTTGGCTCTGGATCATGACTTGGTGACATCTCAAATAACCTAGCTTGTAATTCTCAAGGAAAAACCTAGTTTGGTGACGGAGAGAGAGGGAGAAGGGGCAGGGGAGCTCACCTTGGACGGCGCGGAGTGGAAGCAGGGGAGCTCGGGGTTGGTGGCGAGGGTCACGGCACCGTCCTTGGCTCGCCGACTACAGCGGAGGTGACCGGTGGCGGAGGACGGCTGGGGCAGGCGAGGTGGGCGCGTCGGGGCCGCGCTCGTCGACTGCTGCAGGGGCCGAAGGAGGCCCTCGCTCGTCGGAGGGAGGAGGAGAGGAGAGGAGCGGGCGACGGGGTGAGGAACCCTAGCGCGCGCGCTCGGCCGATCCCATTCGGGGGGCATGGGGGCGGTGGGGGTGGAGTCCGGCGGGGGTCGGGGCGGCGGCGTCGGGGCAGCGCAAGACCACATCAATGAGAGGCAAGGGGGGCGGCGAGTGAGGCGAGGGGGACGACAAGGGAGGCGAGGGGGACGGCGAGGGGGACGGCGAGCACGGGGGCAGCGGGTGAGATCGATGAGGCAGGGGAGAGATTAGACGGATTGGGGATAAAGTGTGGGGGAAGCTTTCTAATGGCGCACCCCGCAGCGGTGCGCCATTAGAATGTTTTTTTAGATAGCAATGGCGCACCCCCAGCAAGTGCGCCATTAGAATGTTTTTTCTATATAGCAATGGCGCACCAGCCATAGGTGCGCCATAAGTAATTTTTATTTTTTATTTTTTTGCATCTAATAATTTTTAAGAAAATGAATATGATCAATATGAAACAGTAATAATTTTTTATAAAAACAGTAATAATTTTTTAAAAAATATCATCAAATTTGTTATTTGAAAATATTTATGAATATGAATAAATATCATCAAATTTATTATTTGAAAATATTATCAAATTTGTTATTTGAAAATATAATCAAATTTGTTTTTTTTTTCAATTTTAGTTGCATTCATTTGTGACGGTGGAGCGGGTCAGGGAGGGTGCGGGGGAGGGTGCGGTGGGTTATCGGCGGTGGGGAGCGGGAGGGGTGTCTTGGGGCGGCGTGGCGGCGGCGATGGAGCGGGGAGAGGGTGCGGGGGTGCTCGGCCGCGGTGGAGCGGGGGCGAGGGGGACCGGATCAGGCGAGGTGGGATAGCGATCGAGATGGAGGGGGATCGAGCTCGAGTGTCCATGAAATTTAAAAAATATTCATTAGTTCAAAATTAAAGTGCCCATGAAATACAATCGAGAAATGAAGGCTACAATTTAAATCCCCAAAACCCTAACAGAAAAAAAAGTTACGGGGCTTTCAAGATCTAGAGGCAAAAAAATTCAAAAAAATTCAAAAAAAAAATTGGTTTTGAAATTTTTTTTTGAATTGTTTTTCAAAAAATGATACATAATATGACCGGGAAGTTTGAAGTATTTTTCAAAATTTCATCATAGTCATGAAAATGAACAAAGTCCTAGACATCAACAAGGTATAATAGGATTGATATGCTAGATATATCAACAAGTGCCTTTGAAGTCAGCTGTTGCTGGGGTTGGATAGAACTTTGAAGTTAAGCGTGCTTGGGTTGGAGTAGTGTGAGGATGGGTGACCTTTCGGGAAGTTTGACCACGGAGTGCGATTTGACCTGAGATTAACCATATTGACCTGAGATTAAAAATTAAAAAAAATTGAAAACAAAAATTTGAAAAAAAAATGTTACTAATGGCGCACTTCTATGTGGTGCGCCATTAGTATACCAGATACTAATGGCGCACCGTGGGCTATACTAATGGTGCACCACTGGTGCGCCATTAGTAAAAAATACTAGTGGCGTGATACTAATGGTGCACCGGTAGTGCGCCATTAGTAGGCAAAAACGGTGCGCCGTTAGTAGGCCTTTTCCTAGTAGTGCTAGCTTAGGCTGTTTTATAGATTGTCGTTGTGATGGACGATATACATGAGCAAGGCGGTCCGAGTATGACCTTTCGTGTTGAGCCAGGTGAATACATACTCGGCGTTCGCGTAGGCCTCAATCAAACGTCTAAACAGTAATGTCAGGCACCGCCGGAGCGCGTAGGTGATGGACTCGCCGTTTGCGTTGCGCCATGAGCAGGACTTTGATTTAGAGGGCGACGTGCATGCATTAGCATGCTTTGACAGCGTGAGCGTGAGTGTGTGACGCGAAGTATTATATTTTCATTTGGCTGACGAGGGTGCGTTGCAGCGACTAGTCCATGGTTTGATTCCCCACATACGCATAATTTTGGTTTTTACAGTATTTCTTTCTCCATTCATAGGTAGGCCCGCGTAGATAGATAAAGAACACAAGCTGATGAGGCGCATGCGGACTGTTTGACTGGTAATAAATGACCAGGATTGAAGGGGAATCCTAATTCGCTTCGTCTTCTATCCTTGAGCTCTTGACAAACCAATGCACTATACGGTTGTCCGGCCACTCCACCCCAGATCTCTCACCAAGCGTCGTTCATGCCACCGTGCTGCACACTAACCGGTTAGACAACGATGGCATCCCGCCGCGCCGAGTTCCTCGCCGCCCACGAACGCACACAAAATGGTAGGGAAGCGATGGCATCCCGCCGTGCCGAGTTCATCGCCGCTCGCGACCTCACAACTATGTGGGAGTAATTTGAATATGCCAAGGCCGAATGGGCGGTAGAGCAAGAGGCGGCCAAAGCCACACAGAGGGAGCGGAAAAGTCAGAAAGCACTCAAGAAAAGAGAGGCCCGCCGCCGAAAGAAAGAAAAGGACGCTGCAAGCTGCAAGGAGAGGTCGCGGAGATCCAAGCACGGTGGGGTGTCGCCGACAAAGCCGGAAGGAGAACGACGGCGTCTGCCAGCATGTGAGAAGTAGTAGTACTAGTAGTTAGTGTGTGTGTCTGCGTATGCGAGTATGAGCATGTACCAAGACTACTTGTTACTACTGTAGTTTTAGAGCAAATTACCAAGACATTAGCCTAGACTAAATGGAAAAATTCCTATCCTATGCATCAAATGGCCTCTCTTTCTCTATAGGAATTGAGATGCATGTCATCTCACTTCCTATGATTTTCATATTCCTATCCTATGAACGAAAGGAGGCCTATGTTGGAGTAAATACTGTAGCTAGCAGTACTGCTGGTATAGTAGTTTTCTTCAAGAAGCGGAATTCAATGAAGTCATGATGGTTCCTTCGTCCGAGCAACTTCAAAGTGGGAAGTGGGCCTCTGATTTGATGGCTCATTAGTCATTGTTACTGCGGCGCGATGACCTGGGTGACTCTCCCTTGGAGTTCTTCGTGCATGGCAAGTGGACCAGGATGGTCGATGTCCCACATGTTGGCGAACGGAAGTATTCTTTCCGATATCGAGGAGCAAGGAAACCGCGTGGTATAGTATTACTGCTGATTGGTTCGCAAAAAAATTAGTATCACTGCCGATTTATAATTATTTTTTATTTCTGAAGAATGCTAGCATTTCAACTCTTATGATGAAGGGTGCCAAACACGACACGTGCTGGATGTCCCACACGTCAGCGAAAGGAGTGGGACATGAACAGCGTGGTAGAGCCCAGCGTAAAAAAACAGTGTGGTAGAGCGTCTCCACTTCTTCCACTTCTGGGTCGGAGACCACACGTAGTAGTACTTAGTGGTATGAACGATACAAAGTGCGACCTGGAGAGAAAGACATGTCTAGTTGGAAGGTCTCGGGGCATACACGTAAACAAATATAAAAGTTAATATGTTCCTCCAACTAATATAGTAGTAGTAGAGTACTTAGGCACGTACTCCATAACATCACCGTGCATTGCACGTACAACATTTAGTGGTAGTACGTAGTAAGAGACAAATGCCGCCCAATAGTTCCCTTCTCGACCTACTTTTGGGTGTTTGGTAGAGTGTATGGAGGGTGCATGAGTCCACACTAGTTTAGCTCAAATACACAAGAAGCATGCATGAAGAGAGCATGCATGAAGAGGGGTGTTGAGTTGAGCGTGCATGAAGAGGGAACAACTATGCTGAGACGAGAACGCAACCAAACACACCCAGTATGCCACGCATGTTCATACCATTTGTGCCTTTCTACTTCACTTACTGTGCTACATTACTCAGGTTCGTACGTCCACTCCTGGGTACATGTCCGTCTAGTAGTTCCAGTCCCACGTGTTCTTCATATAGATGGAACGATCGTTGCATAACACGTGCACCTTGATGCTAGATGTCTCGCGTGTTGTCAAAAGGATGAACAAAGCTCACGTAAAAAAATAGAGTGGAAGAACATGTATTCTGGACGATCGAGAAGGAGCAAGGAACCTCATGGCGGAGCGTCTGCACTCATAATATTTAATATTATTCAGCGATATAAAATTAACCAATCATCTCCACAGTGGACTGGAAGAGTACGAAACACGGTAGCCCAAAGTAGTTACATCATACTAGTACATGGCTAACCCACGCTATCACCATATTTCTTGGCTTCCGTGCGACACCTATCTCTAGTAATCCAGCAGCTCAGTACGCTTCTCCTCCTCATCTCTATCAAAGTGCGGCGGGCTGGCGTTTCGCCGTCTATTGAAGTCGGTTAACTATCACATGTTAGCGACATGCCAAGAGCATTCTAAAAAATTCCTTTCACATTCCGCTTTCAAAATAAAAAATCCTTTCACGCATTTAATTTGCTGTATGCTTTGAGCAACTTGCATGTCCTATACTGGTCCTGTTTGATACTCTAACTTAGCTAGAGGTTGGACTAACTCATGACTAACCCTGAACTAACTGTAGCCAAAGAGGTGTTTGGGTGACAGGGTTAGATTGACAATAAATGCACTTCATGGAGAGAGAAAAGTGATTTTTCAGTGGTCCCAACGAGAACTATCTCCAGTTAGCACCTCTTGGGTGGGATAGTTTTTTTTGTGGGTTCGGTGCAACTTGCTCCAATTTAAACCCTCATGCTTGGATACTAGGGCTATTTGAGCCGCAGCTAGCTCAAACTAACTCTAACCCATGGATCCAAACAGGGCCTATGGCTAGTCTCGACGCAGAGCAGTCGCGTGCACCGGGAAGCGGCGCTCTCTCGGCCATCGCGCCACTTCAAAGCCGGCACCAGTGAGAGGTCGCCTCCACTCTGGCCAGGCAATAATGGGGCATCGACGCCTCGAGCGACGCTGACCGCTTTCACGGGAAGCGCTACCGGCAAGGGAGTATAGGTTTTGAACCGTTTCAGGTGTAGTAGTAATGGTAGTTTGCAAAACTACTCAATTATTGCACTCAGTTTCCTAAGAAATTGTGGTAAAAAATGTTACTCCACAGCCCGCTTCCCTGCTCCTTCCTGCTCGTGATTTACGTGGCCATGTTAACGTGGTTGTGTCAAAAAAATGTCACTTCCTGCTCGTGATTTTTGTTATATAATTACAAGCAAGATTCTCGTGCATTGCACGGAACATCAATATGCATTTTTTTACAAAACACATGTTGTGATTGACCCATGCAAGAGTAATCCCATGTGTAAAAACTAATGATATCTCGAGAATGTTATCAAAAAAATGAAAGATGAGAGATAAGGCGAGGAGGAGTGGAGCGTGGTGGTGACTGGTGGTCGGAATGGGCGGAGGCATGGGGATGGATGGCGCCACCATGAATGCTAGATTGTTCTAGAGACTTATTCCTTTTTTAATTGCTAAGCAATGAGGTTGCGGGAGATAATGATGTGGAGAGAGGTGCGGGCATCTTTTGTAAAATTATCATAGTTTTCTTTCTATCCGCCGATATAGATCATACGGTTCAGACATAAGATGGCAGGCACACCATCATCGCCAACTCGTTTTTTTATAAGGGTACAAATGATAAGTTTGCTGACTACTAAAGTAAAGTGGAATCTGTCCATGTTATGCAAGTAAATAAAGGTGATTGTTTATCATACGGGTAAGGTTGGATGAAGGGTGGTAGGAACAAACGCTCCGCCTAGAGCATGTGTGTGTGAGATGGAGTCTTAGTGTGTGTGTGGGGTGTGTGTGTGTGTGTGTGTGTGTGCGTGCGTGTGTGTGTGAGAGAGAGAGAGAGAGAGGAGAGAGAGAGATGGAGTCTAAGTTTGTGTGTGTGTGTGAGAGAGAGAGAGATGGAGTCTAAGTGTGTGTGTGTGGGGGGGTGTGTGTGTGTGTGTGTGTGTGTGTGTGTGTGTGTGAGAGAGAGAGAGAGATGGAGTCTTAGTGTGTGTGGGGGGGTGTGCGTGCGTGTGTGTGTGTGTGTGTCGCGGGGTCCTTTGCGGCGGATGTAATTTAAGTGTGCATGGCTTCATCATAGAGACGTGATGTGTATGGCAGAGGCCACCAACGATGGGGTGCGAGAGAGAAAATGCCCGTAGAGAGGGAAGAGAAGGTGTGTGTGTGTGAGAGGAGTCTACATCGAGAGAATGTGTTTGTTCGAGAGACATCGAGGAAGACTACTATATATCGATGGTGCATGTAGGCAGGAATTAAACAAAGGGATAGTCTTATTGGTTTCGGGGATATAGGGGAAGAGTGAGAGGCGCGGGGGGGGGGGGGGGGGAGGTAGCTAGAAGGAGATTGTTAAGTGTGAGTGTGTGTTTTGCCCATCCAGGCAGAAGTTATGTGCACAAAAGAGGAGAACGATTCGATGTGGCAATAGGATTGAGGGTAATTAATTACGTATGGAGACATAGAGACCTTGAACGTGCATGTGGGAGAGGTATACATGTATACGTGGGATGTGTGTGTGTGTGCGCGCGCATGGTCGAGATAAAAGAAAGAAGACATAAGTCATAAGGTCAACGACATGGGAGAGACGGATCGGTATGACAATATGCATGCATGTGAAATGCAAGGAAGAATGCCCAACAATTGCGCATGTGTTTTTGTCTTTAAGAAATAGTGACGTGAGCTGGAGCATACATCTATGGTGAGCAGAGGGGGTGAGGCGCAATGATTGTGCAAAAGAGATCAACCTATAAATGCATATGAATGGAGAGACATATATAGTGTGGGTGATAGGAAGCAAGACTCCGTGCGAGAAAGAAATGTTGACGGAGAAACTACAGATAGATACAGAGATGGAGATGCTAGCTAGAGGGACATCCGTTAGTTTGGTTGTTGGAGATGACCATCGGGTGGTTCAAAGGGTGAAGTTATATATGTGTGAGAGAGGGCACTTGACCGCATTTAGAGACAAACATATGTAGTGTGCGTGATAGAAATCAAGAGTGAGGGCGAGAAAGAAGGTTGATGGAGAAACAGATAAACAGAAAGATAAAGATGCTAGCTAGTGTGCGTTAGAGATAGGAGTCGAGTGGATCAGAAGGCTGGATTATGTGTGTGGTTGTGAGAGAGATAGAGAGAGGGTGCATGTGAGTCACATACAAATAGATATCAGAGAGAAATGAGATCCAGAGAGATGGAGTTTTGTGTCTGCGAGAGAGAAGGATATTTCACAACGAGAGTGATAGCTAGAGAGACATACAGAGGGAACGCAAGATATCTCTAGGGAGAGAGGGTGTGTTTGAGCGACATACAAGAGAACAATGGAGAAATATGAGACCCGGGGAGACAGAGTTTGTGTTTGTGTGTGAGAAAGAGATATTGAAGAGGAAGAGTCGTAGGTTCTCATATCTAAGGAGCGAAAGACATCTCTGTATGAGGGGTATGCGAGTGGCACACATGGGAATAGTTGAGAGAAATGAGACCCCGGGAGACAAAGTTTTGTGTTTGTGTGAGAGAAAGATATTCCACATGGAGAATCATAGCTAGAGACACATAGCAGGGAGCGAGATATACTTAGAGAGAGATAGAGTGATGAAGGTCGAGGGAGAGAGTACCATCAGTGTGTTACGAAGATAAAAAGATCATTGTCGACATACACGTAGCACGAGAGATGCCTGAGAGACGATGAACCCGTATAGGTCCAGAGAGACAGTCCTATATAAGCATGAGCGATAGCTATATGAGACGAATATCTGGATTAAAGGGATTCAAATATTTAAACTGGAGATCATGACATCAATAATATCATAACACAAATTGGTGTATCAAACATGCATATTCATTTGAATTTGGACACACGTGTAATGTTATATAGTTTATCAATATTGGTGATCCATAGATTCTTCAATTACAAACAATGCATGCTTTATATGCAATTAATGTCTAAACGGGATTACACTATATGTTGCATCTATAAAACACATTATACATGTTTGGGAAGTTAAAAAAAAACCCGCATGAAACACACATTAATTGGAGACAGTTAGCGAGGAATGCATACATTGGATTTCAACATAAAGGGGTTTCAAATATTTGAAAATCCAAATTGATGGATACAACCTTGTGAATATGAGATCATGCCATTTGTAAACCATATTTATTTATAAATGGTGTTGTGCTTTTGAAAGTATATATAAAAAATGATGTATATAGAATGTAATTCCAATTGAAATGGATCCCGCCCGAAAAAAATAGAATACAAACAGGATTCGAATTGAGTTGGCACGGTAAACGTGCACTCCGCAAAATTCGAACGAAGCGGGGAAAGTCGCAGTAACCGCCCGAAACCAAAATCTGTGAGATGGAAATCACTACTGCCTATCCCTGCCACGCAAAGCCTATCTGCTGGATTTCTATAGGTTTCGATAGGGGTAGGTTTGTAATTTCACCCAAACGTGACGTAACCGCCTCTCACCCGGATTCATACACGGTGGGTGCCAAAACACAGTGTGCCCTCGGCCGAAATCGACTCCCTCCCCGATTCATATTCATACACGATGGGCGCCAAAAACAAACTCTTGTCGGCCAATATTTGGTGTATGCGAGATTACCGTCCTATCCCCAACCGACTAATGTTGCTGTGATGTAGTAAAAATCTGAAACAGGGGCTAAGTTTGTAAAATTCCTCGCATTTGAGACAAGCGCACCCTGAATACATGGTTCCCCCCTTCCTCTCTACCTCCCTTTTCCCCATTCGTACTCCGTGGGCGCCAAAACTCCCTCTCCACCCCACCCTCCTCCGTCCGCCGCCGTCCGCCACCCCATCCACCGCCGTCCTCCTCCACCATGTCGGAGCTGATACCCCGACGCCGCCCATTACAAGAGATCGACCTCTCTCATCCATGCCTTCGACCGGATCCTTGCATCCCGTCCTCTCGCTTCATCCCCGCCGTCGTCCACCTTGCCGGCGCTGCTCCTCGACCGCCTCGCCCACCGCGCCTCCGCCACCGCTCTACTCTCCTAGATCTGCTTCCACGCCGCCGACAGCCATCGCTACCACAGCACCGTCAAATTCTCAGCGAGATGCGTGCAGCGCCGCACTGAGGCCGTACTTTTTCAGATTCGCCCAACTTATTTATCGCAGCAAGAAAATAGATCGCCACCGCTTTACTCTGATTTCTTGTCTTGGTTGCGGTTGCCTTTGTCCGGTTTGCACCTTTAGATCCGCCATGGCACGCCAACACTATACTCCCATTGCTTATGGTTTTCCCCTTTTATATTCCACACTAGTTAAATTACAGTAGACTAAATTTCAAAATTGGGCCAGTCGATTTTTCAGAGCTCGCCGGAGTTCGCCGATGCGATCCAAGGGGCTCGGGTGGTTGTGGGGCCTCGCCGAACAAAGAAAACTCGACGCTGGTGGGGGTGGGGTGGCGGAGGAACACAGCGGTGGGGGCGGTGGTCCGCGGCGGCCCGTGCCGTGTTCTGTATGGGAAGAATCAGAGACGAGGAAGAAGAAGGGTTAGGAGACGTAGGATCTTCATCCAACCGCCTGAAATGGTCGAGAGACGGCTGGGAGTTGCATTCTTAATGCGCTCTGGTTCATCATGTGTGGGAACTGTGCAACCAACATTTTGTTATCCAAAATCTGCTTGCTCTTCTTTACCATGTTCGATAGTGTTGGCATGTACGTGATCGACAGGCTTTCAATTACTAGCGGCAATACAACACCGTATTTTCAAGCCAGTTCCACTTTCCCGATTTATATATCGTGGTTATGGTGTACCCCTGTTATGTACACTATGATTTGCCTAGTTGCTGTGTGCTCTTGTTATCATGGTTTGGCAATAAACTCTCTATACAGTATATTATGAACCTATCATCTGCCAGCTATTCTTACTTCTGGAGCCTATTCTTTTGTGTACTTGTGCCAGATTATATAAATGCACGCACGATATTACATCACACATGAGCTCTCTAATCAGAATCCAGTGATAGCACATAAGTGTTTACAGGGGCGCCCCTATATTAGAATATCATCTGCATTACAAAGATAATCTCACAACTATTTATGTTTTCATGGTTCTCAGATATTATACGCAATTTCAGTGAATATCAGAATCCGCGCATCAGAAGAATATTCTGGAACACTGCAATGACTTACAAAATTGGCACCAAGGCATTGAGTGCCATTCTGGAAGCAATGAAACTTGTACGCTCCCCACCTGTTGATTCTTGTTCAGAATATCATCCTAATGACTATTCTAACCTCGAGGAGTCAAAGGCAGATGGCCTGTCCTGTTCACCCATCAAGGTGCCTGTTCTAATTTGGCAAGGTTTTATTGATTGCGCGTATTTTGCATATGTTGTCTTGCATTTCTTCTACTTTGTTGCACCACCATCTGCTTATTTTACTCATCATATAACTCGAGATGCCATGCCCATCCATTATCAATACATATTCCATCTATCTCATACCATATTTTTCCACACAAATGTTGTTCTTGTGCGTCAGACATCAAAAAGGAAGAGGGTGGTTGCCGAACCTTAAGAAGCACCAGCAAAGTCCTTGAAAAACGTGGTGGTGCCGGAGAAATCAGACAGCGCCCCACTTATATTGGCTATACAACCAGTGACACAAAACATAGGACCGACTCCAGCAGACTGTACCCATACTTCACTGGCAACACCACTATCCCCACCACACAGGACCTGCACTCCAGCAAAAGATATACCGATTTCATTTGCCATAGCACCAGCCGTACCACATAAAAATCCCACTCCAGCAAAAAGTACAGCAAGTCCACCAGCCGAAGACCTATCCCAACTGCAGAGACGGCCAATTCCTGCAGATTGGAACCCCATTCCATTTATTCCCAGTTTAAAAGACAATGCTTTCAATGTTGTTAGGGACTACGTGCATATACTCCCATCATGGGAAGATTATAGTGAAGACAAACACCATTTTCACATCTTCCTGTCCAACTTACGTGTAAGTGCTATTATTCATGGTTATTATTTTCCTGATTTCTGCTGATCAAACACATCAATGATTTACATTACATTGTTGTAACTAGGTGAGGGTCAATTTGGATAGTCATGATGAGCAAAGCTTGCTTGTGCTTTTCAAGGAAGCATTGCAGCAGTATCAGTGTTACCTGAGGAAATCACACTTTGATGGCAAGTCTATAAACGAATTTCCGGTGAAGTCTCCTGTGCTAAATTTAGAAGACATTGAATGGAAAAAACTTGTTATGCACTGGTCTCGTTCCCAGGATGAGGTACTGTCTATGAAATCACATTACAATTTAAACTTCTACTTTTCCACATGTGCCTTACGGATCTTTTTTGCAGGAAATCTGCTCGAAGAAGAATTCCGGTTTGAAAAGAACGACATGATATCGCAAATATACTGCCCGCTGCTTTGCTCTTGTTAGTACCAGTTGTCCTGTATCACTGTACTTGCATACATACCTGGTTCATTATGTGACAGCAGTATGCATGATAGCTTGCTTATCAATTGTTCGCTCCAAATTATCTGATCTGTATGAATGGTTACATTAGTGTAGAATATATCCAATGCCAATGAATTTTTTTAGCTCTGCATTGTTCTTGTAAGTACATGTTGTCCTTTATCAGTGTACTTATATTGACAGGTAGTTGTTCATGTACCATCACTCTGCAGCTTATTTTCCTTTGCCCTTCATTTTCTACACATCAGATCTATATTTACTCTTACCATAAGGTTGGTACTGAAGAAGTTTAGCTATGCATTGCTCTTGGCTGTGCCTTTTGTGTAACGCCCCGGTTTCGATGCGCCAGGTGTCTGCCAGTTATTTGCTATCTTTGCCATGTCATTTGCTTGCATGTTGCATTTTGCCATGTCATCATCTGCATTTTATATCATGTCATCATGTGCATCGCATTGGCATACGTGTTTGTCTCATGCTTCCGAGCATTTTCCCCGTTGTCCGTTTTGCAATCCGGCACTCCTATGCTCCCCGGCGCCCCCCTTTACCTCTTTTCGTGTGCGGGTGTTAAACGTTCTCGGAACGGACCGAGGTTTGTCAAGGGGCCTTGGTATAGCACCGGTAGACCGCCTGTCAAGTTTCGGGTCATTTGGAGGTCATTTGGTACTCCAACGGTTAACCGGGTAACCGCAAAAGCCTCCTTCTCTTTGCAGCCCAACACCCTTTCAAAATGGCCCAAAGCCCATCTAACTCCTCTCCATGCTCTCGGTCGTTCGATCACGATCGCGTGGCCGAAAACCGCTCCTCATTTGGACTCTCCTAGCTCCCTATACCTATAAAAACGTCCTCCCCGTCCATTTTTCCTCCGAAACCCTAGATCCATCCCCTCCGCGCCGCCGGACATGTCCGCCCTCGCCCACGGACACGCCCGCCGCCATCGACGAATCGCGCCGCCGCCCTCGGACAACCACAGCAGCGCCACGTGGCCCGGCGCCGCCGCCGCCAGCTGCCCGCCAGCCGGCCAGCGCGCCAGCGTCGCCTCCGCCCGCGCCCGCGCCCATCCGCCCGCCGCGCCTCCTCCGCCGGTCCCGCCGCCCAATGAGCTCCGGCGCCGACCCGCCACCGCCCGCCTCGCGGCGGCCGCCGCCGCTCCTCCGGCGAAGCTCACGCCGCTCCGCCGCCCGGCTCCTCCGCGCCTGCCCTCCCGCCCGTCCCTCGCGGCCCCGGCTGCCTCTCGCCAGATCCGGTCGTGGGTCGACGGATCCGCGCCCCGCCGGGCGCGGCCCGTCCCCGCCATCCTCGATCCCTGCGCGCCCTGAGCCAGATCCGATCTGAGACTAGGTTGACTTTCCTCTCCCCCGAGATCCCCCAAGTCTTTTTCTGTCATTATTTTGTTGCATTTTCATCATGCCATAACTCTCTGCATATTGCCCCGTTTCGTGGGTGTAATATGTCAAATTGTTCGTCTCGACGAGTAAATCATTTCGTCTCCTTGCATCATTTTCATTTGAGCTCATCTTGATTCCCTAAATGCTGTTAGAAGACTGCTATGTGATGTTAGTTGCAGATTCTTATCAGAACATGCACTTTTGTCATTTTTGCCATGATTGATGTGTGCACCCTATGAACTTAAGTCCTACATGTGTTTTGTAATATGCCATGCCATCTTTACAGGGGTGTATGCCATGTATTTTTGTGATCTCTGTGGTGACTAGCACAAGCATGCAAACTAGGCTTAATGATGTTGCTGATTTCAGCCCCTGCCTTGCTACGATCAAGTGCTAGGCTAACGGAATGGATCATGTCAATCACATCATTCTCCTAATGATGTGATCCCATTAATCAAATAACAACACATGTCTATGGTTAGGAAACATAACCATCTTTGATTAATAAGCTAGTCAAGTAGAGGCATACTAGTGACGTTGTGTTTGTCTATGTATTCACACATGTATTATGTTTCCGGTTAATACAATTCTAGCATGAATAATAAACATTTATCATGATATGAGGAAATAAATAATAACTTTATTATTGCCTCTAGGGCATATTTTCTTCAGCTTTAGCTGTCCATTCATGGCAGCTACTATTCAACAAACATGGCAACTATTGTTTTTGCCTACAAATAACTACAAATAACAAATGTAGTGCTGTTTTTGTGGTTCAGTTTTTTTCCTTACCTTGTTGTGTTGCATTTGACCTTCTTGTGTGGTCTGTGACACCAAAATGACGTGCTCCACCTGCAATTTGTGAAGCTTGCCACGAGACGTTTGCCAGGTTACCACCAGCGTAATAACCTGTACGCACAGTAGTGGTTGGTCAATTCATGGCAAATGCATTTTGTGCTAGCACGGCAACTGCAGTTACCCCTGATGTGGCAACTGCAGTTTTATTGGCATGGCAAATGTATTTGCATCGGCATGGCAACCGCAGTTGTTCCTTCATGGCAGCTGCAGTTGCCATGGCATGGCAAATGTAGTTGCACTGGCATGGCAACTGCAGTTGTTCTTCCCTGGCAACTGCAGGTGTCCAGGATGGCAACAACAGTTGTCCAGGGATGTCAAGTGTAGTTTCTAATACATGGCAACTGTAGATGTCCAGTCATGGCAATTGTAGTTGTCAACTATGCTCCTTCTCCTAATTGATCATCCGCAACTTCACATTTTTAATGGACTCACCTGTGTATGACGTCGATGGCAGGTACATTGGTGCTGCCTGATGCCACGCGCTGCATGAAGGCTCTGCATTTTCACCCGTGGTAACTCGTGAGTCCTTTTGCCAGTTTTTTTGCATGTTCATTTTTCATGTCCACAGCAGTATGTGCTCTTTTCTCGTTTTTGCATTACCTTGATTATCCATACAAGCTAGTTGAAGTTGGCTGCCCGTACATTTGTCAGTGTTAGCGCCTTGTGAATGAACTTGCCACGGAGGTCCCCTAATTGTGTTTTGGTCATAAGAACCTGCGAAAAAATGACAGTGTACGACATAAGTAGAATGTCATCTTCATCGTTGCGAAGATGGCAACTGTTCTCTTCTTTTGTTATCACGCATCATACCTACGCCTGCATACTGCTCTAGTAGTGGCAGCAACGGCCCTGAAGAGATGAGCTGACTGTACTCTGTTGCATCCCAAGGGGGCGTTTCTGGCCTTTGAGAACCCCAAGCATCAGCGCCATCTTCGTGATTCATTCTTTCCGTGTCTCGCTTCTTTCCAATGTATTCTCAATCAGTGCATGAACAAGAAGGCATCAACAATCCACAAGAATTGTATTCTTCTGCTGCTTGCACATAGAAGATATGGATGGCAAGCGACGAGTCAAAATAGGTGGCAGCTACTGACAACGAAAGGTGGCAACTGTCGTTATACACAAGTGGCAATTAATTACCTACTCATCCATTTTGCATACCCAACTACTTGCATCAATTAAACTAGGAACTTAAGTCAATTTCAAACGTAGTACATGGCAGATCTGGTGTACTCTGCCTGGCAATTGCGACTATACACTGAACCATGCAGTGTTCTACCCCTATAGCATGGATCCAGCACAAGATCGGGAGATTTTCAGCCTTAAGGATGAGAAGGATGAGATCGGGAGATTTTCACCTGGTTTTAGATGATCGTCTCTGGAGGGCTGGGTTGGAGTGTGGGGCTGGGGGTGGGGAGGGTTGGGGTGTGGTTTTGCGGTGGGAGTGCCCTACGGATCTGCTCTGGTTGCCATGGCAACCAGAGAAGACCGGCGACGGAGGTCGGGGTTTGAGAGGTGGGGGACGATGGCGGCAGACGAGAGAGGGGATGGATCGGAGGCCGGGAACTGCTGGGTCGTGCGGGTAGCGGGTCGGCTTTCCCGGACGGGGCAGTGCGGGTGGGGTTGGCACACAACGGACGTGCGGGTCGTGCTTTTGTGCGCGCGGACGTGGTCGTGCGGGCCGGTTCCCGTCCATGCCACACGAGGCGTGCGGGCGGGTTCCCGTCGACGCCACACGTGTGGCAGTTATTCGGACCCTATTTAAATTTCCATTTTTTATACCACGTATTATTTTTAATGATGTTCTTCTGCTCTCTCCGTCAAGTTCTGGAATTCCGATTTTTGTCAAGCTCTTCACCACTACAGCCAACACTCCTGGCGTGTTTTGAGGTGGCCTGTTGGTTTACGTGGTCGATGATTGCACACACTACTAGCTGCATCACGCACAACCCTCATTTGATCCAGCAAAATATCTCAAGATGCTTATTTCATTGTGAAGCTTAGCAGAGCACTATCCATCTGCTATTGTACTTACGCATTCTTCATGCTGTATATCAGAAATACCATCTGAACCACCACTACCGAATTCAAAACAAGGGCTTTGGAATAACTTCTACCCTGTGGGACAATGTATTCGGTACACTGCCTTCAACAAAACCCGCCGACAAGATCTCCTGTGTTGTACCGCGTCTACTCCCTTGCAATGACAAATATCAAGGTCAGTCACACACAATTCCGACGTTTCTACTTCATCACAGTACTACATTCTCATTCCTCTACTGACCTCAGATGTCTGGTGGGAAGGTAGAGGAAGACTAATAATAGCACTGTCATGCAGATTGTCCATGGCAGATGATGGCGGATTAGTTAAGTACTGTAAATCTCACCGTGGTTGTATTGATCTGCCTCAAGGGCTACAAGTACAGGTTTACAAGAGAGAGACTACGCAGAGTCCGGTGAGAGTACAACGGCATGGCTGGGTTATCCCTTGCATGCAGGACGTGCAAGTGCACGTAAGGCGCACGGAGTGCGCGTGTAGTCAGACGCCGAGCTATCCGGTCATGGGAAGTTAGCCAGGAGCAGGAGCATGCGTGGGCATATTCCAACACCCCCCGGCAGCCGAAACTTGGGGCTCCCCGACGTTGAGGCTGGACCGGAAGTCGTTGAAGACGCTTGTCGGCAGACCCTTAGTGAATATGTCAGCAAACTGTGAGCTCGTGGGTACGTGAAGCACCCGTATCTCGCCAAGCGCGACACGCTCACGCACAAAGTGGAGATCGATCTCGATGTGCTTTGTGCGTTGGTGCTGCACCGGGTTGCTCGACATGTACATGGCGCTGACGTTGTCGCAGTAGACCACCGTGGCGCGCGTGGGGGGTTGGTGAAGCTCGCCGAGAAGCTGGCGTAGCCAGACCGCCTCGGCGACGGCGTTGGCGACCGCCCTGTACTCCGCCTCGGCGCTGGATCGTGAAACGGTAGTCTGTCGCTTGGACGACCACGTGAGTAGGTTGCCCCCGAGGAAGACGCAGAACCCGAGGTGGACTTGCGTGTGTCGGGGCAGCCAGCCCAGTCGGCGTCGGAGTAGGCAACAAGCTCCGTGGAGGCGTCTCGATGGATCCGAAGCCCAAGGTGTGTCGTCCCACGCAGATACCGAAGGATGCGCTTCACGAGCTGGAAGTGGCAATCCAGCGGTGCATGCATGAAGAGACAACACTGCTGAACGGCGTAGGAGAGGTCGGGGCGAGTCAGCGTGATGTACTGGAGCGCCCCAGCCAAGCTGCGGTACAACTACGGGTCGTGGAAGAGCGGGCCGGAGTCGGTGGAGAGCTTGGCGAGCGTGTCGACGGGCGTGGAGATGGGCTTGCAGTTCAGCATCCCGGCGCGGTCGAGGATCTCCAACGCGTACTGTTCCTGAGAGAGAAACAGTCCACGTGCAGTCGTGGTGACGTTGATGCCGAGGAAGTTATGCAGGGCGCCGAGGTCCGTCATCGAGAACTCGCGATGGAGCGCCCGGATGACGGAGTCGAGGACGGTGGCGGAGCTGGCGGTGAGGATGATGTCGTCCACGTAGAGCAGCAGGTAGGCGAGATGATCGCCTCGCCGAAGGATGAAGAGGGACGTGTCCGACCGAGACGCACGGAAGCCAAGCGTCCGTAAGTAGGTGGTGAAGCGTGAGAACCACGCCCGCGGCGCCTGCTTGAGACCGTAAAGAGAAAGGTTCAGCCGGCACACGTGAGAGGGCGAGGTAGCGTCGACGAAGCCGGACGGTTGCGTGCTGTAGACCGTCTCCGCGAGGTGCCCATGGAGGAAAGCGTTCTTGACATCCAGCTGATGGATGGGCCAAGACCGCCCGGCAGCGATGCTCAACACGGTACGAATAGTAGCCGGCTTCACCACCGGGCTGAAGGTCTCGCCGTAGTCGACACCGGCCTGCTGCGTGAAGCCGCGGAGAACCCACCGCGCCTTGTACCGGGAAAGAGAACCGTCGGGGTTGAACTTGTGCCGGAATATCCACTTCCCAGTGACCAAGTTAGCACCTGCAGGACGAGACACTAAACACCAAGTGTTATTCTGCATCAGTGCATCATACTCCTCACGCATCGCGTTGAGCCAGTTTGGGTCCTTGAGTGCTACCCGATAAGAAGACGGGATAGGGCTGATGGAGGGAGGCAGCGTGTGAGCGGAGGCAAGCACTTTAGGTTGGGCAAAGCCAGTCTTGCCGCGCGTCCGCATGGCGTGCATGTTCTGAGGATGAGCGGAGGCAAGCACTTTAGGTTGGATGGCTACGGCGCGAGGAGGGAGAGACGTGGGATTGGGCGGTGTTGGTTGTGACGATGCATGCATGGGCGGTGGCGAGGCATGCATGGGTGGTGGCCCGTGCTCGTGGCGCGCGGGAGCTGCATGCGCGGATGGCTGGGGCGAGGGGGACGGAACGACTCGGCTGGAGTCGGGCGTGGCATGCGCGAGAGGGGGAGACAACGCGGGCCCGTGGGAACCTGGCATGCAGGTTGCTGGTGAACGGCGCGCGGAATCTGTGGGGCGCGGGGTGGATCCAGAGGAGGAACCGGGCGGACTGGTGGGGCTGGCGGGCGATCCGAGGTGCGGAGATCCCGCAGCGGATCGGTACGAGGTAGGCGGGGCGCGGCGCTCGGGGAGAATTTCCAGTCCGGTAGTTGTTGTGGCTGCTGGTTTGGTAGATTCAGCGCTGGGGGGAGGAAAATAGGGGAACTGAGTCTCATCGAACGTAACGTGACGGGAGATGATAACCTTGCGAGACTGTAGGTCGAGGCATCTATAGCCTTTGTGTTCCAGAGGGTATCCTAAGAAGACACAACGTGAGGATCGTGGAGCAAGTTTGTGCGGGCTTGTGGCGATAGAATTGGGGAAACAAAGGCAGCCAAACACGCGCATGTGATCATAGGTTGGGTGGTGATCTAAGAGACGAAAGTATGGTGTGTGAGACGCAATGGTGGTAGAGGGACGCCGGTTGATGATGTAGGTGGCAGTGTGTAAAGCCTCAACCCAGAATTGGGGAGGCAGGTTTGCATGGAGAAGGAGGACGCGTAAGACGTCGTTCGTGGTGCGTAGGTGGCGTTCGGCCTTGCCGTTTTGAGCGGACGTGTATGGGCAGGAGAGGCGGAAGGAAGCACCGTAGCGGGAGAAGAGGTCACGGAGGGAGGTGATGAGAAATTCGCCCCCATTGTCGCATTGCATGCACTTGATGGATACATGAAACTGGGTACGAACATACGCATGAAAACGATGTATAGTGTCCGCGGTGTCGGATTTGTGGCGCAAGGGGAACGTCCAGGAAAAGTGAGAGAAGTCATCAAGAATCACTAAGTAATATTGAAAACCAGTAAAGCTACACACAGGTGATGTCCAAATGTCGCAATGAATTAATTCAAATGGGGCAGTAGTAAAAGAGTTTGAACTAGAAAAGGGCAACCGTGGTTGCTTGCCTATTTGGCACGACGGGCATACATGAGTTTTTGGCGTGCCATTATTAGTACATGAAGGAAGGAAATCACGAGCTAAAATGGAAGTGGTTTTATTGCTGGGGTGGCCAAGGCGTTCATGCCACACATCGCTGGCGACGGAGAGCGCTGCTTGGACCGTGGAGTTGGTGAAGAAGGGGTAAAGCTCGCCGTGGCTACTAGACCTCATGATGATCCGTCGAGTTGCTAGGTCCTTCACGGTGAAACCAAATGGGTCAAATTCAATACTGCAAGAATTATCTATAGTAAAACGACGTACGGAGATCAAGTTTTGGATGATGGTAGGAGATATGAGGACATCATTAAGGGAGAACGAAGAGAGGGAGGTAGAGCCGACAGCGGTGACGGGGAGACGAGAACCGTCGCCAACTACGATACCGCGAGAGTGATGCCATGATGGAGAACAAAACTTAGTGAGTAGGTCGGTCTTACCAGCCACGTGCGAAGTCGCCCCGGTGTCGAGGAACCACTCCTGGCCGCCGCCCGCCTGCTGCTGCTGCATGGAGAGGTTCTGCAGGGCGGCGTAGAGGTGGCTGTACTGCTCCCAGGTGGGGGCGCTGCC
Source organism: Aegilops longissima (assembly GCA_021605205.1). Classification (NCBI taxonomy): domain Eukaryota; kingdom Viridiplantae; phylum Streptophyta; class Magnoliopsida; order Poales; family Poaceae; genus Aegilops; species Aegilops longissima. The sequence goes on from CM038680.1 coordinate 23,713,065, forward strand.
GGGTGTGGGCGGGGCGACGTGGAAGGTCTGCTGCGGCGGCGGAGGCCTGGGCCCGAGAACACCAGCCGCGTTGGGGGCGGCTCAGCCTGCGCGCGTACCGGAGGGCGCGGGAATCAGGGCCCCATAGGGGGCGAAGTAGCCGGCCGTCGGTGTAGCAGGGGGTGGAGCAGCCATTGGCAGACGCGCCACGCCCACGGCCGCGGCCGCGGCCACGCCCACGCCTGCCCTTCTCGCTGGTGGGCGAGGCAACGGGGCTCTTGCCCTTGTCGTTGCTGCCGTTGCCGCGGTCTGGCGCGGACCCGCGGTCGCCGAGGTGCCCGATGGAGAGAGCGGTCGGAGAAGACTCGAGGCGGCCGTCGATGCGGGAGCGCTCGTTGGCGGAGATCTCCTCCGAGAGCACACCGTACATCCACAAGACGATCGTGAGATCATCATTGCGCCAAACAGCGCTCTCATGGAGGGGCTCGGCGGCGTCGTCGAGGTGGTGCTGGACGTCATACTTGCAACAGATGAAGTAAAAGAGCTGACGCCACTTGGAATACGAACCAGATTCGAGCTCGAGCTTCGACGAGAAGTAGTGCGCGATCGAGGGAGGCAGCCCGGTCGAGGAGGAGGGCCCGGCGTCACCGCCGAGACGAGGGATCATGGGGCCGCCACCACCTCCCAGACGAAGAGGAGGAACCGGCGTGCTGCCGGCAGTGCGCAGGATGGTCGCGCCGGCGTCGTGGTTGGCGCAGCAGGCGCGGCAGGGCGCACGGGGCCGGCCTGAGAGGAGGAAGGGCCAGCCGGCGCGGGAGCGTTGAGGGGCTCCTTGCCGCGGGAAGCGGCCGGCGCGACGCGAGCGACGGGGGTGGCGGCGAGCGGACGGCGAGGGGAGGTCGGGGAGTCGAAGTCGGCCGAGCGAGAGCGCCGGAGGAGGCGAGCCATAGCGGAAGCAGAAGGATCGAGGAAGAAGTCTGATACCAAGTTGAGTACTGTAAATCTCACCGCGGTTGTATTGATCTGCCTCAAGGGCTATAAGTACAGGTTTACAAGAGAGAGACTACGCAGAGTCCGGTGAGAGTACAACGGCATGGCTGGGTTATCCCTTGCATGCAGGACGTGCAAGTGCACGTAAGGCGCACGGAGTGCGCGTGTAGTCAGACGCCGAGCTATCCGGTCGTCGGAAGTTAGCCAGGAGCAGTAGCATGCGTGGTGGCATATTCCAACAGGATTCAACGGACGAAAATTAACCGGAGATGTCACTGAAATGCGCTTTCGTCACGTGCTTGGCGCATGGAGAATAGAGTTGTTCCGGTCTTAAGAATATGTTATCATGTGTATACAGAGCTCTTTCTATCTAGTTTAGCACCATCGTTGCTCATTTGTGGCTGTTGCGCCAGTATAGTTTGGAACAAATTAAGTAACTGCATTATTGGTTGACATAATTTGTAAGTTTCACCAGCTTTGCTAGTATTCAGCGAACCGTATGTTCATTTCTATCTAGTATTCCGCTTTTGATGACAACAACAAAGATTGTACAGCTGGAGTGCATGAATGGGCATGAATGGTACAGGGGGCCTGCGGTCTGAAGTTGGAAAGCCTTCTTCAGAAAGTTTGTTACCTTTCCTTCCATGGATTTCTTCATATGTTGTTTAGACCTGCCATTCACAAGTGTCTGGTCTTTTTTTTTGTGGGGGGTCACGTGTGACTGATCGATGGCGACTTGATTAAGATCTCTGAAAAAAAAAGTCAATTGCAGCAACATTGAACAGTCCATCGGTGCTTCAGAAGAAGGCGTATAAATTTTGTCCGAATTCAGACGGTTCAAGTAACTTGGTCACCCCTCCCGCTTAGGCCCAGAACCGGCCATGTCCATACATAGCTGGATTTATCTTTTTTTATATATCCCTGAAACCATATATTCAATTTTTCTACGGTAATTTTCATTGATAATATAAATCTTCATACAAAAAGTAAAAGGAAAAAGTCTCAAAACCTATCCAACACCAGTTTTCTCTAACATGGAAATTACATTAACCGGCCCTGTCCATACATAGTTGGATTTATCTTGTCATGGATGGATTTGAATGTACTTCGTGTCATTTATTTGTTATACATTTCTTGGTTTTCATACAAAATGTCTGTATTAAACTTTTCATTTTTTTCTACCCTACTGTATTTTTTAGTGATGTTCTGGAATTCTGTCAAGCTATTCACTACTACATCCACCACTCCTGGCATGTTTGTAGGTGGCCTGATGAGTTACATGATCTATAATTGCACACAGTACTACTACCTGCATCGCGCACACCCCTCGTTTGATCCAGCAAAATATCTAAGGTGCTTATTTCATTAATTATGAAGCTTATCAGAGCACTATCCATCTCTTCCCCGCAAAAAGAAAGAAAGAGAGCACTATCTATCTCCTTGTGTACTTGCAAGTTCTTCTTACTGTGTATCGGAAATACTATCTGAACTAGGGATGGCACCCGCAGGGTTTGAGTACAGGTGGATCCATCCCATACCCTTACCCGCCCTCCTTGACACTGGTGGAAAAATAGGCTTCCGTCCAGCCCCATAAGTCGCAAAGCTGTAGGAACCGCGACTAATGGGACCTTTAGTCGCGGTTCTGGAGGTGAACCGCGACCAAAGGCCTGGGCCCAGGGCGCTCGGTGGCTAGTGGCAAGACGTGAGGGTTTTAGTCGCGGTTGGTCGTGACAACCGCGATTAAAGGTTTTCGGCACCTTTAGTCACGGTTTGCCGTGCCAACCGCAACTAAAGCCCTCCCTATATATACCCATCCAGCAGCCAACACTTAGCCATTTGGAGCCATTCTCTTCACAAGTGGGTGTAGGTTTGCTTTTGGTTCCTCTTATGCACATAAGGTGTTTGATGAAATGCCCCAAGAGCATGAAACAAACATGACATGAAGTGTTGGAGCCACACTCCTCGATCATGTTAGCAACTTGATGAACCTTTGATGTGTCATTGATAAAATATGCATGTGTGTAGTTCATTGTTTAATTTATATTGTTTGTAGCTAGTTAGTTTAACAAATGCATGATGGTTAATTATATATTTTATATTATAATAATGCAGATGAATCGGCAATGGATGTACGGTAACCGACTCTCCGGCGAGTTCACTACGGGTTTGAAAGATTTCCTCGAGTGGCTAATGCGAACAAGCGGGGTTTTGTTATCTGTCCATGTGTTATCTGTAAGAATCGAAGGGTTACTCTTCCTCAAGAGATGTTCACATGCATCTGCTTCGTAAGGGTTTCATGCCAAGCTATAATTGTTGGACCAAGCATGGAGAAAGAGGGTTATAATGGAAGAAGATGAAGAAGGATGATTTCATCGATGAAAGCTATCTTGCTCATTTCGTGATACTTTCATGGAGGATGTCAAGGTGAAGGGAAGGTGAAGAAGAGGCACGTGATGATCCTGCTGATGATCTTGGTCGGACCATTGCTGATGCACGGAGACGCCATGTAAACTGAAAAGGAGAGGGAGAATTTGGATCGCATGTTAGAGGATCACAGAAAGGCGCTGTACCCGGATGCGATGATGGTCTGAAAAAGCTGGGCTGCACAATCGGATTTGCTGAAATGGAAGGCGAGGCAGGTGTAGCTGACTCGGCATTTGAAAACTTGCTGAAAATGTTGAAGAATATGTTTCAAAGGATAACGAGTCGCCCGCCAAGACGCATTTAAGCAAAGAAGGTTGAGGTTCTCAAGATACATGCATGCATCAACGATCGCATCCTCTACCGCTGTGAATACGAGAATTTGAATGAATGCCCGGTATGCACCTGCATTGCGCTATAAGATCGAGGCGATGACCCCGGTGACGATGTTGAGGGCCGAAACCCGTGAAGAGGGTTCCCGCCAAGGTGATGTGGTATGCTCCTATAATACCACGGTTGAAACGCCTGCTCAGAACAAAGAGCATGCCAAGTTGTTGCGATGGCACAAAGAGGACCGTAAGTCGGACGGGAGTTGAGACACACCGCAGATGGAACGCAATGGAGAAAGATCGACGATGGTTCAAAGATTTTGCAGCCGACGCAAGGAACATAAGATTTGCTCTAAGCACGGATGGCATGAATCCTTTTGGCGAGCGTAGCTCCAGCCATAGCACCTGCCCGTGACTCTATGCATCTACAACCTTCCTCCTTGGTTGTGCATGAAGCGGAAGTTCATTATGATGCCGTGCTCATCCAAGGTCTGAAGCAACCCGCAACGACATCGATGTGTACCTAAGGCCATTAGTTGATGAACTTTACAGCTGTGGGTGGTGTCCGTGTGGGATGAGCACAAACAAGAGGAATTTGACCTACGAGCGTTGCTTTTCAGAACCATCAACGATTGGCCTGCTCTTAGTAACCTTTCGACTGTCAAATAAGGGATACAATGCATGCACGCACCGCTTACATGAGACCGAAAGTGTACATTTGCCAAATTGTAAGAAGAACGTGTACCTTGGGCATCGCCGATTTCTTCCAAAATTCATCCAAGAAGAAAGAAAGGCAAGCATTACAACGGCAAGGCAGATCACCGCCGAAGCTCGCGGAACGACCGGTGCCGAGGTATTTGATATGGTCAAGGATTTGAAAGTCATCTTTGGAAAGGGTCCCGCGGACAATCAGTTCAAGGGAGCCGACGGGCACGCAGCCATGTGGAAGAAGAAATCTATATTCGGGAGCTAGAATATTGGAAAGTCCTAGATGTCCGCTCTGCAATCGACGTGATGCACGTTATTTAAGAATATTTGCGTGAACCTCCTAAGCTTCTTGGGCGTGTATGGGAAGACAAATGATACAAAGGAAGCACGGCAGACCAGCAACGCTTGAAAGACCTCGATGACCGCATCCGAATGGTTTCAAGGTCGTGCCACTACGCCCGACCAAAGAAGAGAAGGTCATCTTTTTGAATGCCCGAGCAGTATGAAGGTCCCGCCTGGATTCTCGCCCAATATAAAGGGAATAATAAACATGGCGGAGAAAAGTTCCAAAACCTGAAGTCTCACGACCGCCACGTGATTATGACGCAATTGCTTCCGATTGCTTTGAGGGGCTCTGCCGAAAATGTTCGAGTAGCCATTGTGAAGCTATGTGCATTCCTCAATGCAATCTCTCGAAGGTAATCAATCCAGAAGTTCTACCACGGTTACAGAACGATGTGATCCAATGTCTTGTCGCTTTCGAGTTGGTGTTCCCGCCATCCTTCTTCAATATTATGACGCACCTCCTGGTTCACCTAGTCGAAGAGATTTTCGCTCTCGGTCCTGTATTTCTACACAATATGTTCCCTTCGAGAGGTTCATGGGAGTATTAAAGAAATTTGTTCGTAACCGTGCTAGGCCAGAAGGAAGCATCGCCAAGGGCTATGGAAATGAGGAGGTAATTGAGTTTTGTGTTGACTTTGTTCCTGACCTTAAGCCGATTGGTCTTCCTCGATCGCGCACGAGGGGAGACTAAGTGGAAAAGGCACGATCGGAAGGAAATCAACGATATGTATGGACGGCCATTCTCGATCAAGCACACCACATTGTAATCGACCAATTCCAGCTTGGTGGCTCCGCACTTTGAGAAACACAAGAATATTTTACGCTCGACAACCCGGGAAGCCTCGAATCCTGGATTAGGAAGGCCCACATGGAGACTTTCGCAGTTGGTTGAGAAAACATTTAATGAATGACAATGATGTTGTAGATCAGCTGTACATGTTGGCCAAGACACCATCTTCGACTATAACGACTTTCCAAGGGTACGAGATAAATGGGAATACATTTTACACGATCGCCCAAGATAAAAAGAGCACCAACCAAAACAGTGGTGTCCGCTTTGATGCAGCAACCGAGAATGGGCATCAGGTCACATATTATGGTTACATAGAGGAGATATGGGAACTTGACTATGGACCTCCTTTAAGGTCCCTTTGTTCCGTGCAAATGGTTCAAGCTAACAGGAGGTGGGGTAAAGGTGGACCAGCAATACGGAATGACAATGGTGGATTTCAACAATCTTGGTTACCTTGACGAACCATTCGCCCTAGCGAAGATGTCGCCAGGTTTTCTATGTGAAGGACATGAGTAGCAAACCGAGGAAACGGAAAGATAAGAAAACGATCAAGACATCATGCGATGATTCAAAGCGCCACATTGTTCTTTCAGGAAAAGAAACATCGTGGGAGTGGAGGACAAGATGACATGTCGAAGATTATAATATGTTTGCTGAAATTCCGCCTTCAAAGTGAACACCGACCCAAGCATTAAGTTAAATGATGAGGATGCTCCATGGATACGGCACAATCGTAAGCAAGCAGGGACACAAGGGAAGAAATGATGTGTAATAATTTATTGTACCAAACTTTGTTGAATGGATCATGTGAATTATATTACCCGTGATGTGTTTGGTGTCCATTTTCAATGATTCGAGATACCACCGATGATACATGAAATTTGGAGTGATTTAGTCATACTCCTGCCTAGGCGATAATATGCATACCGTAGTCTTCATAGCCGCCATCGCCGTTGTACCGGTAGTCGCCGCTTCTAAGTTGCCGCCGCCGCCGCCGCCGCCGTCCGCCGCCGCCGCCGCCGTCGCCGGGCGGCGCCGCCGGCTCGAATCGAGGGTAGCGCAGCGGGATATCGCCGCCGTGATGTAGTCCATGACGCTCGCAGAGTCCGCCATACCACCATAGCCGACGGCCGCCTCGTGGAAGTTCCTGTGAGGCGACCGCCCTCCTCATACCGGCGAGCGCCTCTCACGCCGATTGATGAAGAAGGCGCCCCAAGTATGCTGGTTATCGGGATGCCGCGGGATTCATCCGCTGCTCCGGCGTGAAGTCGAGGTAGTAGTGGTTCGTGATGGCCGCCTGCGCAGCAGCACCGAGGGACGGAGGGACTGCACGCCGCCGGCGCTTAGGCTCCAGCCGGTGGGGACGCGTAGCCCGTGGACAAGGGTAGTTCGAGGCGCAAAGCTCCTCCACCTGCTGGTAGGTTAGAGGGTGCGGTGGAAGCCATGAGAGAGTGATGAGAGATTGTAGAGATGTGATAATGCTGGCTGCCGGGCTACATATATGTAGTGAGAAATGGCGGAAAAATGGGAGCGGGAAGAAAGTGGCGGGAAGAAAGAGGCGGAAGACAGGAAGAAATGGCGGAAGAAGAGGAATCAGAGTTGAATATCTAACCTTTAGTCCCGCTGGTTGGTGCAACCGACTAAAGGTTAGACAGACGCGGGGTAGCGCACAAAGCGTAAGCGGCGCTGCGCCTATAAAAGGAGCATCGATACGCCAAGATAGAGGCGTGAAGAAATGGCGGAAGACATAGGCGGAAAGAATCAAGGGAAGACTGGCCGAAGAACTTGTGGGAAGACAGAGGCGGCCGAAGAACTTCTCTGAATTTTTGATATATTATTTGTATTTTAGAATTTTGAAATGAATTAGTTCTATTTTTCTGAATTTTTGATATATTATTTGTATTTTAACATATTGAATTGAATTAGTTTTATTTTTGACATATTATTTGTATATTCCTCTTGAATTCTTTTTGGTTCTAATTTCAAATTTGTTTGAAATTGTACATTCATATGCATGTATGTAGTACCGTAGAATATGTGAAACTCCTTCAAAATTAAAATAAAGCACAAAAGAAATAAAACAATACAAATTAAAAAGAAAACAATACAAATTAAACAGAAAACAGGTTTGGGGGGGCTAAAACCCTAAACTCATGGGCGTTTTAGTCGCGTTGGCTGCACCAACCGCGACTAAAGGTTGCCTTTAGTCGCGGGTCGCCTCCCCAACCGCGACTAAAGGTGGGGGCGCGGGAACGCAAAACTCGCTTAAAACCCTTTAGTCGCGGTTAGGCAGAGACCATGACTAAAGGGTACCTTTAGTCGCGGTCTCGCCGCCAACCGCGACTAAAGGGGGGGCTATAAATACATGAGGACCCCGTCCGACATCCGATTCTCGCCGCTTCGCCTCGCCCGCCTCCTGCTTCTCCAACGCCGGTGAGGACCCCGGTCCTCCTTCCCCGCTTAGGGCCTTACCGCGGCGGCCCTCGCCTCGCCGCCTGCCGCCTGACGCCTGCGTTAATCGAAGCGCGACGGTGCTCCCGCCTTCCTCGCCTCGTGAACGCACTCGACCTCAAGGCTGCCACGCCGCCTACCGACGGCCTCACCCTACCGTCTTGCCAGACGCTGCCGCGAGGCCGAGCCCCGGCTACTCCACTCGACGCCGGGCGCCTCAGCAGCCCACCTCCGACGACCCCAAGATCCGTGTTCGAGCGCCTCGCCGCTAAGGCCCGCCGAGCCCACCCACCGATCCAGCCGTCAGCTGGGATGTCCGCGGCGAGCACCTTCGCTCTCTGCTTGCATCGCCGGCGCATTCACCGCTGTGGCTCATCGACAGTGGGCCCGCCTGTTAAACCATCCCTAATCACCTAATTAGAACCTAATAAAATGTTTAGTGGAATAACTGAAAATGACATGTGGACCCATTCCCATTAAAAGCCTATTTAAAAATATCTAAGGCAATGACATGTGGCCCCCACCTAATCTGTTAAATTAATTAAACTGTTAAATTGCACTACTCTATGACACCGGGTCCCACTAGCCAGATTGACCAATCAACGCTGACCTAGTCAATCGCTGACCGACTATTGATTTTGACCTGCCCCCACCTGTAATACATCGTGGTGGCATCGCACTATGTGACAAAAGTATTTACTGATTTAAATTGGGAATATAAATAAATCCTAAAATTGATTTAAATCTTTTAAAATTAATATAAAAAATCCGTAACTCGGATGGAAAAACTTTGTATATGAAAGTTGCTCGTAACGCCGAGACGAATCCGGATACGCAGTCCGCTCGTCCGCCACACCCCCTAACCTATCGAACTCGCAACTTTCCCTCCGCCCTCTCGCTCAAAACGCTAAACACCGGGATATTTTCCTGATGTTTTCCTCCTTCACCAGATCACCTATCCCTGCGTTAGATCACCTCTAGCACCGTGATTTGTCATGTTATGCTTTGATTGCTCTGTTATTTATTATGTTCCCATTCACATTACTTTTTCCGTAGACCCCGAGGTCACGCCGGCACCCTTTGTGATCGACTACGGTGTCGACGACTCTCTCTCTTGCCGAGCAACCAGTGCAAGCCCCCCTTGATCACCAGATATCGCCTACTCTTCTCCATACTGCTTGCATTAGAGTACTATAGCATGTTACTGCTTTCAAATACTCCTAAACTGCTGCATAGCCTGTCCTTGTTACTATCAAGTTGTTACCTTACCGCAATCCTATATGCTTAGTATAGGATGCTAGTACTTTCATCTGTGGCCCTACATTCTTGTCCGTGTGCCTTGCTATATTATCGGGCCGTGATCACTCGGGAGGTGATCACGGTATATACTATATACTTATACATGATACATGTGGAGACTAAAGTCGGGTCGGCTAATGGAGCACCTGCCTCGCGCTCACCGCGACACCCTCTCCCACCCCTTCCTCGCCTCCTTTTGCCACCACCTTTCGCCACCGCCACCGCCACCGCCTTTCTTCACTTAATTAATTTGTTTTTACTACATGTTTTCAGGATCGACATAATGGCGGACGATAGAGCTGACCCGATTATGGACAACTATGATCCGGACGGTGAAGCACATATGTTCGCATCATAAACGGCGATATTCTATATGTGCCGACCGGAGAAGAAGAAGATGATATCTCTTCTTATCTGAACCTTGACGGTGAAGATGAAGGGCGCCACAAGAAGATGATGTTTAACAAACGCCGATAAACGACGATCTTCAAATGGAAGTAGCAACCACCTCCGCGCCGAGGTATATATATACATTGAGCCTCCGTGATACAAACTAACTGATTTGAATAAATATGTGTACTAACACGCGACTCTCTTTCTTATTTTAGCCTCGGCCGGATCGTCAAACAATCGAGTACGCCGTCAAAGCGTGGCGCAACCAAGACGATGAAACAAGGAGAAACATGCACCATCGAGGTTGTCGACAAGGCTACCGCAGGCACTGGAGCCCCGCAAGAACGCCACCAAGTTTGTCACCCAATGCGGAGCCATTGTTAGAGACAACGCCTCGATCACCGCCCAGAGTGGAATGAGCCAAAGAAGGCACGAATTGATGGTTTCACTTTTGTCGATAAGAGAACAAAAAAGATTGCTTCAAGAAGCTTATGGAACATTTCGCTCTACCTCCGAATACAACAAATTCGATGAGGAGGGTAACAAGATTGAGGAAAACAAGGAGAGGAGGAGGCTAGTCAAACAGTTCGCTCTTCATAAGATGGCCGACGATTCCGGAAATTCAAGCAAAATCTAGCCCGTGACTTTGTCAAGCAGAACAAGACTCGGATTTCAAAGGACAATATGAGAAACTGAAACATGATTGGCCAGAATTTGTGAAGCAAAAGAAATCGGAGCAGTTCATTCAAATATCGAAAAAAATAAGGAAAATGCGGCTAAGAAGGAGTACAATCATGTTATGGGGCCAGGAGGGTATCGATTTGGGTGCCTAGGTTGGAGAAGATGGAGAACGAGCTGAGGGCGCGAGGAACCGGCCAGTACGGAGGGATGGGACCCAAGGGCCAAAAGCTGGTGGTACGGGCATGGGGAACGCTGAACCCGGAGACGGGGAGTGTGTTTACCGGGCAAATTAATTAAACCCACCCAAGCCCTTATTGACGCAATGAAGGATGCTCAACAGGGAAGATCAAGTTCAACAGAGAGAACGACGCTACGACAAAAGCCCTCGAATCCTGAACACGGAGGACGTGTACGAGGCATGGGGCACATTCCGTGGAAAATAGGGTTCCCCGAACGATGACCCGTGACGGTTACTGAAGCCGTAAGAGAAAGATGGATCGGGAAGCAGATGTTGTGGCGCGTTGGCATCGGAAATGGATGTGATGAAGAAAACCATGAGTGTACTAGTAGTCGAAAGAGATGCAGCTCGGTGCAGCATGAAGATCATCCAGCGGATCTCGAAGCCAAGAGCGGAGAAGCAGCGTGGCTTCCACGGAGGCCCCACCGCTGGTGTAGATGCACCGACGATCGAAATTACTGCACCGGAGCGCCTGGTGGTCGAAATTACTGCACCGGAGCCTCGGTGGTCGAAATTACTGCACCGGAGCCTCCTCGCTACCCCGTGGACGATATAAAGGAGATGAAAGAATGTCATCTGTATTATCCTATCGGGAACATGTCCATGAAGGTAGCCATCGGCAGTGCTTTACCATGTTTACTCGAGCACTCCACCACAACAACCCCATTCAAGATGGCTATGCTCGTGTCACGGTGGAGGACATAGTCCAAGGGTTTGAGGACCTGAGATTGACATTGCTACACCTGAAGGGGAGAAAAGACTTGAGATGTCAAGCGCCATTTCATTCTATGGCAAAAGAAGTTTATCAAGTTTCAAAGCGAGGCGCCAAGGACAACAAGTCCACCCCTCACGGTGGTGGTGGTGGCGGTGGCGGTGGTGGTGGTGGTGGTGGTGGTGGTGGCGGTTCACCCACACCTCCGCCACGCCACCGACGCCGCCTCAGCCCACAACGTCCGGCGGGTGATCATCCGCCGCCCCAGCCTCGTCAGCGGGTGATCGACGCCGCCTAATCCACCCACGGCAAAGAGGCGTAAGCAGTCCTGATTATTAACCCGACCCTTATGTACCTAAGACCACAAAGGTACCGGAGCCATCATCAAGCCTCTCCCCACAAGGCCTTGGGAACGAGTGCCGAGGAAGTCGACGCTGCCGCTGCTGCTGATTTGGAGAAATGGAAGGCGGACTGCAAGAAGAAAAGAGAGCCCGGCCCAAGCCAGATTTTCGATGAGCAAAAGAAGTGGGCTAAGTCATTTTTGAGCACACCGCCCCAAGCCGCCAAGAATCTGCCTAACGACTATGCACGTGAACTTGCAGGCAGGCACTCATGTTCAAGGAGAACAAAGAGGGGAGAAGGCCGAAGTAAAAAAGCGGAAACAAGTTGCCCAGCTCGGGAACAAAGTAAACAATCGATTGCCCCGCTTATAGTGGAAGCCTTCGTCCGGATGACCCCGAGATCATACAAGCTGCGGCAACACAGGATTGACTGTAACGAAAGCGAGAACAAGCGCCAACTTAGGTATTACTCTTCGTGAACTGTTAGGCCTTGATGAGGCGCCAAAGTGAAGGAGGTAGTAATTACATATGTCAAGAATGGGCCTCTCGCCGAGCTCAAGCAGAAAAGGATCTACCTCCACAAATGAAAGGTCTGCTGAAATGGTACAAGGGTTACATAAAAATAAAACGCCAAAGAATATATTTATGCGAAGTTAGACATGAGCATCACTTCAAACATTACTATGTACAAATTGCACTGAGTGAATTGTTCCAGCTTTTCAATCTGCGCGAGCTCGACAAATCTATCATCGTTGCTACGCTCGTAAGTGATTTATTAATTTCTACCCCATCTCGCTCATATTGCCTGCACTATATATATGTCCTAACTATATTGTTATGTCCGCTATTATACATGCAGAATGAAGATTAAGGAATGCAGAGTAAGGAACATCCATGATGTTGGGTTCATTGACCCACACATCGTTAATGGACATGTATTGGAGCGTCACCCCGCCGACGTGGAGGCAAACCTGTGGCTGTTTCTTACAAAGCAGGAACTCAAAAGTGATATTCTATTTCCTTACCATTTTGGGTGAGTGTTTCTGTCTTGAGCACATTCTCTTTTGTTTACTCCATGCATGGTATGTGGCGGCTAATCGATGAGTTATGCATGACGATCGTGCATGTATCGTGTCCGCAGGTTCCACCGGATTCTGCTAGTAATTAAAGTTAACACCTCGTAATGTCTCGCCCACGACTCTCAATATGGATCCAAAGCTTTGGGGCGACATGAGAAGAATGCTGCAGAAGTAATTATTTTCATTCATTTGCGCCTATATCGATCGGCCTATTTCGCTCATTTCCTAATATCAAGTAACTAATAACTCTCTTGTTCATTTAATTTTCTTTGCCTCGTAGGGTTTGGAGACGGTTCAGAGATACAAAGGTCGGTGAATTCAAAAAGAGCTAGAATTCAAAAGGTCAAAGGCTAAGAATGTGGGGATATTCAGCCACCGGAGACCAATCTATGTGGATACTATGTTCAGGAGATGATCCGAGATACACCTCTGAGCGGGTTCCGAGTGATACCAATGCTCAGAGGAATAACCTCCGTGGATGCTTAGTCCGTAAGCTCGCTCCGACCACTTCAAGAGGAACTAGCTGGATGGTTCAGCAGGAAGTCCTCCATCCTAAAGGAGAACACTATTACGAGGACGAGAACTTTATATGGATTAAATCATGTATGGAAACTTGTTCAAAATTGTATATGGTCATCCGATGATATTGAATATATATTGTATATTCCTCTTGAATTTTTTTGGTTATAATTTCAAATTTATTTGAAATTGTACATTCATATGCATGTATGTAGTACCGTAGAATATATGAAACTCCTTCAAAATTAAAATAAAGCACAAAAGAAATAAAACAATACAAATTAAACAGAAAACAGGTTTAGGGGGGCTAAAACCCTAAACCTGTGGCGGCCTTTAGTCGCTGTTGGCCGAAGAACCGCGACTAAAGGTCCTCCGCCTGACGGTCACTGGCGCCCACGTGGACGGGCCGTTAGTCGCGGTTCTTAAGCAGCCGCGACTAAAGGTGGGGGCTTTAGTCGCGCTTATTTGGTCGCGGTTGCGCAATCGCGACTAATGGCAGTTGCGAACCGCGACCAAAGGCCTTTTTTACACCAGTGTGAGCTTACGCATCACCCTTACCTATACCCGCCAACGGGTATAATTTCTTCCCATACCCTTTACCCGACAGGGTAGACGGGTACCCGCGGGTTAAATTACCCATATTTTCAAAGCATCAATTTGACCAACTTGTAGTCATAAGTAGCAACATATAATCATAATTTAGAACAATAGATTGTAAAACCAACACATACTTATAATCAACAACACATTATAAACAACAACACATTTAATAAACAACATCACATCAAAACAGCATCACATAGTCATAAACCGTAACATAGTTATACATTTTGAGTTCACAAATTCACGACGAAGTGTAGATTGTAGAAATGATTTTGAGTTCACATAGATTTTATATGTGTACATGTGTATGTGGTTATGGGTTATACAATCCCGTACCCATACCCGATCTACCCAATGGGTTTCAGATTTTCCTATTTACATACCCATGGGTAACTTTTTGTCCCATACCTTACCCTAATAGAGTTTTTACCCGCAGGGTACGTGAGTAATGGGTACCCATTGACATCCCTAATCTGAACTACCACTTCAGAATTCAAAATAAGGTCTTTGGAATTGTTGAAGTTTATATATGGATTGCCTAGTCTTTTCATCAGTTTGGACTTCTTCACTAGTGCATGAAGCTTATCATCGTATCAAGGCCTAAGGTCTTGACTGCAGGTCTTAACTTAATTTCTACTCCATGGGATCACGCTGCCGATAAGAGCTCTTGAGTTGTTTCGATAAGAGCTCTTGAGTTGTACCACGTCTACTGCCTTGCAATGCCAAATATCAAGGACAGTCTCACACAATTGGGAGGTTTCCACGGGAAATACCCTTTGGCTCCCGCATGTATATACACCCTACATGTGATTTTTTAAAATAATTAAACAAAAAGTTAAAAAAGCTCAAAAGTATTTTTAGATTAAACCTAACTTACTTGCACACCAGTATATAAATTTTCACAAAAAAGCAACAACATTGACTTCACAGCGAAAAAGACAAATTTTATTTGCTATCATAGGACACCATTCATGCTATTTTGACCGAAAATTTGTCTTTTTGTAAAGAAGTCAAAGGGGAATTTTCTTTTTGTGAAACTTTTCTCACTAGAACAACGAAAAGTCAAGTTTATTTCAAAAATATTTTCAGATTTTTTTGATTTTTTGTTGAATTGCTATTTTTTCCCATATAGGGTACATGTGTACCCAGGAACCAAATGTTCCCCTCCAAGTTTCCACCTCCTAATACTACATTTCCATTCTCTGCTGATCTCGGTTGTCTTGTCGATCGGAAAGAGGACGAAGACTAGTAATACCGCTGCTCATGCAGATTGTCCATGGCTGATGATGGACGGATTCAAGGACGAATAATTAATAAGAGATGTCACTGAAGTGCTTATGTCACATCCTTGATGATGTGTCGTGAATAGAGTGGTTCCGGACTTGAGCATATGTTGTCATTTGTACAGAGAGGTTTTTCTATCTAGTATATATAGCACTAGCGTCGTTCATTTGTGTCTATTGGTGGACAGTATAATGTTGGGACCAAGTAATGGTGCCTCCAGTCTGAAGCTGGAAAGCCCTCTTCAGAAAGTTTGTTACTTTTCCTTCCATGGATTTCCTGATATGTTGTTTAGACCTGCCATTTGGGAGTTTCTTTGGGTAGTAACGACATTGAAGTTTCTAAGTCCGTTAATGATCTCTTGGATCTTGAAGCGGAGCGCGCTTTAGAGATGATTAGAAACCTACCGGTTGTTAAACATATGAACGATTCTGATGTAGATGCTTTGGGGGTCAATGTGCTTGATAGCTTTTGTGCGGATCTGGCACCTTCTCTTCCTGAAAATGGGGAGGAAGAATACGTCACTTCCCCAAGGGATTCCATTATGGTTGATTCCCAGGTGGATGTGTCCACCCAGCTCGGTCGTGAGGACCGGGTAGAGGACCAAAACAAACCGAAACGCAAGTGGAATCGTAGGATTTATCCGGCGTCGACGGTGCGTAGAAGTGCTAGGATCCGAACCACTAAAAAATTTCATGATGAAATATGAAAGGAATTTTTTAGAATAGCAGAGGTCTTAAGAACTTGGCTAAAAGAAGGTTTCTAGCGGATGCTTCTATAGACCACAAACTGGATTTTATTGCCCTTTCAGAAACTGGAAGGGACAACTTCACCCCCCAGTTCCTTAGTACTCTGTCGGGAGGGGTTGACTTTGATTGGCATTGTCTACCTCCAAGAGGAAGATCCGGTGGGATTTTACTTGGGGTTAAATGCGATTCTTTGGAAGTTAGGAATGTGGTTATGGGAGACTTTGGGGTTAAGTTTCTGGTTTGGTCAAAGGCCGATGGATTTAATTGGGCTTTGGTGGCGGTATATTCTGCCGCGCAACCTAAACCCAAACCGGACTTTTTGGCGGATTTAGTCCGCATTTGTGGTAACGAGCAGCTCCCAATCCTGATTGGGGGTGATTTTAACATTATCCGTAGACGGGAGAAAAAAACAATGATAACTTTGACGGCAGATGGTTGTTTATGTTTAATACAATTATTGAAAGTTTAGACCTTCGAGAGATTGAGCTTTCTTGTAGAAAGTTCACTTGGGCCAAGACATTACCGGTCCCGACATTTGAGAAGCTGGACCGGGTCCTAGCGAACGTCGAATGGGAACAGAAGTTTCCCCTAGTGATGGTCCAAGCGCTCTCTCGCGCAATCTCTGATCATACCCCATTGTTGGTGGACTCGGGAGAGGCAATGCATGTAGGGAACAAGAGCGTGTTTTCTTTCGAATCAGCGTGGTTTGAAAGAGAAGGGTTTCTGGATCTAATAGCAAGAGAATGGGCTAAAGATTCAGGAGGGAGAACGAATGTTGAGCGTTGGAAAAATAAAATCAGGCATTTGAGGCAGTTCTTGCTGGGTTGGGCTAAACATCTGAGTGGGATTTATAAGGCTGAGAAGGAAAGGCTGCTTTTGCTTATTCAATCGCTAGATTTAAAAGCTGAGTCCTCCATCTTAGATACCAGTGAGCTGGAAACTAAAGTGGAGGCGAAGTTAAGATTGAAAGAACTGCTACGTGTGGAGGAATTGAAGTGGGCACTGCGAGCTAAAGTGCGCAAAATCGTCCATGGGGATGTAACACAATTCTTCCACATGATTGCAAATGGCAAGCACCGAAAGAAGAGAATCTTTCAGCTTGAGCAAGATGAGGGAACGATTTTAGGGCAGCAGAACCTAAAGGCATATATCACCAATTACTACAAGCAGCTGTTTGGACCTCCTGAGGACAATTTTGTTTCCTTGGATGAGTCGAGGGTTGAGGATGTTCCTCAGCTCGCAGTTGATGAGAACGATATTTTGACAGCCCCATTTTCGGAGAAAGAGGTGTTTGAAGCAATTTCCCAAATGAAAAATAATAAAGCTCTAGGACCGGATGGTTTTTCGGCGGAGTTTTATAAAAAGTGTTGGCACATCATTAAGGGGGACTTGCTTCCGATGTTCCAGGATCTTTTCTTGGGTCAGTTGCAGTTGTTTCACTTGAATTTCGGCACTATCACTCTGCTTCCTAAGAAAACAGAGGTTGTGAGGATTGAGCAATTTAGGCCGATCTGTCTTCTTAATGTTAGCTTTAAAATCTTCACCAAAGTTGGGACTAATAGGCTTACACAAATTGCGCATTCCATGGTGCAGCCGTCCAAAAATGCTTTCATGCCGGACATAAACATCCTAGGAGGAGTTGTGGTTCTGCATGAAACGCTCCATGAAATCCACACGAAAAAACTAGATGGGGTGGTTTTCAAAGTGGATTTTGCAAAAGCGTACGACAAGGTAAAATGGCCATTTCTTCAGCAGGCTTTGCGTATGAAAGGATTCGATCAGGCCTGGAGAGACCAGGTAGATTCGTTCACGAAAAAGGGAGTGTTGGAATCAGGGTTAATGATGACACATGTCAGTATTTCCAGACACACAAGGGTCTGCGACAAGGAAATCCGATGTCGCCGATTCTGTTCAACATAGTCGTTGACATG
This sequence comes from Aegilops longissima, assembly GCA_021605205.1. Lineage (NCBI taxonomy): Eukaryota > Viridiplantae > Streptophyta > Magnoliopsida > Poales > Poaceae > Aegilops > Aegilops longissima. The sequence continues at coordinate 23,730,907 of CM038680.1, forward strand.
TTCACAATCCTAATAGGAAGGGCTAAGGATGATGGTCAGGTAGGTGGCCTCGCCCCGCATTTATTTGAAGGGAGAGTATCTATCCTACAGTACGCTGGTGATACTATCATCTTTATGGAGCATGATTTGGCTAAAGCTAGAAACATGAAGCTAGTCTTATGCTTGTTCGAACAATTGTCGGGGTTGAAGATTAACTTTGGAAGAGATAAAGAAGAACAACAAGCTTACAAAGAATTGTTCGGGTGCGAATTGGGATCTCTACCCTTAACGTATTTGGGTATACCAATCCACCAGCGCAAGCTTTCTAACAAAGAGTGGAAGTGCATTGAAGATCGATTTAAGAAAAAACATAGTTGCTGGAAGGGCAAGCTTACGTCATACGGAGGACGACTGATTCTGATTAATTCGGTTCTCACAAGTATGCCTATGTTTTTATTCTTTTTTTCGAAGTACTAGTTGGAGTACGAAAAAGGCTAGATTTCTACCGATCGCGCTTCTTCTGGGGGAGCAATGAATTAAAAAGAAAATACAGACTCACTAAGTGGGATATTATTTGTAGGCCGAAAGACCAAGGGGGTCTAGGCATTGAAAATTTAGAGGTGAAGAATAGATGTCTTCTCTGCAAATGGCTGTATAAATTATCTGTAGAGGCGAATGCTACTTGGTCACAGATTTTTCGTAATAAGTACCTACAGTCCAGAACCTTGTCCCAGGTGACGATAAGACCGACTGATTCGCCTTTTTGGAAGGGACTCATGCGAGTGAAATCAGCCTTTTTTAATAGGACAAAATTTGTAGTTGGAAATGGTACTTCCACAAGATTCTAGGAGGATACATGGCTAGGGGAGACACCCCTTGCGATCCAATATCCTTCTCTCTATAATATTGTTTAGCGAAGAGATGCTTACGTTGCAACGGTACTACAGTCAAATCCTCTTAATATTCAATTCAGGAGGACGCTAGTGGGAAACCATTGGGAAGCTTGGCTCCATCTTGTGAGAAGATTGATGGATGTCAAAGTTTCTTAACAGCCACATCAAATGCGCTGGAAACTAGCTAAGAATGGGGAGTTTTTGGTTAAATCCATGTATTTGGATATTATCAACACTAGCATTATTCCTAGTTCAAAACATGTTTGGAAAGTCAAAGTGCCTTTAAAAATCAAAGTGTTTATATGGTTTGTCCACAAACATGTCATCTTAACTAAAGACAATTTTGCGAAGCGAAACTGGACGGGTTCTAAAAGATGTAGTTTTGTGATAGTGATGAATCAATCATACACCTCTTTCTTGATTGCCCTTTGGCAAAGATTTTCTGGAGGTCAGTCCACATAGCGTTGAATATAACTCCTCCTAATTCCATCAACACGTTATTTGGGACATGGCTTGATGGGATTGATGTAGTAACAGCGAGACATATCCTTGTAGGAGTATGTGCTTTACTATGGGCAATTTGGAACTGCAGAAACGATTTGGTTTTTAACAGAACAACAAATATTCATTTCTTGGAAGTTATCTTCAGGGCCACTACACTCATCCGTATGTGGTCGCTACTCACTCCGACGGAGGCCAGGGAGCATTTCGTTACTGGATCTATCCCATGGGAGACGGTAGCACGGGCTATCTTCAACCGGTTTGGATGGCGGTCATGTAATATGATAGGTGTTTAGTTTCCTCTCTGTCTTTTGCCTGCCGGTTGTGGTTGTCCTGTTTGTGCTTTCGTGCTCTTTGTTGAGCACTTGTTCCTTTGTTTGAGACTACGAGACTTTTGTTGAACCTTTTACTTATGAATAATATGGCTGTATGCATCTATCTGATGCAGAGGCCGGGGCAAACCCCCTTTTAAAAAAAATCACATGTGGCTGAACGATGGAGACTTGATTACTTATAAGATCTGAAAAAAAACGCAACAATGAACAGTGTAGTACTCCATCCGTGCTTGAAAACAAGGCCTATTGACTTTTCTTTTCTGAATTCAAATGATTCAAGTAATTACTTGGTTGTGGAGACCGTACTCAGAGAGTTTGTTTCGGCCAAGGCAGAGAAGATGATCTTATGGGAAATTGCAGCTTGGCGCCGAAGAGCTAAGGTACGGTGGTGTGTATCCGGAGACGAGAACTGTCAATTTTTCCATGGAGCAGCCAACTGCCAAGCCCGTCGTAACAAGATCAAGGTTACTCCCTCGAATTTCAAGACTACGTCCTCATTTGGTGGGAACAACTAATCGAGCGATGACAAGCAAGAGGAGAACCACCAATCTCAACTTGGACGCAAATGAATGATGTTATGAGAGCTCGTTTCATGCCTACATACTACACACGAGACCTCTTCAAGAAGTTGCAACTCCTCAAGCAAGGCATGAAAATGGTGGAAGAATACTATCAAGAAATGGAGATTGCCATGATACAAGCTAATGTCAAAGAAGATGATGAGCAAACAATGGCACGATTCTTGAACGACCTCAACCACCCAATACGGAAGATCGCATATTTCCAACCCTACTCAAACCTTCTCAAGCTAGTTCATCAAGCGACCAAGGCAGAACGACAAGTACACGAAGACTTCAAGTACGCCAAGTACTCATCCAAGACCTACGGTTCATACACTCAAGCTACCCCTACTACGACTTCGACACCTCCTACCTCGACTAGAGCATCACCAAATATTGGCGACAAGTCAAGTTCCAAGCAAGCGCCGCCTTCCTCGATTCGTCCTCCAGCAAGCAACTACAAGAACAAGACTTCTTCTTCGGCACCACCGGACGATCCCGTCATGACAAGTTCTACCTAGTGCTTCACATGTGGTGGTCGTGGACACAAGTCTTTCTAGTGCATCAACAAGAGAACCATGATTGCCAATGATGATGGCACGTACGAATCCATGAGTGAAGAAGAAATGGAAGCTCTCGAGCACGTCGCCATGCACCGCCAAGTGAATGAAGAAGAAGATGCTCAAGTCTATTGTGACAATGATTCAAGTCCCGCTCTCGTGCTCCCCAAGGTCTTGACGCTTCAACACCAACAAGACGAAGACCAAAGGTGTCACATCTTCCACACCAAGGTCGGCATCAACGGGCGCTCCGTGGAAGTCAACATCGACGGAGGAAGTTTCCATAACTTGGCAAGTGAAGGGCTATGTTCCAAGCTGCAATTGGTCAAGAAGAAACACCCTCGCCCCTACAAGGTCCAATGGGTAAGCAACTCTAGCACAATTCAAGTGGAGCACACCGTGCAGGTTTCTTTCAAGATCGGCGCCTACGAGGACACCATTGAGTGTGACGTGGTTCCTATGTCCGTGTGCCATCTTCTCCTGGGAAGACCTTGGCAATTCTACCACGGCGTCATCCACAATGGGAGAACAAGCCACTATAGCTTCAAGATGAAGGGAACGGAGTACGTGCTATGACCTATGTCTCCAAGCCAAGTGATCGCTGACAAGCAAGCATCCACCCATCGTGGAGAGACTAGTGAGAGAGTGAACCACCACAAAAAGAGTGAGCGACACAAGCCAAAATTGAGCGACTGTTCGCCAAGAGAGAAAAACTTAGTCCTCTTTGCCACAAAGAGAGAGATGAGAGAAGTGTGTGAGAACCCATCGACTGTCATCCACTACATCCTCATATGTAAAGATGAGGTGGCAAAGACTAACACTCCTAATCCTCTTCCTCTAGTGTTGTCTAACTTGTTGCAGGAATTCACGGATGTCTTTCCCGATGAGCTACCCCCCGGTCTTCCTCCTCTATGTGGCATCAAACATCGCATCGACCTCATCCCCAGCGCACCTCTTCCTGACAAGGCACCATACCGCGTCAACCCCGAAGAAACCAAAGAAATACAAAGGCAAGACCAACGTCTCATAGATCATGGACATGTGCATGAAAGTTTGAGTCCTTCTGCCGTACCGGTCATTCTTGTGCCAAAAAGAAACGGTAGCTTCCGCATGTGCTGCGATTGTAGACTGCTACGTCTTGAGCTTGCGTTGGTTTTCCTCAAAGAGGAGAGGGTGATGCAGGAAAGTGTAGCATAAGTATTTCCCTCAGTTTTGAGAACCAAGGTATCAATCCAGTAGGAGGCTCCTCAAAACTCCCACGCACCTACACAAACAAACTGAGAACTCGCAACCAACGCAATAAAGGGGTTGTCAATCCCTTCACTACCACTTGCGAAAGTGAGATCTAATAAAGATAGTATGATAAGATAAATATATTTTTGGTATTTTATAGGATAGATGCAAAAAGTAAAGAAGCAAATAAAAGTAGATTGAAAGCAAATAAGATAAGAGATAGACCCGGGGGCCATAGGTTTCACTAGAGGCTTCTCTCAAGATAGCATAAGTATTATAGTGGGTGAACAAATTACTGTCGAGCAATTGATAGAAAAGCGCATAGTTATGAGATTATCTAGGCATGATCATGTATATAGGCATCACGTCCATGACAAGTAGACCGTCTCCTGCCTGCATCTACTACTATTACTCCACACATCGACCGCTATCCAGCATGCATCTAGAGTATTAAGTTCATAAGAACAGAGCAATGTATTAAGCAAGATTTCATGATGTAGAGGGATAAACACATGCAATATGATATAAACCCCATCTTGCTATCCTCGATGGCAACAATACAATACGTGTCTTGCAACCCTTTCTGTCATTGGGTAAGAACACCGCAAGATTGAACCCAAAGCTAAGCAGTTCTCCCATGGCAAGAAAGACCAATCTAGTAGGCCAAACCAAACTGATAATTCGAAGAGACTTGCAAAGATAACTCAATCATACATAAAAGAATTCAGAGAAGATTCAAATATTATTCATAGATAAACTTGATCATAAACCCACAATTCATCGGATCTCGACAAACACACCGCAAAAAGAGTTTACATCGAATAGATCTCCACAAGAGAGGGGGAGAACATTGTATTGAGATCCAAAAAGAGAGAATAAGCCATCTAGCTAATAACTATGGACCCGTAGGTCTGAGGTAAACTACTCACAACTCATCGGAGGGGCAAGGATGTTGATGTAGAGGCCCTCCATGGTTGATTCCCCCTCCGGCAGAGTGTCGGCGAAGGCTCCTGGAATGGATCTCGCGGATACAGAAGCTTACGGCGGTGGAAATTGTGTTTCGTGGTGCTCCTGGATGTTTTCGGGGTACGTAGGTATATATAGGAGGAAGAAGTGGCCGCCCGAGGGGCCCACGAGACAGGGGCGGGCCCTACAGGGGGGCGTGGCCCCCTATCTCGTGGGGCCCTCGGGAGCTTCTTGACTTGCACTCCAAGCTCTCCGGATCAGGTTCATTCCAAAAATCACGCTCCCGAAGGTTTCATTCTGTTTGGACTCCGTTTGATATTCCTTTTCTTCGAAATACTGAAATAGGCAAAAAAACAGCAATATGGGCTGGGCCTCCGGTTAGTAGGTTAGTCCCAAAAATGATATAAATGTGTAAAATAAAGCCCATAAACATCCAAAAGGGGTAATATAATAGCATGGAACAATCAAAAATTATAGATACGTTGGAGACGTATCATAGACCTATCAATGCTATCACCGTTCGCTATAGGCATCCTATTGCACGCCTTGATGATATGCTAGATGAGCTTAGCGGTGCCTCCATTTTCTCTAAAATTGATCTTAAAAGTGGTTACTATCAAATACGCATACAAGAAGGTGATGAATGGAAAACCGCTTTCAAAACAAAATTCCGCTTGTACGAGTGGTTAGTTATGCCTATGGGTTTATCCGAAGCAACTGGTACCTTTATGTGTGTTATGCATTATGTCCTTCGCCCTTACATTGGCGTGTTTGTTGTGGTCTACTTTGACGACATTCTTGTGTTTAGCAAATCCCTCAAGGAACATGTAGATCATCTTAGGGCCGTTTTGCAAACACTTAGAAAAGAGCATCTCTATGCTAATATGGAGAAATGCACTTTTGGTGTTGACAAGATCATTTCTTGAGTTTCATTGTGTCCTCAAAGGGTGTTCATGTTGATGAGTCCAAAAATGAAGCAATTAAAACTTGGCCCCAACCCACTAATTTGCAACAAGTGCTTAGTTTCCTTGGTCTAGCGGGTTTCTATTATCGCTTTGTGAAATACTTTAGCACTATTGCCGCACCGTTGCATGCCTTGAGTAAGAAGAACACACCTTTTGTTTGGGGACCTTTGCAATCTACCGCATTTCATGAGCTCAAATCTTTGCTTACACACGCCCCAATTCTTGCATTACCTAATTTCAACAAAAAAATTGAGGTTCACTGTGATGCTAGTGGTAATGGAATTGGTGGAGTTTTGATGCAAGAAAAGCGACCCATTGCATACTTTAGTGAAAAACTCTCCGGTGCTCAACTTAACTATCCTATATATGACAAATAATTGTATGCTTTAGTGCGAGTATTGCATGTTTGGGAGCATTATCTTCGCTCACATGAATTTGGCATACATACCGATAATGAGACACTAAAGTACCTTAAAGGTCAAACCAAGTCGAATAAACGGCATGCTAAATGGAGTGAATTTATTGAGTCTTTCCCTTATGTGATCAAGTACATTAAAGGCAAAGAAAATGTTTTGGCGGATGCTCTTTCCCGCATATGCATGGTTGTTACTACACTTGATTTAATTGTTATAGGCGTTGAACATATTAAAGATCTTTATGCGAATGATCCTTCTTTTGCACTTCCTTATGCAAAATGTCTTACTCACACTTGTTGGGAGAACTTTTATCTCAAGGATGGCTACCTTATGCGTGCTAACAAACTTTGTATACCCGAGTCTTCTCTTCGTCTATTGCTTTTGCAAGCAAGAGGCTCGCGGAGGTGGACTAATGGGACATTTCGGCCGTGACAAGACCTTTGCACACTCTCCTTCAAGCACTTTTGGCCAAAGATGTTCCGCGACGTCGCGCGCTTCACCAACAAATGCTCTACATGCCACAAAGCTAAGTCCAAATCCCAATCTCATGGTTTAGATATGCCACTTCCAATTCCATATGAACCATGGGAAGACATTAGTATGGATTCCATGCTTGGTTTGCCTAGAACTCGCAATGGAAAGGATTCTGTCATTGTTGTTGTCGACCGATTCTCAAAAGGGCACATTTCATACCATGTAACAAGATAGACGATGCTTCACATGTTGCTAATCTTTTTTGTAGGGAAATCTTGAGGTTGCATGGAGTACCAAGGACCATTGTGTTAAACCGAGACGTCAAGTTCTTAAGCTACTTTTGGAAGACCATATGCGCCAAGCTCAGCGTCAAGCTTCTATTCTCCACCGCCTATCATCCCCAAACCGATGGCCAAACGGAAGTCACCACCGGACGCTATCTACTCTTCTACACGTGTTGGTAAAGAAGAACATCAAGGAGTGGGAGGAGTGCTTACCCATCATTGAGAACGCCTACAATCAAGTGTGACACACTACTACCGGCAAGTCCCCCTTCGAGGTTGTCTATGACTTCAACCCATTGTCCCCATTGGACATTCTACCTCTTCCGCTCCAAGAACGTGCAAACATGGATGCAAGTGCAAGGGCAAGTTTTCTCAAGAAGATGCATGAAGATACAAGGCTGATGATCGAGCGTCAAGTACATAGCTTTCCACCAAGCTCAACATCAACAAGACACCCATGGTGTTCCAACTAGGAGATCTTGTATGGCTTCATCTTTGAAAGGATCGCTTCCCCGACGAGCGCAAGTCAAAGCTACTTCCACGAGCCGACGGACCGTTCAAGGTGCTAGCACGCTACAATGACAACGCCTACAAGATCGACATCCCATGCGACAAGTACAACATATGCGACATCTTCGACGTCAAAGACTTGGCCAAGTACCATCGTGATGAAGATCACGATCCGTGGACGGATCTCTCCCAAGGGGGGAGATGATGAGGAGCATCCTTCCATCATCCCCATGGACTCTGCACCAACACATCAAGCACCGCGTGGACCCATGACAAGAGCTACAACACGTGCAATGGAAACAGAGGTGAACCCCTTCCTACTTGATATGCCCATGGACACTAACTGAACTTGGTTGCTACCTCACAAAAATAGCATATGCCTCATTGGGTATGAAGAGGAACACCCCCAAGCAGCTCAGGAGCATCACCAAGGAGTAGCAGGGACACCCCAAGGCCACACGGAGCAAGACAGAGCGCAACATCAGCAGCACTGGAAGTCCATGGCGACCCCGTGCGTACGCCCCCCAAGACCCCGTGCCCACGGACTATCCAGGGAGTTGGCGCTGTAGCACCCTGTGACGCTGAGAGACCGATGCAACAGGTGTCTTCTGTTTATTCGTCGTCGTTGCCATGTCATTCGCTTGCGTGGTGCATATTGCCATGTCATCATGTGCATTTTGTCTGCATGTTTTCAAAACTTACATCGATTCTGAGTTTCCCCAACGGAGTTCCATCCTTTTCAATTTCAATCCTCGGTTCTTCTCAAACGGTGTCCATTCCTTCCGTCCCAAGTTTACTTTGTTTTTTCCACCCTCCCACCCTTTTTCTTCACACAGTATGAAGTCTCTGCTACGTCTTGAGCTTGTGTTGGTTCTCCTTGAAGAGGAAAGGGTGATGCAGCAAAAGCGTAAGTATTTCCCTCATTTTTAAGAACCAAGGTATCAATCCAGTAGGAGGCTCCACAAAAGTCCCACGCACCTACACAAACAAACAAGAACCTCGCAACCAACGCAATAAAGGGGTTGTCAATCCCTTCACGGCCACTTGCGAAAGTGAGATCTGATAGAGATAATATGATAAGATAAATATTTTTGGTATTTTTATAATATAGATAAGAAAATATACAAATAAAAGTAGATTGTAAACTTATATGATAAAAGATAGACCTGGGGGCCATAGGTTTCACTAGTGGCTTCTCTCAAGATAGCATAAGTATTACTGTGGGTGAACAAATTACTTTCGAGCAATTGATAGAAAAGCGAATAATTATGAGATTATCTAGGCATGATCATGTATATAGGCATCACGTCCGTGACAAGTAGACCAACTCCTGCCTGCATCTACTACTATTACTCCACACATTGACCGCTATCCAGCATGCATCTAGAGTATTAAGTTCATAAAGAACAGACTAACACATTAAGAAAGATGACATGATGTAGAGGGATAAACTCATGCAATATGATATAAACCCCATATTTTTATCCTCGATGGCAACAATACAATACGTGCCTTGCTGCCCTCGCTCCTCACCGGAAAGGACACCGCAAGATTGAACCCAAAGCTGAGCACTTCTCCCATTGCAAGAAAGATCAATCTAGTAGGCCAAACCAAACTCATAATTCTAAGAGACTTGCAAAGATAACTTAATCACACATAAAAGAATTCAGAGGAGATTCAAATATTTCTCATAGATAAACTTGATCATAAACCCACAATTCATCGGATCTCGACAAACACACTGCAAAAAGAGTTACATCGAATAGATCTCCAAGAAGACCAAGGAGAACTTTGTATTGCGATTCAAAGAGAGAGAAGAAGCCATCTAGATAATAACTATGGACCCGAAGGTCTGTGGTAAACTACTCACAACTCATAGGAGAGGCCTTGGAGATGATGTAGAGGCCCTCCATGGTCGATTCCCCCTCCGGCGGAGCATCGACGAAGGCTCCAAGATGGGATCTCGCGAATATAGAAGGTTACGGCGGTGGAAATAGTTTTTTGTGGTGCTCCTCGATGGTTTCAGGGTACGTGGGTATATATAGGAGGAAGTAGGTCGGTGGACGCTTGAGAGAGTCCTGGACTAGGGGGTGTCCGGATAGACGAACTATCATCATTGGCCGGACTCCAAGACTATGAAGATACAAGATTGAAGACTTCGTCCCGTGTCCGGATGGGACTTTCCTTGGCGTCGAAGGCAAGCTTGGCGATACGGATATGTAGATCTCCTACCATTGTAACTGACTCTATGTAACCCTAGCCCTCTCCGTTGTCTATATAAACTGGAGGGTTTTAGTCCGTAGGACACACAACAATCATACCATAGGCTAGCTTCTAGGGTTTAGCCTCCTTGATCTCGTGGTAGATCTACTCTTGTACTACCCATATCATCAATATTAATCAAGCAGGAGTAGGGTTTTACCTCCATCGAGAGGGCCCGAACCTGGGTAAAAACATCATGTCCCTTGTCTCCTGTTACCATCCGCCTAGACGCACAGTTCGGGACACCCTACCGGAGATCCGCCGGTTTTGACACCGACATTGGTGCTTTCATTGAGAGTTCCTCTGTGTCGTCACCTATAGGCCCGATGGCTCCTTCGATCATCAACAACAACGCGTCCAGGGGTGAGATTTTTCTCCCGACAGATCTTCAGATTTGGCGGCCGCCGCAGGCCAATTCACTTGGCCATCCGAGCAGATCGAAGCTACGCCCGCCATCAGGTCAGATTCGGAAGTTTGAACTACACGGCCGACATCCGCGGAGACTTGATCTTCGACGGATTTGAGCCACAACCAGGCGTGCCGCACTGTCTCGATGGGCATGATTTAGCTCTGCCGCCGAACAGTGCCCTGGAGGCCGCACAAGAGTCCGCTCCGACCCTTGGTTCGGAGCAGACGGCGCCAATCGAGGATGGGTGGTTGGACACCACCTCGAGGGCTGTTACCTCTACGGCGATAGAGCCTAATACCGACCCTGTCCCTCATGAAGCTTGTGACTCCAAGGTACTGGACTCCTCTCCGGACCTCGAACCTTCCGCGCCCCTGCCAATCGAATCCGATTGCGTGCCAATCATGGAGTTCACCGCTATGGACATCTTTCAGCACTCGCCTTTCGGCGACATCCTGAATTCGCCAAAGTGTCTCTCTTTGTCAGGAGAGCCTTGGCCGGATTATGGCCAGGACGGTTGGGATGCGGACGATGAAGAAATTCAAAGCCCACCCACCACCCACTTCGTAGCCACTGTCGATGACTTAACCGACATGCTAGACTTCGACTCCGAAGACATCGATGGTATGGATGACGATGCCGGAGACGACCAAGAACCAGCGCCTACTGGGCACTGGAAAGCCACCTCGTCATATGACATATACATGGTGGACATCCCAAAGGATGGGAATGGCGATGGAACAGCAGAGGATGACCCCTCCAAAAAGCAGCCTAAGCACCGGCGTCAGCGGCGCCGCTCCAAATCCCGCCACAGCAAGAATGGAAATTCCGACACCGGAGATAATAACACCCCGGATAGTGGCGAAGACAACCCCCTCAAGCAAGATTCAACACAGGAGGACGAAGAAGCCAGCCCTCACAAGAGAGCGGCAGACGAAGAGGTAGAGGATGATAATTACATGCCTCCCTCCGGAGACGAGGCAAGCCTCGACGACGACGAATTTGTCGTGCCTGAGGATCCCGTCGAACAAGAGCGTTTCAAACGCAGGCTTATGGCCATGGCAAGCAGCCTCAAGAAAAAGCAGTAACAGCTTCAAGCTGATCAAGATTTGCTAGCCGACAGATGGACTGAAGTCCTTGCGGCCAAAGAGTATGAACTCGAACGCCCCTCCAAAAGTTACCCCAAACACAAGTTGCTGCCCCGATTAGAGGAGGAAGCACATAAACCTACATCGCCAGCGCACAATACTGCCGACCGGCCACATCGTGGCGCCACAGAGAGTCCTCTAGGCCCTCCACTAAAGCCGCACCCCGGCATCGCTCGAAAAGTACAAAGCCACGGGGGAATGCACCGGACTTGCGAGAAATATTGGAGGATAAGGCAAGACAATCAAGATCGATCTATGGATCGCGTGGGCGCCCCACGATACGCGACGACAACCGTCGCGCCGGATACAGCAATCCCGGCCGGGCCGAACACATTAGACAAAGCTTGTTCGAGCTGCGTCGTGATATAGCCCAATACAGAGGCGCCGCACACCCACTATGCTTCACAGATGAAGTAATGGATCATCAAATCCCCGAAGGGTTCAAACCCATGAACATTGAATCCTACGATGGCACAACAGACCCCGCGGTCTGGATCGAAGACTATCTCCTTCATATCCACATGGCCCGCGGTGATGATCTTCACGCCATCAAATACCTCCCACTCAAGCTTAAAGGACCAGCTCGGCATTGGCTCAACAGCTTTCCAGCAGAATCAATTGGGTGTTGGGAGGACCTGGAAGCCGCATTCCTTGATAACTTCCAGGGCACATATGTGCGACCACCAGACGCCGATGACCTAAGCCACATAATTCAGCAGCCAGACGAATCGGCCAGACAATTCTGGACACGGTTCTTAACCAAGAAAAATCAAATCGTCGACTGTCCGGATGCAGAGGCCCTTGCAGCCTTCAAACACAACATCCGCGATGAATGGCTGGCCTGGCACCTAGGACAGGAAAAGCCGAAGTCAATGGCAGCCCTCACATCACTCATGACCCGCTTCTGTGCGGGAGAAGACAGCTGGCTAGCCCGCAGTAACAACCTAACCAAAAACTCTGGTAGTTCGGATACCAAAGACAGCAATGGCAGGTCGCGTCGCAATAAGCACAAACGCCGCATTAACGGCGATAATACTGAAGATACGGCAGTCAACGCCGGATTCAGAGGCTCTAAACCCAGTCAGTGAAAAAAGCCATTCAAAAGAACTACTCCAGGCCCGTCCAATTTGGACCGGATACTCGATCGCTCGTGCCAGATACACGGCACCCCCAAAAAGCCAGCTAATCACACCAACAGAGATTGTTGGGTGTTCAAGCAGGCAGGCAAGTTAATCGCCGAAGGCAATGACAAGGGGCTGCATAGCGACGACGAGGAGGAGACACGGCCGCCGAACAATAGAGGACAGAAGGTGTTGGGGAACGTAGCAGAAATTCAAAATTTTCCTACGTGTCACCAAGATCTATCTATGGAGAAACTAGCAACGAGGGGAAGGAGAGTGCATCTACATACCCTTGTAGATCGCTAAGCGGAAGCGCTCAAGTGAACGGGGTTGATGGAGTCGCTATCTGCCGTGATTCAAATCACCGATGATCAAGTGCCGAACGGACGGCACCTCCGCGCTCAACACACGTACAGCCCGGTGACGCCTCCCATGCCTTGATCCAGCAAGGAGAGAGGAGAGGTTGAGGAAGACTCCATCCAGCAGCAGCACAACGGCGTGGTGGTGATGGAGGAGCGTGGCATCCAGCAGGCTTCGCCAAGCACCAAGGGAGAGGAGGAGGAGGAGGCGGGGCTGCACCAAGAGGAGAGAACTCATGTCTGTTGGGCAGCCCAAAACCTCAAGTATATATAGGGGAAAGGGGCTGCGCCCCTTTAGGGTTTCCCACCCCAAGGGGTGCGGCCAGCCCTAGATGGGACTTGGGGCGGCCAAGAGGGGAGGAGTGCCTCCCAAGTCAAGTGGAGGCCCTCCCCTTAGGGTTTCCCCCCTCCCATGATGGGCCTTGGGGGCTGGTTCCCTTGGCCCATTATGGCTAGGGCGCCCCCTACAGCCCATGCTACTGTATTGGACGTGGTGGAACAATTTCGGACCTCCGGACCCTCCGAATCCTCCGAACCTTCAGAAGCTTCCGGTACAATACCGAAAAACCCGAACTTTTTCCTAACCCAACAACAACTTTCCATATATAAATCTTTACCTCCGGACCATTCCGAACTCCTCGTGACGTCCGGGATCTCATCCGGACTCAACAACATTCGGTAACCACATACAAGCTTCCTATATAACCCTAGCGCCACCGAACCTTATGTGTAGACCCTACGGGTTCGGAGACATGCGACATGACCGAGACGTTCTCCCGTCAATAACCAACAGCGGATCTGGATACCCATGTTGGCTCCCATGTTCCACGATGATCTCATCGGATGAACCACGATGTCAAGGACTCAATCGATCCCGTATACAATTCCCTTTGTCTAGCGGTATTGTACTTGCCCGAGATTCGATCGTCGGTATATCGATACCTTGTTCAATCTCGCTATCGCAAGTCTCTTTACTCGTTCAGTAACACATCATCCCGTGATCAACCCCTTGGTCACATTGTGCACATTATGATGATGTCCTACCGAGTGGGCCCAGAGATACCTCTCCGTTTACGGAGTGACAAATCCCGCCTTGATCCGTGTCAACCCAATGGTCACTTTCGGAGATACCGTAGTGCACCTTTATAGTCACCCGATTCGCCAGTGACGCTTGATACACCCAAAGCACTCCTACGGTATCCGGAATTGCACGATCTCATGGTCTAAGGAAGAGATACTTGACATTGGAAAAGCTCTAGCAAAACGAACTACACGATCTTTGTGCTATGCTTAGGATTGTCTTGTCCATCACGTCATTCTCCTAATGACGTGATCCCGTTATCAATGACATCCATGTCCATAGTCAGAAACCATGACTATCTGTTGACCAACGAGCTAGTCTACTAGAGGCTCACTAGGGACATGGTGTTGTCTATGTATCCACACATGTATTGCTGTTTCCGGTCAATACAATTATAGCATGAATAATAAACAATTATCATGAACAAGGAAATATAATAATAACTAATTTATTATTGCCTCTAGGGCATATTTCCAACAGTCTCCCACTTGCACTAGAGTCAATAATCTAGTTCACATCGCCATGTGATTAACACTGATAGGTCACATCGCCATGTGACCAACATCCAAAGAGTTTACTAGTGTCTTAAACTAGTTCACATCACCATGTGATTAAGTCTCAATGAATTCTGGGTTTGATCATGTTTTGCTTGTGAGAGAGGTTTTAGTCAACGGTCCGAACCTTTCAGATCCGTGTGTACTTCGCAATTCTCTATGTCATATTGTAAATGCTGCTTTCACGCTCCACTTGGAGCTATTCCAAATGGTTGCTCCACTATACGATCCGGTTTGCTTCTCGAGTCACTCGGATAGGTGTTAAAGCTTGCATCGACGTAACCCTTTACGCCAACTCATTATCACCTCCATAATCGAGAAACATGTCCTTATTTGCTCCAAGGACAATTTTGACCGCTGTCCAATGATCCCAATTCCTGGATCATTCTTGTACCCCTTGACTGACTCATGGCATGGCACACTTCCGGTGCGGTACACAGCATAGCATACTATAGAGCCTATGTCTGAAGCATAGGGGACGATCTTCGTCCTTTGTCTCTTTTCTGCCGTGGTCGAGCTTTAACTCTTAACTTCATACCTTACATCTCAGGCAAGAACTCCTTCTTTGACTGATCCATCTTGAACACTTTCAAGATCATGTCAAGGTATGTGCTCATTTGAAAGTACCATTAAGCGGTTTTTGATCTATCCTCATAGATCTTGATGCTCAATGTTCAAGTAGCCTAATCCAGGTTTTCTATTGAAAAACACTTTTCAAACAACCCTATATGCTTTCCAGAAATTCTACATCATTTCTGATCATGAATATGTCAACAATATATACTCATCAGAAATTCTATAGTGCTCCCATTCACTTCTTTGGAAATACAAGTTTCTCATAAACTTTGTATACACCCAAAATCTTTGATCATCTCATCAAAGCACACATTCCAACTCCGAGATGCTTACTCCAGTCCTTAGAAAAGATCGCTGGAGCCAGCATACCTTTTAGCATCCTTAGGATCGACAAAACTTTTCTGATTGTATCACATACAACCTTTCCTTACGAAAACTGGTAAGGAAACTCATTTTGACATCCATCTGCCAGATTTCATAAATGCAGCTTATGCTAACATGAATCCGACGGGCTTAAGCATCGCTACGAATGAGAGAATCTCATCGTAGTCAACTCCTTGAACTTGTGAAAAACTCTTCGCCACAAGTCGAGCTTCATAGACGGTGATATTATCGTCCACGTCCGTCTTCTTCTTAAAGATCCATTTATCTCAATGGCTTGCCGATCATCGGGCAAGTCCACCAAAGTCCATGCTTTGTTCTGATACATGGATCCTATCTCGGATTTCATGGCTTCTAACCATTTGTAGGAATTTGGGCCCACCATCGCTTCTCCATAGCTCGTGGGTTCATTGTTGTCTAGCAACATGACCTTCTATACAGGATTACTGTACCACCCGTCGAGTAGTACGCATCCTAGTCACCCCACGAGTCTCAGAGTGACTTGATCCAAAACTTCATGATCACTATCATAAGCTTCTACTTCAATTGGTGTAGGTGCCACGGAACAACTTCCCGTGCCCTGCTACACACTAGTTGAAGTGACGGTTCAATAACCTTATCAAGTCTCCACCATCCTCCCACTCAACTTTTCGAGACGAACTTTTCCTCGAGAAAGGACCCGATTCAAGAAACAATCCCTATTGCTTTCGGATCTGAATTAGGAGGTATACCCAACTGTTTTGGGTGTCCTATGAAGATGCATTTTATCCTTTGGGTTCGAGCTTATCAACCTGAAACTTTTTCACATAAGCGTCATAGCCCCAAACCTTTAAGAAATGACAGCTTAGGTTTCTCTAAACCATAGTTCATACGGTGTCATCTCAACGGAATTACGTGGTGCCCTATTAAAGTGAGTGCGGTTGTCTCTAATGCCTAACCCATGAACGATAGTGGTAATTCGATAAGAGACATCATGGTACGCACCATATCCAATAGAGTGAAACTATGATGTTCGGACACACCATCACACTATGGTGTTCCAGGCGGTATTAATTGTGAAACAATTTGCACAATGTCTTAATTGTGTGCCAAAACTCAGAACTCAGATATTCATCTCTATGATCATATCATAGATATTCTATCCTCTTGTCACGAAGATCTTAAACTTCACTCTCAAATTACTTGAACCATTCAATAATTCAGACTTGTGTTTCATCAAGTAAATATACTTAATATCTACTCGAATCATCTGTGAAGTAAGAACATAACGATATTCATCTGCATGCCTCAAGACTCATTGGACTGCACACATCAAAATGTGTTACTTCCAACAAGTTGCTATCTTGTTCCATCTTCTTTGAAACCGAGGCTTTTCACCATCTTGTCCATGTGGTATGATTTGCATATCTCAAGTGATTCAAAATCAAGTGAGTCTAAACGATCCATCTTGCATGGAGTTTCTTCATGCGTATACACCAATAGACATGGTTCGCATGTCTCAAACTTTTCAAAAACGAGTGAGTCCAAAGATCCATCAACATGGAGCTTCTCCATGCGTTTTACACCAATATGACTTACATGGCAGTGCCACAAGTAAGTGGTACTATCATTACTATCTTATACTTTTGGCATGAAAATGTGTATCACTACGATCGAGATTCAATAAACCATTTATTTAGGTGCAAGACCATCGAAGGTATTATTCAAATAAATAGAGTAACCATTATTCTCCTTAGATGAATAACCGTATTGCGATAGACATAATCCAATCATGTCTATGCTCAACGCAAACACCAAATGACAATTATTCAGGTTTAATACTAATCTTGATGGTAGAGGGAGCGTGCGATGTTTGATCATATCAACCTTCAAAACAATTCCAACACATATCGTCAGCTCACCTTTAGCTAGTCTCCTTTTATTCCGTAGCTTTTATTTCGAGTTACTAACATTTAGCAACCGAACCGGTATCTAATACCCTGGTGCTACTAGGAGTACTAGTAAAGTACACATTAACATAATGTATATCCAATATACTTCTATCGACCTTGCCAGCCTTCTTATCTACCAAGTATCTAGGGTAATTCTGCTCCAGCGGCTGTTCCCCTTATTACAGAAGCACTTAGTCTCGGGTTTGGGATCAACCTTGGGTTTCTTCACTGGAGTAGCAACTGATTTGCCGTTTCATGAAGTGTCCCTTCTAGCCCTTGCCCTTCTTGAAAACTAGTGGTTTCACCAACCATCAACAATTGATGCTCCTTCTTGATTTCTACTTTCGCGATGTCAAACAACGCGAATACCTCAAGGATCATCATCTCTATCCTTGATATGTTATAGTTCATCACGAAGCTCTTAGCAGCTTGGTGGCAATGACTTTGGAGAAACATCACTATCTCATCTGGAAGATTAACTCCCACTCGATTTAAGTGATTGTTGTACCCAGACAATCTGAGTACAAAGCTCAACGATTGAGCTTTTCTCCTTTAGTTTGTAGGTTAAGAAAATCGTCGGAGGTCTCATACCTCTTGACGTGGGCACGAGCCTGAAATCCCAATTTCAGCCCTCGAAACATCTCATATGTTCCGCGACGTTTGGCGTCTTTGGTGCCTCAACTCTAAACCGCTTAACTGAACTATCACGTAGTTATCAAAACGTGTATGTCCGATGTTCGCAACATCCACAAACGATGTTTGGGGTTCAGCACACTGAGTGGTGCATTAAGGACATAAGCTTTCTATTGTCCGCATAATCGCTACTTTCAACTTTCAACTATATTTTCTCTAGGAACATATCTAAACAGTGGAACTAAAGCGCGAGCTTTCGACATAATTTGCAAAAGGTCTTTTGACTATGTTCAGGATAATTAAGTTCATCTTATGAACTCCCACTCGAGATAGACATCCTCTGGTCATCTAAGTGATTACATGATCCGAGTCAACTAGGCCGTGTCCGATCATCACGTGAGACGGACTAGTCATCATCGGTGAACATCTTCATGTTGATCGTATCTACTATACGACTCATGCTCGACCTTTCGGTCTCCGTGTTCCGAGGCCATGTCTGCACATGCTAGGCTCGTCAAGTTAACCCCAAGTGTTTTTGCTGTGTAAATCTGTCTTACACCCGTTGTATGTGAACGTAAGAATCCATCACACCCGATCATCACGTGGTGCTTAGAAGCTTACGAACTGTAGCAACGGTGCACATCGGGAGAACACTTCTTGAAATTTGTGTAAGGATCATTTTATTTACTACCGTCGTTTCTAAGTAAACAAGATGCATAAACATAATAAACATCACATGCAATTATATAGTAGTGACATGATATGGCCAATATCATATAGCTCCATTGATCTCCATCTTGGGGCTCCATGATCATCATCGTCACCGCATGACACCATGATCTCCATCATCATGATCTCCATCATCGTGTCTTCATGAAGTTGTCTCGCCAACTATTACTTCTACTACTATGGCTACGGTTAGCAATAAAGTAAAGTAATTACATGGCGTTGTTTAATGACACAGGTCATACAATAAATAAAGACAACTCCTATGGCTCCTGCCGGTTGTCATACTCATCGACATGCAAGTCGTGAATCCTATTACAAGAATATGATCAATCTCATACATCACATATCATTCATCACATTCTTCTTGGCCATATCACATCACATAGCATACCCTGCAAAAACAAGTTAGGCGTCCTCTAATTGTTGTTGCATGTTTTACGTGGCTGCTATGGGTTTCTAGCAAGAACGTTTCTTACCTCGCAAAACCACAACGTGATATGCCAATTGCTATTTACCCTTCATAAGGACCCTTTTCATCGAATCCGTTCCGACTAAAGTGGGAGAGACGGCACCCGCTAGCCACCTTATGCACCAAGTGCATGTCGGTCGGTGGAACCTGCCTCACGTAGAATGCGTGTAAGGTCGGTCCGGCCGCTTCATCCCACAATACCGTCGAAACAAGATTGGACTAGTAACGGTAAGCATATTGAACAACATCAACGCCCACAACTACTTTGTGTTCTACTCGTGCAAAGAATCTACGCAATAGACCTAGCTCATGATGCCACTTTGTTGGGGAACGAGGCAGAAATTCAAAATTTTCCTCGTGTCACCAAGATCTATCTATGGAGAAACTAGCAACGAGGGAAGGAGAGTGCATCTACATACCCTTGTAGATCGCTAAGCGAAGCGTTCAAGTGAACGGGGTTGATGGAGTCGTGCTCGCCGTGATTCAAATCACCGATGATCAAGTGCGAACGGACGGCACCTCCGCGTTCAACACACGTACAGCCCGGTGGCGTCTCCCATGCCTTGATCCAGCAAGGAGAGAGGAGAGGTTGAGGAAGACTCCATCCAGCAGCAGCACAACAGCGTGGTGGTGATGGAGGAGCGTGGCAATCCAGCAGGCTTCGCCAAGCACCAAGGGAGAGGAGGAGGAGGAGAGGCGGGCTGCACCAAGAGGAGAGAACTCATGTCTGTTGGGCAGCCCAAAACCTCAAGTATATATAGGGGAAGGGGCTGCGCCCCTTTAGGGTTTCCCACCCCAAGGGGTGCGGCCAGCCCTAGATGGGACTTGGGGCGGCCAAGAGGGGAGGAGTGCCTCCCAAGTCAAGTGGAGGCCCTCCCCTTAGGGTTTCCCCCCTCCCATGCGCATGGGCCTTGGGGGCTGGTTCCTTGGCCCATTATGGCTAGGGCGCCCCCTACAGCCCATGCTACTGTATTGGACGTGGTGGAACAATTTCCGGACCTCCGGACCCCTCCGAATCCTCCGGAACCTTCAGAAGCTTCCGGTACAATACCGAAAAACCCGAACTTTTTCCTAACCCGAACAACAACTTTCCATATATAAATCTTTACCTCGGACCATTCCGGAACTCCTCGTGACGTCCGGGATCTCATCCGGACTCGAACAACATTCGGTAACCACATACAAGCTTCCTATATAACCCTAGCGTCACCGAACCTTAAGTGTGTACACCCTACGGGTTCGGAGACATGCGATATGACCGAGACGTTCTCGGTCAATAACCAACAGCGGATCTGGATACCCATGTTGGCTCCTACATGTTCCACGATGATCTCATCGGATGAACCACGATGTCAAGGACTCAATCGATCCCGTATACAATTCCCTTTGTCTAGCGGTATTGTACTTGCCCGAGATTCGATCGTCGGTATACCGATACCTTGTTCAATCTCGTTATCGCAAGTCTCTTTACTCGTTCCGTAACACATCATCCCGTGATCAACCCCTTGGTCACATTGTGCACATTATGATGATGTCCTACCGAGTGGGCCCAGAGATACCTCTCCGCTTTACGGAGTGACAAATCCCATCTTGATCCGTGTCAACCCAATGGTCACTTTCGGAGATACCTGTAGTGCACCTTTATAGTCACCCAGTTCGTGACGTTTGATACACCAAAGCACTCCTACGGTATCCGGAATTGCACGATCTCATGGTCTAAGGAAGAGATACTTGACATTGGAAAAGCTCTAGCAAAACGAACTACACGATCTTTGTGCTATGCTTAGGATTGGGTCTTGTCCATCACGTCATTCTCCTAATGACGTGATCCCGTTGTCAATGACATCTGATGTCCATAGTCAGGAAACCATGACTATCTGTTGACCAACGAGCTAGTCTACTAGAGGCTCACTAGGGACATGGTGTTGTCTATGTATCCACACATGTATTGCTGTTTCCGGTCAATACAATTATAGCATGAATAATAAACAATTATCATGAACAAGGAAATATAATAATAACTAATTTATTATTGCCTCTAGGGCATATTTCCAACAGAAGGGATTCCCCCCACAGGTGCGGACGGTGAACATGATATACGCAGCCCACATACCCAAAAGGGAGCGGAAGCGTGCACTTAGGGACGTATACGCGATGGAGCCAGTCGCCCCAAAGTTCAATCCATGGTCCTCCTGCCCGATCACTTTTGATCGAAGGGACCACCCCACCAGTATACGCCACGGCGGATTCGCCGCATTGGTTTTAGACCCAATCGTCAACGGATTTCACCTCACTAGAGTCCTGATGGACGGCGGCAGCAGCCTGAACCTGCTTTATCAGGATACAGTGCGCAAGATGGGCATAGACCCCTCAAGGATTAAACCCACAAAAACGACCTTCAAAGGCGTCATACCAGGTGTAGAGGCCAATTGTACGGGCTCAGTCACACTTGAAGTGGTCTTCGGATCCCCGGATAACTTCCGAAGCGAGGAGTTAATCTTCGACATAGTCCCGTTCCGCAGCGGCTATCATGCACTGCTCGGACGAACCGCATTTGCAAAGTTCAATGCGGTGCCGCACTACGCATACCTCAAGCTCAAGATGCCAGGCCCTCCAGGAGTCATCACGGTCAATGTAAACACTGAACGCTCCCTCGCACAGAGAAGCATACAGCGGCTCTCGCGGCGGAAGTGCAGAGGAGCCTCTTAAGGCAATTCTCGAGTCCGGCCGTTAAGCGACCGGACACCGTCAAGCGCGCCCGGAGTAACCTACAACAAGACCACCTGGCATGTTCCGAGCACGCGTAGCAATGCGACCCCAACCCCAGCCCTCACGACATCGCGAGATCAGTGCCACGCGTACATCTTTAAGCTCTGGAGATACCATGGCATAGGGGGGGGGGGCATGACCACGGCAGGCCCACAGTGCGGATCAACCATACTAGGGTCTCCCAAATTGGTCATTCTTTTTTTTCTTATTCTCAGGACTCCGTTTTTCAGAAGCCCTGTCCGGCAGTGGATCTGCCGAACAAACGAGGCAACATCCAGGGAAGCAGAAAAGCTACGACGAGTATCCAGGTGGTCTCCATTACGAGCATTATACCTGTTTTACATACCATTCCGCAGCCTACCCCTGGAGGGGGACATGTTAAATAGTCCCACCCCTTGCTTATCGCACTACTTGTATCATTCTGCCTTTATTGCAGTATCTTTTGAATAAAAAACGCATCACTTTTTGCCTATCATTGCATTCCTTTTTATATGTTCGCTTGTGACATGTTGCACCCGTACGCTTTGGTACGGCCAAATACACAAGGGACATAAGTTCCCCAAATTATGGTGTGATAAGTCTGAACACTTTCACAAGTGCGGCACCCCGAACTTATAGCATTATATGTTGGGGAACGTAGTAATTTCAAAAAAATTCCTACGCACATGCAAGATCATGTTGATGGCATAGCAACGAGAGGGGAGAGTGTACGTCCACATATCCTCGTAGACCGTAAGTGGAAGCGTTATGACAACGCGGTTGATGTAGTCGTACGTCTTCACAATCCGACCAATCCAAGTACCGAACGTACGGCACCTCCGAGTTCAGCACACGTTCAGCTCGATGACGATCCCCGGGCTTCGATCCAGCAAAGCTTCGTGGATGAGTTCCGTCAGCACGACGGCGTGGTGACGATGATGATGTTCTACCGGCGCAGGGTTTCGCCTAAACTCCGCGACGATATGACCGAGGTGGAATATGGCGGAGGGGGGCACCGCACACGGCTAAGGAACGATCAGTAGATCAACTTGTGTGTCTATGGGGTGCCCCCGCCCCCATATATAAAGGAGGGAGGGGGGAGGCGCGGCCGGCCCCCTAGGGGTGCGCCTGGAGGAGTCCTACTCCCACCGGGAGTAGGACTCCCCCCTCTTGCCTTGGTGGAGAAG
Organism: Aegilops longissima; assembly: GCA_021605205.1. NCBI lineage: Eukaryota > Viridiplantae > Streptophyta > Magnoliopsida > Poales > Poaceae > Aegilops > Aegilops longissima. The sequence continues at coordinate 23,754,168 of CM038680.1, forward strand.
GAAAGGGGGGAGGGGAAAGAGGAAAGGGGGGCGCCCCCCCCCCTTCTTTGTCCTATTTAGACTAGGGGGAGAGGGGGCGTGCGGCCTGCCCTGGCCGGCCCTCCTCTTCTACCTCATGTCCCACTAAGGCCCATTAACCCCCGGGAGGGTTCCGGTAACCCCCCGGTGTTCCGGTAAAATCCCGATTACACCCAGAACCTTTCCGATGTCCAAACATAGGCTTCCAATATATCAATCTTTATGTCTCGACCATTTCGAGACTCCTCGTCATGTCCGTGATCACATCCGGAACTCCGAACAAACTTCGGTACATCAAAACTTATAAACTCATAATAAAACTGTCATCGTAACGTTAAGCGTGCGGACCCTACGGGTTCGAGAACTATGTAGACATGACCTAGAACTATTCTCGGTCAATAACCAATAGCGGAACCTGGATGCCCATATTGGTTCCTACATATTCTACGAAGATCTTTATCGGTCAAACCGCATAACAACATACGTTGTTCCCTTTGTCATCGGTATGTTACTTGCCTGAGATTTGATCGTCGGTATCCAATACCTAGTTCAATCTCGTTACCGGCAAGTCTCTTTACTCGTTTCGTAATGCATCATCCCGTAACCAACTCATTTGGTCACATTGCTTGCAAGGCTTATAATGATGTGCATTACCGAGAGGGCCCAGAGATAGCTCTCCGACAATCGGAGTGACAAAACCTAATCTCGAAATACGCCAACTCAACATGTACCTTCGGAGACACCTATAGTACTCGTTTATAATCACCCAATTACGTTGTGACGTTTGGTAGTACCCAAAGTGTTCCTCTAGTAAACGGGAGTTGCATAATTCTCATAGTTACAGGAACATGTATAAGTCATGAAGAAAGCAATAGCAATATACTAAACGATCAAGTGCTAGGCTAACGGAATGGGTCATGTCAATCACATCATTCTCCTAATGATGTGATCCCATTAATCAAATGACAACACATGTCTATGGTTAGGAAACATAACCATCTTTGACTAATGAGCTAGTCAAGTAGAGGCATACTAGTGACTATATGTTTGTCTATGTATTCACACATGTATCATGTTTCCGGTTAATACAATTCTAGCATGAATAATAAACATTTATCATGATATGAGGAAATAAATAATAACTTTATTATTGCCTCTAGGGCATATTTCCTTCAGTCTCCCACTTGCACTAGAGTCAATAATCTAGATTACATAGTAATGATTCTAACACCCATGGAGTCTTGGTGCTGATCATGTTTTGCTCGTGAGAGTGGATTATTCAACGGGTCTGCAACATTCAGATCCGTATGTATCTTGCAAATCTCTATGTCTCCCACTTGGACTTGGTCCCGAATGGAATTGAAGCGTCTCTTGATGTGCTTGGTCCTCTTGTGAAATCTGGATTCCTTTGCCAAGGCAATTGCACCAGTATTGTCACAGAAGATTTTCATTGGTCCCGATGCACTAGGTATGTCACCTAGATCGAAAATGAACTCCTTCATCCAGACTCCTTCATTTGCTGCTTCCGAAGCAGCTATGTACTCCGCTTCACATGTAGATCCCGCCACGGCGCTTTGTTTAGAACTGCACCAACTTACAGCTCCACCGTTTAATAAAAACACGATCCGGTTTGCGATTTAGAATCGTCGGATCGTGTCAAAGCTTGCATCGACGTAACCATTTACGACTAGCTCTTTGTCACCTCCATATATGAGAAACATATCCTTAGTCCTTTTCAGGTATTTCAGGATGTTCTTGACCGCTGTCCAGTGATCCACTCCTGGATTACTTTGGTACCTTCCTGCCAAGCTTATTGCTAAGGATACGTCAGGTCTGGTACACAACATTGCATACATGATAGAGCCTATGGCTGAAGCATAGGGACCATCTTTCATTTTCTCTCTATCTTCTGCTGTGGTCGGGCATTGAGTTTGACTCAACTTCACACCTTGTAGCACGGGCAAGAACCCTTTCTTTGCCTGATCCATTTTGAACTTTTTCAAAATTTTGTCAAGGTATGTGCTTTGTGAAAGTCCTATTAAGCGTCTTGATCTATCTCTATAGATTTTGATGCCCAATATGTAAGCAGCTTCACCGAGGTATTTCATTGAAAAACTTTTATTCAAGTATCCCTTTATGCTATCCAGAAATTCTATATCATTTCCAATTAATAATATGTCATCTACATATAATATCAGAAATGCTACAGAGCTCCCACTCACTTTCTTGTAAATACAGGCTTCTCCAAAAGTCTATATAAAACCATATGCTTTGATTACACTATCAAAACGTTTATTCCAACTCCGAGATGCTTGCACCAGTCCATAAATGGATCGTTGGAGCTTGCATACTTTGTTAGCACCTTTTGGATCGACAAAACCTTCTGGCTGCATCATATACAACTCTTCTTCCAGAAATCCATTCAGGAATGCAGTTTTGACATCCATTTGCCAAATTTCATAATCATGAAATGCAGCAATAGCTAACATGATTCGGACAGACTTAAGCATCGCTACGGGTGAGAAAGTCTCATCGTAGTCAACTCCTTGAACTTGTCGAAAACCTTTCGCAACAAGTCGAGCTTTATAGACAGTTATATTACCATCAGCGTCAGTCTTCTTCTTAAAAATCCATTTATTCTCAATGGCTTGCCGATCATCGGGCAAGTCAACCAAAGTCCATACTTTGTTTTCATACATGGATCCCATCTCAGATTTCATAGCCTCTAGCCATTTTGCGGAATCTGGGCTCATCATCGCTTCCTCATAGTTCGTAGGTTCATCATGGTCAAGTAACATGACTTCCAGAATAGGATTACCGTACCACTCTGGTGCGGATCTTACTCTGGTAGACCTACGAGGTTCAGTAGAAACTTGATCTGAAGTTTCATGATCAATATCATTAGCTTCCTCACTAATTGTTGTAGTCGTCACAGGAACCGGTTCTTGTGATGAACTACTTTCCAATAAGGGAGTAGATACAGTTATCTCATCAAGTTCTACTTTCCTCCCACTCACTTCTTTCGAGAGAAACTCCTTCTCTAGAAAGGATCCGATTTTAGCAACGAAAATCTTGCCCTTAGATCGGTGATAGAAGGTGTACCCAATAGTCTCTTTTGGGTATCCTATGAAGACACATTTCTCCGATTTGGGTTCGAGCTTATCTGGTTGAAGTTTCTTCACATGAGCATCGCAGCACCAAACTTTAAGAAACGACAACTTTGGTTTCTTGCCAAACCACAGTTCATAAGGCGTCGTCTTAACGGATTTTGATGGTGCCCTATTTAACGTGAATGCGGCCGTCTCTAAAGCATAACCCCAAAACGATAGCGGTAAATCAGTAAGAGACATCATAGATCGCACCATATCTAGTAAAGTACGATTACGACGTTCGGACACACCATTTTGTTGTGGTGTTCTGGGTGACGTGAGTTGCGAAACTATTCCGCATTGTTTCATGTGTAAGCCAAACTTGTAACTCAAATATTCTCCTCCACGATCAGATCGTAGAAATTTTATTTTTTTGTTACGATGATTTTCCACTTCACTCTGAAATTCTTTGAACTTTTCAAATGTTTCAGACTTGTGTTTCATCAAGTAGATATACCCATATCTGCTCAAATCATCTGTGAAGGTGAGAAAATAACGATACCCTCCGCGAGCCTCAACATTCATTGGACCACAAACATCAGTATGTATGATTTCCAAAAAATCAGTTGCTCGCTCCATAGTTCCGGAGAACGGCGTTTTAGTCATCTTGCCCATGAGGCACGGTTCGCAAGTACCAAGTGATTCATAATCAAGTGATTACAAAAGCCCATCAGTATGGAGTTTCTTCATGCGCTTTACACCGATATGACCTAAACGGCAGTGCCACAAATAAGTTGCACTATCGTTATCAACTCTGCATCTTTTGGTTTCAACACTATGAATATGTGTATCACTACTATCGAGATTCAATAAAAATAGACCACTCTTCAAGGGTGCATGACCATAAAAGATATTACTCATATAAATAGAACAACCATTATTCTCTGATTTAAATGAATAACCGTCTCGCATCAAACAAGATCCAGATATAATGTTCATGCTCAACGCTGGCACCAAATAACAATTATTTAGGTGTAAAACTAATCCCGATGGTAGATGTAGAGGTAGCGTGCCGACCGCGATCACATCGACTTTGGAACCATTTCCCACGCGCATCGTCACCTCGTCCTTAGCCAATCTTCGCTTAATCCGTAGTCCCTGTTTCGAGTTGCAAATATTAGCAACAGAACCAGTATCAAATACCCAGGTGCTACTGCGAGCATTAGTAAGGTACACATCAATAACATGTATATCACATATACCTTTGTTCACTTTGCCATCCTTCTTATCCGCCCAATACTTGGGGCAGTTCCGCTTCCAGTGTCCAGTCTGCTTGCAGTAGAAGCACTCAGTTTTAGGCTTAGGTTCAGACTTGGGTTTCTTCTCTTGAGCAGCAACTTTCTTGCTATTCTTTTTGAAGTCCCCCTTCTTCTTCCCTTTGCCCTTTTTCTTGAAACTAGTGGTCTTGTTAACCATCAACACTTGATGCTCCTTCTTGATTTCTACCTCCGCGGCTTTTAGCATTGCAAAGAGCTCGGGAATAGTCTTGTTCATCCCTTGCATATTATAGTTCATCACAAAGCTCTTGTAGCTTGGTGGCAGTGATTGAAGAATTCTGTCAATGACACTATCATCAGGAAGATTAACTCCCAGTTGAATCAAGTGATTATTATACCCAGACATTTTGAGTATGTGTTCACTGACAGAACTATTCTCCTCCATCTTGCACCTGTAGAACTTATTGGAGACTTCATATCTCTCAATCCGGGCATTTGCTTGAAATATTAACTTCAACTCCTGGAACATCTCATATGTTCCATGACGTTCAAAACGTCACTGAAGACCCGGTTCTAAGCCGTAAAGCACGGCACACTGAACTATCGAGTAGTCATCAGCTTTGCTCGCGGGACGTTCTTAATGTCGCTCGCCAGATCAGCAAGCAGGCCTGGCACCCAGCGGTGCTTCCAGGACGTAACTTTTCTGTGCAGCAATGAGGATAATCCTCAGGTTACGGACCCAGTCCGTGTAATTGCTACCATCATCTTTCAACTTTGCTTTCTCAAGGAACGCATTAAAATTCAACGGAACAACAGCACGAGCCATCTATCTACAAACAAACATAGACAAGCAAAATACTATAAGGTACTAAGTTTCATGATAAATTAAAGTTCAATTAATCATATTACTTAAGAACTCCCACTTAGACAGACATCTCTCTAGTCATCTAAGTGAACACGTGATCCAAATCAACTAAACCATGTCCGATCATCACGTGAGATGGAGTAGTTTCAATGGTGAACATCACTATGTTGATCATATCTACTATATGATTCACGCTCGACCTTTCGGTCTCCGTGTTCCGAGGCCATATCTGTATATGCTAGGCTCGTCAAGTATGACCTGAGTATTCCGCGTGTGCAACTGTTTTGCACCCGTTGTATTTGAACATAGAGCCTATCACACCCGATCATCACGTGGTGTCTCAGCACGAAGAACTTTCGCAACGGCGCATACTCGGGGAGAACACTTCTTGATTATTACTGAGAGATCATCTTAAAATGCTACCGTCAATCAAAGCAAGATAAGATGCATAAAGGATAAACATCACATGCAATCAATATAAGTGATATGATATGGCCATCATCATCTTGTGCTTGTGATCTCCATCTTCGAAGCACCGTCATGATCACCATCGCCACCGGCGCGACACCTTGATCTCCATCGTAGCATCGTTGTCGTTCGCCATCTATTGCTTCTCGACTATCGCTACCGCTTAGTGATAAAGTAAAGCAATTACAGTATGCGTTGCATTTCATACAATAAGCGACAACCATATGGCTCCTGCTAGTTGCCGATAACCGGTTACAAAACATGATCATCTCATACAATAAAATATAGCATCACGCCTTGACCATATCACATCACAACATGCCCTGCAAAAACAAGTTAGACGTCCTCTACTTGGTTGTTGCAAATTTTACGTGGCTGCTACGGGCTGAGCAAGAACCGTTCTTACCTACGCATCAAAAACCACAACGATAGTTCGTCAAGTTGGTGCTGTTTTAACCTTCGCAAGGACTGGGCGTAGCCACACTCGATTCAGCTAAAGTGAGAGAGACAGACACCCGCCAGCCTCCTTTAAGCACGAGTGCTCGTAACGGTGAAACCAGTCTCGCGTAAGTAAGCGTCTGCGTAATGTCGGTCCGGCCGCTTCATCTCACAATACCGCCAACCAAAGTATGACATGCTGGTAAGCAGTATGACTTGTATCGCCCACAACTCACTTGTGTTCTACTCGTGCATATAACATCAACGCATAAAACCTAGGCTCGGATGCCACTGTTGGGGAACGTAGTAATTTCAAAAAAATTCCTACGCACATGCAAGATCATGTTGATGGCATAGCAACGAGAGGGGAGAGTGTTCGTCCACGTACCCTCGTAGACCGTAAGCGGAAGCGTTATGACAACGCGGTTGATGTAGTCGTATATAACGCCCCCGATGCGGCTATATCTCCCACGTGTCGAGGCACGACTTAGAGGCATAACCGCATTGAAAGCAATGTCGCAAGTGAGGTAATCTTCACACAACCCATGTAATAAATAAGGGAAAGAGATACATAGTTGGCTTACGTTAGCCACTTCACACAAGACATAAATAAACATCCATCATTCGAGTACACTCAAGGTCCGACTACGGAACCAAAATAAAAGAAGATACCCCAAATGCTACACAGATCCCCGAATCGTCCCAACTGGGCACCACTACTGATCATCAGGAAAAGACACATAGTAACGACCACGTTCCTCGTCGAACTCCCACTTGAGCTCGGTTGAGTCACCTGCACTGGCCTCGTCGGAACCTGCAACTGTTTTGAAGTATCCGTGAGTCACGGGACTCAGCAATCTCACACCAGCGAGATCAAGACTATTTAAGCTTATAGGAAGGACAGAGAAGTAAAGTGGAGCTGCAGCAAGCGACTAGCATATATGGTGGCTACATCGCAAAAGAGAGCGAGAAGAGGAGCAAAGCACGGTCGTGAAGCTAGTAGCGATCAAGAAGTGATCCTGAACTACTTACGTCAGACATAACTCCAACACCGTGTTCACTTCCGGACTCCGAGAAGAGACCATCACGGTTACACACGCGATTGATGTGTATTTTATTTGAGGTCAACTTTGGGTTTTCTACAACCGGACATTAACAAATTCCCATCTGCCTCATAACCGCGGGCACGGCTTTCGAAAGATATTACCCTGCAGGGGTGTCCCAACTTAGCCCATTATAAGCTCTCACGGTCAACGAAGGATATTCCTTCTACCGGGAAGGCCCGATCAATCTCGGAATCCCGGACTACAAGACATTTCGACAGCAATAAAACAAGACCAGCAAAGCCGCCCGATTGTGCCGACAAATCCCGATAGGAGCTGCACATATCTCGTTCTCAGGGCACATCCGGATGAGCAGTCCATACAACTAAAACCAGACCTCAAGTTGCCTTGAGGGGGCGCTGCACAGCACTCTAGTTCGGGCCAGCACTCGAAGGAGCACTGGTCCGGGGGGGGGGTTTAAAATAAAGATGACCCTCGGGCTCGCGAAAACCCGGGGGAAAAGGCTTAGGTGGCAAATGGTAAAACCAAAGTTGGGCCTTGCTGGACGAGTCTTATTCAAAGCGAACTGTCAAGGGGGTCCCATAAATCACCCAACCGTAAGGAACGCTAAATCAAGGAACATAACACCGGTATGACGGAAACTAGGGTGGCAAGAGTGGAACAAAACACTGGGCATAAGGCCGAGCCTTCCACCCTTTACCAAGTATATAGATGTATTAATTATAGCAGATATATATTGTGATATCCCCAAAAGTAAACATGTTCCAAAAGGAACAACATCTCCATGTTCAACAAGGAACAAACTTCAGCTTCACCGCAACTAGCAACGCTATAAGAGGGCTGAGCAAAGCGGTAACATAGCCAATCAACGGTTTGCTAGGAAATGGATGGTTAGGGCTGACATGGCAATATGGGTGGCATGATATAGCAAGTGGTAGGCATCGCAGCACAGGCATAGCAAAAGAGCGAGCAACTAGCATAGCAAAGATAGAAGTGATTTCGAGGGTATGGTCATCTTGCTCGCAATGTTCTCGAGTTGTCGAAAGCTTGATCCTCGTAAGCGTTCTCAACAGGTTCCTCGTTCACGTACTCGTCTCCCGGCTCTACCCAAAGCAACAACACAAACAAAGGAACCACAATAAATCACGGTGCAATGCACAATCAACATGATGCAAAACATGGCATGGTATGCGAGATGCGATATGCAAAGCGTATGTGCGCTCCGGAAGGTAAATGATGAACCAGGCATCAAATTGACAAACCAAGCATGCCACTGGAAATATGAGATGATTTCGGTTGAAATCGATATAAAGATCACCGGAATCGGATGCACGGTTTGCAAATGACAAGCAAAACAAGAATGGCGCAAATCTGCCATTAACAGCATGATGCCACTTTGCAAGCAACAATTAGTTAAGCTACTGCACCCAAACGTATCAACAAAGTATATGGAAGTGATCTACACAAGATGCTCGACAAAAGATGAGCACTGAGCTACGGCTAGTTCACATCATAACAGGTTCAAACAAGCATGGCAAAAGTGCACAAAATATCAGGCTGGACATGGCAAAAACAGCATCAGGTTGCAATGTTCAGAGCAAGAAAACTACATGCTACAGGAACTTAAAATAGCAAAACAAGGCATGGCATGAATCTACTCAAAGCATAGATCAAAAGTCCCTTACTAACCATAAGCCAAAAAGGATTAGAAAATATAGTAACACCCATGTCAATATTGAAAGTTTCGTTAACAGATTCAGCAACATGACATGTCAAAAACTGATAACGAGTAGGCATGTTTACAAGCTCAATGCACTCATTACAGAGCCTTATATGATAAACTAAGCATACATACATCAAGAAGACATGACATAGAAGACATACATGGCAAGAACAATAACATAGCATACATGGATCCACCACAACAAGCTTGGCAAAATTGAATAACCTGTAAACAATCTGCCAGGAAACATTTGATAGCAAAAGTAGAGCTCGATTGACTCAAGCTATGGCACTCCATAATTGCAAACAAAGGCATGGATGGATAGAGCAAGACATGTTTTACAAAACACCCTTACTGAAGTATCTCTAAATATGCATGGATCTCTCGGTATCATCAAGTTAACATGGCATCAAAATCAGCTAAAACAGGACTGAAATCAGCAACATCAGGACACCTACTTTGCATGCTTGTGCTAGTCACCACATAGATCACAAAAATACATGGCATATACCCCTGGAAAGATAGCATGGCATATTTCAAAACACATGTAGGACTCAAATACATAGGATGCACACATTAATCATGGCAAAAATTACAAAAGTGCAAGTTCTGTTACGAAATAGAAACTATCAACACATAGCACTCTTCCAACAGCATTTCGGGCGTCAAGATGAGCTCAAATGAAAATGATGCAATGAGATTAAATGATCTACTCTGCGAGGCGAACATTTTGACATATTATACGCGCAAGATGGATCTACAGATGCAAAGATATACCACTTTGAAAATGGAACAAAATAACAAGTATATCAAGACTTAGGAAAAAAAGGGAGGGGAGAGAGTCAACGGCGCGGGAACCGAGGCCGGATCGGGGCCCGACCCGATCGGATCTGGCGTCGGCGGCGGAGGAGCTCACCGGGGAGGCGGCCGGCGAGGGGGGAGGCGGCGCCGAGGGGGCGGCGGGCTCGTGGCCGGGCGGAGGCGGCGGGCCACCGGTCTGGCGGCGGCGCCGGCCGGGCTGGCCGGCGGCGGCGGCCGGAGGAAGCGGCGGGGCGGAGCTCAATGGCCTGCCGGTGCGGAGCGCCTGCCCGGCGGCGGCGGCCAGTGGCGGCGGCCGCGGCCGGCGGGCAGCCGGCGGCGGGCCGCTGGCCGGAGAACGGAGGCGGGAGGGAGGGCTGCCGTGGGCTCATGAGGCCATGGCTGTGTGCGCGGCGGCGGCCACGTGGCGGCCCCGATTAGCGCTGGGCGGCGGCGAAGCGTCCGCCTGGGCGGATACGTCCGCGCGGCGGAGGGAAAAGCTAGGGTTTCGGGAAGGATGATCCGGATTTTGGGAGGTGTTTAAATAGGCATAGAGGGAGCTAGGAGAGTCCAAATGAGGTGTAGTTTTCGCCCACGATCGTGATCGAACGACGGAGAGCATGGGAGTGACTTAGATGGGTTATTGGGCTGTTTTGAAGGGGTGTTGGGCTGCAACTTAAAAGAGGCCTTTATGAAGAGTGCGGTTAACCGTTGGAGTACCAAACGAGCTCCAAATGACCGAAACTTGACCGGTGGTCTACGGGTGGTATACCAAGGCCACTAGACAAACCTTGGTCCATTTCGAGAAGGTTTAATACCCGCACACGGAAAAACGTAAAAGGACCGCGGGGAGATAGGAGTGCGGATTGCAAAACGGACAACGGGAAAATGCTCGAATCAAGAGACGAACACGTATGCAAATGCGATGCACATGATGACATGATAAAAATGCATGACATGGACAAAATGCAAAAGAAGAAAACCCAACCACGGAGGGAATATCATATATCAATGCGAAAATGGCAAGAGTTGGAGTTACAAATATGGAAAGTTACTTCCGGGTGTTACAACACTCCACCACTACAAGAGGATCTCGTCCGAGATCTAGGACTGAAAGAACTCGGATATTCGGACGGAGGTGATCCTCGCGCTCCCGTGTAGCTTCTTGGTCGGAATGGTGTGACCACTTCACTTTCAGGAATTTGATTGACTTGTTGCGAGTCTTGCGCTCGGTTTCTTCAAGAATAGCAGCGGGTGCTCATGATAAGAGATCTTCTTGAAGGTCAATCTCTTGAAGTTGATAGTGCGTTCAGAGTCTTGAAGCACTTGCGAAGCTGTGACACGTGAAACACATCGTGCACGTTTGCAAAGTTGGATGGAAGCTCAAGTTGATAGGCGAGATCGCCTCTTTTCCCAATGATCTTGGAAGGACCCACGTATCTAGGGGCAAACTTCCTTTGATACCGGGTTGCAGAGTGCCTTTCATTGAGAGACGCGGAGGTAGACATGGTCTCCGATTTCAAAAGCCACATCACGGTGCTTATCATCATAATAGCTCTTCCGCGCGATTCTTGCGGCTTTGAGATTCTCACGAATGACTTGGCACATTTCTTCCGCTTCGTGATCAAGTCATTGCCAAGAAGTTGGCGTTCACCGTCTCGCACCAATTGAGAGGAGTACGGCACTTTCGCCATAGAGAATTTCGAATGGGGCCTTGCCCAACTCGCTTGGAAGCTGTTGTTGTAGGAGAACTTCGGCATATGGAAGACAATCTTCCCACTTCATACCGAAAGAAATGACACAAGCCCTGAGCATATCTTCAAGGATTTGATTTACTCGCTCAACTTGGCCACTTGTTTGAGGATGGAAAGCTGTCTTTGAAACGAATGTTGGTGCCCATGGCCTTCAAAAGAATCCCAAAACTTGGAGGTAAAGATGCTGCCACGGTCAGAAGAGATCACTTGTGGAATGCCGTGCAAGGAGACAATCTCGAGGTGTATAGCTCGCCAACCGAGCTGCTGTGATAGATTCTTTGATAGGAAGAAAATGAGCCACTTTAGTAAGCTTGTCAATGACAACGAAGATAGCATCATTTCCACGCTTGGACTTTGGAAAACCAGTCACGAAGTCCATTTCAATATGATCAAACTTCCATTCGGAATAGCAAGAGGTTGGAGGAGACCAGCTGGTCTTTGGTGTTCTGCTTTCACTCTTCCGCAGACATCACACTCATTCACGAATTGAGCAATTTCTCGCTTCATTCGAGTCCACCAATATGACTGCTTGAGGTCATGGTACATCTTCGCACTTCCGTGATGAATGGATAGAAGCGAATTGTGAGCCTCGTTCATAATGACTTTTCTCAGATCACCCTTAGGAACCACAATCCGGTCCTCGAAGAAAAGAGTATCTTTGTCATCAACGTGGAAGCACTTGTACTTGGAAATGCCCTTGTCGATACCACGTTTCACCTTTTTCACCATGGCATCCAGAAGTTGAGCCTCACGAATCTGATCTTCCAAAGTAGGAGAGACTATGAGGTTGGCAAGAAAGCCTTGAGGAACAACTTGAAGATTCAGCTTGCGGAAAGCTTCACAGAGGTCCGGCTGAAAGGGCTTGAGGATTAGACTGTTACAGTAAGCTTTCCTGCTCAAAGCATCTGCAATGACATTGGCCTTGCCCGGAGTATATTCTATACTTGGGTTGTACTCTTAAATCATTTCGACCCATCGAGTCTGCCTGAGGTTGAGGTTGGGTTGAGTGAAAATGTACTTGAGACTCTTGTGATCTGTGAAAATGTCCACTTTCCTTCCCAACAAGAGATGTCTCCATGTTATTAATGCATGGACAACTGCCGCCAACTCAAGATCGTGAGTGGGGTAGTTCTTTTCGTTGAGCTTCAATGGCGAGAGGTATAAGCCACAACTCTCTTCTCTTGCATTAACACAGCACCGAGACCTTGAAGAGAAGCATCACGAGAAAACTTCAAATGGCTTGGATTCATCAGAGGAGTCAAGACAGAGCTGTGACGAGTTTCTCTTTGAGAGTATTGAAAGCAACGTCACATTCGGAGACCGGACATACTTCACATGCTTCGGAGAAGGTTGGAAAGAGGCTTTGCAATCTTGGAGAAGTTCTCAACGAATCTTCGCAATAGCTTGCAAGACCAAGAAAATCATGGAGCTGCTTGACATTCGAGGAGGTTCCCAATTCACAATTGCGGACACCTTCTCGGGATTAACAGCGATGCCCTTGGCGGAGATGATATGACCAAGATAAAGCACTTCATCAAGCCAGAATTCACATTTGGAGAACTTAGCATAGAATTGATACTCTCGAGCTTGTCTAGCACCAATCGCAAATGTTTGGCATGATCCTTCTTATTCTTGGAGAAGACCAAAATATCATCAAGATAGACCAAGACGAATTCATTGGTGTAGGGATTGAAGATGAAATTCATCATCCGAGAGAATGTTGGAGGAGCATTGACGAGGCCGAAGACATGACAAGATATTCATAAGAACCAAAGCTTGTTCTCAATGCTGTCTTGGGAATATCTTGTTCACGAATGCGAATCTGATGATAACCCATACGAAGGTCAAGCTTGGAGAACATCTGTAGCACCTTTGAGTTGCTCGAAAAGCTCATTGATGTTGGGAAGTGGATACTTGTTCTTGATTGTCTTCTTATTCAATGGACGGTAATCGACGCAAAGTCGGTCCGTGCCATCCTTCTTCGGACAAAAGAACACCACAACACCAAGGAGATGAACTCGTCCGATCAAACCCAGACGCTCTTGTTCATCGAGCTGCTTCTTCAATTCCTTCAGCTCATCAGGTCCAAGCTTGTATGGGCGCTTGCAACGGGTTCATGCGGGCTCAAGATCGATAACGAACTCAAGCGGCGATGAGGAGGCATACCCGAAGCTCTTCCGGAAAGACATCTTGGTACTCACAAACGATTGGAATCGAGAGATCGCATTCAGTTCGCCCTTCTCATTGAGAGAAAACAACCAATGGTTTCATCACGAGCGGCATAGATGATCACATCATTAGAAGAGTGAGTCAATTGAATTTCCCTGGCAGCACAATCAAGCTGAGCTTTGTGCTGAGAAAGCCAGTCCATTCCGAGAATAAGATCAATATCCGAGTCACCGAGAACAACTGGTTTAGACAGAAATCTATAATCGCCCATCTTGATATAAACATCCGGGACATAATTATTAGCTGTCATATGCTTACCCGGGGACACAATTGATAAGGAACTAGGCAACTCTTGATAACCCAATTCATGCCGGTCGGCCGGGCGGGCGGGCGCGCTGGGCGGGAGGGAACGGAGGCGGGCGGGAGGGCGGCCGTGGGCTCATGGGCCAGCATGGCGGCGCGTGGCGGCCCCGATTAGCTGGGCGGCGGCGCTGAAGCGTCCGGGGCGGATACGTCCGCGCGGGCGCGAGGGGAAAAGCTAGGGTTTCGGGGAAGGGATGATCCGGATTTTCGGGGGAGGTGTTTAAATAGGCATAGAGGGAGCTAGGAGAGTCCAAATGAGGTGTAGTTTTCGCCCACACGATCGTGATCGAACGACGGAGATCATGGGAGTGACTTAGATGGGTTATTGGGCTGTTTTGAAGGGGTGTTGGGCTGCAACTTAAAAGAGGCCTTTGCGAAGGTGCGGTTAACCGTTGGAGTACCAAACGAGCTCCAAATGACCCGAAACTTGACCGGTGGTCTACGGGTGGTATACCAAGGCCACTAGACAAACCTCGGTCCATTTCGAGAAGGTTTAATACCCGCACACGGAAAAACGTAAAAGGGACCGCCGGGGGAGATAGGAGTGCCGGATTGCAAAACGGACAACGGGAAAAATGCTCGGAATCAAGAGACGAACACGTATGCAAATGCGATGCACATGATGACATGATAAAAATGCATGACATGGACAAAATGCAAAAAGAAGAAAACCCAACCACGGAGGGAATATCATATATCAATGCCGAAAATGGCAAGAGTTGGAGTTACAAATATGGAAAGTTACTTCCGGGGTGTTACATCGTACGTCTTCACAATCCGACCGATCCATGTACCGAACGTACGGCACCTCAGAGTTCAGCACACGTTCAGCTCGATGACGATCCCCGGGCTTCGATCCAGCAAAGCTTCGGGGATGAGTTCCGTCAGCACGACGGCGTGGTGACGATGATGATGTTCTACCGGCGCAGGGCTTCGCCTAAACTCCGCGACGATATGAACGAGGTGGAATATGGTGGAGGGGCACACAGACGGCTAAGGAACGATCCGTAGATCAACTTGTGTGTCTATGGGTGCCCCCGCCGTATATATAAAGGAGGGAGGGGGAGGTGCGGCCGCCCCTAGGGTGCGCTGAGGAGTCCTACTCCCATCGGGAGTAGGACTCCCCCCTCTTGCCTTGGTGGAGAAGGAAAGGGGGGAGGGGAAAGAGGAAAGGGGGGCGCCGCCCCCCTTCCTTGTCCTATTCGAACTAGGGTGGGAGGGGGCGTGCGGCCTGCCCTGGCCGGCCCTCCTCTTCTCCGTCATGGCCCACTAAGGCCCATTAACCCCCGGGATGGTTCCGGTAACCCCCCGGTGTTCCGGTAAAATCCCGATTTCACCCGGAACCTTTCCGATGTCAAAACATAGGCCTCCAATATATAAATCTTTATGTCTCGACCATTTCGAGACTCCACGTCATGTCGGTGATCACATCCGGAACTCCGAACAAACTTCGGTACATCCAAACTTATAAACTCATAATAAAACTGTCATCGTAACGTTAAGCGTGCGGACCCTACGGGTTCGAGAACTATTTAGACATGACCTAGAACTATTCTCGGTCAATAACCAATAGTGGAACCTGGATGCCCATATTGGTTCCTACATATTCTACGAAGATCTTTATCGGTCAAACCGCATAACAACATACGTTGTTCCCTTTGTCATCGGTATGTTACTTGCCCGAGATTTGATCGTCGGTATCCAATACCTAGTTCAATCTCGTTACCGGCAAGTCTCTTTACTCGTTCCGTAATGCATCATCCTGTAACCAACTCATTTGGTCACATTGCTTGCAAGGCTTATAATGATGTGCATTACCGAGAGGGCCCAGAGATACCTCTCCGACAATCGGAGTGACAAAACCTAATCTCGAAATACGCCAACTCAACATGTACCTTCGGAGACACCTGTAGTACTCCTTTATAATCACCCAGTTACGTTGTGACGTTTGGTAGTACCCAAAGTGTTCCTCCGGTAAACGGGAGTTGCATAATTCTCATAGTTACAGGAACATGTATAAGTCATGAAGAAAGCAATAGCAATATACTAAACGATCAAGTGCTAGGCTAACGGAATGGGTCATGTCAATCACATCATTCTCCTAATGATGTGATCCCATTAATCAAATGACAATACATGTCTATGGTTAGGAAACATAACCATCTTTGACTAATGAGCTAGTCAAGTAGAGGCATACTAGTGACTATATGTTTGTCTATGTATTCACACATGTATCATGTTTCCGGTTAATACAATTCTAGCATGAATAATAAACATTTATCATGATATGAGGAAACAAATAATAACTTTATTATTGCCTCTAGGGCATATTTCCTTCATTATATGCATCGGCTCCGAATCATGTCTTGGGTCAATAGTTGGGTTTGCCCGGTGTCGGTGTCAAAACCGGCGGATCTCGGGTAGGGGGTCCCGAACTGTGCGTCTAGGCGGATGGTAACAGGAGACAAGGGACACGATGTTTTACCCAGGTTCGGGCCCTCTTGATGGAGGTAAAACCCTACGTCCTGCTTGATTGATATTGATAATGTGGGTATTACAAGAGTAGATCTACCACGAGATCAAGGAGGCTAAACCCTAGAAGCTAGCCTATGGTATGATTGTTGTAATGGTTGTTGTGTCCTACGGACTAAAGCCATCCGGTTTATATAGACACCGGAGAGGGCTAGGGTTACATAGAGTCGGTTACAATGGTAGGAGATCTACATATCCGTATCGCCAAGCTTGCCTTCCACGCCAAGGAAAGTCCCATCCGGACACGAGACGAAGTCTTCAATCTTGTATCTTCATAGTCTTGGAGTCCGGCCGACAATGATAGTCCGGCTGTCCGGACACCCCCTAGTCCAGGACTCCCTCAGTAGCCCCCGAACCAGGCTTCAATGACGGTAAGTCCAGCACGTATGTAGTCTTCGGCGTTGCAAGGCGGGTTCTCCTTTAAGTTTCATGTACCTGCCGAACAATGTCCGGCTTCCTTATCAATGTCGCGCTTCTTGGCTTCCACGCCCAATAATGGCCTTCTTCCACGCGTTGCACGAATGCGAAAAGCCAGGGTATCTTTTATGTTTTACCCCCTAGCTGCGAAAATAACCTGCCTATAAGAGAGGCAGGAATCCAGATCCAAATCACACCATCTTCCTCCCGCGAGTACTTATCGGAGCGTTTCTGACCAAAAATCCATTCCATCATGGACCGTCGACGCGGCTCCTCTTCTCGCACTCCCAGTCCTTCGCCAGTAGATTGGAGGAGATGTTCTGTTCCGCATAGCGAGCTAGTGACGCTCCAAGCGGAGGGATATCTTCCTCCGGCCTTTATGGTTCCGGTTCGAGCCGGGCTGGCCACCTACAAAGGTGGGAAGCAAGCGGAGGCCACCCCTAGTCCCTCTAAAGGGGAGCGGGTATGCTTCATCCCTTATCTAATAAGGGGGCTTGGATTTCCTGTACATCCATTCCTCCGCGGGCTCCTGGAGTTCTACGGACTCCAGCTCCATCACCTAACGCCTGCTTCTATTCTGCATATCGCGGGTTTCGTAGCTCTTCGCGAGCTATTCCTGGGCATCGAGCCCCATTTTGCGCTGTGGAAGAGGCTATTCTGCCTCGTACCACGTTCTCACGAGGGGTCAATATATCAAGTGGGCGGTGCCGAAATATGGCGCATCGCCGGGACCGGATATCTATCTGGAACCCCTAAGAAGGCGTCCAAAGACTGGCCTTCGGAATGGTTTTACATAGAAGACGCTCCACTGCCGGACCCAGTTCAGATCGGCCTCCCTGAGTTTAGCAATGCTCCTCTGAAGAAACGCCTAAGTTGGCGCCCGCGGAACCCTCAGCTGGAGGAAGACAAGAGCGTCCATTATTTGATGGGCCGGATAAGGTTGCTGGCCCATTCCGGATTGACCATGATCGGAGTCATGGCCACGTGCATTATGCGGGGGGTGCAGCCGCTGCAATACAGGGGCCACCCCATGTGGGGTTTCAACGGGGAGGACGATGCCACCCGTCACGGCCGTAAGTGGACGGGATCCGCCGAGGATCTGGTGAAGATTCTGTCTGGCCTGTACAAGGGGGAGAAGGAGGACTTCCTCCGTACGAGCCCATTGAATGGGTTCTCCATGAATAACCCTCGGAGCTGGGTAAGCGGACGTTTATTCATCCGACCCGTGCTTTCAAAGCCGAGTGCCTTACTCTGTGATTTTGACGCAGGAACTGCGCCGGGATGTGGAGGACATTCACAGTCCGGCTCCACAACCCAAGGATCCGGGAAGATCCCTTGATCCGACCTCCGAAGAGGATCCAGATATAAAGGTGGAGCTAATTGACGAGGTGTTCCACCAACTCAGCATGGACAACGCTCTAGTGGCCATTACGGCCGACTACCCCGGCTTGTCACCGGCTTCCCAGGTACTTATGACCGAATTCCTAACACGATTACTCCATCCTCGCGCATTTCTGACCACCGTACACAACGGCGTCTTGCAGGCGGTGCCTTCAAGGCGGGAAGCCGAACCTGCGGCGGCTGACCAACAAGGGTCAGTCCGGCCCAGCAGGCGGAAGAGGAGTGCGGCGCGGATTGAAACGTCGCCGCAAACGTATAGCTCACGGTTCGCTATTTTGAGCAACGTTCCTAGGAAGCGTTTGAGTGCTCATAACTTTTGTAGGAGAAAAAGCGCCCGCCGGACTGCGGGCGTAGAGGTTGCCAACCCAGCCTCTACCAGCCAAGCTGCAGCGCCTGGTCTAGAGGGGGAGGCGAGCGCAAGGCGCGAGCCGGATACTCCTCAAATGGAGGATGCCGACAGACTGTCCGCCACCAAGTCTGAGGTGGAGAGCGCTATGAACCACAGGCGCCGCCGGACAGTTTTTCGTGACGCGTGCTTCTCCCCTGAGGCGTTGAATGCCTTTAACGCGGGGGACACGCACCTCCGTGACGCTCAAGATGGTTTGACCAGAGCCACGGAGCAGTATGTGAAAGACATACGGGTAAGAGATTTTAATAGTTGTATATGCCAGTAGCCCCCAAGACTTAAAGTAGTTATATTAACTGATTTAAGGATCATTTGAACTGTAGGATCTTACAAAGAAGAATACCCAACTGTCTCAGGAGCTGCAAGAGTGTTACCAGGTTTGTTGAGGTCCTTAAAATCGACACATATGCGCCAGGATTTGTCCTTCTTTGGTACCATTACCAGGTTTTGTTACCTTATGTTCCGTTATATCGGCTAAGGTAGCGCTGGGAGAACCACTGCAATTGTGCCCCAGTTGAGCAGGGTTGAGCACCTCAGTGGAGAAAGCTAAAACTAACCGTCATGATAAGGCATGAGCTGGTCGCTGTTCGAGAGGTCTTCGAGTCCCCAAAGACTTATGCCGCTTAGAGCGAGGAGCCGGCTGTGTCCGGTCCAAGGTGTGGATAGCGCCCCGAATTCGGCCTTCCGAATACTAGGGGCTTCGCCGAAATTTAAAATTATAGAATTCTATGGCTAAGTGAGAGTGTTCAAGCATTATAAGTCCGGTTGTCTCGTTCGTTGTGTTGAGCGCCTCCCCAGAAGGACCCAAAAATGGGAACAAGAGCGCTCAAGTTTATCCCAAACACCCCAGCACTCGTGGCAAGGGGGCTGAAGTCAATGACTTGCCATCTCTCAGATTTAATAAACGGCCGCACAGAAGGTAATATTTTAAATTAACAAGCGTTGCTTAGCGCATATGAACAAAGTTTTCAGCGCACATGATAACAAAACGCGAGTCTAATCAAAGATTATATCTTTGCAGCTCTCACGCGCAATAATGCGGGCACCCTTCAGGACACCCTTGTAATACATCTTGGGCATGCTATACTCCTTGCCCGGCGGTGGCGCGTCCGTCACAAGCTTCTCGGCATCCATCTTGCCCCAGTGCACCTTAGCGCGGGCAAGGGCCCGACGGGCACCTTCAATACAGGCGGAGTGCTTGATGACATCAACCCATGGACAGGCGTCCACCAGCCGCCGCACCAGACCGAAGTAGCTCCTAGGCATGGCTTCCTTGGGCCATAGCCGAACTATGAGGCCCTTCATGGCCTGTTCGGCCACCTTGTGGAGCTCGACCAGCTGCTTCAGCTGGTCGCTCAGGGGCACCGGATGTTCGGCCTTAGCATACTGAGACCAGAACACCTTCTCTGTCGAGCTCCCCTCCTCGGCTCTGTAGAATGTGGCAGCATCGGACACGCTGTGGGGCAGATCTGCGAACGCTCCTGGAGAGCTCTGAATTCGGGTAAGTAACAGGTAATTCACTTTTACATGCTTGCTTTGCATGAAGAATGCCTTACCCGCTGCTATCTTCTTCACCGCCTCGAGTTCCTGGAGGGCCTTTTGGGCTTCGTCCTTAGTGGCTTTGCCACTCTCAAGAGCGGATGCAAGCTCGGACACTCGAGTCTTCGAGTCACGCTCCAAATTCTCGTGTTTTTCCACGAGAGCCTGGAGCTCTTGCCGCACCTCCTCCACCTGCGCCTCCTGCTTCTCTCGCTCTATGCGTTCCGCGGCCGCATTGTGCTCGGCCGCGGACACCGCCTCCTTCAGGGTCGCCACCTCGTTTGTGGCCCCTGCAATACCCACGTTATCCCTGTCATTTTTTGCGACCAAATCCTTTTTTATAAGGTACAACTCTAATAAGGTGCTACTTACCTTCCTTGTCCTCGAGCTGCTTCTTGGCACGGCCGAGCTCGCTCTCGGACCACTCGAGAGTTTCCTTCAAAGCACCGACCTCCGCAGTCAGTGCGGCTGAGGTCAGCAGTGCAGCCTGCATCCCCATATTGACATATTTGTGTTAGACTCCTGCGTATATCTTTTTAGATCCTCCGTTCGGCTTTTCTTTCCGAACACCGAACCGAGCATCAGTGGCTACTGTCTATGCGGTACTATTTTTACATATCTTGAAACCCTTACCTCAAAGCCTGTTAGAAGGCTGGTGCAGGCTTCGGTCAGCCCCCTCTTGGCGGACTGAACTTTCTGAATCACCGCACTCATAACAGTGTGGTGTTCCTCTTCAATGGAAGCGCCGTTGAGCGCCTCCAGCAAGTTATTCGGCGCCTTCGGTTGGACGGAGGTCACCGGCGTCGCCGTCTCACCCTTCTTACGAAGGGGCCGCCCGCCGGACTCCGGAACCACCAAAGGTTCCGGCGCGGAGTCCGGCCCGAAATCCGGGAGGTCACCCTGCGGCACCTCCGGGGCCTCCCCCTCCTCCTGGCCGGTCCCCCTCTGGGACCCCACCTCGGCATCGTCAGCGTCACGAGGGGAGGAGGCCGTCGGAAGTGAAGCGCTGTTCACATCCGACGAACCCAGGGACCCGCTCGACGAAGCGGGAAGATCGTCCTTGGGCGGGCTGTATGGTCGTATTCGGCATCAGTAGAAACTATGCGGCGAAAGGAAAAACATAAGTTATTTTGGGATCCGGACACTTACGATCTCGCAAGGGGCTTGGACACTCCTCCTCGCCAGAAGGCCACTCCTCCTCGCCGTCGCCAGCGTTGGCAGAACAGTCCGGAGGAAGGGTCCTTCCCTTCTTGGACCCTTCGGCCTCCCCCGTCGGGGAAGCCTTCCTTTTCTTCTCTCCCCCCACTGGGGGAGAGGCCTCTTTCTTCTCCTCCTCATCCTCGTGGGAGGAGTCCGCCTCGGAGTCATCGGACGATGAGTCCGATAACACCTGGCGCCGGGAACTCCTCCGAGTTCCCGTGGCCTTCTTCTTGGCCTTCTTCTCCGGCACCACGTAAGGCGCCGGGACCAGCAGCCCTGTCAAACGGGCATCCGCTGGGTCTTCTGGAAGGGGCGCCGGACAGTTAACCTGTCCGGACGTCTTTTGCCAGGCCTGTTAAAGGTATTGGGAGTTTAGATCCCACATAGAGTCAAACTATGGGAAGCAAGTGTCCCATAAAGGATAATATAGCTTACCTCGCCAGCCGGACGCTGCGAGCTGAATCCGTGATCTTCGGTAGCGGATGTGGGTGCCTCGGTGCCCTTGAACAGCACCCTCCAGGCCTCTTTGTACGTAGTGTCGAAGAGCCTGCTCAAGGTCTGGTGCTGCGCCGGATCGAACTCCCACAGGTTGAAGTCCCACTGTTGGCACGGGAGAATCCGGCGGATGAGCATGACCTGGACCACGTTGACAAGCTTGAGCTTCTTGTTCACCAGGGTTTGGAGATAGGATTGGAGTACGGTCAGCTCCTACGAATCGCCCCACAACAGGCCCTTCTCTTTCCAGGAGGTGAGCCGCGTGGGGATGCCAGATCTGAATTTGGGGGCCGCTGCCCATTCAGGGTCACGCGGTTCGGTGATGTAGAACCCCCCCCCCCCCGATTGCCACCCTTTGATGGTTTCCACGAAGGCGCCCTCGAGCCAGGTGACGTTGGGCATCTTGCCCACCATGGCGCCTCCGCACTCCGCTTGGCTGCCGCCCACTACCTTCGGCTTGACATTGAAGGTCTTTAGCCATAAGCCGAAGTGGGGCTGGATGCAGAGGAAGGCCTCGCACACGACGATAAACGCCGAGATGTTGAGGATAAAATTCGGGGCCAGATCATGGAAATCCAGGCCGTAGTAGAGCATGAGCCCCCAGACAAAGGGGTGGAGTGGGAAGCCCAGTCCGCGGAGGAAATGGGGAAGGAATACCACCCTCTCATGGGGCCAGGGGGTGGGGACGAGCTGCCCCTCGTCGGGGAGCCGGTGCGCGATATCGCTGGACAAATATCCGGCCTTGCGCAACTTCTTGATGTGCCCCAACGTGACGGAGGAGGCCATCCACTTGCCTCCCGCTCCGGACATGGTTGGAGAAGGTTGAGGTGAGATGTGCGGACTTGGGCGCTGGAGCTCGAGTGCGCGGAGATGGATAAGCAAAGAAGGAAGAAGGCGTAGGTGAAAAGGTGGATCCTTATCCCCTATATATGAGCGGACGAAACTATGCGTCCCCACCGGCCCAGTAAAACTCGCTTATCTCCCAAGCGCCGCAATCAATGGCGCGGTTGGGTTACCCACGTCCGTATTGATGAGAATCCCGGAATAAGGGGACACGATCTCTGCTTTGACAAGACGAGCCAAGGAAACCGCTTCGCTAAACGCGCTGAGGTGGAGCAATAAAAATAATTCGAATAAAGGCTTGGTCGTGGCATGATGTCGTGCCACGAAATACGTCAGCAGATTGAACCTGTGTAAATATTATTCTCTCTACGGTGGTATGTTGAATTTATTTTGCAGAGCCGGACACTATCCTGGTGTTCAAAATATTCTATGAATTACTCGGAGGAGGAACCCGCCTTGCAATGCCGAAGACAATATGCGCCGGACTCGTCGTCATTGAAGCCTGGTTCAGGGGCTACTGAGGGAGTCCTGGACTAGGGGGTGTACGGATAGCCGAACTATCATTATTGGCTGGACTCCAAGACTATGAAGATACAAGATTGAAGACTTCGTCCCGTGTCCGGATGGGACTTTTCTTGGCGTGGAAGGCAAGCTTGGCGATACGGATATGTAGATCTCCTACCACCGTAACCGACTCTGTGTAACCCTAGCCCTCTCCGGTGTCTATATAAACCGGAGGGTTTTAGTCCGTAGGACACGCAACAATCATACCATAGGCTAGCTTCTAGGGTTTAGCCTCCTTGATCTCGTGGTAGATCTACTCTTGTACTACCCATATCAGCAATATTAATCAAGCAGGAGTAGGGTTTTACCTCCATCGAGAGGGCCCGAACCTGGGTAAAAACATCGTGTCCCTTGTCTCCTGTTACCATCCGCCTAGACGCACAGTTCGGGACCCCCTACTCGAGATCCGCCGGTTTTGACACTGACAACGCTCAAGGGGCCCACGAAGGTGGGGGGCGCGCCCACCTGTAGGGCGACTGGCACCTCGTGGCCGCCTCCTCTTGCTTGACGCCCACTCCAAGTCCCTCGGATCACGCTTTGTTCCAAAAGATCGCTCCCGAAGGTTTCATTCCGTTTGGACTCCTTTTGATATTCCTTTTCTTCGAAACACTGAAATAGGAAAAAAACAGCAATTCGGGCTGGGACTCCGGTTAGTAGGTTAGTCCCAAAAATGATATAAAAGTGTAAAGTAAAGCCCATAAACATCCAAAACGGGTAATATAATAGCATGGAACAATCAAAAATTATAGATACGTTGGAGACGTATCAAGCATCCCCAAGCTTAATTCATGTTCGTCCTCGAGTAGATAAATGATAAAAACAGAATTTTTGATGTGGAATGCTACCTAGCATAATTCTCAATGTAATTTTATTTATTGTGGCATGAATGTTCAGATCCAAATGATTCAAAATAAAAGTTCATATTGACATAAGAAATAGTAATACTTCAAGCATACTAATCAAGGCAATCATGTCTTCTCAAAGTAACATGGCTAAACAAAGTTCATCCCTACAAAATCATATAGTTTGGTCATTCTTCATTTTCGTCACACAAAAATGCTCTCATCTTGCACACCCCCGATGACAAGCCAAGCAATTGTTTTGGACTTAAATAATCTCAAACTTTTTCAACTTTCACGCAATACATGAGCGCGAGCCATGGATATAGTACTATGGGTGGAATAGAATATGATGATGGAGATTGTGTGGAGAAGACAAAAAAGGAGAAAGTCTCACATTGACAAGGATAATCAACGGGCTATGGAGATGCCCATCAATTGATGTCAATATGAGGAGTAGGTATTGCCATGGAACGGATGCATTAGAGCTATAAATGTATGAAAGCTCAACAAAAGAAACTAAGTGGGTGTGCATCCAACTTGCTTGCTCACGAAGACCTAGGGCATTTTGAGGAAGCCCGTCGTAGGAATATACAAGCCAAGTTCTATAATGAAAATTCCCACTAGTATATGAAAGTGACAACATAAAAGACTTTCTTATATGAAGAACATGGTGCTACTTTGAAGCACAAGTGTGGAAAAGGATAGTAACATTGCCCCCTTTTTTTCTTTTTTTTCTTTTTTTTTTCTTTTTTTGGGCCTTTCTTTTTCTTTTCTTTATGCCTTTCTCTTTTTTTCCCTTTTTTTCTTTGGCCTTTCTTTTTTTTGTTTTTGGCCTTTCCTTTTTTTATTTGGGGGCAACACTCTAATAATGATGATCATCACACTTTTATTTATTTACAACTCATGAATTACAACTCAAAACTAGAACAAGATATGACTCTATATGAATGCCTCCAGCCGTGTACGGGGATGGGCAATGAATCAAGAGTGACATGTATGAAAATTTATGCATGGTGGCTTTGCCAAAAATACGATGTCAACTACATGATCATGCAAGGCAATATGAAAATGATGATGCGTGTCTTGATGATGAACGGAATGGTGGAAAGTTGCGTGGCAATATATCTTGGAATGGCTATGGAAATGCCATAATAGGTAGGTATGGTGGCTGTTTTGAGGAAGATATAAGGAGGTTTATGTGATAGAGCGATCGTATCACGGGTTTGATGCACCGCAAAGTTTGCACCAACTCTCAAGGTGAGAAAGGGCAATGCACGCATCAAGAGGCTAGCAATGATGGAAGGGTGAGAGTGTGTATAATCCATGGACTCAACATTAGTCATAAAGAACTCATATACTTATTGCAAAAATCTACAAGTCATCAAA
This sequence comes from Aegilops longissima, assembly GCA_021605205.1. Classification (NCBI taxonomy): domain Eukaryota; kingdom Viridiplantae; phylum Streptophyta; class Magnoliopsida; order Poales; family Poaceae; genus Aegilops; species Aegilops longissima. Next base: position 23,779,819 of record CM038680.1, read on the forward strand.
AATCAAGCACTACACGCATGCTCCTAGGGGGATAAATTGGTAGGAAAAGACCATCGCTCGTCCCCGACTGCCACTCATAAGGATGACAATCTAAGAACACCTCATGTTTCAAATTTGATACACAACTTTTACCATACATGCATGCTACGGGACTTGCCAACTTCAACACAAGCATTATTTATATTCATAATCACCCAACTAACATGACTCTAATATCACCACCTCCATATCTCAAAACAATTATCAAGTATCAAATTGATCATAGCATCCAATTCACTTCCTATGATAGTTTTTATTATACCCAACTTGGATGCCCATCATTCTAGGACCAATTTTATAACAACAAATACCATGCTGTTCTAAGAGACTCCCAAAATAATATAAGTGAAGCATGAGAGATTAACAATTTCTACAAAATCAAGCCACCGCCGTGCTCTAAAATATTGAAGTGAAGCACTAGAGCAAAACTATCTAGCTCAAAAGATATAAGTGAAGCACATAGAGTATTCTAATAAATTACAAACAAGTGGGCTTCCCCAAAAGATGTGTACAGCAAGGATTATCATGGTAAACTAAAAAGCAAAGACTAATATCATACAAGACGCTCCGAGAAAAACACATATCATGTGGCGAATGAAAATATAGCTCCAAGTAAAGTTACCGATAGACGAAGATGAAAGAGGGGATGCCTTCCGGGGCATCCTCAAGCTTAGGCTTTTGGTTATTGTCGGTGTCAAAACCGGCGGATCTCGAGTAGGGGGTCCCGAACTATGTGTCTAGGCGGATGGTAACAGGAGACAAGGGACACGGTGTTTTTACAAAGCTTCGGGCCCTCTCGATGGAGGTAAAACCCTACTCCTGCTTGATTGATATTGATGATATGGGTAGTACAAGAGTAGATCTACCACGAGATCAGAGAGGCTAAACCCTAGAAGCTAGCCTATGGTATGATTGTTGTCCGTCCTACGGACTAAAACCCTCTGGTTTATATAGGCACCGAAGAGGGTTAGGGTTACACAGAGTCGGTTACAATGGTAGGAGATCTACATATCTGTATCGCCAAGCTTGCCTTCCACGCTAAGGAAAGTCCCATCCGGACACGAGAGGAAGTCTTCAATCTTGTATCTTCATAGTCCAGGAGTCCAGCCGAAGATGATAGTTCGGCTATCCAGACACCCCCTAGTCCGAGACTCCCTCAGTAGCCCCTGAACCAGGCTTCAATGACGCATTTAGTCCGCACGATATTGTCTTCGGCATTGCAAGGAGGGTTCCTCCTCCGAATACTTCATAGAAGATTTTGAACACAAGGATAGTGTCCGGTTCTGCAAAATAAGTTCCACATACCTCCGTAGAGAGAATAATATTTACACAAGTTCAATCTGCTGACGTATATCATGGCGTGACATCACACCACGGCCAAGCCTTTTCGAATCATTTTTACTGTTCCACCTCAGCGCGTTTAGCGAGGCAGCTTCTTGGCACGCCTTGTCAAAGCAGAGATCGTGTCCCTTATTCCGGATTCTCATCAATACGGGCGTAGTAACCCAACCGCGCCATTGATTACGGCGCTTGGGAGATAAGCGAGTTTTACCAGTCAAGCGGGATGCATAGTTTCGTCTGTCCATATAAGGGATAAGGATCCACCTTTTACCTACGCCTTCTTCCTCCTTTGTTTATCCATTTCACAAGACTCGAGCTCCAGCGCCCAAGTCCGCACATCTCGCCTCAACCTTCCCCAGCCATGTCCGGAGCGGGAGGCAAGTGGATGGCCTCCTCCGTCACGGAGGGGCACATCAAGAGGCTGCGAAAGACCGGATACTTGTCCAGCGACATCGCGCATCGGCTCCCCGACAAGGGGCAGCTCATCCCCACCCCATGGCCCCATGAGAGGGTGGTGTTCCTCACCCACTTCCTTCGTGGACTAGGCTTTCTACTTCACCCATTTGTCCGGGGGCTCATGTTCTACTATGGCCTGGATTTCCACGATCTGGCCCCGAACTTCATCCTCAACATCTCGGCGTTCATCGTCGTGTGCGAGGCCTTCCTCCGCATCAAGCCCCACTTCGGCTTATGGCTGAAGACCTTCAATGTCAAGCCGAAGGTAGTGGGGGGCCAGCAGGCGGAATGTGGAGGTGCCATGGTGGGCAAGATGCCCAACGTTACATGGCTCGAGGGCTCCTTCGTGGAAACCATCAAAGGGTGGCAATCGGGGTGGTTCTACATCACCGAGCCGCGTGACCCTGAATGGGCAGCAGCCCCCGAGTTCCGATCTGGCATCCCCACACGGCTCACCTCCTGGAAAGAGAAGGGCCTGACATGGGGTAATTCGGAGGAGCTGACCGGACTCCAAACCTGCGTCCAAAACCTTGTGAACAAGAAGATCAAGCTTTTCAACGTACCCCAGGTCATGCTCTTCCGCCGGATCCTCCCATGCCAACAACGGGCCTCCATCTTGTGGGACTTTGATCCGGCACAGCACCAAACCTTGAGCAGGCTCTTCGACACTACGCATTTAAGATGCCCGAAGGTGCTATTCAAGGGCGCCGAGGCTCCCGTGATCCGCCATCAAGATCGCGGATTCAGCTCACAGCGCAAGCCGGCGAGGTAAGCTATTTTACCCTTTACAGACACTTATTTTCATAGTTTGACTCTATGGGATCTAAACTCCCTTACCTTTGACAGGCCTGCAAAAGAAGTCCGGGCTGGTTAACTGTCCGGCTCCCTTGCCAGAAGACCCAGCGGACGCCCAATTAACGGGGCTGCTGGCTCCGGCGTCTTATGTGGTGCCGGAGAAGAAGGCAGCGGGGAGAGAGAAGAAAAGGAAGGCCTCCCCAACTGGGGAGGCCGGAGGGTCCAAGAAGGGAAGGACCCTTCATCCGGACTACTCCACCAACACCGACGACGGCGAAGAGGACTGGCCGCCGAGGGCTAAGCCCCTGGCGACTTCGTAAGAGTCCGGACTCCAGAATAACTCATGGCGTTTCGTTCGTGAGAAGGGCGAGACTGTGACACCGGTAACCTCCGTCCAACCGGAGGCACCGGATAATTTGCTGGAGGCGCTTAACGGCGCCTCCATCGACGAGGGGCACCGCACTGTTATAAGTGCGGTGATCCAGAAAGTTCAGTCCGCCAAGAGCGGGCTGACTGAAGCCTATGCCAGCCTTCTAACAGGCTTTTAGGTATGTAATTAAGATATGTAAAAATAGTACCGCATAGACAGTAGCCCCTGATGCTCAGTTTGGTGTTCGGAAAGAAAAGCCGAACTGAGTATCTAAAAAGATATACGCAGGAGTCTAACATAAGCATGTCAATATGGGAATGCAGGCTGCGCTGCTGACCTCTGCCGCACTGACTGCGGAGGTCAATGCATTGAAGCAGAGCCTCGAGCGGTCTGAGAACGAGCTCGGCCTTGCCAAGAAGGAGCTCGAGGACAAGGAAGGTAAGTAATACCTTATGGAAGTATATAAAAATGTTGTTGCAAAAAATAACAGGAATAACGTGAAAATTGCAGGGGCCACGAACGAGGTGGCAACCCTGAAGGAAGCGGTGTCCAGGGCCGAAAGCAATGCAGCCACGGAACACACCGAGCGAGAGAAGCAGGAGCCACGGGTGGCGGAGGTGCGGCAAGAGCTCCAGGCTCTCGTGGAAAAACACGAGAGTTTGGAGTGTGACTCAAAGACTCGAGAGTCCGAGCTCGCCTCGGCTCTTGCGAGCGCCAAACCCGCTAAGGCCGAAGCCCAAAAAGCCCTCTAGGAAATTGAGGCAATAAAGAAGATAGCGCCAGGTAAGGCATTCTTCATGCAAAGCAAGCACGTGAAAGTGAATTACTTGTTACTTACCCGAATCCGGAGCTCTCCAGGAGCATTCGCAGATCTGCCCCGCAGTGTGTCCGACGCTGCCGCATTCTACCGGGCCGAGGAAGTGAGCTCGACGGAGAAGGTGTTCTGGTCTCAGTATGTTGAGGCCGGACACCCGGTTCCCCTGAGCGACCAGCTGAAGCAGCTGGTCGAGCTCCATAAGGTGGCCGAACAGGCCATGAAGGGCCTCATAGTTCGGTTGTGGCCGAAAGAAGCCATGCCTGGGAGCTACTTCGGGCTGGTGAGGCGGCTGGTGGACGCCTGTACGTGGATTGAAGTCGTCAAGTGCTCCGTCTGCATCGAAGGTGCCCGTAGGGCCCTTGCCCGTGCTAAAGTGCTCTGGGGCAAGATGGACGTTGAGAAGCTTGTGACGGACGCTCCACCGCCGGGCAGGGAGTATCGCATGCCCGAGATGTATTATGCGGGTGTCCTGAAGGGTTCCCGCCTTATAGCGGGCGAATGCTCCAAAGATGTAATTTTAGAGTAAACTCGCATTTTGTTATCCTGTACACATGAAAAATTGTTCATATGCGCTAAGCAACGCTTGTGAATTTAAAATATTACCTTCTGTGCGGCCGTTTATTAAATTTGAGAGATGGAGAGTCGTCGGCTTCTGCCCCCATGCCACGAGTGCTGGGGTGTTCGGGATAAACTTGAGCGCTCTTTTCCCCATTTTTGGGTCCTTCGAGGGAGGCTCTCAACGCAACGAACAAGGCAACTTGAACACTCTCACTTAGCCATAAAACTCTATAATTTTAAATTTCGGCGAAGCCCCTAGTATTCGGAAGACCGAGTTCAGGGCGCTATCCACGCCTAGGTTGGACAAAGCCGACTCCTCGCTCTAAGCGGCATAAGTCTTTAGGGACTCGAAGAGACCTCTCGAACAGCGACCGGCTCTCGCCCTATCATGACGGTCAGTTTTAGCTTTCCCATCGAGGTGCTTAACCCAGCTCAACCGGGCACAACCGCAGTGGTTCTCCCAAAGACTACCTTAGCCGATATAACGGAACGTAAGGTACCAAAACATGGGAGCCGGGCAAACCCAACTATTGACCCAAGACATGATTCGGAGCCGATGCATATAATGCTATAAGTTCGGGGTGCCGCACTTGTGAAAGTGTTCGGACTTATCACACCATATTTTGGGGTAGTTAAACCCCTGGTGTATTTGGCCGTACCAAAGTGTACAAATGCAACATGTCATAAGTGAACATCTATAGATAAGAAAAAGGAATGCCATAATAGGCAAAAGCTGTGCATTGTTTATTAAAAGCTGCGGTAAAAGCAGAATGATACAAATAGTGCGATAAGTAAGGGACGGGACTATTTGACATGTCCCCCTCCAGGAGCGTGCTGCAGGATGATATGTAAAACAAGTATACTGCTCGTTATAGAGACCACCTGTACACTTGACGTAGCTTTCTGCTTCCCTGGCTGTTGCAACGTGTGTTCGGCAATTCTACTGCCGGACACGGCTTCTTGAAAAAGGAGTCCCGAAAGTAAGAGAAAAAAGAAGAATGACACAATTGGGAGCCCCTGGTGCGGTTGAGCCGCATTCTGGGCCTGCCGTGGTCGTGCCCCTCCCCCTATGCCCATGGTATTTCCAGAGCGCGAGGGCTGGGGTTGGGGCCGCATTGCTACGCGTGCTCGGAACGTGCCAGGCGGTCTTGTTGTTGGTTACTCCGGGCGCGCTTGACGGTGTCCGGACGTTTAATAGCCGGACTCGAGAATTGCCTTAAGATGCTGCTTTGTACTTCCGCCGCGAGAGCCGCTGTATGCTCCTCCGTTCGAAGAGAGCGTTCGGTGTTTCCGTTGACCGTAATGACTCCTCGAGGGCCTGGCATCTTGAGCTTGAGGTATGCATAGTGCGGCACCGCATTGAACTTTGCAAATGCGGTTCGTCCGAGCAAAGGCATGATAGCCGCCGCAGAACGGGACTATGTCAAGATTAACCCTCGCTCGAAGTTATCCGGGATCCAAGACCACTTCCAAAGGTAATCGAGCCTACAGCTTGGCCTCTACACCTGGTATGATGCCTTTGAAGGTCGCCTTTGTGGGTTTAATCCTTGAGGGTCTATGCCCATCTTGCGACCGTATCCCGATAAAGCAGGTTCAGGCTGCCGCCGCCCATCGTGAGACTCTAGTGAGGTGAAACCGCTCACGATTGGGTCTAGAACCACGCGCAAATCCGCCATGGCGGATGCTAGTGGGTGGTCCTTCGATCAAAAGTGATCGGGCAGGAGGACCACGGATTGAACTTTGGGGCGACTGGCTCCATCGCATATACGTCCCTTAGTGCACGCTTCCTCTCCTTTTTGGGTATGTGGGTTGCGTATATCATGTTCACCGTCCTCACTTGTGGGGGGAACCCCTTCTGTCCTCTATTGTTCGGCGGACAGGTCTCCTCCTCGTCATTGCTATGCAGCCCCTTGTCATTGTTTTCGGCAATTAACTTACCTGCCTGCTTGAACACCCAACAATCCCTGTTGGTGTGATTTGCTTGCTTTTCGGGGGTGCCGTGTATCTGGCACGAGCGATCGAGTATTCGGTCCAAATTGGACGGGCCCGGAGTATTTCTTTTGAATGGCTTTTTCCGTTGATCGGGTTTAGAGCCTCTGAATCCGACATTGACTGCCGTATCTTCAGCATTATCGCCATTAATGCGGCGCTTGTGCTTCTTGCGACGCGACCTGCCGTTGCTGTCCTTGGTATCCGAATTACCAGGGCTCTTGGTTATGTTGTTACTACGAGCTAGCCAGCTGTCCTCTCCCGCGCAAAAGCGAGTCATGAGTGTTGTGAGGGCTGCCATGTATTTCGGATTTTCCTGTCCTAGGTGCCGGGAAAGCCACTCGTCGCGGATGTTATGTCTGAAGGCTGCAAGGGCCTCTGCATCCGGACAGTCGATGATTTGATTTTTCTTGGTTAGGAACCGTGTCCAGAATTGTCTGGCCGATTCTTCTGGCTGCTGAGTTATGTGGCTTTGGTCATCGGCGTCTGGTGGTCGCACATAGGTGCCCTGGAAGTTGTCGATGAATGCGGCTTCCAGGTCTTCCCAACTTCCAATTGAATCTGCTGGCAAGCTGTTAAGCCAATGCCGAGCTGGTCCTTTAAGCTTGAGTGGGAGGTATTTGATGGCATGTAGATCATCACCGCGGGCCATGTGGATATGAAGGAGATAGTCCTCGATCTAGACCGCAGGATCTGTTGTGCCATCGTATGATTCAATGTTTACGGGTTTGAAACCCTCAGGGATTTGATGATCCATTACTTCGTCTGTGAAGCATAGTGGGTGTGCGCGCCTCAGACAATATATCACGATGTAGCTCAAATGAGCTTTGTCTACTGTGTTCGGCCCGGCCGGAATTGCCATATCCGGCTTGACGGTTATCATCACGTATCGTGGGGCGCCCACGCGATCCGTAGATTGATCTTGTTTCCCTGGCCTTGTCCTCCAGTATATCTCGCAGGTCTGGTGCATTTTCCCACGCGTTGGTATTTTTTGAGTGGCGCGGGGGTGCAGCTTGAGTGTAGGGCCGAGAGGCCTCTCTGTCGCGGCCACGAGGTGGCCGGTCGGCCGTATTATGCACTGATGATGTAGGTTTGGGTACTTCCTCCTCTAATCGGGGTAGCAGCCTGCGTTTTGGGTAGCTCTTGGAGGGGCGTTCGAGTTCATACTCTTCGGCCGCAAGGACTTCCGTCCATCTGTCGGCTAGCAGGTCTTGGTCAGCTCTAAGTTGTTGCTGCTTTTTCTTGAGGCTGCTTGCCGTGGCCATAAGCATGCGTTTGAAACGCTCTTGTTCGATGGGATCCTCAAGCACGACAAATTCGTCGTCGTCGAGGCTTGCCTCGTCTTCGGAGGGAGGCATGTAATTATTGTCCTCTACCTCTCTGCCTGCCGCTCTCTCATGAGGGCTGGCTTCTCCATCCTCCCGCACTGAATCCTGCTGGAGGGAGTTGTCTTCGGCACTGTCCGGGGTGTTATTGTCTCCCGTGCCGGAATCACCGTTTTTGCTGTGGCGGGATTTAGAGCGCGCCACGACGCCGACGCTTAGGTTGTTTCTGAGGGGTCATCCTCCGTTGTTCCATCGCCATTCCCATTTTTGGGATGTCCACCATGTAAATGTCGATGACGAGGTGGCCTTCCAAAGGCCTCAGAGGCGCTGGTTCTGGTCGCCTCCTGCATCGCCGTCCATACCGCCGATGTCTTCAAGTCAAGTCGAGCATGTCGGTTAAGTTATCGACAGTGGCTACGAAGTGGGTGGTGGGTGGGCTTTGAATTTCTTCATCGTCCGCATCCCAACCGTCCTGACCATAATCCGGCCAGGGCTCTCGTGATAAAGAGAGAAACTTTAGTGAATTCAGGATGTTGCCAAAGGGCGAGTGCTGAAAGATGTCCGCGGCAGTGAACTCCATGATCGGCGCCCAATCCGATTTGATTGACAGGGGCGCGGGAGGTTCGGAGTCTGGAGAGGAGTCCGACACTTTGGAGTCACGAGCTTCGCAAAGGACAGGGTTGGTGTTCGGCTCAATCGCCGTAGAGATAGTAGGCCCCGAGGCGGTGTCCAGCCACCCATCCTCGATCGGCGCAGTCGGCTCCGAGCTAAGGGTTGGAGCAGACACTTGTGCGGCCTCCGGGGCACTGTCCGGCGGCAGAGCTAGATTACGCTTTTCGTGATAAAGGCGGCGACTTGGTCTGTGGCTCAACCCGTCAAGATCAAGTCTCCACGGATGTCACCGATAGTTCAAACTTCCAAATCTGACATGATGGCCAAGGGCGAGATTTCGATCTGCTCCAGATGGCTGCTTAATTGCCCGCAGGCAAAGCCGCCAATATGAAGATCTGTCCGCAGAAAAGTCTCACCTGACTGCATCGTTGTTGATGATCGGGGAGCCATCGGGCCTAAAGATGACGCACACGAGGAACTCTCAATGAAAGCACCAATGTCGGTGTCAAACCGCGGATCTCGGTAGGGGTGCCGAACTATGCGCCTAGGCGGATGGTAACAGAGACAAGGGACACGATGTTTTTACCCAGGTTCGGGCCTTCTCACCGGAGGTAAAACCCTACTCCCGCTTGATTGATATTGATGATATGGGTAGTACAAGAGTAGATCTACCACGAGATCGAGAGGCTAAACCCTAGAAGCTAGCCTATGGTATGATTGTTGTCCGTCATACGGACTAAAACCCTCCGGTTTATATAGGCACCGAAGAGGGTTACACAGTGTCGGTTACAATGGTAGGAGATCTACATATCCGTATCGCGAAGCTTTCCTTCCACGCCAAGGAAAGTCCCATCTGGACACGGGACGAAGTCTTCAATCTTGTATCTTCATAGTCCAGGAGTCCGGCCGAAGATGATAGTTCGCCTATCCAGACACCCCCTATTCCGGGACTCCCTCAGTTATCCTTGAATATCCTGGGGTGCCACGGGCATCCCCAAGCTTAGGCTCTTGCCACTCCTTATTCCATAGTCCATCAAATCTTTACCCAAAACTTGAAAACTTCACAACACAAAACTCAACAGAAATCTCATAAGTCTTAGTGCAAGAAAGAAAACCACCACATAAGGTACTGTAATTAACTCATTCTTTATTTATATTGGTGTTAAACCTACTGTATTCCAACTTCTCTATGGTTCATACCCTACATACTAGCCATCGATGCATCAAAATAAGCAAACAACACACGAAAAATAGAATCTGTCAAAAACAGAACAGCCCATAGCAATATGTAACTCTCGAATACTTCTAGAACTCTAAAAATCCTAACAAAATAGGAAGTACTAGGAAATTTGTCTATTGATCTACAGCAAAAATAATCAACACAAAAGCACGTTTCTATGAATTACTAAATTATTTTCATGCGCGCAAAGTTTCTGTTTTTCAGCAGAATCAAATTAACTATCACCATAGGTTATCCTATAGGTTCTACTTGGCACAAACACTAATTAAGACATGAAAACACATCTACACATAAGGTAAATGAAATATTTATTACTAAACAGAAGCAAAAACAAAAAATGAAAATAAAATTGGGTTGCCTCCCAACTAGCGCTATTGTTTAACGCCCCAAGCTAGACATAAAAGCGGGGATAGATCTAAGTAGTGTCATCTTTGGCACTCAATTCAAAAGTAGCTCGCATGATAGATTCATAAGGTAATTTAACTTTATTTCTTGGAAAGTTCTCCATGCCTTTCCTTAATGGAAATTGGAATCTAATATTATCTTCCTTCATATCAATAATTGCACCAATCGTTCTAAGGAAAGGTCTACCAAGAATAATAGGACAAGAAAGATTGCAATCTATGTCAAGAACGATAAAATCTACGGGCACATAATTCATATTTGCAACAATAAGAACATCATTGATCCTTCCCATAGGCTTTTTAATGGTGGAATCCGCAAGGTGCAAATATAAAGAGCAATCATCAAGATCATGGAAGCCTAGAATATCACATAAAGTTTTCAGAATTGTGGAAACACTAGCACCCAAATCACACAAAGCATAGCACTCATGATCTTTAATTTTAATTTTTATAGTAGGTTCCCACTCATCATAAAGTTTTCTAGGTATAGAAACTTCCAAATTAAGTTTTTCATCATAAGATTGCATCAAGGCATCAACAATATGTTTGGTAAAAGCTTTATTTTTACTATAAGCATGAGGAGAACTCAACACGGATTGCAACAAGGAAATACAATCTACTAAAGAACAATTATCTTAATTAAATTCCTTGAAATCCAAGATAGTGGGTTCAATGCTATTTAAAGTCTTGACCTCTCCAATCCAACTTTTACCAAATTTAGCATCAAGATCTAAAAACTCCGAATCATTGGGACGACTTTTAACTAAAGTTGACTCATCTCCAGTCCCATCATTATTAAGATTCATATTGCAACACAAAGATTTAATAGGGAACACATCAATAACTTTTAGATCTTCATCATTATTTTTATGGAAACTAGAAGAACACGCCGTTACAAAGCAATCTTTCTTAGCATGCAATTTAGCGGTTCTCTCTTTGCACTCATCAATGGAAATTCTCATAGATTTGAGAGACTCATTGATATCATGCTTAGGAGGAGTAGATCTAAGTTTCAAAGAATCAACATCAAGCGAAAGCCTATCAACGTTCCTAGCCAAATCATCAACTTTAAGCAATTTTTCTTCAAGTAAGGCATTAAAATTCTTTTGAGAGATCATAAATTCTTTAACGCTATTCTCAAAATCAGAGGGAATCTTATTAAAATTACCAAAAGAATTATTGTAGGAATTTCCATAATTATTAGAGGAATTACTAGGGAACAGTCTAGGATTAAAGTTTCCTCTATAAGCATTGTTACCAAAATTATTCCTACCAACAAAATTCACATCCAAAGATTCATCTATTTTCTCAATCAAAGTAGACAAAGGCATATAATTGGGATCAATAGGAGCACTCTTAGTAGCAAACAATTTCATAAGTTCATTCATCTTTCCACTCAAACATTAATTTCTTCTATAGCATGCACTTTTTTACTAGTAGATCTTTCGGTGTGCCATTGAGAATAATTAGACATAATCTTATCAAGGAGTTTAGTAGCTTCTCCTAAGGTGATCTCCATAAAAGTACCTCCCGTGGCCGAATCTAAAAGATTTCTAGAAGCAAAATTCAATCCGGCATAAAAAATTTGTATGATCATCCATAAATTCAAACCATGATTAGGGCAATTGTGAATCATCCATTTCATTCTTTCCCAAGATTGGGCGACATGATCATGATCAAGTTGTTTAAAATTCATAATATCGTTCCTAAGAGAGATGATCTTAGCGGGAGGAAAATACTTAGAGATAAAAGCATCTTTGCACTTATTCAATGAATCAATACTATTCTTAGGCAAAGACGAAAAACAAACTTTAGCACGATCTCTAAGTGAAAACGGAAATAACTTCAATTTAACAATATCATTATCCATATCTTTCTTCTTTTGCATCTCACACAAATCAACAAATTTGTTTAGATGGCTAGCGGCATCTTCACTAGGAAGGCCGGAGAATTGATCTTTCATAACAAGATTCAGCAAAGCAACATTGATTTCACAAGACTCAACATCATTAAGAGGAGCAATCGGAGTACTAAGGAAATCATTATTATTGGTATTGGAAAAACCACACAATTAGGTATTATCTTGCGCCATCGCGACAAGCAATCCAACAAACAAGCAAACAAAAAGGCAAGCAAAAGAGAGAGGAGATTGGAAAAGAGAGGGCCAATAAAACGGCAAGGGTGAAGTGGGGGAGAGGAAAACGAGAGGCAAATGGCAAATAATGTAATGCGAGGGAGATGAGTTTGTGATGGGTACTTGGTATGTCTTGCTACGTCTTGAGCTTGCGTTGGTTTTCCTTGAAGAGGAAAGGGTGATGCAACAATAGTAGCGTAAGTATTTCCCTCAGTTTTTGAGAACCAAGGTATCAATCCAGTAGGAGGTACCTCAAAAGTCCCACGCACCTACACAAACAAACAAAGAACTCGCAACCAACGCAATAAAGGGGTTGTCAATCCCTTCACGGCCACTTGCGAAAGTGAGATCTGATAGAGATAATATGATAAGATAAATATTTTTGGTATTTTTATAATATAGATAAGAAAAGATGCAAATAAAAGTAGATTGTAAACTTATATGATAAAAGATAGACCCGGGGGCCATAGGTTTCACTAGTGGCTTCTCTCAAGATAGCATAAGTATTACGGTGGGTGAACAAATTACTGTCGAGCAATTGATAGAAAAGCGAATAATTATGAGATTATCTAGGCATGATCATGTATATAGGCATCACGTTCGTGACAAGTAGACCAACTCCTGCCTGCATCTACTACTATTACTCCACACATCGACCGCTATCCAGCATGCATCTAGAGTATTAAGTTCATAAAGAACAGAGTAACACATTAAGCAAGATGACATGATGTAGAGGGATAAACTCATGCAATATGATATAAACCCCATATTTTTATCCTCGGTGGCAACAATACAATAAGTGGCTTGTTGCCCCTGCTGTCACTGGGAAAGGACACCACAAGATTGAACCCAAAGCTAAGCACTTCTCCCATTGCAAGAAAGATCAATCTAGTAGGCCAAACCAAACTGATAATTCGAACAGACTTGCAAAGATAACTTAATCACACATAAAAGAATTCAGAGGAGATTCAAATATTTCTCATATATAAACTTGATCATAAACCCACAATTCATCGGATCTCGACAAACACACCGCAAAAAGAGTTACATCGAATAGATCTCCAAGAAGATCGAGGAGAACTTTGTATTGAGATTCAAAGAGAGAGAAGAAGCCATCTAGCTAATAACTATGGACCTGAAGGTTTGTGGTAAACTACTGACAACTCATACGAGAGGCCTTGGAGATGATGCAGAGGCCCTCCATGGTCGATTCCCCCTCCGATGGAGCGCCAGCGAAGGCTCCAAGATGGGATCTCGCGGATATAGAAGGTTACGACGGTGGAAATAGTTTTTCGTGGTGCTTCTCGATGGCTTCAGGGTACGTGGGTATATATAGAAGGAAGAAGTAGGTCGGTCGATGCTCGAGGGGCCCATGAGGGTGGGGGGCGCGCCGGGCACCCTCGTGGACGCCTCCTCTATTGTTTGACATCCACTCCAAGTCCCCTGGATCACGTTTTTTCCAAAAAGATCGCTCCTGAAGGTTTCATTCCGTTTGGACTCCGTTTGATATTCCTTTTCTTCGAAACACTGAAATAGGCAAAAAAACAGCAATTCGGGCTGGGCCTCCGACTAGTAGGTTAGTCCCAAAAATGATATAAAAGTGTAAAGTAAAGCTCATAAACATCCAAAACGGGGAATATCATAGCATGGAACAATCAAAAATTATAGATACGTTGGAGACGTATCTGTCTCATATCGGGCATCCAATTCATTCATGCGAAGCCTCTTCATTCTTTCCTCAATTGTTCCAGCCAGTGGATTCTCGTCAACTTCATCATTGTTCGTCTATTTTTCTTTCCGGTGTATTCAATTCCAATTTTTCATGGTGATTATACTATTTCCCCCATCTCGGATGTCTCCCCTTGCTCGTTCGCTTCTCGCTATTCAATTTTTTCCGGAGTGCTGAAGTTATCTCAGGGAATTTTGTGTTTCCGCTCAAGACTAGTTCCTTCTATTTCGAGGTTGCTACCTCATCCAAGCCATTGCAGTCAACCGGTGCATCTCTCTCTCCTAACTATCTTTTTTCAACAGTGTTTCCTTTCAGTGAGCCCTAACCCAAAGGTTTATCCCCAGGATCTTACCTGGCTCTTCTAATTTTCCGGAGTTACTCCCAATTTTTTTCAAGTTTGACGTAAAAAATGAATTTTCATCAGTCAATTGCCTTCTCCAAGATTGCTTTTAAATTATTTTCATGTTGGTTCAACCTTTCCTCTCTTATTCTTTCGGAGTACCACACAAATTCTTCAAGGTGTTCCTCGTCATCCTTCTCAACATTTGAAGACCGAAGAAGAATTTCTCTTAAATCTTGTCTGTTCAAGTGAAGATTCATGGTTCTAGCTTCATGCCATCCTCATAATTGTTTTTGATTATGAGAATTATTTCATACTCATCCGCAACATTTCATGAGTTCTTTCCTTTTTCCATTCTCCGGACGTCGTCACTTCAGAAGAATTCTTTATTCACGACATTCTTTTCACGTTCTCAAATTCTTCCAATGCTTCATTCAAGTTTTCTTTAATCATCTCGTGATGTCGTCATTCTCTTGTATCTAAATCCCCTCAAGTATATTTGTTCTTTTAGTTCTTCCCGGCGATTCATTCTCTTTTCTTTGTTCGTTCTCATTTCTTATGCTGGTTCGTTGAAGACCTTCCCAAGTTTGCGCTATATATCTTTGCAATCATTTTCAAGAGGAATAAGTCGCATGTCAAATCCGTTTGTCATCAATTAAAGTTGATGAGGATAAGCATAACGTAATTCTTATTCTTATTTCGTGATGGTCAAGTAATTCCTTCCTTCGGAGATTGTCCATGATGAATAATTTCTCGGTTCTAAGTTGTTCATCTTTTCTTTTCTGGAGTTCCAAGTTTTCTCGCTTGTCTCGTCGCGAACCTCAATCTAAATCATCATAAGGCTTCATATTGTTCTTTTCAACATTCGTTTCTTTAATCCTTTTGTTACCTGAGTTCTTCATGGTGGTCCATAGAGGATTAACTCATTCTCGTCGAGGATTTAATTCATTCTTCAAATGTCCATCAAGATTCTTGTTGGAGCTCAAGTATCTCTCTTCTCGCATACCAAAGTGCAACTAATTCTTGTCTTTCAAACATGTTGTTTCACATCTTTTCTCTCGTCTCAAGTAAACAATATTTTTTGTTTGTGGCCGGTTAGCACCTCTTAATTTTGAGTTGTTTTCCATAATCCCACAACAAGCTTATTCTTTTCATTGTTGAATTTCCAACAACTCCGTTCAATCCTTCCTTGCAAAGGTCCTTCTCAATTCAATTATGGTGGAAGTTGTATGTTGTTTTTCCCTTTCTTTTCCTTCCTATGATTTACCTTCTATTCTTCTGTTCCAGAGACACCGTGATGTTGCTCTTTTCGCCCATCATCAACTTTATCCATTTTACTGGAGTGTCAAGTCCTCTTTTGAAGTCCTTTTTCTTGCCAATCTTTGCTTTCCTTTTCTACTCGGACGCTATCCGAATTCTTTACTTATTATTCCTTTTCTGTCTAGTTCTAACCGGAGTGGTTTCAGAGTCTATCTTAATCCTTAAGCCTTTGATTCTCGTCATAATCACCGTTCTTCTTTTCTACCCGAGTGCTCTCGACTTTCTTCACCTTCTCTCTTGTTCGATGTGTTTTTTATATTCTTTTTAAATGGCGCTCATCACTCACATAGTCTAATTATAGATATTTGAGTATTTTTTAGGGCTGATTATATACGGAGGAAGATTTGATCGGAGCATGTAAACACATATGCCCATAAGCGCTATTAATGCAGACATGTGAATTGATCTTTGATTAATGGCATTGTATGTGCAGATGATCATGGATGTGTATATGCATTGCAATGAAACCAAGTGCTAGTATTTCCATATTGCATGCATTTAAAGCCAGGTCTAACGTGTCCATCGTAACCTTGGCACGTACAAATAAATATAAAAATGCTTCTGTACCGGCAAGCTCACACGCGTACATACCCAAATACCCACAGGTATGCCTACATCGTATATGTACATATTTGGGTATCTATGGACGGAGGACGAGCGTCTCCAAATACCCGCAGTACCCAGCAGGCCAACGATTGATCAATGGAAAGAAAGCTAGCACGTTTCTTGCACCAAGTTCACAAAGGAATTAATCAGCCCATCTCCAGCTAGTCGTGCGCGTCAAGAAGGTCTATGGAAGAAAAAGGAAAGGAACCGGCAGCCATCGTATGTACGAGATTGACTTTCGATTTCTTTGTACAGACTTGAGCGTCAAGAAAAATTATTAAAAGGAAAAAATCGGCGGCTGTGCTCGGGTTGCCATCCATCCAACACCCATTGGATGGCTATATATAGCCAGCAGAGGGAGGAGAAAAGAGGAAGAGCTAGCATAGCCGACCCAACAACGAACGCAGCCGAGGAGACGACGGCGTGTCCATGGTGTAGTTGTTTTGGCCCAAGCCGTGGACAGAACTCAAGAGGCTAGACAAGGTTTTGCGCTGCTGAACTGTTGCAGCTTTTCAGGTTCTTGATCCTTTTATTCAGAGAATGGAACTAACATGCAGCGATACTCGCTCAGGCTACCAGATCGTGCCATCCCACGACCTTGAGCGCACTCGCCACTCCTACTACGTCGCCGCAGATCGCATAGAACGCGTCTTGCGGCGTTAGCCAACTAACAGGCGAATCCAACGCTAACTGAAATAACTAAACCTAGCTACGGCTGCCTCTGCAGCGTTATTCTCTGAACCTGACGAAACTGAGAGAAAGAAACAGCAGGGTGCGGCAGGATTAGGCTAACAATTCACCCCCTTAAGCCTGCCACACCAATCTTCGCTCGCATCTCCATGAACTTGATCTTCCCCAGCGCCTTGGTGAGGATATCGGCGAGCTGTTCATCGGTGCTGACATGATCAACATCAAGCTTGTTCTCTTCTAAGCACTGACGAATGAAGTGGTACTTGATGTCGATGTGTTTGCTCCGATCATGATGCACTGGGTTCTTGCTCAGGGCGACCCCGGATTTGTTGTTGATGTAGAGCTGAAACTTCTCGACCGACCGCCCTGTCAGATCAGCCAGGAGGCGACTGAGCCACACCCCCTGGCACGTTGCCGCTGCTGCGGCCACGTACTCCGACTCGCAGGACGAAGTTGCCACCACCTTCTGCTTCTGCGAGGTCCAGGTGACTGTGCTCCCACCGAGGAAGAACACCATGCCAGATGTGCTCTTGCGGTCGTCCATGTCGCCGCCGTGATCACTGTCGCTGAAGCCGACGAGTGACGGAGCGCCATAGCCCTTCTTGTAGCTGCACCCATAGTGCAAAGTGCCGCGGATGTACTTGAGGATCTGCTTCACCGCGGTCCAATGGCGTGTGCTGGGCGCCTCCATGTATCGGCTAGTCACTCCAACGGCCAGAGCGATGTCGGGGCGTGTGTTGACGAGGTAGCGCAGGCAGCCTATGATGCTGCGGTATTCAGTTGCGTCCGCCGGCGGTGCCCCATCCTCCTTGCTTAGCTTGAGCCTCACCTCCATGGGAGTTTGGCTCGGGTTGCACCCGGCCATGCCGGCGCGTTCAAGCAGCTTCTCGGCATAGCCTCGCTGGCAGAGAGTGATCCCACCATGCTCCTGCTTTACCTCAATCCCGAGATAGTATGATAACAACCCGAGGTCACTCATCTTAAACAAGTGCTGCATCTCGGCCTTGAACGCAGCAATGTCGTCGCCGTTTGTCCCCGTGATGATGAGGTCATCAACATAGACGCCCGCCAGCAGAAATGACGTCCCGTTGCTGCGCCTGTACACGGCATGCTACAGGGGACTGCGCTCAAAACCAAGCTCACAGAGTGATGCGTCGAGCTTTGCGAACCATGCTCGTGGCGCCTGTCGCAGCCCATACAACGCCTTGCTGAGCTTTGAGGACGCCGTGCGGGTTGTCATTGTTGATGAACCCCTCTGGCTGGTGGACGAGGACCTCCTCCGCAAGATCGCCATTCAGGAAGGCCGACTTGACGTCCATGTGGTGAACTGACCAGCCGGCATGCGCGGCGAGCGCGATCAGTACGTGCACCGTCTCCATCCGCGCCACTGGTGCGAATACCTCGTCGAAGTCCACCCCCTGGCGCTGGGCGTACCCCTTGACGACAAGCCTGGCCTTGTGCTTCACCACGTTCCCGTCGGCGTCTTTCTTCAGCTTGAAGACCCACTTCAGCCCGATCGCTCGCGACCCAGTGGGCAGCGCCGTGGGCGTCCATGTGTTGTTGTCGGTGATGGCCTTCATCTCCTCCTCCATTGCCGCCCTCCACTCGGGGGAGGACAGCGCCTCGTCGATGCACACTGGCTCATCTGCCGTGGCAAGGCACAGCATCTCGTGTTCATCGTCGTCGAACACTGGATCGGGCGCCTCTGGTGGAGTGGGCACGGGCTTGGTGGTGTTGTACACACTGGCAAGGCGCCTGTACCTCTGGACCGCGTCCGCGTCAACAGCAGCGTCCAGGGCGCTGTCGTGTGGGAGGAGGCGCCGTCTCAGACATGGCGGCGTGGCGATCGCTATGCGTGCAGCCGCGGCGGCGAGTTCCCGAGGTCATAGGGCGATCCTGAGTTCCCGCCCGTGTCACCGGTGTCGACCAGCTGCTCTCCCGTCATTGTGCTGTAAGTCACTGAGAAGGACGGCGACGGTGGCTCGCCACCGTTTGCAGAGCCAGCATCAGCTGTCCATGGCCACGTGCGCCATTCCTCGAACACCAGGTCGCGTGTGACGTGCACCCGCTTTGCCACCGGGTCATACACCCGATAGGCCTTCGAGCCCTCCTCGTACCCGACGAACATGGTGAGCACGGAGCGATCGGAGAGCTTTGTCACTCCGGGCCCCGTCTTCTTCATGTGAGCCACACAGCCGAACATGCGCAGGTGTTCGACCGTGGGGCTTCTCTTGTTCCAGGCTTCGTACGGCGTCACGCCGTTGAGGCTCCTGGTCGGAGCTCGGTTGAGGATGTAGACGGCGCACTTGACCGCCTCGCCCCAGAACATGGTCGGCATGCCCATGCCTTTCAGCATGCACCGGGCCATCTCCACCACCGTCTGATTGTGGCGCTCGACGACGCCGTTCTGTTGCGGTGTGTAGGGCGCGGTGGTGTGGTGTGCGATGTCGTTCTTCTCACAGTGGGCCTTGAACTCACCGGAGTTGAACTCGCCCCCTCTGTCCGAGCGGAACGCGCGCAACCGACAGCTCTGCTTCGCCTCTGCGAGTGCTTGGATCTTCTTGAAACGGGAAAACGCCTCGTCCTTGGACCTGAGGACCTCAAGCCACATGTATCTGCTATAATCATCTACTACTAACAGGAAGTACTGATTACCGCCCGCTGTAGCTGGTTTTATCGGGCTGCAGAGGTCGGTGTGGACGAGGTCCAGAGCACGCTCCGATCGGCGTGGGCTCGCGCGCGGGAATGCCAGGCGATGCTGCTTCCCTAGCGTGCAGCCGTCGCAGATCTCGTCGACGTGGTCGACCTGTGGCATCCCTCGTACCATGCCTTTCGTGGACATGGCCTTCACCGCCCGGAAGTGTAGGTGCGCGAGCCGTGCGTGCCACAGCCACGTGGGCTCGTCCAGCTTGGCCACCAGGCAGACTGGCATGGCCAGGTCCAGCCGCAGCACGTACAGCCGGTTCGCCGTGCGCTTGACGCGGATGAGAAGCTTCCGCTCCTGATCGTACACGCACAGGTGTCCGTCCTTGCTCACGGACCTGCAACCCTTCTCGTCAAGCTGCCCGAGGGAGCTGATGTTGGCCCGCAGCTTGGGGATGTAGTACACGTCCGCGAGCACGCGCTGGTTGCCGTTCGCACATCGGAACATGATGTTCCCCTTGCCCCTGATCGTGACGAGGGAGCCGTCCCCGAAGCGCACGGAGCCATGCACGGTGTCGTCGAGGCTGATGAACGCGTCGCGCGCCCCGGTCGTATGGCTGCTGGCGCCGGTATCAAGGTACCAGGCACCGTGCGCTCCAGTGGTGACCGGAACCACCCGCTCTTCGTTGAGGTAGACTGCCTGGGCGCGAACTGGTGTCGCCTGTACGTTGTCCGCCGTGCCCGCAGCCTGGATCGGGCGTTCGCCCTCTTCGACGGTGGCCAGCAGGAGCGCGGGGGGCTCCACGTCCGCCTCGGCCAGGTTCGCGGCCTCGCCCTTATTCTGGCGATCGCGCTCTGCCCTCCTGCACTCCCTGGCCCAGTGGCCAGGAATATTGCAGTATCGGCACTTGCCCTTCCGTTTCCCTCCGGCGGGCCTCTTGCCGCCGTCGCCGCGCCCGCTGGGGCGCTCGCTGCTCTGTGAACGTGGCGAGGGGAGAGCCTTGCCGCCCTTGTTGCCCGATGACGACGAGCCCTGGCCTTGATGCTGTAGGCGTGCGTGGCACTCCCTCTCAGTGAGGAGGAGTTCACCTACCTCGCGATTGACGTCATCCAGAGTGTAGCTTTCTTCAACAGAATGCAGGCGCCCGCACAGCTCCTCAATAGAGAGGGTGCGCAGGTCGACAAAGACCTCGATCGCCATGACCATCTGCCTGAACTTGCGAGGCACCGCGCGAAGAAACTTCAACACGCCGGTATTCGGCTACAGGTCACTTAGCAGCTCCAGCTCGCTCACAATAGCGGTTAGGCGCAGGAAAAATCCTCAATGGACTCACCGTCACGGAAGTGGATTTCTTCAACTCGCCGACGGTTCGCGCCCTGGCCTCCCGGAGGCGCCAGAACCCATGCGCATCATGCGCAGTGTCCCACGCCTCCTTGGCCGAGTCCTTGCCAGCGATGGCGCGGATCATCTCCGGAGGCACCGCTGGAGCAGCGCGCCAGCGCTGCACGATCGCCGCGGTCGCCGTCGCCAGTACTCCACGGCCTCCCACAGGCCGTGAGCCTGCAGTTGCACGCGCATCACCATGGCCCGCCGACGAGTTGGTGCGAGTGAGTGTCGGATATTGGGCGAGCCGCCGCTCTCCTCACCACTCGCAAGACCACCAGTTCACCGTGCCGCCCACGACGCGGTGGAGGCGAAAAGCGACACCTCGCGATGGCACATCTGTGACTTGAGCCGAGGCGCTTGCGTGTCGTCGACCCGCTGCTCGCTCCCACCTGCGCTTCGCTGGACGCCTGTCGCCCCGCCATGCTGCTCGCTCCCGCGCCGGTTTGCGGAACGGCGCCCGATGCCACGCCGCACCCCACGCCCAGCCATGGATCTTTCAAGGCTCGATGCCAATTGTAGTTGTTTTGGTCGGCCATGGACAGAACTCAAGAGGCTAGACAAGGTTTTGCGCTGCTGAACTGTTGCAGCTTTTCAGTTCTTGATCCTTTTATTCAGAGAATGGAACTAACATGCAGCGATACTCGCCAGAGCTACCAGATCAAGCCATCCCACGACCTCGAGCGCACTTCGCCACTCCTACTACGTCGCCGCAGATCGCATGAACGCTGCCTTGCGGCGTTAGCCAACTAACAAAGCGAATCCAACGCTAACTGAAATAATCGAACCTAGCTACGGCTGCCTCTGCAGCGTTATTCTCTGAACTCGATTTAAACCGACAGAAGAAACAGCAGGGTGCGGCAGGATTAGGCTAACACCACCCCCTTAAGCCTGCCACACCAATCTTCGCCGCATCTCCACGAACTTGATCTTCCCCAGCGCCTTGGTGAGGATATCGGCGAGCTGTTCATCGGTGCGACATGATCAACATCAAGCTTGTTCTCTTCTAAGCAATCGACGAATGAAGTGGTACTTGATGTCGATGTGTTTGCTCCGATCATGATGCACTGGGTTCTTGCTCGTATGCACCCTCGATTAGTTATCGGCGTAGAGCTGAAACTTCTCGACCGACCGCCTCGCGGATCAGCCAGAGGCGATCGAGCCACACCCCGGCACGCTGCCACCGCTGCGCCACGCGACTCGACTCGCAGGACGGTTGCCACCACCTTCGCTTCGCGAGGTCCAGTGATCGTGTTCCCACCGAGGAAGAACACCATGCCGATGTGTTTTGCGGTCGCCCACGCCGCCGCCGGATCACCGCTCGCTGAAGCCGACGAGTGACGGAGCGCCATAGCCCTTCTTGTAGCTGCACCCATAGTGCAAAGTGCCGCGGATGTACCTGAGGATCTGCTTCACCGCGGTCCAATGGCGTGTGCGGGCGCCCATGTATCGGCTAGTCACCCGACGGCCGAGAGCGATGTCGGGGCGTGTGTTGACGAGGTAGCGCAGGCAGCCTATGATGCTGCGGTATTCAGTTGCATCCGCCGGCGGTGCCCCATCCTCCTTGCTTAGCTTGAGCCTCACCTCCATGGGAGTTTGGCTCGGGTTGCACCCGGCCATGCCGGCGCGTTCAAGCAGCTTCTCGGCATAGCCTCGCTGGCAGAGAGTGATCCCACCATGCTCCTGCTTTACCTCAATCCCGAGATAGTATGATAACAACCCGAGGTCACTCATCTTGAACAAGTGCTGCATCTCGGCCTTGAACGCAGCAATGTCGTCGCCGTTTGTCCCCGTGATGATCAGGTCATCAACATAGACGCCCACCAGCAGAAATGACGTCTCGTTGCTGCGCCTGTACACGGCATGCTACAGGGGACTGCGCTCAAAACCAAGCTCACAGAGTGGTGCGTCGAGCTTTGCGTACCATGCTCGTGGCGCCTGTCGCAGCCCATACAACGCCTTGCTGAGCTTGAGGACGCCGTGCGGGTTGTCATTGTTGATGAACCCCTCTGGCTGGTGGACGAGGACCTCCTCCGCAAGATCGCCATTCAGGAAGGCCGACTTGACGTCCATATGGTGAACTGACCAGCCGGCGGCGCGGGCGAAGCGCGACAGTCGTGCACCGCCTCCATCCGCGCCATCGGTGCGAATACTCGTCAAGTCCACCTTCGGCGCTGGGCGCACCCCTTGACGCATAAGCTCGGCCTTGTGCTTCACCACGCTCCTGCCGGGCGCTTTCTTCAGCTTGAAGACCCACTTCAGCCCGACGCCGCGACCCGAGGGGCAGCGCCATGGCGCCCATGTGTTGTTGTCGGTGATGGCCTTCATCTCCTCCTCCATTGCCGCCCTCCACTCGGGGGAGGACAGCGCCTCGTCGATGCACACTGGCTCATCTGCCGTGGCGAGGCACATCATCTCGTGTTCATCGTCGTCGAACACTGGATCGGGCGCCTCTGGTGGAGTGGGCACGGGCTTGGTGGTGTTGTACACACTGGCAAGGCGCCTGTACCTCTGGACCGCGTCCGCGTCAACAGCAGCGTCCAGGGCGCTGTCGTGTGTGGGAGGAGTGCGCCGGTCTCCTATTGGCGAAGGCGTGGCGATCGTTGGCGTGGCAGCCGCCGGCGGTGAGTTCCCGAGGTCATAGGGCGATCCTGAGTTCCAGCCCGTGTCACCGGTGTCGATCAGCTGCTCTCCCGTCATGGTGTTGTAAGTCACTGAGAAGGACGGCGACGGTGGTTCGCCACCGTTTGCAGAGCCAGCGTCAGCTGTCCATGGCCACGTGCGCCGTTCCTCGAACACCAGGTCGCGTGTGACATGCACCCGCTTTGCCACCGGGTCATACACCCGATAGGCCTTCGAGCCCTCCTCGTACCCGACGAACAAGGTGAGCACGGAGCGATCGGAGAGCTTTGTCACTCCGGGCCCCGTCTTCTTCATGTGAGCCACACAGCCGAACGTGCGCAGGTGTTCGACCGTGGGGCTTCTCTTGTTCCAGGCTTCGTACGGCGTCACGCTGTTGAGGCTCCTGGTCGTAGCTCGGTTGAGGATGTAGACGGCGCACTTGACCGCCTCGCCCCAGAACATGGCCGGCATGCCCATGCCTTTCAGCATGCACCGGGCCATCTCCACCACCGTCTGATTGTGGCGCTCGACGACGCCGTTCTGTTGCGGTGTGTAGGGCGCGGTGGTGTGGTGTGCGATGTCGTTCTTCTCACAGTGGGCCTTGAACTCACCGGAGTTGAACTCGCCCCCTCTGTCCGAGCGGAACGCGTGCAACCGACAGCTCTGCTTCGCCTCTGCGAGTGCTTGGATCTTCTTGAAACGGGAAAACGCCTCGTCCTTGGACCTGAGGACCTCAAGCCACATGTATCTTCTATAATCATCTACTACTAACAGGAAGTACTGATTACCGCCCGCTGTAGCTGGTTTTATCGGGCAGCAGAGGTCGGTGTGGACGAGGTCCAGAGCATGCTCCGATCGGCGTGGGCTCGCGCGCGGGAACGCCAGGCGATGCTGCTTCCCTAGCGTGCAGCCGTCGCAGATCTCGTCGACGTGGTCGACCTGTGGCATCCCTCGTACCATGCCTTTCGTGGACATGGCCCTCACCGCCCGGAAGTGTAGGTGCCCGAGCCGTGCGTGCCACAGCCACGCGGGCTCGTCCAGCTTGGCCACCAGGCAGACTGGCATTGCCAGGTCCAGCCGCAGCACGTACAGCCGGTTTGCCGTGCGCTTGACGCGGACGAGAAGCTGCCACTCCTGATCGTACACGCACAGGTCTCTGTCCTTGATCACGGACCTGCAACCCTTCTCGTCAAGCTGCCAGAGGGAGATGATGTTGGCCCGCAACTTGGGGATGTAGTACACGTCCGCGAGCACGCGCTGGTTGCCGTTCGGGCATCGGAACATGATGTTCCCCTTGCCCCTGATCGTGACGAGGGAGCCGTCCCCGAAGCGCACGGAGCCATGCACGGTGTCGTCGAGGCTGATGAACGCGTCGCGCGCCCCGGTCATATTGCTGCCGGGCGCCGTATCAAGGTACCAGCACCGCGCTCAAAGGTGACCGGAACCACCCGCTCTTCGTTGAGGTAGACTGCCTGGGCGCGAACTGGTGCCGCCTGTACCTTGTCCGCCGTGCCCGCAGCCTGGATCGGGCGTTCGCCCTCTTCGACGGTGGCCAGCAGGAGCGCGGGGGGCTCCACGTCCGCCTCGGCCAGGTTCGCGGCCTCGCCCTTATTCTGGCGATCGCGCTCGCCTCCACACTCCCGCCCAAAGGCTGTGAATATTGCAGATCGACACTTGCCCTTCCGTTTCCCTCCGGCGGGCCTCTTGCCGCCGTCGCCGCGCCCGCTGGGGCGCTCGCTGCTCTGGGAACGTGGCGAGGGGAGAGCCTTGCCACCCTTGTTGCCCGATGACGACGAGCCCTGGCCTTGATGCTGTAGGCGTGCGTGCCACTCCCTCTCACACTGGTGGAAAAAAGGCCTTTGGTCGCGGTTCGCAACTGCCATTAGTCGGGGTTGCGCAACCACGACCAAATAAGCGCGACTAAAGCTCGCCACCTTTAGTCGCGGCTGCTTAAGAACCGCGACTAACGGCCCGTCCACGTGGCGCCAGCGGTTGTCAAGGAGGACCTTTAGTCGCGTTCTTCCGCCAACCACGACTAAAGGCACGCGCAGGTTTAGGGTTTTAGCCCCCCTAAACCTGTTTTCTGTTTAATTTGTATTGTTTTATTTCTTTTGTGCTTTATTTTAATTTTGAAGGAGTTTCATATATTCTACGGTACTACATACATGCATATGAATGTACAATTTCAAATAAATTTGAAATTAGAACCAAAAGAATTCAAGAGGAATATACAATATATATTCAATATCATCGGATGACCATATACAATTTTGAACAAGTTTCCATACATGATTTAATCCATATAAAGTTCTACGCCCTCGTAATAGTGTTCTCCTTTAGGATGGAGGACTTCCTGCTGAACCATCCAGCTAGTTCCTCTTGAAGTGGTCGGAAGCGAGCTTCGACTAAGCATCCACCGGAGGTTATTCCTCCGAGCATTGGTATCACTCGAACCCGCCAGAGGTGTATCTCCGGATCATCTCACGATATAGTATCCACATAGATTGGTCAACGGTGGCTGAATATCCCCAGCATTCTTAGGCTTTAACATTTTGAATTCTAGCTCTTTTTGAATTCACCGACCTTTGTATCTACGAACCGCCTCCAAACCCTACGAGGCAAAGAAAATTAAATGAACAAGAGAGTTATTAGTTACTTGATATTAGGAAATGAACGAAATAGGCCGATCGATATAGAGCGCAAATGAATGAAAATAATTACTTCGCAGCATTCTTCTCATGTCGGCCCAAAGCTTTGGATCCATATTCAGAGAGTCGTGGACGAGACATTCGAGGTGTTAACTTTAATTACTAGCAGAATCCAAAGGAACTCATGGACACGATACATGCACAAGACGTCATGCATAACTCATCGATTAGCCGCCACATACCATGCATGGAGTAAACAAAAGAGAATGTGCTCAAGACAGAAACACTCACCCAAAATGGTAAGGAAATAGAATATCACTTTTGAGTTCCTGCTTTGTAAGAAACTGCCACAGGTCTGCCTCCACGTCAAGGGGTGACGCCCAACACATGTCCATTAACGATGTGTGGGTCAATGAACCCAACATCATGGATGTTCCTTACTCTGCATTCCTTAATCTTCATTCTGCATGTATAATAGCGGACACAACAATATAGTTAGGACATATATATAGTGCAGGCAATATGAACGAGATGGGGTAGAAATTAATAAATCACTTACGTAACGTAGCAACCGATGATAGATTTGTCGAGCTCGCAGAGATTGAAAAGCTGGAACAATTCACTCAAAGGCAATTTGTACATAGTAATGTTTGAAGTGATGCTCATGTCTAACTTCCGCATAAATATATTCTTTGGCGCTTTTATTTTTATGTAACCCTTGTACCAATTCAGCAGACCTTTCATTTGGTCGTAGATCCTTTTCTCGCGCAGGCTCGACGAGAGGCCCATTCTTGACATATGTAATTACTACCTCCTTCATCGGCGCCTCATCAAGGCCTAACAGTTCACGAAGAGTAATACCTAAGTTGGCCGCTTGTTCTCTCGCACTCGTTCTACCAATCCCTGTGTTGCCGCAGCTTGTATGATCTCGGGTCATCCGGACGAAGGCTTCCACTATAAGCGGGCAATCGATTGTTTACTTTGTTCCCGAGCTGGGCAACTTGTTTCCGCTTTTTTACTTTCGCCTTCTCCGCTCTTTGTTCTCCTTGAACATGAGTGCCTGCCTCACAAGTTCACGTGCATAGTCGTTAGGCAGATTCTTCGCGGCTTGGGACGGTGTGCTCAAAATGACTTAGCCCACTTCTTTTGCTTATCGTAAAATACTGGCTTGGGCTCGGGCTCTCTTTTCTTCTTGCAGTCCGCCTTCCATTTCTCCAAATCAGCAGCCGCGTCGCGCCGACTTCCTCGGCACTACGCTCCCAAGGCCTTGTGGGAGAGGCTTCATGATGGCTCCGTACCTTTGTGGTCTTAGGTACATAAGGGTCCGGTTAATAATCCAGACTGCTTCGCCTCTTTGCCGAGGTGGATTGGGGCGGCGTCGATCACCCGCCGGACGAGGATCGGGGCGGCGGCTGATCACCCGCCGGACGCTAGGATCGGGGCGGCGTCGGCCGACGTGACGGAGGTGTAGGTGAACCGCCACCACCACCACCACCACCATCGTGGGGGGTGGACTTGTTGTCCTTGGCGCCGCCTGAAACTTGATAAACTTCTTTTGCATAGAATGAAATGGCGCTGACATCTCCAAGTCTTTTCTCCCTTCGTGTAGCAATGTCAATCTCCGTGTCCTCAAACCCTTGGACTATGTCCTCCACCGTGACACGAGCATAGCCATCTTGAATGGGGTTGTTGTGGTGGAGTGCTCCTGTAAACATGGTAAAGCACTGCCGATGGCTACCTTCATGGACATGTTCCCGATAGGATAATACAGATGACATTCTTTCATCTCCTTTATATCGCCCACGGGTAGCGAGGAGGCTCGGTGCAGTAATTTCACCACCGAGGCTCCGTGCAGTAATTTCACCACCGAGGCTCCGTGCAGTAATTTCGATCGTCGGTGCATCTGCACCAGCCGGTGGGGCCTCCGTGGAAGCCACACTGCTTCTCCGCTGCTGGCTTCCGAGATCCGCTGGATGATCTTCATGCTGCACCCGAGCTGCATCTCTTCCGCTACTAGTACACTCATGGTTTTCTTCATCACATCCATTTCCGATGCCAACCGCGCCACAACATCTGCTTCCCGATCCATCTTTCTTACGGCTTCAGAATCAGACGGGTCATCGCTCGGGGAACCCTATTTTCCACGGAATGTGCCCCATGCCTCGTACACGCCCTCTCGTTGAACTTGATCTTCCCTGTTGAGCATCCTTCAGATTCCCGAGGGCTTTTGTCAGACGCCGTTCTCTCTGTTGAACTTGATCTTCCCTGTTGAGCATCCTTCATTGCGCCAATAAGGGCTTGGGTGGGTTTAATTAATTTGCCCCGTAAACACACTCCCCTCGCCTCCGGTTCAGCGTTCCCCCATGCCCGCATTCCACCAGCTTTTGGCCCTTGGGTCCCATCCTCCGCACTGGACGGATTCCTCGCGCCTCATCTCGCTTCTCCATCTTCTCCAACCTAGGCACCAAAATGCGATACCCTCCTGGCCCCATAACATGATTGTACTCCTTCTTAGCCGCATTTTCCTTATTTTTTTTCGATATTTCAATGAACTGCTCCGATTTCTTTTGCTTCACAAATTCTGGCCAATCATGTTTCAGTTTCTCATATTGTCCTTTGAAATCCGGAGTCTTGTTCTGCTTGACAAAGTCACGGGCTAGATTTTGCTTGAATTTCCGAATGCGCCGGCCATCTTATGAAGAGCGAACTGTTTGACTAGCCTCCTCCTCTCCTTGTTTTCCTCAATCTTGTTACCCTCCTCATCGAATTTGTTGTATTCGGAGGTAGAACGAAATGTTCCATAAGCTTCTTGAAGCAATCTTTTTGTTCTCTTATCGACAAAAGTGAAACCATCAATTCGCGCCTTCTTTGGCTCATTCCACTCTCGACGGTGATCGAGACGTTGTCTCTAACAATGGCTCCGCATTGGCTGACAAACTTGGTGGCGTTCTTGCGGGCTCCAGCTGCCTGCCGTTGCAATCGTCGACAACCTCGATGGTGCATGTTTCTCCTTGTTTCATCGCCTTGGTTGCGCCACGCTTTGACGACGTACTCGATTGTTTCGACGATCCGCCGAGGGCTAAAATAAGAAAGAGAGTCGCGCTGTTAGTACACACATATTTATTCAAATCAGTTAGTTTGTATCACCAGAGGCTCAATGTATATATATACCTCGCGCCGGAGGTGGTTGCTACTTCCATTTGAAGATCGCTGCTTTATCGACGCTTTCTTCGCATCATCTTGTCGACGGCGCCTTCATCTTCACCGTCAAGGTTCAGATAAGAAGAGATATCATCTTCTTCTTCTCCGTCGGCACATATTGAATATCGCCGTTTATGATGCCGAACATATGTGCTTCACCGTCCGGATCATAGTTGTCCATAATCGGTCAGCTCTATCGTCCGCCATTATGTCATCCTGAAAACATGTAGTAAAACAAATTAATTAAGTGAAGAAGGGGCGGTGGCGGTGGCGGTGGCGAAAGGCGGTGGCAAAAGGAGGGGCGAGGAAGGGTGGAGAGGGTGTCGCGGTAGAGCGCGAGACGGTGCTCCATTAGCCGACCTTGGGGTCGCCAACTCCGTAGTCGAACTTGGGGTCGCCGCAGTCTCGGG
Source organism: Aegilops longissima (assembly GCA_021605205.1). Classification (NCBI taxonomy): domain Eukaryota; kingdom Viridiplantae; phylum Streptophyta; class Magnoliopsida; order Poales; family Poaceae; genus Aegilops; species Aegilops longissima. The sequence goes on from CM038680.1 coordinate 23,809,492, forward strand.
GTCTACGGAAAGAAGTAACGGAGGGGAACACAATAAATAACAGAGCAATCAAAGCATCACAAAGCGTAACCTGGCAATACGCTGGTGCTAGGTGTGCCCTAACGCGGCAGTAGAGGTCGCATCGGCGAAGGGGGAAACATCCGGAAAGTATCCCGTGATTCGCGTTTTGGACGAGATGAACCGGAGGGGAAAGTTACGTGTTTGCTATGCTAGGGATGTGTGGCGACGAACGGGCTGCGATCCGGATCCGCCTCATCGCTCGAGCAACTTTCATGTACAAAGTATTTTCATCCGAAGTTACGGATTATTTTATATTAATTTTAAAGTTTTATATCATTTTAGAATTAACAGAATTAATTAAATCGAAAATCATTTTATCATGTCATCATGATGCCAAAGATGACATCAGCAGTCAACTGTGGACTTTGACTAGTCAGCAGACCACTCGGTCCCACATGTCATTGTCATTTAACTAATTAACCAAGTTAATTAGATTAATTAACATATTAGTTAGATTAGTTATTTAATTAGGTTTACTAAACACAATTAATTAAATTAATTAATTTAATTAACTGATTAATTAATTAATATATTTATTTATTTATTTTCTAAATTCTCTTCTTTCCTTTTTTAAATCGTTTCAGGCGTGGGCCCCAATTGTCATTGGGCCAGGGGGCCTTAACGGGCGCCGGCGCTTAGCGGCAGCGGGTGTGGTGCCCATGCCCGAGGCCGTAGCCTGCCCGGGCGAGGGGGGGAGCCGGGCACGAGCTCCGGCGGCAAGGGTCGCGATGGCGCCGGCCGAACAGGCGGTAGTGCGGAGGAAGTGGCCGGTCCGGCGAAGCGCAATCGACGACGCAGGGAGCGCGACGCGCGCCGCCATGCGTGAGGCGGGCGCGGCGACGGACGGGCGGGCGCAGCGCTCGGAGGGGGCCGGGAGACGGCCGGACGGGCCCGATGGGGAGCTCACCCGCTGATTTGTGAGAAGGGCGGCGGCGCGGGAGGACCGACGAAGGAGAGGCGGGACGGGCAGTCCGGCGCGACGGGCGAGGATGACGCAGCCCGCGAACGACAACGAGGGCGAGGGCGACGGCGGGCGGCGCGAGGGCGCTGGCAGAGACGAACCGATCGGAGAAGACGAAATCGATCGAGCGTTGTATTTATAGCCCGCCCCTTTAGTCGCGGTTGGCGGCGAGACCATGCGATTAAAGGTACCCTTTAGTCGCTGGTCGCCTGCCCAACCGCGACTAAAGGGTTTTTTATGGTTTTTTATGCTCACGCTTCACCTTTAGTCGCGGTTGGTCTCAGCGACCATGATTAAAGGTCTCACTTTAGTCGCGGTTGGTCTGGCCAACCGCGACTAAAGGCCGCCGCAGGTTTAGGGTTTTAGCCCCCCAAACCTGTTTTCTGTTTAATTTGTATTGTTTTCTTTTTAATTTGTATTGTTTTCTGTTTAATTTGTATTGTTTTATTTCTTTTGTGCTTTATTTTAATTTTGAAGGAGTTTCACATATTCTACGGTACTACATACATGCATATGAATGTACAATTTCAAACACAAATAATATGTCAAAAATAAAACTAATTCAATTCAATATGTTAAAAATACAAATAATATATCAAAAAATTCAGAAAAATAGAACTAATTCATTTCAAAATTCTAAAAATACAAATAATATATCAAAAATTCAGAGAAGTTCTTCTCGGCCGCCTCTGTCTTCCCACAAGTTCTTCCCGGCCAGTCTTCCCGCCAGTTCTTTCCCGCCTATGTCTTCCCGCCATTTCTTCACGCCTCTATCTTCGCGCGTATCGATGCTCCTTTTATAGGCACGGCGCCATTTCTTCCCTGTCTTCCCGCCATTTCTTCCCTGTCTTCCCGCCTCTTTCTTCCCGCCACTTTCTTCCCGCCTCCTGTCTTCCCGCTCCCATTTTTCCCGCCATTTCTCACTACATATATGTAGCCCGGCTTGGCCAGCATTATCACATCTCTACAATCTCTCATCACTCTCTCATGGCTTCCACCGCACCCACTCTAACCTACCAGCAGGTGGAGGAGCTTTCGCCGAACTACCCTTGTCCACCGGGCTACAAGGTCCCCACCGGCTGGAGCCTAAGCGCCGGCGGCGTGCAGTCCCTCCGCTCCTCGGGTACTGCGCGCCGGCGGCCATCACGAACCACTACTACCTCGACCTCACGCCGAGCAGCGGATGAATCCCGCTGGCATCCCGATAACCAGCATACTTGGGACGCCTTCTTCATCAATCGGCGTGAGAGGGCGCCGCCAGTATGAGGAGGACGGTCTGCCTCCGGGAACTTCCACGAGGCCGCCGTCGGCTATGGTGGTATGGCGGACTCTGCAGAGCGCCATGGACTACATCACGGCGGCGATATCCCCGCCTGCGCTACCCTCGATTCGAGCCACGGCGCCGCCCGACGACAGCGACGACAAAGAGCGGCGGCGGCGGCGGCAACTTAGAAGGCGGCGACTACCAAGACAACGACGACGGCGGCTATGAAGACTACAGTATGCATATTATACACCTAGGCAGGAGTATGACTAAATCACTCCAAATTTCATGTATCATCAGTGGTATCTCGAATCATTCAAAATGGACACCAAACACATCACGGGTAATATAATTCACATGATCCATTCAACAAAGTTTGGTACAATAAATTATTACACATCATTTCTTCCCTTGTGTCCCTGCTTGCTTACGATTGTGCCGTATCCATGGAGCATCCTCATCATTTAACTTAATGCTTGGGTCGGTGTTCACTTTGAAGGGCGGAATTTCAGCAAACATATTATAATCTTCTGACATGTCTGTCTTGTGCTCCACTCCCACGATGTTTCTTTTCCCCGAAAGAACAATGTGGCGCTTTGGATCATCGCATGATGTACTGATCGCTTTTCTTATCTTTCCGCTTCCTCGGTTTGCTACTCATGTCCTTCACATAGAAAACCTGAGCGACATCTTTCGCTAGGACGAATGGTTCGTCAAGGTAACCAAGATTGTTGAAATCCACCATTGTCATTCCGTATTGCTGGTCCACCTTTACCCCACCTCCTGTTAGCTTGAACCATTTGCACCGAACAAAGGGACCTTAAAGGAGGGTCCATAGTCAAGTTCCCATATCTCCTCTATGTAACCATAATATGTGACCTGATGCCCATTCTCGGTTGCTGCATCAAAGCGGACACCACTGTTTTGGTTGGTGCTCTTTTTATCTTGGGCGATCGTGTAAAATGTATTCCCATTTATCTCGCACTTTGGAAAGTCGTTATAGTCGAAGATGGTGTCTTGGCCAACATGTACAGCTGATCTACAACATCATTGTCATTCATTAAATGTTTTCAACCAACTGCCGAAAGTCTCCATGTGGGCCTTCCTAATCCAGGATTCAGGCTTCCCGGGTTGTCAGAACGTAAAATATTCTTGTGTTTCTCAAAGTACGGAGCCACCAAGCTGGAATTGGTCAGTACAGTGTGGTGTGCTTCAGTCAGAGAATGGCCGTCCATACATATCGTTGATTTCCTTCCGATCGTGCCTTTTCCACTTAGTCTCCCCTCGTGCCGCGATCGAGGAAGACCAATCGGCTTAAGGTCAGGAACAAAGTCAACACAAAACTCAATTACCTCCTCATTTCCATAGCCCTTGGCGATGCTTCCTTCTGGCCTAGCACGGTTACAAACATATTTCTTTATTACCCCCATGAACCTCTCAAGGGGAACATATTGTGTAGAAATACAGGACCGAGAACGAAAATCTCTTCGACTAGGTGAACCAGGAGGTGCGCCATAATATTGAAGAAGGATGGCGGAACACCAACTCGAAACTGACAAGACATTGGATCACATCGCTCAGAACCGTGGTAGAACTTCTGGATTGATTACCTTCGAGAGATTGCATTGAGGAATGCACATAGCTTCACAATGGCTACTCGAACATTTTCCGCAGGAGCCCCTCAAAGCAATCGGAAGCAATTGCGCCATAATCACGTGGCAGTCGTGAGACTTTAGGTTTTGGAACTTTTCTCCGCCATGTTTATTATTCCCTTTATATTGACGAGAATCCAGACGGGACCTTCATACTGCTCGGGCATTCAAAAAGATGACCTTCTCTTCTTTGGTCGAGCGTAGCTGGCACGACCTTGAAACCATTCCGGATGCCGGTCATCGTGGTCTTTCAAACGTTGCTGGTCCTGCCGTGCTTCCTTTGTATCATTTGTCTTCCCATACACGCCCAAGAAGCTTAGGAGGTTCACGCAAATATTCTTCGTAACGCATCACGCCGATTGCAGAGCGGACATCTAGGACTTTCCAATATTCTAGCTCCCGAATATAGATTTCTTCTTCCACATGGCTGCGTGCCCGTCAGCTCCCTTCGAACTGATTGTCCGCCAGACCCTTTCCAAAGATGACTTTCAAATCCTTGACCATATCAAATACCTCAGCACCAAGCGTTCCGCAGGCTTCGCCGGTGATCTGCCTTGCCGTTGTAATGCTTGCCTTTCTTTCTTCGGATGAATTTTGGAAGAAATCGACGATGCCCAAGGTACACGTTCTTCTTACAATTTGGCAAATGTACACTTTCAGTCTCATGTAAGCAGTGCGTGCATGCATTGTATCCCTTATTTGACAGTCCCGAAGGTTACTAAGAGCAGGCCAATCGTTGATGGTTACGAAAAGCAACGCTCGAGGTCAAATTCTCTTGTTTGTGCTCATCCCACACACGGACACCACCCCACAGCTGTAAAAGTTCATCAACTAATGGCCTTAGGTACACATCGATGTCGCTGCGGGTTGCTTGAACTTGGATGAGCACTGGCATCATAATGAACTTCCGCTTCATGCACAACCAAGGAGGAAGGTTGTAGATGCATAGAGTCACGGGCCAGGTGCTATGGCTGGAGCTCGCTCGCCAAAAGGATTCATGCCATCCGTGCTTAGAGCAAATCTTATGTTCCTTGCGCCAGCTGCAAAATCTTTGAACCATCTGTCGATCTTTCTCCATTATGCTCCATCTGCGGTGTGTCTCAACTCCCGTCCGACTTACGGTCCTCTTTGTGCCATCGCAACAACTTGGCATGCTCTTTGTTCCTGAACAGACGTTTCAACCGTGGTATTATAGGAGCATACCACATCACCTTGGCGGAACCCTCTTCCGGGTTTCGGCCCTCAACATCGCCACCGGGTCATCGCCTCGATCTTATAACGCAATGCAGTGCATACCGGCATTCATTCAAATTCTCGTATTCACCATGGTAGAGGATGCGATCGTTGATGCATGCATGTATCTTCGTAACCTCTAAACCTAGAGGGCAGACAACCTTCTTTGCTTCAGACGCGTCAAGGCGCAACTCGTTATCCTTTGGAAACATATTCTTCAACATTTTCAGCAAGTTTTCCAAATGCCGAGTCAGCTACACCTGCCTCTGCCTTCCATTTCAGCAAATCCAGTGTGCAGCCCAGCTTTTTCAGACCATCATCGCATCCGGGTACAGCGCCTTTCTGTGATCCTCTAACATGCGATCCAAATTCTCCCTCTCCTTTTAGTTTCGCAGCGTCTCCGTGCATCAGCAATGGTCCGACCAAGATCATCAACGGGATCATCACGTGCCTCTTCTTCACCTTCCCTTCACCTTCAGCATCCTCCATGAAAGTATCACCAAATGAGCAAGATAGCTTTCATCGATGAAATCATCCCTTCTTCATCTTCTTCCATTATAACCCTCTTTCTCCATGCTTGGTCCAACAATTATAGCTTGGCATGAAACCCTTCAAGCAGATGCATGTGAACAACTCTTGAGGAAGAGTAACCCTTCTCATTCTTACAGATAACACATGGACAGATAACAAAACCCCCCCGCTTGTTCGCATTAGCCACTACGAGGAAATCTTTCAAACCCGTAGTGAACTCGCCGGAGAGTCGGTTACCGTACATCCATTGCCGATTCATCTGCATTATTATAATATAAAATATATAATTAACCATCATGCATTTGTTAAACTAACTAGCTACAAACAATATAAATTAAACAATGAACTACACACATGCATATTGACACATCAAAGGTTCATCAAGTTGCTAACCATGATCAAGAGTGTGGCTCCAACACTTCATGTCATGTTTGTTTCATGCTCTTGGGGCATTTCATCAAACACCTTATGTGCATAAGAGGAACCAAAAGCAAACCTACACCCACTTGTGAAGAGAATGGCTCCAAATGGCTAAGTGTTGGCTGCTGGATGGGTATATATAGGGAAGGGGCTTTAGTTGCGGTTGGCCTGGCAAACCGTGACTAAAGGTGCCGAAAACCTTTAGTCGCGGTTGTCCTGGCCAACCGCGACTAAAGCCCCTCACGTGCACCAGCTGGCCACCGAGCGCCTGGCCCAGGCCTTTGGTCGCGGTTCACCTCCGAACATGACTAAAGGTCCCATTAGTCGCGGTTCCTACAGCTTCGCGACTTATGGGGCTGGACGGAAGCCTGTTTTTCCACCAGTGTCAGTGAGGAGGAGTTCACCTACCTCGCGATTGACGTCATCCAGAGTGTAGCTTTCTTCAACTGAATGCAGGCGCCCGCACAGCTCCTCAATAGAGAGGGTGCGCAGGTCGACAAAGGCCTCGATCGCCATGACCATCTGCCTGAACTTGCGAGGCACCGCGCGAAGAAACTTCAACATGGCGCGGTACTCCGACACAGGGTCACTTAGCAGCTCCAGCTCGTTCACAATAGCGGTTAGGCGCAGGGAAAAATCCTCAATGGACTCACCGTCACGGAAGTGGATTTCTTTGAACTCGCGTCGACGGGTCTGCGCCCTGGCCTCCTGGAGGCGCTCGCAACCCATGCGCATCGTGCGCAAAGTGTCCCACGCCTCCTTGGCCGAGTCCTTGCCAGCGATGGCACGGATCATCTCCGGAGGCACCGCGCGGAGCAGCGTGGCCAGCGCGGCACGATCGTCGCGGTCGCCGTCGCCGTACTCCACGGCCTCCCACAGGCCGTGAGCCTGCAGTTGCACGCGCATCACCATGGCCCAGTCGACGTAGTTGGTGCGAGTGAGTGTCGGATATTGGGCAGAGCCGCCGCTCTCCCTCACCACTCGCTCGCGCACCACCAGTTCACCGTGCCGTCCACGACGCGGTGGAGGCGAGTGTGACACCCTGCGATGGCACGTCTGTGACTTGGAGCCGAGGCGTTGCGTGTCGTCGCCCGCTGCTCGCTCCCACCTGCGCCCTGCTGGACGCCCGTGTCGCCGTCGCCATGCTGCTCGCTCCCGGCGCCGGTTTGCGGAACGGCGCCCGGTGCCACGCCGCGCCCCACGCCCTCCAGCCATGGATCTTTCAAGGCTCTGATGCCAATTGTAGTTGTTTTGGCGAAGCCATGGACAGAACTCAAGAGGCTAGACAAGGTTTTGCGCTGCTGAACTGTTGCAGCTTTTCTGGTTCTTGATCCTTTTATTCAGAAAATGGAACTAACATGCAGCGATACTCGCTCAGGCTACCAGATCATGCCATCCCACGACCTCGAGCGCACTCCGCACTCCTACTACGTCGCCGCAGATCGCACAGAACGCGTCTTGCGGCGTTAGCCAACTAACAGGCGAATCCAACGCTAACTGAAATAACTGAACCTAGCTACGGCTGCCTCTGCAGCGTTATTCTCTGAACCTGACGAAACTGACAGAAAGAAACAGCAGGGTGCGGCAGGATTAGGCTAACACACGGCCGCGTGTTGGCAAACTAGGCCCAGAGATGCCGGCCACAGCGGAGGACTGCCCACGACGAGGATGATGGCTCCTGAGGAGATTATGAAACGGGAGCTGATGAAGCCCCATTGACTAATTTTAGTTGTTATTGTGTATTTCATCTATCAGGTGTCGCACATCCATCGAAGGAACAGCGTCGAGCAAAGGAGACCATGCGACAAAGAATTACGCGGAGAACCATGCAGGAGACCCGTCGGCTCTTGCGGCAGCCTGGAGGAGACAGAAAAGAAAACACTAGGAGTTAGCACGCATCGGCAGTGGCAACGACGTGCTGGAGCCAGCGAAGGATCACGTACGCAGCAGAGGAGAGAAGAGAAAACACGTAGAAGAAGACGTGCTCGTGCCAGCGGCGTCGAGGATGACACACGCCCGTGGCGGCAGCATCGAGGATATCAGATGAACGACAAGCATGTGTATTCGCCGGCCGTGGAAATACGTGCGGGGGAAGAGAAGCACATAACCATACACTAATCTTTTTCTTCTATGAGCTATCATCTATTTTGCAGGATAACTAAGGACGCACCTGGAGCAAAACACAACCCACGCAAGAGGCTCATGGGAGGCACAGGAGGAGAAGAGGGCTACGTACGGGAGAAGGAGACGCGCCCGTGGCGAGGGCGTCCAAAGAACTCAGGCGGCAAACACAACCAGGCATGGCGTGCGGCGTTTGTACCTGACGAGGCCAGGATCGGCTGTGCACTCAGGAGAACGCGTCCATGGCAGCGGACGCATCCATGGCAGCGGCGTGTGCCAAAGTCACAATAATCTTTCTTTTTCTATGTGTTATCAGCTATTTTGCAGAGGGTCTGAGCAGCAGCAGGAGGTGACGGCACGTGCGGCGTGTGCGCCCGAGGCGGCAGAAGGGCAAGACTTCACGCAGCAAACGCACTCGGTGGAGTGACGGAATGCAAGTCCAACACACGCTCGGGAGGGAGATGCGCCCGCGGAGGACACACCCATGGTGAAGGTGTGTACGCCAAGGAGGAGCGCAGTGGCACCCTTGTACACACGCCCTCGACCTATATACCGGCAGCGATGACGATGGAGCTTAGCACACTCTCTTCTCTCTCGACGGTACAATGGAGGTGAAGGACGACGCGCCCATCGGTGGTGGCGCGGTTGAGCTCAGGAACTTGCGGCACTTCAACGGTACTATCATCATCTTCATCAAGATCACCAAGGCGGTGAGGCTGCTCTTGTACTTCACCGCACCAAGACGTTGAAGACGACCGCATAACAGCGGTGCTGCCGGCGCGCAGCCTGTTGGACTCCTTTGTGGTGGCTGCCCTTGGTGACGAGGCCGCCGACCTTCAATCAAGATGGCGCCATGAAGAACGGAGGTGTGGATCTCGTCAAGACAACGTCTGTCACCTTCGCCATCAAGCTGGAGCCGCGGAGGATGGCGCCGTGGAGCTAGGGACACCACAGGTATCCAAATCGTCAAGATGGTTCCGTGGAGGATGGTGACACGGAGCTCGCCAAGACGATGCCCATCATCAACATCATCAAGCGGGTGCCGCGGTGGACAGATTCGTGGAGCTCGCGGGACGACACCAACGATGTCTACCGCATCAAGCCGGAGCTCGCCAACGACGGAGCCCAACCACGCCCTTCTACAAAGTCACCTTCCTCGGCCTTGTGAGGCAGCACCCTTGTCTTGGCGGACCACCGAATACGGCGTCTGACCTAGACGGGGTGCACCCTTCATGGCATAAAGGTTTTGGCGTACATGCAGTATGATCCTAGTCTCGGCAGACCACCGAATACGGCGTCTAGCTAAGACAGGGCATCAATCAACCCCCCTCCATGTCATCTTTCTTCGACCCGGTGATGTGTTTCCCTTCTCTTGGCGGACCACTGAATGCAGCGTCCAGCCGAGACGAGGTGCACTCTTCATGGCTTACAGGCCTCGTCTTACAGGCTGTGTGCTCCTTGTCTTAGCAGACCACCGAATACGGCGTCTAGCTGAGACGAGTTATCAACCACGCCCCTCCAGGACGCCACCTTTCTTCAGCACCACAATATTTTGCCCTTGTCTTAATGGACCACCGAATACGGCGTCCAGCCGAGACAAGGTGTACCCTTCGTTGCACACAGGTCTCATCGTCGTACCGGTGGCATGATCCTTGTCTTAATAGACCACCGAATGCGGTGTCTAGCTGAGACGGGGTATCAACCACGCCCCCTCCATGATGTTACTTTTCTTCGGCCCTGCGGCATGATCCTTGTTTTGGCAGACCACTGAATACGACGTCTAGCCAAGATGAGGCATCCACCATGCCCCTCTAAGACGTTACCTCTCACGGCCTTGTCAGGCGGAGTCTTTGTCTCCGTAGACTGCCATAACCTCGGCGTCTAGTCAAGACGAGACGCCAACCACACAGGCCATGACGATGCGAGTGTGCGTTGGTTCCACACTGACGCCGGTCTTCACAAAAGAATAGTCCCGCGAGGCGAACCCCTTGCGTACCAAGACGAAGCCGCTACATGGTCAAGAAGTCCGAGCAGAGTAGGACCCATGCAACTCCAACACCGACTACATCAACGTTGTCAAGACTGACAAGGCGCGGCGGCGAGGGTAGATGTGGCTAGCATAAAGCCATGTTTTGAGTGGCCCGTGTACCGACGAGGACACTGGGTTTGCCACCACCCACACCACACACACACACACACACACACACACCATCATCATCATGCATGGAAAACGTGAAGCAAAGACGACGAAGACGACCACACGACTTAATCGGAGGTATCTCACAGAGAAACCCGCGGGAGTAATTAACCAAGAGCTTTTCGAGGCCCTGGGGACCAGGAGACCGCACATCGCCATAATCAGGCAGGCCGCGCTACTAGGCCACGGAGCACAGTCATTTTTTCTATGGAATCTTGTAATTTTGTTCACCCAAAAAGATAAATGAAATACTTGTTTCCCGTACATTTTCTTTGTGTACTACGGTACACTGGCATGCCCGCATTTTCTTCTCCTGTCGCATGAGAGAAATCTACACTCCTTCTCTTCCCTTCTCACGAAGTGCATAAGATTTTTCTCGTGTAAAACATCTCTTTCGTTCTTATTTCACCTTATCCTCTTTCTCTTCCGCTTTGTTCCTAAGATCTCGGGACAAGAGCTTCTATTAGTGGAGGAGAGTTGTGACGTTCCGAGACCGATGCGCCAGGTGTCTTCCGTTTATTCGTCGTCGTTGCCATGTCATTCGCTTGCGTGGTGCATATTGCCATGTAATCATGTGCATTTCATCTGCATGTTTTCAAAACTTGCATCTGTTCGTAGTTTCCTGGTCTCCAGTTATCTCCGTTGTCCATTCTGAGCCCATTCACACTCGAACGCGCCCATGACACCTCTGAAATATTATTTTATAAGTGGCATAAAAATGTTCTCCGAATGGGGTGAAAGTTGGCGTGCGGTCTTATTATAGTGTAGGTAGACTGCCTGCCAAATTTCATCGCATTCGGAGCTCGTTTGATAGCCCAACCGTTAAACAAAAAGCAGTACCGTTGCCAGTATTCGTCGGACATTTCGGTCTCTGAAAGTGCTGTCGGGCCTCTCTTATATTATCTCCCTAGCCACTCTACACAGCCCACTAACCCCACCTAGTCCCAACCTACCCCCGTCTCGATAGGTGTCGTCCTATCGCGATCGGAGGGTCCCAAAACCCCTCAAACCCTCCAGCCCTAGCCCCTTTTGCTATATATGGACACCCCCACGTCCATTTCAGGCAACCTAGCCTCCCCTACCCTCAGCCGCCACCTCCCACCTCGTTTTCAGCATCGGCCGCCCCTTCTCTGCCACTTGGCATCGTCCCAGCGGGCAGCCGCCGCCAGCGTCGCCGCACGTAGCCACCCGCGTCGCTCCACGTCATCCCCTGTCCAGCGCCGCCGCCGCTGCCCGCCAGGACCCAGATCAGGCCCTAGCAAGCCGATCGGAGCCCGAACCCCGTCACCTCGTGCCTGAGGACGCTCGTCCCCGGCGCCGGCCGACCTCAACGCCGCCGCCTCCGGCGACCAGGCCTCCGGATCTGTCGCCGCCGACCCCAGGTCATGCCGCCCTACTCCTCCGCCACCCTCGTCGTCGTCCGCGCTTGACGCCCTGACCCCTAGCGCCGAGCTCCGCCGCGCGACCTCGTCCTCCGCTGTCGGCCGTCCTCCGCGCCCCTTCCCCGTGCTGTCGAACCCCGCCGCCACCGGGAACGGGAACCCCGCGCCCAGATCTGCCTCCTCTCCCCGTCCCGCATCGCCTCGGCCACCACCGGCCCTCCCTGCCACTGGCGCTGCCTCCATGGTCCCTTCTCGTAAGGAGCACGGGTGGAGGACGACGCCTCATCCATGGCCTCGCCCGTGTAGGCCACCTGCGCGTATGGGCCGGCCCAGCTCCCGGATCTTCCGGCCCAGCCAGCCTCACCCCTCCACTGCTCTGGGCCAAGCCCATAGTGAGCACCCCTATAACCCGCCTGTGCGAGCTATAGCTTCATTATACCCATTGTGTATGTGCAAATTTTGGTAAGTCCTGAGTTTTCCATATCATGTTGGCATTTGGTGTTGATATTGGTGTGCATATTTGTCGGATTGATCTATATATGTAAACACATCTACTCTTCATGCTCTTCATGTTGGTGGCTATTCATGTTAGAGTTCATCTACATGCCATAATCTCTGTTGCAAAAGTGCATGTTGCTGTTAACTGCTAAAAAATGTTGTAACATGTCATTTTGTCTTTTTCATTGAATTTTGTGTGATTTTCTTTTGAGCAACATGCCTACATTTCTAGAAGCACAATCAAGTCATCTTTGCATTGATGTAATCGACTTTACATGATGTGCCCTGTGGTGACTAGCACAACCTTGTGAAGTAGGGTACTTGTTGTTACTGTTCTGCTAAGTCTGAAACTGTTATATTATGTTGCCATGTTTACTTGATGCTACCATCAAATCTATGCATAATCTAGAGATGTTCAGTGATCATATTTTGAAGACCATGTTAGAGCATCTCCAACGGCCGCGCCAAAAGATGCGCGCGCGCGCGGTAAACTGGCATTTTAGTGCGCGCGACAAGTTTTCGTGCGCTCCAGCGAAGGCGGGAAACTAGCGCGCCCAGGAAGTGATTGCACCCACGCGGGAGATAGCGGCAGCTCGCGCGATAGATTTGGTGCGCCACTTCGCGCGCGCCTATAAAATGCGGCGCTCGCCACGCGCTCCACCACACTGCCACACACCCATTTTCCCCACTTCCACCGCTTTCTCACTGCTTCCAGCGCCCCACCACCATCGCGCCACAATGCCGCCACGCCGCCGGGGATCTTCGGGCTACTGTAGCATCCGCGAGCACCCCAACGGCTGGTACTATGCCGAGATCCGGTCCGGCAACGTCCGGCTCGGCCTCGGCACATTCCGGACCGCGCGCTCGGCCGCCCGCACATACATCGCGGTGGCGTGGCGCCTAGAGAAGCCTCCGTCGCAGATGAATTTCTGTGGCGTCTACACGCGTGAACAGGCGCATGCCATCGCCCCTCCGCCTCGTCTTATCACGGACCAGGACCATGCGGACCACCTTCGACGATAGCGCCGCCTCCTCATCGTCGAGGAGGCCGAGCGAGCCATGGCAGAGTGGCGCTGGCGCCACCTGGAGGACGTCGCCGACGGGCGCGCCTACTGGGCAGAGAGGACGGCAAGGCGCCACACGGAGCGGGCGGACCAGCGTCGGCAGAAGGCACTTGCCATATCGTAGTGCGATATTGTTGAAGCAGGTGGGAAGTCGATCTTCATGTCAGACGATGAACGTTGGGAGGACATATGGATCGATACCTCGGACAACACCACCGATGATGAGGATGATGATGAGGACGACTCAGAGTGGTTCTAGCTGCACCGTAGTTTATCTAGTTGCACCGTAGTTTAATTTTATGTAGTTGCACCGTAGTCCTGTTTATCTACCTATGCTATGAACTTGTTTATCTATCTATGATATTAACTATGTAAAATATCTTTGTATCGTATTTTTATCTATGCTATGAGAATGTGTATGCACCATAATGTTTGTGCGAAAGCGCACGCGCTGCATTTTAGCGCGCCTGTTGGAGCTACGCGCACATGCTGCATTTTAGCACGGCTGTTGGAGCCAGCGCTGCGCGCCGCGCTAAACCAGGCGATCGGTGCACTGCAAACTGGTTTTCAGCGCGCCGCGCGTTGGGCGGCTGTTGGAGATGATCTTATGCTCTATCCATCCAGGCCCTTGTTTGCAATTATAACCTGTTGTAGCTTGTTCTTTTGGTTCCCTCAAGTTGCTTGAAAATATAACTATCAGCATGCCCAGTTTTCACAAAGTTTGTTATATCATCTTGCCATGTTCACTTGAACTTATCATCAAATCTGTTGCTCCAATGATCATGATCAGTAATGATGTTTTGTTAAGGGTGTTTAGTGCATGCTTTCCATGCTATTTGATGCCATGAATAGTTCATGTAGCATATACTTTTGTTGTCTAAAAGTATGCATCATGAATCTGTTTCTGTCAAACTCATTTCACCAAGTCTGAGAATTTGTTATGACTTGCCTACTTGTCTTGATGAATGCCATTGATCTAGAGGTTATATGGAGATGCTTAGTAATCATGTTTTGCCATGTTTAACCTATACTTTAATGCCATGCTTTTACTTGCTATGTTATTGCATCGTAGCATCATTGCTCCATGCCTCCAACATGTCTAACATGTTATTCCTGCTCACATGTATGCCATGTTTTTCAATGTCCTAATCTGTGTTATAAAGTTGTTTTTTTGCATTGATCATTTTGGATTAATCTTGATGCCTATGAACATGAACCTTAATGTCATTTGAAGAATGTTACTGTTGGAAATATGCCCTAGAGGCAATAATAACATGGTTATTATTATATTTCCTTGTTCATGATAATTGTCTATTGTTCATGCTATAATTGTATTGACCGGAAACCGTAATACATGTGTGCATACATAGACCACAACATGTCCCTAGTGAGCCTCTACTTGCCTAGCTCGTTGATCAATAGATGGTCATGGTTTCCTGTGTTGGGGAACGTTGCAGAAAATTAAAATTTTCCTACGGTTTCACCAAGATCCATCTATGAGTTCTACCATGCAAGGAGTAACGAGAGAGAGTTTGCATCTACATACCACTTGTAGATCGAATACGGAAGCGTTCTTGAGAGTGGTGATGACGAAGACGTTCCCAACGTGATTCCGATCACCGATGACCAAAGTACTGAAAGGACAGCACCTCCGTGTTCAACACACGTACGGGACGATGGCGTCTCCTCCGTCTTGATCCAGCAAGAGAGAAGGAGAGGTTGAAGAAGACAATCCCAATGGCAGCACGACGGCGTGGTGCAGCTGGTCTGATAGTTCTCCGCAGGCTTCGCCAAGCTTGCGTGAGAAAGAGAGGTGTTGGGAGGGAGGGCTGCGCCTACAACTGTGTTGGCAGCCTCCCCCACCCCTCTATTTATAGGAGGAGAGGGTCAGGGGCCGGCCCTCTAGGGCAAACCCTAGAGGGGCGGCGGCCAAGGAGGAGGGAGGAGGGTGGCTTGCCCCCAAGCTGAGGCGCCCCTTTAGGGTTCCTCCTCCCCAAACTCTAGGCGCATGGGCCTGGGTGGGGGCGCACCCAGCCCACCAGGGGCTGGTTCCCTCTCCACTTAGCCCATGTGGCCCCCGGAGAGGTGGCCCCTCCGGTGGACCTCCGGAACCCTCCGGTGGCCCCTGCTTTTACCGGTATACCACCAAACTTCCCGAGTCCGTTTAACCACTTTCCATATATAAATCTTTACCTCCGGACCATTCCGGAACTCCTCGTGACATCCGGGATCTCATCCGGACTCGAACAACATTCGGTAATCACATACTTGTCTTCCTATTAACCCTAAGCGTCACCGAACCTTAAGTGTAGACCCTACGGGTTGGGAGACATCTGAACATGACCGAGACTACGTCAAGTCAATAACCAACAGCGGGATCTGGATACCCATGTTGGCTCCCACATGCTCCTCGATGTTGTCATCGGATGAACCACGATGTCAAGGGTTCAAGCAACCCCGTATTCTATTCCCTTTGTCAGACGGTATGTTACTTGCCCGAGACTCGATCGTCGGTATCCCAATACCTCGTTTAGTCTCGTTACCGGCAAGTCACTTTACTCGTACCGCAATGCATGATCCCGTGACCAGACACTTGGTCACTTTGAGCTCATTATGATGATGCATTACCGAGTGGGCCCAGTGATACCTCTCCGTCATACGGAGTGACAAATCCGATCTCGATCCGTGTCAACCCAATGGTCACTTTCGGAGATACCTGTAGTGCACCTTTATAGTCACCCGATTCGTTGTGACGTTTGATACACCCAAAGCACTCCTACGGTATCCGGGAATTGCACGATCTCATGGTCTAAGGAAGAGATACTTGACATTGGAAAAGCTCTAGCAAAGCGAACTACACGATCTTGTGCTATGCTTAGGATTGGGTCTTGTCCATCACGTCATTCTCCTAATGGCGTGATCCGTTATCAATGACATCGATGTCCATAGTCGAAACCATGACTATCTGTTGACCAACGAGCTAGTCAACTAGAGGCTTACTAGGGGCGTATTGAAGTCTATGTATTCACACGTGTATAACGATTTCCGGATAATACAGTTATAGCATGAATAAAGACAATTATCATGAACAAGGAAATATAATAATAATGCTTTTATTATTGCCTCTAGGGCATATTTCAACAGTCTCCCACTTGCACTAGAGTCAATAATCTAGTTTACATTGTGATGAATCAAACACCCATAGAGTTACGGTGTTGATCATGTTTTGCCCGCGGAAGAGGTTTAGTCAGCGGATCTGCGACATTCAGATCCGTATGCACTTTACAAATTTCTATGTCTCCATTCTGAACATTTTCACGAATGGAGTTGAAGCGACGCTTGATGTGCCTGGTCTTCTTGTGAAACCTGGGCTCCTTGGCAAGGGCAATAGCTCCAGTGTTGTCACGAGAAGAGTTTGATCGGCCCGACGCATTGGGTATGACTCCTAGGTCGGTGATGAACTCCTTCACCCAAATTGCTTCATCGCTGCCTCCGAGGCTGCCATGTACTCCGCTTCACATGTAGATCCCGCCACGGCGCTCTCGCTTGCAGCTGCACCAGCTTCTGCTCCACCATTCAACATATACACGTATCCGGTTTGTGACTTAGAGTCATCAGATCTGTGTCGAAGCTAAGCGTCGGCGTAACCTGTTCTGACGAGCTCTTCGTCACCTCCATAAACGAAAACATGTCCTTTGTCCTTTTCGGTACTTCAGGATATTCTTGACCGCTATCCGGTGTTCCTTGCGGGATTACTTTGGTACCTTCCTACCAAACTTACGGCAAGGTTTACATCAGGTCAGTACACAGCATGGCATACATAATAGATCCTATGGCTGAGGCATAGGGATGACACTCATCTCTTCTTTATCTTTTGCCGTGGTGGGGCATTGAGCTGAGCTCAATCTCACACCTTGCAAAACAGGCAAGAACCCTTCTTGGACTGATCCATTTTGAACTTCTTCAAAATCTTATCAAGGTATGTGCTTTGTGAAAGACCTATGAGGCGTCTTGATCTATCTCTATAGATCTTGATGCCTAATATATAAGCAGCTTCTCCAAGGTCCTTCATTGAAAAACACTTATTCAAGTAGGCCTTAATGCTGTCCAAGAATTCTATATCATTTCCCATCAAAAGTATGTCATCTACATATAATATGAGAAATGCTCTGAGCTCCCACTCACTTTCTTGTAAACGCAGGCTTCTCCATAAGATCAGCATAAACTAAACGCTTTGATCATCTCATCAAAGCGAATGTTCCAACTCGAGATGCTTGCACCAGCCCATAAATGGATCGCTGGAGCTTGCATACTTTGTTAGCGTTGTTAGGATCGACAAAACCCTCTGGCTGTATCATATACAGCTCTTCCTTAAGATAGCCATTAAGGAACGCTGTTTTGGCGTCCATCTGCCATATCTCATAATCATAGTATCGGCAATTGCTAACATGATTCGGACGGACTTAAGCTTCGCTACGGAGAGAAAGTCTCATCGTAGTCAATCCCTTGAACTTGCCGATAACCCTTAGCGACAAGTCGAGCTTTATAGATGGTGACATTACCATCGCGTCCGTCTTCTTCTTAAAGATCCATTTGTTTTCTATCGCTCGCGATCATCGGGCAAGTCGGTCAAAGTCCACACTTTGTTTTCATACATGGATTCTATCTCGGACTTCATGGCTTCTAGCCATTTGTTGGAATCTGGGCCCGCCATCGCTTCTTCATAGTTCGAAGGTTCATTGTTGTCTAACAACATGATTTCCGTGACAGGGTTGCCGTACCACTGCAGTGCGGGCGTGTCCTAGTGGACCTCTGAGTTCAGTAGCAACTTGTTCCGAAGTACCTTGATCATCATCATGAATTTCCTCTTCAGTTGGTGTAGGCACCACAGGAACATTTTCCTGAGCTGCACTACTTTCCTGTTCAAGAGGTAGTACTTCATCGAGTTCTACTTTCCTCCCACTTACTTCTTTCGAGAGAAACTCTTTTCCAGAAAGATTCCGTTCTTGGCAACAAAGATCTTGCCCTCGGATCTTAAGTAGAAGGTATACCCTACGGTTTCCTTAGGGTATCCTATGAAGACGCATTTTTCCGACTTGGGTTCGAGCTTTTCAGGTTGAAGTTTCTTGACATAAGCATCGCATCCCCAAACTTTTAGAAACGACAGCTTAGGTTTCTTCCCAAACCATAATTCATACGGTGTCGTCTCAACGGACTTAGGCGGTGCCCTATTTAAAGTGAATGTAGCTGTCTCTAGGCGTATCCCCAAAATGATAGCGGTAAATCAGTAAGAGACATCATAGACCGCACCATATCCAATAGAGTGCGATTCGACGTTCGGACACACCATTACGTTGAGGTGTTCCAGCGGCGTTAGTTGTGAAACGATTCCACATTTTCTTAAGTGTGTACCAAATTCGTGACTTAAATATTCTCCTCCACGATCCGATCGTAAGAATTTTATCTTTCGTCACGTTGATTCTCTACTTCATTCTGAAATTCCTTGAACTTTTCAAAGGTCTCAGACTTGTGTTTCATCAAGTAGACATACCCATATCTACTCAAGTCATCTGTGAGTGAGAACATAACGATATCCTCCGCGAGCCTCAACGCTCATTGGACCGCACACATCGGTATGTATGATTTCCAATAAGTTGGTTGCTCGCTCCATTGTTCCAGAGAATGGAGTCTTGGTCATTTTGCCCATGAGGCATGGTTCGCATGTGTCAAATGATTCATAATCAAGAGACTCCAAAAGTCCATCAGCATGGAGCTTCTTCATGCGCTTGACACCAATGTGACCAAGGCGGCAGTGCCACAAGTATGTGGGACTATCGTTATCAACTTTACATCTTTTGGTATTCACGCTATGAACATGTGTAATACTACGCCGAGATTCATTAAGAATAAACCATTGACCATCGGAGCATGACCATAGAACATATCTCTCATATAAATAGAACAACCATTATTCTCGGTTTAAATGAGTAGCCATCTCGCATTAAACGAGATCCGGATACAATATTCATGCTCAAACTTGGCACCAAATAACAATTATTAAGGTTCATAACTAATCCGTGGGTAAATGAAGAGGTAGCGTGCCGACGGCGATCACATCGACTCTGGAACCATTCCCGACGCGCGCCGTCACCTCGTCCCTTCGCCAGTCTCCGCTTATTCCGCAGCTCCTGCTGTGAGTTACAAATATGAGCAACGGCACGGTATCAAATACCGGGAGTTACTACGATTCTTGGTAAGGTACACATCAATTACATGTATATCAAATATACCTTTGGTGTTGCGGCCTTCTTATCCGCTAAGTATTTGGGGCAGTTCCGCTTCGGTGACCCTTCCCTTGCAATAAAAGCGCTCAGTCTCGGGCTTGGGTCCATTCTTTGACTTCTTCCGGCAACTTGCTTGCGGGCGCGCAATCTCCTTGCCGTCCTTCTTGAAGTTCTTCTTGCCCTTGCCCTTCTTAAACTTAGTGGTCTTATTGACCATCAACACTTGATGTTCTTTCTTGATTTCAACCTCGGCTGACTTTAGCATAGAGAACACTTCAGAATGGTCTTTACCATCCCCGCATGTTGTAGTTCATCACAAAGCTCTTGTAGCTTGGTGGGAGCGATCGGAGGATTCTGTCAATGACCGCCTCATCGGGAGGTTAATATTCAGCTGGGTCATACGGTTGTGCAACCCGGACATCTTGAGAATGTGTTCACTTGACAGAACTGTTTTCCTCCATCTTACAACTATAGAACTTGTCGGAGATGTCATATCTCTCGACCGGCGTGAGCTTGGAAAACAAGTTTCAGCTCCTCGAACATCTCATATGCTCTGTGGTGCTCAAAACGCTTTTGGAGCCCGGTTCTAAGCTGTAAAGCATGCCGCCTGAGCGAGGGAGTAATCATCAGCGAGACTGCCAAGCATTCATAATGTCTTGGTTCTCAGGGACGGAGCTTCACCTAGCGGTCCTTCTAGGACGTATTGTTTCTGGCAGCTATGAGGATGATCCTCGGGTTCGGACCCAGTCCGTATAGTTGCTGCCGTCATCTTTCAGCTTGGTTTTCTCTAGGAGCGCGTTGAAGTTCAAGTTGACATGGCGTTGGCCATTTGATCTACAAGACATATAATTCAAAAGTTTTAGACTAAGTTCATGATAATTAAGTTCATCTAATCAAATTATTAATGAACTCCCACTCAGATTAGACATCCTCTAGTCATCTAAGCGACACACGATCCGAGTCGACTAGGCCGTGTCCGATCATCACGTGAGACGGACTAGTCATCGTCGGTGAACATTCTCATGTTGATCGTATCTTCCATCGACTCGTGTTCGACCTTTCGGTCTCCGTGTTCGAGGCCATGTCTGTACATGCTAGGCTCGTCAAGTTTAACCCTAAGTGTTTTGCGTGTGTAAATCTGTCTTACACCCGTTGTATGTGAGCGTAAGAATCCATCACACCCGATCATCACGTGGTGCTTAGAAGCGACGAACTGTAGCAACGGTGCACAGTTAGGGGAGAACACTTCTTGAAATTGTTCTTAAGGGATCATCTTATTTACTACCGTCGTTCTAAGTAAACAAGATGTATAAGCATAATAAACATCACATGCAATTATATAGTAGTGACATGATATGGCCAATATCATAAAACTCCATTGATCTCCATCTTGGGGCTCCATGATCATCTTGTCACCGGCATGGCACCATGATCTCCATCATCATGATCTCCATCATCGTGCCTCCATGAAGTTGTCACGCCAACGACTACTTCTACTACTATGGCTAACGCGTTTAGCAATGAAGTAAAGTAAGTTACATGGCGTTCTTCAATGACACGCAGGTCATACAAAATAAAGACAACTCCTATGGCTCCTGCGGTTGTCATACTCATCGACATGCAAGTCGTGATTCCTATTACAAGAACATGATCTCATACATCACAATATATCATCATTCATCACAACTTGGCCATATCACGTCACATGACAATTGCTGCAAAAACAAGTTAGGCGTCCTCTAATTGTTGTTGCATCTTTTACGTGGCTGCAATTGGGTTCTAGCAAGAACGTTTTCTTACCTCGAATAACCACAACGTGATCTTGTCAACTTCTATTTACCCTTCATAAGGACCCTGTTCATCGAATCCGCTCCCACTAAAGTAGGAGAGCAGACACCCGCCAGCCACCTTATGCAACTAGTGCATGTTAGTCGGTGGAACTGGTCTCACGTGAAATGCGTGTAAGGTTGGTCGGGCGCTTCATCCCACAATACCGCGGAAGCAAGAAACAACTAGTAACGGCAAGTAAGTTGACAAGATCCACGCCCACAACAAAATTGTGTTCTACTCGTGCAAAGAGAACTACGCATAGACCTAGCTCATGATGCCATTTGTTGGGGAGCGTTGCAGAAAATTAAAATTTTCCTACGGTTTCACCAAGATCCATCTATGAGTTCTACCATGCAACGAGTAACGAGAGAGTTTGCATCTACATACCACTTGTAGATCGAATCGGAAGCGTTCTTGAGAGTGGTGATGATGAAGACGTTCCCAGCGTGATTCCGATCACCGATGACCAAAGTACTGAAAGGACAGCACCTCCGTGTTCAACACACGTACGGGACGATGGCGTCTCCTCCGTCTTGATCCAGCAAGAGAGAAGGAGAGGTTGAAGAAGACAATCCCAATGGCAGCACGACGGCGTGGTGCAGCTGGTCTGTAGTTCTCCGCAGGGGCTTCGCCAAGCTTGCGTGAGAAAGAGAGGTGTTGGGAGGGAAGGGGCTGCGCCTACAACTGTGTTGGCAGCCCTCCCCCCCACCCCTCTATTTATAGGAGGAGAGGGTCAAGGGGGGCCGGCCCTCTAGGGCAAACCCTAGAGGGGCGGCGGCCAAGGAGGAGGAAGGAGGGTGGCTTGCCCCCAAGCTGGGCGCCCTTTAGGGTTTCCTCCTCCCAAACCCTAGGCGCATGGGCCTGGGTGGGGCGCACCCAGCCCACCAGGGGCTGGTTCCCTCTCCACTTAGCCCATGTGGCCCCCGGGAGAGGTGGCCCCTCCCGTGGACCTCCGGAACCCTCCGGTGGCCCGGCACTTTACCGTATACCACCAAACTTCCAGAGTCCGTTTAACCACTTTCCATATATAAATCTTTACCTCCGGACCATTCCGGAACTCCTCGTGACGTCCGGGATCTCATCAGGACTCGAACAACATTCGGTAATCACATACTTGTCTTCCTATTAACCCTAAGCGTCACCGAACCTTAAGTGTGTAGACCCTACGGGTTCGGAGACATCTGAACATGACCGAGACTACCTCAAGTCAATAACCAACAGCGGGATCTGGATACCCATGTTGGCTCCCACATGCTCCTCGATGTTGTCATCGATGAACCACGATGTCAAGGGTTCAAGCAACCCGTATTCTATTCCCTTTGTCGAGACGGTATGTTACTTGCGAGACTCGATCGTCGGTATCCCAATACCTCGTTTAGTCTCGTTACCGGCAAGTCACTTTACTCGTATCGCAATGCATGATCCGTGACCAGACACTTGGTCACTTTGAGCTCATTATGATGATGCATTACCGAGTGGGCCCGTGATACCTCTCCGTCATACGGAGTGACAAATCCATCTCGATCCGTGTCAACCCAATGGTCACTTTCGGAGATACCTGTAGTGCACCTTTATAGTCACCCGATTCGTTGTGACGTTTGATACACCAAAGCACTCCTACGGTATCCGGGAATTGCACGATCTCATGGTCTAAGGAAGAGATACTTGACATTGGAAAAGCTCTAGCAAAGCGAACTACGATCTTGTGCTATGCTTAGGATTGGGTCTTGTCCATCACGTCATTCTCCTAATGGCGTGATCCGTTATCAATGACATCGATGTCCATAGTCGAAAACCATGACTATCTGTTGACCAACGAGCTAGTCAACTAGAGGCTTACTAGGGACGTATTGAAGTCTATGTATTCACACGTGTATAACGATTTCCGGATAATACAGTTATAGCATGAATAAAGACAATTATCATGAACAAGGAAATATAATAATAATGCTTTTATTATTGCCTCTAGGGCATATTTCCAACATCCTGACCATGGGCATTGGATGTCATTGATTATGGGATCACATCATTAGGAGAATGATGTGATGGACAAGAGCCAATCCTAAGCATAGCACAAGATCGTGTACTTCGTTTGCTAAAGGCTTTTCTCATGTCTAGTATCATTTCCTTAGACCATGAGATTGTGCAACTCCCGGATACCGTAGGAATGCTTTGGGTGTACCAAACGTCACAACGTAGCTGGGTGGCTATAAAGGTGCACTACATGTATCTCCGAAAGTGTCTGTTGGGTTGGCACGAATCGAGACTGTGATTTGTCACTCCGTATGACGGAGAGGTATCTCTGGGCCCACTCGGTAATGCATCGTCATAATGAGCTCAATGTGACTAAGTAGTTAGTCACAGGATCATGCATTACGGAACGAGTAAAGTGACTTGCTGGTAACGAGATTGAACGAGGTATTGGGATACTAACGATCAAATATCAGGCAAGTAACATACCGATTGACAAAGGGAATTGTATACGGGATTGATCGAATCCCCGACATCGTGGTTCATCCGATGAGATCATTGTGGAACATGTGGGAGCCAACATGGGTATCTAGATCCCGCTATTGGTTATTGGCCGGAGAGCTATCTCGGTCATGTCTGCATGATTCCCGAACACGTAGGGTCTACACACTTAAGGTTCGGTGATGCTAGAGTTGATATGGGAATTAGTATGTAGTTACGGAATGTTGTTCGGAGTCCCGAATGAGATCCTGGATGTCAGGAGGAGTTCCGAAATGGTTCAGAGGTAAATATTTATATATGGGAAGTCCAGTTTCAGTCACCAGAATAATTTCGGGGGTTACCAGTATTGTACCGGGACCACCGAAAGGTGTCCGGGGGTCCACCGGGTGGGTCCACCTACCATGGGGGACTTAGTGGGCTGAAGAAGGGTGGGAACCAGCCCCCTAGTGGGCTGGTGCACCCCCCTTAGGGCCCAAGGCGCCTAGGTTGAAAACCCTAGGGGGTGGGGGCACCTCCCACCAACTTGGGGGGCAAGCTCCCCCCCCCCCTGGCCGCCGCCCCCCTTAGATGAGATCTAAGGGGGCCGGCCCCCTCTCCCCTTCCCCCTATAAATAGTGGAGGGGTGGGAGGGCTGCCATACCCTTCCCCTGACGCAGCGCTCTCCCTCCCCAACACCTCCTCCTCCATAGTAATGCTTGGCGAAGCCCTGCCGGTGCACTGCAAGCTCCACCACCACGTCGTCGTGTTGCCGAGCTCTCCCTCTACCTCTGCTCTCCCCTTGCTGGATTAACAAGGAGGAGACGTGCCCGGGTTGTATGTGTGTTGAACGCGGAGGCGCCGTCCGTTCGGCGTTAGATTGGATCTTCCGCGATTTGAATCGCCGCGAGTACGATTCCCTCATCCGCGTTCTAGTGACGCTTCCGCTTAGCGATCTTCAAAGGTATGAAGATGCACACCCCTCTCCCTCTCTTGCTGCTAGAATCTCCATAGATTGATCTTGGTGATGCGTAGAAATTTTTGAATTATTGCTACGTTCCCCAACAGTTACCTGTCTTCAAGTGCATATCATGTTTGTGCCAATCTTGTACTTGTAGCATGTTGTTTTGATGCTTGCTATATGCCTAGTGGCTGTTTTGGACAGCTTGTCCTTTAAACTTGTTTCATGTGTATGTGTTGAACCGTTGCTCCGTTTTGAGCGTGATCTATATGAAACTTGCTTGGTTTTACATGTAGTTTCATCATGTCATGTTTGATGTGTATGTGTTGAATTGTTGCTCCGTTTTAAGCGTGATCTACATGATTTAAGTATGTGTGCTTGATGTTTGAATGCATTTTGCATCAATGCCATGTTTAACTTGTTTTGCTTATATCTTCTAGCCCGTAGCTCCGAATTAAATGAAATTTATATTTAACTTGATTAGAAAAACGTGTAGATCATCATGGTGCACATTAACTTGCTATTTAACAAGTTCAACGTAATGTGTTAATAAGATTTGGACCAATTTCGATTTTGCATATGAGGACTTACCGGAATTGTTATATGTTGTTTCCGGCCTTATTTAAACTTGCTTTGATGTGTGGTCTTGTATGCATCATTTCTTGCCATGAGTAGCATCATGTAGCCTTGTCATGCATCATACTTGGTTGAGCATCGTGTCATGTTTATGTGTTATGTGTTTACCATGTTGTTTGCTTCTTTCCGGTTGTGCTCCTTCTCGATAGTTCCTGTTTCATTGCGATCGTGAGGATTCGTTTGACTACGCCCGTTCATCTTATTCATGGACTCGTTCTTCTTCCTAGTGGGATTTCAGGCAAGATGACCATCACCTTGGTTCTCACTACTATCTTTTCTATGCTATTTGTCTCGATGCTATCTTTATGTCGCGCTTCCTATCACTTGTTTATCAAGCCTCCCAATATGCCATGAAACAACCTCTAACCTTTTCACCATCCCGCAAACCGTTGTTTGGCTATGTTACCGCTTTGCTCAGCTCCTCTTATAGCGTTGCTAGTTGCAGGTGCAGTTGTAGATTGTTCCATGTTGGGACATGGATGACATGAGATATCACAATATCTCTTATTTAATTAATGCACATATATACTTGGTAAAGGGTGGAAGGCTCGGTCTTTTGCCTGGTGTTTTGTTCCACTCTTGCCGCCCTAGTTTCTGTCATACTGGTGTTATGTTCCTTGATTTTGCGTTCCTAACACAGTTGGGGTTTATGGCCCCCCTTGACAGTTCGCTTTGAATAAAACTCCTCCAGCAAGACCCAACATTGGTTATACCATTTGCCCAACATAATAACTAAACATGATAATAAACTTGATGCATAGGGAGTTAGCGCTACCCGATGTTTTTTATTCAACATAATACAGGTGGGGCCAATGCTGATGGTGCTGGTCCAAACTAGAGTCATGTGCGGCTTCCCCCGGGTAAACTCGGGTCTCAGTTGATATACACTGTGCTCATCCAACCGTGGCCTGAGACGAGATGCGCGTGGCTACTATCAAGGTGTCGGCATGTTGGGAGGTCTTGTTGGACTTGTTTTACCATTGTCGAAATGTCTTGTGAACTGGGATTCCGAGCTTGATCAGGTTACCCTGGGAGGAGGATTTTCCTCCGTTGATCGTGAGAGCTTGTCATGGGCTAAGTTGGGACACCCATGCAGGGTTTAATCTTTCGAGAGTCGTGCCCGTGGTTATGTGGCAAATGGGAATTTTTAATATCCGATTGTAGAGAACTTGACACCAGATCCGAATTAAAATACACCAACCGCATGTGTAACCGTGACCGTCTCTTGTTTTTCAAGATCACTTCTTGATCATTACTAGTTTGCGACTGTTTGCGTAGTTTCTCATCTTATTCTTCTACTCGTAAGTTAGCCACCATACAATGCTTAGTCGCTTGCTGCAAGCTCACCACTTATCCATTCCATATCCATTAAGCTTTGCTAGTCTTGATACCCATGGTAATGGGATTGCTGAGTCCTCGTGGCTCACAGATTACTACAACCACGGTTGCAGGTACAGGTAATAAGATGATCATGTCGTGAGAGCGATGTTTACTTGTTTTGGATTTCTTCTTCCACTTCTTCTTCATTCAGGGGATAGGTTCCTGGTCGGAAGCCTGGGCTAGCAGGGTGGATGTCGTCTGAGTTTCTGTTTGTGTTTCATCCGTAGTCGGATGTTGTTCTCATGTTTGATGTATTGATGTATTATTGTGGCATTTGTATGCCCTGTATGTATCCCAAGCTATTATGTAATGGTACGATGTAATGATATCCACCTTGCAAAAGCGTCTTCAATATGCGGCTCTATCCTTGGTGGGACCTTCGAGTTCCTCTCGGATGGATCACATATTGGGCGTGACACACACTGTGCGCGTGGGCGTGTACTGTGCCCACGGGACCCCCATGCGCACGGGCTCTCCAGGATGGGCGACTGTGATCTGCTGTTTGAGCCCCTCCTCTTCCACTTCGACCCCAAGCCTATATATTCCATACCTAGGGTTATGTTTAGGGTTAGCAAGTATTACTTATACAAAGAGAGAGAGAGAGAGAGAGAGAGAGAGAGAGAGAGCATTGCTCATCTTCGTCCTCTTGGAGATCTAGACCTCCTCTTGGAGAAGCTCCTCTTGGAGATCAAGCCCTCCTCTTGGAGATCAAGCCCTCCTCTTGGAGAATATCCTCTTGTGGATATCAAGACCTGACCTAGTGGGAAGAACTTTTACCCTAGTGCTATTTTCCTTGGATTCATCTTGTCTGTTTGTGGATCTCATGTATGCTACCCTAGTGGATGTGTTATTTGGGTTTGTTTGAGTGATTTCCTCCTTGTGTTCTTGTGTGTTCTTCCTCTTTCCCCCTCCAAGTGTGAAAAGATCCCCTCTAGGGTTTCACCCTACAAAACTTCTCCACCACCATGTCCGGCCTCTTCCCCGCCGCCATGTCCGGCCCCTTCTCCACCGCCATTATCAGTCATCTCTTCGTCTTTCCCTGTGTCGTCATTGCCTGCCCCATCGGCGTCCTCATCATCCTCATCCTCATCTTCAATTACCCACTGAGTATAGCCAGCTATGAAACCAGTCATGAGCAGGTGCGCCATCACATGACCATC
Source organism: Aegilops longissima (assembly GCA_021605205.1). Classification (NCBI taxonomy): domain Eukaryota; kingdom Viridiplantae; phylum Streptophyta; class Magnoliopsida; order Poales; family Poaceae; genus Aegilops; species Aegilops longissima. Next base: position 23,837,574 of record CM038680.1, read on the forward strand.
GTCATAGGGGTCAAGCCAAACTCCTCCTTTGCATCTTCGACACGGACATAAAATCTCTGTCCGGTTATTTCTTTCATGTCCTGCACTGCCGACCGCAACCACCTGTCCACCATCGTTCCACTGACCATAATGAACGCCTACACGGTAATAATAAACAAATTGATTATAAAAATGCATGCATGCATCAAAGCCATACAAAAATTCGGCATGACCTTCCCTAAAAATAGGACATATAGAGTTTGCCTGGAAGTTGCCGAAACGGAAATAAATCGACATTTCGGCAAAACATAGGGAACTCACAAGCACAATTCGGCGGCAACTCATCGTGCCACACACGCAATTTCCATCATATCGCCCGATTATGTCATATCGCACACATACACATATTTCCATTCTTGCAAAAGCACAAATTTTTAATCACCTATCTCGGGATCAAGCACGGTGATGATGATGTCGATAGGTGTCGCCACACACACCTATAGAATGATCAAAAGTGGATAAAGCTCTTCTTAACAAGTCTAGATCTAGTTAGGGAGGTACATAAGTCACTTCATTAAATGCTAGATCAATCTAGCTAGTTTGGGAAGGAGATAAGTTCAACTAGTGGAGGGGGAAGGAAAAAGAGAAAGGAGATGCATTAATGGAGGTGGTGTAGTTAGCTAGGAGCAATAAAGAGAGAGAAAGATAGGTAGAAGAAGGAGAGTAATGGGTGGAGAAGTAGTGAAGAAGAAGCAAACTAAGGGAGGGAGGAGGTTGGAGCTAAGGGAAAGTGAAGGAAGAGAGGATGGGGAGGAGGAGGGGGCAGGAAAAGGTGGTGGTGCTACCTCTTGAGCATTGCGTTGGTTTTCCCTTGAAGAGGAAAGGGTGATGCAGCAAAGTAGTGTAAGTATTTCCCTCAGTTGAGAACCAAGGTATCAATCCAGTAGGAGGCTCCACAGAAGTTCCTCGTACCTACACAAATAAACAAGAACCTCGCAACCAACGCGATAAAGGGGTTGTCAATCCCTTCACGGTAACTTGCGAAAGTGAGATCTGATAGAGACACTAGTAGAAAAGGGGGCAATGGTCCAGGCCGGTCCAGCCCATTAGTCCCGGTTCAATCCAGAACCGGGACCAATGGGGGCATCGGACCCGTTAAATGAGCCCGGGGCCGGCCAGCCACGTGGGCCATTGGTCCCGTTAATCTGGACCTTTGGTCCCGGTTGGTGGGACGAACCGGGACCAATGTGCCTTGCTCCTGGCCCACCACCATTGGTCCCGGTTGGGGGAATGAACCGGGACCAAAGGCTCCCCTGTAGTCCCGGTTCATGCCACGAACCGGGACCAATTAATTGCCTATATATACCCATGAGCGAGCACTCTCACTGCTCTGTTGTTTTTCGTGGCGGCGAGGAGAGAGCTTTGTGTTGCTCTAGCTCACCTCCTATGCACACGAGGTGTTCGATGGAATGCCCGAGCCACACTACTTAAGCTTTCTCCTCTCCAAGCTCCACCTCCAAGCTCCATTTTTCTCAATATTTGTCTAGGTTTAGCGGTCCGTCACGTCCCGTCCCCGTCTTCACCGCCGTCGATCGCCCGCGCCGATCTCGTCGCCGGCACCACCGTGGTGAGCCTCTTGTTCTTATCTTCTTTCTGAAAGGAAAAAAAACTCTTACTTGTATGTTTATATAGATACTTGTAAAATTTTCTTACTTTTATTATTGCATCTTATAGAGTGCGATGGTTTTGGTATCTGCCCCCGTCGGCCCTCGTCCTGTCTATGATTCAGATGTGGTATATATTATCTTTTCATAACTATTGGTTCATTTATTGTTTATGACAATTATGCCGACCAACGTGACATAGATTTTATTTATCTAGGAGTTTGTTGAACCGGAAATTCCAACCGACCCTATTGTCGAGAGGTTAAATTTAGTTGAAGAAGAAAACAATTTGTTGAAGGAAAAAATTAGAAAAATTGAGGAGGAGAAGATGATATTGGAGTTGCATGTTGCGGATGTCGTCAATGATCACAAGATCAAGATGGATGCAATGCGCTTGAAGATTAGAAAGATTAGAAAATATGCCATTCATACGAGGCTTGGTATCATTATGCCGTTGGATCAGTTGTTACATTGGTTGCGATTATGATCGCATTTGTTTTCGCATTGAAATGTTTTACATAGTTTCAGTGTATGGTTTAATTGATTTAGATGCTCTGCAGAGCTTTATGTTGTTAGATGAGAACTATGTATGTTCTTTGGTTTTAATGTGATGATGAACTTCTATTAATTTGGTCACTTAATTATATAATGCACGCAGATGAACCGGCAATGGATGTACGGTTCAAGACACACCTCCGAGTACATTAAGGGCGTGCATGATTTTCTCGAAGTGGCTGAGGCAAACAAGCAGAATGGTTTTATGTGTTGTCCATGCCCTGTATGTGGGAATACGAAGTCTTACTCTGACCGGAAAATCCTCCACACCCACCTGCTTTACAAGGGTTTCATGCCACACTATAATGTTTGGATGAGGCACGGACAAATAGGGGTTATGATGGAAGATGGCGAAGAAGAAGAGTACGATGACAACTATGTGCCCCCTGAATACGGTGATGCTCCTGAAGATCAAGAGGAACCAGACGATGTGCACGATGATGCAGCAACGGGCGAAGCTGCTGAAGATCAAAAGGAACCAGACGATGTGCCCGATGATGATGATCTCCGCCGGGTCATTGTCGATGCAAGGACGCAATGCGAAAGTCAAAAGGAGAAGCTGAAGTTCGATCGCATGCTAGAGGACCACAAGAAAGGGTTGTACGCCAATTGCGAAGATGGCAACACAAAGTTGGGTACCGTACTGGAATTGCTGCAGTGGAAGGCAGAGAATGCTGTGCCTGACAAAGGATTTGAGAAGCTACTTAAAATATTGAAGAAGAAGCTTCCAAAGGATAACGAATTGCCCGATAGTACATACGCAGCAAAGAAGGTCGTATGCCCTCTAGGATTGGAGGTGCAGAAGGTACATGCATGCCCTAATGACTGCATCCTGTGCCGCGGTGCGTACAAGGATCTGAACGCATGCCCGGTATGTTGTGCATTACGGTATAAGATCAGACGAGATGACCCTGGTGATGTTGTCGGCGAGCCCCCTAGGAAGAGGGTTCCTGCGAAGATGATGTGGTATGCTCCTATAATACCACGGTTGAAACGTCTGTTCAGAAACGGAGAGCATGCCAAGTTGATGCGATGGCACAGTGAGGACCGTAAGAAAGACGGGAAGTTGAGAGCACCCGCTGACGGGTCGCAGTGGAGAAAAATCGAGAGAAAGTACTTCGATGAGTTTGCAAGCGAGCCAAGGAACGTATGGTTTGCTTTAAGCACGGATGGCATTAATCCTTTCGGGGAGCAGCGCAGCAATCACAGCACCTGGCCCGTCACTCTATGTATGTATAACCTTCCTCCTTGGATGTGCATGAAGCGGAAGTTCATTATGATGCCAGTTCTCATCCAAGGCCCTAAGCAACCCGGCAATGACATTCATGTGTACCTAAGGCCATTAGTTGAAGAACTTTTAGAGCTGTGGAATGGAAACGGTGTACGTACGTGGGATGAGCACAAACAGGAGGAATTTAACCTAAAGGCGTTGCTGTTCGTGACCATCAACGATTGGCCCGCTGTTAGTAACCTTTCAGGACAGACAAACAAGGGTACCACGCATGCACGCACTGTTTACTTGACACCGATAGTATATACCTGGCAAGCTGCAGGAAGAATGTGTACCTGGGCCATCGTCGATTTCTTCCGACCAACCATCAATGTCGAAAGAAAGGCAAGCATTTCAAAGGCGAGGCAGATCACCGGAAGAAGCCCGCCATGCGTACCGGTGATCACGTACTTGCTATGGTCAATGATTTACACGTAATCTTTGGAAAGGGTCCTAGCGGACTAGCTGTTCCAAGTGACGCTGGGGGACACGCACCCATGTGGAAGAAGAAATCTATATTTTGGGACCTACCCTACTGGAAAGACCTAGAGGTCCGCTCTTCGATCGACGTGATGAACGTGACGAAGAAGCTTTGCGGGAACCTGCTAGGCTTCTTGGGCGTGTATGGGAAGACAAAAGATACAGCTGAGGCACGGGAGGACCTGCAACGTTTGCACGAAAAAGACGGCATGCCTCCAAAGCAGTATGAAGGTCCTGCCAGCTATGCTCTTACCAAAGAAGAGAAGGAAATCTTCTTTGAATGCCTGCTTAGTATGAAGGTCCCGACTGGCTTCTCGTCGAATATAAAAGGAATAATAAATGTGGCAGAGAAAAGTTTGAACCTAAAGTCTCATGACTGCCACGTGATTATGACGCAAGCGCTTCCGGTTGCATTGAGGGGCTTCTACCGAAAACGTCCGATTAGCCATTGTGAAGCTATGTGCATTCCTCAATGCAATATCTCGAAGGTGATCGATCCAGAAATCATACCAAGGCTAAGGAGTGATGTGGTGCAATGTCTTGTCGATTCAAGAGCTGGTGTTCCCACCATCCTTCTTCAATATCATGGCGCATGTCCTAGTTCATCTAGTTGGCGAGATTGTCATTCGGGCCCGTATTTCTACACAATATGTACCCCTTTGAGAGGTTCATGGGAGTCCTAAAGAAATATGTCCATAACCACGCTAGGCCGAAGGAAGCATCTCCATGGGCCATCAAACAGAGGATGTCATCGGGTTTTGTGTTGACTTCATTCCTGGCCTTAAGAAGATAGGTCTCCCTAAATCGCGGTATGAGGGGAGACTGACTGAAAAACATGCTTGGAAGGACTCAATAATATGCAGGGGCGGATATTCTTGGTCTCAAGCACACTACAGTTCTAGAACTCTACCTTGGTGACCCCGTATGTCGATGAACACAAGAACAGTCTGCGCTCCAAACACCCGGAGCAGTGCGACGACTGGATTACATGTGAACACATCAGGACTTTCAGCAGTTGGTTGGAAGCACGTATCAGAGGTGACAACACTGTTTGTGATGAGCTGTACTTGTTATCCAGGGGACCATCTTTGACTGTATTGATTTGGAAAGGATACGAAATAAATGGGAATACATTTTACACGATTGACCAAGATCAAAAGAGCACCAACCAAAACAGCGGTGTCCGCTTTGATTCAACAACCGAGAGGGGAAATGACACATATTAGGGTTACATAGTGGACATATGGGAACTTGACTACGGACATGATTTTAAGGTCCCTTTGTTTAAGTGCAAATGGGTCAATGTGTCGAGGCGGGAAGTGCAGTAGACCCACAATGCGGAATGACAACAATGGATCTGAAAAATCTTGGGTACACTGACGAACCGTTCGTCCTAGCCAATGATGTGGCACAGGTTATCTATGTGAAGGACATGTCTACCAGACCGAGAAAGAGAAAAGATAAGGAAGCGAATACATCATACGATGAGCCAAAGCGCCACATAGTTCTTTCGGAAAAAGGGACATCGTGGGAGTGGAGGACAAGATGACATGTCTCAAGATTATGAAAAGTTTCATGAAATTCCTCCTTTAAAGTCAAGGCTGACCCACATCCCGATAAGCGATGAAGATTATCCATGGTTACGGGCGCAATAAGCAAATGACACAAGCGAAGAAAAAGTGAAGACTTTGTCCATAACTATTATGATGATACCATGCCAACTTTGTAATCGATTTAGTATGATACCATTGTCAGTTTTGTACATGCACATGCTATGTGTGGGTCAATTTATGATACCATGCAAACTTTCAACTTTTTCAGAGTTCATTTGAAATGCTTTAATGTCTTATGGTTCGGCCCTCGTAATAATTAAAAATAGCAACAATAAGTATTTTGTTGTAAGTAGAAACAAAATAAAATAAATAAAGCAAGAAAGAAAACAAAAAACAAAAAAAGCGTGGAAAGTTTATAATTTTTCAAAACTAAAAGCAAAAAGAAATAAAAATAAAGCAAAAAACAAAAGAAAATAAATAATGCAGAAAACAAAACAAAAAAAAACAACAATAAGTATTTTGTTGTAAGTAGAAACAAAATAAAATAAATAAAGCAAGAAAGAAAACAAAAAACAAAAAAGTGGAAAGTTCATAATTTTCCTAAAACTAAAAGCAAAAAGAATTAAAAAATAAAGCAAAAAACAAAAGAAAATAAATAATGCAGAAAACAAAGCAAAAAAACTGGAAAAAAATAAAAATAGCAACAATAAGTAAAGAAAACAAAAAAACAAAAAAAATGCCCCCTACTGGGCACCCACGGCCTGAATACGACTTCAATCCCTACTTTGGGCCAGGATTCAGGCCTGCAGTAGCCCCAGAAGGCCCATCAGGCAATGCAGTAGCAAGTAGGCTCATAAGCCTGCAGTAGAGAGGAGTTCAAGAGGGATGCGGCAGTGGGGCTTATAAACCATCGCGCCCTCTCAACTAGCGAGGTGGGACTAAACTTTGGCCCCGGCACGGGCAGCACAGGCCTTTGGTCCCGGTTGGTGGCACCAACCGACTAAAGAGGTATTGGTCCCGTTGGTGCCACCAATCGACTAAAGGTCGCAGCTTCCGCCCTTTGGGCTGCCGAAAAGGCCTTTGGTCCCGTTGGTGGCACCAACCGACTAAAAGGACGATTAGTCCCGGTTGGTGCCACCAACCGTGACCAATGCTCTTTGTATATAAGTAGCACTTCGCAGTTTTGCAGAGTTCATCGCCACCAGTTGCCCCCGACGACGCCGAGCACATCGACGCCGCCAGTTGCCCGATGCCGCCCGCCGCCCCGCCGTCGCCGTCGCCGTCGCCCAGCGCCCGTCGTCGTCGCCGGCCTCCCGAGCCAGCGCCGCCTCCCGAGCCAGCGCCATCCTCCCGAGCCACAGCGCGTCGTCGCCGCCAGCCTGCCCGTCGCTCGCCGCCCAGCCACCAGCCTGAGCACCTGCTCCGTCGCCGTCATCCCGCCCAGCACGCCACCAGCTGTGAGCCGCCACACACTGCCGGCTCTGTTTTTTTTCATTTTATTAGTTTAATTTTTTTCAATGTATATATATATATATGTGTATGTATGTATATATATATATATATATATATATATATATATATATATATATATATATATATATATATATATATATATATATATATGCTCTGTTTATTTTCATTTTTATTAGTTTAGTTTTTTGTTCATATATATATATAATGTATATGTGTATGTATGTGGCTATGTGTATGTAATGTTCAAAATTGTTCAGAGCATGTTTTTGTTCATATATGTATTTATTGTTCATATGTGTATTAATGTTTTCATATATGCAAAAGATAGATTTTTAGAAAAGTTAGGTTTTTTTTCTGTTCATAGATTTTTTGGTGATATTAATTATTGTAGAATATGCAAATGTTTGTATATTCATATGAACAATGCATTAGGCAAAACCTTTGTTTTTTTCAAATTTTCTATTTGAACATTTTTTTAAAACAAGCAATACTAAAAGAATGAGAGGAAAAAGGAAAATAAGAAGAGGAAGAAAGGAGAAAAGAGGAGAGGAAGAATGAGAGGAAAAGGAAAATAAGAGGAAAAGAAAAAGAAAGAAGAAGAAGAAGGAATAGAGAGAAAGAAGAAATTATATTTTTTCTTCTTTCTCCTCTATTCCTTTCTTCTTCTCCTCTTTGTTTTCTTCTTGTTTTTTTCTTCTTCGTCCTTCTTCCTTCTTTCTCTTTTCTTCCTTTTCCTTAATTATTTTCCTTTCTCGAGGGAGAAGAAGAAAAAGAAGAGGAGAAGAAGAAAGAAAGGAATAGAGGAGAAAGAAGAAACTTCAACACGAGCTAGGGGGTGGTACCGATACCCCCTCCCCGATAACATTATTTTCCCATGTATATGTATGTCGCGTCATTGTCGATATAACCCCCTCTAGATAACTTCGACATGAGGGGCGGTCGATATATATATACCCCCTCTCGACCGTGATAACTTATACAACTGCAGCACCCCCCTCGGCCCTCTCGCTCGACCAAAACTCTCGAGGACACACAAACCCTTGAGAGAAAATGATGTTGGTCTCCTACCCCCTCCCACCGCGCCCCTACCCGACAAATTAACTCTCTCGAGGCCACCCAAGTTTATCAAGTTAAAAGAGCGGTATCGTCGAGGCCACCCCAAAACCTTGAAGCGTTGTGTCGAGGCCACTAACATGATTCCTTATTCTGATTAGCTAGCTAGTTCTACGTTTGCCACTAATATATATACCTTGTTTGAATAATAATTGACATGTTGTAAATATTTGCAGAAACTATGGAGCACTCCCGAGACGAAGAAACAGAAGCGATGTTGTGGGACATAATCGCAAATGGATCAAGTGATGATGTTGCGTCATTTCTCGTCGACACCGTTCGTCAGCTAGATGAAGAAGATGGCTATGTTTATGATGGTGGCTTCGACCCATTAATGCCGGTACAAGAGGAGGACTATGTTCATGATGGCTCCGGTGACACAATGGAGGTACAAGACGAAGGAGACCGTGCTGACTGCTCCGGTGACCGAACCGAGTCCGGCCAGGTATATATATATTAGTTAAGCCCGTGCTGACTAGTTAATTGATGCATCCATTGTTTTGGTATATGTGCACATATTAATTACTGTCGTCTTTCTTCCTTATAATTTCTAGCCCTCCGGATCGAGCACAACTTCGGTAAGGAGACGAGACCCGAAGAAAAAGTTGAGCTCGGATGAAAAGTTTGAGATCATAGAAATCGCGCCCGACGGCGAACCGATTGAACCCATCCGGACAAGGAAGGCATTTTCTGCTCAGTGCGGGGTTCTTGTTAGGGACATGATCCCAATCAGCATCCAGCAATGGTATAAGCCTGCTAAGGATGAAGACGCTGAGGTGTATTATGTCAATGATATGCAGAAAGAAGATCTTTGGACTGAGCTGAAGGCAAATTTCACCCTACCGCCAGAGGAGGATCCGGAGAAGCCAGTTAAAGAGCAATTAATCAAGTCTTGTGCTCTTAAGAAGATGGCAGGCCTAATGAGGAGGTGGAGGAAAGATCTGAACCAGTTTGTCAAGGAAAAAAACACACCAGAATTCATCGGCAAATATGAGAAGATCAAAGATCACTGGCCCGCATTTGTGGCCCACAAGACATCGGAAAAGAGTAAGAAGATGTCGGAGACAAACAAGAAAAATGCTGCGAAGAAGAAGCTTCACCATCGCACGGGGTCAGGTGGCTACCTCAAAGCCTGGCCTAAGTGGTCCAAGGCTGAGCATGATCTGCTTGAAAAAGGGATCGAACCGAGAGACAATCGCTGGCAGAGACCGTTGCCGGACTTGGTTCTTCAGGGCTGGCGGAACCTTGGACCCTTTAACAGGGAAGTGCCAATGGGCGGACGAGCAACTGAAATACCAGTCATGAACCTTCGACACTATATCGACGCAGCGCAGCGAGGGCGTTCCTTCAAACAGGGAGAAGGGCGAGCTCACAATGGCCCTTAGGGAATCCCGAGCACCTGGGCGGACACGAGGCATGCCAGGCTCCATTCCGTGGAAGGTTGGTTTTCGGACGCAGGGGTTACAAAACCCACGAGAGGAGGAAGAAACCGGAGCAGGACCAAATGCAGCGCTGCTTGGAAGGGTAATGGGGCTAGAGGATCGAGAAGAGGAACGAGAAGCAGCAGATCGCAACAAACGACCTGCCGAAGCTTCCCCCGAAGCTACCCCGCCATCTCAGCGGAGAAGCAGCGTGGCTTCCACCGAGCTGCTTCAGCCGGAGCATGTCTTGACGGCTCCTGCCAGCTATCCCGTGGATGGTATCACGAAGTCTCAAAATTGCCACATCATGGCGCGATGGATGAATTTGAAGGTCAAGGCGGCTGTTGGCCAAGTTTATCCTAGTGGACCCGGCACAACTTATCACTGCCAGTAGATTCCAAAAGGATATGCTAAGGTGATGGTGGATGAAATAACGGAGGGATTTGAGGACCTCGTGCTTGACCACCCTACCGGTGAAGGGGAGACTAGGCTGGGTTCTGCTCTGAAGACTCCATGCCTATGGAAGAAGGAGCTCATCAACCTTCAGAATGGGCGCCTCCGCCTCCTCCTCCTGCTCTGGCCGAGTCAGGGCACTCCGCCTCCTCCACAGCCTCCTCCTCCGTGAGTGTGCGATCAGGGGCACGCGTGGCGGCACTCCGCCTCCTTCTCCGGCGCATGGCGGCACTCCGCCTCCTTCTCCGCCTGCGCCGGCGCTCCCGAGCAGCCAGCAGCATCCTCCTTCTCCGCCTCGCCAGCAAGGGCGGAAGAGACCCGCCACTTCCCCGGCTGCTCCGGCGTGTCATACTCCTTCTCCTCCGCCTCGTAAGCAAGCACGAAAGAAGACAGACGCCGCAGCCGCTCCGTCTGCTCCTGCGTCTAGCAGCACAACCAGAGGCAGGAGGCAATACAAATACGGTCCATCATCTCTCAAGCCTCTAGAGAAGTTACCGTACGAGAGGTCCGAGGAGGAAAACGATACGATTGTGCAGGCCCACGTGAAGGAGTTCTTTGAAGGGGTGAAAGAAAAGAGACATCCACCTCCGGAGGAGAAGGTAGATCCGGTGAAAGCAAAGCGCACTATCGATGCCCTGAGGAAACCACCAAAGTCTCCGCCGAGAACCAACTATGAGCGCATTAGTGAACAGACATATCTCCAAGCCCAGCGGTCGGGAACTACTGTCAGTGCTAAAAGGTCAAAACAACGAGCAAAGGGGAAAAAATTGCCCAGCTCGGTGAACAAGCACAGCAATCGTGCCCCCCGCTCAATGTGTCTAATGCTCCGGGGACGGTGGCCGGTTATGGCAATCTTGACGATTACCTGCCTGATGATGCACTTCCTGATTTCTTGAAGGTGGGCGGACACGAATCTGAGTCAGAAGCCTCTCGTCAAAGATGAAAAATCTCTGACAACAATGATGCGAAGATTCCATAATTGGTACATGGAAACCTGCAGAGTTTCTGATGGTAAGAATGCTTTGTATCTGCATATTAAAGAGGAGCACGATCTCGTTGCAAATGATCTGTTGACTGTTCCATTTGAGGAGTTCTTAGAGTTCTTCAATCAAAAGGCCCTCGATAAACTAATGGTCTTTTGCTACTGCCTGTAAATACTATTTCTGTCATTAAGTCTCTATATATAGCTCGGCTCTTTCATTGCATGCATGTATTTATAATTAATTATCCTCAATATATTATGCAGATTGAAGATCGTCGAGTGCAAAAAACAAGAAATTTATGATATTGGGTTCATTAACACAAATATCATAGATGTATTTCTGGTTGAAAAGCACGTCGAAGAGGCCGAGGACAACTTGCTACAATCGTTGATCAAAAATCAAAACAAAGATACCATACTCTTTCCTTACAACGGCCCGTGAGTGTTACTGTCATGTGCATATTCGGTTTCCCTTATTACTCGAGCGAGGTTATAGTAATTTAATTGATGAGTTATGCATGCGTGCGCGGGTACCACTATATTCTTCTGGAGATTAAGCTTGAGCGTGGACTAGTAACCGTCTTAGACTCGAGACGGAAAGATCCGAAAACCTATGCGGACATGACTGAAATGCTCAGCAAGTAAGTTCAATCGATCATAATTATCGCACCATATCGGTAACTTTTTGTTCATTTCCTGATATCTCAAGTAATAATAATTATTTTCTTTGTCTTGCAGGTTTTGGAAACAGTTCACCACAGAAGCTTCGGGACTGCCGAAGGAGCTGCGATATACATACCCGAAAGTAAGTACTACTGGCTAGCTAGTTGCGCGCATCTCCCGTTGATTCTATATATAGCTATACTTTCATCAATGCCATTTATAATGCTTCATTATCAGTTTGATTGGCCTTTATTTCTCGTAAAGTGCTTGTGGCAGGAGGAAGGGAATGATTTCTGTGGATACTACGTGTGCGAGTTCATCCACACCGCGACTTTGAAAAACAAGCGGGGCTACTCTCAAAGACAATATGAAGTGCGTAAGCAATAATATTCACAATTTTATTTTATTACACCATCATTTCTGTTGAGTTTCATTCATATATATGTATTAATTAACCCCCTTCTTCAAATTAGACGTGGCAGATGCGGAATGAACTCCTAGAACCAGATCGCATGAAAGCAATTCAAGAGGAATTGGCGGGATTCTTTCTTGACCACGTCATCAGTAAAACCGGAGAATAACATGTGGAAATTGATTTCAAATGCTAGCTAGGGGTTTGTAATTAAGAGATCTTATACATATTGTACATGTATGTAGCCAGTAGCATCGGATACATGATACGAAAACTTGTTGTTCGACCAACCTCTCGGAGAAGGAGAGGTCGATCGATCACACTTCTCTCGGTATATATGGATGACGAACTTCTGTACTGAATGGTTCTCTCGATCACTTATGTATATATAGTACGTAGCGTCCAAGCATGGACATAAGAGAGGACACTTCTTCTATTAATTAGCTAGCTAACACAATATATGAAACACCTAATTAAATTAACCCCCCAAAACCCCCAACCTCCCCTCCTTTAAAAAAAAACACAAAAACCCCAGCAACTGGAATGCTGACGAGTGGATGCATTTTGGTCCTTGTTGGTGCCACCAACCGGGACCAAAGGCCCTCTGACTGGGGTGGGCGCACAGGGCCACGTGGAGGCACATTGGTCCCGGTTCTGGATTGAACCGGGACTAATGGGTGGAGGTATTAGTAACGACCCATTAGTCCCGATTCATGAACCGGGACTAAAGGCCCTTACGAACCGGGACTAATGGGCGGTTTTCTACTAGTGAGATAATAAGATAAGATAAATATTTTTAGTATTTTTATTATATAAATTGGAAAGTAAAGATTGCAAATAAAGATAGATGGGAAACTTATATGATAAAAGATAGACCTGGGGGCCATTGGTTTCACTAGTGTCTTCTCTCAGATAGCATAAGTATTACGGTGGGTGAACAAATTACTGTCGAGCAATTGATAGAAAAGTGCATAGTTATGAGAATATCTAGGCATGATCATGTATATAGGCATCACGTCCGCGACAAGAAGATCGAAACGATTCTACATCTACTACTATTACTCCACACATCGATCGACTCCTGCCTGCATCTAGAGTATTAAGTTCAGAAGAATAGAGTAACGCATTAATAGAGATGACACGATGTAGAGGGATAAACTCAAGCAATATGATATAAACCCCATCTTTTTATCCTTAATGGCAACAATACAATACGTGCCTTGCTGCCCCTGCTATCACTTGGAAAGGACACCGAAAGATTGAACCCAAAGCTAAGCACTTCTCCATTGCAAGAAAGATCAATCTAGTATGCCAAACCAAACTGATAATTCGAAGAGACTTGCAAAGATAACCAATCATACATAAAAGAATTCAGAGGAGATTCAAATATTTCTCATAGATAAACTTGATCATAAACCCACAATTCATCAGATCTCGACAAACACACCGCAAAAAGAGTTACATCGAATAGATTTACGAGAAGATCGAGGAGAACTTTGTATTGAGATTCAAAGAGAGAGAAGAAGCCATCTAGCTAATAACTATGGACCCGAAGGTCTGTAGTAAACTACTCACAACTCATCGGAAGGGCTATGGTGTTGATGAAGAAGCCCTCCGTGGTTGATTCCCCCTCCGGCCGAGCGCCGGCGAAGGCTCAAAGATGGGATCTCGCGGATACAGAAGGTTGCGGCGGTGGAAATAGTTTTTCGTGGTGCTCCTGGATGTTTTTAGGGTATGGAGGTATATATAGGTGAAGGAGGTAGGTCAGGGGAGCCACGAGGGGCCCACGAGGGTGGGGGCGCGCCTTCCCCCTAGGACGCGCTCTCCTGCCTCGTGGCTGCCTTGGCTGCTTTACGTCCACTCCAAGTCTCCTAGATTGCATTTGTTCCAAAAAGATCGCTCCCAAAGGTTTCATTCCGTTTGGACTCCGTTTGATTTTTTTTTCTTCGAAACACTGAAATAGGCAAAAAGCAGCAATTCGGGTTGGGCCTCCGGTTAGTAGGTTAGTCCCAAAATGTTTATAAAAGTGTAAAGTAAAGCCCATAAATATCCAAAACAGTTAATATAATAGCATGGAACAATCAAAAATTATAGATACGTTGAATACATATCAAGCATCCCCAAGTTTAATTCCTGCTCGTCCTTGAGTAGGTAAATGATAAAAACAGAATTTTTGATGTGGAATGCTACCTAGCATAATTCTCAATGTAATTTTCTTTATTGTGGCATGAATGTTCAGATCCAAATGATTCAAGACAAAAGATCATATTGACATGAAAACAATAATACTTCAAGCATACTAACTAAGCCATCATGTCTTCTCAAAATAACATGGCTAAAGAAAGTTATCCCTACAAAATCATATAGTCTGGCTATGCTCTATCTTCATCACACAAAGTATTTAATCATGCACAACCCTGATGAAAAGCCAAGCAATTATTTCATACTTTAGTATTTTCAAACTTTTTCAATCTTCACGCAATACATGATCATGAGCCATGGGCATAGCACTATATGTGGAATAGAATGGTGGTTGTGGAGAAGACAAAAAAAAGGAGAAGATAGTCTCACATCAAGTAGGCGTATTAGTGGGCTATGGAGATGCCCATTAATAGATATCAATGTGAGTGAGTAGGGATTGCCATGCAACGGATGCACTAGAGCTATAAATGTATGAAAGCTCAACAAAAGAAACGAAGTGAGTGTGCATCCAACTTGCTTGCTCACGAACACCTAGGGCATTTTGAGGAAGCCCATCATTGGAATATACAAGCCAAGTTCTATAATGAAAAATTCCCACTAGTATATGAAAGTGACAACATATGAGACTCTCTATCATGAAGATCATGGTGCTACTTTGAAGCACAAGTGTGGAAAAAAGATAGTAACATTGTCCCTTCTCTCTTTTTCTCTCATTTTTTGGTGGGCTTCTTTGGCCTCTTTTTTTTATTTGGGCTTCTTTGGTCTCTTTTATTTTTTTGTAAAGTCCGAAGTCTCATCCCGACTTGTGGGGGAATCATAGCCTCCATCATCCTTTCCTCACTTGGGACAATGCTCTAATAATGAAGATCATCACACTTTTATTGTTTTACAACTGAATACTTAGAACAAAATATGACTCTATATGTATGCCTCTGGCGGTGTACCGGGATATGCAATGAATCAAGAGTGACATGTATGAAAAATTATGAAGGTGGCCTTGCCACAAATACAATGTCAACTACATGATCATGCAAAAGCAATATGACAATGATGGAGTGTGTCATAATAAACGGAACGGTGGAAAGTTGCATGGCAATATATCTCGGAATGGCTATGGAAATGCCATAATAGGTAGGTATGGTGGATGTTTTGAGGAAGGTATATGGTGGGTGTATGGTACCGGCGAAAGTTGCACGGCACAAGAAAGGCTAGCAATGGTGGAAGGATGAGAGTGCGTATAATCTATGGACTCAACATTAGTCATAAAGAACTTATATACTTATTGCAAAAATCTACAAGTCATCAAAAAAAAGTATTACGTGCATGCTCCTAGGGGGTAGATTGGTAGGAAAAGACCATCGCTCGTCCCCGACCGCCACTTTTAAGGAAGACAATCAATAAATAAATCATGCTCCAACTTCATCACTGTCGGTGTACTAAAGTAGGGGTACCTTAGTACCCCGAACCTGTGCACGGGCAGTCGCAGCGTCCCCGTGGCAAGCCTTGCCGGGCGTCTGCCAAGACCCTCCGCGGCCCTTCGGAAAACAAGACCCCGGCAAGAGGAGCTTGCCGGGAAGGCCACTCAGGGCGCAAAGGAAACAAGGCCCCGGGAAGAGGATCTTGCCGGGAAGGCTTGGTAGGCGCCGAGCCCCCAAGCGCGACAAGGTTCCTGCCGCAAGGCAAGGCGCTTGCCGGGCAGGCAACCTCTCTTCATCTCGCTCCAGCTCACCTGCCAGCGTGTCACCACGGGCTCTCCCAAGCACGCGTGTCGGCGAGCTGTGCAGCCAGCGGGGAGTAGCGATAAGCGGCGCTAACAAGCTACCATCGTGGCAAACGGAGCCGCGCTTGACGGTCCTGTTACCTTTGTTGGGCGGCCGAGGCGGGCATTGATGACTCTTGTCCCTTGCCTTGAGTTAGGTATAGATTACTGTACCTTTGTACAAAGCGGTGTATCTACCTATGTTTTTACTATCTTACCCTTGTCTACTTGCCACATGTGGTGACCCCTTGCGCCTATAAAAGGAGGCCCAAGTGCAGCGTAGAAAGGGTTCGGTCCAGCTCCGGCTTAGTTCATCATATACTCATACGAAACCACACTCAGGCTAGGCTAGGTCTTGTAGCTCCCATTGCTCCCTAGCAAGAACACAAGATAATCCACAAAGCAGCAGTAGGAGTTTTATCTCTCCGGAGAGCTCCGAAGCTGGGTAAATCCGCTCGTGTGCATCGCCTCGATCTGCTCTTCGTGCAATCTCTGCCCCCCTCCGAACCACAAGGGACCCAGGTCCCATAGGTGCTCGTGGGACTCGATCCGTTCTCCCCGACATCTTTGGCGCGCCAGGTAGGGGGCGTCGAGGCTGTGTGAACCCGATCCGGCGGTCACACGAGCAATTTCATCGACATCTTCGTCAACATGGCGCCGAAGAAGAAGTCTTCGGCAGCAGCAGAGCCGTCCGCGTCGAACCCACCACCACCGGCGCTGTCAGGTGGGGGGGGGGGAAACACTGGCGGAGGAACCGGCGTCGTTGAGAGAGCCCACAATGCCGCCAGGTCCAAGGACAAGGCAGCTCAGGCGTCGGCGTTCGAGTCCGCACCGCGTCCTTCGCAGGAGGCGCGGGACCGACAGCGTCATGATGCTCGCGGCACCATACGCTCGTTGGACCAAGGCCAAGCTGGAGGATCCCGAGGCCCTCGAGACCGCATGCTCCTCGGCATGCTGAATGCGAGTGGAGTACGGTCGCTTAGGCGGGATGCTGCTCCTCCTAACTTGGTTAGGAGTCCGAGCACCTCCGTTCCTCGCCACGTCGCCATTGCCACCCACCACACCAGCGAAGCCTTGGCAAGAGCACAGCTACTTCTAGATTACCCTCCAGCGACCGACAAGGTCGGCGAATGGAGGCCACAATTAGAGTCTCATCGGCCGCCAACGGCGACGTCCCTGACAACCGAAAGTGCCTCGCAGCCGCGCAAGGCTACAAAACACGAGCTGATGGCGGCGAGACTTGCGGGGTGCAGCCACCGTGCACTCCACTTCCGAAGACCAAGATCGCCGACTCGCCGGATCCACCTCGACAGCGACTCCACTGCGTCGTCCGGATCCGCGAGCTCGTCGCGACCAGCGCCAAGTTCTCCGAGAACGGCAGAAGAAGACGCCGAACCCGTATCGGCGCCCAAGAGAAGCGCCGTCAATCGACCAGCGCGCCGGGCCCACCGTCGATATGCATGCGCCAGGGGAACCAGGCGACTTGCCGTACGCTGTAGGTTGCCCTGCGTTCACTCGTGAGCTGCGGCAAGTCCGGTGGCCCGACAAGAAAAACTTCAAACTAGATGTGCCGGAGAAGTATGATGGCAGGACACACCCATCGGAGTTCCTCAGCATCTACACCATCGCGGTGCAGGCCGCGGGGGGACGAGACAACAAGATCCTCGCCAACTACTTCCCCCTGGTGCTCAAGCCAAACGTCAGATCTTGGCTCATGCACTTGCCGGATGGCTCTATTTCTTCTTGGGCAGATTTGTGCCACCAGTTTGTTGGCGCCTTCACAGGCGGCCACAAGCCTCATGGCCAGGAGAGTGACCTCCACCTGCTTGCCCAGAAGGAGGGAGAGTCCTTGCGCAAGTTCATCCAGAGATTCAGTCGAGTGCACTACAACATCCCAGACGTCCACCCTGCCGCGGTGATCAGTGCATTTCATCAGAATGTACGAAACCGCAGGATGAGGGAGGAGATGGCGATGTGCAAAGTGAAAGACGTCAGCGAGCTGTACGCCCTGGCCGACAAGTGTGCACGCTGAAGAAGGAAGAAGACTCCTGAGGAGAGAATGTGGGGCGAGTCGACAGTGAGGAGATCGCCCCGGCAAGAAAGAGCCGGCGGTGAAACAACAGGAGGAAAAAAACCAAGAAGTACTAGTTGTCGAGCAGTCCAACAAGAATGGTGCCGCTTACAAAGCCAAGGCTGGTGGCTCCGGCAAGGAGGTTGCCGTTGACGCCGACCGCCAAGCTGTGGCGGCCGCCGACAAGCCTGACAGCTCCAACAAGCAGTACTGTAAAATCCACCGCACCAAGGGCCACGATCTCCAGAGCTGCAAGAAAGTCGAGCAGCTTGTTGAGCTACAGAGAGCTGAATACGAGCGGCGAGACAAGGAGAAAGCCCAAGAAGGTGCAGGTGCAGCAAGTAAGTAAAGACCCGGTCGGGGAGGACGCCGTGTTGGAAATATGCCCTAGAGGCAATAGTAAAAGCATTATTATTATATTTCCTTGTTCATGATAATTGTCTTTTATTCATGCTATAACTGTGTTATCCGGAAATCATAATACACGCGTGAATACATAGACCACAATACGTCCCTAGTGAGCCTCTAGTTGACTAGCTCGTTGGTCGACGAGATAGTCATGGTTTCTGACTATGGACATCGGATGTCATTGACAACGGGATCACGTCATTGGGAGAATGGCGTGATGGACAAGACCCAATCCTAAGCATAGCACAAAGATCGTGCGATTCGTTTTGCTAGAGCTTTTCCAATGTCAAGTATCTCTTCCTTAGACTGTGAGATCGTGTAACTCCCGGATACCGTAGGAGTGCTTTGGGTGTATCAAGCGTCTGGCGTATCTGGGTGACTATAAAGGTGCACTACAGGTATCTCGAAACTGTCTTTTGTGTTGACACGGATCGAGGCGGTTTGTCACTCCGTATAACGGAGAGGTATCACCGAGCCCACTCGGTAGTGCATCATCATAATGAGCTCAAAGTGATCAAGTGTCTGGTCACGGATCATGCATTCTGGTGCGAGTAAAGTGACTTGCGGTAACGAGACTAAGCGAGGTATTGGGATACCGACGATCGAGTCTCGGGCAAGTAACATACCGTCGACAAAGGGAATAGAATACGGGGTTGCTTGAACCCTTGACATCGTGGTTCATCCGATGACAACATCGAGGAACATGTGGGAGCCAACATGGGTATCCAGATCCCATTGTTGGTTATTGACCTGAGATCGTCTTGGTCATGTCTGCATGTCTCCCGAACCCGTAGGGTCTACACACTTAAGGTTCGGTGGCGCTAGGGTTATTAGGAAGACAAGTATGTGATTACCGAATGTTGTTGAGTCCCGGATGAGATCCCTGGCGTCACGAGGAGTTCGGAATGGTCGGAGGTAAAGATTTATATATGGAAAGTGGTTAAGCGGACTCCGGAAAGTTTCGGGGGTATACCGGTAATGTACCGGGGCCACCGGGAGGGTTCCGGAGGTCCACCGGGAGGGGCCACCCCTCCCGGGGGGCCACATGGGATGTGTGGGAGAGGGCCAGCCCCTGGTGGGCTGGGCGCGCCTCCCCACCTAGGCCCATGCGGCTAGGGCATGGGGAGGGGAAACCCTAAAGGGGGCGCCCCCCGCTTGGGGGGCAAGCCACCCTCTCCTCCTCCCTTTGGCCGCGCCCCATCTAGGGTTTCCCTAGATGGCCGCCCCCTGCCCTCTCCTCCTATAAATAGAGGGTGGGGGAGGCTGCACACACCATTGAAGGCGCAGCCCTCCCTCCCAACACATCTCTTTCTCCACGCTGAGCTTGGCGAAGCCCTCTGGAGAACTGTCGTACCAACCGCACCACGCCGTCGTGCTGCCATTGGAGTTGTCTTCCTCAACCTCTCCTTCATCCTTGCTGGATCAAGGCGGAGGAGACGCCATCGTCCCGTCGTGTGTTGAACGCGGAGGTGCTGTCCCTTCAGCACTTGGTCATCGGTGATCGGAATCACGTTGGGAACGACTCCATCATCACCACTCCCTCGAACGCTTCCGTACTCGATCTACAAGTGGTATGTAGATGCAAACTCTCTCTCTTGACTCGTTGCTTAGATGAACTCATAGATAGATCTTGGTGAAACCGTAGGAAAAAATTTAATTTTCTGCAACGTTCCCCAACACGCCGCGGCAAGGCCAAGCAGCGGCAAGGAGACAGACCTCCCCGCGGCCGTGACAAGGAAGAAGACGAAGATGAAGATGACGAGGACATGGAAGACGATGAAGCTGATGAGCAGGAGTTTCAAAAGGCAACAGAGGTCCTTTGCGTTGACGGTGGTGCTTCTCTGCATACCTCGCACCGCCAACTCAAGCAATGGATGCGTGAGGTGAATGCAGCAGAACCCTCCATAGAGTCGCGCAAACCTCTGAAGTGGTCCAGCACGCCCATCATTTTTGACATTGAGGACCACCCAGATCGCATCACTGCGGTCGGGTGCTTGCTGATGTTGGTCTCACCAACCATCCGCAACCTCAAAGTCACAAAGATGTTGGTTGACGGCGGGGCCGGCTTGAACCTAATCTCCTCTGCAGTGCTCGAAAAGCTTCAAATCCCTGACAGCGAGCTCGAAGAAACTGGTACTTTCCAAGGAATCAACCCAGGAAGGAGCAAGCCCAAAGGGAAGATCACGTTGCGGTAACATTGGCGTGAGCTCAACTTCAGAACTGAGAGGGTCACGTTTGACGTCGCCGATTTCCCATTGCCCTACAATGGCATACTTGGCCGTCCAGCACTCGCCAAGTTCATGGCCGCCTCTCATTATGCTTACAACCTACTCAAGATGCCCGGCCCAATAAGCGTCATTTCTGTCCATGGCGACAAGAAGGATGCACTTATCTGCGCCGACAAGATTTACCGGGATGCAGCAGCCGCCACAGATAGCAAACCACTTGCCGCTGAAGCTCCCGGGGGGAAGAAAATCACCAAGTCCGGCAAGAGCTCTGTTGCCCACTCCGGCAAGCGCACCTCTTCGGAGTGCTGCGCTACCGTCGAGGACGCACCATCGAGCTCCACCGGCAAGTGCAAGAAAACGATGGCAGCGCCGCCGAAGACCAAGAAGGTGCCCGCCAAGGAGGACGGCACTGGTGGTACCTTCACCATCAGTGCCACGCTTGATCCTAAATAGGAAGGCGAGCTCGTTGCTTTCCTGCGGGCGAATGTCGATGTGTTTGCATGGCAACCATCTGACATCCCCGGTGTTCCCTGGAAAGTAATTGAGCACCACCTAGCTGTCTGTCCTCACGTGCGGCCCGTCAAGCAAAAAGTTATGAAACAGGCAGTGGAGCGCCAAGAGTTCATAGCAGAAGAAATCAAGAAGTTAGAAGCAGCAGGGCTTGTCAGAGGAGTCCTCCACCCCGTGGTTGGCCAATCCGGTAGTTATGCATAAGGCTAATGGGAAATGGAGACTTTGTATTGACTTCACTGATGTTAATAAAGCTTGTCCCAAAGACCCATTTCCCTTGCCGCGTATCGACCAGATTGTTGACTCCACGGCTGGATGTGATCTGCTTTCGTTTCTTGATGCATATTCAGCATTTCATCAGATCTTCATGGCAGAAGAGGATGAAGAGAAAACCGCATTCATTACACCATGTGGCACGTACTGCTTCATACGGATGCCTTTCGGTTTGAAGAATGCCGGGTCAACCTTTGCAAGGGTAGTCCATGATGCCTTTGAACCACAGATACACAGAAATGTAGAAGCCTACATGGATGACATAGTGGTCAAGAGCAAGGACAAGGCGACTCTGATTCAGGATTTGGATGAAACATTTGCAAATCTGCGCTAGATCAGCCTCAAGCTCAACCCCGAGAAGTGCGTGTTTGGAGTCCCTTCCGGCAAGCTTCTCGGGTTCTTTGTGTCTCAGCGGGGAATTGAAGCCAATCCCGACAAGATCAAGGCCATTGAGCAGATCGAAGCGTCAAGGATGTCAGAAGACTTGTCGGTTGCGTGGCTGCTCTCAGCAGGTTCATCTCTAAGTCTGCTGAACACACCCTGCCATTTTTCAAGATTTTGAAAAAGGCAGGTCCAATGAAATGGACTCCCGAAGCGGAGGCTGCGCTGCAGGACTTGAAGAGATACCTGTCCTCCGCTCCAATACTTGTCGCACCTAGGCCACAAGAGAAGTTGCTGCTGTATATAGCAGCGACCAATCAAGTGGTTAGTGCTACGTTAGTAGCGGAGAGGGAGGCGGATGATGGGCCGGCAACCGAGGCAGTTGCATCCAGCGACGAGCAGGGGGCTTCCCCGTCAAGCTCTGGTCCCGACAAGAACAGATCAGCGCAGGTTTGCGACAAGATACGGAAAAAGATGGCGCAGCGCCCAGTCTACTTTGTTAGTTCCCTTCTGCAGGGGGCTAGATCAAGGTACTCTGGTGTGCAAAAGCTGCTTTTCGGCCTCCTCATGGCCTCGAGAAAGCTGCGCCATTACTTCCAAGCACACGAGATAACAGTTGTCACTCTCTTTGCGCTGAAGAGGATATTGCAAAATCCAGAAGCAACAGGCAGGATTGTCGAGTGGGCACTGGAACTGTCAAGCTTTGGTCTCAAGTTCGAAAGCACTTCAACTATCCAGAGCAGGGCATTGGCAGAATTTATAGCAGAGTGGACGCCAACGGAAGATGAAGAGATTCCGGAGATGAGCATCCCCGTCAAGGAGGCAAATAAGGAGTGGCTGATGTACTTTGTGTTGGGGAACGTAGTAATTTCAAAATTTTCCTACGCACACGCAAGACCATGGTGATGGCATAGCAACGAGAGGGGAGAGTGTCTGTCCACGTACCCTCGTAGACCGAAAGCGGAAGCGTTATAACAACGCGTTTGATGTAGTCGTACGTCTTCACGATCCGACCGATCCAAGTACCGAACGTACGGCACCTCCGAGTTCTGCACACGATCAGCTCGATGGCGATCCCGGGCTCCGATCCAGCAAAGCGTCGGGGATGAGTTCCACGACCTGACGGCGTGGTGGCGATGATGATGCTCCACCGACGCAGGGCTTCGCCTAAGCTCCGCGACGATATGCCTTCACCGGCGCAGGCTTCGCCTAAGCTCCATGACGATATGACCGGTGGAATATGGTGGAGGGGGCACCGCCTGCACGGCTAAGGAGCGATCCGTAGATCAACTTGTGTGTCATGGGGTGCCCCCCTGCCCCGTATATAAAGGAGCAAGGGAGGGCCGGCCAAGGAGGAGGCGCGGCAAGGGGGGAGTCCTACTCCCACGGGAGTAGGACTCCTCCTTTCTAGTAGGAGTAGGAGAGAAGGAAGGGGAAGGGAGGAAGGTGCGGCCCCTCCCCCTAGTCCAATTCGGACTAGGCCTTGAGGGGGCGCGCGGCCTGCCCTAGGCAGCCCCTCTCTCTTTCCCACAGGGCCCAATAAGGCCCAATACTTCTCCCCGGCGAATTCCCGTAACTCTCCGGTACTCCGAAAAATACCGAATCATTGGAACCTTTCCGAACTCGAATATAGTCGTCCAATATATCGATCTTTACGTCTCCACCATTTGAGACTCCTCGTCATGTCCCGATCTCATCCGGGACTCCGAACTCCTTCGGTACATCAAAACTCATAAACTCATAATATAACTGTCGTGGAATTGTCACGGCAGATGTCCTCACGAAAGGACTTAGTCGCGGGGCCATCGTACGGGTTAACCTAGAGGGTTAAAGCGGACACAAGACACGGAGTTATACTGGTTCGGCCCCTTCGATGAAGGTAAAACCTCGTCCGCCAGGTGTGATTGATATGGTTTCGGCTGAGGAGCAATAGCTTTGCCTTAGCCTCGAATTCTCTGTCCCTAACTCGCCGCCGGGTCGTCCCCTTATATACACGGGTTGACGCCCGGCCGGTTTACAGAATCCCAATCCGGCTCATACAAGAGTCCGGCTTGGTCTCTCCTTCCTTGTCTTACAATACAAGCTACAATACTAAGGCGGTTTACATGTATGGACCTTAATTCGCCTCTGGGCTCCAGGCCTCCATATGGGCCTGGATCACGCACGAGGGTAAACCGGCCCCTCCGGGGCGGTTCACACTCCGTAGTTGTATCCCCAACATTAGGCCCCAGATTGACTTGAACCGGTTCAGGTTAATCTTCTACATCTTCAGGCAACCCTTGATCTCCCTTGTAAACCGCCATCTGCTCGAACCGCCGTGACATCATCCTCTGATCTTCGTGCCAGGGCACCCTGACGTCATTTTGATCAAAAAGATCCGAACAGTAAGATTCCCTTCATTAAGGCTATCCGGGAATCGGGCGGCGCTGCACCTTCCGCCGCTTTTGACTCCTCGATTCGCGCCCGTTGATTACTCCGGTCCCTTATAAATAGACCGGTCGGGCCATTCTCTTCTTCTTCTTCCTTTCTTCTTCCTCCTCGCGACCCGCCGACCACAAGCTCTGCCGTCGTCCTCAACCTCCGACCGACGCTTCACGCCGGGCCGCTGCATCAACCTGATCTTACCAGAGTTTCAGCGCTCCTCCGCGGTTCCCGCTCGGCAGGTAAGGTTTCCTTCAAACCCTAGATCTCATCTGAAAACTCCGTTCGTCTCATAGCTCATAAGCGTTCATGCCGATCCTTCATACTAGCTCCGCCACGGCCGTACGGCTCAGCCGTACCACTCATCCTATGCAAGTGGCTGCTTTCGCGGTTTATCCGACTCTATGCATCTTCCCTTTACTGTTCGGATCCTTTACTTTAACAGGCTGAACCTTCTGCGCTGTAGGAGGTCTGCATAGGTCGTAGAAATTTTCCTTACTGAACTCCGGTAGATCCAAATTATTTTCATTTGCATGGGAAACCTGTTTCTGTCTATACTTAGCAACTTTTTCAACTCTGCCTCCTCTGGCGGTTTAACCTTTGATAGCTAATCCGTCACTCCATTAGTCCTTAGTTAAACCGGAATGGGAAGCCGGCTACTGAATTGCCGGTTTAACAATATTTGTAACGCCTGACCCGTTCAACAGTGAACCGTTTTCTTCCTTTCTTTCGCAGCTTTAATCTTCCGGAATGGCTCCTCAATTTTCCGCTTGCAACTGGGTCCGGTCTAGAGTCACTGAAACGCAGCTCAATGGCTATGTCACCACTGGCGGTTTGGCTCCCAAGAATGTCCTCCATTGGCGTGTTCCGGAGGGCGAGTTTCCTCCGAGCATGGCGGGAGAAATGTCGTGTTTATGCAGCACTTAGACCGGGGTTACGCCGCCCGGTTCAAAATTTTTCGGGGCGTCCTTGCCAGTTTGCAACTCCATCCTCAGGACATCGGCCCGAATTCAGTGTCGAATATATGCAACTTTCAAGTCTTCTGTGAAGTCTATCTTCAAGAAGAACCATCTGTGGAGTTGTTCGGGATTTTTCCATTTGAACCGTCGCACGAGTTTTCAGCGGTCCTAACACGAGTTGGTGGCGTTTCAATCCAGAAGAGGAAGGAAGTCGATTTTCCTCACGCCAAGCACCACAGCCATCCAAAGGAATGGAACCAAACCTGGTTCTACTGCCGGAACACTGCCCCTGCCAACGAAAACCCCTTGCCGGGTTACCGTTCTCACCGGCTCAGCAACCAGCATCCGCTGCCTTCACGCTTAACCGCCGCGGAACGGAAGAACTTCGCACCGCAAATAATCAAGCTCCGGGCTCTAATGGCCAATGGCTTAACCGGCGTGGATCTTGTACGTTGCTGGGTCTCTTGGGGTGTTTTGCCACTAAGCCGCCGGCCCGGATTGATGCACGAGTACACCGGCAGCCTCAAAGATCCTCAAAGGCGTCACGAGCTGCCTATAACTGAACAGGAGGTCACCGAGATCGTCAAGAAGATGCTCGATGAGCCAATCTCCGTCTGCAGCTTAACCGGGTTGGCTCCATTTTGTGCCACCAACAAACCGCCGGCGGTAAGTTCTACTCACTGCCCTTCAGGCTCTTAATACTCCGTTGATACACGCTAATCCTTGTTACTTCTCAGGCCGACAGCTCATACGAAGCGAACCAAACCGGTTGGGCGCCACGTAAAGTCCAAGGCCACTAAGAAAACAGGCAAGAAAAAGACCGCGAGTCCTCGATCCGCCGAGGACGAAGAATCATAAGCTGAGGTAAACCGGCTTTCCGCTTTGTGTTTCTTCCTGCATATGCTTGGCCCCTTTACAATCTTTTCTTGACAATTTTCTTCCCGGGATGATCTTGAAGCCAGCCATGCCGACCTTCGTTGAGGTAATCTTACTTTCTTCCTATCCGATCTTGCGCGGTTAAGAGAATCCGTCGCGCCCGTCCGGAAAGTGAAAAATACCATTCCTGTGCTTACTTGAATCCAAATCTTAACTTGAAGACACAGCAGGCTGAAGGCGCCCGTACAACCCGGCACGATGTGTGACGGTTACCTCACCGGTTTACGGACACACCCATCCGGAGCGTCGTCCGGTGACTTGCTCTCCGAAAAGCGTTATCCCTAAAGGTTTCTTCCGATGTCCTCTCAATCCGTCGACCCGAATTATCAGGCCTCTTCCAACTCGTCTGGCGGTTCATCCACCACACAACTGCCTCCGCTGAACATCGCCGCAGGGTATGTGATTACTGTCCGTCAATTCGACTCACCATCACTTTAGCCAATTTGTCTTGATCCGATTCTGAATATTGCAGCACCAAGGCTCGCTTGAGCAAGAAAGCGAAAACTCTTGATCCTACCCGGATGTTGATCCGGAGAAAACCCCAGAACAACCACACGAAAATCCTGAAGCTGCCAAGGAAAGCTCTGGCGAGTTGTACAAAGACGACACTGCTGATCCGCCAGAAGTTGAACCGGAGGTCCAAGTGGAAACTTCACATCCTGCTCCATCAAACCCGTCTGCCGAGCCGGTCGTGCCTGTTGAACCGCCGAGCCAGAGCAAAGCGACATCGAGCCCAAACAAGACCGCTGAACATGACGATGTTATTGTGACAGGTACTGGCTATACTGCTCCTAGCCAACCGGTCGCTTTAGCAAAGCACAGCATCAAAGAAAGTTCCACTACTATGATCAAGGACAAGGGGAAGACTGATATGTCGGCTTACGATAATTTCTCTGCCCAAGAGCTTCATTCCGGCTTTCTGAACCGGCTTTACACCAGCCGTGACTTCGAAGCCGGTCTAGTAAATCGCATGAAGGACCGCTATGAGGTAATGGCCTGGCCTTTCTTTTATTTTAGCTGCATAGTAGCCCCCAAGGGTCGGTTTAACTTTGTAAAGTTAAACCGGGACTTTAAGGTGTGTCCTCATAGCAAATTGAGATCAACTAGCCATTAGCCCCCAAGTGCTAAGTTGAATACTTGTATTAAGCTTGGGACTTGTATAATGAAACCACTAACCTGCTTCCTTTGTCATCAGAATGAAATACACCAGCAAGCTATGCAACTCAAGGACCTCCGAACCAATCTGGAAATCCAAATAACAGAAGCCACCAAAGCCAAGGATGAGCTAAAAACTGCCCTGACCACCATGGAGCAGCTGAAGGAGTGGTACAAATCCGAGCGGGCCAACTGGGACACCGAGAAGGCCGGTCTAGTAAAGCGGGCGGAGGAAGCTGAGGCGGCCCTTAAACCGGTGACTGAAGAGCTGACCGGACTCAAACGCCAAGTGCATGCTATGACCTCTGCCATCTTTGGTAAGCAAATTTAAACTGAATATGCCTGTATTAATGCTTCCGCCGGTTTAACTTGAGCTATCTAACCCTGGTGTAGGCAAACGTATTGCTCATCTAGGCTCTGATGTGCGGAAAAAGCTCAAGGCTTCGTACACTCTGATTGAGCAGCTATATACCGGCGCCCAGCGGGTCATATGCGCCACTTCATATGACAACACGGCGCCGTCCCTGATCAGAGAGACGCTAGACCGGCTGTCCATGATTCTGGGGCAGCTTGAAGAGATGAAGCGATCCGCAGCCCGGGCTGGCACGCTACTGGCTCTGACTCGTGCCAAAGCATGGATAGCGGATCTTGATCCGGCTGACATAGCTAAAGGTTTTCCCAGTGCTCAAGAGAACGGTGAAGCCTTTGATAATGATGCCCTGAAACGGATTACAAAAGAAGTGCGTCCGTTGGCGAGTCAACTGGCCGCTGAAGCCAATCTGGAGGTTCATCGATCTTTTTATGACGCAAACAACAAGCGGGTGGAGTTTGTCATCCCGGAAGTGCAGAGCCTGATCCCTCCAATCCGTAAGCACACTTACGCCCCTGACGTTGATCCGGCTGAGCTGATAAGTGAAGAAGCTGTCTTTCAGGCCTTAACCCGGATTGACTGGTCTACCAATGACTTCCGGGCTTTGGGTGAGGAAGAAGAAGAAGCTGAACCGACGTCAGGCGCCGTCCCCTCCACCTCGCGCCAACCCGGTGAAGCGGCGTAAGCCGTCAAACCAGGCGACATATCCAAAGCTTCAAGGCATAACTCCACGTGAAACGCCGGGCCTCGAAAGGCTTTGTAATAGGATAGCAAGTGTCTTTCATTGAACAATGCCGGTACAACCTCGGTCTGTAAACTTTTGCATGGCGGTGCTGGATCCGTTGGCTTTTGTAGTAAATCCTGCAATATATTTCGCCTGCAATCACAAGTTCTTAAACCGCCATGGCGGTTTACACCTCTAACCAGACTGTGACACCAATATTTATATGAGAAAATACCGGGGTATCGATCAAAATTATGTGATACTGAACATACCTGCCACATCGATCACACACAGGTGGTGTTAGCCAAACCCGGCGAAGGTCTTATAAACCATCACCGTCAAGGAGGGCAACCCCAGATAAGACCGATCTACCATGTAAATCGTGCGGGCATGATAAGCCCCTGTTACTCCACAATGGGATGTTTAACGGTAAACCAAGCGGAACAAAATCGCCAGCTCAAAAGCGTATCGACAACGTAAATCCGGTTAAAAAAGTTGCCGGTTTACAAAAGGCCGACAAAATCCAAATGATTGGTATCAAAACCACATAGAAACAAAATCAATGAGAAAAAACGTGTTGCGAGATAAGGTTATGCGGGCGGATCGGATGGTGTTACCATGGTCGGACAGGACCAAGCCCCTATCTGGCGTAGCGATGGTTCAAGTCAGCCAGGCCCCAATCGAACTCGTGGCATGATGCCGATCAAGTGGCATTGCAATGGTTCGAGTTCACCAAAGCCCCAAGTGATTCTATGGCCTTAGGCCGACCAAGAGGTGTGACTGGTTCAGACGTGACCATGTCCCCAAATGATCTGGTGGCTTTACGCTTTGCCAAGAGGCGTTGCATTGGTTCGATCGACCAAGCCCCAAATGACAAAAGTTTAGAAAACAAGGCCAAGGGTTAAGCCGGAGGCCGCTTCACGACAGATCTCCATGTACCCGAACGGTCTTTTATCTGAAACAGATACCCCGCTTTAGCCGAGGATCCGGTTTATTGCCTTTATTCATAATATATACATTGTCTTGATATGTACATAAGTGGAGCCAATGGCTCGGGTATAATAAGGCGAAGATGAGCTATGTTCCATGGCACATTGGTCTCCTCCTCGGCGTCGTGAGTCCTTTCGCTCTCGAACATCAATCAGATAGTAGGACCCGTTATATAGATTCTTGCTGACCACAAAAGGCCCTTCCCAAGGTGGGGATAGCTTGTGCATATCTTTCTGATCTTGAATGAGCCGCAGCACAAAATCTCCTTCCTGAAAGGTTCTGGTTTTAACCCGCCGGCTGTGATACCGACGAAGATCTTGCTGGTAGACCGCCGAACGGGCTGCTGCCATATCGCGCTCTTCATCCAGTCGGTCCAGACTATCTTGCCGTGCTACCTCGCTATCCGCCTCAACATAAGCTGCTACTCGAGGCGAGTCGTGACGGATATCACTGGGAAGGACCGCCTCCGCTCCATAGACCATAAAGAACGGCGTGTATCCAATTGGATCGGTTGGGGTAGTGTTAATACTCCATATCACTGACGGTAGCTCTTCCACCCAACAACCCGGTGTCCTCTCTAAAGGGACCATAAGCCGGGGTTTGATACCCTTCAAAATTTCCTGATTAGCTCGTTCCGCTTGACCATTGGATTGCGGGTGGGCTCTGAAGAAACATCAAGCGGATGTGCTCGTTCACAAAATTTCTTCATAGCTCCTTTGGACAAATTGGTGCCATTGTCCGTGATGATCTTGTGTGAAACCCAAACCGAAAATCACCCGTTTGATGAACTGAACCGCCGTGGCGCATCACACTTGCTAACAGGCTCTGCCTCAACCCATTTAGTAAACTTATCCACCGCCACCAACAGGTGGGTCTTTTTATCCTTGGACCTTTTGAAAGGTCCAACCATATCAACCCCAAGTCGCAAATGGCCAAGTAATTGGAATCATCCTCAATTCTTGGGCTGGCACATGAGCACGCTTTGAGAACTTTTGGCAACCATCACATCGTCGACCAGATCCTCCGCGCCGGCATGGGCAGTCAACCAATAAAAACCATGGCGGAATGCTTTGGCCACCAGGGACTTTGAACCGGTGTGGTGACCACAATCCCCTTCATGAATCTCTCGCAATATCTCACAGCCCTCTTCAGGGGACACACAACGCTGAAACGCCCCTGACACGCTGCGACGGTG
Source organism: Aegilops longissima (assembly GCA_021605205.1). NCBI lineage: Eukaryota > Viridiplantae > Streptophyta > Magnoliopsida > Poales > Poaceae > Aegilops > Aegilops longissima. Next base: position 23,868,174 of record CM038680.1, read on the forward strand.
CAACTCGCCATTAACAATGGTCATAGACTTAGACCGCCGAACTATCTGCCGGGCCAACGTCTCATCCTCTGGTAACTCGCCCCGGTTCATGTATGCCAAGTAAGGGAACGTCCAATCCGGAATGACATGCAAGGCCGCCACTAATTGAGCCTCCGGATCAGGGATAGCCAAATCAATTTCATCAGGAAGCTTAACTGACGGTTTGTGCAGCACATCAAGGAAAACGTTGGGCGGGACCGGTTTACGCTGGGAACCCAGCCGGCTCAAAGCATCAGCCGCTTCGTTCTTCCGACGATCCACATGGTCCACCTGATACCCCTTAAAATGTCCTGCAACAACATCCACTTCCCGATGATATGCAGCCATGAGCGGATCTTTAGAGTCCCAAGTGCCGGATACCTGCTGGGCCACCAAGTCCGAGTCACCAAAGCATTTAACCCGGCTCAGATTCATTTCCTTGGCCATCCGGAGACCGTGGAGCAAAGCTTCATACTCAGCTGCATTGTTAGTACAAGGGAACATTAGGCGGAGAACATAACAGAACTTGTCACCTCGTGGGGAAGTTAACACGACTCCAGCCCCCGAGCCCTCCAATTGCCTCGACCCATCAAAATGGATGGTCCAATAGGTGTGATCCGGCTTCTCTTCTGGCGCTTGCAACTCCGTCCAATCATTAATGAAATCCACCAGTGCCTGAGACTTTATGGCCGTCCGGGGCACATACTTTAAACCGTGCGGCCCAAGTTCTATAGCCCACTTAGCAATCCGGCCAGTCGCTTCCCGGTTCAGTATGATATCACCTAAGGGAGCCGAACTGACCACTGTGATGGGGTGCCCTTGGAAATATTGCTTCAGCTTCCGGCTTGCCATAAAAACTCCATATACCAGCTTCTGCCAATGTGGATATCTTTGTTTAGATTCGATGAGAACCTCGCTGATGTAGTAAACTGGCCGCTGAACCGGATACTCCTTCCCTGCCTCCTTGCGCTCCACCACAATGGCCACACTCACTGCCCTGGCATTAGCAGCAACATATAAGAGGAGCGGCTCCCTGTCAATAGGGGCCGCAAGAACAGGAGGGTTGGCCAGCTGCCGCTTTAAATCCTCCAACGCCTCATCAAGAATTGAGCTCGCATTTAATTGATCCGTCTTCTTCAGCATCTGGTACAAAGGAATGGCCTTCTCTCCTAAGCGACTGATAAACCAGCTTAGCGCAGCAATCCGGCCTGCCAAACGTTGGACATCGTTGATGCACTTTGGCTTAGCTAAGGAGGTGATAGCTGTAATCTTCTCCGGATTAGCCTCAATCCCCCGGTTGGACACGAGAAAACCCAACAATTTGCCTGCCGGAACACCAAAAACACACTTGGCCGGGTTGAGCATCATCTTGTACACCCGCAAGTTGTCAAAGGTTTCCTTTAAATCCTCAATCAATGATTCCTTTTGCCTTGATTTCACCATGATATCATCCACATAGGCGTGCACATTGCGGCGGATCTGCTCATGTAGACAATTCTGTACGCAACGCTGATAAGTTGCTTGGGCACTCTTGAGCCCAAAAGGCATGGACACATAGCAGAAGGCTCCAAAAGGGGTGATAAACGCCGTTTTTTCCTGGTCTTTAACCACCATCTTAATCTGATGATAACCGGAATACGCATCTAGAAAGCTTAAACACTCACAACCCGCCGTTGCATTGATGATCTGGTCAATGCGGGGGAGGGCGAAAGGATCTGCTGGACAAGCTTTGTTAAGATCTGTATAATCCACGCACATGCGCCAAGTGCCATTCTTCTTAAGGACCAAAACCGGGTTAGCAAGCCACTCCGGGTGAAAGACTTCGACGATAAACCCTGCTGCCAAAAGCCTAGCAACTTCTTCTCCGATGGCCTTGCGCCTTTCCTCATTAAACCGGCGCAGAAACTGCTTTACCGGTTTGTATTTTGGGTCAACATTAAGAGTGTGCTTAGCGAGTTCCCTCGGTACACCTGGCATGTCAGAAGGCTTCCATGCAAAAATGTCCCGATTCTCACGGATGAACTCGATGAGCGCGCTTTCCTATTTAGGATCCAGGTTGGCACTGATGGTGAACTGCTTGGACGAATCGCCGGGCACAAAATCAACAAGCTTCGTCTCAGCCGCCGATTTGAACTTCAAGTCCGGATCATGCTCTGTAGTCGGCTTCTTCAAAGGGGTCATATCCGCCGGATCAACATTATCTTTATAATACTTTAACTCTTCCGTGGCACAAACCGACTCCGCGTAAGCCGCATCACCTTCCTCGCATTCCAGAGCAATCCGGCGGCTCCCGTGAACCGTTATCGTTCCTTTGTGACCCGGCATTTTCAGCTGTAAGTAAACATAACAGGGCCGGGCCATGAACTTAGCATAAGAGGGCCGCCCAAAGAGGGCGTGGTAAGGGCTTTGAATTTTCACCACCTCAAATGTCAACGTTTCTGTTGTGGAGTCATGCTCGTCTCCAAAGGTTACCTCCAGAGCTATCTTACCGACCGGTGCGCCGACTTACCGTGCACCACTCCATGAAATCTTTGTCTTGGATGGCCTAAGATGCCTATCTGTCAGCCCCATACCGGAAAGTCTCGTAGTACGTGATGTTGATGCTGCTTCCTCCATCCATAAGAACCTTGGTAAACTTGTACCCTCCTACCTGGGGTGCCACCACCAGGGCTAATCTGACCCGGTTGTAAACCGGGAGGATGGTCCTCTCGCTCCACACAATCGGCTGCTCGGACCAGCGTAGGTAATGCGGCGCAGCCGGTTCAACAACGCTGACCGCCCGCTTCTGAAGTTTTCGGTCTCGTCGGTCCAAGCTGGTGGTAAAGACGTGGTACTGTCCACTATTCAACTGCTTTGGGTTGCTCTGATAACCCGATTGCTGCTGTTGCTGATTGTAGCCCCCTTGGTTCTGATTGTTCTGATTACCTTGATTATTCTGATTGCCTTGCCCGCCCGGATTACCACCGAATCCTGGGCCAGTATTTCCTCCACCGTAACCCGGGGCGGACCCTGAACCGCCACCGGGCCCTTGATCATACCGGAAAGAATTGGAGTTTTTGAACTCCTGCATAATATAACAATCCTTCCAAAGGTGGTTCGCCGGTACCTCCTTCGTCCCATGTTTCGGACAAGGTTGATTTAATACGAAATTCAAACGATCCAGATTGTGACCACCCCGGTTTGACTGCCGACCCCGGCGCCGCTGGCCCTTGTCCTGCGCGTTAGTGTTGGCCACAAAGCCCATGTTGCCGTTAAACTTCGCTTGTTCCTCCATTGCTGCCGAATGATGCTGCTGGCTCCTCGAGTTGCCATTCTGTTTTCCCTTCCCACTTCATCATTCTCAGATTCAGGATCCTTGGTACTATCGTAATCAGCGTATTTTACCAAAACGCCCATTAGAGTGCCCATGTCATGGCAAAACGCTTCATGCGACCCAGCTTCAGCTTCAATGGCTCGAACCGCAATTGGCTTCCAAGGTCGATCGCGGAATCAGGGTTGATCCGTCGAAGAATGTAAAACTTCCGAGACGGCGCACCCAATGGGTTGTAGACTCTCCCTCCGCTGGACACAAGCCGCCAGATCCACCACTGACATGGGCTGTTTACAGGTGTCTTTGAAATTTTGGATGAACCGGTTATGGCTCGGGTCCACGAGTTGATAGAGTTGGGCGGCAAGTTTTTCAACCAAGTCCGGGCCGTACCTTCCAGCATCATTGTGAAGTACTTTGCGCATGCAGCTTCATCCACGTCTAGCATTTCCATGGCCATCTCGTAGCTTTCTATCCATGCCTCTGGAGCCAAGTCGGCGGTATAATTTGGCACCTTGCGTGGCCCCATGAAGTCCTTGGGCAAACGCACATTGCGTAAAGCGGGGACGAGGCAAGGCACCCCCAAAGAGCCAGACGTGACCCCCGGTTCGAAGATGGTCGGATGAACCGGCGTGGGCGGATGACCCTCTGCTCGTGCTGCTAACTCGGCTCCTTCGCCGTTCCTGGCGCGGTCCACTACTACTTGAGCATCTTCAAAGCCGCCCGCGGATTGTGGCCTGAGCGGACCGTGCTGCGCATTGCTGGATACGGCCGGTTCGTCGACGCGTCGGCTATAGCTCCGGCTCGGGCGGGGGGTGGAGTGGATCCGATCCCGACTGTACGAGTACGCTTCCTGCTGAGCCAGGGCCGTCCTGAGGAGCTCCTTAACCCGGCGTGTCTCTACCGCCTGTGGTGAATCGCCTTCAATCAGAATCGCCTCCAATCGTGCCGCAGCCGCCACAAGATTATCCATCGGGTTGGAGTAGTGACCCGGAGGTGTCTGCACGGTCTGGGGCGCACCGGTATGATGGCGAGGTAGATCTGCCACACGGGGCTGAACCGGTGCGGCCGTCCCAGGTGCTTCCGGCCGGTTTACCAACGGCGGCGGATTACTGGTCCCTGCTCCTGGGGTATTGAAAAGCTCCTTACCCTCAAAAACTGAAGGTAAACGGGACCTGTACTTCCTTTTCATGACTTCCTGTGACGCGCTCTGGTCCAGCCTGAGCCTATAAGCCTGCGCATCCAAAGCGGCTCGTTCCACTGCCATCCGTTCGTCCGCGGCCGCCAGGTCCGCTTTAGCTTTAGTGATCTGTTCCCTCACCTTGGCAATCTCCGCGTTGTGCAGGTCCTGATCCGACGGATTAGCTTCCGCCATGAGCACCGCCAATGTGTCGAAAAGCTCTGACAAAACTTGAGCCGGTGGGCGCACAGGGCCTCCGCCCCCGGCTGCCATTACCGCTGTTGAACCGGCGACCACGGGTGCCGCGGCCGAAGAGTGAAGTGCCTCCTGCGTACCGGCCATGAAGATCCCAACCCGGTTGGGTAGATCGAAAGGGTCCGGAATACTCTCACCGTCGGAACAGCCCCCGATCTGGCCATCCTGCAGCTGGTACAGAGACTCAGTTTCCCCGGCCGACGATTCGTCGCCGGAGTAAACGACAGTTTCGTCACCATATGCTGAACCGCCTTCGTCACCTCCATGGACGACTCCGACGAAAACATGCTTGACCGCCGGTTTAGCCAGGGCAGGACTCTTCTTTGCCCGCTGAGCCGTCTCGACGAGGCCAGTGCAGACGTCCGGCCCAGGCCCTGACTCGCCGATCTTGCCGATGAACACGTGTATGCCGCCAAAGGGGACCCGGTACCCGTACTCAATTGAGCCGGCCTCGGGGCCCCAGTCCGCATCGTCGATGTAGAGCTTGCCGCGACGACTCTTAGTCATCCGGCCCACTGCATAACCTTCGAGTCCTTCGAACTTGCCCTCTAAGATCATCAAACCATCGTGCGATAGCCCCACGGTGGGCGCCAACTGTCGTGGAATTGTCACGGCAGATGTCCTCATGAAAGGACTTAGTCGCGGGGCCATCGTACGGGTTAACCTAGAGGGGTTAAAGCGGACACAAGACACGGGAGTTATACTGGTTCGGCCCCTTCGATGAAGGTAAAAACCTACGTCCAGTTGTGGTGTGATTGATATGGTTTTGGCGGCTAGGGAGCAATAGCTTTGCCTTAGCCTCAATTCTCTGTCCCTAACTTCGCCACTGGTCGTCCCTTATATACACGGGTTGACGCCCGGCCGGTTTACAGAATCCCAATCCGGCTCATACAAGAGTCCGGCTTGGTCTCTCCTTCCTTGTCTTACAATACAAGCTACAATACTAAGGCGGTTTACATGTATGGACCGTAATTCGCCTCTGGGCTCCAGTCCTCCATATGGGCCTGGATCACGCACGAGGGTAAACCGGCCCCTCCGGGGCGGTTCACACTCCGTAGTTGTATCCCCAACAATAACTGTCATCGAAACCTTAAGCGTGCGGACCCTACGGGTTCGAGAACTATGTAGACATGACCTAGAACTATTCTCGGTCAATAACCAATAGCGGAACCTGGATGCCCATATTGGCTCCTATATATTCTACGAAGATCTTTATCGGTCAAACCGCATAACAACATACGTTGTTCCCTTTGTCATCGGTATGTTACTTGCCCGAGATTTGATCGTCGGTATCCAATACCTAGTTCAATCTCGTTACTGGCAAGTCTCTTTACTCGTTACATAATGCATCATTCCGTAACTAACTCATTAGCTACATTGCTTGCAAGGCTTATAGTGATGTGCATTACCGAGAGGGCCCAGAGATACCTCTCCGACAATCGGAGTGACAAAACCTAATCTCAAATCGCCAACCCAACATGTACCTTTGGAGACACCTGTAGTACTCCTTTATAATCACCCGATTACGTTGTGACGTTTGGTAGCACCAAAGTGTTCCTCCGGTAAAGGGAGTTGCATAATCTCATAGTTACAGGAACATGTATAAGCCATGAAGAAAGCAATAGTAGCATACTAAACGATCAAGTGCTAGGCTAACGGAATGGGTCATGTCAATCAGATCATTCTCCTAATGATGTGATCCCGTTAATCAAATGACAACTCATGTCTATGGTTAGAAACATAACCATCTTGATTAACGAGCTAGTTAAGTAGAGGCATACTAGTGACACTCTGTTTGTCTATGTATTCACACATGTATTATGTTTCCGTTAATACAATTCTAGCATGAATAATAAACATTTATCATGATATAAGGAAATAAATAATAACTTTATTATTGCCTCTAGGGCATATTTCCTTCAGTCTCCCACTTGCACTAGAGTCAATAATCTAGTTCACATCGCCATGTGATTTAACATCAATAGTTCACATCTATATGTGGTTAACACCCATAGTTCACATCGACATGTGATCAACACCCAAAGGGTTTACTAGAGTCAGTAATCTAGTTCACATCGCTACGTGATTAACACCCAAAGAGTACTAAGGTGTGATCATGTTTTGCTTGTGAGATAATTTTAGTCAACGGGTCTGTCACATTCAGAGCCATAAGTATTATGCAAATTTCTATGTCTACAATGCTCTGCACGGAGCTACTCTAGCTAATTACTCCCACTTTCAATATGTATCCAGATTGAGACTCAGAGTCATCTAGATTAGTGTTAAAACTTGCATCGACGTAACCCTTTACGACGAACCTTTTTTCACTTCCATAATCGAGAAACATATCCTTATTCCACTAAGGATAATTTTGACCGCTGTACATTGATCTACTCCTAGATCACTATTGCACTCCCTTGCCAAGCTTAGTGGTAGGGTATGCAATAGATCTGGTACACAGCATGGCATACTTTATAGAACCTATGGCTGATGCATAGGGAATGACTTTCATTCTCTTTCTATCTTCTGCCGTGGTCGGGTTTTGAGTCTTACTCAATCTCACACCTTGTAACACAGGCAAGAACTCTTTCTTTGACTGTTCCATTTTGAACTACTTCAAAATCTTGTCAAGGTATGTATTCATTGAAAAACTTATCAAGCGTCTTGATCTATCTCTATAGATCTTGATGCTCAATATGTAAGCAGCTTCAACGAGGTCTTTCTTTGAAAAAACTCCTTTCAAACACTCCTTTATGCTTTGCAGAATAATTCTACATTATTTACGATCAACAATATGTCATTCACATATACTTATCAGAAATGCTGTAGTGCTCCCACTCACTTTCTTGTAAATACAGGCTTCTCCAAAAGTCTGTATAAAACCATATGCTTTGATCACACTATCAAAGCGTTTATTCCAACTTCGAGATGCTTGCACCAGTCCATAGATGGATCGCTGGAGCTTGCACATTTTGTTAGCTCCTTTAGGATTGACAAAACCTTCTGGTTGCATCATATACAACTCTTCTTTAATAAATCCATTAAAGAATGTAGTTTTGACATCCATTTGCCAGATTTCATAAAATGTGGCAATTGCTAACATGATTCGGACAGACTTAAGCATCGCTACAGTTGAGAAAATCTCATTGTAGTCAACACCTTGAACTTGTCGAAAACCTTTCTGCGACAAGTCGAGCTTTGTAGATAGTAATACTACTATCAGCATCTGTCTTCCTCTTGAAGATCCATTTATATAATATGGCTTGCCGATCATCGGGCAACTCCATCAAAGTCCACACTTTGTTCTCATATATGGATCCCATCTCAGATTTCATGGCCTCAAGCCATTTCGCGGAATCTGGGCTCATCATCGCTTCTTCATAGTTCACAGGTTCATCATGGTCTAGTAACATGACTTCTAGAATAGGATTACCGTACCACTTTGGTGCGGATCTTACTCTGGAAGACCTACGAGGTTTGGTAGCAACTTGATCTGAAGTTTTTATGATCATCATCATTAACTTCCTCACCAATTGGTGTAGGAATCACTTGAACTGATTTCCGTGATGAACTACTCTCCAATAAGGGAGAAGGTACAATTACCTCATCAAGTTCTACTTTCGTCCCACTCACTTCTTTCGAGAGAAACTTCTTCTCTAGAAAGGATCCATCTTAGCAACAAATATCTTGCTTTCGGATCTGTGTTAGAAGGTGTACCCAATAGTTACCTTTGGGTATTCTATGAAGACGAACTTCTCCGACTTGGGTTCAAGCTTATCAGGTGAAAACTTTTCACATAAGCATCACAACTCCAAACTTTAAGAAATGACAGCTTAGGTTTACTGCTAAACCATAGTTCATACGGTGTCGTCTCAACGTATTTAGATGGTGCCCTTTTTAAACGTGAATTCAGCTGTCTCTAATGCATAACCCCAAAATGATAGTGGTAAACCGATAAGAGACATCATAGATCGCATCATATCCAATAAAGTGCGGTTACGACGTTCGGACACACCATAACATTGTGGTGTTCCAGGTAGCGTGAGCTGTGAAACTATTCCACATTATTTTAAGTGAAGACCAAACTCGTAACTCAAATATTTGTCTTCGTGATCAGATCGCAGAAACTTTATTTTCATGTTACGATGATTTTTCCACTTCACTCTGAAATTCTTTGAACCTTTCAATTATTTCAGACTTATGTTTCATCAAGTAGATATACCCATATCTGCTCAAATCATCTTGTGAAGGTCAGAAAATAACGATACTTGCCACGAGCATCAACACTCATTGGATCGCATACATCAGTATGTATTATTCCCAACAAGTCAGTAGCTTGTTCCATTGTTCCGGAGAACGGAGTTTTAGTCATCTTGCCCAAACGGCACGGTTCGCAAGCATCAAATGATTCATAACCAAGTGATTCCGAAAGTCCATCAGCATGGAGTTTCTTCATGTGTTTTACACCAATATGACCTAAACGGCAGTGCCACAAATAAGTTGCACTATCATTATTAACTTTGCATCTTTTGGCATCAATATTATGAATATGTGTATCATTACGATCGAGATCCAACAAACTATTTCCATTGGGTGCATAACCATCGAAGGTCTTATTCATGTAAACAGAATAACAATTATTCTTTAACTTCAAATGAATAACCGTATCGCAATAAACATGATCAAATCATATTCATGCTCAACGCAAACGCTAAATAACATTTATTTGGCTTTTAACACTAATCTCGAAAATATAGGGAGTGTGTGATGATGATCATATCAATCTTGGAACTATTTCCAACACTCATCGTCACTTCCCCTTCAACTAGTTTCTGTTCATTCTGCAACTCCGTTTCGAGTTACTACTCTTAGCAACTGTACCAGTATCAAATACCGAGGGTTGCTATGAACACTAGTAAAATACACATCAATAATCTGTATATCAAATATACCTTTGTTCACTTTGCCATCCTTCTTATCCACCAAATATTCAGGGCATTTCCGCTTCGGTGACCATTTCCTTTGCGAGTGTAAGCACTTTCGGTTTCAGGCTTTGGTCCAGCTTTGGGCTTCTTCGCAGGAGTGACAACTTACTTGTCTTTCAACTTGAAGTTCCCTTTCTTTCCTTTGCCCTTCTCTTGAAACTAGTGGTCTTGTCAATCATCAACACTTGATGCTCTTTCTTGATTTCTACCTTCGTCGATTTCAACATCACGAAGAGCTCGGGAATTATTTTCGTCATCCCCTGCATACTGTAGTTCATCACGAAGTTCTAGTAACTTAGTGATGGTGACTAGAGAATTCTGTCAATCACTATCTTATCTGGAAGATTAACTCCCACTTGATTCAAGCGATTAAAGTACCCAGACAATCTGAGCACATGCTCACTAGTTGAGCGATTCTCCTCCATCTTTTAGCTATAGAACTTGTTGGAGACTTCATATCTCTCAACTCGGGTATTTGCTTGAAATATTAACTTCAATTCCTGGAACATCTCATATGGTCCATGACGTTCAAAACGTCTTTGAAGTCCCGATTCTAAGCCGTTTAAGCATGGTGCACTAAACTACCAAGTAGTCATCATACTGAGCTAGCCAAACGTTCATAACGTCTGCATCTTGCTCTTGCAATAGGTCTGTCACCTAGCGGTGCATCAAGGACATAATTCTGCTGTGCAGCAATGAGGATAAACCTCAGATCACGGATCCAATCCGCAACATTGCTACTAACATTTTTCAATACAATTTTCTCTAGGAACATATTAAAATAAACATATGAAAGCAACAAACATAGGGAAGCAACAACGCGAGCTATTGATCTACAACATAATTTGCAAAATACTACCAGGACTAAGTTCATGATAAATTAAAGTTCAATTAATCATATTACTTAAGAACTCCCACTTAGATATACATCCCTCTAATCTTCTAAGTGATTACGTGATCCATATCAACTACACCATGTCCGATCGTCACGTGAGATGGAGTAGTTTCAACGGTGAACATCAATATGTTGATCATATCTACTATATGATTCACGCCGACCTTTCGGTCTCCGTGTTCGAGGCCATATCTGTTATATGCTAGGCTTGTCAAGTTTAACCTGAGTATTCGCGTGCGCAACTGTTTTGCACCCGTTGTATTTGAGCGTAGAGCCTATCACACCGATCATCACGTGGTGTCTCAAAGACGAAGAACTTTCGCAGCGGTGCATACTCGGGGAGAACACTTCTTGATAATTTTAGTGAGAGATCATCTTATAATGCTACCGTCAATCAAAGCAAGATAAGATGCACAAAGGATAAACATCACATGCAATCAATATAAGTGATATGATATGGCCATCATCATCTTGTGCTTGTGATCTCCATCTCCGAAGCACCGTCATGATCACCATCGTCACCGGTAGCGACACCTTGATCTCCATCGTAGCATCGTTGTCGTCTCGCCAACTATTGCTTCTCGACTATCGCTACTGCTTAGTGATAAAGTAAAGCAATTACATGGCTTTGCATTTCATACAATAAAGCGACAACCATATGGCTCCTGCCAGCTTGCCGATAACTCGGTTACAAAACATGATCATCTCATACAATAAAATATAGCATCACGTCTTGACCACATCACATCACAACATGCCCTGCAAAAACAAGTTAGACGTCCTCTACTTTGTTGTTGCAAGTTTTACGTGGCTGCTACGGGCTGAGCAAGAACCGTTCTTACCTCGCATCAAAACCACAACGATAGTTTGTCAAGTTTGTGCTGTTTTAACCTTCGCAAGGACCGGGCGTAGCCACACTCAGTTCAACTAAAGTGAGAGAAACTGACACCGCGGTCACCTTTAAGCAACTAGTGCTCGAGCGGTGAAACCAGTCTCGCGTAAGCGTCTGGCGTAATATCGGTCCGGCCGCTTCATCTCACAATACCGCCAACCAAAATATGACATGCTGGTAAGCAGAATGACTTATATCGCCCACAACTCACTTGTGTTCTACTCGTGCATATGACATCAACGCATAAAACCAAGCTCGGATGCCACTGTTGGGGAACGTAGTAATTTCAAAATTTTCCCTCGCACACGCAAGACCATGGTGATGGCATAGCAACGAGAGGGAGAGTGTCTGTCCACGCACCCTCGTGACCGAAAGCGGGCGTTATAACAACGCGGTTGATGTAGTCGACGTCTTCACGATCCGACCGATCCAAGTACCGAGCGTCACGGCACCTCCGAGTTCTGCACACGTTCAGCTCGATGGCGATCCCGGGCTCCGATCCAGCAAAGCGTCGGGATGAGTTCCGTCGACGACGGCGTGGTGGCGATGATGATGCTCCACCGGCGCAGGGCTTCGCCTAAGCTCCGCGACGATATGACTTCACCGGCGCAGGGCTTCCCTTAAGCTCCGCGACGATATGACCGAAGTGGAATATGGTGGAGGGGCACCGCACACGGCTAAGGAACGATCCGTAGATCAACTTGTGTGTCATGGGTGCCCCCTGCCCCAGATATAAAGGAGCAAGGGAGGGCGGCCAAGGAGGAGGAGGCGCCAAGGGGAGTCCTACTCCCACCGGAGTAGGACTCCTCCTTTCCTAGTAGGAGTAGGAGAGAAGGAAGGGAAGGGAGGAAGGGTGCGGCCCTCCCCTAGTCCAATTCGGACTAGGCCTTGGGGAAGCGCGCGCCTGCTCTAGGCAGCCCTCTCTTTCCCGCAGGGCCTAATAAGGCCCAATACTTCTCCCGGTACTCAAAATACCCGAATCATTCGAACCTTTCCGAACTCGAATATAGTCATCCAATATATCGATCTTTATGTCTCGACCATTTCGAGACTCCTCGTCATGTCCCCGATGTCATCCGGGACTCGAACTCCTTCGTACATCAAAACTCATAAACTCATAATATAACCGCATCGAAACCTTAAGCGTGCGGACCCTACGGGTTCGAGAACTATGTAGACATGACCTAGAACTATTCTCGGTCAATAACCAATAGCGGAACCTGGATGCCCATATTGGCTCCTACATATTCTACGAAGATCTTTATCGGTCAAACCGCATAACAACATAATGTTGTTCCCTTTGTCATCGGTATGTTACTTGCCCGAGATTTGATCGTCGGTATCCAATACCTAGTTCAATCTCGCATTGGCAAGTCTCTTTACTCGTTATGTAATGCATCATTCCGTAACTAACTCATTAGCTACATTGCTTGCAAGGCTTATAGTGATGTGCATTACCGAGAGGGCCCAGAGATACCTCTCCGACAATCGGAGTGACAAAACCTAATCTCAAATCGCCAACCCAACATGTACCTTTGGAGACACCTGTAGTACTCCTTTATAATCACCCGATTCGTTGTGACGTTTGGTAGCACCAAAGTGTTCCTCCGTAAACGGAGTTGCATAATCTCATAGTTACAGGAACATGTATAAGCCATGAAGAAAGCAATAGCAGCATACTAAACGATCAAGTGCTAGGCTAACGGAATGGGTCATGTCAATCAGATCATTCTCCTAATGATGTGATCCCGTTAATCAAATGACAACTCATGTCTATGGTTAGGCAACATAACCATCTTCGATTAACGAGCTAGTTAAGTAGAGGCATACTAGTGACACTCTGTTTGTCTATGTATTCACACATGTATTATGTTTCCGGTTAATACAATTCTAGCATGAATAATAAACATTTATCATGATATAAGGAAATAAATAATAACTTTATTATTGCCTCTAGGGCATATTTCCTTCACTTTGATGGTGCCTTCTCGCTGCAAGGCGCCGGTGCCGGCGTGCTGCTTATCGCACCCACCGGAGAGCACCTCAAGTACATAGTCCAGATGCACTTTCCCAAGGAACAAGCAACAAATAATACTGCAGAGTATGAAGGCTTTCTTGCCGGTCTCAGGATTGCGGTGGACCTTGGGATCAAGAAGCTCATTGTCAGGGGGGACTCGCAACTTGTCGTCCGCCAAGTAAATAAAGATTATCAGAGTCCGTTGATGGAAGCCTACGTCGACGAAGTGAGGAAGCTAGAAGAGCACTTTGAAGGCCTGCAAATGGAACACGTTCCAAGAGCACAGAACGATATAGCTGATGGCCTCTCCAAATGTGCCGCACTTAAGTTACCTGTGGAACCAGGGATTTTTGTGCTCAAGCTGACTCAGCCAACCGTGACACCATCAGCAGGACAGAGCAAGAAAAGAAAATTGGTTTCCGGCGACTACTTTCCGGCAGAGCTCCCTGAAGCCGCCGCCAAGAAGGTCCCTAAAACCAACGCAAGTATCACTGAGGAGCAGTATGCTCCGACAAACCATGCAGTTTGTATCGTTGAAGCAAACACTCCCGACAAGTTTCGCTCCGGCAAGCTTGCCGGGGATCATCAAGCTCCGGCGGACCCACAGGTTCTTGCCGCAGAAGCTGATGTTCCCGCAGTGATAGATGAGCCTTTGGTCCTTGTTGTCGAGCCACGGGCTCCAGCATGGGCACAGCAAATCGTCCATTTCCTACAGACAGGAGAACTTCCCGAAGAGCAAGAAGAAGCGGAAAGAGTAGCCCGGCAGTCAAGTATGTACCAGTTTGTTGAAAACATCCTGTACAGAAGAAGACTCAACGGTGTGAAATTGAAGTGTATTTGCCGGGAAGATGGACAGAAGCTGTCGGCAGAGATACATGGAGGCATATGTGGTCACCACATTGGCGCAAGAGCACTTGCCGGCAAAGCGTTCCGGTAAGGTTTCTTCTGGCCGGAAGCCCTCCAGGATGCAACTGCACAAGTAACAAAGTGTGAAGCCTGCCAGTTCCATTCCAAACAGATACATCAACCAGCTCGAGCTCTCCGGAGAGATCCCTTTATCCTGGCCATTTTCGGTCTGGGGGCTCGACATCCTCGGCCCTTTCCCTCGCGCTGTCGGGGGCTTTGGGTACTGGTGCGTGTGATGACCTAATTCGCCTTGCCGGAAGCGAGCGATGAAAAGCTAAGTTGCCAAAGCTTGAGCATTCGATTTTTAAAGTTATTTTCCTTGAACGACCGCGCTTTGTATGGAAAACCTGTGCGCGAAGGAACCAAATCGTGACTGGTCGCGCCTTTACTTTGTTTCGAGTCCGCTCAACAACTTAAGTGAGCTGCGGCTAGTCCCGACAAGGTTGCTTGTCGGTAGCGACCCTTGCCAGGGTGCTGAAGTTCCGCACTTCGCGCTCATGGCAAGGGTGCTGCACCGCAAGTTTCCAAAAGCGTGGGGCAGTAACATACAAAGCCAAGAGTCGAGTAAAGGAAGTAACATAGCAAATATTGCCCAGAATAAAGTTATATTACAAAAATAACTTATTACGGCACTGGCTAAATTGTTCTCAGAACTGAAATAACAGCGAAGAGGAGAAGAAGGGCGCGCCGGCACCCAAACCTGCGGCAAGCCAGAGTTACCGGGGGCTGCGGTATCAGATAAGCCTTTCGTCCCTTTTCAAGCATCCCTTTTTCATTAAAAACATCCTACTCGGATACAGTCTGTGGAGAATGAAAGACATGAAAGAGAGGATTACAAGTTTTAAATGCGGATAAGGCCCGAAGGCTTACAAATTAAAAAGATAAGATGCCCGTAATCCTTTTCCTGTCCCTCTCTTCAGGAGGTAAGTCAAGGAGGCGAGAAGGGCAAAAGGAGCGCCTAGGCGAGCTACAGGTGCCAGAAGGCACCAAGGGAACATCCCGGGGGCTCTCCGAGGGCTTAACGGAGACGGCGGCGCCGGAAGCGGGACTCGAAGACGGGGCGGCAGGACGTCAGCACGCTGTCGAGGGCACTACGCCCTCGTACTCCGACTTGACGGCCTTGTCGCCATCCCTCTTCCCCTTCCGCAGCCTCCCTACGCCAGTCGCCCAAGGAGACGACCCCGGGGAGTTCAAGGAGCCGGCGACGCGGATGATGGGGTCGCCGGTGACGCACGAAGCGGCGCCCGACAACTAATCGGGCCCGCTACCCTCGTCGTCGCTGTCGCTCTCCTCCTCGTCACTCTCGCTCGAGGGGGAATCTTCGCTGTCGGAGGAGCTATCCACGCAGCACTTCGCCCGAGTGCCGAGATCCCCGAAGACCTTGACGGAGAGGAGATCACCCTCCATTAACTTAAAATGGAGGGTAAATCCCGCCATCAGGCTGTGGATGCGGGTGAACGTCTTCCACCCACGATCAAGATACATCACATTAGGGGCTGGGAATACAACGCGGACTCGCATACCGCTGATCCCACAGCCCCTCATGTGCAGTCTCAGTGTCTCGGGCGGATCCGACTCCATCGCGCTCGCGAACGGAGCTGGAAGCCGGAGGCGACGACGAGGCGCCCGGCGCAGCCTGACGAAGAACTCGCAAGGGTCGTCCCCTGTATGGATCGCCGCGGGGAGGGGAACCGCCGGCGGAGGCGGAGACGACGCGCCGCCCCGTTCGCTTCTTCCCCGAGCGCCTCGACCTCGTCCACAACCTCGCCCCCTCCCTCTTCCCCTTGTGGCTAGCTCTGCCACCCCGGACGTGGGGTTGGGAGGGGTGCGCTGTCTAGCGGCGACCCTCGCCGCCACCGATGAAGAACCAAGGTTCCCTTTCTCCATGACGAATGAGAGAAAGGGGAGCAGAAGCTGAGGAAAGTAAGAGATGGAAGAGTGCGGGCTTCTGCGCTCCCCTTCCGCTCTTCTTAAAAGAAGCAAGGTGGGGGCTCGGCCGCCCCGCTCAGCGAATCAAGGCATAGGAAGAGCAGGGAATCGGGGCCGACCTGCTGCCTCTGCTCGCAACGGCCCAGTTTCCCACTTCCACCGTCCGCCACCCCAAGAGCATGGGAACCACGTGGCGGGGATGCAGAGCCGAGGCGACGGATGAGGCGACCTCGCACGCCGCCCACTTCCCCCACGACACCGCAATTGACGCGTGCCGTTACGGGGGAACGCGGCGGATACGGAGTGGGTTTGGTTTGGACCCAGGCCGCGCTTGCCCGTGCCCTGGTTTGGGCCTGGCCCAACAGCGCTCGGCACCGTGTATGGCCTAGACCCGGGGGCACAGTAGGGGTACCTTAGTACCCCGAACCTGTGCACGGGCAGTCGCAGCGTCCCCGTGGCAAGCCTTGCCGGGCGTCTGCCAAGACCCTCCGCGGCCCTTCGGAAAACAAGACCCGGCAAGAGGAGCTTGCCGGAAGGCCACCAGGCGCAAAAACAAGGCCCCGGCAAGAGGATCTTGCCGGGAAGGCTTGGTGGGCGCCGAGCCCCCAAGCGCGACAAGGTTCCTGCCGCGGCAAGGCGCTTGCCGGGGCAGGCAACCTCTCTTCATCTCCGCTCCAGCTCACCCGCCAACGTGTCACCACGGGGCTCTCCCAAGCACGCGTGTCGACGAGCTGTGCAGCCAGCGGGGAGTAGCGATAAGCGGCGCTGACAAGCTACCATCATGGCAAACGGAGCCGCACTTGACGGTCCCTGTTACACTGTTCGGGCGACTGAGACGGGCATTGATGACTCTTGTCCCTTGCCTTCAGAGTTAGGTATAGATTACTGTACACTGTACAAAGCGGTGTACCTACCTATGTTTTTACTATCTTACCCTTGTCTACTTGCCACATGTGGTGACCCCTTGTGCCTATAAAAGGAGGCCCAAGTGCAGCGTAGAAAGGGTTCGGTCCAGCTCCGGCTTAGTTCATCATATACTCATACGAAACCACACTCAGGCTAGGCTAGGTCTTGTAGCTCCCATTGCTCCCTAGCAAGAACACAAGATAATCCACAAAGCAGCAGTAGGAGTTTTATCTCTCCGGAGAGCTCCGAAGCTGGGCAAATCCGCTCGTGTGCATCGCCTCGATCCGCTCTTCGTGCAATCTCCGCCCCCCTCCGAACCACAAGGGACCCAGGTCCCATAGGTGCTCGTGGTACTCGATCCGTTCTCCCCGACAATCACATAACGGTTCACCATACGTGCATGCTACAGGAATCACAAACTTCAACACAAGTATTCCTTAAATTCACAATTACCCAACTAGCATGACTCTAATATTACCATCCTCATATCTCAAAACAATTATGAAGCATCAAATTGATCATAGCATCCAATTCACTTTCTATGATAGTTTTTATTATACCCAACTTGGATGCCCATCATTCTAGGACCAATTTTATAACCATAGCAAATACCATGCTGTTCTAAAAGACTCTCAAAATAATTTAAGTGAAGCATGAGAGATCAATAATTTCTACAAAATTAAGCCACCGCCGTGCTCTAAAAAGATATAAGTGAAGCACATAGAGCGAAACTATCTAGCTCAAAAGATATAAGTGAAGCACATAGAGTATTCTAATAAATTCCGAATCATGTGTGTCTCTCCCAAAAGGTGTGTACAGAAAGGATGATTGTAGTAAACTAAAAGGCAAATATTCATATCATACAAGACGCTCCAAGCAAAACACATATAATGTGGTGAATAAAAATATAGCTCCAAGTAAAGTTGCCGATAGACGAAGATGAAAGAGGGGATGCCTTCCGGGGCATCCCCAAGCTTAGGATTTTGGTTGTCCTTGGATTACATTGGGTTGCCATGGGCATCCCCAAGCTTAGGCTCTTGCCACTCCTTACTCCATAGTCCATCAAATCTTTACCCAAAACTTGAAAACTTCACAACACAAAACTCAACAGGAAATCTCATAAGCTCCGTTAGTGCAACAAACAAAAACCAACACATAAGGTACTGTAATGAACTCATTCTTTATTTATATTTGTGTTAAACCTACTGTATTCCAACTTCTCTATGGTTCATACCCCCCCGATACTATCCATAGATGCATCAAAATAAGCAAACAACACACGAAAAACAGAATCTTTCAAAAACAGAACAGTCTGTAGCAATCTGTAACTTTGGAATACTTTTGGAACTCTAAAAATCCTACCAAAATAATAAGTCCTAGGAAATGTGTCTACTGATCGACTGCAAAAATAATCAACTAAAAAGCACGTTTCTGTGATTTAGTAAAATTATTTTCATGCGCGCAAAAGTTTCTGTTTTTCAGCAGAATCAAGTTAACTATCACCCAAGATGATCCTATAGGTTCTACTTGGCACAAACACTAATTAAAACATAAAACCACATCTAAACAGAGGCTAGATGAATTATTTATTAAATAAAATAAAGTAAAAATATTGGGTTGTCTCCCAACAAGCGCTTTTCTTTAAAGCCTTTTTAGCTAGGCAATGAGATTTCAATGATGCTCACATGAAAGGCAAGAATTGAAGCATAAAGAGAGCACATAAAACATGTGACAAACACACTTAAGTTTAACATACTTCCTATGCATAGGTGTTTTATAAGCAAACAAATTATCAAGGCAAGCAAAAACTAGCATGTGCAAGGAAGAAGACGATAGCAATCTCAACATGAAGAGAGGTAATTTAGTAACATGAAAATTTCTACAACCATATTTTCCTCTCTCATAATAATTACCTATAGGATCATAAGCAAATTCAACAAAATAGCTATCACATAACATATTCTCAACATGATCCACATGCATGTAAAGTTGACACTCTTCCAAAATAGTGGGATGAACATTAACTAAAGTCATGACCTCTCCAAACCCACTTTTATCAAAAATATCGTAAGATTGAACATACTCCAAATATGTGGGATCTAAAGTTGACACTCTTCCAAACCCACTTTCAATATTATTGCAAACATTGTTATCAATCTCATATTCATCACGGGGCTTAAATAAATTTTCAAGATTATAAGAAGAATCACCCCAATCATGATTATTGCAACAAGTAGTATACATACCCACTAGTAGAAAAAGGGGCTATCGTTGAGGCCTGTTTTGCCCATTAGTCCCGGTTCAATCCAGAACCGGGACTAATGTGAGCATTTATCCCGGTTCGTGCGGCTAAGGCATTAGTCCCAGTTCACCTGTACCCTTTAGTCGGTTTGTGCCTCAAACCGGGACTAAAAGGCGATACCATAGTCGGTTCATGCCTCAAACCGGGACTAAAGAGTGAGACCTTTAGTCCAGGTTTGAGGCACGAACCGGGACTAATGGGGTTGAGACCTTTAGTCCCGGTTAGTGGCACGAACCGTACTAAAGGTCCCATTTTCAAACTCTACCCCCCCAAAGGATCGCCTTTTCAATTTAAAAAAATAAAAGAAAATGATGGAAATGTCAAAAAAATAAAAGAAAATAAGTTTCCCATGTGATATGTGGTCTAGTTGTTGGGAAAATTTGCAAATGTGAATTTCGACTTTATTTGCAAAATCTCTCTGGAATTTGTAAATATGGGCATAACTTTTGCATACTAACTCGGATGAAAAAGTTTTTTATATGAAAAACCATCTACTCCAAAAGTTACATCCAAATTTAACCAGGGGAACCCCGTTAAACATTTTCAAAATCCTCAAAAACCTAACAGAAAAAAGATACGGGGCTTTTAATATCTAGAGTGGAAAAAATCGAAAAAAAAATTAAACTGTGGACAAACAATGGTCAAACCATGGTCAAACTAATTATTCTAGAATATTAAAGTTACTAAATAATTTGTTCAATTATTTTGAATTTTGGTCAAATCTGGTCAAACTGTGGTCAAACTATGGTCAAACTATGATCAAACCATGGTCAAACTAATTATTCAAGTTAACTATTGTTTTCTAAATAATTATTGTTTTTGAAAACAATAGTTTGAAACTCAAACAGTAAAATGTGTCAATTCATGCTCAAGCAAAATTCTTGAGGGTTAATAGGATTGACATCTTACTATTGTCAGGAAAACAACAAGTGCAGACTTGGAAACGAGGGAGAATAGAACCCGGAAGTTAAGCGTGCTCGGGCTCGGGAGTGGGAGGATGGGTGACCGTTCGGGAAGTTAGGTGATTTGGAATGATGAGGTGATTAGAGAAGAGGATAAATTGAGCAAGTGATGAGGATCTTGATTAGAGATTAGGGTTAAAATAATTCAGAAATTTGAAAATAAAAAATTATTCAAAAAAATTTCAAAAAAAAATTCAAAAAAAAAATTCATAAAATTTCCATTAGTCCCGGTTGGTGTTACCAACCGGGACTAAAGGTGGAGCACCACGTGGCCGCGGCCTTTAGTCCCGGATCTGGATTGAACCGGGACTAAAGGGGGGAGGCATTAGTACCGACCCTTTAGTCCCGGTTCACCAACCGGGACTAAAGGCCCTTACCAACCGGGACAATAGGCCCTTTTTCTACTAGTGACCAAAACTAGCATCCCCAAGCTTAGGGTTTTGCATATTATTAGCACAATTGACATCAAGAAAAGTTATAGTAAAATCATTGCAATCATGCTTTTTATTCAAGGAGTTATCGTGAATCTCTTCATAAATTTCTTCATCATAATTTTCAGATTCACAAATTTTGAGCAAAGCTTCATAAAGATAATCTAGTCCACAAAACTCACTAGCAGTTGGTTCATCATAATTGGATCTCTTAAAAAGATTAGAAAGCGGATGAGGATCCATAGATCTTAGGTTCTCTGTTTTTCCACTCTAGATATTAAAAGCCCCGTATCTTTTTTTCTGTTAGGTTTTTGAGGATTTTGAAAATGTTTAACGCGGTTCCCCTGGTTAAATTTGGATGTAACTTTTGGAGTAGATGATTTTTCATACAAAAAACTTTTTCATCCGAGTTAGTATGCAAAAGTTATGCCCATATTTACAAATTCTAGAGAGATTTTGCAAATAAATTCGAAATTCACATTTGCAAATTTTCCCAACAACTAGACCACATATCACATGGGAAACTTATTTTCTTTTATGTTTTTGACATTTCCATCATTTTCTTTTATTTTTTTAAAATTGAAAAGGCGATCCACGTGAGGGGGGGGGGTAGAGTTTGAAAATGGGACCTTTAGTACCGGTTCGTGGCACGAACCGACTAAAGTCTCAACCATTAGTCCCGGTTCGTGCCTCAAACCGACTAAAGGTCTACTCTTTAGTCCCGGTTTGAGGCATGAACCGACTAATGGTATCGCATTTTTAGTCCCGTTTGAGGCACAAACCGGGACTAAAGGGCACATGTGAACCGGGACTAATGCCTTAGCCGCACGAACCGGGATAAATGCTCACATTAGTCCTTGTTCTGGATTGAACCGGGACTAATGGGCAAAACAGGCCTCAACGATAGCCCCTTTTTCTACTAGTGACCATGCCATATTTTTGACAGTGGCAGAAAACAGCGAATACAAAAATGATCCAGTTGTGACGTGGCAAGGCGGCTACATGGCTAGTGGTGGACGGCGAGGAAATAACGGTCATTGATGGCTCAGACCAACCAAGCCGGTTGGGAGATGCCAAAAAAGGAAATATTAGCCCGCTCCTCTCCCTCACTCTCGCTCACTATCACCCTCCCTCCCACTCTCGCTCTGCATCGCCATCGCTTAATCACGTCGCCGCCGCTCAACCATGGAATGCCTTCTTGGAAAGATGGGGAGGAGAGCAGCGACAACGAGGAGATGTTGAACTTTGTTGGGGAGGTAATTGACACATCTCCATCGTATCTCTAACTTTTGATTGTCCCATGCTATTATATTATCTGTTTAGGATGTTTTATATGCATTAATATGCTATTTTATATTATTTTTGGGACTAACCTATTAACCTAGAGTCCAGTGCCAGTTTCTGCTTTCTCCTTGTTTTTGAGTTTCGCGGAAAAGGAATACCAAATGGAATAAAACCTTCGCGATGATTTTTCTTGGACCAGAAGACAATCAGAAGACTTGGAGATGAAGTCGGTGGAGCCACGAGGCAGCCACAAGGACAGAGGGTGCCCACAGGGGGGTAGGGTGCTCCCCCACCCTTGTGGGCCCCTCATGCACCTCCTGACCTAGTTTCTTCGCCTATATATTCCCATATATCCCCAAACCAATAGGGGGAGCCACGAAAATACTTTTCCACCGCCGCAACCTTCTGTACCCGTGAGATCCCATTTAGGGGCCTTTTCAGGCGTCCTCTCAGAGGGGGATTCATCATAGAGGGCTTTTACATCAACATCATTACCCTTCCGATGAAGCCTGAGTAGTTTATCTCAGACCTACGGGTCCATAGCTAGTAGCTACACTACTGCATGATGCTGCTAACGCGACACTACGATCAGAGACTCGATGAAACTGTGTGCGATGCAATATCGCAAATGGTGTAAAAAGACCATCAAAAAAGGTGCAAAATGTTTGCGATGATGGATGCATCAAACACGGTTCAGATTTTGGCTTCATGTGCAATGCAGGGCATACGGTTCAGTTCAATTAACTGTTTGCGATGAGAAGGAACAAAAGAAATGGGCTGCCAGATGAAGGTGTGTGCGATATACAGCATACGGTTCACTCGGATGAACTGTTTGTGATTAGGCAACACAAAATAAACGTAAGCCAAATCAAGGCGTGTGCGATATATGGCATGCGGT
This sequence comes from Aegilops longissima, assembly GCA_021605205.1. Classification (NCBI taxonomy): domain Eukaryota; kingdom Viridiplantae; phylum Streptophyta; class Magnoliopsida; order Poales; family Poaceae; genus Aegilops; species Aegilops longissima. Next base: position 23,891,341 of record CM038680.1, read on the forward strand.
TCACTCGGATGAACTATTTGCGTTGAGATAAGAGAACCGAAATGGTTCGATATAACAAGATGTGTGCGGGACGTGACAAACAGGTCTGTAATTAGAGATGTGTGCGAAGACCGATATAACACAGACGATTGCTTCTAATAAGACGTATGTGATATGGTTTGTCTACACAACATCTATTGGCCATTGGGGGACGTGCAGTCATCCAGATACGCCATAAGGATGCAAAGAGGCATCCTATATCAGCAAGGACTAGTTGTTCCACCAATAGCACATGTAAGATAACTCTCAGGTCAAGTGTGCTCAGGCTGGAGCAGCCATCAGATGAGTGACTGGATGGGAAGTTGTGTTGATGTTAAATTAACTGATAGGATGGGTCATATCTATCAAATTAAATGACCGATATGACCCATCCCATGAGTTAATTTAACCTCGAGGTCCTTGTTTTTTTAACACATGTTAAGGAAGGTCTACCACATTACTTTTTGACAATGTGTGATACGTGGCATACAGTTGATCCATCCGACCTGTTTGTGATGGAATAGGCCGTGTGTGTTATGGGAAAACACTTGCTAGTGTACAACCGTTTGCGATTGATGAATTCATTACCGACAGTTCCCTAGTGTGGTCCTTGTTCATCTCATCTTCATCTACTTCCTTTGCTAGCTCGATGTTCCTTATATGCTAAGTTTCCATTAATTGATGGTGTTTTATGAACACGCCACCATTTCCCGCCATTTCCTCACCTGTTTCCCACCACCCAGCGATATTACGCATAAACCTAGGCGACACATGATGCACGGAGGCAACAAGTCCAGCCTGTAGCACATCCACCTTTTCCAAGCATGCCAACCCACCAAAGCGCCGCCTCTGCCATCAACCTCGTCAACGAGGAAAACCTGAAGGTGCCACTGAAGGAAATGTGCCCTAGAGGCAATAATAAAGTTGTTACTTATATTTCCTTATATCATGATAAATGTTTATTATTCATGCTAGAATAGTTTTAACAGGAAACTTAGTACATGTGTGAATACATAGATAATACATAGTGTCCCCAGTATGCCTCTACTTGACTAGCTCGTTAATCAAACATGGTTATGTTTCCTAACTATAGACATGTGTTGTCATTTGATGAACGGGATCACATCATTAGAGAATGATGTCATGGACAAGACCCATCCATTAGGTTATCATTATGATTGTTACAGTTTATTGCTACTGCTTTTTCAAGACTTATACATGTTCCTATGACTATGAGATTATGCAACTCCCGAATACCGGAGGCACACCTTGTGTGCTATCACACATCACAACGTAATTGGGTGATTATAAAGATGCTCTACAGGTGTCTCCGAAGGTGTTTGTTGAGTTGGCATAGATCAAGATTAGGATTTGTCACTCCGTGTATCGGAGAGGTATCTCTGGGCCCTCTCGGTAATTCTCATCACTATAAGCCTTGCAAGCAATGTGACTAATGAGTTAGGTATGGGATGAAGCATTACAGAATGAGTAAAGAGACTTGCCAGTAACGAGATTGAACTAGGTATGATGATACCAACAATCAAATCTCGGCCAAGTAACTACCGATGACAAAGGGAACAATGTATGTTGTTGTGCGGTTTGACCGACAAAGATCTTCATAGCATATGTAGGAGCCAATATGAGCATCGAGGTTCCACTATTGGTTATTGATCAGAGGTGTGTCTCGATCATGTCTACATAGTTCTCGAACCCGTAGGGTCCGCACGCTTAACGTTCGATGACGATCTATATTAAGAGTTATGTGTTTTTTATGACCGAAGTTTGTTCGGAGTCCCGGATGAGATCACGGACATGACGAGGACTCTCTAAATGGTCGAGACATAAAGATTGATATATTATATGAAGGTATCTCGACACCGAAATGGTTTCGGGACGTTTCTTATATTTATCGGGGAACTGAGGGGTTACCGGAACCCCGGGGGAAGTTATGGGCCTTAATGGGCCATAAGGGAGTAGGAGAGAGGAGCCCACACAGTGCCCCCCAAGGGAGTCCGAATTGGACAAGGGGGGCGGCCCCCTCTTTCCCTCTCCCTCTCCCTTTGCTTCCCTCCTTCTTCCCCTTCTTGGAATAGGAAAGGGAGACCAACTAGGATTGGGAATCCTAGTTGGACTCCCCCTTGGTGCACCCCCTCTAGGCCACCGGCCTCCTCCCTATCCTCCTTTATATACGGGGGTGGGGGCACCCGAAAGACACACCAAGATTTCTCTTAGCCGTGTGCGGTGCCCCCTTCCACAGTTTATTCCTCCGGTCATAGCGTCATAGTGCTTAGGCAATGCCCTGTGCGGATGACATCATCAGCACCGTCACCACGCCGTCGTGCTGACGGAACTCTCCCTTGACCCTCTACTGGATCAACAGTTCGAGGGACATCATCGAGCTGAACGTGTGCTAAACATAGAGGTGACGTGCGTTTGGTACTTGGATTGGTTGGATCGTGAAGATGTTCGACTACATCAACAGCGTTAATTAACGCTTCTGCTTTCGGTCTACAAGGGTACGTGGACACACTCTCGCCCTCTCGTTGCTATGCATCCCCTAGATAGATCTTGCGTGATCGTAGGAAATTTTTTGAAATTGCATGCTACGTTCCCCAACAGTGGCATCCGAGCTGGATCTATGCGTAGGTGATATGCACGAGTAGAACACAAAGAGTTGTGGACGATAATAGTCACACTGCTTACCACCAACGTTTTTCTTTGATTCGGCAGTATTGTTGGATGAAGCGACCCGGACCGACATTACATGACCGCGTTCATGAGAATGGTTCTACCGACGTGCTTTGCACACAGGTGGCTGCCGGGTGTCTGTTCCTCCAACTTTAGATGAATCAAGTTTGACTATGGCCAGTCCTTGTTGAAGGTTAAAACAGCACACTTGACAAAAAATCATTGTGGTTTTGATGCGTAGGTAAGAATAGTTCTTGCTAGAAGCCCGTAGCAGCCACGTAAAACTTGCAACAGCAAAGTAGAGGACGTCTAACTTATTTTTGCAGGGCTTGTTGTGATGTGATATGGTCAAGTCATGATGTGATATAAATTGTTGTATGAGATGATCATGTTTTGTAACAGAGTTATCGGCAACTGGCAGGAGCCATATGGTTGTCGCTTTAATGTATGAAATGCAATCGCCATGTAATTGCTTTACTTTATCACTAAGTGGTAGCTATAGTCGTAGTAGCAATAGTTGGCGAGACGACAATGATGCTATGATGGAGAACGAGGTGTCAAGCCGGTGACGATGAAGATCATGACGGTGCCTTGGAGATGGAGATCAAAGACACAAGATGATAATGGCCATATCATGTCACATATTTTGATTACATGTGATGTTTATCCTTTATGCATCTTATTTTGCTTATTACGGCAGTAGCATTATAAGATGATCCCTCACTAAATTTCAAGGTATAAGTGTTTGCCCTGAGTATGCACCGTTGCTACAGTTTGTTTTGCCGAGACACCACGTGATGATCGGGTGTGATAAGCTCTACGTTCACATACAACGGGTGCAAGCCAGTTTTGCATGTGCGGAATACTCGGGTTAAACCGGACGAGCCTAGCAGATGCAGATGTGGCCTCGGAACACTGAGACCGAAAGGTTGAATGTGAATCATATAGTAGATATGATCAACATAGAGATGTTCACCATTGAAAACTACTCCATCTCACGTGATGATCGGACATGGTTTAGTTCATTTTGATCACGTGATCATTTAGATGACTTGAGGGATGTCTATCTATGTGGGAGTTCTTTAGTAATATGATTAATTGAACTTTAATTTATCATGAACTTAGTCCTGATAGTTTTTTGCATATCTATGTTGTTGTAGATCAATGGCCCGTGCTACCGTTCCCTTGAATTTTAATGTGTTCCTAGAGAAAGCTAAGTTGAAAGATGATGGTATCAATTACACAGACTGGGTCCATAATTTGAGGATTATCCTCATTATTGCACAGAAGAATTACGTCCTCGAAGCACCGCTAGGTGCAAGGCCTGCTGCAGGAGCAGATGCTGACGTTATGAACGTCTGGCAAACTCGATCTGATGACTACTCGATAGTTCGATGTGCCATGCTTTACGGCTTAGAATCAGGACTTCAAAGATGTTTTGAACGTCATGGAGCATATGAGATTTTCCAAGAGTTGAAGTTAATATTTCAAGAAAATGCCCGAGTTGAGAGATATGAAGTCTCCAACAAGTTCTATAGCTGCAAAATGGAGGAGAATAGTTCTGGCAGTGAACACATACTCAGAATGTTTGGGTACCATAACCACTTGACTCAACTGGGAGTTAATCTTCCTGACGATAGTCTCATTGACAGAGTCATCACCGCCACCAAGCTATAAAGGCTTCGTGATGAACTATAATATGCAAGGGATTCCAAAAACGATTCCCGAGCTCTTCGCAATGCTAAAGGCTGCGGAGGTAGAAATCAAGAAGGAGCATCAAGTGTTGATGGTTAACAAGACCACTAGTTTCAAGAAAAGGGGCAAACGGAAGAAGGGCAACTTAAGAAGAATAGCAAGCAAGTTGCTACTCCTGGGAAGAATCCCAAGTCTGGACCTAAGCCAGAAACTGAGTGCTTCTATGCAAAGGGACTGGTCACTGGAAGCGGAACTGCCCCAAGTATTTGGCGGATAAGATGGATGGCAAAGTGAAAGGTATTTTTGATATACATGTTATTGATGTGTACCTTACTAATGCTGGTAGTAGCGCCTGGGTATTTGATACTGGTTTTGTTGCTCATATTTGCAACTCGAAACAGGGGATATAGATTAAACGAAGATTGGCTAAGGACGAGGTAACGATGCGCATCGGAAATGGTTCCAAGGTCGATGTGATCGCCGTCGTCACGCTACCTCTACATCTACCTTCGGGGTTAATTTTAGACCTGAATAATTGTTATTTGGTGCCAGCGTTGAGCATGATCATTATATCTGGATCTTGTTTGATGTGAAACGGTTATTCATTTAAATCAGACTATAATTGTTGTTCTATTTATATGAGTAATTTGTTTTATGGTCATGCACCCTTGTTGAGTGGTCTATTTTTGTTGAATCTTGATCGTGGTGATACACATGTTCATAATATTGAAGCAAACAGATGCAAAGTTGATAATGATAGTGCAACTTATTTGTGGCACTGCCATTTAGGTCATATTGGTGTAAAGCACATGAAGAAACTCCATGCTGATGGGATTTTAGAATCACTTGATTATGAATCACTTGGTGCTTGTGAACCATACCTCATGGGCAAGATGACTAAAACTTCGTTCTCCGGAACAATGGAACGAGCTACTAACTTACTGAAAATAATACATACCGATGTATGCGGTCCAATGAGTGTTGAGGCTCGTGGTGGGTATCGTTATTTTTTGACCTTCACAGATGATTTGAGCAGATATGGGTATATCTACTTAATGAAACATAAGTCTGAAACATTTGAAAAGTTCAAAGAATTTCAGAGTGAAGTGGAAAATTATCGGAACTTGAAAACAAAGTTTCTACAATCTGATCGTGGAGGTGAATATTTGAGCTACGAGTTTGGTCTTTATTTGACACAATGTGGAATAGTTACGCAACTCACGCCACCTGGAACACCACAGCGTAATGGTGTGTCTGAACGTCATGATCGTACTTTATTGGATGTAGTGCGATCTATGATGTCTCTTATTGATTTACCGCTATTGTTTTGGGATTATGCTTTAGAGACGGCTGCATTCATGTTAAATAGGGCACCATCGAAATCCCTTGAGACGACACCATATGAACTGTGGTTTGGCAAGAAATCCAAGTTGTCATTTCTTAAAGTTTGGGGCTGCGATGCTTATGTGAAAAGGCTTCAACCTGATAAACTCAAACCCAAATCAGAGAAGTGTGTCTTCATAGGATACCCAAAGGAAACTGTTGGGTACACCTTATATCACATATCTGAAGGCAAGATATTTGTTGCTAAGAATGGATCCTTTCTAGAGAAGGGGTTTCTCTCGAAAGAAGTGAGTGGGAGGAAAGTAGAACTTGATGAGGTAATTGTACCTTCTCCCGAATTGGAAAGTAGTTCATCACAGAAATCAGTTCTAGTGATTCCTACACAAATTAGTGAGGAAGCTAATGATGATGATCATGAAACTTCAGATCAAATTACTACCGAACATCGTAGGTCATCCGTAGTACGGTCCGCACCAGAGTGGTACGGTAATCCTATTCTGGAAGTCATGTTACTAGACCATGATGGACCTACGAACTATGAGGAAGCGATGATGAGCCCAGATTCCGTGAAATGGCTTGAGGCCATGAAATCTGAGATGGGATCCATGTATGAGAACAAAGTGTGGACTTTGGTGGACTTGCCCAATGATCGGCAAGCCATAGAAAATAAATGGATTTTCAAGAAGAATACTGACGTTGACGGTAATGTTACTGTCTACAAAGCTCGACTTGTTGTGAAATGTTTTTGACAAGTTAAGGAGTTGACTACGATGAGACCTTCTCACCCGTAGTGATGCTTAAGTTTGTCTGAATCATGTTAGCAATTGCCGCATTTTATGATTATGAAGTTTGGCAAATGGATGTCAAAATTGCATTCCTTAGTGGATTTCTTAAAGAAGAGTTGTATATGATGCAACCAGAAGGTTTGTCGATCCAAAAGGTGCTAACAAAGTGTGCAAGCTCCAGCGATCCATTTATGGACTGGTGCAAGCCTCTAGGAGTTGGAATATACACTTTGATAATGTGATCAAAGCATATGTTTTTATACGAACTTTTGGAGAAGCTTGCTTTTATAAGAAAGTGAGTGGGAGCTCTGTATCATTTCTAATATTATATGTGGATGATATATTGTTGATTGGAAATAATACGGAATTTCTGGATAGCGTCAAATGATACTTGAATAAGAATTTTTCAATGAAAGACCTTGGTGAAGCTGCTTACATATTGGGCATCAAGATCTATTGAGATAGATCAAGACGCTTAATTGGACTTTCACAAAGCACATACCTTGATAAAGTTTTGAAGAAGTTCAAAATGGATCAGTCAAAAAAGGGTTCTTGCCTGTGTTACAAGGTGTGAAGTTGAGTCAGACTCAATGCCCGACCACTGCAGAAGATAGAGAGAAAATCCAAGTCATTCCCTATGCTTCAGCCATAGGTTCTATCATGTATGCAATGTTGTGTACCAGACCTGATGTGTGCCTTGCTATAAGTATAGCAGGGAGGTACCAAAGTAATCCAGGAGTGGATCACTGGACAGCGGTCAAGAACATCCTAAAATACCTGAAAAGGACTAAGGATGTGTTTCTCGTTTATGGAGGTGACAAAGAATTTGTCGTAAATGCTTATGTCGATGCAAGCTTTGGCACTGATCTGGATGACTCTAAGTCACAAACCGGATACATATTTATATTGAATGGTGGAGCTGTCAGTTGGTGCAGTTCCATGAAGAGCGTCGTAGCGGGATCTACGTGTGAAGCGGAGTACATAGCTACTTCGGAAACAGCAAATGAAAGAGTTTGGATGAAGGCGTTCATATATGATCTAGGTGTTATACATAGTGCACCGGGTCCAATGAAAATATTTTGTGACAATACTGGTGCAATTGCCTTGGCAAAGGAATCCAGATTTCACAAGAGAACCAAACACATCAAGAGACGCTTCAATTTCATTGTCAAGAAGAAGACTGACGTTGACGGTAATGTTACTGTCTACAAAGCTCGACTTGTTGACAAGTTCAAGGAGTTGACTATGATGAGACCTTCTCACCCGTAGTGATGCTTAAGTTTGTCCAAATCGTGTTAGCAATTGCCGCATTTTATGATTATGAAATTTGGCAAATGGATGTCAAAATTGCATTCCTTAATGGATTTCTTAAAGAAGAGTTGTATATGATGCAACCAGAAGGTTTGTCGATCCAAAAGGTGCTAACAAAGTGTGCAAGCTCCAGCGATCCATTTATGGACTGGTGCAAGCCTCTCGGAGTTGGAATATACGCTTTGATAATGTGATCAACGCATGGCCCCCTCTTTCCCTCTCCCTCTCCCTCTCCCTCTCCTTCCCTCCTTCCCCTTCTTGGAATAGCAAATGGAGACCAACTAGGATTGGGAATCCTAGTTTGACCCCCCCCCTGGCGCGCCCCCTCTAGGCCACCGGCCTCCTCCCTCTCCTCCTTTATATACGGGGGCAGGGGCACCCCAAAGACACACGAAGATTTCTCTTAGCCGTGTGCGACACCCGCTTCCATAGTTTATTCCTCCGGCCATAGCGTCATAGTGCTTAGGCAAAGCCCTGCGCGGATTACATCATCAATACCATCACCACGCCGTCGTGCTGATGGAACTCTCCCTCGACCCTCTACTGGATCAAGAGTTCAAGGGACATCATCGAGCTGAACGTGTGCTAAACACGGAGGTGCCATGCGTTCGGTACTTGTATAGGTTGGATCATGAAGACGTTTGACTACATCAACCGCGTTAACTAACGCTTCCGCTTTCGGTCTACGAGGGTATGTGGACACACTCTCCCCCTCTCATTTCTATGCATCTCCTAGATAGATCTTGCGTGATCGTAGGAATTTTTTGGAAATTGCATGCTACGTTCCCCAACAGCCACGGCCCGTCAAGGCCGCAGCGCTCCCAGGCAATGCGATGGATAACGCTGTGATGTGCGTCATCGCCAAGGTTGAGCAGACCCTTGGCGCATGGCGCTACAGTGCAGCGGATCAAGGCATGTCAGCGCCGAGAGGCTGCAGCTCGCTGCACAACATGATTGATGGCGCGTCACAGAGTAGCCTAGGCACGTCCGCACCGATAGGCTGCGGCTCGCCGCATGGCGAGACCATTGGAGCACCGCAGAGCGAGAGGCGCGGCACGCCGCATAGCAAGAGCCGATCTATCGGTGCTTACCTGCTGTCGACAGGGCGTCGCAGCTTGGTACACATCCCGTCGGTACCCCCATTCCTCGTCAGGAGTGGGCACAAGTGCTACCTCTTGAACATGCGTTGGTTTTCCCTTGAAGAATAAAGGGGGATGCAACAAAGTAGCGTAAGTATTTCCCTCAGTTTTTGGGAACCATGGTATCAATCCAGTAGGAGGCTACACGCAAATCCCTCGTACCTACACAAACAAATAAGAACCTTGCAACCAATGCGATAAAGGGGTTGTCAATCCCTTCACGGCCACTTGCAAAAATGAGATCTGATAGAGATAATAATAAGATAAATATTTTTGGTATTTTTATGATATAGATTGGAAAGTAAAGATTGCAAAATAAAATAGATCGGAAACTTATATGATGGAAAATAGACCCGGGGGCCATAGGTTTCACTGGTGGCTTCTCTCAAGATAGCATAAGTATCATGGTGGGTGAACAAATTACTGTGGAGCAATTGATAGAAAAGTGCATAGTTATGAGAATATCTAGGAATGATCATGTATATAGGCATCATGTCCGCGACAAGTAGATTGAAACGATTTTGCATCTACTACTATTACTCCACACATCGACCGCTATCCAGCACGCATCTGGAGTATTAAGTTCATAAGAACAGAGTAACGCGTTAGGCAAGATGACATGATGTAGAGGGATAAACTCAAGCAATATGATATAAACTCCATCTTTTTATCCTCGATGGCAACAATACAATATGTGCCTTGCTGCCCCTGCTGTCACTGGGAAAGGACACCGCAAGATTGAACCCAAAGCTAAGCACTTCTCCCATTGCAAGAAAGATCAATCTAGTTGGCCAAACCAAACTGATAATTCGAAGAGACTTGCAAAGATAACAAATCATACATAAAAGAATTAAGAGGGGATTCAAATATTGTTCATAGATAATCTTGATCATAAACCCACAATTCATCGGATCTCGACAAACACATCGCCAAAAGACTTACATCGAATAGATCTCTAAGAAGAACGAGGAGAACTTTGTATTGAGATCCAAAGAGAGAGAAGAAGCCATCTAACTAATAACTATGGACCCGAAGGTCTGTGGTAAACTACTCACACTTTATCGGAGAGGCTATGGTGTTGATGTAGAAGCCCTCCGTGATCGATTCCCCCTCCGGTGGAGCACCGGAAAAGGCCCAAGATGGGATCTCACGGGTACAGAAGGTTGCGGCGGTGGAAATAGGGTTTGTGGTGCTCCTGGATGTTTTCAGGGTATATGAGTATATATAGGCGAAGGAAGTCGGTTAGGGGAGCCACGAGGGGCCCACAAAGGGTGGGGGCGCGCCTCCCTGCCTCGTGGCCGCCTCGTTTCTTTCTTGACGTCCACTCCAAGTCTCCTGGATTGCGTTTGTTCCAAAAATAACTCTCCCGAAGGTTTCGTTCCGTTTGGACTCCATTTGATATTCCTTTTCTGCGAAACACTGAAATAGGCAAAAAAAACAACAATTTGGGTTGGGCCTCCGGTTAATAGGTTAGTCCCAAAAAGAATATAAAAGTGCTTAGTAAAGCCCATTAAACATCCAAAACAGATAATATAATAGCATGGAACAATCAAAAATTATAGATACGTTGGAGACGTATCAAGCATCCCCAAGCTTAATTCCTGCTCGTCCTCGAGTAGGTAAATGATAAAAACAGAATTTTTGATGTGGAATGCTACCTAGCATATTTCTCAATGTAATTTTCTTTATTGTGGCATGAATGTTCAGATCCAAAAGATTCAAGATAAAAGTTTAATATTGACATAAAAATAGCAATACTTCAAGCATACTAACAAAGTAATCATGTCTTATCAAAATAACATAGCCAAAGAAAGCTTATCCCTACAAAATCATATAGTTTGGCCATGCTTCATTTTCGTCACACAAAATGCTCCCATCATTCACAACCCCGGTTTCAGTCAAGCAACTGGTTCATACTTTTTAATGCGCTTCAGCCTTTTCAACCCTCACGCAATACGTGAGCGTAAGCCATGGATATAACACTATGGGTGGAGTAGAGTATGATGATAGGGATTATGTGAGAAAACAAAAAAGAAGAAAGTCTCACATTGACACGGGTAATCAACGGGCTATGGATATGCCCATCAAATTGATGTCAATATGAGGAGTAGGGATTGCCATGCAACAGATGCACTAGAGCTATAAATGTATGAAAGCTCGTCAAAAGAAACTAAGTGGGTGTGCATCCAACTTGCTTGCTCACGAAGACCTAGGGCAATTTGAAGAAGCCCATCATTGGAATATACAAGCCAAGTTCTATAATGAAATAATTCCCACTAGTATATGGAAGTGACAACATAGGAGACTCTCTATCATGAAGATCATGCTGCTACTTTGAAGCACAAGTGTGGAAAAAGGATAGTAGCATTGTCCCTTCTCTCTTTTTCTCTCTTTTTTTTCTTTTTTTTCTTTTTTTATTTGGGCTTCTTAGGCCTCTTTTTTTTATTTGGGCTTCTTTGGCCTCTTTTATTTTTCATAAAGTCCGGAGTCTCATCCGGACTTGTGGGGTGATCATAGTCTCCATCATCCTTTCCTCGCATGGGAAAATGCTCTAATAATGAAGATCATCACACTTCTATTTATTTACAACTCAAGAATTACAACGCAATACTTAGGACAAAATATGACTCTATGTGAATGCCTCCGGCGGTGTACCGGGATATGCAATGAATCAAGAGCGACATGTATGAAAGAATTATAAAGTTGGCTTTGCCACAAATACGATGTCAACTACATGATCATGCAAAAGCAATATGACAATGATGGAGCGTGTCGTAATAAATAGAACGGTGGAAAGTTGCATGGCAATATATCTCGGAATGGCTATGGAAATGCCATAATAGGTAGGTATGGTGGCTGTTTTGAGGAAGATATAAGGAGGTTTATGTGTGATAGAGCGTATCATATCACGGGTTTGATGAACTGCCAAGTTTGCACCAACTCTCAAGGTGAGAAAGGGCAATGCACGGTACCGTAGAGGCTAGCAAGTTGCGGAAGGGTAAGAGTGCGTATAATCCATGGACTCACATTAGTCATAAAGAACTCATGTACTTATTGCAAAAGTTTATTAGCCCTCGAAGCAAAGTACTACTACGCATGCTCCTAGGGGAAGGGTTGGTAGGAGTTAACCATCGCGCGATCCCGACCTCCACTCATAAGGAAGGCAATCAAAGAACACCTCAAGCTTCAAATTTGTCACACAACGTTCACCATATGTGCATGCTACGGGACATGCCAACTTTAACACAAGTATTTCTCAATTTCATAATTACCCAACTAGCATGACTTTAACATTACCACCTTTATATCTCAAAACAATTATCAAGTATCAAATTGATCATAGTGTTCAATGCACTTTATATGATAGTTTTTATTATACCTATCTTGGATGCCCATCATATTAGGACTAATTTTATAACCAAAACAAATACCATGTTGTTCTAAAATACTCTCAAAATAATACCATGAGAGATCAATAATTTCTACAAAATAAAACCACCGCCGTGCTCTAAAAAGAAATAAGTGAAGCACTAGAGCAAAATTATCTAGCTTGAAAGATATAAGTGAATCACTAGAGCAAAATTATCTAGCTCGAAAGATATAAGTGAAGCACATAGAGTATTCGAATAAATTCCGATTCATGTGTGTCTCTCCCAAAAGGTCTGTACAGCAAGGATTATTGTGGTAAACTAAAAAGCAAAGACTCAAATCATACAAGATGCTCCAAGCAAAACACATATCATGTGGTGAATAAAAATATAGCATCAAGTAAAGTTACCGATGGACGAAGACGAAAGAGGGAATGCCTTCTGGGGCATCCCCAAGCTTAGGCTTTTGGTTCTCCATAAATTTTAGCTTTGGGTGCCTTGTGAATCCCCAATCTTAGGCTCTTGCCACTCCTTATTCCATAATTCATCAAATATTTACCCAAAACTTGAAAACTTCACAACACAAAACTCAACAGAAAATCTCATGAGCTCCGTTAGTGCAAGAAAGCAAACCACCACTTTAAGGTACTGTAATAACTCATTCTTTATTTATATTGGTGTTAAACCTGCTGTATTCCAACTTATCTATGGTTCATACCCCCCCCCCCCCCCGATACTAGCCATAGATTCATCAGAATAAGCAAACAACACACACAAAACAGAATCTTTCAAAAACAGAATAGTCTGTAGTAATCTATAACTTTCTAATAATTCTGGAACCCCCAAAATTCTACCAAAATAGAAAGTCCTAGGAAATTTGTCTATTAATCTTCTGCAAAAATAATCAACTGAAAATCACGTTTCTGTGATTTATTAAAATTATTCTCGTGCGTGCAAAATTTTCTGTTTTTCAGCAAAATCAAATTAACTATCACCCAAGATGATCCTATAGGTTATACTTGGCACAAACACTAATTAAAACAAAAAACCACATCTAACCAGAGTCTAGATGAATTATTTAATACTAAACAGGAGCAAAAAGCTAAGAACAAAAATAAAATTGGGTTGCCTCCCAACAAGCGCTATCATTTAACGCCCCTAGCTAGGCATAAAAGCGAGAGTAGATCTAAGTATCGCCATCTTTAGTATTCAATTCTTAAATAGAACACTTATAACCCTTAGGAGTTTCCCTATTTTTAGTAATGATTAAACTCCTAGGCAAAAATCAAGAAATTCGTTGGTAGCAAAAGGTTCCTTAATGGTAGCGAAAAAACTGGGATGAACACTAATTGATTTGAGATCCACATTTTCCTTACTAGAAGATTCACCCTTATTTTTAGGAACATACATTAATTTGGCAACTTTGGTAGTAGGAGGATTTGGATTATTTTTCACAGAAGAAAATGCAGACCCTAAGTTGGTAATAATATCCTCAAGTTTACCGATTCTTGTGGAATCTTGATCTATTCTTTCGTTAACTAAAGATTCCTTTTCTTTAAAAAAAATCAGAGTAACTCCAACCTTAGATCCATATTGGGTAATTTGGTTGTGGATCTTTTTATCCAAATTTTGAATTAACTCTACAGTGGCAATTTTATTTTCAATAATTTCAAGCCTTTGCATCACATGTTCCAAAGTTAAAACAGTTCCATTAACCAAAAGAGATGGTGGACCAAACAAATCTATCATAGCATTATAAGAATCAAAAGTATGGCTACCCAAGAAATTCCCTCCGGTAATGGTATCAAGAATATATCTATTCCAAGGAGTAATGCCTACATAAAAATTGCGAAGAAGAACGGAAGTAGATTGCTTCCTAGTAGATCTATTTTGAGCATTGTAAATTCTATGCCCTGCATCTTTTAGGTTTTCTCCCTCCCTTTGTTTAAAATTAAGAACTTCATGATTGGGAGTACTAACAATGATATAAGGACTAGGCATGACGATGAACGACAACACAAGAAGCTAGCAAAAAAGAGGCGAACGGTAAAAAGAGGGCGAATAAAACGGCAAGGCTGAAGTGGGGGAGAGGAAAACGAGAAGCAAATGGCAAATAATGTAATGCGAGGGATAAGGGTTTGTGATGGGTACTTGGTATGTCTTGACTTGTGCGTAGACTCCCCGGCAACGGCGCCAGAAAACCTTCTTGCTACCTCTTGAGCATGCGTTGGTTTTCCCTTGAAGAGGAAAGGTGCAGCAAAGTAGCGTAAGTATTCCCCTCAGTTTTGGAGAACCATGGTATCAATCCAGTAGGAGGCTACATGCAAATCCCTCGTACCTACACAAACAAATAAGAACCTTGCAACCAACACGATAAAGGGGTTGTCAATCCCTCCACGGCCACTTGCAAAAGTGAGATCTAATAGAGATAATAATAAGATAAATATTTTTGGTAATTTTATGATATAGATTGGAAAGTAAAGATTGCAAAATAAAATAGATCGGAAACTTATATGATGGAAAATAGACCTGGGGGCCATAGGTTTCGGTAGTGGCTTCTCTCAAGTTAGCATAAGTATTACGGTGGGTGAACAAATTACTGTGGAGCAATTGATAGAAAAGTGCATAGCTATGAGAATATATCTAGGCATGATCATGTATATAGGCATCACGTCCGCGACAAATAGATCGAAATGATTCTGCATCTACTACTATTCCTCCACACATCGACCGCTATCCAGCATGCATCTATAGTATTAAGTTCATAAGAACAGATTAACGCATTAGGCAAGATGACATGATGTAGAGGGATAAACTCAAGCAATATGATATAAACCCCATCTTTTTATCCTCGATGGCAACAATACAATACGTGCCTTGCTACCCCTGCTATCACTGGGAAAGGACACCGCAAGATTGAACCCAAAGCTAAGCACTTCTCCCATTGCAAGAAAGATCAATCTAGTAGGCCAAACCAAACTGATAATTCGAAGAGACTTGCAAAGATAACAAATCATACATAAAAGAATTCAAAGAAGATTCAAATATTGTTCATAGATAATCTTGATCATAAACCCCCAATTCATCAGATCTCGACAAACACACCACAAAAAGAGTTACATCGAATAGATCTCCAAGAAGATCGAGGAGAACTTTGTATTGAGATCCAAAGAGAGAGAAGAAGCCATCTAGCTAATAACTATAGACCCGAAGGTCTATGGTAAACTACTCACACTTCATCGGAGAGGCTATGGTGTTGATGTAGAAGCCCTCCGTGACCGATTCCCCCTCCGGCGGAGCGCCGGAAAAGGCCCCAAGATGGGATCTCACGGGTATAGAAGGTTGCGGCGGTGGAAATAGGGTTTCGTGGTGCTCCTAGATGTTTTCAGGGTATATGAGTATATATAGGCGAAGGAAGTCGGTCACGGGAGCCACGAGGGGTCCACGAGGGTGGGGGGCGCGCCTACCCCCTGGGCGCGCCTCCCTGCCTCGTGGCCGCCTCGTTTCTTTCTTGACGTCCACTCCAAGTCTCCTGGATTGCGTTTGTTCCAAAAATAACTCTCACGAAGATTTCATTCCGTTTGGACTCTGTTTGATATTCCTTTTCTGCGAAACACTGAAATAGGCAAAAAACAACAATTTGGGCTGGGCCTCCGGTTAATAGGTTAGTCCCAAAAATAATATAAAAGTGCTTAGTAAAGCCCATTAAACATCCAAAATAGATAATATAATAGCATGGAACAATCAAAAATTATAGATACGTTGGAGACATATCAACAGGCCCTCTGCGTCGTACTTGCACCAGAGGCCGGCCGTGTCGAACTTGCACCGGGCGCCCGCCACGCCATTCACATGGGTCACGCTGTTCACCTTGTCCATGGCCTGCTCGATGCTAACGCGCTCGTCGATAGGCTCGACCGCCTACTTGGCCTAGGTGTCCACCTGGGCGCAGTAGAGGAACATGGCCGTCGCATCCTCGAGGTGGTGATCTTCGATGAAATAGCCAACTTGGAGCTCGAGGTCGCGCTCTATATGTACTGCGAGAATGTCGACCGCTTGGACGAATGCCTGCACGAGTTCGGGCAGAGGCAAGAGCTACCGTAGGCAAGGGCTGTTTGTCATAGTATTGCTCTGTTTATTGCTCTGTTTTGATGTGTGTACTCTGTTTTTCGTTCTTCTATGTTCTGTTTCAATGTGTGTTTATACACTTTCCATTCTGTATATGTGGATGATACCAGCAAGATTCAAATTAGTATACAAAAACAAATAGAAAATGGAATTCATAATATATATATTAATTGTTCATTAGTTCATCACAGAATATATATATAATATCGTCAAAAATACTTGATGATACTTAACTACTAGGTACAATGCATAAAATTGAAAACGAACAACACTAAAACTAATAATCCCTCCTGGGGGCAGTATTCCGGCAGCCCAATCGCCAGCATCTCCCTAGTGCGCGGTGTCTTCCCAGCGTGGAGGCAGTACTCTGCCTCCTCCGCCTCGCAGCGCTTGACGTACCGATCTGCCTCTTGCAGGCGGACGAGCGCGAACGATCTTGCCATTTCCTTGGGCGCCCACCGGAGCTCCTCGTCCATACCACCCTGGAGCTTATCGGGCCACCTCCACGCAGCGATGAGGCGCCTAGCACCTTTGACCTTCCTCGTGAAGTACCCGTCTTCATACACCTCCTCCGCACGATGACGCACCCGCCACCAAAGCTCCACCGCCTCCTTTTTCCAGCCGGCATCACGGGCTTCACAGGCCGCCTGGTACCTGGCATCCTCCTCCGCCATCTCCTTCTTGAAAGCCACTTGCCTGGCTATCTCAGCCGGTGGCAGGGACTTCCAAAGACAAAGATTTTACTGGCCCAAAAACCAATCCAAAGTTGGGGGTCCGGAAACCTCATCCGGCAGCGCGTAGGGGTCCTCGTCGCTGCTCTTCAAGTGAGCATCCCCGGGGGGCGTTAACTCCTCGTCGACGCGTGCGTAGACCAGCGGCGCCATGGCGAGAGAGAGAGAGAGAGAGAGAGAGAGAGAGAGAGAGAGAGAGAGAGAGAGAGGGCGAGCAAGGGGAGGATGTAGATGAGAATGCAGGCGGGACGACGTGAGCAAGGTAGTATTTATTGGTGGTCGGAATCTAGATCGACGGGAACAGTACACACACCGGTCGCGGGAATTTATGATATTGTAGTTTGAATTACACACGATTCCCGCAGCAAAATCCATGTGTAAACATAATAGCTGACGGTTTCCAATACAGAACCGTGTCCGATTAATAACCCCTATCACTCACCTTCCAAACCTCGAGGCGTGAAATAGATTGCCAACCGTGTGGGGACGGTTGACTTGCCAGATTTTACATTTTCTTTTTTGAACATCATATATTTACATCGTCTGATGATTTTTAACTCGCACACAAGTACACCAATATCATTTTTCAAACCGTTATGGTTAGCTGTTGCATATAGATTTAGTTCAAATTTGAATTACGGTCATTAAATGGCTAGAAAATGATTTAAATGTCTTTAAAAGGTCAAATGACCCTCAAAATTTTCCAATTTTTCACATGACAGTTGTATTAGTGCATGTTAAACTTAGAAAATTTTAGAAGGCCATAAGAGGAAGCTATCTCTCGTTCGTCATCAAACATGCATTGTTCCCTCTCGGAACCACGAGCCTTCTAGTGAGTTGCTCCGGTTTGTGAGGGGTGTGTGTCCAAACTTTCGTCAAATAGGCCAATTTTTTTACCACATCATCTTGGTGGCATGACATTACATCAAGCAAGGTTTCATGTTTTTTTGATCATTTTTTAATTTTTTGGAATTAAAATGCCATGGCACCCCATGCATGTGTCCATGCCGTGAGACCAATATGATTGAAAATTCCTTCTAATTTACTGCACATGGAATTAACTCGCGCAAAAGTACACAAATATAATTTTTCAAACCATTATGGTTAGACGTTGCATGTAGATGCAGTTCAAATTTGAATTATGTTCATTAAAAGGTTAGAAAATCAATTAAATGTCTTCAAAAGGTCAAATGACCCCTGAAATTTTCCAAATTTTCACATGACAGTTGTATTAGTGCACGTTACATGTAGAAACTTTTTGAAGGCCTTAAGAGGAAGCTATCTCCCATTCATCATCAAACATGCATTGATCCCTCTCGGAACCACGAGCCTTCTAGTGAGTTCCTCCGGTTTGTGAGGGGGTGTGTCCAAAATTTCGTCAAACAGGCCAATTTTTTTACCAAATCATCTTGGTGGCTAATGTCTACTACGCAACCTTCTTCTTGTAGACGTTGTTGGACCTCCAAGGGCAGAGGTTTGTAGGACAGTAGCAAATTTCCCTCAAGTGGATGACCTAAGGTTTATCAACCCGTGGGAGGCGTAGGATGAAGATGATCTCTCTCAAACAACCCTGCAACCAAATAACAAAGAGTCTCTTGTGTCCCCAACACACCCAATATAATGGCAAATTGTAAAGGTGCACAAGTTCGGCGAAGAGATGGTGATACAAGTGCAATATGGATGGTAGATATAGGCTTTTGTAATCTAAAAATATAAAAACAGCAAGGTAACTCATGATAAAAGTGAGCGTAAACGGTATTGCAATGCTAGGAAACAAGGCCTAAGGTTCATACTTTCGCTAGTGCAAGTTCTCTCAACAATAATAACATAATTGGATCATATAACTATCCCTCAACATGCAACAAAGAGTCACTCCAAAGTCACTATTAGCGGAGAACAAATGAAGAGATTATTGTAGGGTACGAAGCCACCTCAAAGTTATTCTTTCTGATTGATCTATTCAAGAGTCCGTAGTAAAATAACACGAAGCTATTCTTTCCATTCGATCTATCCTAGAGTTCGTACTAGAATAACACCTTAAGACACACATCAACCAAAACCCTAATGTCACCTAGATTATCCATTGTCACCTCAAGTATCCGTGGGTATGATTATACGTTATGCATCACACAATCTCAGATTCATCTATTCAACCAACACAAAGAACTTCAAAGAGTGCCCCAAAGTTTCTACCGGAGAGTCAAGGAGAAAACGTGTGCCAACCCCTATGCATAAGTTCACAAGGTCACTGAACCTGCAAGTTGATC
This sequence comes from Aegilops longissima, assembly GCA_021605205.1. Classification (NCBI taxonomy): domain Eukaryota; kingdom Viridiplantae; phylum Streptophyta; class Magnoliopsida; order Poales; family Poaceae; genus Aegilops; species Aegilops longissima. Next base: position 23,910,815 of record CM038680.1, read on the forward strand.
ACCAGAACGTACATCAAGTAGATCACGTGAATATCCCATTGTCACCACAGATAAGCACATGCAAGACATAAATCAAGTGTTCTCAAATCCTTAAAGACTCAATCCGATGAGATAACTTCAAAGGGAAAACTCGATCCATTACAAGAGAGTAGAGGGGGAGAAACATCATAAGATCCAACTATAATAGCAAAGCTCGCGATACATCAAGATCGTGCCAAATCAAGAACATGAGAGAGAGAGAGATCAAACACATAGCTATTGGTACATACCCTCAGCCCCGAGGGTCAACTACTCCTTCCTCATCATGGAGAGCGTTGGGATGATGAAGATGGCCACCGGTGAGGGATCCCCCCTCCGGCAGGGTGCCGGAACGGGGTCCCGATTGGTTTTTGGTGGCTACAAAGGCTTGTGGCGGCGGAACTCCCGATCTATTGTGCTTGAGGGAGTCCTGGATTAGGGGGTGTCCGGATAGCCGGACTACCACCATCGGCCGAACTATCATCGGCCGGACTATCATCATCGACCGGACTCCAAGACTATGAAGATACAAGATTGAAGACTTCGTCCCGTGTCCGGATGGGACTTTCCTTGGCGTGGAAGGCAAGCTTGGCGATACGGATATGTAGATCTCCTACCATTGTAACCGACTCTATGTAACCCTAGCCCTCTTCGGTGTCTATATAAACCGGATGGCTCTAGTCCGTAGGAACGACAACATCAACCCTTACAATCATACCATAGGCTAGCTTCTAGGTTTAGCCTCCTTGATCTCGTGGTAGATCCACTCTTGTAAACATCCACAATATCAATATCAATCAAGCAGGACGTAGGGTTTTACCTCCATCAAGAGGGCCCGAACCTGGGTAAAACATCGTGTCCCTTGTCTCCTGTTACCATCCGCCTAGACACACAGTTCGGGACCCCCTACCCGAGATCCGCCGGTTTTGACACCGACATTGGTGCTTTCATTGAGAGTTCCTCTGTGTCGTCACCGATAGGCTTGATGGCCTCTTCAATCAACAACGACGCAGTCCTGGGTGAGACTTTTCTCCCGGACAGATCTTCCGATTCGGCGGCTTCGCACTGCGGGCCAACTCGCTTGGCCATCTGGAGCAGATCGAAAGCTATGCCCCTGGCCGTCAGGTCAGGTTTGGAAGCCTAAACTTCACGGCCGATATCCGCGGGGACTTGATCCTCGATGGATCCGAGCCGCACCTAAGTGCGCCGCACTGTCACGATGGGCACGACCTAACTCTGCCGCCGGACAGCGCCTTGGAGGCCGCACACGAATCCGCCCCGGCTTATAGTCCGGAGCCGATCGCGCAGATCGAGGACGGGTAGCTGGACACCGCCTCGGGAGCTGCAACTTCTGTGGCGATAGAGCCGAACACTGACCTTGTCCCGCATAAAGCTCGTGACTCCGAGGTGCCGGACACTCTGCCAGACTCCGAACCTCCTGCGCCCCTGCCAGTCGAAACCGATTGGGCGCCGATCATGGAATTCACCGCCGCGGACATCTTTCAGCACTCACCCTTTGGCGACATCTTAAATTCGCTGAAGCATCTCTCGCTATCCGGAGAGCCCTGTCCGGACTACGGCCAGGATGGTTGGGACGCGGACGACGAAGAAATTCAGATCCCACCCACCACCCACTTCGTAGCCACCGTTGACGATCTAACCGACGTACTCGACTACGACTCCGAAGACATCGACTGTATGGACGACGATGCCGGAGACTATCAAGAACCAGCGCCTACAGGACACTGGAAAACCACCTCATCATACGACATATACATGGTGGACACCCCAAAAGACGGGGACGGCGAAGAAGCAGCGGAGGCCGATTCCTTAAAGAAACAGCCCAAGCGCCAACGTCAGCGGCGCCGCTCTAAATCCCGCCACAACAAGAATGGAGATTCCGGCACAAGAGATAATAACACCCCAGAAAGTGCCGAAGATAACCCCCTCCAGCAAGATTCAGCGCAGGAGGAGGCAGAAGCAAGCCCTCACGAGAGGGCGGCAGATGAAGAGGTCGAGGATGATAATTACATACCTCCCTCCGGAGACGAGGCAAGCCTCGACGACGACGAATTCGTCGTACCTGAGGATCCCGTCGAACAAGAGCGTTTCAGACGCAGGCTAATGGCCATAGCAAATAGTCTAAAGAAAAAGCAACAACAGCTTCAAGCTGATCAAGACCTGCTGGCCGACAGATGGACCGAGGTCCTCGCGGCCGAAGAGTATGAACTCGAACGCCCCTCGAAAAGCTACCCAAAACCCAAGTTGCTCCCCCGACTAGAGGAGGAAGCATACAAACCGGCATCACCAGCACACAATACGGCAGACCGACCACCTCGTGGCCGGGATAGAGAGGCATGTAAGCCCTCCACCAAAACCGTACCCCGGCACCGCTCGAAAAGCGCGAAGCCACGAGGGAACGCGTCGGACTTGCGGGATATACTGGAGGACAAGGCAAGACAATCCAGATCTATCTATGGATCACGTGGGCGCCCCAAGATCGTGCCAAATCAAGAACATGAGAGAGAGAGAGAGAGAGAGATCAAACACATAGCTATTGGTACATACCCTCAGCCCCGAGGGTGAACTACTCCCTCATCGTCATGGAGAGCATCGGGATGATGAAGATGGCCAGCGGTGAGGGATCCCCCCTCTGGCAGGGTGCCGGAACGGGGTCCCGATTGGTTTGTGGTGGCTACAAAGGCTTGCGGCGGCGGAACTCCCGATCTATTGTGCTCCTCGGTGTTTTTAGGGTATATGGACGTATATAGGCGAAAGAAGTCGGTCAGGGGAGCCACGAGGGTGGGGGCGCGCCCAAGGGGGTAGGGCGCGCCTCCCTGCCTCGTGGCTTCCTCGTTGCTTCCCTTACGTGCACTCCAAGTCCCCTGGATTGCTTCCATTCCAAAAATAACTCTCCCGAAGGTTTCAATCCGTTTGGACTCCGTTTGATATTCCTTTTCTTCGAAACACTGAAATAGGCAAGAAAACAACAATCTGGGCTAGGCCTCCGGTTAATAGGTTAGTCCCGAAAATAATATAAAAGTGTATAATAAAGCCCATAAACATCCAAAACAGATAATATAATAGCCTGAATGCTTCATAAATTATAGATACGTTGGAGACGTATCAGCATCCCCAAGCTTAATTCCTGCTCGTCCTCGAGTAGGTAAATGATAAAAGAAATAATTTATGAAGTGTTAATGCTAGCAGGTGCACAAGTTTGCTCAATGATAATTTTAATCACCTTTTCTAGCATCCTTATATGTCATAACAACAACTCATCTCATAAAACTTCTCATAATCAAGTAACAAGCTATTCAAATGTTAAAGCATAGACCATAAAGTTTCTAGCAAACTAGCAAACTGCATTCTCAGTCATCAAACAATTGCAATTCATCTTATTTTCAGGAAGGGTCTATGTCAGAGTTTTGATTTAGCAAATCCCACATACTCAACTATCATATAGTCTTCCATGATTTCTACCACTCAAAGCATATTTTTAGAACAAATAGCATCGATCGAACACAGAGAAAGATAGGGGCTTAATGTTTTGCCTCCCAACTTAATTATCATATAGATAATTGTCAACAATAATAATTCATGATCGAATATATTTGAATGGCCATATATGCTTAGATCTTTCCCCATCACATGATGCTTGCCAACTAAAGAGTAGGTTGGAATGAGAAGGAATACTACTGACTCTTGCATAAAAGTAAAAGATAGGCCCTTCGCAGAGGGAAGCAACGATTTGCAGAGGTGCTAGAGCTCGATTTTGAAATAGAGATGAAAATAATTTTGAGAGGTATGCTTTCATTGTCAACATAACAACCAAGGGTTCCCAGTTTCTTCCATACGGGATACATTATAGGCGGTTCCCAAATAGAATGGTAAAGTTTTTACTCCCCCACCACCAACAATCATCAATCCATGGCTTACCCAAAACAACGGGTGCCTCCAACTAACAACAATCCTGGGGGAGTTTTGTTTGCAATTATTTTGATTTGATTTTGATCTTTTGATCATGGGACTTGGCATCCCAGTTACCAACCATTTTTCTCGTGAATGATGAGCGGACTCCACTCATCATGAGAATAACCCACCTTGCATGGAAGATACTGACAGCCCCTAGTCGCTACATGAGAGATTCGGGCATACAAAACAGATTATTATTTGAAGGTTTAGAGTTTGGCACATGCAAATTTACTTGGAACGGCAGGTAAATACCGCATATAGATAGATATGGTGGAAACTCATGGAAGAAACTTGGTTCAAGGAATTTCGATGCACAAGTAGTATTCCCGCTTAGTACAGATATTTTGGCTAGCAAGGATCCTAAATAGCAAGCACCACATGTTGGAGGATCTATAACAATATAACTTCTATAAAAAAATACCAAAGCATAACTCATTACGTTGTCTTCCTTGTCCAATTTCAACTAATTTGCTCAGGTTTGAAAATAATTTATGGGGCTCACAATCATAGAAGATGTCTAAGATAGTATATTTATATGTGAAATCTCTCTTCCTTCAATATTCTTTCATTAATTGTTCAAGTGACCAATACTATGTTTCTTAACTTTCAATAAATTTACTACCTCTACTTCTTAGATGTGAAGTCATTACTCCCCATGGGATAAGCATATGAAACATATATAATTTCAGATTTATGAAATTCAAATCATTCAACCATTTACTCATAGGATATAAGTGAAGCACACGAGTAAATGACAAACTACTCCAAAAAGATATAAGTGAAGATCAATGAGTAGTTAAATAATTATGTATCTATGTGAAGACTCTCTCTCATTTAAGAATTTCAGATCTTGGTATTTTATTCAAACAGCAAGCAAAAAAAATGACGCTCCACGCAAAACGCATATCATGTGGTGAATAAAAATATAGCTCCAAGTAAAGCTACCGATGAACGAAGACGAAAGTGGGGATGCCTTCCGGGGCATACCCAAGATTAGGCTCTTGGTTGTCCTTGAATATTACCTTGGGGTGCCTTGGGCATCCCCAAACTTAGGATCTTGCTACTCCTTATTCCATAGTCCATCGAATCTTTACCCAAAACTTGAAAACTTCACAACACAAAACTCAACAGAAAACTCGTAAGCTCCGTTAGTATAAGAAAAAAAATCACCACTTAGGTACTGTTGTGAACTCATTCTAAATTCATATTTCTGTAATATATATTGTATTCCAACTTATCTATTGTTCATACCCTCCGATACTACTCATAGATTCATCAAAATAAGCAAACAACACATAGAAAACAGAATCTGTCAAAAACAGAACAGTCTGTAGTAATCTGTATCAAACGTATACTTATAGAACTCCAAAAATCCTAAAAATTAGGAAAACCTGAGGAATTTATGTATCAATACATATAAAAAAGAATCAGATCAAAATAACGTTTCGGTGAATTATCAAAACTAATTTACTGGATGCAAAAGTTTCTGATTTTCAGCAGGATCAACACAACTATCACCGTAAGCTATCCTAAAGGTCTTACTTGGCACTTTATTGAAACAAAAGCTATACAACATGATTACTACAGTATCATAATCATGTGTATACACAAAAACAGTAAGGGTAAATATTGGGTTGTCTCCCAACAAGCGCTTTTCTTTAATGCCTTTCTAGCTAGGCATGATGATGACAATGATGCTCACATAAAAGATAAGAATTGAATAACGGGAACATCATGAAGCGTATGACTAGCAAGTTTAAGTCTAACCCACTTCCTATGCATAGGGATTTTATGAGCAAACAACTTATTGGAACAATAATCAACTAGCATAGGAAGGTAAAACAAGCATAGCTTCAAAAATTTCAACACATAGAGAGGAAACTTGATGTTATTGCAATTCCTACAAGCATATATTCCTCCATCATAATAATTTTCAGTAGAATCCTGAATGAATTCAACAATATAACCAGCACCTAAAGCATTATTTTCATGATCTACTTGCATAGAAAATTTACTACTCTCCACATAAGCAAAATTCTCTCATTCGAATAGTGGGAGTATCATAAGAGACTTGAATACTATAAATGGTTTCCACATTAAAAGAGTAATGTTCAAAAAAGGGTAATCATAATCATGACAAGTTTTATAAATATAATCATCACTACTTTTTATAGCATAAGTTTCATCACAATAATCATCATAAGTAGCAACTTTGTTCTCATCATAATCGATTGAAACCTCTTCCAAGATAGTGGATTCATCACTAAATAAAGTCATGACCTCTCCAAATCCACTTTCATAATTATCACAATAATATTCAACATCCTCCAAAATAGTGGGATCATTACTTCCTAAAGTTGACACTCTTCCAAACCCACTTTCATCAATATAATCATCATAAGTAGGAGGCATGCTAACCTCATAACAAATTTGCATATCAAAACTTGGGAGGCTAAAAATATCATATTCATTAAACATAGCATCCCCAAGCTTGGGACAAACATTAATTGCAGCAAATATATTCTCAAATATGTCATCCTCATCAAACATAGCTTCCCCAAGCTTGGGCCTTTTCATATCATAAGCATAATCACTCTCATCATTAATAGTATGGATAGCACCAATAGTATAGCAATTACCATCATCACAATGAGTAGTAGGAACAACATCATTTGGGAGAGATACCTTTCCACCTTTGCTTCTCCGTCTTTTCTTTCTCTTCTTCACATTATGTGTGGGTTCAACCTTCTTCTCTGAGCTCCTTATTGATGAGATTGGTTGAATAGAAGGCTCCTCCTCGTTACCTAATTCATCATAAGAAATAATAGGAGGATATTGGGAAGTTTCTTCCCTTTCATTAGTATTCTCTTCATCTTCTATTTGCTTTCTTTTCTTTATGTAATTTGCAATATAAGGATGTCGGAGAAACTGATCCACGAGCACCTATGGGACCGGCGGACCGAGCCCCTTTCGGTTCGGTGGGGGGCGGAGGTCGCACGAAGAGCAGATCGAGGAGAAGCACACGAGCAGTTTACCCAGCTTCGGAGCTCTCCGGAGAGATAATACTCCTACTGCTGCATGTATGTGTATATTGAGTTCTTGCTCGGGAGCGATGAGAGCTACCAGACCGAGCGAGAGAGTGTTTCTGGCGTTCGAATGAGCCGAACCTGCTCTACGTTGCGCATGGGCCTCCTTTTATATGCTCAAGGGGTCACCGACAGGTGGCAACGTAGACAAGGGTAAAAACGGAAAAAGAATGTGGTAGGTACAACTACCATGTACAGTGCATCATACCTAACTCTGACGGCAGGGGACAAGGGCATTAAATGCCCGTTTGTGTCGCCCAAACAGTGCAAACAGAGATCGTCAGGGGCGCCACCGATCGCCACGATGGCTATCTTGTCAGCGCCGCTCGCCACCGTGCACCGCTGGCTGCACAGCCTCTCGCCACGCGCGCCTGGAAAGGCCCCAGGGCGACACGTTGGTGAATGCGCTGGAGCGCGGGTGCGGAGTGGCCGCTTGCCGCGGCAAGTGCCTTGCCGCGGTCATTGTCTTGTCGGGCCCGGGAGCTTGTCGCTCATCGAGCCTTGCCGGGACGCGTGGCGCGTCGCGGCAAGCTTTCTTTAGATGCCTTGGTCGGCCTTCCCGGCAAGCTCCTCTTGCCGGGGCCTTATCTCTCTAGCTTGAATGCCTCGGTTGGCCTTCCCGGCAAGCTCCTCTTGCCGGGGTCTTGTCTTGGATACTTTGTTTTTGAACGGCTCCAGAGGAACCACGGAGGACCTTGGCGGTCACCCAGCAAGCCTTGCCGCGGGGTGCTGCGACTGCCCGTGCACAAGTTCGGGATACTAGGGTACCCCTACTCTAGTACACCGACAGGAGCCCCCGGGCCTAGGCCACACACGGTGCCGAGCGCTGTTGGGCCAGGCCCAAAACAGGGCACGGGCACGCGCGGCCTCGGATGTGCCGTTTCTTACTCCGTATCCACCGCGCCCTCCCGAACGGCACGCGTCGAATGCGGCGTCGTGGGAGAGATCGTGGGTGATTTCTTTATTCGGAAAAGCGTAACGTTCGCCCCCTCCCTCTTTATAAGCAGAGGAAATAGGGGCAGTCACCCATCTCGCCGGTTACTACTCCAAAATCTCCGCCGCTCCCCCCCCCCTTGAGAGAGAGCAGCGCTCCGCCCCCATCGCCAGCAGCACCACCAACGCCGTCGATCTCCCCCGCCACCTCCGCCATGGCTCTAAAAGCCAACAAGTGGAAGGGCGTGAAGTCGGCCGAGGCGCAGCGGCTTGCGGCGCTGCGAAAGGAGCAGGCAATCTTTCCCCCCCAGCTCGACGCGAAGGAGCTGAGGGAGTACTACTACCTCTTCTGGTCGACGCAGACGCGAGCGCATCCGCGCACGAATGTACTTTCGGCTGCCGCTTCGAAGTTAGCTCCGACTGCATACCCTTTCTTCGCGCTATTCTTCTACTGCGGGCTCTGCCCGCCTTTCTCCGAATTCTTCTGTGACATCATGAACACCTACGGGCTCCACCTCCTTGACTTCACCCCCAACGCCGTTCTGACCATGGCAGTTTTCGCACATCTCTGCGAAAACTTTGTCGGAGTCCACCCAAATGTAGCCCTCTTCCTCCACTTCTTCATACCCCGAGTCGAGAGGGGAGAGCCCTTGTCTGGCGGAATCGCCTGGATCTCGAGACTCGGCAAGAAGGACGCTTATCTGGAGGGCGAGCTCCGCAGCAAGTGGGACGAGTGGAGAGCGAACTGGTGTTGGATCGTCGAGGAAAACCCGCAGCCGTTCACCGCCGAGCGCCAAGCCCCAGTAGTGCGCGGCAACGATTGGAGCAACTTGGCTCTGGAGGACGCTAGGCTGAAGATTGCCATCACCAGGATCCTGCGCCTCAGACTTGCCGGGCTGACTGTAGGCGCCGTTGGCGCAGATTTCCTTCGCCGCCGCATTGCCCCCCTGCAGGAGAGGGGGAGACCCGCCTGGGAGTTCCAGAACGCGGCGGACATCATGAGGCTGCGTCCGGGCCTCAATTTCAATTTCACCGTCTTGGAGCTGGACGCAATGCTCCTGGAGCTGTTCAAGCATGATCCCGAGCATCCCGGAGCGTTTAGGTTGCCGAGAGGGGTCGTTCCGCTCTGCAACAACTCTTCGCTTGACCACATCCGCGCAATGATGCCGCTCTGCGATTCGCATGGGATTGTCCCCACTTGGCAAGAGCCTGGCGACGACGTCGTGCAAGAGTTCTTCGACAGCCTGGCAGAAGTGGCGATCCGCCCGGACGAGCAGAAAAGCCTCACCCGCGACACCACCGATGACGAGATGCTGCGCATTGCCACCAGGCTGGAAGAGGCGGCGGCAGCAGCTGCCGCGGGCCAATTTGGATTCACCGTGGAGGAGGCAGAGGCAGCAGAGGCGGCAAGCCTTATCGATCGAGAAGAGCTTGCCGGCGAGGAAGAACTTGTCGGGCCTGAAGCCGAGTCGAGCGAGCCCACCAAGGGCGCGATCGGCTCCTCCTCTTCTCCACCTTCAGCCAGTTCGCCACAAACGGAGCCACAACCTCCTCCAAGAAGGCGTCTTCGCTGGGCCGGGGACGTAGCGGGGTGGCAGACGGGTCAGCAGCCGCAGCGCCGCGCGACGCGCTCCACCGCGGCAAGCACTGTCGCCGTGGGAGCACCTCACGCTGCAGCGGCCACTGGAGCGGGGTCCTCCCGATCCACTGCTCCAGCACCCGCCAAGCGCTCAAGGGAACCTACTCCTCCGCTTCGTCGTGCCGAAGGTGGGCTGGACTTCGACCTCTCCGCGCTCAGCTCCGACGAGGAAGAAGAAGAGTAAGTTTCTTCGCTGTGCTTGTAGTTCTTCAACTCTTGCTGTTTTTGTCTTGTATATGACTTGATTTACTTTGAACCCTTTCCTTTTTAGGACTCTGGCCCAGAGGGCGGCGAAGAGAGCCAAGGCCCCGGTGATAGTCATCGAGGACGAACCCACTGCGACAACGGGGGACGCGCCCGAGACCACCTTGCCGGACCCGGCAATTACTCCCCGAAGCATCCCCTAGCGCAGCCCCCAGCGTAAGTATATGGATTACTTTCTGCTGTTCGACGCGCATGGTTGCTTTTTCTTTGCTGATATCTGATTGCTGGTTTGTGTAGGAGCAGAGCAGCCTCACCAGGAGTGCCCGGAAGCGGCTCCTGAAATACCATCTGCTTCGACTACACCGCCAAGGGAGGATTCCCCGGCAAGGGAGCGTTCTCCGACAAGGGACAGTTCTCCGGCAAGGGGCAGCACCAGCGACCCTCCGGTGATGGAGACTGTAGATCCAAGCACAGGTAACCCTTCTTGCTTGAAAACTGCCCTTGAATTCTTCTGATTTTCTTTTTGGATATTTGCTTGACTTTTCTCCCTCCTCCGTTCTTCAGATCCATCTACAGCGGAGCCGATGGTGACCGAGGTCGCCGACGAGGAGAATGCGCGCGGCCACACCGACGACGACGCCGCCACCGAGGAAGAAGCCGGCGCTGGTGGTCCCGCCGGCGAAGAGGCCGCCAAGGCTGCCGCCGCAGAAACTGCCGAGGGGTCCGGCGATCGCACTGACGGCCCTGAGGCCGCAGGAGCGCCAGGCGCTACGCCGACCGCCGACCCCTCCGCCGCTGCTGCAGCGCCAGGCTCCGAAGAGCCCCATCCTGGCGCCTATTTGAAGGCCGGCGACGGCATCTTCATCAAGCTCCCCTGGGCTTCAAGCTCCAGGGCGCCGGTTGAAGGAGAAATCCTGGATGGAGAAGTGCTTGCCTCCGCTGGGTTGTCGCTTCTCGACGCACCGGGAAGCAGCAACGACGAGCCAGAGGAGGAGAAGCTGCTGCGGAAGCTGTTGTCGCTCTACCGCGCCCGACAAGCCAAGCTGGAGTCCTGTGAGGCGCTTGTCGCGAAGGCGGGAGTTGACATTGAGAAGCGCGCGGAGGAGCTCCGGGGTCTGAGGCAGGAAGCTCTCCGGTCCTTGGCAGAAGAGCGGGAGCAGCTTTCCGAGGCGCGGAAAGCCTTCCTCCTTGAGAAGGCCGAAGTTGAAGAGAAACAGCGCCTTGCCGCTGAGAAGCTGTTTGCGCAGGAAGGCGAGCTGGCGCAGCGGAAGGTTAACCTTGACAGCCACGAGGAGGAGCTTGCCGTGCGCGAGCAATCAATTGGCGGGGCTCTCCAGGAAGCCAAGGATGCTGCCGCAGCTGCCGAGGCCGCCAAGAAGGAGCTGGAGGCGAAAGTGGCGCAGCTGGAGGCCAACCTCAAGGCGAGTGGCGAGGAGCTTGCCGCGCTCAAGCTTGAGCGCGAGAAGGATGCCGCCGCTCATGGCGAGCTGCAGGGTCTGCTTGCCGAGAGGAGCAAAGAGCTTAGCGCCGCCAAGGACTCCAACGCTGATCTCGAGCTGAAGCTGGCCACCTTAACCCAGACGCTGGACGGGGCCAGGGAGAGGAGGCGGCCTTGGCGGAGAAGGTCAAGGCCAACGAGGCGTTGCTGGCAGTGCTGCCGCCGCCCAGAACACCTTCAGGGAGAATGTGGAGCACTGGACGGAGGGCCTTGTGGATGTTGTCGCCACCATCGACGGGGAGCTGGCGCAGCTGGGAATGGAGGATCTTGGGTACTCCTCCGATGAGCGTCTCCAACCCAGCGCCAAGCTCAGCTTGTTCTTCAAAGGCGTGGCGACGGCGCTCCAGCGACTCCGGGAGAGGATCCCAAAGCAGCTGGCCGACGAGTCGCGCAAAATCTGCGCGGGAGCTCTTCAGAAGGTGCTGGTGAAGGTGGTCTTCCGCAACCCAGGCCTCAACCTCACCAACGTCCTCAGGTCCTTGCCGCCGGATGCCGATCTGGAAGCGCTCAAGGCCCTTGTCGCACCCATCGTGGACAAGGTGAGCGGGATCAAGAGGGTCGAGGGCGACCGCGTAGATTAGGCCGCCCGTTTCTTCCTTTCCTTGTCGCTGCTAGCCATGTTATGAGAACAATTTGTTAGAGCCGCGACAAGCTATCTTGTAATATAACTCTGTTTTGGGTAGTAATCGCCATGTTATTTCCTTTACTTGATTCCTTCCTTTGTATGTTTTTGCCCTACGCTTTTAGGGAACTTGCCGGCGCAGGCACCCTTGCCATGAAGCTGAGTCTTGAACGTCAAGAGCCTGTCTGGCGGTGCCGCTACCGACAAGAAACCTTGTCGCAACTAGTCGCAGCTCACTTAAGTTGTTGAGCGGACTTGAAACAAAGTAAGGGCGCAACTAGCTACGAGTTGGTTCGAGGAAGATAACTTAAAAATTTAAAACTGATTGCTCAAACTTTGGCAACTTAGCTTTTCTGTCATTTGCTTCCCGGTAAGGCAAAACTTTCTTGAACGGCGCTTGGTCCATACTACCTTATGTCCATACCACCATCTTCTCCTTCCCCCCCGGCAAACTTGTGGGCGAGGGAACCTTCCCTTCTTTCAGAAAGAGAAAGAAGAGAAAATAATGATATGGAGCCTTACGGCTCGTTATTGCTTATCGGAGGTAGGTGCTGCACAAAGTGTGAGATAATACATGCGAAAAGAAAGAAAGCATGAAATTGACAAGATGTGCGGAGCACATGAACTTTATTTACGCACGGGGTCTGCGCCCGGCTTTGTACGAAGGATTACATGCAACAGCGGCAAGACTTGTACAAAAGGTGGTTGCCGGAACAGGTTCCGGCAACCGCGCCCTACGGGTAAAACTTACGAAGATGCTCAATGTTCCAGGAGTTGCTCACCGGAATGCCATCTTCGGTCTCAAGGCGGACAGCGCCAGGCCTAGTGACTCGTTTCACCCGGTAAGGGCCTTCCCACTTCAGTGTCAACTTGTTGGAATTCTTGGCGGACTGAACGCGCCAAAGAACAAGGTCGCCTTCCTCGAAACTTCTGGCACTAACTTTGCGGCTATGGTAGCGGCGCAAAGCTTGCTGGTATCGAGCAGCTCGTACAGCGGCCTGAAGACGGTCTTCCTCAAGGAGCAGCGCGTCATCTTGTCGCAGCTGCTCTTGCTAAAGCTCATCATAAGCGAGCACTCGAGGTGACCCGTATACGAGTTCTGTGGGAGAACTGCCTCCGCCCATAGACTAGAGCGAAGGTGTCCGCCGTGGCTCGATTTGGCGTCGTCCTGATCGACCAAAGAACCACCGGCAGCTCCTCAATCCAGTTCTTTCTGCACTTGCGCAGCCTGTTGAAAGTCCTGGTCTTGAGCCCCCGCCGCACTTCAGCATTTGCCCTCTCCGCTGACCGCTGCTTCTCGGATGAGCGATGAAGCGAAGCAGACCTTGGCGCCAAGATCTTGGACGATCTGCATGAAGGTGCAGCTCAGGACTGCGTGCCGTTGTCGGTGATGATCCTGTTAGGGATCCCAAACGGCAAACAATCGACCAAGAACTTGACTGTTGATCGTCTGTCACCTTCCTCATCGGCTCCACTTCCGCCACTTTGTGAACTTGTCGATTGCAACGCATAAGTACTCAAAGCCCCGACAGCTCGGGGAAGGGGCCGAGATGTCGAGCCCCTGCACCAAAATGGCCAGGATAAAGGGATCGTCTGGAGAGCTTGAGCTCGCTGGTGTATCTGCTTGGAATGGAACTGGCACGCTTCACACTTGGTTACTTGGGCAGTTGCATCCTGGAGGGCTGTCGGCCAAAAGAAACCTTGCCGGAACGCTTTGCCGGCAAGTCCTCTTGCACCAATGTGGTCGGGGAAACTGATCCATGAGCACCTATGGGACCGGCGGACCGAGCCCCTTTCGGTTCGGCGGGGGGCGGAGGTCGCACGAAGAGCAGATCGAGGCGAAGCACACGAGCAGTTTACCCAGCTTCGGAGCTCTCCGGAGAGATAATACTCCTACTGCTGCATGTATGTGTATATTGAGTTCTTGCTCGGGAGCGATGAGAGCTACCAGACCGAGCGAGAGAGTGTTTCTGGCGTTCGAATGAGTCGAACCTGCTCTACGTTGCGCATGGGCCTCCTTTTATATGCTCAAGGGGTCACCGACAGGTGGCAACGTAGACAAGGGTAAAAACGGAAAAAGAATGTGGTAGGTACAACTACCATGTACAGTGCATCATACCTAACTCTGACGGCAGGGAACAAGGGCATTAAATGCCCGTCTGTGTCGCCCAAACAGTGCAAACAGAGATCGTCAGGGGCGCCACCGATCGCCACGATGGCTATCTTGTCAGCGCCGCTCGCCACCGTGCACCGCTGGCTGCACAGCCTCTCGCCACGCTACCGAAAGGCCCTGTATGCGACACGTTGGTGGATGCGCTGGAGCGCGGGTGCGGAGTGGCCGCTTGCCGCGGCAAGTGCCTTGCCGCGGTCGTTGTCTTGTCGGGCCCGGGAGCTTGTCACTCATCAAGCCTTGCCGGGACGCGTGGCGCGTCGCGGCAAGCTTTCTTGAGATGCCTTGGTCGGCCTTCCCGACAAGCTCCTCTTGCCGGGGCCTTGTCTCTCTAGCTTGAATGCCTCGGTTGGCCTTCCCGGCAAGCTCCTCTTGCCGGGGTCTTGTCTTGGATACTTTGTTTTTGAACGGCTCCATAGGAACCACGGAGGACCTTGGCGGTCACCCAACAAGCCTTGCCGCGGGGTGCTGCGACTGCCCGTGCACAAGTTCGGGATACTAGGGTACCCCTACTCTAGTACACCGACATAGGATTTTCAATGCAATTCACCGCACAATACATATAAATTTCCTCTAGATCTTAAGATTAAATTCTGGAATATGCTTAGTTGCACATTTCAATTCTTCATAACCCAAAAGCAAACTATGTTCATTATGATGTTCAAGGGAAATCAGGTCATCACAATTTTTGGACACGATTCGATCATGAAACAATTTGCATTGGAGATTTAAATGACCATGTTCATTACAAAGTTCACAAGTACGATAAAGATATTTTAAATTTTTAGCATTCACATTTAGCCTTTATTGCAATCATTTAGTTTCTAAATGCTTATGCCTTTTGCAATATCTATCTTCCCTATTTGGTGTGTACTTGCAAACCCAATACACTCCACAAAAATTGACATGCTTATAAGAAACATTTTCATCATAACTAGTGCAATCATCATTAGTACTATGGATATTCAAAGAGTTCATACGAACAACATTGCAATCATGCTCATCATTCAAAGATTTAGTACCAAACAGTTTATAGACTTCTTCTTCTAGCACTTGAGCACAATTTTCCTTTTCATCATACTTACGAAAGATACTAAAAATATGAAGTGTATGAGATAAACTCAATTCCATTTTTTTGATTTTTTTTAATAAACTAAACTAGTGATAAAGCAAGAAACAAACAGATTTGATTGCAAGATCTAAAGATATACCTTCAAGCACTCACCTCCCCGGTAAGGGCGCCAGAAAAGAGCTTGATATCTACTATGCAACCTTCTTCTTGTCGACGTTGTTGGGCCTCCAAGTGCAGAGGTTTATAGAACAGTAGGAAATTCCCCTCAAGTGGATGATCTAAGGTTTATCAATCCGTGGGAGGCGTAGGATGAAGATGGTCTCTCTCAAACAACCCTGCAACCAAATAACAAAGAGTCTCTTGTGTCCCCAACACAGCCAATACAATGGCAAATTGTATAGGTGCACTAGTTCGGCGAAGAGATGGTGATACAAGTGCAATATGGATGGTAGATATAGGTTTTTGTAATCTGAAAATATAAAAACAGCAAGGTAACTAATGATAAAAGTGAGCGTAAATGGTATTGCAATGCTAGGAAACAAGCCCTAAGGTTCATACTTTCACTAGTGCAAGTTCTCTCAACAATAATAACATAATTGGATCATATAACTATCCCTCAACATGAAACAAAGATTCACTCCAAATTCACTAATAGCGGAGAACCAACGAAGAGATTATTGTAGGGTACGAAACCACCTCAAAGTTATTCCTTCTGATTGATCTATTCAAGAGTCCGTAGTAATATAACACGAAGCTATTCTTCACGTTCGATCTATCCTAGAGTTCATACTAGAATAACACCTTAAGACACACATCAACCAAAACCCTAATGTCACCTAGATACTCCATTGTCACCTCAAGTATCTGTGGGTATGAATATACGTTATGCATCACACAATCTCATATTCATCTATTCAACCAACACAAAGAACTTCAAAGAGTGCCCCAAAGTTTCTACCGGAGAGTCAAGACGAAAACGTGTGCCAACCTGTATGCATAAGTTCACAAGGTCACTGAACCCGCAAGTTGATCACCAAAACGTACATCAAGTAGATCACGTGAATATCCCATTGTCACCACAGATAAGCACATGCAAGACATACATTGCTACATCTTGAGCTTGCGTTGGTTTTCCTTGAAGAGGAAAGGGTGATGCAGCAATAGTAGCGTAAGTATTTCCCTCAGTTTTTGAGAACCAAGGTATCAATCCAGTAGGAGGCTCCTCAAAAGTCCCACGCACCTACACAAACAAACAAAGAACTCGCAACCAACGCAATAAAGGGGTTGTCAATCCCTTCACGACCACTTGCGAAGTAAGATCTGATAGAGATAGTATGATAAGATAAATATATTTTTGGTATTTTATAATATAGATGCAAAAAGTAAAGATGCAAATAAAAGTAGATTGAAAGCTTATATGCTAAAAGATAGACCCGGGGGCCATAGGTTTCACTAGTAGCTTCTCTCAAGATAGCATAAGTATTACGGTGGGTGAACAAATTACTGTCGAGCAATTGATAGAAAAGCGAATAATTATGAGATTATCTAGGCATGATCATGTGTATAGGCATCACGTCCGCGACAAGTAGACCGACTCCTTCCTGCATCTACTACTATTACTCCACACATCGACGGCTATCCAGCATGCATCTAGAGTATTAAGTTCATAAGAACAGAGTAACGCATTAAGAAAGATGACATGATGTAGAGGGATAAACTCAAGCAATATGATATAAACCCCATCTTTTTATCCTCGATGGCAACAATACAATACATGCCTTGCAACCCTTTCTGTCACTGGGTAAGGACAACGCAAGATTGAACCCATAGCTAAGCACTTCTCCCATGGCAAGAAAGATCAATCTAGTAGGCCAAACCAAGCTGATAATTCGAAGAGACTTGCAAAGATAACTCAATCATACATAAAAGAATTCAGAGAAGATTCAAATATTTCTCATAGATAAACTTGATCATAAACCCACAATTCATCGGATCTCGACAAACACACCGCAAAAAGAGTTACATCGAATAGATCTCCACAAGAGAGGGGGAGAACATTGTATTGAGATCCAAAAAGAGAGAAGAAGCCATCTAGCTAATAACTATGGACCCCAAAGGTCTGTGGTAAACTACTCACAACTCATCGGAGGGGCTATGGTGTTGATGTAGAAGCCCTCCATGGTCGACTCCCCCTCCGGCGGAGCACCGACGAAGGCTCCAAGATGGGATCTCGCGGATACAGAAGTTTACGGCGGTGGAAATTGTTTTTCGTTGGCTCCCTGGATGTTTTCAGGGTACGTAGGTATATATAGGAGGAAGAAGTACGTCGATGGCCGCTCGTGGGGCCCAAGAGACAGGGGCGCGCCCAGGAGGGGTGGGCGCGCCCTCCTATCTCCTGGCCGCCTCTATTGCTTCTTGACTTGCACTCCAGGTCCTCTGGATCACGTTCGTTCCAAAAATCATGCTCCCGAAGGTTTCATTCCGTTTGGACTCCGTTTGATATTCCTTTTCTTCAAAATACTGAAATAGGCAATAAAAACAGCAATACGGGCTGGGCCTCCGGTTAGTAGGTTAGTCCCAAAAATGATATAAATATGTAAAATAAAGCCCATAAACATCCAAAAGGGGTAATATAATATCATGGAACAATCAAAAATTATAGATACGTTGGAGACGTATCAAACATCCCCAAGCTTAATTCCTGCTCGTCCTCGAGTAGGTAAATGATAAAAACAGAATTTTTGATGTGGAATGCTACCTAGCATAATTCTCAATGTAATTCTCTTTATTGTGGCATGAATGTTCAGATCCAAATGATTCAATATAAAAGTTCATATTGATAAAAGAAATAGTAACACTTCAAGCATACTAATCAAAGCAATCATGTCTTCTCAAAATAACATGGCTAAAGAAAGTTCATCCCTACAAAATCATATAGTTAGGGTATGCTTTATTTTCGTCACACAAAGATGTTCCCAAATTCTACACCCCCGATGACAAGCCAAGCAATTGTTTCGTACTTAAATAATCTCAAACTTTTTCAACCTTCACGCAATACATGAGCATGAGCCATGGATATAGCATTATGGGTGGAATAGAATATGATGATGGGGATTGTGTGGAGAAAACAAAAAAGGAGAAAGTCTCACATTGGCGAGGATAATCAACGGGCTATGGAGATGCCCATCAATTGATGTCAACATGAGGAGTAGGGATTGCCATGCAACGGATGCACTAGAGCTATAAATGAATGTTCAACAAAAGAAAACTAGTGGGTGTGCATCCAACTTGCTTGCTCACGAAGACCTAGGGCATTTGAGGAAGCCCATCGTAGGAATATACAAGCCAAGTTCTATAATGAAAAATTCCCACTAGTATATGAAAGTGACAACATATGAGACTCACTATATGAAAAACATGGTGCTACTTTGAAGCACAAGATATGAGACTCGCTATATGAAGGACATGGTGCTACTTTGAAGCACAAGTGTGGAAAAAGAGATAGTAACATTGCCCCTTTTATTTATTTTCTTTTTTTTCTTTTTTCTTTTTTTCTTTTTTTTCTTTGGCCTTTCTTTTTTTTTCTTTTTAGGCAATGCTCTATAATGATGATCATCACACTTTCATTGATTACAACATATGAATTACAACTCAAAACTAGGACAAGATATGACTCTATATGAATGCCTCCGGCGGTGTACCGGGATGGTGCAATGAATCAAGAGTGGCATGTATGAAAAATTATGCATGGTGGCTTTGCCACAAATATGATGTCAACTACATGATCATGCAATGGCAATATGACAAAAGTAAAGTATGTCATGATGATGATGAACGGAACGGTGGAAAGTTGCATGGCAATATATCTCGGAATGGCTATGGAAATGCCATAATAGGTAGGTATGGTGGATGTTTTGAGGAAGATATAAGGAGGTTTATGTGTGATAGAGCGTATCGTATCATGGGGTTTGGATGCACCTGCGAAGTTTGCACCAACTCTCAAGGTGAGAAAGGGCAATGCACGGTACCGATTCTTGTGGAATCTTGATCTATTCTTTAGTTAACTAAAGATTCATTTTCTTTAAAAAAATCAGAGTAACTCCAACCTTAGATCCATATTGGGTAATTTGGTTGTGGATCTTTTTATCCAAATTTTGAATTAACTCTACAGTGGCAACTTTATTTTCAATAATTTCAAGCCTTTGCATCACATGTTCCAAAGTTAAAACAGTTCCATTAACCAAAAGAGGTGGTGGACCAAACAAATCTATCATAGCATTATAAGAATCAAATGTATGGCTACCCAAGAAATTCCCTCCGGTAATGGTATCAAGAATATATCTATTCCAAGGAGTAATGCCTACATAAAAGTTGCGAAGAAGAACGGAAGTAGATTGCTTCCTAGTAGATCTATTTTGAGCATTGTAAATTCTATGCCCAGCATCTTTTAGGTTTTCTCCCTCCCTTTGTTTAAAATTAAGAACTTCATGATTGGGAGTACTAACAATGATATAAGGACTAGGCATGACGATGAACGACAACACAAGAAGCTAGCGAAAAAGAGGCGAACGGGAAAAAGAGGGCGAATAAAACGGCAAGGGTGAAGTGGGGGAGAGGAAAACGAGAGGCAAATGGCAAATAATGTAATGCGAGGGATAAGGGTTTGTGATGGGTACTTGGTATGTCTTGACTTGTGCGTAGACTCCCCGGCAACGGCGCCAGAAAACCTTCTTGCTACCTCTTGAGCATGCATTGGTTTTCCCTTGAAGAGGAAAGGCGCAGCAAAGTAGCGTAAGTATTCCCCTCAGTTTTTGAGAACCATGGTATCAATCCAGTAGGAGGCTACACGCAAATCCCTCGTACCTACACAAACAAATAAGAACCTTGCAACCAACACGATAAAGGGGTTGTCAATCCCTCCACGGCCACTTGCAAAAGTGAGATCTGATAGAGATAATAATAAGATAAATATTTTTGGTATTTTTATGATATAGATTGGAAAGTAAAGATTGCAAAATAAAATAGATCGGAAACTTATATGATGGAAAATAGACCCGGGGGCCATAGGTTTCAGCAGTGGCTTCTCTCAAGTTAGCATAAGTATTATGGTGGGTGAACAAATTACTGTGGAGCAATTGATAGAAAAGTGCATAGCTATGAGAATATATCTAGGCATGATCATGTATATAGGCATCACGTCCGCGACAAATAGATCGAAATGATTCTGCCTATACTACTATTCCTCCACACATCGACCGCTATCCAGCATGCATCTATAGTATTAAGTTCATAAGAACAGAGTAACGCATTAGGCAAGATGACATGATGTAGAGGGATAAACTCAAGCAATATGATATAAACCCCATCTTTTTATCCTCGATGGCAACAATACAATACGTGCCTTGCTGCCCCTGCTATCACTGGGAAAGGACACCGCAAGATTGAACCCAAAGCTAAGCACTTCTCCCATTGCAAGAAAGATCAATCTAGTAGGCCAAACCAAACTGATAATTCGAAGAGACTTGCAAAGATAACAAATCATACATAAAAGAATTCAAAGAAGATTCAAGTATTATTCATAGATAATCTTGATCATAAACCCACAATTCATCGGATCTCGACAAACACACCACAAAAAGAGTTACATCGAATAGATCTCCAAGAAGATCGAGGAGAACTTTGTATTGAGATCCAAAGAGAGAGAAGAAGCCATCTAGCTAATAACTATAGACCCGAAGGTCTATGGTAAACTACTCACACTTCATCGGAGAGGCTATAGTGTTGATGTAGAAGCCCTCCGTGACCGATTCCCCCTCCGGCGGAGCGCCGGAAAAGGCCCCAAGATGGGATCTCACGGGTATAGAAGGTTGCGGCGGTGGAAATAGGGTTTCGTGGTGCTCCTAGATGTTTTCAGGGTATATGAGTATATATAGGCGAAGGAAGTCGGTCAAGGGAGCCACGAGGGGTCCACGAGGGTGGGGGGCGCGCCTACCCCCTGGGCGCGCCTCCCTGCCTCGTGGCCGCCTCGTTTCTTTCTTGACGTCCACTCCAAGTCTCCTGGATTGTGTTTGTTCCAAAAATAACTCTCACGAAGGTTTCATTCCGTTTGGACTCTGTTTGATATTCCTTTTCTGCGAAACACTGAAATAGGCAAAAAACAACAATTTGGGCTGGGCCTCCGGTTAATAGGTTAGTCCCAAAAATAATATAAAAGTGCTTAGTAAAGCCCATTAAACATCCAAAATAGATAATATAATTGCATGGAACAATCAAAAATTATAGATACGTTTGAGAGATATCAACAGGCCCTCTGCGTCGTACTTGCACCAGAGGCCGGCCGTGTCGAACTTGCACCGGACGCCCGCCACGCCATTCGCATGGGTCACGCTGTTCACCTTGTCCATGGCCTGCTCGATGCTGACGCGCTGGTCGATAGGCTCGACCGCCTCCTTGGCCCAGGTGTCCACCTGGGCGAAGTAGAGGAACATGGCCGTCGCATCCTCGAGGTGGTGATCTTCGATGAAATAGCCAACTTGGAGCTCGAGGTCGCGCTCTATATGTACTGCGAGAATGTCGACCGCTTGGATGAATGCCTGCACGAGTTCAGGCAGAGGCAAGAGCTACCGTAGGCAAGGGCTGTTGGTCATAGTATTGCTCTGTTTATTGCTCTGTTTTGATGTGTGTACTCTGTTTTTCGTTCTTCTATGTTCTGTTTCAATGTGTGTTTATACACTTTCCATTCTGTATATGTGGATGATACCAGCAAGATTCAAATTAGTATACAAAAACAAATAGAAAATGGAATTCATAATATATATATTAATTGTTCATTAGTTCATCACAGAATATATATATAATATCGTCAAAAATACTTGATGATACTTAACTACTAGGTACAATGCATAAAATTGAAAACGAACAACACTAAAACTAATAATCCCTCCTGGGGGCAGTATTCCGGCAGCCCAATCGCCAGCATCTCCCTAGTGCGCGGTGTCTTCCCGGCGTGGAGGCAGTACTCTGCCTCCTCCGCCTCGCAGCGCTTGACGTACCGATCTGCCTCTTGCAGGCGGACGAGCGCGAACGATCTTGCCATTTCCTTGGGCGCCCACCGGAGCTCCTCGTCCGTACCACCCTGGAGCTTATCGGGCCACGTCCACGCAGCGATGAGGCGCCTAGCACCTTTGACCTTCCTAAATGACAGAACTGCAACGATAAAATTGTGACGACAACACCTCGGAGCTCAACTCCCCGGGACACTGCCACAACCCCTAAATGACAGGAGGCACCAAGAACAATGTTCTCGTCACAAAACCATCGGAACGATTCCAAGATACCCACGTGATCCTAAAAAAATTTAGTGAAATTTGAGGAGAGAAGAGTCAAAACTCTACGTCAGATACCTCACCAGAGCGATTTAAGGACCGAGGAGTAAAAAGAATCCTACTCTCCGATATATATAATCCTAAAACTCAAAACATTTTCCATTCTAGACTCAACAACGTCAGCAAACAATCAATAGGGGGCTCCTAAGTCGGGGAAGGCTCTGATTACCAACTTGTAACGCCCTCGATGCGGCTATATCTCCCACGTGTCGAAGCACGACTTAGAGGCATAACCGCATTGAAAGCAATGTCGCAAGTGAGGTAATCTTCACACAACCCATGTAATACATAAGGGAAAAGAGATACATAGTTGGCTTACAATCGCCACTTCACACAATACATGGGTAAAACATTACATCATACAGATACAAACAAGGTCCGACTACGGAACCAAAATAAAAGAAGACTACCCCAAATGCTACACAGATCCCCGATCGTCCCAACTGGGCTCCACTACTGATCAACTGAAACGAAACAACACAAAGAACAAGATCTTCATCGAGCTCCTCCTTGAGCTCGGGTCCATCACCTGCACGGTCTCATCGGCACCTGCAAACTGGTTTTGGGAAGTATCTGTGAGTCACGGGGACTCAGCAATCTCACACCCGCGAGATCAAGTCTATTTAAGCTTAAAGGTAGGACAGGGTAGTGAGGTGGAGCTGCAGCAAGCGACTAGCATATATGGTGGATAACATACGCAAAAGAGAGCGAGAAGAGAAGGCAAAAGCACGGTCGTACAACTATGATCAAGAAGTGATCCTGAAACTACTTACGTCAAACATAACTCCAACACCGTGTTCACTTCCCGGACTCCCGAGAAGAGACCATCACGGTTACACACGCGTTGGTGTATTTTAATTAAGATCAACTTCGGTTTTCTACAACCGACATTAACAAATTCCCATCTGCCACATAATCATGGGCACGGCTTTTGAAAGTTCAAAACCCTGCAGGGTGTCCCAACTTAGCCCATGATAAGCTCTCGCGATCAACGGCGAATAGACCTTCTCCCGGAAGACCGATCAGTCTCGAATCCCGCTACAAGACATTTCACAGCAATAAAACAAGACCAGCAAGACCTCCCGGCGTGCCGACACCTCGATAGTAGCCGCACAGATCTCGCCTCGTGCCACGACCGGATGAGCAGTACGTACGGCAACCGACGATACCCCAAGTTGCCTCGGGGCGGCACCGCAAGTGGCTCTAGTTTGGACCAACACTTAGACAAGCATTGGCCCGGGGTTAATAAAGATGACCCTTGAGAGCGCGACTCCCAAGGGAAAAAGGCTAGAGAGGCAAATGTAAAACCAATGTTGGGCCTTGCTGAAAAGTCTTATTCAAAGCGAACTGTCAAGGGGGTCCCATAAATCACCCGACCGCGTTAGGGACGCAACAATCCGGGAACATAACACCGATATGACGGAAACTAGGGCGGCAAGAGTGGAACAAAACACCAGGCATAAGGCCGAGCCTTCCACCCTTTACCAAGTATATAGATGCATTAATTAAATAAGATATATTGTGATATCCCAACAAGTAAACATGTTCCAACAAGGAACAACATCTCCATGTTCCAACGAGGAACAAACTTCATCTTCACCTGCAACTAACAACGCTATAAGAGGGGCTGAGCAAAGCGGTAACATAGCCAAACAACGGTTTGCTAGGAAAGGATGGTTAGAGGCTGACATGGCAATTTGGGATGGCTTGAAATAACAAGTGGTAGGCATCGTAGCATAGGCATAGCAAAAGAGCGAGCATCTAGCAAGCAAAGATAGAAGTGATTTCGAGGGTATGGTCATCTTGCCTGAAATCCCGCAAGGAAGAAGACCGAGTCCATGAAGAAGACAAACGGACGAAGTCGAACGAATCCTCACAATCGCAACATTACCGAAACCGAGAAGCAACACCGGAAAGAAACAAACAACATGATAAATGCACAAGCATAAACATGGCATGATGCGCAAGCAAATATGATGCATGTCCGGTTTAATGAGGCATGACGTGGCAATATGCACAAACAACACTACCAAGTTAAGTGGAGCTCAATATGCAACGAGTTGCATATTGACGGAACACCACAACACTTATTTAGTTCTCTCTCGGTTAGGTACACAACAATATTAAATGTTGTTAAACATGGCAAGAGGTGAAGCATAATGAAACTACCTATCTAGGCAAGTTTAAATGAGGCCGGAAACAAGAAACAACAATTCCGGAAAAACCCCATATGCAAATTATGGATTCGGTACAGATCTGACCTAAAGCATATTTTAGAGTTGTTAAACATGCAAAGAAATGCTACCATGTTAATCTAGGCATTTTTCTACCCCATTTACATATATAATTTATTTAAATCCGAGTTACGGTTATTTAGTTATGAAATAAATCATTTTAACATGGCATATATGCAAAATTTAAATAAACAGCATTTTAAACATTTTAAACATGGATGAAAACTGCATATTATGAAACTAGACAAAATTCTGAGCAAGTTTCATATATAATTTATTTAGATCTGATGCACGGTTAATTAGTTAGGATATGCATGAAGTGCCGGGTTTTTCTCAAAACGGTAATTCTCTGGATAATAGATAAATTCGCCCGCAGGAAAAAAACACTATATGGGCCGAATCTAAGCAGAGGTCCAACAGAACGGAGGGAAGAAAAAAAGGTGTTGATCTGGCCTCACCATGCGGGCCAAGCCTGTGACGGAGAGGGAGGAGGGCTGTGCAGGGGGGCGGCGCTGGCCTCGGGAGGCCGGCTGGGCTGGCTGGACCAAGCTCACGCTGGGTCGAAGCGGTCAACGGGCGCAATCTCCTCTGCTCGCTCCCGAAGCTCGCCCATGGCGGCGGGGGATTCGCAAGCCGGGCGAGGGCGAGAGAGGCCATGGGGCGGCGGCTGCAGATCGGGTCCGCGGGGTCGCAATGGCGGATCCGGCCGATCCCGGCGGATTTGGCTGAGACGAGGCCGGGCGGTGAGGGGAGCGCGACCTGTCGCGAGAGAGAGAGAGACGGGTGAGAGAGAGGGAGGACGAGGGAAGGAAGAGGGAGGCGCGGGCGGCGACCCGAGATGGTGGAGTTCAGCGCCGCGGGCGAGGCCGAGGAGTGCGGGCGGCGGGTCGACGAGGCGGGTCCGCAGCGCCCGCGACCGTCAGGGGTGCGCCTCCGTCGCGAGCTCGGGTGCGAGGGCATAGGGCCCAGATCCGCCCGGGCGGCCGGTTGCGGGCTCCAGAAGCCGCGCGGCTGGGAGGCGGGGAGGACGCGTGGAGGCTGGGAGAGGCTGGCCGGCGGCCGGCGGCGACGCTGCTGCTGGGGGCGCGCCACGTGGCGGTGGAGGGCTGGGGCTCGCCGGAAAACGAGGAGAAAGGTGGAAGGATCTGGCTGGTGGCGCGGTTTTCGAGGGGGATGCGGCGGCTGAGGATAGGGGAAGGCTAGGGGCACCCAAAATGGCATTGGGGGGTGTTTATATAAGGAAGGGGGCTAGGGTTAGACTCTAGGGGGGTTTCGGGACCTTCGGATCGCGATCCGACGATCAGGAAAAGAGGGGAAACTAGGAGAGGGGTTGGTGGGCTGTGCTGGAGAAATATACTGAGAAGAGAGGAGAAATGCAGCCCGGCACGATTTCGGAGACCGAAACATCCGACGAAAATACCGGCTATATCCCGGTTACATATATAACGGTTGGGCAGTCAAACGAACTCCGAATGCGATGAAACTTGGCAGGCGGCCTGTCTACACTATAATAAGACCGCATGACAAGTTGCAACCCATTCCGAGAACATTTTTATGCCACTTATAAAATAATATTCGGAGGTGCCGCGGGCGCGTGCGAGTGTATCCGACTCGAACGGACAACGGAGAGAACCGCGGAACTCGAACGGATGCAAGTTTTGAAAACATGCGGATGAAATGCAGATGATGCCATGAGATGAGATGCAGAACAAGAACAAAATGCAAAACAACCGACAAAACCCAACCACGAAGGAAATAATAAAACACATCTCCGGAAAAGGCAAGAGTCGGAGTTACGAATATGGAAAGTCGATCCGGGTGTTACAACACTCCACCACTACGAGAGGATCTCGCCCCAGATCTAGGATGGCACCGAGGGAAAAGGAAGAGGCAGATGAGAGGTAAACCAAGTTGCTTCTTTGATGCACGAGTGAAACCAAAGAACCTTGAGAGGTTGAGCAAAATGAAAGAAAGAACAGAAGGAAGATGACCAAGGTTGAAAACAATCCGTTAGAAAAGAGGAACAAGGAACATTACGATAACTTGAAGGTTGAAAAGGCATAAATCAAGAGTTTAATGGAGAAGATCGAATTCGAAACCACTCCGTTTAACACAAGATGAGAGAGGAAGAATGATATAATTTGGGCAGCACTCCGACTGAAAATGGAAGGAATTGAACATGAACTTGAGAAGATGGGATGATACTTGATGACATCAACAACATACTGCCTCCGGAACTATTGAAAGAATGGCACAAAGGGTTAGAAAGATTTCAGACAGCTCTCCGGTTGAGGAAGCAGGCAAAACTTGATAAGATGAGAGAACTCGAATGAAAACATGACACTCCGGTTAAAGGATAAGCACGAAAAAAACTTGATCTTGACAAAACGAGGTGATGGGTCGATGAGTGCAACATCACGATGCCTCCGGAAGAAAAAATTGAAGGTAGGTCATTGGAATAAAGGAATGGAGAAGAAAATGCCAACTTCTACCACAAATGAACTTGGAAAAGCACCCTTGCAAAGAAGAATTGAACGGAGTTGTTGGAAAACCAACAACGAAATGATTAAGCTTGTAGTGGGCTTATGGAAACCATCTCAAAATTATGAGGTGAGCTTCTGCCACCAACGGAAACAAATGATTGGATTGATATCAACAAGGAGACGAGAAACTTATTTCACTGGGAGGACAAATGAAGAACTTGGGTCATTAATAAGCACCATAAATAGCAACAATCCTTAGGGAAAGCTTTAGGTGAAATATGACCCAAGATAACTCCAACAAAAGATTGATTGGTTGAAAAGGTCTCTTGAACGAAGAGAAAATGATGGATTTAAAATACCTCATTCTTGACAACGTGTGAAACATGAAACACGAACTCAAATTGTCGAGAATGACATAACACCATCTCAAGAGATAAGGTAGAAAGAATTGCACTTCGAAATGCAAGAAGAAGAATGCTTGAGCTCCTCAAAACAAAACATGTGTTGAGCACCATGTTCAATTTTTGAGTATAGCTTGGCGGATCATAACTCCGAGAGAAATCTTGAAGAACAATTGAAGAATGAAAAGAATCCTTGACGAACCATCATGTAGAGCCTCCATGAAGAACTCCGTTAAACAAAAGGATGATAAAAGAAAGAGAAGTTGACAACACAAGGTGAAGCCTTGCGGTGATAAGATGAAGCTTTGAAATGATATAGCCGAGAAAACTTGGAACTCCGGAAAGAAAGATTCACAATTGAAACCGAGAATTTATTCATCATGAACAAACTCCGGAAAGGAGAGATGAACAACTTAGAACTGAGAAATTGATACCATTATGAACTCCGGAAAGAAAAGATGAACAAATGAAATCAAGAATTTTGATGATCCTCCGGAGTAAGGAATTGAATTTACTCGATGAAACAAGAATAAGAATTACATTATGCTCATCCTTCACCGATTAAATTGATGACAAGCAATGGATTTGGCATACTACTTATTCCCGTAGAAAAGATTAAGATAGATATGGCGCAAACTTGGGAAGGTCTTCAACAATTCACCGGTGGAATTGGAAAGAACGAATGAGTCTATATGATCACGAAGGAAGAAAACTCTTGAACAAACCACCATAATAATTGAGAATGAACGTAGCAAAGGCACAATTCACCGAGAAGAATTGTAAACCGAATAAAGATGCTTGACAAAATTTAGATACATTAGAACGAAGAGATCATGAACTGATTAGAGGATATTTCGACGATGCACCGGTGAGATTTGGAAAACAAGAGTTGAACGCTTGAATGAATAATTCTGAGATGATGGGCTCCGAAGAATCTAACTGAAAAGACTCCTGAATTGCTCCGGGTGGGTTAAAAGAATTCTCACAATCAAAACAATTATGAGGATGGCACGAAGCTAGAACCATGAATCTTGAAGAGAAAGAAGCGAGATTTAAGAGAAACTCTTCTTCGGTCTTCAAAATTCGAGAATGACGACGAGAACATCACCATGAATTATTGAAGCACTCCGGAATGAAAATTAGAAAGGTTGAACCAACGATGAAGATAATTTGAAAGATCTTGGCGAAAGACATTTGACTGATGATAAGTCATTCTTACGTCAAACTTTACAAAGAATTTGAGAATAGCTCCAGGAAAATAAAAGAGTCAGGTAAGATCCTGGGAAAAGACCTGTGGGTTAGGGCCCACTCAAAAGAACCACCGTTGAACAATTGTTTGAAATAGATATTGCACCGGTTGAGTTAAATGGCTTGAATGAGATAGCATCCTCAAAAGAACTTGAGTGAATTGAGAATGGAAACTAGAATCTTCTGAGATATCTTCAACACTCCGGAACAATTGAATAGCGAGAAGTGGATGATTAAGAGATGCACCGACATGAGAAAGCATTTGAAATGATGAAAAGAATACGATCAACACTGAAAACTTGACTTAAATCCACCGGAGAAGAAAATTAGAATGGAAACAATGATAAGGTTGAAGCTTCCTTAGCGTCTTCATGAGAAATCACCGGATAAAAACATTAAAGGAAAAGAATGAAGAAACTTCACTCAATAAAATGGATACTTGATTAAGAAATCTGAGTCCTTGAAGAAAAATGGGTGGGAGGGCGGGAAATCAAAACAACTTGGGTCAGATGAAACGCACACCGTTGAGAAAAAGCTTAGAATTGATCTTGCGAATGTTGGGATGATCGGATTCACTTGAAGAGAAGCATGCCGGTTGGAAAAGAATTGACATGACAAGCTCAGTGATCAAGAAGGATTAGTATTCACATAGCAATATGAGAACGCCATTTAGGAAAGGTATGGAATCAACACTTGACATTGAAGCAACTTGAATACCACAAAACAAAACAAAACAAAGGATTGGCTTCAAGAATGAGCCGGAACAAACACATGATAGAGATTTCGCCCAAAGTGTTGTGGTGGGGCCCACACGGACACGACGATAGCGGACGCCACGAATGACAAACAAGACGCCCCGAATCAGCATAGCCAAGGATTCTTTAAGACGCCTCGCGACCATCGTGAATCGACCGTGAATGGGCGGACCACTAGACGTTGAACCCCAATCTCAAATCATACATCCGCCGGAAAGAATATCCTGTAAGCTACTAGAATTCCCACCTATAAACTCCCAAACTTTCTGGTTATGCAATCTGGTGTTGGGGATACAGGGACACAAAATATATCACCCAAACTAACAATACCTAGATCCAGCTGTATCCATCCGTCAACACATAACCAAGAAATCTCCGAAATCGTGTACCTCGACCTTCAAAAACATCCGTTATACAAGTCATGGCAATATTCCCTTTTCGCCACAAGATCGGGCTATCAGGTTATCTCACCAACAACTGCACAAAAGAGATTTCGATGTCGGCAAAACTCAGGTATTCCGAATCTGCAACGATAAAATTGTGACGACAACACCTCGGAGCTCAACTCCCGGGACACCGCCACAACCCCTAAATGACAGGAGGCACCAAGAACAATGTTCTCGCCACAAAACCATCGAACGATTCCAAGATACCCACGTGATCCTAAAAAATTTAGTGAAATTTGAGGAGAGAAGAGTCAAAACTCTACGCCGATACCTCACCGAGCGACGAAGGACCGAGGAGTAAAAAATCCTCCTCTCCGATATATATAATCCTAAAACTCAAAACATTTTCCATTCTAGACTCAACAACGCCAAGAAACAATCAATAGGGGCTCCTAAGTCGGGAAGGCTCGATTACCAACTTGTAACGCCTCGATGCGGCTATATCTCCCACGTGTCGAAGCACGACTTAGAGGCATAACCGCATTGAAAGCAATGTCGCAAGTGAGGTAATCTTCACACAACCCATGTAATACATAAGGAAAAGAGATACATAGTTGGCTTACAATCGCCACTTCACACAATACATGGGTAAAACATTACATCATACAGATACAAACAAGGTCCCACTACGGAACCAAAATAAAAGAAGACTACCCCAAATGCTACACAGATCCCCGATCGTCCCAACTGGCTCCACTCTCGATCAACTGAAACGAAACAACACAAAGAACAAGATCTTCATCGAGCTCCTCCTTGAGCTCGGGTCCATCACCTGCACGGTCTCATCGGCACCTGCAAACTGGTTTTGGGAAGTATCTGTGAGTCACGGGGACTCAGCAATCTCACACCCGCGAGATCAAGTCTATTTAAGCTTAAAGGTAGGACAGGGTAGTGAGGTGGAGCTGCAGCAAGCGACTAGCATATATGGTGGATAACATACGCAAAAGAGAGCGAGAAGAGAAGGCAAAAGCACGGTCGTACAACTATGATCAAGAAGTGATCCTGAAACTACTTACGTCAAACATAACTCCAACACTCGTTCACTTCCCGGACTCCGCGAGAAGAGACCATCACGGTTACACACGCGTTGGTGTATTTTAATTAAGATCAACTTCGGGTTTTCTACAACCGACATTAACAAATTCCCATCTGCCACATAACCGCTGGCACGGCTTTCGAAAGTTCAAAACCCTGCAGGGTGTCCCAACTTAGCCCATGATAAGCTCTCGCGATCAACGGCGAATAGACCTTCTCCCGGAAGACCGATCAGTCTCGAATCCGGCTACAAGACATTTCACAGCAATAAAACAAGACCAGCAAGACCTCCCGGCGTGCCGACACCTCGATAGTAGCCGCACAGATCTCGCCTCGAGCCACGACCGGATGAGCAGTACGACGGCAACCGACGATACCCCAAGTTGCCTCGGGCGGCACCGCAAGTGGTTCTAGTTTGGACCAACACTTAGACAAGCATTGGCCCGGGGTTAATAAAGATGACCCTTGAGAGCGCGACTCCCAAGGGAAAAAGGCTAGAGAGGCAAATGTAAAACCAATGTTGGGCCTTGCTGGAAAAGTCTTATTCAAAGCGAACTGTCAAGGGGTCCCATAAATCACCCGACCGCGTTAGGGACGCAACAATCCGGGAACATAACACCGATATGACGGAAACTAGGGCGGCAAGAGTGGAACAAAACACTGGCATAAGGCCGAGCCTTCCACCCTTTACCAAGTATATAGATGCATTAATTAAATAAGATATATTGTGATATCCCAACAAGTAAACATGTTCCAACAAGGAACAACATCTCCATGTTCCAACGAGGAACAAACTTCATCTTCACCTGCAACTAACAACGCTATAAGAGGGGCTGAGCAAAGCGGTAACATAGCCAAACAACGGTTTGCTAGGAAAGGATGGTTAGAGGCTGACATGGCAATTTGGGATGGCTTGAAATAACAAGTGGTAGGCATCGTAGCATAGGCATAGCAAAAGAGCGAGCATCTAGCAAGCAAAGATAGAAGTGATTTCGAGGGTATGGTCATCTTGCCTGAAATCCCGCAAGGAAGAAGACCGAGTCCATGAAGAAGACAAACGGACGAAGTCGAACGAATCCTCACAATCGCAACATTACCAAACCGAGAAGCAACACCGAAAGAAACAAACAACATGATAAATGCACAAGCATAAACATGGCATGATGCAAAGCAAATATGATGCATGTCCGGTTTAATGAGGCATGACGTGGCAATATGCACAAACAACACTACCAAGTTAAGTGGAGCTCAATATGCAACGAGTTGCATATTGACGGAACACCACAACACTTATTTAGTTCTCTCTCGGTTAGGTACACAACAATATTAAATGTTGTTAAACATGGCAAGAGGTGAAGCATAATGAAACTACCTATCTAGGCAAGTTTAAATGAGGCCGGAAACAAGAAACAACAATTCCGGAAAAACCCCATATGCAAATTATGGATTCGGTACAGATCTGACCTAAAGCATATTTTAGAGTTGTTAAACATGCAAAGAAATGCTACCATGTTAATCTAGGCATTTTTCTACCCCATTTACATATATAATTTATTTAAATCCGAGTTACGGTTATTTAGTTATGAAATAAATCATTTTAACATGGCATATATGCAAAATTTAAATAAACAGCATTTTAAACATTTTAAACATGGATGAAAACTGCATATTATGAAACTAGACAAAATTCTGAGCAAGTTTCATATATAATTTATTTAGATCTGATGCACGGTTAATTAGTTAGGATATGCATGAAGTGCCAGGGTTTTTCTGCAAAACGGTAATTCTCTGGATAATAGATAAATTCGTCCAGAGGAAAAAAACACTATATGGGCCGAATCTAAGCAGAGGTCCAACAGAACGGAGGGAAGAAAAAAAAAGGTGTTGATCTGGCCTCACCATGCGGGCCAAGCCCAGGACGGAGAGGGAGGAGGGCCAGGCAGGGGGGCGGCGCTGGGCCTCGGGGAGGCCGGCTGGGCCTGGCTGGACCGAAGCCCACGCGGGGTCGAAGCGGTCAACGGGGGCGCAACTCCTCTGCTCGCTCCCGAGCTCGCCCATGGCGGCGGCGGGATCCGGCAAGCCGGCGAGGGCGAGAGAGGCCATGGGGCGGCGGCTGCAGATCGGGTCCGGCGGGGGTCGCAGCTGGCGGATCCGGTCGATCCCCGGCCGGATTTGGCCAGAGACGAGGCCGGCGGTGAGGGGAGCGGCGACCCTGTGCGAGAGAGAGAGAGACGGGGTGAGAGAGAGGGAGGACGAGGGGAAGGAAGAGGGAGGCGCGGGGCGGCGACCCGAGATGGTGGAGTTCGTCGCCGGCGGCGAGGCCGAGGAGTGCGGGCGGCGGGGTCGACGAGGCGGGTCCGCAGCGCCCGCGACCGTCCGCAGGGTGCGCCTCCGTCGCGAGCTCGGTGCGAGGGGCATCGGCCCAGATCCGCCCGGGCGGCGGGTTATGGGCTCCAGCCACGCGGCGGCTGGGAGGCGTGGGGAGGACGCGTGGAGGCTCGGGACAGGCTGGCTGGGCGGCGGGCGGCGACGCTGCTGGGGGGCGCGCCACGGGCGGTGGAGGGCTGGGGCTCGCGGAAAACGAGGAGAAAGGTGGAAGGATCTGGCTGGTGGCGCGGTTTTCGAGGGGATCTGCGGCCGAGGGTAGGGAAGGCTAGGGGCACCCAAAATGGCATTGGGGGTGTTTATATAAGGAAGGGGCTAGGGTTAGACTCTAGGGGTTTGGGACCTTCGGATCGCGATCCGACGATCAGAAAAGAGGGGAAACTAGGAGAGGGGTTGGTGGGCTGTGCTGGAGAAATATACTTGAGAAGAGAGGAGAAATGCAGCCCGCACGATTTCGGAGACCAAAACATCCGACGAAAATACCGCTATATCCCGTTACATATATAACGGTTAAGCAGTCAACGAACTCCGAATGCGATGAAACTTGGCAGGCGGCCTGTCTACACTATAATAAGACCGCATGACAAGTTGCAACCCATTCCGAGAACATTTTATGCCACTTATAAAATAATATTCGGAGGTGCAGCGGCGCGCGCGAGTGTATCCGGACTCGAACGGACAACGGAGAGAACCGCGGAACTCGAACGGATGCAAGTTTTGAAAACATGCGGATGAAATGCAGATGATGCCATGAGATGAGATGCAGAACAAGAACAAAATGCAAAACAACCGACAAAACCCAACCACGAAGGAAATAATAAAACACATCTCCGGAAAAGGCAAGAGTCGGAGTTACGAATATGGAAAGTCGTATCCGGGGTGTTACAACGGTTGACTTGCCAGATTTTACATTTTCTTTTTTGAACATCATATATTTACATCGTCTGATGATTTTTAACTCGCACACAAGTACACCAATATGATTTTTCAAAACGTTATGGTTAGCTGTTGCATGTAGATTTAGTTCAAATTTGAATTACGGTCATTAAATGGCTAGAAAATGACTTAAATGTCTTTAAAAGGTCAAATGACCCTCGAAAGTTTCCAATTTTTCACATGACAGTTGTATTAGTGCATGTTAAACGTAGAAAATTTTAGAAGGCCATAAGAGGAAGCTACCTCTCGTTCGTCATCAAACATGCATTGTTCCCTCTCGGAACCACGAGCCTTCTAGTGAGTTGCTCCGGTTTGTGAGGGGTGTGTGTCCAAAATTTCGTCAAATAGGCCAATTTTTTTACCACATCATCTTGGTGGCATGACATTACATCAAGCAAGGTTTCATGTTTTTTTGATCATTTTCTAATTTTTTGGAATTAAAATGCCATGGCACCCCATGCATGTGTCCATGCCGTGAGACCAATATGATTGAAAATTCCTTCTAATTTACTACACATGGAATTAACTCGCACACAAGTACACAAATATAAATTTTCAAACCGTTATGGTTAGACGTTGCATGTAGATGCAGTTTAAATTATGTTCATTAAAAGGTTAGAAAATCAATTAAATGTCTTCAAAAGGTTAAATGACCCCTGAAATTTTCCAACTTTTCACATGACAGTTGTATTAGTGCACGTTACATGTAGAAACTTTTTGAAGGCCTTAAGAGGAAGCTATCTCCCATTCATCATCAAACATGCATTGCTCCCTCTCGGAACCACGAGCCTTCTAGTGAGTTCCTCCGGTTTCTGAGGGGGTGTGTCCAAAATTTCGTCAAACAGGCCAATTTTTTTACCAAATCATCTTGGTGGCTGATGTCTACTACGCAACCTTCTTCTTGTAGACGTTGTTGGACCTCCAAGTGCAGAGGTTTGTAGGACAGTAGCAAATTTCCCTCAAGTGGATGACCTAAGGTTTATCAACCCGTGGGAGGCATAGGATGAAGATGATCTCTCTCAAACAACCCTGCAACCAAATAACAAAGAGTCTCTTGTGTCCCCAACACACCCAATACAATGGCAAATTGTAAAGGTGCACAAGTTCGGCGAAGAGATGGTGATACAAGTGCAATATGGATGGTAGATATAGGCTTTTGTAATCTGAAAATATAAAAACAGCAAGGTAACTCATGATAAAAGTGAGCGTAAACGGTATTGCATTGCTAGGAAACAAGGCCTAAGGTTCATACTTTCACTAGTGCAAGTTCTCTCAACAATAATAACATAATTGGATCATATAA
Organism: Aegilops longissima; assembly: GCA_021605205.1. Classification (NCBI taxonomy): domain Eukaryota; kingdom Viridiplantae; phylum Streptophyta; class Magnoliopsida; order Poales; family Poaceae; genus Aegilops; species Aegilops longissima. The sequence goes on from CM038680.1 coordinate 23,946,643, forward strand.
CTATCCCTCAACATGCAACAAAGAGTCACTCCAAAGTCACTAATAGCGGAGAACAAATGAAGAGATTATTGTAGGGTACGAAACCATCTCAAAGTTATTCTTTCTGATTGATCTATTCAAGAGTCCGTAGTAAAATAACACGAAGCTATTCTTTCCATTCGATCTATCCTAGAGTTCGTACTAGAATAACACCTTAAGACACACATCAACCAAAACCCTAATGTCACCTCAAGTATCCGTGGGTATGATTATACGTTATGCATCACACAATCTCAGATTCATCTATTCAACCAACACAAAGAACTTCAAAGAGTGCCCCAAAGTTTCTACCGGAGAGTCAAGGCGAAAACGTGTGACAACCCCTATGCATAAGTTCACAAGGTCACTGAACCTGCAAGTTGATCACCAAAACGTACATCAAGTAGATCACGTGAATATCCCATTGTCACCACAGATAAGCACATGCAAGACATAAATCAAGTGTTCTCAAATCCTTAAAGACTCAATCCGATGAGATAACTTCAAAGGGAAAACTCAATCCATTACAAGAGAGTAGAGGGGGAGAAACATCATAAGATCCAACTATAATAGCAAAGCTCGCGATACATCAAGATCGTGCCAAATCAAGAACATGAGAGAGCGAGAGAGATCAAACACATAGCTATTGGTACATACCCTCAGCCCCGAGGGTGAACTACTCCCTCCTCGTCATGGAGAGCGTTGGGATGATGAAGATGGCCACCGGTGAGGGATCCCCCCTCCGGCAGGGTGCCGGAACGGGGTCCCGATTGGTTTTTGGTGGCTACAAAGGCTTGTGGCGGCGGAACTCCCGATCTATTGTGCTTGAGGGAGTCCTGGATTAGGGGGTGTCCGGATAGCCGGACTACCACCATCGGCCGAACTATCATTGGCCGGACTATCATCATCGACCGGACTCCAAGACTATGAAGATACAAGATTGAAGACTTCGTCCCGTGTCCGGATGGGACTTTCCTTGGCGTGGAAGGCAAGCTTGGCGATACGGATATGTAGATCTCCTACCATTGTAACCGACTCTATGTAACCCTAGCCCTCTCCGGTGTCTATATAAACCGGATGGCTCTAGTCCGTAGGACGACAACATCAACCCTTACAATCATACCATAGGCTAGCTTCTAGGGTTTAGCCTCCTTGATCTCGTGGTAGATCCACTCTTGTAAACATCCACAATATCAATATCAATCAAGCAGGACGTAGGGTTTTACCTCCATCAAGAGGGCCCGAACTTGGGTAAAACATCGTGTCCCTTGTCTCCTGTTACCATCCGCCTAGACGCACAGTTCGGGACCCCCTACCCGAGATCCGCCGGTTTTGACACCGACATTGGTGCTTTCATTGAGAGTTCCTCTGTGTCGTCACTGATAGGCTTGATGGCCTCTTCAATCAACAACGACGCGGTCCAGGGTGAGACTTTTCTCCCGGATAGATCTTCAGATTCGGCGGCCGCATCGCGGGCCAACTCGCTGGCCATCTGGAGCAGATCGAAGCTATGCCCCGCCGTCGTCAGGTTTGAAGCCTAAACTTCACGGCCGATATCCGCGGGACTTGATCTCGATGGATCCGAAGCCGCACCTAAATCGCGCCAGATCGTCACGATGGGCACGACCTAACTCGCCACGGACAGCGCTTGGAGGTCAAGACACGAATCCGCCCCGGCCTATAGTCCGGAGCCGATCGCGCAGATCGAGGACGGGTAGCTGGACTCTGCCTTGGGAGCTGCAACTTCTATGGCGATAGAGCCAAACACTGACCTTGTCCCGCATAAAGCTCGTGACTCCGAGGTGCCGGACTCTCTGCCAGACTCCGAACCTCCTGCGCCCCTGCCAGTCGAAACCTATTGGGCGCCGATCATGGAATTCACCGCCGCGGACATCTTTCAGCACTCACCCTTCGGCGACATCTTAAATTCGCTGAAGCATCTCTCGCTATCTGGAGAGCCCTGGCCGGACTACAGCCAGGATGGTTGGGACGCGGACGACGAAGAAATTCAGATCCCACCCACCACCCACTTTGTAGCCACCGTCGACGATCTAACCGACGTACTCGACTACGACTCCGAAGACATCGACGGTATGGACGACGATGCCGGAGACTATCAAGAACCAGCGCCTACAGGACACTGGAAAACCACCTCATCATACGACATATACATGGTGGACACCCCAAAAGACAGGGACGGCGAAGAAGCAGCGGAGGCCGATTCCTTAAAGAAACAGCCCAAGCGCCGACGTCAGCGGCGCCGCTCTAAATCCCGCCACAACAAGAATGGAGATTCCGGCACAAGAGATAATAACACCCCAGAAAGTGCCGAAGATAACCCCCTCCAGCAAGATTCAGCGCAGGAGGAGGCAGAAGCAAGCCCTCACGAGAGGGCGGCAGATGAAGAGGTCGAGGATGATAATTACATACCTCCCTCCGGAGACGAGGCAAGCCTCGACGACGAAGAATTCGTCGTACATGAGGATCCCGTCGAACAAGAGCGTTTCAGACGCAGGCTAATGGCCACAGCAAATAGTCTAAAGAAAAAGCAACAACAGCTTCAAGCTGATCAAGACCTGCTGGCCGACAGATGGACCGAGGTCCTCGCGGCCGAAGAGTATGAACTCGAACACCCCTCCAAAAGCTACCCAAAACCCAAGTTGCTCCCCCGACTAGAGGAGGAAGCATACAAACCGGCATCACCAGCGCACAATACGGCAGACCGACCACCTCGTGGCCGGGATAGAGAGGCATGTAAGCCCTCCACCAAAACCGTACCCCGGCACCGCTCGAAAAGCGCGAAGCCACGAGGGAACGCGTCGGACTTGCGGGATATATTGGAGGACAAGGCAAGACAATCCAGATCTATCTATGGATCACGTGGGCGCCCCAAGACCCACGACGAATACCGTCGCGCCGGATACAACTACTCCGGCCGGGCCGAACACACCAGACGACGCTCTCTTGAGCTATGTCGCAATATTGCTCAATACAGAGGCGCCACACACCCACTATGCTTCACTGACGAAGTAATGGATCATCAAATCCCTGAAGGGTTTAAACCCGTTAACATCGAATCCTATGATGGCACAACAGACCCCGCGGTTTGGACTGAGGATTATCTCCTTCATATACATATGGCCCGCGGCGACGATCTTCACGCCATCAAATATCTCCCGCTCAAGCTTAAAGGACCAGCTCGGCATTGGCTTAACAGCCTGCCCGCAGAGTCAATTGGATGCTGGGAAGACCTGGAAGCCACATTCCTCGACAACTTCCAGGGCATGTATGTGCGACCTCCGGACGCAGATGACCTAAGCCACATAATCCGAAGCTGCATTTAATCGCCAGAAATTCTGGACACGGTTCTTAACAAAGAAAAATCAAATCGTCGACTGTCCGGATGCAGAGGCCCTCGCGGCCTTCAAACACAACATCCGCGACGAGTGGCTGGCCAGGCACCTAGGACAGGAAAAGCCGAAATCCATGGCAGCCCTCACATCACTCATGACCCGCTTCTGTGCGGGAGAAGATAGCTGGCTGGCTCGCAGCAACAACCTCAGCAAAAATGCTGGTAGTCCGGATACCAAGGACCGCAATGGCAGGTCGCGTCGAAACAAAAACAAACGCCGCATTAACGGCGACAGCAATGAGGATACGGCAGTCAACGCCGGATTCCGTGGCTCCAAACCCGGTCAACGGAAGAAGCCATTTAAAAGAACTACTCCGGGCCCGTCCAATTTGGACCGAATACTCGACCGCTCTTGTCAAATACATGGAACCCCCGAAAAGCCAGCTAACCACACCAACAGAGATTGTTGGGTATTCAAGCAGGCAGGCAAATTAATTGCCGAAAACAATGACAAGGGGCTACACAGCGATGACGAGGAAGAGACCCGGCCGCCGAACAACAGAGGACAGAAGGGATTCCCCCCTCAAGTTCGGACGGTAAATATGATATACGCAACGCATATACCCAAGAGGGAGCGGAAGCGTGCATTAAGGGACGTACACGCGATGGAGCCAGTCGCCCCAAAATTCAACCCATGGTCCTCTTGCCCGATCACTTTCGATCGAAGAGACCATCCAACCAGCATCCGCCATGGCGGATTCGCCGCATTGGTTTTAGACCCAATCATTGATGGTTTTCACCTCACGAGAGTCCTGATGGACGGCAGCAGTAGCCTGAACCTGCTTTATTAGGATACAGTGCGCAAGATGGGCATAGACCCTTCAAGGATTAAACCTACAAAGACGACCTTCAAAGGCGTCATACCAGGTGTTGAGGCCAATTGTACGGGCTCAGTCACACTGGAAGTGGTCTTCGGATCCCCGGATAATTTCCGAAGCGAGGAGTTAATCTTCGATACAGTCCCGTTCCGCAGTGGCTATCACGCTCTGCTCAGACGAACCGCGTTCGCCAAAATTCAACGCGGTGCCGCATTATGCATACCTCAAGCTCAAGATGCCAGGCCCTCGTGGAATCATCACGGTCAATGGAAACACGGAACGCTCCCTCCGAACGGAGGAACATACAGCGGCTCTCGCGGCAGAAGTACAGAGCAGCCTTTTAAGGCAATTCTCGAGTCCGGCCGTTAAACAACCGGACACAGCCAAACGCGCCCGGAGCAACATCAACCAAGACCACCTGGCACATTCCGAGCACGCGTAGCAATGCGGCCCCAACCCCAGCCCTCGCACAATCGCAAGACAAACTCTCCGCGTACATAATTACGCCCTGGAGATACCATGGGTCTAGGGGAAGGGGCACGACCACAACAAACCCAGAGTGCGGCTCGACCACACCAGGGGCTCCCAAGTGTGTCGCTCTTTTCTTTTATTTTTCTCTTTTTTTATACAGGACTCTGTCCGGCGGCGAACCTGCCGAACTCATGATGCAACAGCCAGGGAGGGACAAAGGCCGCGATGAACACTCAGGTGGTCTCCATTACGAGCATTAAATTTGTTAAATACACCATTCCGCGACCTACCCCTGGAGGGAGACGCCTTTAATTCGTCCAATCCCTTGCTTTCCGCACTATTTGTATCATTTCGCACTCATAGCAGACCTTCTTGAATAAAATGCAGCACTTTTCGCCCATAATTGCATTACTTTCTATATATATATATATATATATATATATATATATATATATATATATATATATATATATATATATATATATTTCATTTACTTACATGTTGCATCCGATATTTTGGTACGGCCGAATACACCAGGGCTTATGTTCTCCGCATTATGGTGTGATGAGTCCTAACACTTTCACAAGTGCGGCACCCGAACTTATAGCATTATATGAATCGGCTCGAATCATGTCTTGGGTCAATAGTTGGGTTTGCCCGCCCCATGTTTGGCACCTTACGTTTCCGTTCTATCGGCTAAGGTAGCACTGGGAGAACCACTACGATTGCGCCCCGGTTGAACCGGGTTAACGCCTCAGTGGAGAAAGCTAAAACTGACCGTCATGATAAGGCGAGAGACTGGTCACTGTTCGAGAGGTTTTTTCGGGTCCTTAAAGACCTACGCCGCTTTGAGCGAAGTTCCGGATAATGTCCGACGAAGGCGTGGATAGCGCCCCGAATTCGGTCTTCCGAATACTAGGGGCTTCACCGAAATTTAAAATTATAGAATTCTATGGCTAAGTGTGTCGGTGTACTAGAGTAGGGGTACCCTAGTATCCCGAACTTGCGCACGGGCAGTCGCAGCACCCCGTGGCAAGGCTTGCCGGGTGACCGCCAAGGTCCTCCGTGGTTCCTTTGGAGCCATTCAAGAACAAAGTATTCAAGGCAAGGAGACAAGGCCCCGGCAAGAGGAGCTTGCCGGGAAGGCCAACCAAGGCATCTCAAGGAACTTGCCGCGACGCGCCACGCGTCCCGGCGAGGCCCGGTGAGCGACAAGCTTCCGGACGCGACAAGACAACGACCGCGGCAAGGCGCTTGCCGCGGCAAGCTACCACTCTGTACCCGCGCTCCAGCACATCCACCAACGTGTCGCCCTGGGGCCTTTCCAGGCGCGCGTGGCAAGAGGCTGTGCAGCCAGCGGTGCGTGGTGGCAAGCAGCGCTGACAAGATTGCCATCGTGGCAAGCGGTGGCGTCCATAGCGGTCCCTTTTTGCACTATTTGGGCGACGCAGACGGGCATTTAATGCCTTTGTCTCCTGCCGTCAGGGTTAGGAATGATACACTGTACAGGTAGTTGTACCAACTGCAATTCCTTTTCCATTTTTACCCTTGTCTACGTTGCCACCTGTCGGTGACCCCTTTAGCATATAAAAGGAGGCCCATGCGCAACGTAGAGGGGATTTCAAGGGCAGAAAAACACACACGCTCGGTCTCGTTAGCAGCTAGGGTGTACTGTAGCACTCAGCGCTCCCGAACAAGAACTCAATACACTCAGACATGCAGCAGTAGGAGTGTTATCTCTTCGGAGAGTTCCGAAGCTGGGTAAACTGCTCGTGTGCTTCGCCTCGATCCGCTCTTCGTGGCGATCTCCGCCCCCCGAACCGAAGGGGCTCGGTCCGCCGTCCCATAGGTGTTCGTGGATCAGTTTCGACATCTTTGGCGCGCCCGTAGGGGCGCCGAGATTGTGTGAACCTGATCCGGCGCTCACACGAGCTAGATCTTCATCTTCTTCATCGACATGCCACCGAAGAAGAAGGCTTCGGAGGCAGCTGTTCCGTCCACGTCGATCCCACCACCACCGGAGCAAACGGGTGGTGGGGTAGACGCCAGCGGAAGAACGGGCGTCGACGAGGGAGCTCACGGTGCTGCCAGGTCCAAGGACAAGGCTGCACAGACCTCGGCGTCCGTACATGCACCGTGCCCATCTCAGGAGGCACGGGACCGACAGCGCTATGGTATTCGCAGTACCATACGTTCATTGGACCAAGATCGAGCCGGTGGATCTCGGGGTGCTCAAGACCAGCATGCATGCCAACATGCTGGCACGAGCGAGACACGGTCGCCTGGACGGGATACTGCTCCTTCTAACATAGTTAGAAGTCCGAGCATATCCCGCTCCTCGCACCGTTCGCCACTGCCGCCCACCACCCCAGCAGAAGCTTTGGCGCGAGCTCAACTGCTCCTGGATTACCCTCCAACAGCAGACAAGATCGACGAATGGAGGGCCACCATTCAGAGTCTCATCGGCTTCGCCAAAGGCGACACTCCGCGGCGGCCGAGTACATCGCTGCCGCGGCAGGACTGCTGTGCACGAGCCGATGGCGATTTAAACCGTGGGGTGCAACCACCATGCACTCTCCACCCCGAAGGCCAAGATCGCCGACTCGCCGGATCCACCTCGACAGCGACTCCACCGCATCATCAGATCCACGAGCTCGCCGCGATCAGCGCCAAGTTCTTCACGAACAACAGCAAGAAGACGCTCGTACTCGCATCGAGCACCGAAGAGAAGCGCGGCGTCAATCAGACCAGCGCGTTGGGCCCTCTGTCGACATGCATGCGCCAGGGGAACCAGGTGACTTGCCATACGCGGTAGGTTGCCCTGCGTTCACTCTTGAGCTGCGGCAAGTCCAGTGGCCCAGCACGAAAAATTTCAAGCTAGACGTACCAGAGAAGTACGACGGCAAGTCGCATCCGTCGGAGTTCCTCAGCATCTACACCATCGCGGTGCAAGCTGCCGGGGGGCGGGACGACCAGATCCTTCCCAACTACTTCCCACTGGTGCTCAAGCCCAATGTCCGGTCCTGGCTCATGCACTTGCCGGACAACTCCATATCCTCCTGGGCAGACCTATGCCATCAGTTTGTCGGCGCCTTTACAGGCGGCCACAAGCCTCATGGCCAAGAGAGCGACCTTCATCTGCTCGCCCGGAAGGAAGGAGAGCCCCTGCGCAAGTACATTCAGAGATTCAGCCGCGTACAGCACAACATCCCAGATGTCCACCCTGCCGCGGTAATCAGCGCGTTCCATCAGAACGTGCGAAACCGCAGGATGCGGGAGGAGATGGCGATGTGCAAGATCAGAGGCGCCGCGAGCTATATGCCCCGCCGACAAGTGTGCGTCGCCGAGGAAGGAGGAGACTCCCGGAGAGAATACAGAAGCAGGAGGATCTGATAGTGAGGAGGCTGCCCCGGCAAAGAAAAACCGGCGGCGGAACAACAGGAAGAAGAAAGGCAAAGATGTGCTAGTCGTTGAGCAGTCCGGCAACGGAGGTGGCGCCAAGAAAGCCAAAGCTGGTAGCTCCGGCGAGGAGATTGCCGCAGGCACCAACTACCAGGCTGTGGCGGTCGCCGACAAGCAGGACGGCACCAACAACAAGCGTACTTCAAGATCCACCGCACCAAGGGCCATGACCTCCAGAGCTGCAAGAAGGTCGATCAGCTTGTCGAGCAGCAAAAGGCTGAATACGACGGACGCGACAAGGAGAAGGCCCAGAAGGTGTTGGAGGAGCCGCAAGAAACGCCCAGCCGAGGAGGACGCCTTGCGGCAAGGCAAAGCAGCGGCAAGGAGACAGACCTCCCGCGGCGCGACAAGGATGAAGATGACGACGACGATGAAGATATGGATGATGACGAGACCGATGAGCAGGAGTTCCGAGAAAGCCACGAGAGGTCCTGTGCATTGACGGTGGTGCTTCTTTGCATACTTCACACCGCCAGCTCAAGCAAAGGTGCGGGAAGTCAATGCGCGTAACCACCCGTCGAGTCACGCAAGCCTCTGAAATGGTCCAGCACGCCTATCATCTTTGATATTGAGGACCACCCTGATTGCATAACTGTGGTCGGGTGCTTGCCGATGTTGGTTTCACCAACTATCCGCAACCTCAAGGTCACTAAGATGCTAGTTGACGGCGGGGCCGGCTTGAACCTGATCTCCTCCGTGGTACACCAGAAACTCCAGATCCCTGATAGCGAGCTCGAAGAGACCGGCACATTCCAAGGAATCAATCCGGGAAGGAGCAAGCCGTTGCCGGTGACATTTGGCAGCGAGTTGAACTTCAGGACTGAGAGGGTCACTTTTGACGTTGCTGACTTTCCATTGCCTTACAATGGGATACTCGGCCGTCCAGCACTCGCCAAATTCATGGCAGCCTCTCACTATGCATACAACATGCTGAAGATGCCAGGCCCGATAAGTGTCATCTCTGTCCCTGGCGACAAGAAGGATGCTCTTATCTGCGCCAACAAGATCTACCGGGAAGCAGTAGCCGCAACAGACCGCAAGTCACTTGCCGTTGAAGCTCCCGGGGCGAAGAAGAAGACCAAGTCCGGCAAGAGTTCTGATGCCCACTCCGGCAAGCGCACCTCTTCGGAGTGCTGCGCTACCGTCGAGGACGCACCATCGAGCTCCACCGGCAAGTGTAAGAAGACAATGGCAGCTCCACGAGAGACCAAGAAGGTGTCCGCCAAGGAAGACGGCACTGGTGGTACCTTCACCATCGCTGCCACTCTCGACCCTAAATAGGAAGCGCCGCTCGTTGCTTTCTGCGGGCGATCGTCGGCGTGTTTGCGTGGCAACCGTCGACATCCCGGTGTTCCTGTGAAAGTAATCGAGCACCATCTTGTCGTCTGTCCTCATGCGCGGCCCGTCAAGCAGAAAGTCAGGAAACAGGCAGTGGAGCGCCAAGAATTCATCGCAGAAGAAATCAAGAAATTGGAAGCAGCAGACCTTGTCAGAGGAGTGCTCCGTCCTACGTGGTTGGCCAATCATGTAGTCGTGCGCAAGGCAAACGGGAAATGGATGCTTTGTATCGACTTTACCGATGTCAATAAAGCTTGTCCCAAAGACCCATTTACCTTGCCGCGCATCGACCAGATTGTTGACTCCACGGCCGGATGTGACTTGCTTTCATTTCTTGATGCATACTCAGGATACCATCAGATCTTCATGGCAGAAGAGGATGAGGAGAAGACCGCATTCATCACCCCATGTGGCACATACTGTTTCGTACGGATGCCTTTCGGTTTAAAGAATGCTGGTTCAACATTTGCAAGGATAGTCCATGACGCTTTTGAGCCACAAATACACAGAAATGTGGAAGCCTACATGGATGACATAGTGGTCAAGAGCAAGGACAAGGCGACTCTAATTCAAGATTTAGACGAAACCCTTTGCAAATCTGCGCAAGATCACCTCAAGCTTAACCCCGAGAAGTGTGTGTTTGGAGTCCCCTCCGGCAAGCTTCTCGGGTTCTTCGTGTCTCAGCGGGGAATTGAAGCAAATCCCGACAAGATCAAGGCCATTGAGCAGATTGAAGCACCAAAGCGCGTCAAGGATGTACGAAGACTTGCCGGTTGCGTGGCTGCTCTCAGCAGGTTTATCTCTAGGTCTGCTGAAGCGCCTGCCATTTTCAAAATATTGAAAAAGGCAGGTCCAATGAAATGGACTCCGGAAGCAGAGGCTGCACTGCAGGACTTGAAGAGATACATGTCCTCCACTCCAACAGTTGTCGCACCTAAGCCACAAGAGAAGTTGTTGCTGTATATAGCGGCAACCAATCAAGTGGTTAGTGTTGCGTTAGTAGCGGAGAGGGAGGCGGATGATGAGCCAGCAACCACGGCAGATGCATCCAGCGACAAGCAGGGGACTTCACAGACAAGCTCTGGTCCCGACAAAGATGGATCTGCGCAGGCGCGTCAGGAGATGCAGAAGAGAATGGTGCAGCGCCCAGTTTACTTTGTCAGTTCTTTGCTGCAGGGGACTAGGTCAAGGTACTCTGGTGTGCAGAAATTGCTTTTCTGCCTTCTCATGGCCTCGAGAAAGCTGCGCCATTACTTCCAAGCACATGAGATCACAGTTGTCACTCGTTTTCCGCTGAAGAGGATACTGCAAAATCCAGAAGCAACAGGCAGGATTGTCGAGTGGGCACTGGAACTGTCAAGCTTTGGCCTCAAGTTTGAGAGCACTTCAACTATCCAAAGCAGAGCATTGGCAGAGTTCATAGCAGAGTGGACGCCAACACAAGATGAAGAAATTCCAGAAACGAGCATCCCCGTCAAGGAAGCAAGAAAAGAGTGGCTGATGTACTTTGATGGTGCCTTCTAGCTGCAAGGCGCCAGTGCGGGCGTGCTACTTGTTGCACCCACCGGAGAGCACCTCAAGTACGTAGTCCAGATGCACTTTCCCAAGGAGAAAGCAACGAACAATACCGCAGAGTATGAAGGTTTGCTTGCCGGTCTCAGGATCGCAGCAGACCTTGGGATCAAGAAGCTCATTGTCAGGGGTGACTCACAGCTTGTCGTCCGCCAAGTGAACAAGAATTATCAGATTCCGTTGATGGAAGCTTACGTTGATGAAGTGAGAAAGCTAGAAGAGCACTTTGACGGCCTACAGATGGAACATGTTCCAAGAGCTCAGAACGACATTGTCGACGGCTCGTCAAGTCGCCGCGACTTAAGTTACCTGTGGAACCAGGGATCTTTATGCTCAAACTGACTCAACCGTCTGTAACGCCATCAACTGGATAGAGCAAGAAGAGGAAGTTGACTTCTGGTGACTATTTTCCGGCAGAGCTCCCCGAAGCCGCCACCAAGAAGGCCCCCAAGATCAACACCAAGGGTGCTGAGGAGCAGTCTGCTCCGGCAAGCCCTAGGGTTTGTTCCGTTGAAGCAGACGCTCCCGACAAGTTTTGCTCCGGCAAGCTTGTCGGGGAACGTCAAGCTCCGGCTGAGCCTCAGGTTCTCGCCGTAGAAGCGGATGTTCCTGCAGCAGCAGATGTGTCTTTAGTCCTTGTTGTCGAGCCGCAAGCTCCGGGATGGGCACAACAGATTGTCCGCTTCCTTGAACGGAGAACTTCCCAAGAGCAAGAAGAAGCGGAAAGAGTAGCCCGGCAGTCAAGTATGTACCAGTTTGTCGACAACACACTGCATGTAAGAAGACTCAACGGTGTGAAATTGAAGTGTATTCACCGGAAGACGGACAAAAGTTGTTGGCGAGAGATACATGGAGGCATATGTGGTCACCACATTGGCGCAAGAGCACTTGCCGCAAAGCGTTTGCAAGGTTTCTTTTGGCCGACAGCCCTCCGTGATGCAATCGCACAAGTAACCAAGTGTGAAGCGTGCAGTTCCATTCCAAGAAGATACACCAGCCAGCTCAAGCTCTCCGGACGATCCCTTTATCCCGGCCATTTTCAGTCCGGGGCTCGACATCCTTGGCCCCTTTCCCGAGTTGTCGGGGCTTTGAGTACTTGTACGTTGCAATCGACAAGTTCACAAAGTGGCCGGAAGTGGAAGCGATGAGGAAGGTGACAGCCACATCGGCATCAAGTTCTTGGTCGATCGTTTGCGCCGGGATCCCTAACAGGATCATCACTGACAACGGCACACAATTCACGAGCCGCACCTTCATGCAGTACGTCCAAGATCTTGGCGCCAAGGTCTGCTTCGCTTCTGTTGCTCATCCGAGAAGCAACGGTCAAGCGGAGAGAGCGAATGCTGAAGTGCTGCGTGGGCTCAAGACCAGGACTTTCGACAGGTTGCGCAAGTGCGGAAAGAACTGGATTGAGGAGCTGCCGGTGGTTCTTTGGTCGATCAGGACGACGCCAAATCGAGCCACTGGCCAGACACCTTTCGCTCTAGTCTATGGAGCAGAGGCTGTTCTCCCCACAGAACTCGTATACGGGTCACCTCGAGTGCTCGCTTATGATGAGCTTGAGCAAGAGCAGCTGCGACAAGATGACGCGCTGCTCCTCGAGGAGGACCGTCTTCAGGACGCTGTACGAGCTGCTCGATACCAGCAAGCTTTGCACCGCTACCATAGCCGCAAAGTTAATGCCAGAAGTCTCGAGGAAGGCGACCTTGTTCTTCGGCGCGTTCAGTCCGCCAAGAATTCCAACAAGTTGACGTCGAAGTGGGAAGGCCCTTACCGGGTGAAACGAGTCACTAGGCCTGGCGTTGTCCGCCTTGAGACCGAAGATGGCATTCCGGTGAGCAACTCCTGGAACATTGAGCATCTTCGTAAGTTTTACCCGTAGGGCGCGGTTGCCGGAACCTTTTTCGGCAACCACCTTTTGTACAAGTCTTGCCGATGTTGCATGTAATCCTTCGTACAAAGCCGGGCGCAGACCCCGTGCATAAATAAAGCTCATGTGCTCCACACATCCTGTCAATTTCATGCTTTCTATTTTTTGCATCTGTTATCTGACACTTTGTGCAGCGCCTACCCCCGGTAAGCAATAACGAGCCGTAAGGCTCCATATGTTTATTTTCTCTTCTTTCTTTTTCTCAAAAAAGGGAAGGTTCCCTCGCCCACAAGTTTGTCGGGGGGAAAGGAGAAGATAATGGTGTGGACCAGGCGTCGTTCAAGAAAGTTTCGCCTTACCGGGAAGCAAACAACAGAAAAGCTAAGTTGCCAAAGTTTGAGCAATCAGTTTTTTTTTAAATTTTAAGTTATCTTCCTCGAACGACCATGCTTTGTATGGAAAACCTGTGCGTGGAGGAACCAACTCATAGCTAGTTGCGCCCTTACTTTGTTTCGAGTCCGCTCAACAACTTAAGTGAGCTGCGACTAGTTGCGACAAGGTTTCTTGTTGGTAGCGGCACCGCCAGCAGGCTGCTGACGTCCCGCACTCAGCGCTCGCGGCTAAGGTGCCTGCGCCGACAAGTTCCCTAAAAGCGTAGGGCAAAAACATACAAAGGAAGGAATCAAGTAAAGGAAATAACATAGCAATCGCTACCCAAAATAGAGTCATATTACAAGATAGCTTGTCGCAGCTCTAACAGATTGTTCTCATAACATGACCAGCAGCGACAAGAAAAAGAGAAAACGGGCGGCCTAATCTACGCGATCGCCCTCAACCCTCTTGATCCCGCTCACCTTGTCCACAATGGGTGCGACAAGGGTCTTGAGCGCTTCCAGATCAGCATCCGGCGGCAAGGTCCTGAGGACGTTGGTGAGGTTGAGGCCTGGGTTGCGGAAGGCCACCTTCACCAACACCTTTTGAAGAGCTCCAGCAGAGATCTTGCGCGACTCGTCGGCCAGCTGCTTTGGAATCTTCTCCGAGTCGCTGGGCGCCGTCCATACGCCTTTGAAGAACAAGCTGAGCTTGGCGCTGGGTTGGAGGTGCTCATCGGAGGAATACCGAGATCCTCCATCCCCAGTGCGCCAGCCTCCACAGTCGATGGCTGCGGCAACATCCACGAGACCCTCCGTCCAGTGCTCCACATTCTCCCTAAAAGTGTTCTGGGCGGCAGCAGTGCTCGCCAGCAGCGCCTCGTCGGCCTTGATCTTCTCCTTCAAGGCCACCTCCTGCACCCTGGCGCCGTCCAGCGTCTTGGTCAAAGTAGTCAACTTCAACTCAAGATTTGCGTTGGAGTCCTTGGCGGCGCTAAGCTTGTTGCTTCTCTCGGCGAGACGACCCTGCAGCTTGCCAAGGGTGTAGGCGTCCTTCTCGCGCTCATGCTTGAGCGCAGCAAGCTCCTCGCCGCTCGCCTTGAGATCGGCCTCCAGCTGCGCCACCTTCGTCTCCAGCTCCTTCTTGGCGGCCTTGGCAGCTGCGGCAGCATCCTTTGCTTCCTTGAGAGCCCCGCCGAATGTTTGCTCGCGCGCGGCAAGCTCCTCCTCGTGGCTGTCAAGGTTGACCTTCCGCTGCGCCAACTCGCCTTCCTGTGCAGACAGCTTCTCGGCAGCAAGCCGTTGTTGCTCTTCAACTTCAGCCTTCTCGAGGAGGAAGGCTTTCCGCTCCTCGGCGAGTTGCTCCCGCTCCTCTGCCAGGGACCGGAGAGCTTCATGGTTAAGACCCGGGAGCTCCTCCGCGCGCTTCTCGATGTCCACTCCCGCCTTCACGACAAGCGCTTCTCGGGATTCCAGCTTGGCCTGTCGAGCGCGGTATAGTGACAACAGCTTCCGCAGCAGCCGCTCCTCCTCAGGCTCGCCGCTGCTGCTGCTCGGCATGTCGACCAGCGTTAGCCCAGCGGAGGCGAGCAACTCTTCATCAAAGATTTCTCCTTCGACCGGCGCCCTGGAGCTTGACGCCCAGGGGAGCTTGATGAAGACGCCATCGCCGGCCTTCAAATAGGCGCCGGGCTGGGGCTCTTGAACTGGACGCTGCAGCAGCGGGCGGAGGATCGGCGGTCGGCGTAGCGCCTGACGCTCCTGCGGCCTCGGGGTCGTCAGTGCGATCGCCGGACCCCTCGCCAGCTTCTGCGGAGGCAGCTTTGGCGGCCTCTTCGCCGGCGGGATCATCAGCGCCGGCTTCTTCTTCGGTGAAAATAATTTTGAGAGGTATGCTTTCATTGTCAACATAACAACCAAGGGTTCCCAGTTTCTTCCATACTGGATACATTATAGGCGGTTCCCAAATATAATGGTAAAGTTTTTACTCCCCCACCACCAACAATCATCAATCCATGGCTTACCCAAAACAACGGGTGCCTCCAACTAACAACAATCCTGGGGGAGTTTTGTTTGCAATTATTTTGATTTGATTTTGATCTTTTGATCATGGGACTTGGCATCCCAGTTACCAACCATTTTTCTCGTGAATGATGAGCGGACTCCACTCATCGTGAGAATAACCCACCTAGCATGGAAGATACTGACAGCCCCTAGTCGCTACATGAGAGATTCGGGCATACAAAACAGATTATTATCTGAAGGTTTAGAGTTTGGCACATGCAAATTTACTTGGAACGGCAGGTAAATACCGCATATAGGTAGATATGGTGGAAACTCATGGAAGAAACTTGGTTCAAGGAATTTTGATGCACAAGTAGTATTCCCGCTTAGTACAGATATTTTGGCTAGCAAGGATCCTAAATAGCAAGCATCACATGTTGGAAGATCTATAACAATATAACTTCTATAAAAAAAATACCCAAGCATAACTCATTACGTTGTCTTCCTTGTCCAATTTCAACTAATTTGCGCAGGTTTGAAAATAATTAATGGGGCTCACAATCATAGAAGATGTCTAAGATAGTATATTTATATGTGAAATCTCTCTTCCTTCAATATTCTTTCATTAATTGTTCAAGTGACCAATACTATGTTTCTTAACTTTCAATAAATTTACTACCTCTACTTCTTAGATGTGAAGTCATTACTCCCCATGGGTTAAGCATATGAAACATATATAATTTCAGATTTATGAAATTCAAATCATTCAACCATTTACTCATAGGATATAAGTGAAGCACACGAGTAAATGACAAACTACTCCAAAAAGATATAAGTGAAGATCAATGAGTAGTTAAATAATTATGTATCTATGTGAAGACTCTCTCTCATTTAAGAATTTCAGATCTTGGTATTTTATTCAAACAGCAAGCAAAACAAAATAAAACAAAATAACGCTCCAAGCAAAACGCATATCATGTGGTGAATAAAAATATAGCTCCAAGTAAAGCTACCGATGAACGAAGACGAAAGTGGGGATGCCTTCCGGGGCATACCCAAGCTTAGGCTCTTGGTTGTCCTTGAATATTACCTTGGGGTGCCTTGGGCATCCCCAAACTTAGGATCTTGCCACTCCTTATTCCATAGTCCATCGAATCTTTACCCAAAACTTGAATACTTCACAACACAAAACTCAACAGAAAACTCATAAGCTCCGTTAGTATAATAAAAAAAATCGCCACTTAGGTACTGTTGTGAACTCATTCTAAATTCATATTTCTGTAATATATATTGTATTCCAACTTATCTATGGTTCATACCCTCCGATACTACTCATAGATTCATCAAAATAAGCAAACAACACATAGAAAACAGAATCTGTCAAAAACAGAACAGTCTGTAGTAATCTATATCAAACGTATACTTATAGAACTCCAAAAATCCTACAAATTAGGAAAACCTGAGGAATTTATGTACCAATACATATCAAAAAGAATCAGATCAAAAGAACGTTTCGGTGAATTATCAAAACTAATTTACTGGATGCAAAAGTTTCTGATTTTCAGAAGGATCAACACAACTATCACCGTAAGCTATCCTAAAGGTCTTACTTGGCACTTTATTGAAACAAAAGCTATAAAACATGATTACTACAGTATCATAATCATGTGTATACACAAAAACAGTAAGGGTAAATATTGGGTTGTCTCCCAACAAGCGCTTTTCTTTAATGCCTTTCTAGCTAGGCATGATGGTGACAATGATGCTCACATAAAAGATAAGAATTGAAAAATAACGGGAACATCATGAAGCGTATGACTAGAAAATTTAAGTCTAACCCACTTCCTATGCATAGGGATTTTATGAGCAAACAACTTATTGGAACAATAATCAACTAGCATAGGAAGGTAAAACAAGCATAGCTTCAAAATTTTCAACACATAGAGAGGAAACTTGATGTTATTGCAATTCCTACAAGCATATATTCCTCCATCATAATAATTTTCAGTAGCATCATGAATGAATTCAACAATATAACCAGCACCTAAAGCATTATTTTCATGATCTACTTGCATAGAAAATTTACTACTCTCCACATAAGCAAAATTCTCTCATTCGGAATAGTGGGAGTATCATAAGAGACTTGAATACTATAAATGGTTTCCACATTAAAAGAGTAATGTTCAAAAAAAGGGTAATCATAATCATGAAAAGTTTTATAAATATAATCATCACTACTTTTTATAGCATAAGTTTCATCACAATAATCATCATAAGTAGCAACTTTGTTCTCATCATAATCGATTGAAACCTCTTCCAAGATAGTGGATTCATCACTAAATAAAGTCATGACCTCTCCAAATCCACTTTCATAATTATCACAATAATATTCAACATCCTCCAAAATAGTGGGATCATTACTTCCTAAAGTTGACACTCTTCCAAACCCACTTTCATCAATATAATCATCATAAGTAGGAGGCATGCTATCATCATAACAAATTTGCATATCAAAACTTGGGAGGCTAAAAATATCATATTCATTAAACATAGCATCCCCAAGCTTGGGACAAACATTAATTGCAGCAAATATATTCTCAAATATGTCATCCTCATCAAACATAGCTTCCCCAAGCTTGGGCCTTTCCATATCATAAGCATAATCACTCTCGTCATTAATAGTATGGATAGCACCAATAGTATAGCAATTACCATCATCACAATGAGTAGTAGGAACAACATCATTTGGGAGAGATACCTTTCCACCTTTGCTTCTCCGTCTTTTCTTTCTCTTCTTCACATTATGTGTGGGTTCTGTTGGAAATATGCCCTAGAGGCAATAATAAATTAGTTATTATTATATTTCCTTGTGCATGATAATCGTTTATTATCCATGCTATAATTGTATTGATAGGAAACTCAGATACATGTGTGGATACATACACAACACCATGTCCCTAGTAAGCCTCTAGTTGACTAGCTCGTTGATCAATAGATGGTTACGGTTTCCTAACCATGGACATTGGATGTCGTTGATAACGGGATCACATCATTAGGAGAATGATGTGATGGACAAGACCCAATCCTAAGCCTAGCACAAAGATCGTGTAGTTCGTATGCTAAAGCTTTTCTAATGTCAAGTATCTTTTCCTTAGACCATGAGATTGTGCAACTCCGGATACCGTAGGAATGCTTTGGGTGTACCAAACGTCACAACGTAATCGGGTGACTATAAAGGTGCACTACAGGTATCTCCGAAAGTGTCATTGGGTTGGCACGAATCGAGGCTGGGATTTGTCACTCCGTGTGACGGAGAGGTATCTCTGGGCCCACTCGGTAGGACATCATCATAATGTGCACAATGTGACCAAGGGGTTGATCACGGGATGATGTGTTATGGAACGAGTAAAGAGACTTGCCGGTAACGAGATTGACCAAGGTATCGGCATACCGACGATCGAATCTCGGGCAAGTACAATACCGCTAGACAAAGGGAATTGAATATGGGATTGATTGAATCCTCGACATCGTGGTTCATCCGATGAGATCATCATGGAACATGTGGGAGCCAACATGGGTATCCAGATCCCGCTGTTGGTTATTGGCCGGAGAGTTGTCTCGGTCATGTCTACGTGTCTCCCGAACCCGTAGGGTCTACACACTTAAGGTTCGATGATGCTAGGGTTATAAAGGAAGTTTGTATGTGGTTACCGGATGTTGTTCGGAGTCTCGGATGAGATCCCGGACATCACGAGGAGTTGCGTAATGGTCCGGAGGTAAAGATTTATATATGGGAAGTCCTATTTTGGCCCCCGGAAAATGTTCGGGATTTTTCGGTATTGTACCGGGAAGGTTCTAGAAGGTTCTGGAGTGGGGCCCACCTGCATGGGGGACCCACATGAACGTGGGTAGTGGGGGCAAGGCCCCACACCCCTGGTCAAGGCGCACCAAGATCCCCCCCCCCTTAGAAGGAATAAGATCATATCCTGAAGGGATAAGATCAAGATCCCTAAAAAGGGGGGATAACAATCGGTGGGGAAGGAAATGATGGGATTTCTTTCCTCCCACCTTTGCCAACACCCCAATGGACTTGGAGGGCAAGAAACCAGCCCCTCCACCCCTATATATAGTGGGGAGGCGCATGGGAGCTTCACCCAAGTTCTGGCGCAGCCCTCCCCTCTCCCAAGTCCTCCTCCTCTCCCGCGGTGCTTGGCGAAGCCCTGCAGGATTGCCACGCTCCTCCATCACCACCATGCCGTTGTGCTGCTGCTGGACAGAGTCTTCCCCAACCTCTCCCTCTCTCCTTGCTGGATCAAGGCATGGGAGACGTCACCGGGCTGCATGTGTGTTGAACGCGGAGGTGCCGTCCGTTCGGCACTAGGATCTCCGGTGATTTGGATCACGACGAGTACGACTCCTTCAACCCCGTTCTCTTGAACGCTTCCGCTTAGCGATCTACAAGGGTATGTAGATGCACTCTCCTTCCCTTGTTGCTAGTCTCTCCATAGATAGATCTTGGTGACTCGTAGGAAAATTTTGAATTTCTGCTACGTTCCCAAACAGTGGCATCATGAGCTAGGTCTATTGCGTAGATTCTTTGCACGAGTAGAACACAAAGTAGTTGTGGGCGTTGATTTTGTTCAATATGCTTACTGTTACTAGTCCAATCTTGTTTCGACGGCATTGTGGGATGAAGCGGCCCGGACCGACCTTACACGTACACTTACGTGAGACAGGTTCCACCGGCTGACATGCACTTGGTGCATAAGGTGGCTAGCGGGTGCCAGTCTCTCCCACTTTAGTCGGAACGGATTCGATGAAAAGGGTCCTTATGAAGGGTAAATAGCAATTGGCATATCATGTTGTGGTTTTGTGTAGGTAAGAAACGTTCTTGCTAGAAACCCATAGCAGCCACGTAAAACATGCAAACAACAATTAGAGGACGTCTAACTTGTTTTTGCAGGGTATGCTATGTGATGTGATATGGCCAAGAAGAATGTGATGAATGATATGTGATGTATGAGATTGATCATGTTCTTGTAATAGGAATCACGACTTGCATGTCGATGAGTATGACAACCGGCAGGAGCCATAGGAGTTGTCTTTATTTATTGTATGACCTGCGTGTCATTGAACAACGCCATGTAATTACTTTACTTTATTGCTAACCGGTAGTCATAGTAGTAGAAGTAATAAGTTGGCGAGACAACTTCATGGAGACACGATGATGGAGATCATGATGATGGAGATCATGGTGTCATGCCGGTGACGATGAATATCATGGAGCCCCGAAGATGGAGATCAAAAGGAGCAATATGATATTGGCCATATCATGTCACTATTTGATTGCATGTGATGTTTATCATGTTTATGCATCTTATTTGCTTAGAACGACGGTAGTAAATAAGATGATCCCTCATTAAAATTTCAAGAAAGTGTCCCCCTAAGCGTGCACCGCTATGAAAGTTCGCTCGTTTGAAGAACCACGTGATGATCGGGTGTGATAGATTCTTACGTTCACATACAACGGGTGTAAGCCAGATTTACACACGCGAAACACTTAGGTTGACTTGACGAGCCTAGCATGTACAGACATGGCCTCGGAACACAAGAGACCGAAAGGTCGAGCATGAGTCGTATAGTAGATACGATCAACTTGAAGATGTTCACCGATGATGACTAGTCCATCTCACGTGATGATCGGACACGGCCTAGTTGACTCGGATCATGTAATCACTTAGATGACTAGAGGGATGTCTATCTGAGTGGGAGTTCATAAGATGAACTTAATTATCATGAACAGAGTCAAAAGATCTTTGCAAATTATGTCGTAAGCTCGCGCTTTAGTTCCACTGTTTAGATATGTTCCTAGAGAAAAATATAGTTGAAAGTTGACAGTAGCAATTATGCGGACAGTAGAAAGCTTATGTCCTTAATGCACCGCTCAGTGTGCTGAACCCCAAACGTCGTCTGTGGATGTTGGGAACATCGGACATACACGTTTTGATAACTACGTGATAGTTTAGTTAAACGGTTTAGAGTTGAGGCACCAAAGACGTTTTCGAAATGTCGCGGAACATATGAGATGTTTCGAGGGCTGAAATTGGGATTTCAGGCTCGTGCCCACGTTAAGAGGTATAAGACCTCCGACGATTTTCTTAGCTTGCAAACTAAGGGAGAAAAGCTCAATCGTTGAGCTTGTGCTCAGATTGTCTGAGTGCAACAATCACTTGAATCGAGTGGGAGTTGATCTTCCAGATGAGATAGTGATGTTTCTCCAAAGTCATTGCCACCAAGCTGCTAGAGCTTCGTGATGAACTATAACATATCAGGGATAGATATGATGATCCTTGAGGTATTCGCGATGTTTGACACCGCGAAAGTAGAAATCAAGAAGGAGCATCAATTGTTGATGGTTGGTGAAACCACTAGTTTCAAAAAGGGGCAAGGGCAAGAAGGGATACTTCATGAAACAGCAAATCAGCTGTTGCTCTAATGAAGAAACCCAAGGTTGAACCCAAACCCGAGACTAAGTGCTTCTGTAATAAGGGGAACAACCACTAGAGCAGAATTACCCTAGATACTTGGTAGATGAGAAGGCTGGCAAGGTCGATAGAAGTATATTGGATATACATTATGTTAATATGTACTTTACTAGTACTCCTAGTAGCACCAGGGTATTAAGATACCGGTTCGGTTGCTAAGTGTTAGTAACTCGAAATAAAAGAGCTACGGAATAAACGGAGACTAGCTAAAGGTGAGCTGACGATATGTGTTGGAAGTGTTTCCAAGTTTGATGTGATCAAACATCGCACGCTCCCTCTACCATCAAGATTAGTATTAAACCTGAATAATTGTCATTTGGTGTTTATATTGAACATAGACATAATTGGATTATGTCTATCGCAATCTGATTATTCATTTAAGGAGAATAATGGTTACTCTATTTATTTGAATAATACCTTCAATGGTCTTGCACCTAAAGGAATGGTTTATTGAATCTCGATCGTAGTGATACACATTTTCATGCCAAAAGATATAAAATAGTAATGATAGTACCACCTACTTGTGGCACTGCCATGTAAGTCATATTGGTATAAAACGCATGAAGAAGCTCCATGTTGATGGATCTTTGGACTCACTCGTTTTTTGAAAAGTTTGAGACATGCGAACCATGTCTATTGGTGTATATGCATGAAGAAACTCCATGCAAATGGATCGTTTGGACTCACTTGATTTTGAATCACCTGAGATATGCAAATTATACCACATGGGCAAGATGACTGAAAAGCCTCGTTTTCAGTAAGATGGAACAAGATAGCAACTTGTTGGAAGTAACACATTTTGATGTGTGCAGTCCAATGAGTCTTGAGGCATGCAAATGAATATCGTTATGTTCTTACTTCACAGATGATTCGAGTAGATGTTGAGTATATTTACTTGATGAAACACAAGTCTGAATTATTGAATGGTTCAAGTAATTTCAGAGTGAAGTTGAAGATCGTCGTGACAAGAGGATAAAATGTCTATGATATGATCATAGAGATGAGTATCTGAGTTATGAGCTTTGGCACGCAATTAAGACATTGTGGAAATTGTTTCACAATTAATACCGCCTGGAACACCATAGTGTGATGGTGTGTCCGAACATCATAGTTGCACCCTATTGGATATGGTGCGTACCATGATGTCTCTTATCGAATTACCACTATCGTTCATGGGTTAGGCATTAGAGACAACCGCACTCACTTTAATAGGGCACCACATAACTCCGTTGAGACAACACCGTATGAACTATGGTTTGGAGAAACCTAAGTTGTTGTTCCTTAAAAGTTTGGGGCTGCGACGCTTATGTGAAAAAGTTTCAGGTTGATAAGCTCGAACCCAAAGCGGATAAAATGCATCTTCATAGGACACCCAAAACAGTTGGGTATACCTCCTAATTCAGATCCGAAAGCAATAGGGATTGTTTCCTGAATCAGGTCCTTTCTCGAGGAAAAGTTTGTCTCGAAAAGTTGAGTGGGAGGATGGTGGAGACTTGATATGGTTATTGAACCGTCACTACAACTAGTGTGTAGCAGGGCACAGGAAGTTGTTCCTATGGCACCTACACCAATTGAAGTAGAAGCTTATGATAGTGATCATGAAACTTTGGATCAAGTCACTACCGTAACTCGTAGGGTGACAAGGATGCGTACTGCTTCAGAGTGGTGCAGTAATCCTGTCTTGAAGGTCATGTTGCTAGACAACAATGAACCTACGAGCTATGGAGAAGCGATGGTGGGCCCAAATTCCGACTAATGGTTGGAAGCCATGCAATCCGAGATAGGATCCATGTATCAGAACAAAGCATGGACTTTGGTGGACTTGCCCAATGATCGACAAGCCATTGAGATAAATGGATCTTTAAGAAGAAGACGGACGTGGATGGTAATGTCACCATCTATGAAGCTCGACTTGTGGCGAAGAGTTTTTCACAAGTTCAAGGAGTTGACTGCGATGAGATTTTCTCATCCGTAGCGATGCTTAAAGTCTGTCGGAATCATATTAGCACAAGCTGCATTTATGAAATCTGGCAGATGGATGTCAAAACGAGTTTCCTTACCAGTTTTAGTAAGGAAAGGTTGTATGCGATACAATTAGAAAGGTTTTGTCGATCCTAAGGATGCTAAAAGGTATGCTCTAGCGATCCTTCTAAGGACTGGAGTAAGCATCTCGGAGTTGGAACGTACGCTTTGATGAGATGATCAAAGATTTTGGATTTATACAAAGTTTATGAGAAACTTGTATTTCCAAAGAAGTGAGTGGGAGCACTATAGAATTTCTGATGAGTATATGTTGTTGACATATTGTTGATCAGAAATGATGTAGAATTTCTGGAAAGCATATAGGGTTATTTGAAAAGTGTTTTTCAATGGAAAACCTGGATTAAGCTACTTGAACATTGAGCATCAAGATCTATAAGGATAGATCAAAAACTGCTTAATGGTACTTTCAAATGAGCACATACCTTGACATGATCTTGAAGGTGTTCAAGATAGGATCAGTCAAAGAAGGAGTTCTTGCCTGCGTTGTAAGGTATGAAGTTAAGACTTAAAGCTCGACCACGGCAGAAAAGAGAGAAAGGACGAAGGTCGTCCCCTATGCTTTAGATGTAGGCTCTACAGTATGCTATGCTAAGTACCGCACCTGATGTGTGCCTTGCCACATGTCTGGCAAGAGGGTACAAAGGTGATCAAGGAGTGGATCACCAGATAGCGGTCAAAATTGTCCTTGGAGTAATAAGGACATGTTTCTCGATTATGGAGGTGATAAAGAGTTCGGCGTAAAGGGTTACGTCGATGCAAGCTTTAACACCTATCTGAATGACTCTGAGTAGAAAACCGGATACGTATAGTGGAGCAACCATTTGGAATAGCTCCAAGTAGAGCGTGGAAGCAACATTTACAATATGACCTAGAGATTTGCGAAGTACATACGGATCTGAATGTTGCAGACCCGTTGACTAAAACCTCTCTCAAGCAAAACATGATCAAACCCCAGAACTCATTGAGTCCAAATCACATGATGATGTGAACTAGTTTAATGACACTAGTAAACTCTTTGGATGTTAGTCACATGACGATGTGACCTGTGAGTGTTAATCACATGGCGATGTGAACTAGATTATTGACTCTAGTGCAAGTGGGAGACTGTTGGAAATATGCCCTAGAGGCAATAATAAATTAGTTATTATTATATTTCCTTGTTCATGATAATCGTTTATTATCCATGCTATAATTGTATTGATAGGAAACTCAGATACATGTGTGGATACATAGACAACACCATGTCCCTAGTAAGCCTCTAGTTGACTAGCTCGTTGATCAATAGATGGTTACGGTTTCCTAACCATGGACATTGGATGTCGTTGATAACGGGATCACATCATTAGGAGAATGATGTGATAGACAAGACCCAATCCTAAGCCTAGCACAAAGATCGTGTAGTTCGTATGCTAAAGCTTTTCTAATGTCAAGTATCTTTTCCTTAGACCATGAGATTGTGCAACTCCCGGATACCGTAGGAATGCTTTGGGTGTACCAAACGTCACAACGTAACTGGGTGACTATAAAGGTGCACTACAGGTATCTCCGAAAGTGTTTGTTGGATTGGCACGAATCGAGACTGGGATTTGTCACTCCATGTGACGGAGAGGTATCTCTGGGCCCACTCGGTAGGACATCATCATAATGTGCACAATGTGACCAAGGGGTTTATCACGGGATGATGTGTTATGGAACGAGTAAAGAGACTTGCCGGTAACGAGATTGAACAAGGTATCGGCATACCGACGATCGAATCTCGGGCAAGTACAATACCGCTAGACAAAGGGAATTGAATACGGGATTGATTGAATCCTCGACATCGTGGTTCATCCGATGAGATCATCGTGGAACATGTGGGAGCCAACATGGGTATCCAGATCCCGCTGTTGGTTATTGGCCGGAGAGTTGTCTCGATCATGTCTACGTGTCTCCCGAACCCGTAGGGTCTACACACTTAAGGTTTGATGATGCTAGGGTTATAAAGGAAGTTTGTATGTGGTTACCGAATGTTGTTTGGAGTTCCGGATGAGATCCCGGACATCACGAGGAGTTCCGGAATGGTCTGGAGGTAAAGATTTATATATGGGAAGTCCTATTTTGGCCACCGGAAAATGTTCGGGATTTTTCGGTATTGTACCGCGAAGGTTCTAGAAGGTTCCGAAATGGGGCCCACCTGCATGGGGGGACCCACATGAACGTGGGTAGTGGGGGCAAGGCCCCACACCCCTGGTCAAGGCGCACCAAGATCCCCCCTTAGAAGGAATAAGATCATATCCCGAAGGGATAAGATCAAGATCCCTAAAAAGGGGGGATAACAATCGGTGGGGAAGGAAATGATGGGATTTCTTTCCTCCCACCTTTGCCAACGCCCCAATGGACTTGGAGGGCAAGAAACCAGCCCCTCCACCCCTATATATAGTGGGGAGGCGCATGGGAGCTTCACCCAAGTTCTGGCGCAGCCCTCCCCCTCTCCCAAGTCCTCCTCCTCTCCCGCGGTGCTTGGCGAAGCCCTGCAGGATTGCCACGCTCCTCCATCACCACCATGCCATTGTGCTGCTGCTGGACAGAGTCTTCCCCAACCTCTCCCTCTCTCCTTGCTGGATCAAGGCATGGGAGACGTCACCGGGCTGCATGTGTGTTGAACGCGGAGGTGCCGTCCGTTCGGCACTAGGATCTCCGGTGATTTGGATCACGATGAGTACGACTCCTTCAACCCCGTTCTCTTGAACGCTTCCGCTTAGCGATCTACAAGGGTATGTAGATGCACTCTCCTTCCCCTCGTTGCTAGTCTCTCCATAGATAGATCTTGGTGACTCGTAGGAAAATTTTGAATTTCTGCTACGTTCCCCAACAGGTTCAACCTTCTTCTCTGAGCTCCTTATTGATGAGATTGGTTGAATAGAAGGCTCCTCCTCGTTACCTGATTCATCATAAGAAATAATAGGAGGATATTGGGAAGTTTCTTCCCTTTCATTAGTATTCTCTTCATCTTCTATTTGCTTTCTTTTCTTTATGTAATTTGCAATATAAGGATTTTCAATGCAATTCACCGCACAATACATATAAATTTCCTCTAGATCTTAAGATTAAATTCTGGAATATGCTTAGTTGCACATTTCAATTCTTCATAACCCAAAAGCAAACTATGTTCATTATGATGTTCAAGGGAAATCAGGTCATCACAATTTTTGGAAACGATTCGATCATGAAACAATTTGCATTGGAGATTTAAATGACCATGTTCGTTACAAAGTTCACAAGTACGATAAAGATATTTTAAATTTTTAGCATTCACATTTAGCCTTTATTGCAACCATTTAGTTTCTAAATGCTTATGCCTTTTGCAATATCTATCTTCCCTATTTAGTGTGTACTTGCAAACCCAATACACTCCACAAAAATTGACATGCTTATAAGAGACATTTTCATCATAACTAGTGCAATCATCATTAGTACTATGGATATTCAAAGAGTTCATACGAACAACATTGCAATCATGCTCATCATTCAAAGATTTAGTACCAAACATTTTATAGACTTCTTCTTCTAGCACTTGAGCACAATTTTCCTTTTCATCATACTTATGAAAGATACTAAAAAGATGAAGTGTATGAGACAAACTCAATTCCATTTTTTTTTTGAATTTTTTAATAAACTAAACTAGTGATAAAGCAAGAAACAAACAGATTTGATTGCAAGATCTAAAGATATACCTTCAAGCACTCACCTCCCCGGTAAGGGCGCCAGAAAAGAGCTTGATGTCTACTATGCAACCTTCTTCTTGTCGACGTTGTTGGGCCTCCAAGTGCAGAGGTTTGTAGAACAGTAGGAAATTCCCCTCAAGTGGATGATCTAAGGTTTATCAATCCATGGGAGGCGTAGGATGAAGATGGTCTCTCTCAAACAACCCTGCAACCAAATAACAAAGAGTCTCTTGTGTCCCCAACACACCCAATACAATGGCAAATTGTATAGGTGCACTAGTTCGGCGAAGAGATGGTGATACAAGTGCAATATGGATGGTAGATATAGGTTTTTGTAATCTAAAAATATAAAAACAGCAAGGTAACTAATGATAAAAGTGAGCGTAAATGGTATTGCAATGCTAGGAAACAAGGCCTAAGGTTCATACTTTCACTAGTGCAAGTTCTCTCAACAATAATAACATAATTGGATCATATAACTATCCCTCAACATGAAACAAAGATTCACTCCAAAGTCACTAATAGCGGAGAACAAACGAAGAGATTATTGTAGGGTACGAAACCACCTCAAAGTTTTCTTTTTGATTGATCTATTCAAGAGTCCGTAGTAAAATAACACGAAGCTATTCTTCCCGTTCAATCTGTCCTAGAGTTCGTACTAGAATAACACCTTAAGACACACATCAACCAAAACCCTAATGTCACCTAGATACTCCATTGTCACCTCAAGTATCTGTGGGTATGACTATACGTTATGCATCACACAATCTCAGATTCATCTATTCAACCAACACAAAGAACTTCAAAGAGTGCCCCAAAGTTTCTACCGGAGAGTCAAGACGAAAACGTGTGCCAACCTCTATGCATAAGTTCACAAGGTCACTGAACCCGCAAGTTGATCACCAAAACGTACATCAAGTAGATCACGTGAATATCCCATTGTCACCACAGATAAGCACATGCAATACATACATTGCTACGTCTTGAGCTTGCGTTGGTTTTCCTTGAAGAGGAAAGGGTGATGCAGCAATAGTAGGTAAGTATTTCCCTCAGTTTTTGAGAACCAAGGTATCAATCCAGTAGGAGGCTCCTCAAAAGTCCCACACACCTACACAAACAAACAAAGAACTCGCAACCAACGCAATAAAGGGGTTGTCAATCCCTTCACGGCCACTTGCGAAGTGAGATCTGATAGAGATAGTATGATAAGATAAATATATTTTTGGTATTTTATAATATAGATGCAAAAAGTAAAGATGCATATAAAAGTAGATTGAAAGCTTATATGCTAAAAGATAGACCCGGGGGCCATAGGTTTCACTAGTAGCTTCTCTCAAGATAGCATAAGTATTACGGTGGGTGAACAAATTACTGTCGAGCAATTGATAGAAAAGCGAATAATTATGAGATTATCTAGGCATGATCATGTATATAGGCATCACGTCGCGACAAGTAGACCGACTCCTGCATCTACTACTATTACTCCACACATCGACCGCTATCCAGCATGCATCTAGAGTATTAAGTTCATAAGAACAGAGTAACGCATTAAGAAAGATGACATGATGTATAGGGATAAACTCAAGCAATATGATATAAACCCCATCTTTTTATCCTCGATGGCAACAATACAATACGTGCCTTGCAACCCTTTCTGTCACTGGGTAAGGACACCGCAAGATTGAACCCATAGCTAAGCACTTCTCCCATGGCAAGAAAGATCAATCTAGTAGGCCAAACCAAGCTGATATTCAAAGAGACTTGCAAAGATAACTCAATCATACATAAAAGAATTCAGAGAAGATTCAAATATTTCTCATAGATAAACTTGATCAGAAACCCACAATTCATCGGATCTCGACAAACACACCGCAAAAAGAGTTACATCGAATAGATCTCCACAAGAGAGGGGGAGAACATTGTATTGAGATCCAAAAAGAGAGAAGAAGCCATCTAGCTAATAACTATGGACCCAAAGGTCTGTGGTAAACTACTCACAACTCATCGGAGGGGCTATGGTGTTGATGTAGAAGCCCTCCATGGTCGACTCCCCCTCCGGCGGAGCGCCGGCGAAGGCTCCAATATGGGATCTCGCGGATACAGAAGGTTACGGTGGTGGAAATTGTTTTTCGTTGGCTCCCTAGATGTTTTCGGGGTACGTAGGTATATATAGGAGGAAGAAGTACGTCGGTGGCCGCTCGTGGGGCCCAAGAGACAGGGGCGCGCCCAGGAGGGGTGGGCGTGCCTTCCTATCTCCTGGCCGCCTCTATTGCTTCTTGACTTGCACTCCAAGTCCTCTGGATCACGTTCGTTCCAAAAATCATGCTCCTGAAGGTTTCATTCCGTTTGGACTCCGTTTGATATTCCTTTTCTTCAAAATACTGAAATAGGCAAAAAAACAGCAATACGGGCTGGGCCTCCGGTTAGTAGGTTAGTCCCAAAAATGATATAAATATGTAAAATAAAGCCCATAAACATCCAAAAGGGGTAATATAATATCATGGAACAATCAAAAATTATAGATACGTTGGAGACGTATCAAACATCCCCAAGCTTAATTCATGCTCGTCCTCGAGTAGGTAAATGATAAAAACAGAATTTTTGATGTGGAATGCTACCTAGCATAATTCTCAATGTAATTCTCTTTATTGTGGCATGAATGTTCAGATCCAAAGTGTCAAAAAAATGTTCAGATCCAAATGATTCAAAATAAAAGTTCATATTGATAAAAGAAATAGTAACACTTCAAGCATACTAATCAAAGCAATCATGTCTTCTCAAAATAACATGGCTAAAGAAAGTTCATCCCTACAAAATCATATAGTTAGGGTATGCTTTATTTTCGTCACACAAAGATGTTCCCAAATTCTACACCCCCGATGACAAGCCAAGCAATTGTTTCGTACTTAAATAATCTCAAACTTTTTCAACCTTCACGCAATACATGAGCATGAGCCATGGATATAGCATTATGGGTGGAATAGAATATGATTACGGGGATTGTGTGGAGAAGACAAAAAAGGAGAAAGTCTCACATTGGCGAGGATAATCAACGGGCTATGGAGATGCCCATCAATTGATGTCAACATGAGGAGTAGGGATTGCCATGCAACGGATGCACTAGAGCTATAAATGAATGTTCAACAAAAGAAAACTAGTGGGTGTGCATCCAACTTGCTTGCTCACGAAGACCTAGGGCATTTGAGGAAGCCCATCGTAGGAATATACAAGCCAAGTTCTATAATGAAAAATTCCCACTAGTATATGAAAGTGACAACATATGAGACTCACTATATGAAAAACATGGTGCTACTTTGAAGCACAAGATATGAGACTCGCTATATGAAGGACATGGTGCTACTTTGAAGCACAAGTGTGGCAAAGGAGATAGTAACATTGCCCCTTTTGTTTTTTTTATTTTTTTTTTATTTTTTTTTTCTTTTTTTTCTTTAGCCTTTTTTTGGCCTTTCTTTTTTTTCCTTTTTAGGCAATGCTCTATAATGATGATCATCACACTTTCATTGATTACAACATATGAATTACAACTCAAAACTAGAACAAGATATGACTCTATATGAATGCCTCCGGCGGTGTACCGGGATGGTGCAATGAATCAAGACTGGCATGTATGAAAAATTATGCATGGTGGCTTTGCCACAAATATGATGTCAACTACATGATCATGCAATGGCAATATGACAAAAGTAAAGTATGTCATGATGATGATGAACGGAACGGTGGAAAGTTGCATGGCAATATATCTCGGAATGGCTATGGAAATGCCATAATAGGTAGGTATGGTGGATGTTTTGGGAAGATATAAGGAGGTTTATGTGTGATAGAGCGTATCGTATCACGGGGTTTGGATGCACCGGCGAAGTTTGCACCAACTCTCAAGGTGAGAAATGGCAATGCACGGTACCGAAGAGGCTAGCAATGGTGGAAAGGTAAAAGTGCGTATAATCCATGGACTCAACATTAGTCAAAAGAACTCATATACTTATTGCAAATATTTAGAAGTCATCAAAAATCAAGCACTACGCGCATGCTCCTAGAAGGATAGATTGGTAGGAAAAGACCATCGCTCGTCCCCGACCGCCACTCATAAGGATGCACAATCCAAGGACACTTCATGTTTCAAATTTGTTACACAACTTTAACCATACGTGCATGCTACGGGACTTGCTAACTTCAACACATGCATTCTTTAAATTCATAATCACACAACTATCATGACTTTAATATCACTACCTCCATATCTCAAAACATTTATCAAGTATCAAATTGATCATAGCATCCAATTCACTTCCTATGATAGTTTTTATTATACCCAACTAGGATGCCTACCATTCTAGGACCAATTTTATAACCATAGCAAATACCATGCTGTTCTATGAGACTCTCAAAATAATATAAGTGAAGCATGAGAGACTAGCAATTTCTACAAAATTAAGCCTCCGCCGTGCTCTAAAAGATATAACTGGAGCACTAGAGCAAAAACTATCAAGCTCAAAAGATATAAGTGAAGCACATAGAGTATTCTAATAAATTCAATCAAGTAGGCTTCTCCCAAAAGGTGTGTACATCAAGGATGATTGTGGTAACCTAAAAAGCAAATACTAATATAATACACGACGCTCCAAGCAAAACACATATCATGTGGTGAATAAAAATATAGCTCCAAGTAAAGTTACCAATGAACGAAGACGAAAGAGGGGATGCCTTCCCGGGGCATCCCCAAGCTTAGGCTTTTGGCTATTCTTGAATATCTTGGGGTTCCTTGGGCATCCCCAAGCTTAGGCTTTTGCCACTCCTTATTCCATAGTCCATCAAATCTTTAGCCAAAACTTGAAAACAGCACAACACAAAACTCAACAGGAAATCTTATAAGCTCCGTTAGTGAAAGAAAACAAAACCACCACATAAGGTACTGTAATGAACTCATTATTTATTTATTTTGGTGTTAAACCTACTGTATTCCAACCTCTCTATGGTTTTAAACTATTTTACTAGCCATAGATGCATCAAAATAAGCAAACAACACACGAAAAAGAGAATCTGCCAAAAACAGAACAGTTTGTAGCAATCTGTAACTAACGCAAACTTCTGGAACTCTAAAAATCCTACCAAAATAGGAAGTCCTGGACAATTTGTATATTGATCAGCATAAAAAATAATAAACGCAAAATCACGTTTCTCTGATTTAACAAAACTAATTTTGTTCGTGCAAAGTTTCTGTTTTTCAGCAGAATCAAATTAACTACCATCATAGGTTATCCTATAGGTTCTACTTGGCACAAACACTAATTAAAACATAAAAACACATCTAAACAGAAGGTAGATGCAAAATTTATTACTAAACAGAAACAAAAACAAAAAACACAAATAAAATTGGGTTGCCTCCCAACTAGCGCTATCAATTAACGCCCCTAGCTAGGCATAAAAGCGAAGATAGATCTAAGTAGTGCCATAATAATAAGATAGATCTTGAAAACTCATCTCATATTCTCTATGTTCGGCAGCAAGTTTTCTTTGAGGCAAGCAAAAGTAATCAAAAGGGCTAAATTTAGCAGGACAAAAGTCCCCAAGATCAATCTCAGGAGGAACGGGTTCCTCCTTTGGCCCTTCATAATGCACAACTAATTCATCACTAAAAGCATTCTTTTGGCAAAATCTCGTAAGCCTATACTCAATAGAGTACCCTAGCTCATTATTTCGAAGAGCAAAATCATTATTAAGTTCAGAAATTCTATCAACCAAGACATTAGTAGGAACCTTTTTTCTAAGGTTTTCATTGAAAGCAACATTGTCCGAAGATTGAAAACGCCTAATTTCCTCTTGATCAAAGAGGACCGCCTCTATGGGGGGACGATCGGCATCCACCCTATAGTGCGTAAAGATTTCTTTGGCCTCTCTTATTATAAATCTAAACTTGTCGGGGAAGCTGATCCACGAACACCTATGGGACCGGCGGACCGAGCCCCTTTCGGTTCGGCGGGGGGCGGAGATCGCACGAAGAGCAGATCGAGGCGAAGCACACAAGCAGTTTACCCAGCTTCGGAGCTCTCCGGAGAGATAATACTCCTACTGCTGCATGTCTGAGTGTATTGAGTTCTTGCTCGGGAGCGCTGAGTGCTACAGTACACCCTAGCTGCTAATGAGATAGAGCGTGAGTGTTTTTCTGCCTTCGAACCCTCCGAACCCCCTCTACGTTGCGCATGGGCCTCCTTTTATGTGCTCAAGGGGTCACCGACAGGTGGCAACGCAGGCAAGGGTAAAAATGGAAAGGTGTTGCAGTTGGTACAACTACCTGCACAGTGTATCCTACCTAACCCTGACGGCAGGGGACAAAGGCATTAAATGCTCGTCTGCGTCGCCCAAATAGTGCAGAAAGGGACCGTCAGGGGCGCCACCGCTTGCCACAATGGCAATCTTGTCAGCGCCGCTTGCCACCGCGCACCGCTGGCTGCACAGCCTCTTGCCACGCGCGCCTGGAAAGGCCCCAGGGCGACATGTTGGTGGATATGCTGGAGCGTGGGCACAGAGTGGTAGCTTGCCGCGGCAAGCGCCTTGCCGCGGTCGTTGTCTTGTCGCGCCCGGAAGCTTGTCGCTCACCGGGCCTTGCCGGGACGCGTGGCGCATCGCGGCAAGTTCCTTGAGATGCCTTGGTTGGCCTTCCCGGCAAGCTCCTCTTGCCGGGGCCTTGTCTCCTTGGCTTGAATACTTTGTTCTTGAATGGCTTCCCGGCAAGCTCCTCTTGCCGGGGCTTTGTCTCCTTGGCTTGAATACTTTGTTCTTGAATGGCTCCAAAGGAACCACGGAGGAACTTGGCGGTCACCCGGCAAGCCTTGCCGCGGGGTGCTGCGACTGCCCATGCACAAGTTCGGGATACTAGGGTACCCCTACTCTAGTACACCGATAGGAGCCCCCGGGCCTGGTCCACACACGGTGCCGAGCGCTGTTGGGCCAGGCCCAAAACAGGGCACGGGCACGCGCGGCCTGGGTTACGCCGTATCTTACTCCGTTTCCACCACGCCCTCCCCGAACGGCACGCGTCGAATGCGGCGTCGTGGGAGAGATCGTGGGTGGTTTCTTTATTCGGAAAGACGGAACGTCCGCCCCCTCCCTCTTTATAAGCAGGGGAAACAGGGGCAGTTCGCCCATCTCGCCGGTTGCTACTCCAATCTCAGAAATCTCCGCCGCTCCCCCCTTCTTCCCAAAGCTGAAAGAGAGCAGCGCTCCGCCCCCCATCGCCACCAGCACCACCAACACCGTCGATCTCCCCCACCACCTTCGCCATGGCTCCGAAAGCCGACAAGGGGAAGGGCGTGAAGTCGGCCGAGGCGCAGCGGCTCGCGGCGCTGCGAAAGGAGCGGGCAACCTCCCCCAGCTCGCCGCGAAGGAGCTGAGGGAGTACTACTACCTCTTCTGGTCGACGGAGACGCGAGCGCATCCGCGCACGAAGGTACTCTCAGCTGCCGCTTCGGAACTG
This sequence comes from Aegilops longissima, assembly GCA_021605205.1. NCBI lineage: Eukaryota > Viridiplantae > Streptophyta > Magnoliopsida > Poales > Poaceae > Aegilops > Aegilops longissima. Next base: position 23,981,763 of record CM038680.1, read on the forward strand.
GCTCCGAATGGATATCCCTTCTTCGCGTTGTTCTTCTACTGCGGGCTCTGCCCGCCTTTCTCTGAATTTTTTTGCGATATCATGAACACCTACGGGCTCCGCCTCCTTGACTTCACCCCCAATGTCGTTCTGACCATGGCAGTTTTCGCACATCTCTGTGAAAACTTTGTCGGAGTCTATCCAAATGTAGCTCTTTTCTGCCACTTCTTTATGCCCCGAGTTGAGAGAGGGGAGCCTCTATCCGGCGGAATCGCCTGGATCTCGAGAACCATCAAGAAGGAGGCTTATCTGGAGGGAGAGCTCCGCAGCAAGTGGGATGAATGGAGAGCAGACTGGTGCTGGATTGTCGAGGAGAACCCGTAGCCATTTACCGCCCAGCGCCAAGCCCCAGTAGTGCGCGGCAACGATTGGAGCAGTGTGGCCCCGGAAGACAATAGGCTGAAGATTGCCGTCACCCGGATCCTACGCCTTAGGCTTGCCGGGCTCACTATAGGCGCTGTTGGCGCAGATTTTCTTCGCCGCCGCATCGCCCCCCTGCAGGAGAGGAGGAGACCCGCCTGGGAGTTCCAGAACGCGGCGGATATCACGAGGCTGCGCCCGGGCCTCAACTTCAACTTCACCGTCCTGGAACTGGACGCGATGCTCCTGGAACTGTTCAAGCACGACCTTGAACATCCCGGAGCGTTCAGGTTGCCGAGGAGTGTCGTTCCGCTGTGCAACAACTCCTCGCTCAACCGCATCCGTGCAATGATGCCGCTGTGCGATTCGCATGGAATTGTCCCCACTTGGCAAGAGCCTGTAGACGACGTCGTGCAGGAGTTCTTTGACAGCTTGGTGGAAGTGCCGATCCGCTCCGATGAGCAGAAGAGCCTCACCCGCGACACCACCGATGATGAGATGCAGCGCATCGCCACTAGGCTGGAAGAGGCGGCGGCAGCCGCTGCCGCGGGCGAGTTTGGATTCACCGTGGAGGAGGCAGAGGCAGCAGAGGCGGCAAGCCTTGTCGAGCGAGAGGAGCTTGCCGGCGAGGAAGAGCTTGTCGGGCCTGAAGCTGAGTCGAGCGAGCCCGCCGAGGGCGCGAGCGACTCGTTGAAGATCGGCTCCTCCTCCTCCCCACCTTCAGCCAGCTCGCCGCGAGCGGAGCCCCCAGCTCCACCAAGAAGGCGTCTCCGCAAGGCCGGGGACGTAGTGGGGCGGCAGACGAGTCAACAGCCGCCGCGCCGCGTGACACGCTCTACCGCGACAAGCACTGTTGCCGCGGGAGCACCTCACGCTGCGGCAACTGGAGCGGGATCTTCCCGGTCCGCCGCTTCTGCCCCTGCCAAGCGGCTAAGGGAACCTACTCCTCCGCCTCGTCGCGCCGGAGGCGAGCTTGACTTCGACCTCTCCGCGCTCAGCTCCGACGAGGAAGAAGAAGAGTAAGATTCTTTGCTGTACTTGTAGTTCTTCAATTCTTGCTGTTTTGTCTTGTATCTGATTTGCTTTACTCCGAACCCGTTCCTTTTCAGGACCCTGGCCCAGAGAGCGGCAAAGAGAGCCAAGGCCCCGGTGATTGTCATCGAGGACGAACCCACCGCGACAGCAGGGGACATGTCCGAGACCACTTCGCCGGACCCGGCAACTATTCCCCAAAGCAGCCCCCAGCGTAAGTATATGGTTTATTTCCTGCTGTTAGGCGCGCATGGGTGCTCTTTCTTTGTTGACATCTGATTATTGGTTTGTGGAGGAGCAGAGCAGCCTCAGCAGGAGTGCCCGGAAGCCGCTCCCAAAATGCCATCTGCTTCGACTACACCGCCAAGGGAGGATTCCCCGGTAAGGGAGCGTTCTCCGACAAGGGAGAATTCTCCGGCAAGGGACAGTTCTCCGGCAAGAGACAGCACCAGCGACCCTCCGGTGGTTGAGACCACGACTGCAGATCCTAGTACAGGTAATCCTCTTGCTTGAAAACTTCCCTTGGGTTCTTCTTCTTCTGATTTTCTTTTTGAATATTCGCTTGACTTTTCTCCCTTCTCCGGTCGTCAGATCCATCTGTCACGGAGCCGATGGAAACCGAGGTCGCCGGCGAGGAGAACGCGCGTGGCAATACCGACGACGCCGTTGCCACCGAAGAAGAAGCCGGCGCTGATGATCCCGCCGGCGAAGAGGCCGCCAAATCTGCCGCCGCAGAAGCTGGCGAGGGGTCCGGCGATCGCACTGACGACCCTGAGGCCGCAGGAGCGCCAGGCGCTACGCCGACCGCCGATCCCTCCGCCGCTGCCGCAGCATCAGGCTCCGAAGAGCCCCATCCCGGCGCCTATTTGAAGGCCGGCGATGGCGTCTTCATCAAGCTCCCCTGGGCATCAAGCTCCAGGGCGCCGGTTGAAGGAGAAATCCTGTATGGAGAGGTGCTCGCCTCCGCTGGGCTGACGCTGGTCGACGCGCCAAGCAGCAGCAGTGGCGAGCCTGAGGAGGAGCGGCTGCTGCGGAAGCTGTTGTCGCTCTACCGCGCCCGACAGGCCAAGCTGGAATCCCGAGAAGCGCTTGTCGCGAAGGCGGGAGTGGACATCGAGAAGCGCGCGGAGGAGCTCCGGGGTCTTCACCAGGAAGCTCTCCGGTCCTTGGCAGAGGAGCGGGAGCAACTCGCCGAGGAGCGGAAAGCCTTCCTCCTCGAGAAGGCTGAAGCTGAAGAGCAACAGCGGCTTGTTGCCGAGAAGCTATCTGCGCAGGAAGGCGAGTTGGCGCAGCGGAAGGTCAACCTTGACAGCCACGAGGAGGAGCTTGCCGCGCGCGAGCAAACATTCGGCGGGGCTCTCAAGGAGGCAAAGGATGCTGCCGCAGCTGCAGAGGCTGCCAAGAAGGAGCTGGAGACGAAGGTGGCGCAGCTGGAGGCCGATCTCAAGGCGAGCAGCGAGGAGCTTGCTGCGCTCAAGCATGAGCGCGAGAAGGACGCCACCGCTCATGGCGAGCTGCAGGGTCGTCTCGCCGAGAGGAGCAAAGAGCTTAGCACCGCCAAGGACTCCAACGCGGATCTTGAGTTGAAACTGGCTACTTTGACCCAGACGCTGGACGGCGCCAGGGAGCAGGAGGTGGCCTTGAAGGAGAAGATCAAAACCGACGAGGCGCTGCTGGCGAGTGCTACTGCCGCCCAGAACACTTTTAGGGAGAATGTGGAGCACTGGACGGAGGGTCTTGTGGACGTTGCAGCATCCATCGACAGGGAGCTGGCGCAGCTGGGGATGGAGGACCTCGGGTATTCCTCCGACGAGCACCTCCAACCCAGCGCCAAGCTCAGCTTGTTCTTCAAAGGCGTCGCGACGGCCCTCCAGCGACTCCGGGAGAGGATCCCAAAGCAGCTGGCCGACGAGTCACGCAAGATCTGCGCGGGAGCTCTTCAAAAGGTGCTGGTGAAGGTGGCCTTCCGCAACCCAGGCCTCAACCTCACCAACGTCCTCAGGTCCTTGCCGCCGGATGCTGATCTGGAAGCGCTCAAGACCCTTGTCGCACCCATTGTGGACAAGGTGAGCGGAATCAAGAGGGTTGAGGGCGATCGCGTAGATTAGGCCGCCCGTTTTCTCTTTTCCTTGTCGCTGCTGGTCATGTTATGAGAACAATCTGTTAGAGCTGCGGCAAGCTATCTTGTAATATGACTCTATTTTGGGTAGCGATTGCTATGTTATTTCCTTTACTTGATTCCTTCCTTTGTATGTTTTTGCCCTACGCTTTTAGGGAACTTGTCGGTATGAGCACCTTAGCATGGCGCTGAGTCTGGGACGTCGGCAACCTGTCGGCGGTGCTGCTACCGACAAGAAACCTTGTCGCAACTAGTCGCAGCTCACTTAAGTTGTTGAGCGGACTCGAAACAAAGTAAGGGCGCAACTAGCTACGAGTTGGTTCCTCCGCGCACAGGTTTTCCATACAAAGCACGGTCGTTCGAGGAAGATAACTTAAAAAATTTAAAACTGATTGCTCAAACTTTAGCAACTTAGCTTTTCTGTCGTTTGCTTCCCGGTAAGGCGAAACTTTCTTGAACGATGCATGGTCCACACCATTATCTTCTCCTTCCCCGGCAAACTTGTGGGCGAGGGAACCTTCCTTTCTTTGAGAAAGAGAAAAAAGAGAAAATAAAGATATGGAGCCTTACGGCTCGTTATTGCTTACCGGGGGTAGGTGCTGCACAAAGTGTCAGATAACACATGCAAAAAATAGAAAGCATGAAATTGACAAGATGTGCGGAGCACATGAGCTTTATTTATGCACGGGGTCTGCGCCCGGCTTTGCACGAAGGATTACATGCAACATCGGCAAGACTTGTACAAAAGGTGGTTGCCGTTCCAGGAGTTGCTCACCGGAATGCCATCTTCGGTCTCAAGGCGGACAACGCCAGGCCTAGTGACTCGTTTCACCCGGTAAGGGCCTTCCCACTTCGGCGTCAACTTGTTGGAATTCTTGGCGGACTGAACGCGCCGAAGAACAAGGTCGCCTTCCTCGAGACTTCTGGCATTAACTTTGTGGCTATGGTAGCGGCGCAAAGCTTGCTGGTATCGAGCAGCTCGTACAGCAGCCTGAAGACGGTCTTCCTCAAGGAGCAGCGTGTCATCTTGTCGCAGCTGCTCTTGCTCAAGCTCATCATAAGCGAGCACTCGAGGCGACCCGATATCGAGTTCCGTGGGGAGAACTGCCTCTGCTCCATAGACTAGAGCGAAGGTGTCCGGCGATGGCTCGATTTGGCGTCGTCTGATCGACCAAAGAACCACCGCAGCTCCTCAATCCAGTTCTTTCCGCGCTTGTACAGCCTGTCGAAGTCCTGGTCTTGAGCCAGCGCAGCACTTCAAGATTCGCCCTCTCCGCTTGACCGCTGCTTCTCGGATGAGCAATGAAGCGAAGCAGACCTTGGCGCCAAGATCTTGGGCGTCTTGCATGAAGGTGCGGCTCGTGAATTGTGTGCCGTTGTCGGTGATGATCCCGTTAGGGATCCCAAACGCAAACAATCGACCAAGAACTTGATCGCTGATGTGTTGCCACCTTCCTCATCGGTTCCACTTCCGCCACTTTGTGAACTTGTCGATTGCAACGCATAAGTACTCAAAGCCCCGACAGCTCGGGAAAAGGGCCGAGATGTCGAGCCCCGCACCGAAAATGACCAGGATAAAGGGATCGTCGAGAGCTTGAGCTGGCTGGTGTATCTGCTTGGAATGGAACTCGCACGCTTCACACTTGGTTACTTGTGCGCTTGCATCCCGGAGGGCTGTCGGCCAAAGAAACCTTGCCGGACGCTTTGCGGCAAGTGCTCTTGCGCCAATGTGGTGACCACATATGCCTCCATGTATCTCTCGCCAACAGCTTTTGTCCGTCTTCCCGTGAATACACTTCAATTTCACACCGTTGAGTCTTCTTCTGTACAGTGTGTCATCGACAAACTGGTACATACTTGGCTGCCGGGCTACTCTTTCCGCTTCTTCTTGCTCTTCGGGAAGTTCTCCTATCAGAAGGAAACGGACAATCTGCTGTGCCCATGCTGGAGCTTGCGGCTCGACAACAAGGACTAAAGGCACTTCGCTGCTGCGGAACATCCGCTTCTCGGCGAGAACCTGCGGTTCAGCCGAGTTGACGTTCTCGCAAGCTTGCCGAGCAAAACTTGTCGGGGCGTCTCGCTTCAACGGAACAAACCCTAGGGCTCGCGGAGCAGATCGCTCCTCGGCACTCTTGGTGTTGATCTTGGGGACCTTCTTGGCGGCGGCTTCGGGAGCTCTGCGGAAAATAGTCACCGAAATCAACTTCCCTTCTTGCTCTGTCCAGCTTGATGGCGTTCTGAGAAGGTCGAGTCAGCTTGAGCACAAAGATCCCTGGTTCCACAGGTAACTTAAGTGCGGCGCACTTTGACATCCCGTCAGCAATGTCGTTCTGAGCTCTTGGAACATGTTCCATCTGTAGGCCGTCAAAGTGCTCCTCTAGCTTTCTCACTTCATCAACGTAAGCTTCCATCAATGGACTCTGATAATTCTTGTTCACTTGGCGGACGACAAGCTGTGAGTCACCCCTGACAATGAGCTTCTTGATCCCAAGGTCTGCTGCGATCCTGAGTCCGGCAAGCAAACCTTCATACTCTGCGGTATTGTTTGTTGCTTGCTCCTTGGGAAAGTGCATCTGGACTACGTACTTGAGGTGCTCTCCGATGGGTGCAACAAATAGCACGCTTTGCACCGGCGCCTTGCAGCGAGAAGGCACCATCAAGTACATCAGCCACTCTTTGCTTGCTTCCTTGACGGGGATGCTTGTTTCTGGAATTTCTTCATCTTGTGTTGGCGTCCACTCTGCTATGAACTCTGCCAATGCTCTGCTTTGGATAGTTGAAGTGCTCTCAAACTTGAGGCCAAAGCTTGACAGTTCCAAAGGCCCACTCGACAATCCTGCCTGTTGCTTCGGATTTTGCAAGATCCTCTTCATTGGAAAACGCAGTGACGATCGTGATCTCATGTGCTTGGAAGTAATGGCGCAGCTTTCTCGAGGCCATGAGAAGGCCGAAAAGCAATTTCTGCACACCAGAGTACCTTGACCTAGCCCCCTGCAGAAGGGAACTGACAAAGTAAACTGGGCGCTGCACCATTCTCTTCTGTGCCTGCGCAGATCCACCTTTGTCGGGACCAGAGCTTGTCGGTGAAGTCCCCTGCTTGTCGCTGGATGCATCTGCCGTGGTTGCTGGCTCATCATCCGCCTCCCTCTCCGCCACTAACGCAGCACTAACCACTTGATTGGTTGCCGCTATATATAGCAGCAACTTCTCTTGTGGCTTAGGTGCGACAAGTGTTGGAGTGGAGGACAGGTATCTCTTCAAGTCCTGCAGCGCAGCCTCCGCCTCCGGAGTCCATTTCATTGGACCTGCCTTTTTCAATATTTTGAAAAATGGCAGGGCGCGCTCAGCAGACCTAGAGATAAACCTGCTGAGAGCAGCCACGCAACCGGCAAGCCTTTGTACATCCTTGACACGCTTTGGTGCTTCAATCTGCTCAATGGCCTTGATCATGTTGGGATTGGCTTCAATTCCCCGCTGAGACACGAAGAACCCGAGAAGCTTGCCGGAGCGGACTCCAAACACACACTTCTCGGGGTTAAGCTTGAGGTTGATCTTGCGCAGATTTGCAAAGGTTTCGTCTAAATCTTGAATCAGAGTTGCCTTGTCCTTGCTCTTGACCACTATGTCATCCATGTAGGCTTCCACATTTCTATGTATTTGTGGCTCAAAAGCGTCATGGACCACCCTTGCAAATGTTGAACCAGCATTCTTTAAACCGAAGGGCATCCGTATGAAACAGTATGTGCCACATGGAGTGATGAATGCGGTCTTCTCCTCATCCTCTTCTGCCATGAAGATCTGATGGTATCCTGAGTATGCATCAAGAAATGAAAGCAAGTCACATCCGGCCGTGGAGTTACCAATCTGGTCGATGCGCGGCAAGCGAAATGGGTCTTTGGGACAAGCTTTATTGACATCGGTAAAGTCGATACAAAGCCTCCATTTCCCTTTTGCCTTGCGCACGACTACAGGATTGGCCAACCACGTAGGATGGAGCACTCCTCTGACAAGGCCTGCTGCTTCCAATTTCTTGATTTCTTCTGCGATGAATTCCTGGCGCTCCACTGCTTGTTTCCTGACTTTCTGCTTGACGGGCCGTGCATGAGGGCAGACGGCAAGATGGTGCTCGATTACTTTCCTGGGAACACCGGGGATGTCAGACGGTTGCCACGCAAACACGTCGACGTTCGCCCGCAGGAAAGCAACGAGCGCGCTTTCCTATTTAGGGTCGAGAGTGGCACTGATGGTGAAGGTACCACCAGTGCTGTCCTCCTTGGCGGACACCTTCTTGGTCTCTAGTGGAGCTTCCATTGTCTTCTTACACTTGCCGGTGGAGCTCGATGGTGCATCCTCGACGGTAACGCAGCACTCTGAAGAGGTGCGCTTGCCGGAGTGGGCATCAGAACTCTTGCCGGACTTGGTCTTCTTCTTCCCCCCGGGAGCTTCAACAGCAAGTGACCTGCGATCTGTTGCGGCTGCTGCCTCCCGGTAGATCTTGTCGGCACAGATAAGAGCATCCTTCTTGTCGCCAGGGACAGAGATGACACTTATCGGGCCTGGCATCTTCAGCATGTTGTATGCATAGTGAGAGGCTGCCATGAATTTGGCGAGTCTTTGACGGCCGAGTATCCCATTGTAAGGCAATGGAAAGTCAGCAACGTCAAAAGTGACCCTCTCGATCCTGAAGTTCAACTCGCTGCCAAATGTCACCGCAACGTGATCTTTCCTTCGCTTGCTCCTTCCCGGATTGATTCCTTGAATGTGCGGTCTCTTGAGCTCGCTATCGGGGATCCGAGTTTCGGAGTACCGCGGAGGAGATCAGGTTCAAGCCGGCCCGTCGTCAACTAGCATCTTTGTGACCTTGAGGTTGCGGATAGTTGGTGAAACCAACATCGGCAAGCACCCGACCGCAGTTATGCGATCAGGGTGGTCCTCAATATCAAAGATGATAGGCGTGCCGGACCATTTCAGAGGCTTGCGTGACTCGATGGGTGGTTCTGCCGCATTGACTTCCCGCACCCACTGCTTGAGCTGGCGGTGTGAAGTATGCAGAGAAGCACCGCCGTCAACGCACAGGACCTCTGTGGCTTTCTGGAACTCCTGCTCATCGGTTTCTTCATCATCCATATCTTCATCGTCGTCGTCATCTTCATCCTTGTCGCGGCCGCGGGGAGGTCTGTCTCCTTGCCGCTGCTTGGCCTTGTCGCGGCGTCCTCCTCGGCCGGGGCGTTTCTTGTTGGCTCCTCCAGCACCTTCCTGGGCCTTCTCCTTATCGCGTCGCTCGTATTCAGCCTTTTGTTGCTCGACGAGCTGCTCGACCTTCTTGCAGCTCTGGAGGTCATGGCCCTTGGTGCGGTGGATCTTGCAGTACTGTTTGTTGGTGCCGTCCTGCTTGTCGGCGACCGCCACAGCCTGGTAGTTGGTGCCTGCGGCAATCTCCTTGCCGGAGCTACCAGCTTTGGCATTCTTGGCGCCACCCCCGTTGCCGGACTGCTCAATGACTAGCACATCTTTGCCTTTCTTCTTCCTGTTGTTCCGCCGCCGGCCTTTCTTTGCCGGGGCAGCATCCTCACTATCAGATCCTCCTGCTTCTGTATTCTCTCTGGGGAGTCTCCTCCTTCCTCAGCACGTGCACACTTGTCGGCCAGGCATATAGCTCATCGACGTCTCGATCTTGCACATCGCCATCTCCTCCCGCATCCTGCGGTTTCGCACGTTCTGATGGAACGCGCTGATTACCGCGGCAGGGTGGACATCTGGGATGTTGTGCTGTACACGGCTGAATCTCTGAATATACTTGCGCAGGGGCTCTCCTTCCTTCTGGGCGAGCAGATGAAGGTCGCTCTCTTGGCCATGAGGCTTGTGGCCGCCTATAAAGGCGCCGACAAACTGATGGCATAGGTCTGCCCAGGAGGATATGGAGTTGTCCGGCAAGTGCATGAGCCAGGATCTGACATTGGGCTTGAGCACCAGCGGGAAGTAGTTGGCAAGGATCTTGTCGCCTCGTCCCCCGGCAGCTTGCACCGCGATGGTATAGATGCTGAGGAACTCCGACGAATGCGACTTGCCGTCGTACTTCTCTGGTACGTCTGGCTTGAAATTCTTCTTGCTGGGCCATCGACTTGCCGCAGCTCACGAGTGAACGCAGGGCAACCTATCACAGATGGCAAGTCGCCTGGTTCCCCGGCGCATGCATGTCGACAGAGGGCCCAGCGCTGGTCCGATTGACGCCGCTTCTCTTGGCGCTTCGATCGCGAAAAGCGGCGTCTTCTTCTTGTCGTTCGTCAAGAACTTGGCGCTGATCGCGACGAGCTCGTGGATCTGATGACGCGGTGGAGTCGCTGTCGAGGTGGATCCGCGAGTCGGCGATCTTGGCCTTCGGGTGGAGAGTGCATGGTGGTTGCACCCCCACCGGTTTTGTCGCCTTCGGCTCGCGCGTGGCAGTCCTGCCGCGGTATCGATGTACTCGGCTGCCGCGGAGTGTCGCCGTTGGCGAAGCTGATGAGACTCTGAATGGTGGCCCTCCATTCGTCGACCTTGTCTGTCGTTGGAGGGTAATCCAGGAGCATTTGAGCTCGCGCCAAAGCTTCTGTTGGAGTGGTGGGCGGTAGTGGCGAACGGTGCGAGGAGCGGGATATGCTCGGACTTCTAACTATGTTAGAAGGAGCAGTATCCCGACCAGGCGACCGTGCCTCGCTCGTGCCAGCATGTTGGCGTGCATACTGGTCTTGAGCACCCCGAGATCCACCAGCTCGATCTTGGTCCAACGAACGCATGGTACTGCGAATACCATGACACTGTCGGTCCCGCGCCTCCTGAGATGTGCGCGGAGTATGTACGGACGCCGAGGTCTGCGCAGCCTTGTCCTTGGACCTGGCAGCACTGTGAGCTCCCTCGTCGACGCCCGTTCCTCCGCCGGCGTCTACCCCACCACCCGTTTGCTCCGGTGGTGGTGGGATCGACGTGGACGGAACAACTGCCTCCGAAGTCTTCTTCTTCGGTGGCATGTCGATGAAGAAAATGAAGATCTAGCTCGTGTGAACGCCGGATCAGGTTCACACAATCTCGACACCCCCTACCTGGCGCGCCAAAGATGTCGGGGAAGCTGATGCACGAACACCTATGGGACCGGCGGACCGAGCCCCTTTCGGTTCGGCGGGGGGCGGAGATCGCACGAAGAGCAGATCGGGCGGCTAACACGAAAGCAGTTTACCCAGCTTCGAGCTCTCCGGAGAGATAATACTCCTACTGCTGCATGTCTGAGTGTATTGAGTTCTTGCTCGGGAGCGCTGAGTGCTACAGTACACCCTAGCTGCTAACGAGACCGAGCGTGAGTGTTTTTCTGCCTTCGAACCCTCCGAACCCCCTCTACGTTGCGCATGGGCCTCCTTTTATATGCTCAAGGGGTCACCGACAGGTGGTAATGCAGGCAAGGGTAAAAATGGAAAGGTGTTGCGGTTGGTACAACTACCTGCACAGTGTATCCTACCTAACCCTGACGGCAGGGGACAAAGGCATTAAATGCCCGTCTGCGTCGCCCAAATAGTGCAGAAAGGGACCGTCAGGGGCGCCACCGCTTGCCACGATGGCAATCTTGTCAGCGCCGCTTGCCACCGCACATCGCTGGCTGCACAGCCTCTTGCCACGCGCGCCTGGAACGGCCCTAGGGCGACACGTTGGTGGATATGCTGGAGCGTGGGCACAGAGTGGTAGCTTGCCGCGGCAAGCGCCTTGCCGCGGTCGTTGTCTTGTCGCGCCCGGAAGCTTGTCGCTCACCGGGCCTTGCCGGGACGCGTGGCGCGTCGTGGCAAGTTCCTTGAGATGCCTTGGTTGGCCTTCCCAGCAAGCTCCTCTTGCCGGGGCCTTGTCTCCTTGGCTTGAATACTTTGTTCTTGAATGGCTTCCCGGCAAGCTCCTCTTGCTGGGGCTTTGTCTCCTTGGCTTGAATACTTTGTTCTTGAATGGCTCCAAAGGAACCACGGAGGACCTTGGCGGTCACCCGGCAAGCCTTGCCGCGGGGTGCTGCGACTGCCCGTGCACAAGTTCGGGATACTAGGGTACCCCTACTCTAGTACACCGACAAAACTCATGAGCCAAAAAGATAGTAACAACGCGTTTAACAGAAGAATGCTCAATATTGGAAAATTCTAGAAAAATTCTTTGTATGCAAGGATGCATATGCATAAATTGTCTTTCAAGTTCAACTACAAGCATAGCAATAGCATCCGCAAGACAATTAGTTCTATGAAGAATAGAACCACCCATGGAAGGTAAAGCACCGGCACAAGTAAAGAAATCTTGAATAACACCTTTTCCAATAATGTTACCACTAGCGATTCGAAACTTTTTAGTATGCAAGATAGGGGGTTCTTCAGCCGGAGCCTCAGAATTATCCATGTTATTATTATTGTCCATATCGACGATAATCTCCCCAATTTCAGACATAACGGCAAACAAAAGCTAGGAGGAAGAAAACAAGGGGAAAAGAGAGAGAGAGAGAGAGAGAGAGAGAGAGAGAGAGAGAGAGAGAGAGAGAGAGAGAGAGAGAGAGAGATTGGGAAAGAGAGGGCAAATAAAACGGCAAGGGTGAAGTGGGGGAGAGGAAAACGAGAGGCAAATGGCAAATAATGTAAATGCGACGGAGATGAGTTTGTGATGGGTACTTGGTATGTCTTGACTTGAGCGAAGACCTCCCCGGCAACGGCGCCAGAAATCCTTCTTGCTACGTCTTGAGCTTGCGTTGGTTTTCCTTGAAGAGGAAAGGGTGATGCAGCAATAGTACCGTAAGTATTTCCCTCAGTTTTTGAGAACCACGATATCAATCCAGTAGGAGGCTCCTCAAAAGTCCCACGCACCTACACAAACAAACAAAGAACTCGCAACCAACGCAATAAAGGGGTTGTCAATCCCTTCATGGCCACTTGCGAAAGTGAGATCTGATAGAGATAGTATGATAAGATAAATATATTTTTGGTATTTTATAATATAGATGTAAAAAGTAAAGATGTGAATAAAAGTAGGTTGAAAGATTATATGATAAAAGATAGACCCGGGGGCCATAGGTTTCAGTAGTGGCTTCTCTCAAGATAGCATAAGTATTACGGTGGGTGAACAAATTACTGTCGAGCAATTCATAGAAAAGCGAATAATTATGAGATTATCTAGGCATGATCATGTATATAGGCATCACGTCCGCGACAAGTAGACCGACTCCTGCCTGCATCTACTACTATTACTCCACACATCGACCGCTATCCAGCATGCATCTAGAGTAGTAAGTTCATAAGAACAGAGTAACGCATTAAGAAAGATGACATCATTTAGTGGGATAAACTCAAGCAATATGATATAAACCCCATCTTTTTATCCTTGATGGCAACAATACAATACGTGCCTTGCAACCCTTTCTGGCACTGGGTAAGGACACCGCAAGATTGAACCCAAAGCTAAGCACTTCTCCCATGGCAAGAAAGATCAATCTAGTAGGCCAAACCAAAATGATAATTCGAAGAGACTTACAAAGATAACTCAATCATATATAAAAGAATTCAGAGAAGATTCAAATATTTCTCATAGATAAACTTGATCATAAACCCACAATTCATCGGATCTCGACAAACACACCGCAAAAAGAGTTACATCAAATAGATCTCCACAAGAGAGGGGGAGAACATTGTATTGAGATCCAAAAAGAGGGAAGAAGCCATCTAGCTAATAACTATGGACCCGAAGGTCTGTGGTAAACTACTCACAACTCATCGGAGGGGCTATGGTGTTGATGTAGAAGCCCTCCATGGACGATTCCCCCTCCAGCAGAGCGCCGGTGAAGGCTCCAAGATGGGATCTCGCGGATACAGGAGGTTACGGCGGTGGAAATTGTTTTTCGTTGGCTCCTAGATGTTTTTTGGGGGTACGTAGGTATATATAGGAGGAAGAAGTACATCGGTGGCCGCCTGTGGGGCCCAAGAAATAGGGGGCGCGCCCAGGAGGGGTGGGTGCGCCCTCCTATCTCCTGGCCGCCTCAATTGCTTCTTGACTTGCACTCCAAGTCCTCTGGATCACGTTCGTTCCAAAAATCACGCTCCCGAAGGTTTCATTCCATTTGGACTCCGTTTGATATTCCTTTTCTACGAAATACTGAAATAGGCAAAAAAAACAGCAATACGGCTGGGCCTCCGGTTAGTAGGTTAGTCCCAAAAATGATGTAAATGTGTAAAATAAAGCCCATAAACATCCAAAAGGGGTAATATAATAGCATGGAACAATAAAAAATTATAGATACGTTGGAGACGTATCACCAATAAGTTTGAAAATTCCTTCCAATTTACTGCACATGGAATTAAATCGCACACAAGTACAAAAATATGACTTTTCAAACCGCTATGGTTAGCTGTTGCATGCACATGTACGTAGTTCAAATTTCACGGTCATTAAATGGCTAGAAAATCACATAAATGTCTTAAACGGTCAAATGACCCCTGAAATTTTCCAAAATTTGACATGATAGTTGTATTAGCACTACAAATTTTCTCGTACATTTAAAACACCATCCGTTGCCACTTTACTCCAAATTCGTCTTTCACAACTAATAAAAAATATCTACAACATCACACACAGTTGTTTTGTAGAACCGTTTGCGATGAAAATTTCTGGGTCTATTTAAGTCTTCCTCCTTAAGCTTCGCCGGTGCGTCTGCTCCAGTGTCGGCAGCCCACGAATCCACGAATCCCGATCCCCATTCCCGCACCCCCTTCTTGCAAAGATGACGCCATGGAAATGCTTCGTGAAGGCCCGTACGATGCCCCCCCCCCCAGCGTCGCCGCCTGCGCCGGGAGCGCGGCCGCCTACGCCGAGAGTGTCGCCACATCCGCATTGAGCGCGGCCGCTTCCACCGAGAGGGCATCTGCGGCAACCGACAGGGCAGCTGCAGTAGCCGAGAGAACTCGAGCTGCCGTTCGTGCCGTCGATGTCGCCCTGGCCCGGGTCGAGGCCATCCATAGCAAGATATTCCAGGCCACCACGGAATCCAGCATGCAACCCACGTCCGAGAAGGCGGCGGTGGCCATGGAGCACCTTCTTCATAATGAGGTCGCCGAGCGGGAGCTGTAGATGCAGGAGGTGGCGGAGATCGAGGAGTGTCGTGAGGAGGAGTTGCGCATGGCCTAGGTCGAGGTAGAGAATAGTCTGTCCGTCGAGGAATCAGCGGTGAAGTACCAACGCGAGCTCTGGCGCAGCCACTACTACGAGTACTACAACCTTGAGGGCGGCATCGAGGACGAGGACACGGTCGAATTCAGCAGGGGGGGCATGGAGTCCACCAACAGCTGCATGTCGCAAGGACAAGTCATCCACGTCTCATCTCACACCGGCGATGCATAGGCCAGCACAGCGGCGGATTTTCTAAAATTATGCATACTTAGGCTTTTTTTTAATGCTGGTCTTTTGTTAGAGCAATGTTTAGGTCAACTGGCTCTGTTTAATTACTAAAATTGCTTGATTCGGTTAGTGTGGTCTGTGTGCTGTACGCTCTTTTGTGTGCCTAAATTAGCAAGCGATGTTAAATCATGCAATGGTGTACCCGGGGAAATTTCCACCAAAATTTGAATTATCAAACTCCTCCCATGCACATAAAGCAGAAGAATCGTTTGCGATGCACACTATCGTTCAAAGAGAATGGTGTCCGGCGGCACCGCACGTAAAGTTTCCCTCCACATTTTGAAAATTTTGGCCTACCTCCGAAATATCTACCCCCCTTCCCCACCCCCTTTTCTACCCAACCACAAGTCACATTTCCCTTGTTTCCTCCTTCCTTCCTTCCTAAGCTATAGCCGATTCCTCGCTTGCTTCCTCTCTCTCGCTGTCTCACATCCTGCCGTCGGGGTCGCCATGGTCTTCTTCAAAGACCTCTCCAGTAGTTCCTCCGACGACGATGACTCCTTCACCACCTGGGTATGCCTCTCTTCTCTCTCTCGGGCTATGACTTGGAATGAAGGATCGATTTGAGTCATTTCTTCCTCTTGTAGTTCCCTAGGACCATCAGTTGCAACTAATGGAGCGGGGTGGCTGAAGATCTGTCTGCTCGTTGTCACCATCAATCTCCATGCGTGAAGCTAGTTGCATTTGAATCTGTGGACAGTGGGAGGAAGTTTCTGTCATGTGCAAAGAAGGTTAGACCCTCTTTCGTTGTTACAAATCATTTGTTAGATGTGGTTCAGACACTATCATGGTCCCAACCCATTCATACCACACCTTCATCCAAACGCATCCTAAGACAGTGTCACAGTTCGTACCTAGTATCTAGAAATGTTGCCATCTCATCAACGGTGCCATTAGAAAATTAATTGGCACCGCTTCAGCAGTTTGTGCAGCCAACTTGTCCACACATCCGAGCAGCCAAGCAGTAAAATACTAAATCTTTATGGCACGAAGGAACTGGGCATCAGAGCAACTAGGTGCTCCGGAGTTCGGGTCCCTAATTTTTTTCCACTGCATCGGCTCGTCAGTGCAGGGCACCGGTGTGAGATGTAGCAACCGTTGTCTTTACACTGGTTTTGGCATACATAGTGGACAGTCTTAGTGTGATTAGTTCTATGTTACTAAATTTGTGCGTGTACACACCTGTTAGTATCAATTTGCTGTCATCCGTACACTGTCGCTATGCTTTTGCGGTTATATTCACCTTCCTCTTAAAATGTTCAATCTGTTATTTATAGTACAAGAGTAAGAACTTGTAGCGTTGTTGTAGTTAATTATAGCTTCTGATGTTTTGGAATTTGGTTGTTGTCTCAGTAACAATTAATTCATTTGCACATTGATCTTTTTAAGAAGATATGTCATAATTAACCTGTTTCTTCAGTTTTTCAAAATAAGTATTGGTGATTTTCTATGTTGCTATAAACCCATTTTCCCTACGATTGTTACTGATCTAGTTTTAAATATTATAGGATGAACGGAAGTGTCCTTACTTGGAGTGGGTTGATCAAGAGTGGCCACAGTCTTTGAAGATGTGCCTAGCAAAGCTCTGGAGCATGTATGAGGAAGAGAACAGAGGTAGGCTTAGAGAAAGTGCTGTCAACACTGAAGAATATTTGAAGATGCGGGAAAAAAAGAGGAAGGTGGAGAATGAGCTCAGATTTTTTAAATCAGACTATGCTAAGATGGTGTTGGAGAAGGAGGAGGCACTTTCCCAGTTGGCCAGTGCAAACCAGGTTCTTACTAAACTGAAAGACGAGGTGGGTAATACAAGCCTGGATGAACTCGATTAGGGAAATGAATATATTGTTCTTATGAAGTTTAACTAGCTATATGATGTACTATGTTGTTTTCAGGTAGCTATCGTACTGTGATGTTAAAATATATCTATGTGCTTGATATGAAATTGGCAAACAGCTGTTCGATATGAAATGTGAATTTGCGTAATACTAGAATTATTAATTGTGAACTAATAAACCCGCTAAATGGGTCATGGAACTTTGCAAACGGTTCTAGCAGTAAAAGCGCTTGTGATGGATAGCCCAATGCCACACAGTTTTCTTCATCAAATCGTGTGTGATGTAGTTGATAAAAGCAAACGGTTAACCAAGGCAAAGGATGTGTGGTAGTTACACCTATCACACACGAGCCTATACATAAACCAGTGTGGGATGTACATACGAATGGAAACGTTTTCCCTGGATTGACTGTGTGGGATGTACATACGAACGAAAATATTTTCCCTGGATTGATTGTGTGGGATGTACATACGAACGGAAACGTTTTCCTGGATTGACTGTGTGGGATGTACATAAGAACGGAAACATATTCCTTGGATTGGTTGTGTGTGATATACACACGAACAAAAATGTGTTTCTGGGATTCACTGTGTGGGATGTACATACGAACAGAAACGATTGGGTTTCGATGCCTTGCCCGATCGCACACGAACTCATTTTCCCCCAGCCTGTGTGCCAGGAGGGCCTATCCTCGACGCTTTCTGGGTCATGTGGGAAGGACCACCCTATCGCCCACACTCACTTGGTGACGGTTCCAAATGTCGTCGCGGAAAGGGGTTAAAACCCGTTTGTATAGCACCGACGCATACCAGTGCTAGATGGCTTCTTCTCTCTCTTTGATTCTCAATACCATGTTCTCCTCGATGTTCTTGGAGATTTATTCAGTGTAATACTCTTCTGCGGTGTTTTTGCCGAGATCCGATGAACTGTGGATTTATGATCATCTTATCTATGAATATTATTTGAATCTTCTCTGAATTCTATTATGCATGATTTGATATCTTTGTAATTCTCTTCAAACTATTGGTTTGGTCTGGCCAACTAGATTGGTTTTTCTTGCAATGGGAGAAGTGTTTAGCTTTGGGTTCAATCTTGTGGTGTCCTTTCCCAGTAACAGTAGGCAGCAAGGCACGTATTGTATTGTTGCCATCGAGGATAAAAAGATGGGGTTTTCATCATATTGCTTGAGTTAATTCCTCTACACCATGTCATCTTGCTTAATGTGTTACTCCATTCTTTATGAACTTAATACTCTAGATGCATGCTGGATAGCGGTCGATGTGTGGAGTAATAGTAGTAGATGCAGTATCGTTTTGGTCTACTAGATACACACGTGATGCCTATATTCATGATCATTGCCTTAGATATCGTCATAACTTTGCGCTTTTCTATCAATTGCTCGGTAGTAATGTTTTCACCCACCGTATTATTTTCTATCTTGGGAGAAGCCACTAGTGAAACCTATGGCCCCCGGGTCTATTTTCCATCATATAAGTTTCCGATCTACAATATTAGTTTCCTATTTACACTTTTTGCAATCCTTTACTTTCCGATCTATAAACCAAAAATACCAAAAATATTTACTTTCCATTTATCTATCTCTATCAGATCTCACTTTTGCAAGTAACCGTGAAGGATTGACAACCCCTTTATCACGTTGGGTGCAAGTTTTTTATTATTTGTGTAGGTATTCGGTGACTTGTGCGTTATCTCCTACTGGATTGATACCTTGGTTCTCAAACTGAGGGAAATACTTACCTCTACTTTGTTGCATCACCCTTTCCTCTTCAAGGGAAAAACTAACCAAGCTCAATAAGTAGCAGGAAGAATTTCTGGCGCCATTGCCGGGGAGATCTACGCCAAGTCAAGACATACCAAGTACCCATCATAAACTCTCATCTCTTGCATTACATTATTCACCAATCGCCTCTCATTTTCCTCTCCCCCACTTCTAAAACGATTTTCGTAAAACTTTGCCTTTTCTTCGCCCCTCTTCTGTTCGTCTTGTTTGTTTGCTTTTGTGTGCTCGTGTGTTGGATTGCTTGCTTTGTCACGATGGATCAAGAGAATACCAAATTGTATGACTTTTCCAACACCAATAATAACGATTTTATTAGTAATCCAATTGCTCCCGCTACTAATGAGGAATCTTGTGAAATTAATGCCGCTTTGCTAAATCTTGTTATGAAAGATCAATTTTCTGGCCTTCCTAGTGAAGATGCCGCTTCCCGTCTAAACAATTTCGTTGATTTGTGTGATATGCAAAATAAAAAAGATGTGGATAATGACATTTTTAAATTGAAGCTATTTCCGTTCTCACTTCGAGATCGTGCTAAAACTTGGTTTTCATCTTTGCCTAAAAATAGTATTGATTCATGGAATAAGTGTAAAGATGCTTTTATTTCCAAGTATTTTCCTCCCGCTAAGATCATCTCCCTTAGGAACGATATTATGAATTTTAAGCAACTTGATCATGAACATGTTGCACAATCTTGGGAGAGGATGAAATTGATGATACGAAATTGCCCTACTAATGGATTCAATTTGTGGATGATTATACAAAAAAGTATGCCAGATTGAATTTTGCTTCTAGAAATCTTTTAGATTCGGCCGCGGGAGGTACTTTTATGGAAATTACTTTAGGAGAAGCTACTAAACTCCTAGATAATATTATGGTTAATTATTCTCAATGGCATACCAAAAGATCTTCCACTAGTAAAATAGTGCATGCGATTGAAGTGATTAATGTTTTGAGTGGAAAGATGGATGAACTTATGAAATTATTTGCTAGCAAGGGTGCTTCTATTGATCCTAATGATATGCCTTTGTCTACTTTGATTGATAATAATAATGAATCTATAGATGTGAATTTTGTTGGTAGGAACAATTTTGGTAATAATGCGCATAGAGGTAATTTTAATCCCAGGTTGTTTCCTAGTAATTCCTCTAATAATTATGGTAATTACTACAACAATTCTTATGGAAATTATAATAAGATGCCCTCTGATTTTGAGAATAGTTTTAAAGAATTTATGAGTTTGCAAAACAATTTCAATGCTTTGATTGAAGAAAAATTGCTTAAGATTGATGGTTTTGCTAGGAATATGGATAGAATTTCTCTTGATGTTGATTCTTTGAAACTTAGATCTATTCCACCCAAGCATGATATTAATGAGTCTCTCAAAGTTATGAGAATTTCCATTGATGAGTGCAAAGAAAGAACCACTAAGATGTGTGCTAAACGAGATTGGTTTGTAAAAACGTGTTCTTCTAGTTTCCATGAAAACAATGATGAAGATCTTAAAGTGATTGATATGACTCCTATTGAATCTTTGTTTTCCAATATAAATCTTGATAAAGATGGGACTGGAGATGAGTCAACTTTAGTTAAAATGTGTCCCAATGATTCGGAGTTTTTAGATCTCGATGCAAAAATTGATAAAACTGGGATTGGAGAGGTCAAAACTTTAAGTAGCAATGAACCCACTCTTTTGGATTTCAAGGAATTTAATTATGATAATTGTTCGTAGATTGTATTTCCTTGTTGCAATCCATGTTGAATTCTCCTCATGCTTATAATCAAAACAAAGCTTTTACTAAACATATTGTTGATGCCATGATGAAATCTTTTGAAGAAAAGCTTGAATTGGAGGTTTCTATCCCTAGAAAACTTTACGATGAGAACCTACTATTAAGATTAAGATTAAAGATTATGAGTGCCATGCTTTGTGTGATTTGGGTGCTAGTGTTTCCACGATTCCAAACACTTCTTGTGATGTGTTAGGTTTTCGTGAATTTGATGATTGTTCTTTAAATTTGCATCTTGCGGATGCCACTATTAAGAAACCTATGGGAAGGATTAATGATGTTCTTATTGTTGCAAATAGGAATTATGTGCCTGTAGACTTTCATTGTTCTTGATATAGATTGCAATGCTACATGTCATATTATTCTTGATAGACCTTTCCTTAGAACGATTGGTGCAATTATTGATATGAAAGAAGGAAACAATAGATTACAATTTCCGTTAAGGAAGGGCATGGAACACTTTCCAAGAAAGAAAATTAAATTTCCTTATGAATCTATTATGAGAGTCACTAATAGATTGCATACCAAAGATGACAATACTTATATCTATTCGTGTTTTATGCCTAGTTATGGGCGTTAAACAATATCGCTTTTTGGGAGGCAACCAATTTTATTTTTGTTTTTGTTTTTTAGGTTCCATTCTGCTATAAATAATTCATCTATACTCTGTTTAGATGTGGTTTTGTGTTTTAATTAGTGTTTGTGCCAAGTAAGACCTTTAGGATGACTTACGGTGATAGTTGTTTTGATCTTACTGAGAAACAGAAACTTTTGCACCCAGGAAAATAATTTTCATAATTCATAGAAGCGTTATTTTGATCTGATTCTTTTTGCATCTGATTGGTACAGAAATTTCAGAGGTTGTCCTAATTTTTCAGAATTTTTAGAGTTACATAAGTATTCGAGAGTTACAGATTACTAGAGACTCTTCTGTTTTTGACAGATTCTGTTTTCTTTGTGTTGTTTGCTTATTTTGATGAATCTATGGCTAGTATTGGGGGGTATGAACCATGGAATAGTTGGAATACAGTAGATATTACACCAATATTAATAAATAATGAGTTCACAACAATACCAAAAGTGGTGATTTGTTTTCTTATACTAACAGAGCTTATGAGATTTTCTGTTGAGTTTTGTGTTGTGAAGTTTTCAAGTTTTGGATAAGGACTTGATGGACTATGGATAAGGAGTGGCAAGATCCTAAGCTTGGGGATTCCCAAGGCACCCCAAGGTAATATTCAAGGACAACCAATAGCCTAAGCTTGGGGGTGCCCCTAAAGGCATCCCCTCTTTCGTCTTCGTCTATCGATAACTTTACTTGAGGCTATATTTTTATTCACCGCATGATATGTGTTTTGCTTGGAGCATCTTGTATGATTTGAGTATTTGCTTTTTAGTTTGCCGCAATCATCCTTTCTATACATACCTTTTGAGAGAGACATGCATGAATCATGATTTATTAGAATACTCTATGTGTTTCATTTATATCTTTTGAGCTAGGCAATTTTGCTCTAGTGCTTCACTTATATCTTTTTAGAGCATGGCGGTGGTTTTATTTTATAGAAATTAATGAACTCTCATGCTTCACTTATATTATTTTGAGAGTCTTTAAACAGCATGGCAATTTGCTTTGGTTATAAATTTACTCCTAATATGATAGGCATCCAAGAGGGATATAATAAAAACTTTCATATAAAGTGCATTGAATACTATGAGAAGTTTGATTCCTTATGATTGTTTTGAGATATGAAGATGGTGATATTAGATTCATGCTAGTGAGTAATTGTGAATTTGAGAAATACTTGTGTTAAAATTTGTGATTCACGTAGCATGCACGTATGGTGAACCATTATGTGATGAAGTCGGAGCATGATTTATTTATGCATTGTCCTCCTTATGAGTGGCGGTCGGGGACGAGCGATGGTCTTTTCCTACCAATCTATTCCCCTAGGGGCATGCGCGTAGTACTTCGTTTCGATAACTAATAGATTTTTGCAATAAGTATGTGAGTTTTTTATGACTATTGTTGAGTCCATGAATTATACGTACTCTCACCCTTCCACCATTGCTAGCCTCTCTAGTGTCGCACAACTTTCACCGGTACCATAAACCCACCATATACCTTCCTCAAAACATCCACCATACCTACCTATTATGGAATTTCCATAGCCATTCTGAGATATATTGCCATGCAACTTTCCACTGTTCTATTTATTATGACACACTCCATCATTGTCATATTGCTTTGCATGATCATGTAGTTGACATCACATTTGTGTCAAAGCCGCCGTTCATAATTCTTTCATACATGTCACTCTTGATTCATTGCACATCCCGGTACACCGCCGGAGGCATTCATATAGAGTCATATTTTTCTCTAAGTATCGAGTTGTAATTCTTGAGTTGTAAGTAAATAAAAGTGTGATGATCTTCATTATTAGATCATTGTCCCATGTGAGGAAAGGATGATGGAGACTATGATTCCCCCACAAGTCGGGATGAGACTCCGAACGAAAAAAAGAGGCCAAAAAAATGAGAAAAGGACCAAATAAAAAAATGAGAGAAAAGAGAGAAGGGGCAATGCTACTATCCTTTTACCACACTTGTGCTTCAAAGTAGCACCATGATCTTCATGATAGAGAGTCTCCTATATTGTCACTTTCATATATTAGTGGGATTTTTCATTATAGAACATGGCTTGTATATTCCAATGATGGGCTTCCTCAAATTGCCCTAGGTCTTCGTGAGCAAGCAAGTTGGGTGCACACCCACTTAGTTTCTTTTTGAGCTTTCATAGCTGTAGTGCATCTGTTGCATGGCAATCCCTACTCACTCGCATTGATATCTATTGATGGGCATCTCCATAGCCTGTTGATACACCTAGTTAATGTGAGACTATCTCCTTCTTTTTTTTTTCTCAACAACCACCGTCTATTCCACCTATAGTGCTATGTCCATGGATCACACTCATGTATTGCATGAAAGTTGAAAAAGTTTGAGAACATCAAAAGTATGAAACAATTGCTTGGCTTGTCATCGGGGTTGTGCATGATTTAAATATTTTGTGTGATGAAGATGGAGTATAGCCAGACTATATTATTTTGTAGGGATAAGCTTTCTTTGGCCATGTTATATTGAGAAGACATAATTTCCTTGTTAGTATGATTGAAGTATTATTGTTTTTATGTCAATATTAAACTTTTGTTTTGAATCATACGAATCTGAACATTCATGCCACAATAAAGAAATTACATGGATATATATGTGTTAGGTAGCATTCCACATCAAAAAAATTGTTTTTATCATTTACCTACTCGAGGACGAGCAGGAATTAAGCTTGGGGATGCTTGATACGTCTCCAACGTATCTATAATTTTTGATTGTTCCATGCTATTATATTATCTGTTTTGGATGTTTTATATGCATTAATATGCTATTTTATATTATTTTTGGGACTAACCTATAGCCCAGTGCCAGTTTCTGTTTTCCTTGTTTTTGAGTTTCACAGAAAAGGAATACCAGACGGAATAAAAGCTTCGCGATGATTTTTCTTGGACCAAAAGACAACCAGAAGACTTGGAGATGAAGTCGGAGGAGCCACGAGGCGGCCACAAGGATGGAGGGCGCGCCCAGGGGGTAGGGCACACCCCCACCTTTGTGGGCCCCTCGTGCACCTCCTGACCTACTTTCTTCGCCTATATATTCCCATATATCCCCAGACCAACAGGGGGAGCCACGAAAACACTTTTCCACCACCGCAACCTTCTGTACCCATGAGATCCCATCTAGGGGCCTTTTCCGGCGTCCTGCCGGAGGGGGATTTGATCACGGAGGGCTTCTACATCAACACCATTACCCTTGCGATGAAGCGTGAGTAGTTTACCTCGGAACTACGGGTCCATAGATAGTAGCTAGATGGCTTCTTCTCTCTCTTTGATTCTCAATACCATGTTCTCCTTGATGTTCTTGGAGATCTATTCCATGTAATACTCTTTTTGTGGTGTGTTTGCCGAGATTCAATGAATTGTGGATTTATGATCAGCTTATCTATGAATATTTGAATCTTCTCTGAATTCTTTTATGCATGATTTGATATCTTTGTAATTCTCTTCGAACTATCAGTTTGGTTGGGCCAACTAGATTTGTTTTTCTTGCAATGGGAGAAGTGCTTAGCTTTGGGTTCAATCTTGCGGTGTCCTTTCCTAGTGACAGTAGGGGCAGGAAGGCACATATTGTATTGTTGCCATCGAGGATAAAAAGATGGGGTTTTCATCATATTGCTTGAGTTAATTCCTCTACATCATGTCATCTTGCTTAATGCGTTACTCTGTTCTTTATGAACTTAATACTCTAGATGCATGCTGGATAGCGGTCGATGTGTGGAGTAATAGTAGTAGATGTAGAATCATTTCAGTCTACTAGACACGGACGTGATGCCTATATTCATGATCATTGCCTTAGATATCGTCATAACTTTGCACTTTTCTATCAATTGCTCGGCAGTAATTTGTTCACCCACCATATTATTTTCTATCTTGAGAGAAGCCACTAGTGAAACCTATGGCCCCCGGGTCTATTTTCCATCATATAAGTTTCCGATCTACAATATTAGTTTCCTATTTACTTTTTTTGAAATCTTTTACTTTTTGATCTATAAACTAAAAATACCAAAAACATTTACTTCACCGTTTATCTATCTCTATCATATCTCACTTTTGCAAGTAACTGTGAAGGGATTGACAACCCCTTTTATCGCGTTGGGTGCAAGTTGTTTGATTGTTTGTGCAGGTATTCGATGACTTGTGCGTTGTCTCCTACTAGATTGATACCTTGGTTCTCAGACTGAGGGAAATACTTATCTCTACTTTGCCGCATCACCCTTTCCTCTTCTAGGGAAAACCAATGCAAGATCAAGAAGTAGCAGTAATGCCGCTACTGTTGTACTCTGTCTGATAGACTAGGGTTAGGGTTATGCAATTCATATTTGGGAGATTTCTTTTTGGTATGATTTGGACTAGATCCAGTGCATTTGACCGCTCCAAATTCCTTTTGAAATTGATCTAGCCACTCCTAACCATAGATGACTCAGACTTTGAAGGCGATATTGTGACAGAAGAGGGCGCAGTTGATTGCTGCACATGAAAATAGCAAAGAAATTTATAGCATTTGAAGGTAGCATTACTGGAAGGAGATTTTATGTATGTGGTGAGGAAGTAAGTTGCAGTGCCTACCTGTTTTGTTTCTCTGAATGTTTACATTTTCTAGTAATTTAGTTTTCTCTATTGTAGCATTGTAATGGTTATTGGCTAATTGCTTTGAAAAAAGAGCTTAGGCAAAGGTTTGTCTGAATCTTTGCCCTGTCTTGTTTCTCTAAAGCTTAACTATTTTGTTTCTATGTAGCTTAACTGCTCTGTTTGTCTCGGTCTTTGCATTTTCTAGTAATTCAGTTATCTCTGTTGTAGCATTGTAATGGTTAATGGTCACATTGGTTGAAAAAAGACCTAAGGCAATTATCCTTAAACTACTTACTTGAGAATGTACTTCCACAAACGTAGTTAAAGACAAACAAAGTTAATTGATGTCTCCCCCTGGTGTACCATTTCACCATTTGTAGATACTTACGGTTAAGTAACTTATTTGTCTTGCAGATTGGCAATTGTGGCTATGTTTAATTGGTTGATATGGAGTATCCTGAAGCTACTAAAAAAGCTCTTCAGAAGCTTTGGGCAAGATATGAAGATTGATGTGCTACTAGAACCAAGGAAGGTGTTGATCATGCACAGATAGTGATTAAGCTTGAAGAGGAGGTTAAGGCTGCTACCCCGCAGTACAAGAACCTTCTTGCTAAAGTTAACAAAGTGCTCAGGCAACAAGTGGAAAAGAACCACCAACAATCTTACAAGAAAATAATGTTGGTAGACAATGAAGGCTTGGAGAAGCAGCTGGACCAGAAGCAGTATGGCATAGAGGATATGAAGGCCATTTAGAAAGCCCAAGGAGAACTGATCAGGAACCTGAGGTCTGAGCTGCATGAGTTGAAGAAGGATAGGGATGCCAATGGACTCAAGAAGGAGATTTATGTGCCGAAGACTGAACTCCAAGACCAGAAGAAGGATAAGGAGCATCTTATGATGGACAATATTGAGGTGATGCAGGAGAGGGATGGGCTGCAGATGGAGAAGAAGAAGCTGGAGATAGCCATTGTTGAGCTTAATAAAGTTGGAGAAATTCACAAGGGCAAACTGAAGAAGATCAAGGGGATTTGTGATGAAGATTCTGTCACTGAGCTTAGTGGCTAAGTCTTAGTCTAATCCAGTTCCCAGTGCTGCTGTATGCACTATCTATCTATCTACTTTTATTCTTGCTGTTGTAAGCACTATGATACCTATCTATGTGTGAGAGTTGTTGTACGCACTATGATACCTATCTAGATTGTTGGTGTTGCAATGGTATGAATTATATATCAGGTTTAATATGGGTGCTATCTATTATTTTATGCACTATGCTGCCTATCTAGATAATTGTTTGTGTGTACTATTTATGGAGAGTACTCCAGTTATCTGACATGATGTGCCAAGATGGATGGATGACCAGATGCATGACTCTGTTCCCAAGATGGAGAGTACTCCAAGATGGATGATAAACAACACAATAGGGTGCATACTCAGCATGCATGTAGAAGTAGCATTGTCGGTGTCAAAATCGGCAGATCTCGGGTAGGGGGTCCTGAACTGTGCGTCTAAGGATCGAAGGTAACAAGGAGGCAGGGGACACGATGTTTACTCAGGTTCGGGCCCTCTTAATGGAGGTAATACCCTACTTCCTGCTTGATTGACTATGATGAGTATATGGGTTTACAAGAGTTGATCTACCTCGAGATCGTGATGGCTAAACCCTAGATGTCTAGCCTGTATGATTGTGACTGTCCCTAAAGACTGAACCCTTCGGTTTATATAGGCACCGGAGGGGACCAGGGGTGTACAAAGTCGGTTTATAGAGGAAGGAAACTACACATCCGGACGCCAAGCTTGCCGTCCACGCAAAGGAGAGTCCCATCCAGACACGGAAGAAGGTCTTCGGTGCTGTATCTTCATGGCCCATCAGTTCGGCCCGTATCACACAGGCCAGCTCTCCAAGGACCCCATAATCCAGGACTCCCTCAAGCACATCATTGCACAACACTTGTGATATGCAAATTGAAGCAAACGGCACAACCTAGACCCATAACATGCACCTGGAGTATAACAGGTTGCATACTCTTGTTGTCTAGCATAAGCATAAGTGTGCATACAAAGTACAAATCATACAACTGGTTCATAATAGAGGTAACACAGTAGGATCACAACAGGGACCCATATGATTACTTGCTAGCTAGCCTAATAGTTGACCACATTATTTGCATTAGGCATTACAAACTAAGATCAGTATATCTACAAAATATACCACCAACATCTTCAGCTTCTTGGTGTTCCATGGCCTGTTACATATATTGGCCTAATATATACTTAGTCTCCATGCGGCCACCTCACTCCTTCGGGATGGACTTGATCTTCTCAAGCTTCTCCTTGCTACCATGCCCACCTTTAAGCAATTTAGCAATCACGCTCTCAAGGTTCTTCTTCTCCTCTTGAAGAACATCGTTGTCCTACTTCACCTCCTTCATGGCCTTCCTAGTGTTCCTGATGATATCTGCCTGAGAAGTCAGGATGCACCTCTACTCAGGGGCGGAGCTACGGGGGGACGAGCGGGGGCCACGCCCCCCCCCCCCCAACCGCTGCGTCGTACCTAAGTTGCGTAGGCTACGTCAGGTAGATTAGGGGCTACGTTAGGCAGAATTAGGACTAATTGGCCCCCCCTAAGTGTGCGCTTAAGGCTTGAAGCCCAGGAACTTTGCATGTTAAAGCCCATGTACTAGCTAGTCAGCCCACACTACACGAAACAAAGGTAGTTTCAGAAGCTGACGAGGCCACCAGGGCATCCTCTATCAATTGTTTCGGCGCAGACGCAATACGCGTGGCCGCAAGTTCAACTAGGGCATCCGCACAACCGATCAGCGCCGGCGGCGACGATGGCATACTCCTGCGGTGAGTCCCTTGATTCCTTTATTGATTTATACTGTGCAACAATACTGATGAATTGATCCGCTCGAGAAGGCCAGAAACTTCTTGTTCAGATGAAGTTAATTAAGGGTGTCAATTTCTTGTTTTCTTCTAAAAAATTGGTACACTAAACTAGGCATTCGCTGATTATGATTCTATCATCTATGTTTCAAATTTCACTGGCTCACGCCAGATCTAAGAGCTAGGTGTATCACTGGCTAGAGGCTCATGTCTAGCCTATTGCAGTTTTTTATTATTAACAAACTGCTAGATGCTAGTTTCTGTTTTTCAGGCCGATTAGTTGATGTACAAACTACCGATCAAATATTCGTGCTCAAGTAAAATTTACACAACCAGCTAGAATCGAAAGCGCACCCTATAAGATTGTCGACTTTGTTCTATGGGTTTTACGCATAAGAGCCACATTAAACTAATGAAAAATCTACAATTTTTATAGTTGCAACATACAAATTAATCATGTGTTTCTCTTTGTATGGTCATTATAGGAAAAAAATGTTCATTGTCTTCTTCGCCCCCCCCCCTATGGTCAAATCCTGGCTCCGCCCTTGCCTCTACTCCTTGGCCAGCCTCATCTTCTCCATCTTCAGCTCCATCTTGCACTGCTCCTCTAACTCTGCAAGCTTTGTCCTGACATGTTTAGCATGCTTTGTTGCATTCTCGTGTTCCATATGATACACCTTTCCATCCTGCCAATCAAAAAGCTGGCCAACTTTCTCAACCATGTCACTGTATTGCTTGGTCAAGAATTCATTCTACTTCTCTAGTTTGGCTATTTTTTGTCATAAGCATGTCTATCCATCACCCTGCCATAGTTCTGGTCATGAAACATCTCCCACAGTTTGGTCAGGCACCTCTAAAGTATGACATGCCAGGGACCATTGACCCACTTAATCACTCCACAGTCAATACCTCCCTGCAAATTCAGTTTACGACAATAATTGTAATTCAGTTCAAACTATGATACAATTGACAGTACCAATTCAGTTAACAATAGCAAATCACTACTAGCACTATCAAATTATGTTAACAATAGCAATCCAGTTAACAATATCAAATTCAGTAAACACCAACACATTCAGTAAACACCAGCATTCAATTAACAGTACCACATTCAGTTTAACAGTACCACATTCAGTTTAACAGTACCAATTCACTTAACACAAGAAAATTCAGTTAACATAGTACCACATTCAATTAACACAAGCAAATTCAGTTAACAATACCACATTCAGTTAACACTAATGATTCTGCACACGATAATCTCATCAATTATCAAGTATTACATGCTTAGCACAACCATAGAATCATCTACCTATGTTTATGCCATCAAATGCAACATGTTTCTTACCCCTAAACTAGTGAAGCTTGCATTTGATCTCTGGATCAGTCACTATGCCACAGAAGGAAGAATCGACAGTAGTCTCAGGATTCTCTTGCATTGAAAAGATGCCTTAGGCAATCCACAGACGAGAGGCAGAGAAGGGAGGACCTAAAAACGGCACACTCTGCAAGTTATTCCTGCCAAACCCTAACCCTAACCGAAAGAACTGTATACATACCCACACATCCACACCCATGCTAGTGTAGGTCTGCTCCTCCTCCTCGCTGCTGTCTTCTAGATCTCTCCAAGAGGCCATTGCGGCGGCGGCGAGGTTGAGTGGCGGCGCAGAGGGAAGCGAGGCAGAGGAGAGCGAGGCAGAGTGGAGGCAGAGTGGATCAAGTGAGCAAGAAGAGAGCATGGGAACGACATTGTTTCCCTTTAGGGCACAGGCCGACCGGCTCAGTCCCTACGGTCGTTAGCACGGCGCTATCACTGCTGCCAGCCAACACACGATTGGCCACGTCAAAACTAGATCATTTTTGCGTTTAGTGTTTTTTGCCACTGTCAAAAAACATGGCGCGATGCAAAATGTAACGTTTTGTAAAATGGTGGTTTTCTGAGAGCTTTGACACTAAAGTGGTGGTTCTGTGCATTTTACTCTCATCTCAATCATGGCGTCGTCGAAGGACTCGACGTTAATATCTAGTTGGTCGGAGAAATGGTCAAGGTCGTCCTTTTAAAAGTGGTTGTAATTTTTGTAAGATACTAGCACATATGCCCGTGCGTTGCAACGGGAGATATATTTATTAGGAGAAGCAACGGGAGAGAAAAGATGTGTCCTTCGAAAACAGTCTCCGCAGCGGTGGCCGGCGGAGATAGGAGCTGCGATCTGCCCGTGGTTCATGTTTGGCGTACGAGATCTTGATAGTGGTGGGGTTTGTCAGCGTCTTCTATCACGGCGTAACTGGATGTATTACTAACTGCAGCACATAAATCAAAGACCCGACGATGTGCTGCTAGCTAGTCGAAGAAACACGTCCTAATTACCAATGGCCAGCGCGAATATTTAAAAACATAACGCAGAGTCAGTTTTGAAACATTTTTTATTTTTTCGAAACTATCATAGAAAATAAGAATGAATTTGCGTATATTCTTTGAAACATGAACAATTTTTCAAATTCCAAACAGCTTAAAAATTCTGAATATTTCTGAAAAACGTGAACAAAATTTTAATATGGAATATTTTTGAAATTCACACACATTTTCTGAAAACATGAACATTTTTGAATTAGCGAACAATTTTTCTAAAATGTTAAAATGTTTGAAAATTCAGAACAATTTTGAAAATGTCTTTTCAATTAATAAAATTATTTTAATTTCGGAAACTTTTCACTAAAATAACAACATTTTAAAATTTGAAACATTTTTCAAATGCAAATAGGAATATTGGAAATCATGAATAATAGTGGAAAATAAAAACATTTTTGGAAAATTGGGAACATTTGTTTTAGTTGAACAAATTTCAGAGAGAAAAATAAATTCTGATCATATTTTAAAATAGATTTTAATTTAGAATTTGGAACACTTATGGAAAACTTGGAAAAAAATTTGAATTCTGGGTTTTCTGGAAAATTTAAAATGTACTAAAAAGCTGAAAAACGAAATTAAAATTGGAAGGGGAAGAAGTAAAAATAAATAGGAAAAAAGAGAAATTAACAGAAAAAAGAGAAAACACAGGATAAAACATAAAATTGAATTCTGAGTTTTCTTGAAAATTTAATATGTACTAAAAAACGAAAAAACGAAATTAAACTTGGAAGGGGGAATAAGTAAAAATAAATACGAAATAAAAGTAGAAATGAACAGAAAAAAGAGAAAACACAGGACAAAACATAAATGGGCCGGCCCAGTACTGGGCGTCCTGTGTGAACCTTTGTGTATTTGACGCTCTGTGCGGCAAATAGGGTTCTGCGAGCTGTGTGGGCTGACAATTAAGCAGTCTGGCTTGGCTGGGCCTCAGTGCGTGGCCCAGGTACGAAATCCTGCACAAACCGTTTTTCTTTTGCACAAAAATTTAGTACCACCTCGGGTAAAAAAACTCTTTTCTTCGGTGAACGGATGAAAAAATCGGAGAAACGCACCTTACTTTATTAGTAACTAGCACATATGCCCGTGCGTTGCAACGAGAAGGATATTTCTTTGCAAGAAGCAACGGGAAAAATAATTGATGTGTCATCCAAAAAAGGGTCTCCACAATGGTAGGCGACAGAGCAAGAAGTTATGGTCTTCTCGCTGGACATGTTTGACACGCAAAATCTTGATAGTGATGGGGTTGGTCAGTGTGGTGGCGAGCACCCAACTCATGCCTTTTTTCCTCCGAGTTTGCCTTCATCTCGGGCTTCTGCCTGCCTATGCATTTGTTGGCTACGC
This sequence comes from Aegilops longissima, assembly GCA_021605205.1. Lineage (NCBI taxonomy): Eukaryota > Viridiplantae > Streptophyta > Magnoliopsida > Poales > Poaceae > Aegilops > Aegilops longissima. Next base: position 24,014,043 of record CM038680.1, read on the forward strand.
GGTGATCTTCGGGACATGGTTGCTTCGACCACTCTATGCTACGACGGTGTAACCGGGTGGATTATTAATTGCAGCGCATAAATCCCGTTTCATGAGTATAATCAGGCATGAATGTCCCTTCTTTTTTAGGGTTTATTCTCTTCAATTATTTCAGAGACCAAGTACCCATAATTTTGCTCAAACTAAAGCCAAATAACATAATTTATTGACACGTGTCCACAATTTCTTTCATTTATAGTCAACCAGCAAAGAACGAATGCGCACCGCTAACAAATGGCCAGCGCAAATATTTAAAAAAAATACTATACTGTCACATCAGAAATATTTTTGATTTTTTTGAACATTAAAAAATATGAATTGGTGAATATTCTGAGAAACATTAACAATTTTTAAATCCCGGACATTTTAGAAAAATGCGAACATTGTTTTTGCAAATTCCAATATCTTAAGAAAATCACGAACAAAAGTAGAAACATGAATAGTTTTTTAATTCACAAACAATATTTCAAAAACATTTAAATTTTACAAAAACAAAAATATTTTTGATTTTTTGAATTTTTTAAGGGAACATTCAAAAAATACGAAATGTTTTAGAGGCAATTTCTTTTGAGTTTTGAACATCTCACTAAAACATGAATTTTTAAAACATGGACATTTTATAAAATGTAATTTTATAAAATAATCTTGAAGAATTTTGGAAAATACAAAATAATTTTTAAAAGGAGAGCATTTTTTGAATATGTTGAGAAATTTTGAAACGGGAAATTTAGAAGTTTCAAACATTTTTCAATACAGAAGCAAATTTTCGAATTCTGACCATTATTTGAATATCTGAATAAAAATTGAAATTATGAATATTTTGGTAAATTTTTACTTCATAAAGAATAATTAAAAATAAGGAAAAATATAAAAGAGAAATAAAAAGGAACAAAAAAAGAAAAATAGAAATAGAACAACGAAAAAGGGGAAACAGGCTGGCCCAGTCATAGGCGCTCTGTACGAAACTTCAACTATTCTTTGCTCCATGCGACAAATAAGGCCTTCCTAACTCTGTGGGCATTAATAAATTGGCTGCCCTCGTTGGGCCGCAGCGCGCGTGGCCCAATGACGGAATTCTGTACTAATTTTTTTTCTTTTCTAGCGGATAGACGCACAAAAGTTTAGTACCACCTCGGATAGAAAGAAAAACTTTTCGACGGTGAACGGATGAAAAAATTGAAGAAACGCACCTTGCTTTATTAGTAGGTATAGATATAGAAAAGTAGTGTAAGATATTAATGTAATTTTGCATGGTGTCTGCACATTTGAAAAAAGTTCAAGTTGATGTTAAAGATTGTTCAAATTTGTTTAAATACTAAGCGCTTGAGTTCTTCATGACTAATTGGAGTTTGCAATCTACATGCACTTCCACCTATCCATATTTGCTAGACTCTTCAATATCACACATTGTCCACTCTCACATCGAGACTTGGTGTGTCCTTCGATACATCCAAACCTCGTAGGAGGACCTCCTCTTGTTCTCGTACGCATAAACCACCTAATCTCCTTCGACCTTCGCCGACGAGCCCGTGGATCCACCTCTCCTCTGCTTGCCGCTCAGGCGATTAGTGGCTGGGGGATCATGACGCCTCAACTCCAGCTAGTAGTTTAGGTTAGGACTTTTTCACTCGCAAGAGTGTAATTCAAGCAAATGGAGGCGATTCATCTTCAAGCTATTTTTTAGGTCCCAGACCCCCAATGAGTTCGTCCATTGTAACGCAGTCGACGTAGATTATTGGGGCGACGAGGTTAGGATATCTTGCTGTGCGAGCACAACGAGGAGATTTGATATCAGCCGCCTTAGATTGATTCAAGGGTTCAATGACAACAACCACGACTCTGAGAAGCTGGTTCTTAGGAGTGCGCACGAAGACTTTCCGGCTGTCATCGACAATGTCAAGCCGACTCGTTCTGGCGGTGATAGTGCCCGTTCGGTTCTGCAGGGTCCTCGATGTAATTTTATTATATTTGGGGTGCATTGTAGTACTTCTTATGGACCTTTGCAATAGTAGATCTTACTTATAGATTTAGGTCTTTTTGGAAGAAAAAGAGAGATCGGGGAGGCCTTGAGGAAGCTGGGAAAACGAACGGACGAGATGCTGCCTTGAGGAAACGCATCCAACGGTGGCACGAGACAAAAGAGTAGAGGAGGGGATCGAAAGGGAGACGCGGCAAGATACTTTCTTTTCCTCTCGTCTCGCGCCCGCAGGCCGCAGCAAACCCTCGTCGCCGGAGGCGCCGCCGCCCACACAACCATGGATCCGCCGGGCCTCGGTGCCCCCAATCGGAAGAGGCGCTACTCCGCACCCGAGAACCCACCTGTCCTCGGTAGCCTCAAGTTCCCCTTCATCTATGTTCCGGGCGATGGGACCAGGGTCGGCCGCTTCGTTCCGCGCGGGAGCGGCGCCGAATTCTCCCCTCAGTACTGCTCCCCCGGTCAGCCGCTGCCTCCGCCTCCGCCTCCGCCTCCGCCTCCAGGGTATGGACACTGCCGCCGCTTCATCATCGAAATCCTGTTTTTTTTTCTTTTTCGCCGAGTTCTCTTTGGGGGGTCTCGTCGAAATCTCTTTGGGTTGTTTAGGACACCTGATCTGGCCGAATCCGAGTTATTTTGTTTGTAGATACGTGGGGTTCTTCGGAATTTTGAGTTGATGACGGTAAAGAGTAGTAGTATCTCAGTCGGTAGATTTTATTACGTACAATTTTATAAAGAACACTGAAAAAAAATGTAAGCTTTGGTTCAGTGTTTGTTCCACATCAATGCTGATGCTGATTCTTCATCCAGCTCATAAGATCTAGTATAACATTAACTGCCAATGCTGATGCTGCTTACTCTGTTTCAGGTGTGAGGAGAAGGAGGATCTACCTGGACCATCGGCACAAACAGTGCCTGACACTACGACGCCTAGCGCCGCCGCTTACCCGCCCTCTCCTCAACAATTATCTTGGTTCCCTCAGCAGCCACCATGGCTCTCCTCTTCCCAGCCTGTCTGGACACACTCTCTGTACCCACATAGGCCACTGGGGCGCCGTCTTACCCCTTCTCTAGGCCATCCTTTTCGGCGCCGGGTACAGTTTGAGTGGGGAATTGACTTTTACATCAGGATTGATCATATGGGATATCATCATGTTTACCCTCATGTTGGTGGGCCATTTCACAGCCTACAAGAAGCAAACCATGCTATCGAGCGATATCTCCATAACCGCCGGGATCCAAAAATGTAAAGTTCTCACCTTCTTTCTAGATTTTCAGCCTGCCTATTTAACTTGTGTGCATGCTTCCATTTGATTATACTCGAACCGTTCAATTCTTATATAGTAAGTACTTATTATTGGCATGTATTTTTTTTTCTCAAATACGCATAGCATGCGTATCTTTCATTAATGGGGAAGAAAGGGTACAAGAAGCCCTCCACCGAGGGTGTTACACACCCAGTCCATCGTTTACGTACGACTACGTTTCGCTAGACTCCCACCTATGTATCCGCCCAAAGAAGCATTCTAAGTCCGACTTTAGGAGGCCTGCCGTCCTCCAAGCCTTGCCCTCATTTGAGACCCGTGCTAGTAATCTACCAAGGGATGGTGTTTCGCCATCGAACACGATCCCGTTGCGGTGTTTCCACAATTCCCACAGGGCAAGTATGATGATGGCCCTCACATCCTTCTCGTTGGTGCCATGTACCTGCTTGTTAAGGATCCACTCCGGTAGGGTGTCGTTTGTGGTCGGCGTCCATTGCGGCATCTCCAAGGCGCGGCAGATCTCCAGCCAGGAAGTCCTTGTGAAGACACATTGTAACATAATGTGGTTCATTGTCTTGTCGGCCTGGCTGCAAAGTGGGCACGCTTGTTGGTGTGGGAGCCCTCTCCTCTCTAAGCGGTTCGAGGTCCGGCACCTGTTCCGTATCGCGAGCCATGTGAAGAAGCGGCATTGCAGGGGGGCCCGACACTTCCACGTTGCCTCCGCGGTTGGGGCTATCTCCCTTACCATGTACTTGGCGGCGTACGCCGATCGAGCGGAGTAGTGGCCGTCACGCTCCCAAGCCCACCTGATGGTATCCGGTGTCCCTTCTTGAAGCTGCACGCCATGGACCCGAGTCCAGAGGCTCATGAATTCCATGAGAGTTGGTGCGTCGATGTCTGGGCCAATGGAAACTGCCCACGCCCCGTTTTGTAGTGCGTCCTTGACCAGTAGCTGCTTGCGAGTTCGGCGCGGTATCCTTGCATGGATCGTGGGTGCGAGCTCCTCCATCCGAAAGCCCTCCATCCATCTATCTTCCCAAAAGAGAGCGCGTGCGCCATCTCCCAGCACTATCCGTGTCGCCGCGTTGCACAACTGGATGGATGCCTTTGGTACTGCTATAGTGAACTCACTCCAGGGCCTCATGTCGTCCACACGCGCCAACCATGGCCAGCGGGCCGGCATTGCTACATTCATCCAAGCGATGTCCGGGATCCCGAGGCCGCCAGCCCATTTGGGTGCGCAAACAGTGTTCCAGGCCACCGCGCAGTTGCCTCCGTTCGCCTCCGCCTTGTCACACCAGAGAAAGCCACGCAGGATCTTGTTAATCGCCGAGACTGTCTTCGTCGGTAATTCCAGGGCCAACATTGCATGCACCGACATCGCTGAGAGGATCGATTTGATGAGGATCAATCTGCTGCTCTTCGGTAGGGTCGCTGCACGCCAAGTAGGTAGGCAAGCCGCGATGTGGTCCACCAGGCCTTGTAACTGCGCGGCCGATTGCTTCCGGATGGTCAGTGGTAGCCCGAGATATCTCATCGGGAAGCCGCTCAATGAGCAACCCAGTACGCTTGTAACCTCAGCCATTTGCTCTTGTGTGCACCTGATCGGAAGGGCGGCGCTCTTTGCAAGGTTTACACGAAGTCCCGAGGCTGTGGAAAACATGTCGAGTATCGTCGTGCACGTGGTGAGGTCCGTCAGGTGCGGTTTCAAGAAGATGATCACGTCGTCCGCAAATATTGACAGGCGATTCTGGAGTCCATTCGCCACCAAGGGTGCCAGGAGGCCGGACACAGATCCTGTGTGGAATAGCTGCTGTAGAGGCTCCATGATTAAGATGAACAGCATCGGCGAGAGCGGGTTCCCTTGTCTTAGGCCACATTGGTTGTAGATTGGTTTGCCGGGCACCCCATTGAGCCTGATCCTTGTCGAAGATGTTGCAAGTAATCCACAAATCCATCCAATCCACGTGTGCCGAACCCCATGGTATGTAACACCTCAATTAGGAATGGCCATTAGACGGAATCAAATGCTTTGGATATGTCAAGTTTCAAGAGCACCGTGGGGTCTTTCAGGGCATGTAGGCGCCGTGCCGTGCTTGCACAAGCATAAAGTTATCATGCATATATCTTCCTTTCACAAAAGCGCTTTGGTGTTTCCCCACAAGGTGTGGTAGGTCTTCGGTGAGTCTTGAGGCTAGCACCTTGTCAAATAGCTTGATCACGCCGTGCACTAGGCTCACAGGTCGATAATCTCGTAGTTCTTCCGCGCCATCCATCTTGGGCAGTAGGGAGACTAGTGCTTTGTTAACTGCGTGCATGCCTCGCATATCTCCATGATAGAACGCGTCCAGCGCTCGCATTATGTCCGCCTTGATGATGTGCCAACAACAGGCATAGAATCTATTTGTGAACCCGTCCGGCCCTGGTGCCTTGTCCGGTGGCAAGGCCTTGACCACCTTCTCCACTTCTTCCTCAGTGAATGGTAATTCTAGGTGTGATAGGTCACGCCTTGGCAGTCCTAGCGCTTCCAAACGTAGTGAAGCATCCCTAGCAGAGGCCAAGCCCAGCAGCCGGTCGTAGAACCCATCCACTTCAGCAGCAATTTGATCATGCCCTGTTATCATCAACCCATCCTTCTTGATGGAGGTAATCATGTTTCTGCGTTGCCGATGTCTTGCATGCCGGTGGAAGAACGCGGTGTTGGCGTCTCCCTCCTTTAGCTGTAGCAATCGAGATCTTTGCCTTGCTATTGTCCTCTCCAAGGAGCATAGCCCTAGAAGCTTCCGTTTGAGGGTTTTCCTGAGTTGGAGTTCCGCCGCTGTGAGTGCTCTGCTGTCCGATGCTTGGTCAAGTCGGTATATGAGCTCCATGGCCATGAGGGTCTGCATCTTTATGTTGCCTATCCACTTTGCGCTCCAGCTCTGGAGCCGTTTGGCCGTGGCACGAAGCTTCTTTTTTTGTTTTTGTTGATTAATACCATCATTAGCTATTTGACCTGTTCAACAATTATACTCAAAACTAATTCATCGTAACCCTCCATGCTGGGCTTATGACACTAGTGTTTTTAGTTTCACTTTGTATTCTCCATGCTTCTATGAAAGTTCTATTTATTAATCATGTGGATTTCCTTTGATGTCTACTAGGTGTACCTTTGATAATGTTTCTCCAGTGGATATTGCTGTGAGGCAATCACTCTACTTTCCTGATGGCACAAGGAAGAGGCGCTTAAGATCGGAAGCAGTTGATGAGATCCGTGATAGTAAGCTTCAATTGGTTAAAGCTTTGGTGGGCAAGTATAACGAGGATAACAATCTTTTTGGGGTTTGCTCTCTGTCCCTCTATTCATCCCTCATTTTCTGTCATATTAATCATTTGTAAGAACTAATCGAATCCATGCTTATTATTGTAGGATCTTGCATATGAACTCAACGCTGTAGGATGCTACCAATCATTTTGTGAGGGTGATGTTCGTACTTGGTTTCATCATATCAACTTCACTGCAAAGACTAAAGCAGCAGATTCTAGTGATATATTCTTTGCCGAAGTCATTTTTACACAAGTGGAATCTGAAGGACTACCGGTCAGCTGCTTGTGCATGGTTAAGCCTACTGATGATGGTATGTTAAAATACAGTTTAATTTGTGGGTGGTGCTATAGTTCTATGGATATGGTTTGGGTTTTAGTATATATGTTGTTTGCTGTATTAGACTCTTAGAACTAGAATTTGCAAAGAAGGGACAAGGCAAAAACACTTCAGTGTTACAGTTCATTGTCAATAAGTCATACCGCAGACCTGCAGTCAGCTAGTCACAAAAGAGAACACAAGTCACAACTAGTCTTAAAACAAGATTAGCTAGCTTCTAGTTCTTTTTTTTTTTTTGGAGAGAAACTAACTTCTAGTTGGGACAGTTGACATCTGCCATGGTATAATAAACTAACTACTCCCTCAGTTCCTAAATATAAGTCTTTTTAGAGATTTCAATATGGATTACATACAGATGTATGTAGACATATTTTAAAGTGTAGATTCACTCATTTTTCTCCGTATGTACTCCATATTGAAATGTCTAAAAAGACTTATTTTTAGGAATGGAGGGAGTAAATCAGAACAACAAGGACATCTGCCATGTAATCATTATAATGCAACTGAATGATTTTTGTGAATTGTTAAGAGAAACTTTAGTTATTGGGGGAGCATGGCATAAGAAACACCACATCAAACAAAACAAAGAACATATCTTTCTCACCTAAGTAACCATTGTGTTGGAGTTACCTAGACCCGTCCAGTTCAAATAGTGTTATCTTGTTTGTTTCCCTCTTGGTTCATCTCATACTGCATGAGCTTCACGTTTGTTATGTCTTGAACTGCGCATGGTCTAAGTGACCATGTGGGCATGTTTTGCTACATTGCATTCTATATATTATCAAGATGCAGTTTTTTTTTTTTTTTTTTGCATTGTTTGATATTTGGCAGTCAATAACAAATTTCCGCTCTTTGTCCCTTATGTTTTTGAATAAAGGTATTTGCTTTGGCTGTATGAATCATGGAAATGTTGATATGAAGCACCCAAATTATGTTGGTTATGCTGGTGGTCATGTGATGAACACATTCATGCCAATCAATGGACCTAAAATAATGACGAGATGCTTTGAGGAGGAAGACGTACGTATGATCAGTTCATTAGCGTTTTAATATTTGTTGCTTCATTTGTTGCTAATGACCATCTTTTGCAGTTGGAAGCAGAGGAGGCTAGGTTGAGGAGTAGTTTACAGGTAACAGCATATTACAACCTTTGATAGTTACATGATTTTGGTTACTTCACTGATTATTTACTGTTTTTGTGTCCAGTGCCTTAATGATCCAGAGCTGTCAGTGAACTTTCCGGGCAGTCTCGCCAGAAAATATCCAGGACCCCCGGGACTTTTGGGTAGCATGCAACAGGGTGTACCTTTGTCATTCCCGAGCGGTGGTGCTCCTATGCAGTATTTTGCACCACCAGGATGGTGATGCTAATGAGGGTGCTGGAGATAGGAACGAACAGAAACATATGTGATTTTTACTTAGCTATGTCTACATAGTAAAATTGCTGTCTACTTCTAGTAAAATGATGAGATTTCATTGTAAATCTGGATAAACACTGACGTAAAACAGTTTTCCTTTGTATTAAACACCATTTTACTAGGAAAGAACCACATCTTAATTGCAAAAGAGGGGCACGGAAGCTATAACTTAATTACCACGAAACAACAAATCAGATTAGCTAGGGCGAGACATAAACCAAGAGTTATGTTTTACTGTATATTGGTGGCCATTTAATATCAAAATCAAAAGGTGGGGGGTATATTTCTACTATGCTTGTTAGTAGCATTACGATAGCGTAGCAGGTACAAGTGGATGCTAATGTCATGTTATAATCTCAAATTGCTCTCTAGTTTACTTGTATAGTCTTTGGATTTTACTGTCACTTTTGTGCGCGTGCTTGTGTCGGAAGGAGTAAACCATGTTCTACTACAACTACAGATCTGCTGTGTTTTACGATCAATTGGAGGCGGGTGCATTGTTAGGCCTTATTTCGTTTCTACGTACATAAATTTAATATGAAGCCTGATGTTGATTGCCAAGTTTTGTTGCATTTTCTCTCTTTTGAACATGTATTTATCATTTCTTCGCAACTTTTCTAGGGATTTTTTATGAAGAAGATGATGAATGAGTTCTCTTTCATGTTGAAGTTCAAATGGCTGCGTGTAGAGTGGAGAACCCGGGTCTCGTGAGGGCTGAAAAGCAAGGCGTCCCCTTTTGTGGTGTTTTGTTGCCTGACTTAGCTGGATATGTAGGACCCCTCAAAGAAGATTGTCATTGTCTTGTTCGTTTTGGTCTTCTGGTTTATCGTGAATCAAATCATGCATTTGGAGTATTGTAGATTCCAATATCTGCATTTACAGAGGGAGTATTTAGCTTATATGGTCCAAAAGTGATGGCATATTTAAGTTAATTTTGGTATTTTTCTTTGAGGGGTTGTTGATGAAAGCTGTAGCGTGTTACATCTACAGAACGATGAGATAGTGTTTAAGCAATTTTTTGCACCCCCAGGATGCAATACGCAGCACAGGCGTTGGACGCTTGTACTATTTGTTTGTTTTAACCTTTCAGAGGTCTATTTTATCAGAACAAGACGTGTGTGAGTATGTGGCAGACACATAGCCTGATTGTCTTTGTTGGATTCTAGACATGGGTGCAAAATATATATGCTGTTCATCGATGTGTTCTCAGTTACAAAACATTCCAGTCCTCTGGTGGCGTCCTGCCGCGAGTTCCCTCTACGGGCTGCAAGCTTTATCTCTGTCCCTTGCGACCCTACTCCCCTTCCTACCCTCCTCAGGCTTCCATGGTTGGGCGTGGAATCACTCTTGTGGCCAGGGGTTTTCAATCGCGTGAGAGAATCCTTTGTGATGACAGACCTGGAGATGGAGGACCCGAGTAGTTGATTGATTGTCCGAATCTTCAGGATTTATTATAGCTTACCAAAAAGTTTCAACATTTTATCATATTTTGAATTTTCTAGAGAAGTTTTGCAACGATGATGCGGAGCATCCCATGTTCATCCCCATGTACACTCCGACTACTCTCCAAGCCTCAAGAGGACATATGACGAGACCTCGAACATACGCCATTGGACACAAGGTGAACTCGCTTCTCTCCGAATCGTCACTTTCCACATGTGAGACATGGCTACTACCTCAAACATATGTGTTATGCATGTCCAGGAACCAGGAGGAAGGCCATGGATCAGCTAGGAGCATTGGACAAGACGGTGAGGACACCAAGCGTGAGGAACAAGAGAAGGAGCTGCCAGAAAGCTACAGCTCTCGGACGTCTGACGCCTGGAGACTCCACCAGCCAGATCGACTCCAGCCGAGGCAACCTACAGCGCCCGGACGACCGCCAGACATCAGACGTCCGACACCTCCAGCGACCGGACGACCGAGCCCCCTCTGGACGTCCGACACCACCAGTCCAGTACGAAAACGTCAGAACTATGGAGACCTCCGGACGTCCGACGCCACCTGTCCAGAGCCAAAACTCCGGACATCCGACAAGCACCGGACGACCGGACCCTCGCGAGCCACTGGACGTCCGACAGGTGTCGGACGACCGACGCCTGTCTGTGCGCAGAGTAATGGGCCGAGGCCCATGTATCCCTCACTTACCCCTTCGTGACCCTAGACCATAAATAGACCTCCTCCTCCTCCTTTTCAGGGTTAGCATTGTGATAGCTCATATTTGAGATAGAGCTTTGCTCATCCACTTGGTTACTTCTCCTCGGAGTTCACAGCCTCTTCGGAGAAGATCCTCCAAGCAGATTCAAGACCCCATCACGGGAAGACCCGTCAAGACCTCCTCACGGAGAAGACTTTTTGTATCGTCCTTTGTTGACCTTGAATCGTGTATCACTCTTTGTGTTTTGAGGATCTAGCATATGTGTGACCAGATTTTGTTGGTTGAGTGATTTCTCTTGTGTTTCCCCTCGTGTTCCCCTCATTTTTCCCCTCGTGTTATTCATGTTCTTCGTAGGATCCCCTCCAATCGTGAAAGATCGGGCATCTAGGGTTCTACCCTACATCATCTTGGATCAGAGCAAGGTTGATCACGAATTTGGAGTCCCTACCCCTTGTTTTCTAGCCTTGTTTTGTTGATTTTGTCCCAAATTCAAAAATTCCCCCCCAAAAATAGCCCCATTTTTTTCGTGATTTGTTGGTTTGATTGTTTTGTTGATTTTGATCCATGGATTTGCCACTACAACAAAAACACCACGTATGGTCGCTTTTTCTAGGTCGCTTTTTTATTCGTCTCTACACCCATAAACACTAGCGATCTAAAGACGCTTTTTAAGATGTTTATAGAGAGCCACAAACTTCTAATCGTAATTGGCCTTCAAAAATTAAGTATTTAGTTTTAATTAACTTAGAGACGATTTGTGAGACGTTTTAATGTGCAACTCTATTCTCAGAGACGATTTGTGAGACGTTTTAATGTGCGACTCTATTCTCAGAGACGATTTGTGAGATGTTTTGATGTGCGACTCTATTCTATCTTAGACTTAAGAAAATAGGTAAATACACCTCGAATCTTAGAACTTGCGCTGTGGTCAAGTTGATGCATAAACTTGTAAAATCGTGTTTTAGTTGTCTAAGTTGTCCTTCCGTTCATATACAGTTATTTCTATCGTATACGGTTGTATCCCATGCACGTGTGGTGTGCCAACGTGACGGGGGCCACTATGGTTGGGGCGGTGGGTAGCCCTTGTGCACTGTTTTTTCTTCAGAAAATACCATTGCATTTTATTTAGTTACGCAGAAAAACTTCAAATAAAATGAAAAATGCTAGAGCGGGTGGTTGGGAATCGAACCCTAAGCTTCTGTGATTCGGCTCGCATAGACAGCGACTAGAACAGCTGACATTTGACGTTTATTGAGCACAATTAGCTTTATATAAGATGGATAATACGAATTAAAATAGAAATCAAAACGGAAAAGGGGTGTGCAAAAATAGGGAAGCCCCGGTTCGAACCTATTGCATCATAAGCTCGTTGGATGTGTGAGCGCCAACTATTCGGCCACAATGACACTTCTATAATAATAATAATAATAATAATAATAATAATAATAATAATAATAATAATAATAATAATAATAATAATAATAATAATAATAATAATAATAATAATAATAATAATAATAATAATAATAATAATAATAATAATAATAATAATAATAATAATAATAATAATAATAATAATAATAATAATAAAAGTGAGGTATGTTTCTCCGAATTTTTGGTCTAGCCATCGTATAGGATTATTTTTGTCCCTTGCGAGAAGCCGCTAAAATCATATGCATCCAAACTAATAAAAAAGTTCTACTTAGCGACTCAAAATAAAACTGTAGATTCTTCAAAATCATTAATTGAGGAGTATGCATTCCAAAGATCACTTCTGCCTCCCCAGGTTGCGACAAGTGGCGCATAACATGTGAGTTTTCCCTTTTTTCGTAGATCCGTTTATTTAAAATGTTTTATCTTTCAAACCGTGCGTCCAAATCTCGAACCGTTTTCACCGTTGAATTTCTTTCGTCGAGATCTTTAAAACTAGACCCCATGTTGACAGGTTTTGATAAACTTTTTCCACAAAAAAGCCAGTCGGAAAAAACCAGACAAAAAAAAAACAAAACAGACATGGCCGCGCCTCTCGCGAAAGCAAAATCGAGCCTATCATGAAAGAAAAAAAATAGAAAACTTGTTTTTCCTGTTTTCTAGAGGCACGGCCGTGCCTCTCGCAAAAGCAAGACCGTGCTGTTCGTGGAAGAAGAAAACAGAAAACGCGTTTTTTTTCTGTTTTCGAGAGGCACGGTCGTGCCTCTCGCGGAAGCAAAAAATGTGCCTCTCGCAGAAGAAAAAAAACAAAAAAATTTTTTTCTGTTTCCTCGCGAAAGCAAAACCGTGTCTCTCGTGAAAGGAAAAAAAAACGTATTTTTTGTTTTTCTTTCTTCTGCGAGAGGCACGAGTTTGCTTCCGTGAGAGGCATGACCATGCCTCTCGAAAATAGAAAAGAACATTTTTTTCCTTTCACGAGAGGCACGGATTTGCTTCCACAAGAGACACAAATTTGTTTCCGCGAGAGGCACGGTCGTGCCTCTTTCCGAAAAGGAAAAAATCTCCCAGTTCTGTTTTTTTTCGGTCTTTTGCACGAAAAATAAATCGTCAAAACCTTTCAACATGGCATCTAATTTTGAATATCTCGACGCGAGGAACTCAATGGTGATTTTGGACCCATATTTTAAGATATAAAACATTTTGAATAAACAAATCGACGAGAAAAGGAAAAAAACTCATAGGTTGCGACAAGTGCCGTACTTGTAGTGCACCACTTGTCCCAACCTAGGAAGGTGGGAGTGATCTTTGCAAGGAGTGCTTCTTAAATAGTTGTTTCGAATGAGACAACTAATTGTTGCAAACAAAATTACGTTGAAAGATATTTCTATGGAGTGGAAGGAAATCCCTATTTGCCGCTTTGCTGGCGAGGGACCGAGATGTGTCCGCCCAATTACGATATAACGCCCGTTCTACAGTATTTTGTTTTTGGAGTGGGCGTGATCATCAATGCTCGTGGGTTTTCTATACCAAAAATGCAACATCTACGTAATTTTGTTACGTAAAGCTACGTTCTGAGCTTCCTCAACCAATCACGCCCCCCATTTTCACGGGGTGGGCCTGGGCCTCTTAATTTCCAACCAAAACAGGCCAGGTCATCCCGTTCGTAAGTTATGTAATAATGTTTACGTAGGTGTAGATACTAACTACTAAGAAGACGTCTCTTGACCGCACCGTCCAAATGTTGCACTGTTGATTTTTGTATGTAAGAAAATAACTTATATTCTAGTCTCCTTTTGGAGAAATCAACTATTTTTTTTAATTTCGAATAATTTAAAATTTATAAACTACATAAAACGGAAATATAGAGCAGAATTAATGTACATAATTTTTTGGACAAATAAACTAAATTTCAGTTTGAATTCAAATAATTTTAAATTAAGAAATATAGATAAAAATATAGTGCAGAATGAATGTACGTAAATTCGTTTGGAAAAGTCAATGAATTTTTGCTTGAATTCAAATAATTTTACGTTTGAAAATCTAGAGAAAAGAAAATATAGGTCAGAATGAATGTACATAAATTTTTCGAACAAATTAACTAACTTTTGTTTGAATTCAAATAATTTTTATTTTAAATCTAGATAAAAGGAATTATAGTTCACAATCAACGTACATATTGTTTCTGGAAAAATCATCAAATTTATTTTTGAATTCAAATCATTTTAAATTTCAAAATTTAGAGAAAAGAAAATATAGGTCTGAATGAATGTAAGTAAATTTTTCTGACAAATCAACTAATTTTTGTTCGAATTGGAATAATCAAGATGAAAGAAAATATAGTTCATAGTGATTGTACGTAAATTTCTTTTGGACAAATCAATGATTTGTTTTAATACTGAATAATTTTAAATTTGAAAATCTAGATAAAAAAATATAGGTCAAAATGAATGTACGTAAATTTGGTGAAATCATAAAATTCAAAAGAAACCAGAGGTATTTAGTGAAATCAATGAATTGTTAAACTACATTTTTTATACTTTTATAATCATTGGATTTTCTTTGAAATGAAGGTCTTCGGCACCACTATTTGGGGGAAAATCAGGCAAAAACCGATATTAGGGCATCTCCAACACTGTGACGTAAAACACCAACAAACGCTTGGATGATTTTTGCGACCCAACACAGTACCCAAAACGTTCACGCGCCCGAAATCCTGCAAATCGGAAGCAAATTTTGGGGGGGTTGCGTCGTTCGCACTCGAGCCATGATGGGCAAGTCTGGCCTCAGCGGAGGCCGTGGTGTCGGACAAGGAGTACCTGGAGCTCCTCCTCGAGCGGTCCCTCCATGACCGTGATCCGGCATCTCCCTCGCAGCTTTGCCACCATGTCATGGAGGAGCCGACATCGCCGCCTCGCCGTCGCGTGAAGTAGGAGTCCCCCATGTTGGAAATATGCCCTAGAGGCAATAATAAATTGGTTATTATCATATTTCCCTGTTCGTGATAACCGTTTATTATTCATGCTAGAATTATATTGGTCTGGAGGTGAAGATTGATATATTAGACGAAGGGTATTGGAGTCCGAAATTGTTTCAGGGGTATCGGGTGATGACCAGCGTCACCAAAAGGGGTTTCAGGGGGCCCCGACAAGTGTTGGGGGCCCCCATGGGCCAAGCGGAGGGGGCAAACCAGCCCACTAAGGGGCTGAGCGCCCCCACACCCCATCTCACTTAACCAGGAGGGTTGGGGGCGCCCTCCTAGGGCTTCCCACCTACCGGCTTGCGCGACAAGGTCGTGAAGGAGGAGGTGTTGGGGAACGTAGTAATTTCAAAAAATTTCCTACGCACACACAGGACCATGGTGATGGCATAGCAACGAGAGGGGAGAGTGTCCGTCCACGTACCCTCGTAGACCGAAAGCGGAAGCGTTATAACAACGCGGTTGATGTAGTCGTACGTCTTCACAATCCGACCGATCCAAGCACCGACGTCACGGCACCTCCGTGTTCAAAGACACGTTCAGCTCGATGGCGATCCCGGACTCGATCCAGCAAAGTGTCGGGATGAGTTCCGTCAAGACGATGGCGTGGTGGCGATGATGATGCTCCACCGGCGCGGGGCTTCGCCTAAGCTCCGCGACGATATGACTTCTCCGGCGCAGGCTTCGCTAAGCTCATGACGATATGACCGAAGTGGAATATGGTGGAAGGGGCACCGCACACGGCTAAGGAAAGATCCGTAGATCAACTTGTGTGTATTGGGGTGCCCCTGCCCCAGATATAAAGGAGCCAAGGGGTGCGGCCAGCCCTAGGGAGGCGCTGCCGAGGAGTCCTACTCCCACGGAGTAGGACTCCCCCTTCCTAGTTGGATTAGGATTGGAGGAGGGAAGAGGGAAGGCGCCGCCTCTCCTGTCCTATTCGGACTAGAGGGGAGGGGCGCGCCTGCCTGGCCGGCCCTTCCTCTTCTCTCTTATGGCCCATCAAGGCCCATAGACCTCCGGGGTTCCGTAACCCCGGTGTTCCGATAACTTCTGTTTTCATCCGAACCTTTCCAAGTCAAACATAGGCTTCCAATATATCAATCTTTATGTCTCGACCATTTCGAGACTCCTCGTCATGTCCGTGATCACATCCGGACTCGAACAACCTTCGTGCATCAATACTTATAAACTCATAATGAACTGTCATCGAAGCGTTAGCGTGCGGACCCTACGGGTTCGAGAACTATGTAGACATGACCTAGAACCATTCTCGGTCAATAACCAATAGCGGAACCTGGATGCCCATATTGGTTCCTACATATTCTACGAAGATCTTTATCGGTCAAACCGCATAACGATATCGTTGTTCCTTTGTCATCGGTAAGTTACTTACCCGAGATTCGATCGTCGGTATCCAATACCTAGCTCAATCTCGTTACCGGTAAGTCTCTTTACTCGTTCCGTAATACATCATCTCACAACTAACTCATTAGTTGCAATGCTTGCAAGGCTTATGTGATGTGTATTACCGAGAAGGCCCAGAGATACCTCTCCGACAATCGGAGTGACAAAACCTAATCTCGATTCATGCCAACTCAACATATACTTTTGGAGACACTTGTAGAGTACCTTTATAATCACCCAGTTACGTTGTGACGTTTGGTAGCACACAAAGTGTTCCTCTGGTAAACGGGAGTTGCATAATCTCATAGTTGCAGGAACTTTGTATAAGTCATGAAGAAAGCATAAGCAACATACTAAACGATCAAGTGCTAAGCTAACGAAATGGGTCATGTCAATCACATCATTCTCCTAATGATGTGATCCCATTAATCAAATGACAACACATGTCTATGGTTAGGAAACATAACCATCTTCGATTAATGAGCTAGTCTTGTAGAGGCATACTAGTGACTATCTGTTTGTCTATGTATTCACACATGTATTATGTTTCCGGTTAATACAATTCTAGCATGAATAATAAACATTTATCATGATATAAGGAAATAAATAATAACTTTATTATTGCCTCTAGGGCATATTTCCTTCAGGAGGATCCCTCCCGGGCGCCTCTTGCATTACCTCGGGCGCGGCAGCGATACATCACCACATAGCACCCTGACGGAGGCCGAGCGGGCGGAGTGGGAGGAGGAGCGATGCAACACGCATCGCCAGACCATGTTCGTCACGTTAGACGTTGCATCGGAGTGGGTCTGCAATGCCCCCAATCTTGCATGCAGAGGCCTGGGCCCTCAACCGATCCAGGACCCATGCAACATCCAAGATAGCAAAAAAGAACTCCAGCGAGAGCAGGCCCAATGTGTAAGCCAGGAAAGACTGTCAGCCAAACATAGCGAAGCATGTGCTTGACGGTAGATCAGTGCGAATCATGAGATGAGTGTAGGTACTGATAGACATGATTAACTGCAAAGGGGCATCAGCCATCACTGGTTCGACGAGGGCAAGGGCTGTCAGGGAGCCCTGCCCGATTAGGGATGTAGTAAGGATCCCCTCATTGGTGAAGAAGGCATGCGGCGACGAGCACGCCGATACTGAAGGATAGAGTTACCTATATATTTATAAGATGAAATCATGTACAAATACAAGGTTTACAAGGTACGAGAAGTTACAAACTAATACAAATACAAAGTCTTAACAATCAAAGTTGGCCTGGAGGATTCACTGCTTGCCCTCGCCCGGTTTATGTAAATGTATCGTACTTTTATTTATTCGGTTTGCGTAAAATTCCTTTGTTTGGTTCATTTTTATGTTTGAAATGCATGCAGGCGTTTCGGGTATAGTAATGAATGGCCGGCTCCAGTATGTGTGTTTGCGGATACGTCCGTGGAGAGATAGTTGCATCCTTAATCTACCACTTGCTTTATACTTTTTATTAAAACTACGTGCATATTACTTCGTACACGTATATTACCCCATAAAGTTTGATCTTTTTTTGGAAAAGAACTAAGAATATGGATTTATCTGATAAAATAAACCTAAAAAATATATTTATCCATATATATAGTTACTTGGCGATCCCAAACTATTTGCACTTATAACCAAATATGAGGTTCCTGGATTATTTCCGCTTAATTTCTTTGGCGCATTATTTACCGCACAAAGACTTCCCGCGTCTTTCATTTTTTTTTATCTTCATATATGTGGCCGGATAATTTTACTCGCCACCATCTCCCCCACCTCCCCATCTATCCAACTTCCCGATTCCAATCTACGCCGGCATCACCACCGCGCGCGCCGCCCATCCCCGCACCCCGCGCGCCGCCTATCCCCGCACCCCGCACAGTGTAAGCCTCGCCCTCACGGGGTGCCCTCCGCCCCTTGCTCCGCCCGCCGGCGACTCTCGTTTTCCTCCATCGGCAAGCTCGCTCGTTGGAGCCGTCAACGTCCTCACCGTCACGAAGCCATGCTCCTCCCGACGTCGTCCTCGCGGTCACGACTCATGAAGCCGCATCCACGCAGGTCTCATTCTTCACCCGAAGCTCCGCCGCACGTTCCGTCGGTACAACACCACGCAAGCAGCTCTCGTCTCCATCCAACATCTTCAACCTCCACCACGTTTCCTTGATTCCCATAGCCCCTACAGTTTTATCGTCAAATCAACCAAACTGGCCTCCTTCATTTATATGCATCTCAAGTCTGGATCATCTTCTCCTTCGTCTCCTTACTTCCTTCCTGTAGGCAATGCACAGTGTTCGGTGAATTGTTTGCTTGCCTAGAATTCAATTCTGACATATGTGAGCAACTGTTTGGTCCAATCTAATTTTACATGGCAAAACTCAACAGTAGTACAATTGGTCTTAGATAGTCTGACGGAGGAAGGATTGGGTGGCAGGAGAAGGTGGAGGCGGCGGCGGTTTCGACCTGTGCTCTGACTCGACGAGGGAGGCGGCAGATCGATTCGGTCGAAGTGGTTGTTAGAGGTGCTGGGTGGTAGGAGCACCAGCCGAAAGAGCTGGTGAACGATGATGGGGCCTCCTGACGAGGACAACGAGGTTGGTGTTGACAACTGCAACGAGAGCTCGAAAGATCCATCATCGGCACTGTTCTTCCGCTTGAGGTAGTCATCATCCACGTGGCCTCCTCGCCACCATTGGTGGACGCCGGTGAGGCCAGTCTTCCCTCCATGCGCAGATACTCCCTTGCTCCCCTCGGCGCCGTCTCCCTTACCCTATCTCTCTTTCTGAACCTCTCAATTGTACACAAAGAGAGCCGTGGTGGCAGCACAACAAAGTACAAAATTGGAGGCTAAATATAGGCAGATTTGTACAATTCTCAGACTAGAGTTAATGAATGAAGCTGCAGTTGATTACTTATCTGGGCACTATCAAATAGAACACGATGTGATGAATGAAATCTCTTTGCTGATAAGCTAATTACACTGGTTAGTTATTACACGTTAGGCTCAAACTCGCTTCTCTCAATTTCCTATCTAGATCTTAATTTGTGGAGTACGGCTACCTGTGCTGCTGGCAGATGTGTGTGTGATGCTGGTTGTATCTGTTCGGTGTTGTTGTCTTCTTCTGGTTCTGCTGCGGCTGCGATGTGCTACTAACTGCTGATGGTTATTTGTGAAATTCAAAACTCCATTTATCACAAGTTTAAGCTTGCTTCTATTTTGCCAGTTCTTGATTCCTTGTAGATATCCATTTGTTGCTGGAGAGCATGACAAGATTTCTCCTGTTTGCTTAGCATTTATTAATTGATCTGCAAGATGTGTCACACGCAAACGAGGAACACACGGTTGGAGAATATGACATGGAGGATCTGGAAATTCACAAGGAAGAAGGAGGTGAGCTCTTAACCTCCTCGTGTGAGATTCTATTAGGTTAGGTTTCTGTAAATTATGTACATGCTTGTAATTTCGTCAACGCACAGGAAGGATTTCAAGCCAATGAGTTGTGGCTCTGGTTCTTTTCAAATTGCCATGATTTTAACCAAAAAATTAGTGTAGATTCTAATTTGTGTGGTAAGTGCATGACATTTTTTGTTTTACATGTTTATTTATAGCTTACATCTCTTATTGCAATTTGCAGGATGAGAATCAGGGCATGGATCTGTACTATGCCATATGGATTTATGATCTTATTCATGGAAACAGTGCAAAATAGCGAGTCGGTCATTATTTTGTACCACTGAAGCTCCATGTGTTGCTGATTGCTTGGGATATGAGTTTCAGACTCTATAGAAGAAATATGAAAGAGAATTAGGCTCGACTAGATATACATATTATGCTCATTGCATTGCCTTTCATTAAACAATTATTTATACGACATTGTGATGGGGTCAGGGAAATATTGAGGTCGCCAAATCATGATGTGCAGCGCTGGACTAATTCGATGCGAAGGGATTTGAGAGATGATGTGCAGCGTCCAGTGTCTGATCTGATCTCCAACAACCTACTGCTTATTTCTTCACCTGGTGCTTCTTTTTCTTGGTAGCTAATGGTATCGATTGTTCCAATATTCTTAACTAAGCCTAACCACACCTTTTGTTTATACCATTGCCTCTTGTTGGTTCTTTCTCTGGAAATCTTAATTTCCAGATTACAATTAGAATGTGTGAAAATCACTGCCCTTGTTGGTTTGGGTTCCTTGTTACGGACCTCCATTTCTTAATTAAGAGTAATTTTATCTTATTCTGCTATTTGAAGTGTAATATTTTGTTTCTTTGCTTCATAAAAATTCAGTGCATGAAAATTTGACGGAGATCAATTATCACTGTGTCTGAGCAAAAGAAGTTTCAGTCCTTCCACCGAATACATGTGGTTGTTAACAGGTAGCATGGCAGCCATGCAAAATTTGTCCGGGACTTCAAATTCTGCAAGAAAGGTGAATGATTTATTTTGAGTGATTGAGACATGCAATTAGAGACAAAAAAATCATATACTATACTGCATGGTGTACTAATATGCAGAGACGTACCATGCATGTTTTTGTTTAGAGATGCAATGTACCATGGAGTATGTGTTTATCCTTCTACTGATTGCATATATCCATCCATCAGCTAACAGTCCAATTACCAATTATTTATTTATTTTGACAAAGTGGTCAGTTGAGTCTCTGTGTTGCTTTTGCACAACTCTGTCCTATTACTTCAGTTAGCAATTTGCACGTACCAATACTTTATATTCCTGTACTCTGAGTATGATGGAATAACACCATGTAGTACAAGTAGGAAAGTGGTTGGGGCGTGTACTGCTTTTCTTCCAGTATTGAGTACCAAACATATTCTATGCATGCTACCCTAATTTTGTACATTTTGTTAATCTAGAACCTCATATTTCTTTGTCACTGTACTGGAACTATACAAGGCTTCAACAGTCAGTGTATCAGAACATGAATTAATCCTAGACAGCATATGCTATTTGTCTGGCAGCTTATTCTGAAGTTATGTCTAATTATGTGCTTTGATAATTTCAGATGGACCATGTCCTTAAGTTTCCCTTCTATACCATGCTGGAAACGTCTAGACCACAAGAGGAATGTCAAACATTTTGATGCTAGAGGTTCTCACATCTTGAAGACAAAATACTTGTAAGATTCCTAGTGCTGTAAAAAGAGCTGTACTTCAAATCATTTTAATTAGATATCATACTAAAATTTCAAAAAATTTACTTAATTGAGCCATATGGTATCAACCTTTTTGCTTTGACTATTGAAGATTTCACATTTTCTCAATCTATCTACTAGGGCGAACTCTTGCATCTTCAGAGGTCTGGCTATTCTGTTGTCTGGTCATGCAAACTTCCTTTGTCCTATGAGATTTTTAAAAAAATTGTTGCAACGGGTGGGTGAAAGAAAATAGGTTGGACCAGCTACAATTTGCATGGCAACAGCTTAATATGGTTATCTCTTGCTGCTACCCCCCCCCCCCCCCCCCCGGAACTTTTTGATGCTTGCATATCTTGGGCCAAAACGGTGTGCTCAGAACCATTGTTGATGACTTCTTCAATGTTGGATGATCAAAAGAACTAGAAAACCTCATAGCATTGGTTGAGAAGTACAGTCCTTCAATTTGACTGTCTTCTGTCCGCTCTTTCTCAATTCGCTTGTCTTGCACATTGCTAATGAGTCATGTTTCTTGTTTTGACAATGGTAGATTGCTATCATAGAACACCCCTTAAAAACCTACTAATGTTTGCATGTGCAATAGTACAGGCAAAATTCATGACAAATTAGTCCGTCTGTATGAAGTGCAAATTGCAAACATACATTTGTCCGAACAAATTAAGTGAAATTTTCTTTTTGTATATAATGGTGAACTGGTGGTGTATGATAGACACACACCGCGAATCAAGCATGCATGTATGTATGTGTACACATCAGTTGAGAATGAAGAGAATTAAGGACTCAGAAGGGGCGTCTGCCTACTTGGCACCGCCCAGCTTCCTCTTAGGAGGCCCACAATGGCGGGCCCCAACCACTAGTGGTTGATAAGGTGTGTCTGTTGTGCATAAGTTTCTACTTCATTTTCACACAATGTCTATGTTTTTATAGCAGGTTTACTTACAACCGAACTGAACCTCAACTATAGAAAGCACACATTAAAAAATTTGATAGGGTCAATCAAGGCTTTGTAGAATCAGCTTTATCGGACAAGCAGTTCACTAACCAGGAATTGCATCCAAGCAATTGCACGAGCACTAAAGACGGTTGCACCAGTTTGTCTTCACCACATGAACACATATTTGCTAAGGGGTGTGTGTGTGTGTGCGCGTGCGTGCGCGCGCGCGTGCATAACTTTCTGCTTTGTTATCAAACAATGTCTATATTTTGTACAGTATAAGTTTAAACTGAACTGAACCTCAACTGTAGAAAACACATAGAATGGTCATGATAACAAAGCACCATTGTTTAAACTGTGCCACCAATGTGCTTTTTAGGTCAAAAACATTCCCCAGCACTCCTTCACAACCTTAAAACAAGCCACCAAACACTGGTACATCTCTTACAATTTCATCAAATACATTTCTTCACACACTACTCTGAAAGCTTACGTTCTAATTTTTTCTCTGTTATATTCCCTTTTCAGGGTAGTCTCAAGATTAGAAAAGGAGTGCATTGTAGGAGCGAGGAGCAACTACACACCAATTAGTTTTTAAATGGACAAATATTATGTATTTTGTAAAGGATTTAGCTTCATAGGAAAACTTAGTTCTGGTTGTATGATCTTTTCTTAATTATTTGCATCTTTCATATGAATATCTGATTTGATTCAATTCTGAACTCAAGGTGTTTGTTCCTAATTGAAATTGTGCGAATGAGATGCTTGTGATACAATTGGTGATATGGGAGGATCCCTTTATATAATATTTGTTGCCTATGAATGTGAATCGTGATATGAGTGGATGCCTTTATATGACAATATATGTTGATCATTCTACACAAGCATGTGTTGTGATGAAGTAACTGGATTTAAAATGATGAAATACAAATTGAAAATAAATCAAATAAATTTTAAAGTTAAGTATATTTAGAGACGAATATAACATCTCTACGTAGCGTGTATATGCAAGGAGTTAGTGCCCATGATGAATGAACCGGCTCTATGAGTAGAGACGTGATAAACGCATCTAACAGAACGACTCTATATATCTAGATACGCTTTTGAACGTCCCAATATAGCGTCTCATACCTAGATACGCTTTTTTTTTGCAGGGAAATTTGGGAGCTCTTTATTCAACATTAACAGCTCCAGCTGAATCAGCTAAGAGACTGGTTACAAGAAGACTCGGAATGGAGTCCATCCAACATTCGGTTACATCCAGGGTGCTAGCTTGTTTAGCACAAATGTGAGCCGAAACATTAGCTGATCTCCCTATATGCTGAACTTCAAAAGACTGAAAATAGATGACATGCTCCCTAATCTCGGCCAAAATAGGCGCCACCACCGCACGAGCATTGTGACGCGTATTCCAGAGATTCACAATCTCCAAATTATCAGACTCGAAAACCACCTCAGAATAGCCTCGTAGATGAGCAAAGAGAACACCATCTCGCAAAGCGAGTGCCTCGGCTATAAGAGGATCAGTGATTCCCGGGTAAGGTTTGCACCATGCAGCTAGAAAGGATGAATGTGTTCTCGCGACTCCACCTGCTCCTCCCCTCCTAGCTTCCATTGCAACACTCCCATCCGTGTTGATCTTGACCCAGCCCAATTCGGGCGGCCTCCAACCATGCCCCGGCAACATTCGCGCGTAATCGCGAGGGAGTTCCAGAACAGATAGATCTTCTTGGGTCTTCTTCATAGACTGAACAGGATCAAGTTCCTTCTTGCCATGTGTGGCATTGTTTCTTGAGGTCCAAATCGCCCACATGACAGTAACTAGTTTTGCTTTCTCAGACTCTGAGAACATCGGATCACATATAACATCCCGCGATCACGTGAGTGGGTGCAGCTCCGGTCGCTTGATGTCAAGCCAGTCCGGCGCCGCGTTCCAGAAACGCCTAGCATGGGTGCAATCCAGTAACGCATGCTTCATGTCTTCCTCTGCATGAAGACAAAGTTTGCAGGTGCCAATGGTTGTGATATGGCGATACCTGAGCATCGATTCAGCCGGCAAAATCCCATGCAACACCCGCCACCAGAACACTCTTACCCTTGGCAAAACCTTGAGCTTCCATAATCGGGACCATAACTGTTTGTCTGTCGATGAAGTCTCGGTGATCGTCCCTTCCTCTAGAGCCAGATGCTCGTTGCGAGTCATTAGAGCACGATACGCTGATCTTACAGTATAGCATCCCGTCCGTTCGTGAGCCCATGCAAAAACATCATCACCCCCTCCCCTCATGAGTGGGATGTTAAGTATAGCATCCGCTTCTGGGGTGATAAAGTTTTGACGGACCACATCCACTTTCCACGACCAATTGACCGTATCAATAAGATCTGAGACTGTTTGCAATTGTGTATTAGTGCTTCTGACAGTCGGGGTCATCGAAAGAGTACCGGGAATCCACTTATCATCCCATATGGAGACCGAACTGCCATCACCAATACGTTTTATCAGACCAACTTGCAAAGCATCCCTCCCCGCAATGATGGCACGCCACATCGCCGAAGAAAACCGCGGGGTTGTAGCTTGCATGAAATCACAAGTTGGAAAGTATCTCCCTTTGAGAACTCTGGCACAAAGCGATGATGGGTTCGTCATCAGTCGCCAGCCATGTTTGCCGAGAAGAGCTATGTTGAAAAGCTCAAGATCCCGGAAACCCATTCCACCTTTCTCCTTTGGACTTGCCAAAGTCGGCCAAGCCTTCCAATGCAGTGAATTACGGTCCAGGGAACTGCTCCACCAATATTTAGCAAAGGAGGAAGTGAGGCTCTTACATACCTTCTTTGTTAACTTGAAACAACTCATACTGAAAATGGGTATTGCTTGAGCTACTGTTTTTACTTCCCTTCCAGCACAAGAAATCATTCTTTCTGACCCTCCTTGGAGTTTGCTTCGAATCCTCTCTCCAATGTGGTCAAAAGTACCGCTTGTGATCCTACCCACAGCTGTAGGTAGACCAAGATAACGATCGCTGAAAGCTTCTACCAAAATATTCAAAGTTTGTTTCAGCAGTAACTTATCCGGGGCAGAGGTGTTTGGACTAAAGTAAATTGAGCTCTTCTCTTTGTTGACAGCCTGCCCTGAGCCCATCTCGTAAATTCTCAGAATTTCATTGAGCCTTTGAGCACTGTCCACCTTTGCCTGCATAAAAATTAGACTATCGTCCGCGAAGAGAAGATGATTAATCCACGGAGAACGATAGCTAACTCGAATGCCTTTACCTAGATACGCTTTTGAACGTCCCAATATAGCGTCTCATATGTATTGACGCTTTTGAACGTCCTAATATAGCGCCTCATATCTAGGGACGCTTTTGAACGTACCAATATAGCGTCTCATGCCATGTACAGATGCTTAGCTAACGTGTCTACACGTTTTGAGACGGTCCGTGGGGAGACGCTCCAAAGACGCTTTACTAAGTCGACTCTATGGTTGCCTAGAGATGAAATAGCACGTCTCTAGCTGTGGAATATGATGTCTCTACAGACCGTTTTCTTGTAGTGTGCTTGGTTTCGAGTGGATCTAGCATCTCCCCAAGTTTCCTCACTTTCTATCCATGAAATCTCATCAATTTTGACCCTGAAATCTTCATTTTCCGCCCAAAATCGCGTCCCGAAACTTGGATCTCGAGTTGACCCAGACCCACCGGACGTCCGACACTTTACCGGACGACCGGCCCGTCCGCAGCACCGGACGTCCGACAGCACCCATCCCGAACCAAAACATCGGATTTCCGGCCATTTCCGGACGTTCGTCCCGCGCTCCAGCCACCGGTCGTCCGACCCCCTGTGAAAACTGACTTCGGCTGATTTTTTTTCGGCCATAACAAATTCATCCGAACTCCGATTTTGACGTTCTTTAGCTCGTTTTGAAGCTATTGACATTCCCCATCCCACAAAAATAATTCAAACATCTTTTGATTACATCAAATATTTGGAATTTTGCCATCTTTGCCTAGGGCTTGCACCACATCATCCGCTACACCACCACCGACTTTCGCAACCTAACCCATTTTGTTCACCATAGTATTAGTGGTTGCTTGAGTAGTGATTCGAGTCTCCTATGGTGTTTCGGCTACTTAGGGACAATTAGTTCTTCATCAACCACCACCACCTCTTCCGCATAACCATGCCCACCATGCACTTCTGACAACCCAACTTAACCCAATTTTGTTTGAGCTTGTTTGAGTTGTGGCTTGTGTCTGCTAAGGTGTTTTGGCTACTCAGGGACAACAACTTCAACTTCGACACGTGTATAGCCCATCATTCCACTTCCGCATTGCCAAGTGCAAACCACCACCGCTTTTCCGCTACCATCATTTGACATTTGCCTTTGGAGATTTTGAGTTTGCGGTTTTTTCCGTTTCCTAGGGTGTTTCGGCTAACTAGGAACGAGTCAACATCGGCAACACCGCCTCTCAACATCGCCAAGGACGGTAAGCTCGATGACACCATTGTATATTCCCCTTGCAATTGCATTGATAACCCCTAGCCCATTTTGGGTCACTTGCCTATCGAGACTAGCCTTTGAGTATTGCCGGCAATGTTACTTGTGCACATTAGTGATCTACACCTCCCATCGCATACATACCATATCATATTGGTATCATCTTGCTATCATATCATATCTTGTGTCATAAATTTGTTCCCGCATATACACTATTGCCATCTTGGTTTGTGCATTGGTGCAAAAGTGGCCATACAAAAAAAAAGAATAAGATTTTAAGAAAAAGAGAGAGCAAAGAGCTTGTAAGCAGGTGTCATAGCATCATACTACATTGCATATAAGATTGTCATATCCGATCATCTTGGATCATCTTGAGAGAAACATCGGGAACCATAATACATAGCATACTTGGGATATAAGTCATTGCATTTTTGCATCTTATAGGTTGTGCACAAGTGTCATATCCGCCTATAGAGAAACCGTGCTAGCATCTCTCTTGAGTTGTGCAACATGAGCATTTTCCATGGATTCCACATTTTGAGCTCATTCCTTGGTTGCACGACCCCATTTATCTATCCGTGTGTGTGTTTCCGTGTGCCACCCATTGCTAGTGGTCTACTTGTTTCACTTGCGAATTTGTGAATCTCTTTCAACATTATTGGCTCTTGCTAACATTTTGCATCAAATTTTTGTGCCACTATCCTCACCGAACTCCACCATAAGCCTTACTTGTGTAGGTGTGAGAAATTGACGAGATCGGTACCAATTGTGCTATTTCCTTGTTACATCATTGAGTGATCATTGATCCATTTTCAACATCGGTCAAGGTACATTTGGTATAGTTCTCTCCTTTCTTCTGCTCATATTTGCTCGAGTCTTGTGATGGATAGGAAAAGCATTTCATCTCCGGTCTTCGACAACAACGACGACGCGAACAATTACATCACCAAATCGTCAATCTTCGATCTACAACGACAAATGCAAGGCGAACAATCAAGATTGTGAGAGCACATCGACAACCTCTCCATCGACATTCAACACTCCGAAGCAAGGAAAAGGGACTACATCGACAACAAGCTTTCCGCACAAAAGGAGGAGCAAGATGCAAGGATGGAGGAGATTAGGGCCTTGATCAAGTCTTCTTCCCCTTCGTCATCTTCAAGGCGGCGATGTTCAAGCCACAAATCTTCGGAGCGCGAAAATGATGCAAGCACAATTCGTCCACGTCCACATCTTCGTGATGACCACCGTCACAATCGTGATCAACATCATCATGAAGGGCAAGTCACCTCCAAGCATCATGTGCACGACGACGACGAACGCCATCGAGCTCAAGTACGACAACGACATCATCATCATGAAGATGCTCCACAAGCGCAAATGTACAAGTCCCAACAAGCCCTACTTCACGCCAAGTCCAAGCTTCATGAGCAAAAGAGAAGACCGCGAGACGAGAACCACCAAGACGGAGCTACGGCTACACCAACCACTTCGGCATCTTCGCCAAGTGTTCTCAAGGCATCTTCGCCTTTGGACGTACGACATCGTCGCCTACTTCCCACGAGTTCGCCTACATCGACATCTTCAACAACGAGGCAACCACCTACGAGCGAGGGCGACACTTCCATCTTCGGAAGCCCCTCAAGGAAGATGACCGAGAACGGGAAATTCCCTTCGGTCATGGAGACGATCTACGAGGTGCCACATCATATGGGCCTCCCACACCAAGAAGGTGACAAGAAGGTCGAGCAAGGGCCATCCCCTTCGACCAACAGCCACAAGTAGACTCGCAAAATAAGCATGTGGAAAGCTATCCTTGACACTTTTATTGAAGTAAAAGATGCAAAACATTATTTTAAATAACAGAAAGAAAATCATAGCAAAATAAAATGACGCTCCAAGCAAAACTCATATCATGTGACGAATAAAAATATAGCCTCAAGTAAGGTTACCGATAATGTTGGAGACAAAATAGGGGGATGCCTTTTGGGGCATCCCCAAGCTTAGTTGCTTGGATCTTCCTTGCATATTAACTTGGGAGTGCCTTGGGCACCCCAAGCTTAGGGTCTTGTCACTCCTTATTATCCTCATATCTATATCTCACCCAAAACTTGAAAACTTCAATTACACAAAACTTAACGGAACTTCGTGAGATAGGTTAATTAGTATCATAAAGAGCAAACCATTCACTTTGGTACTGTCAAAGACAAGATTCATAATTGTTTTCACACAATTCCTACTGTATCCTATCGTTTCCACAATTTATATTGAGTAACATAAGACATAGAAACTAGGAAACAAGCAAATTATGCATTGAAAATAGAATCTGTCAAAAGCAGAATAGTCTGAAGTAATCTGTACTCCAACCATACTTCTGTAACTCCAAAAATTATGAAAAATTAGGAAAACGTGAGCAATTTGTTTATTAATCTTTTGAAAAAAGAATCAACTCAAAAGTAATCTTATGTTAACAATGGGAATTATTTTCGTGGGTGCAAAAGTTTCTGTTTTTCAGCAAGATCAAATGAACTATCACCCAAACTATCCCAATGGCTTTACTTGGCACTTTATTGAAATATAAGCAACAAAACATGATTACTACAGTAGCCTAATCATGTGAACACACAAAAACAATAAGTAAAAGTGTTGGGTTGTCTCCCAACAAGCGCTTTTCTTTAATGCCTTTTAGCTAGGCATGATAAGTTCAATGATGCTAGCATAAAAGACAAGGATTGAAACAGAACAAGAGCATCATGAATCATAAGTTTATCTCTCATAATAATTTTCAGTAGGATCATGAATAGATTCATCCATATAACCATCACATAAAGCATTCTTTTCATGATCCAAAAGCATAGAAAATTTATTACTCTTTATGGCATACATGTCATCATAATAATCATCATAAGTAGCAACTTTGTTCTCATCATAGTCAATTGAAATATCTTCCAAAATAGTGGATGTATCACTAAATAAAGTCATCACCTCTCCAAATCCACTCTCACCAATATTTTAATAAGATTTAACACCCTCCAAAATAGTGGGATCACTACTACCTAGAGTTGACACTCTTCCAAACCCACTTTCATCATTGTAATCATCATACGGCCATTTGCATTTTTGCCCCTAACTCGAACCACCTACTCAGATTTGCCCCTAATTTCAAAGCATGCTCAAATTTTCCCCTCTGCCGTTAAGTCACTACTCAGAAATGCCCTTCCGACCAGTCAAAGGCCTTTGACCATCAGAGGCCCATGTGTACTGTAGCAGACGGAAAGTGCTACAGTATTGGACGGAAAGTGCTACAGTACTATAAGGAAGGGCATTTCTGAGTAGTGACTTAACGGCGGAGGGGCAAATTTGAGCATGCCTCAAAATTAGGGGCAAATCTAAGTAGTGGGTTCGAGTTAGGGGCACAGATGTAAATGTCTCATCATCATAAATAGGAGGCATGCTATCATCATAATAAATTTTCTTATCGAAAGTAGAAGGAATCAAAGGATCATATTCATTATGCAAAGCATCCCCAAGGTTGGGACAAGCATTATTTTCAGCAAATAAATCTTCAAACATTTCATACTCATCAAACATAGCATCCCCAAGCTTGTGGTTTTGCATATCATCATAATCA
The DNA here is from genome assembly GCA_021605205.1 of Aegilops longissima. Classification (NCBI taxonomy): domain Eukaryota; kingdom Viridiplantae; phylum Streptophyta; class Magnoliopsida; order Poales; family Poaceae; genus Aegilops; species Aegilops longissima. Next base: position 24,044,599 of record CM038680.1, read on the forward strand.
TTCTTATTAATAGCATGAATGGCACCAATAGTATACCAAACATTATTATCATATTCTTCCAAACAAGTTCCAAAAAGATAGTCTTTCTAAAATTTGATCGATAGAAGGTAGAGGGTAATGATCTTTTCTAGTAGCCTTGTTTAATTTTCTAAAATCAATTACCATTCTATAGCCAGTCATAATTCATTGTGGGATAAGTTCATTTTTATCATTAGGAACAACAGTTATACCTCCCTTTTTAGGGATACAATGAATGAGACTTACCCATGTACTATCAGCTATGTGATAAATTATACCTGCTTCCAGAAGCTTTAGTATTTCAGTTCTTACCACTTCTTTCATCTTGGGATTTAATCGTCGTTGATGATCAACAACTGGTTTAGCATCAGGTTCCATATTGATCTTGTGCTGACAAAGATTGGAAGTAATGCCCTTAAGATCATCAAGAGTATATCCAATAGCTGCTCGGTGCTTCCTCAGAGTTTTTAATAATGTTTACTCTTCATGCTCTGTAAGGTTAGCGCTAATAATAACAAGATATATCTTATTTTCATCTAGATAAGCATATTTCAAAGTATCAACCAATTGTTTCAATTCAAACACAGGATCACCCTTAGGTGGAGGAGGACCTGCTAGAGTTTCAACATGCAAATTATGCTTAAGGATAGGTTGTTGTTCAAAGAACATCCTATCTATTTCATTTCTTTCATGCAAGTGCATATCATTTTCATGGTCAAGAAAATATTTGTCCTAGTGGATCAGCAGGTGGTATGGCAATGGAAGCAAGACCAATTATTTCATCCTCACTAGGCAATTCTTTATTACAAGGTTGCCTATGAAACTTAGAGAAATTAAACTTGTGAGACACATCACCAAAATTAACACTAAAGTTTTCTTTCTTGAAATCTATCTTAGCATTAACAATGTTCAGGAAAGGTCATCTTGTGGGGAACCAAGTACTAGAAAATCAGTAGGGTATTTTATCTTTCCACACAAGACTTCAACATCTCTAACAATCCCAAGTGGTGTGATAGTATCTCTATTAGCAAGTTTAATAGTGACATCAATATCCTCTATTTCAGCAGGTGCTATTTCATTCATAATTTCTTGGTAAAGAGTAAAAGGAATAGCACTAACACTGGCACCCATATCAAATAAGCCATGATAACAATGATGTCCTATTTTAACTGAGACAACAGGCATGCCAACAACCGGTCTATTTTTATCTTTAGTATCTGGTTTGGCAATTCTAGTAGCTTCATAAAAAAAACATGCCCATCAATATTATCAACCAAGAGATATTTAACCATAGAAATACTAGGTTCTACTTTAGTTTGTTTAGGGGGTCTAGGTGCTCTAATATTACTTTTGTTAACCACGATTGAAACCTTAGCATGTTCCTTTATTCTAACAGGAAAAGGTGGGTTTTCAATATAAGCAGTAGGCACAACTGGGTCAACATTGTAAATGATGGTTTCATCTTTAACGTTCTTTAATAGGGGGGTGATATTTAAACCACTTCTCCTTAGGGAGATCAACATGAGTAGCAAATGATTCACAAAAAGAGGCTACAGTCTCAGAGTCAAGTCCATACTTCAAACTCAAGCTTTATACCTGACTCTTTACCTTCGTCGAGTTCCCAATCTTCAGAGTTGCGTTTAATTATCCCACGTGAATTCAATAGTCTTCTTCATAAAAGAACCAATACAAGAAGTATCGAGCTTGGATTGATCTTCACGAAGAAGCCGAGCATAAAAATTCTGTATAATAATTTCTCTCGAGAGCTCATGATTGGGGCATGAATATAACATTGATTTAAGCCTCCGCCAAGCTAGAGCAATACTTTCTCCTTCATGAGGCCAGAAATTATATATATAATTCCGATCATGATGAACTTGATGCATATGATAATTTTTTTGGTGAAATTCCAATTTCAATATATTCCAATTCCAAGCTCCAATATCATCACATAACCTATACCATGTCAATGCTTTTCCCTTCAAAGATAACTGGAAAACCTACTTCTTAACTTCATCTCCGGGTAAACCTGCCTGCTTAAATAATCCACAAACTTCATCCACATAGATTAGATGCATATCAGGATGTATTGTTCCATCTCCTGCATAAGGATTAGCTAGCAGTTTCTCTATCATACCCGAAGGAATTTCATAACCAATATTTTCAATAGGTGCAGTAGGTTGAGGGGCAAATCTTTGTGTTTCCGGTCAAGGTGAAGATACACCGAACAAACCCCTCAAACGATTGTTTTCCATAGTGACAAGTGTCGGTAAATTTCAACACATAATATAAATTTTTCCTTACCGATTTCCATTTACCAAGAGCGCTTCAATCCCCGGCAATGGTGCCAGAAAAGAGTCTTGATGACCCACAAGTACAGGGGATCAATCATAGTCCATTCAATAAGTAAGAGTGTCAAACCCAACAAGGAGCAGAAGGAAATGAGAAGCGTTTTCAACAAGGTATTTTCTGCAAGCACTGAAATTGTCGGTAACAGGTAGTTTGATAGCAAGATAATTTGTAACGAGTAAGTAATAGTAACGGTAACAAAAGTGCAGTGAGGTAGCCCAATCCTTTTGTGGCAAAGGACAGGCCGGAATGGTCTCTTATAATAATTAAAACGTTCCCGAGGACACACAGGAATTTCATCTAGTCACTTTCCTCATGCTAGTTGGATTCGCGTTCGCTACTTTGATAATTTGATATGTGGGTGGACTGGTGCTTGGGTGTTGTTCTTACTTGAATAAGCCTCCCACTTATGATTAACCCCCCTCACAAGCATCCGCAACTACGAAAGAAGAATTTAAATAAAACCTAACCATAACATTAAACATAAGGATCCAAATCAGCCCCTTACGGAATAGCGCATAAACTAGGGTTTAAGCTTTGTCAATCTAGAAACCCATCATCTAATAACTACTGCACAATGCATTCCCTTAGGACCAAAGTTGGTGAAGTGTCATGTAGTCAATGTTCACATAACACCACTAGGGGAATCACAACATACATACCATCAAAATAATGAATGAACATCAAGTTCACATGATTACGTGCAACGTGCCTTCTCCCGTGTCCTCAAGAACAAAGGTAACTACTCACACAACATATTCATGCTCAAGATCAAAGGAGTAATAAATATCACAATGGATCTGAACTTTTACTCTTCCACCAAATTTACCAGCTAGCATCAACTACAAGATGTAATCAACACTACTAGTCACCCACATGTACCAATATGGGGTTTTGATACAAAGATTGAACACAAGAGATGAACTAGGGTTTGAGATGAGATGGTGCTATTGAAGATGTTGATGAAGATTGGCATCCCAAAGATGAGAGGGTTGTTGGTGATGACGATGGCTTTGATTTCCCCCTCCCGGAGGGAAATTCCCCCGGCGGAATCGCTTTAACGGAGGGCAAAAGTGCTCCTGCCCAAGTTCTACCTTGAGACGGCGGCGCTTGATAACCCACAAGTGTAGGGGATCGCAGCAGCTTTCGAGGGTAAAGTATTCAACCCAAATTTATTGATTCAACACAAGGGGAGCCAAAGAATATTCTTGAGTATTAGCAGTTGAGTTGTCAATTCAACCACACCTGGATAACTTAGTATCTGTAGCAAAGTATTTAGTAGCAAAAGTGGTATGATAATAAAGGTAACGGTGGCAAAAGTAAAGATAAATGTTTTTGGGTTTTTGTAGTAGTTGTAACAGTAGCAACATAGAAGTAAATAAGCGAAGAACAATATGTGAAAAGCTCGTAGGCAATGGATCAGTGATGGATAATTATGCCGGATGCGATTCCTCATGTAATAGTTATAACATAGGGTGACACAGAACTAGCTCCAATTCATCAATGTAATGTAGGCATGTATTCCGTAAATAGTCATACGTGCTTATGGAAAAGAACTTGCATGACATCTTTTGTCCTACCCTCCCGTGGCAGCGGGGTCCTAGTGGAAACTAAGGGATATTAAGGCATCCTTTTAATAGAGAACCGGAACAAAGCATTAGCACATAGTGAATACATGAACTCCTCAAACTACGTTCATCACCGAGAAGTATCCCGATTATTGTCACTTCGGGGTTGTCGGATCATAACACATAATAGGTGACTATAGACTTGCAAGATAGGATCAAGAACACACATATATTCATGAAAACATAATAGGTTCAGATCTGAAATCATGACACTCAGGCCCTAGTGACAAGCATTAAGCATAGCAAAGTCATAGCAACATCAATCTCAGAACATAGTGGATACTAGGGTTCAAACCCTAACAAAACTAACTTGATTACATGGTAAATCTCATCCAACCCATCACCGTCCAGCAAGCCTATGATGGAATTACTCACGCATGGCGGTGAGCATCATGAAATTGTTGATGGAGGATGGTTGATGATGACGATGGCGACGAATCCCCCTCTCCGGAGCCCCGAACGGACTCCAGATCAGCCCTCCCGAGAGAGATTAGGGCTTGGCGGCGGCTCCGTGTTGTAAAACGCGATGAAACTTTCTCTCTGATTTTTTCTCCCCGAACGTGAATATATGGAGTTGGAGTTGAGGTCGGTGGAGGTCCAGGGGGCCCATGAGATAAGAGGGCGCGCCCTGGGGGGGCCTGTCTTGTGGACAGCCTGTGGCCCCCCTGGTCTTGATTCTTTCGCCAAAAATTCTTATTAATTCCAAAATGTGCCTCCGTGGATTTTCAGGACATTCCGAGAACTTTTCTTTTCTACACATAAAACAACATCATGGCAGTTCTGCTGAAAACAGCGTCAGTCCGGGTTAGTTTCATTCAAATCATGCAAGTTAGAGTCCAAAACAAGGGCAAAAGTGTTTGGAAAAGTAGATACGTCGGAGACGTATCAACTCCCCCAAGCTTAAACCTTTGCTTGTCCTCAAGCAATTCAGTTGATAAACTGAAAGTGATAAAGAAAAACTTTTACATACTCTGTTTGCTCTTGTTGTTGTAACATGAAAAGCCAGCATTGAAGTTTCAGCAAATATTATGAACTAACCATACTCACAATAACACTTAGGTCTCACAATTACTCATATCAATAACATAATCGGCTAGCGAGTCATAATAATAAAACTCGGATAAAAACACTTTCTCAAAATAATCATAACATGATATAACAAAATGGTATTTCGCTAGCCCTTTCTGAGACCGCAAAACATAAATGCAGAGCACCTTTAAAGATCAAGGACTGACTAAACATTGTAATTCATGGTAAAAGAGATCCAGTCAAGTCATACCCAATATAAACCAATAGTAATGAATGCAAATGACAGTGTGCTCTCCAATGGTGCTTTTTAATAAGAAGGGTGATGACTCAACATAAAAGTAAATAGATAGGCCCTTCGCAGAGGAAGCGAGGATTTGTAGAGGTGCTAGAGCTCGATTTTAAAATAGAGATTGAATAACATTTTGAGCGGCATACTTTCACTGTCAACGCAACAACTATGAGATGGCTGTATCTTCCATACTAAATGCATTATAGGCAGTTCCCAAACAGAATGGTAAAGGTTTATACTCCCCCAACCACCAACAAGCATCAATCCATGGCTTGCTCAAAACAACGAGTGCCTCCAACATACAACAGACCTGGGGGAGTTTTGTTTAATTATTTTGATTTGCTTTGATCTTTTTGGATCATGGGACTGGGCATCCCGGTTACCGACCCTTTCTCGTGAATGAGGAGCGGAGTCCACTCCTCTTGAGAATAACCCACCTAGCATGGAAGATATAGGCAGCCCTAGTTGTAACATGAGCTGTTCGAGCATACAAAACATAATTTCATTTGAAGGTTTGGAGTTTGGCACATACAAATTTACATGGAACAACAGGTAAATACCGCATATAGGTAGGTATAGTGGACTCATATGGAATAACTTTGGGGTTTAAGGAGTTTGGATGCACAAGCAGTATTCCCGCTTAGTACAGGTGAAGGCTACTAAAAGACTGGGAAGCGACCAACTGAGAGAGCGACAACAGTCATAAACATGCATTAAACTTAATTCACACCGAATACAAGCATGAGTAGGATATAATCCACCATGAACATAAATATCGTGAAGGCTATGTTGATTCGATTCAACTACATGCGTGAACATGCACCAAGTCGAGTCACTCAATTCATTCAAAGGAGGATACCATCCCATCATATCACATCATAATCATTCTAATAGCATGTTGGCACGCTAGGTAAACCATTATAACTCATAGCTAATCAAGCATGGCACACGCAACTATAATCTCTAAATGTCATTGCAAATATGTTTACTTCATAATAGCTGACTCAGAAACGATGAACTCATCATATTTACAAAAACAAGAGAGGTCGAGCTCATACTAGCTTTTCTCATCTCAATAATTCCATCATATATCGTCATTATTGCCTTTCACTTGCACGACCGAACGATGTGTATAATAATAAGAGTGCACGTGCATTGGACTAAGCTGGAATCTTCAAGCATTCAACTCAAGAGAGAAGACAAGGTAATATGGGCTCTAAGTTAAATAAACAATCATGCATATAAGAGCCACTAAGCATTTTCAATATGGTCTTCTCGACCCCCAGAGGAAAGAAAATAAAATAAAACTATTTACACGGGAAAGCTCCATACAAGTAAGAAGAAGAACTAGAAATCTTTTTGGTTTTTCATTTTAATTTCTACTACAAGCATAGAATTTAAACTAACTAATTTTTTTGGTTTTTTCTTACACTGCGTTCGGATGTCTGAATTAGAATTGGATATGGTATTGATCACCTGCCAATTCAGACGTTCGGATGTATACCGAATCGAGCGAACCGAAACGGGGCCAATAGAGAGCCGAATCAGCCTACACGCGCGCAACCCTCCCACGATACGGAGGTCCGACCCTCCGATTTGGGTTGAATTGGCAAGTCCCTCAAAACAAAACGCTTCGAGATAGATCTCGCTCGCGACCTGTCTTTTCTCCCTGCGAGAGACACAAGCCCCAGCCGGCGGTGGCGCAGGTATGGATCCCCACGCCATGGCCCTCCTCCCCCCTCCTCTCTCTAGCGGTGGCGGAGCTTCAAGCTCTCGCGGCTTCCGCCCCTTTCCCTCCCCCATGGAACTCCTTCCTCTGCCGCACGCAGCGGCCCATGATCTGATCGGCCGACGCAACCCCTCCATCCGACCATCTCCACAGCCAGCGCCTTCCATCTTGGCCATTTCGCTGGCTCCCCTACCGCCTGCCACCTTCTTCCCCCTCCTGACCTCCTCTTCCATGTTCTTCTTCCCCTCCCATGGATCCCCTTCTTTCTCTTTTTTTCCTTACCTAGCCAAGTTTCTCCTGTTCCCTTGTTCTGTTCTTCCCCCGTTGTCCATGTTCCCATGAATTTACTAACCACATGTTCATTTTTGCAGGTTTTGCTGCTTAGGGGAAGAACATGGTTATGTGACTGTAGATTGTGTGTTAATCGATTGAATAATGCATGATTATATGGCTGTAGATTGTGTATGAATTACAATTGTCCCATGTCTCATATGGGATTGATTGCTTCCATCACAGAATAAAACACAATTGGATTTTGATTTGATGCATAAGACACAAAGCACATGCAATTCCATAGTTTGTCATCCGAACATGATTTGGTATTGCGATTCCATGGCCCAATTCCATGAGCATCCGAACATGTGAATTCGTATTCATGTTTATTACAATTTCCTCCCCGAATTGGAATTGAAACCAATTCAATACAGAGGTCTCCAATACAGACATCCGAACAGAGCATTAAGGTTTATCAAACACACAAGAAGAAAACGAGAAAAAGAAATTTAAACTAACATGGATAATACAATGAAAGATTATGAGCACCGACGACTAATGTGTGAACATGAATGTAAAGTCGGTGAGAAATACGTACTCCCCCAAGCTTAGGCTTTTGGCCTAAGTTGGTCTAGTACCAAGGATCGCTTGGCTGATATCCATAAGTGAAACTGGGGTTGTACTGAGATGCAGAGCCAACCGCCTCCTGAGCAGCAGCGTGTTGGCGAGCTGCCTCCATTCCCCTCTCGTATTCAGCCGCTTCTTCCCTGGTGACAACATATCTTCCTTTTGCCTGATAATCAAAAAGGTAGGGAGCAGGAAGAGTAACAGGGACGACGTTACGTCTGTCATAGATTAGTCGATAATGGAGGAATTGTTCATTCCTCTCAAGAAAATGATGATTGAACATAGCTTCTTTATCCAAATAAACAGGAGGTAAAATCATATCCCCTCTCGTGGGGCTATATTAAGAAAATTAGCCACACGGGTTGCATAAATTCCTCCAAATAAATCTCCCTTTCTACTATTATTCTGCAACCTACGTGCAACTATTGCCCCCAAATTATAACCTTTATAACCTGAAACAACACTCTTGAGGACACACAGATCAGGGACACACATGTGACAAGCTTCGTCTTTACCGTTAATGCATCTACCAATAAAGAGAGCAAAATAATGTATAGCAGGAAAATGAATGCTCCCTATGGTAGCTTGTGCTATGTCCCTAGATTCTCCCATAGTGATACTAGCAAGAAAATCTCTAAATTCAGATTTGCGAGGATCATTAATATTACCCCACTGCGGGAGTTTGCAAGCAGTTGTGAAATCCTCTAAATCCATTGTATAAGATGTATCATAAATATCAAACATGACACTAGGAGAATTACGCGCACTGATATATTGGAACCTCCGCACAAAGGAATCAGTCAATTGATAGTATTGAGGACACTTATCTTGTAATAAGTCCTCTAGCTCGGCATTACGCACATACGCGTCAAAGTCCTCCTTGAAGCCTGCTTCGACCATAAAATCATCGGATGGCCACTCACAAGCTCGTATATTTGCGTCCCTCGGCAATTCAACATCTTGCTCACGTATAGCAATCCTTGGTCCTTTCTTTGCCGAGGAACCACCTTGGTACATTCTTCTAAGCATAATTCTTTTTTCTGAAATTTTCTGAAATTTTAGTAACTTCAAAATAAAAGTGAATAAAACTAAACAAGATTGGTAGCAACTACTCCTACAAGTGCCTAGAGCCTATATCATGCATTGGAATTGCTTGGGACCTAAATTTTTTAACATGCAAGCTCAAGAACATGGTCACCTATGCAGCAAAAATTTGCAATGAATAAAGCACTAGAACAAAAACTAATTGGACCAATGGAGGAGTCACATACCAAGCAACAATCTCCCAAAGCAGTTTTGTGAATGGAGCTTTGAGCAAGGAGATCGAAAATCGCAGCAAAACGAGCTAGAACTCGTGCTTGAGCTGGATGGGGATTTTTTTGGGTAGAAGATGAAGTGTGTGGGTGCTGGCATAAGTGGAGGGGGCCACCAGGGGCCCACGAGATAGGTGGGCGCGCCCTATAGGGGGAGGGCGCCCTCCACTCTCGTGGCCTGGTGCTTGCCCCTCCTGCAGTGTTTTCAGTGCCTAAAATCCTCAAATATTCCAGAAAAAAGCATACTAAATTTGCAGGGCATTTGGAGCACTTTTAATTTTGGACTATTTTCTAATGCACGGATAATTCAGAAAACAGATGGATAATACTATTTTTGCTTTAATTATTCTAAATAACAGAAAGTAAAAAGAGGGTACAGAAGGTTGTGCCTTCTAGTTTCATCCATCTCATGATCATCAAAATGAATGCACTAACAAGGTTGATCAAGTCTTGTTAACAAACTCATCCCAAATAACACGGAACCGGAGAAATTTCGAATAACACTAAGTTACTTTCAGGACCGGGTTTTCGGGGTATTAATTTTCCCAAAAATGGCCCTTGTGCTCACCAGCCCCAGGATTACTGTTAGCTGATGAGGCACAAACTTAATATAGAAATTCCAAGCAAAAGACAAAATATGAAGTACAAGACCATTCTGGCCTATGAGTACAACAAATGGTTTCTAGTGGCTGATGGCGGAAGCGGTTTGTGGTCTTTCAGCGTCTATGGTACTCCAATTCCCACAGGAACAGCTGACCTGGATAACTCCTATCTTCGTGAGGCTGCTATCACCATTGTTTAGGATCCGGGGCTGTCATCGCAACACTCCTCTCCAAGCAAGAAATCTGGCCAAGACAATAGCCAGGGACAAGCCAGTGAGTACTTTGAATGTACTCGCAAACATTATGAACACGGGTATAATATAACAAATGATAATCATGCTCTGAAATATTCTATGATCGCGACGTCAGTCATAAAATAAAATCCATGAGGTACGTAAGCAAGTTATTCACATAAAATACGAATAAAATGCAATTAGAGAGTAGAAATAGGATGCCTCAGTCGGGCGTCTGGGCGACACCACAGAAAGGGCTCATAAGTGAAATAAGTAACAAACGTGCCGCAGTCGGGCGTCTGTGCGACACCACATAAAGGGCTTATAAAGTAAATACATAACAAGCATGCCACAGTCGGGCGTCTCAGCGACACCACATAAAGGGCTTATAAAGTGAATACATAACAAGCATGCTACAGTCGGGCGTCTCAGCGACACCACATAAAGGGCTTATAAGAAAATCAATAACAAACATGCCACAGCCGGGCGTCTGTGCGACACCACATAAAGGGCTTATAACAGAATAATCACCGTGAATATAGGAGGTAGAACCGTCCGAGGGATACTCAATAAATCAAATATTGAGAATAGTTAGTCCATAATAATAGTAATCATAATCATCATATGTCACCGGTCATATTCAAAGTTCTGGCTTAGTAGTTTTTCCTGCGAAGATCGACACTAAGACCGACACTTGACCCAACCCAGACTGTAGTCCTTAACCATGGACACGGCTATTCGAATAGATATAATCTCTGTAGAGGGTGTACTCTTTACCCACGAGTAACGGATTCCGTTAGTCCATCGGGACTAATTCCACCTACGGTCTTTTAATTGAAAACACACCTAACAGCACACACCAGCCTGACTTATCGGTGTCTGGAATCACCCACGACACTCGGTAAGCAAAACTCTAAGTGGGGAGTGAGGGAGTCCCGGATTAGGGGGTGTCCGGATAGCCGGACTATGACCATTGGCCGGACTCCTGGACTATGAAGATACAAGATTGAAGACTTCGTCCCGTGTCCGGATGGGACTTTCCTTGGCGTGGAAGGCAAGCTTGGCAATACGGATATGTGGATCTCCTACCATTGTAACCGACTCTGTATAACCCTAACCCTCTTCGGTGCCTATATAAACCGGAGGGTTTTAGTCCATAGGACGAGAAACAACAATCATACCATAGGCTAGCTTCTAGGGTTTATCCTCTCTGATCTCGTGGTAGATCTACTCTTGTACTACCCATATCATCAATATTAATCAAGCAGGAGTAGGGTTTTACCTCCACCGAGAGGGCCCGAACCTGGGTAAAAACATCGTGTCCCTTGTCTCTTGTTACCATCCGCCTAGACGCACAATTTGGGACCCCCTACCCGAGATCCGCCGGTTTTGACACCGACATTGGTGCTTTCATTGAGAGTTCCTCTGTGTCGTCATATTTAGGCCCGATGGCTCCTCCGATCATCAACAACGATGCGGTCCAGGGTGAGACTTTTCTCCCTGGACAGATCTTCATATTCGGCGGCTTTGCCTTTGCGGGACAATTAAGCAGCCATCTGGAGCAGATTGAAAGCTCGCCCGCCATCAGGTCAGATTTGGAAGTTTGAACTACGGTGACATCTGCGGAGACTTGATCTTGACGGGTTCGAGCCACAGCCAAGTCGCTGCATCATCACGATGGGCATGATCTAGCTCTGCCGCCCGACAGTGCCACGGAGGCGCACCGATGTCGCTCCGACCCTTAGCTCGGAGCCGACTGCGCCGATCGAGGACAGGTGGTTGGACACCGCCTCGGGGGCTGCGATCTCTACGGCGATTGAGCCGAACACCATCCCTGTCCTTTGCAAGGCTCGTAACTCCAAGGTGCCGGACTCCTCTCCGGACTCCGAACCTTCCGCGCCCCTGCCAATCGAGTCCGATTGGGCGCCGGTCATAGAGTTCACCGCCACGGACATCTTTCAGCACTCGCCCTTTGGCAACATCCTGAATTCACTAAAGTCTCTCTCTTTATCAGAAGAGCCCTGGCCGGACTATGGCCAGGAAGGTTGGGATGCGGACGACGAAGAAATTCATAGCCCACCCACCACCCACTTCGTAGCCACTATCGAGGATTTAACCGACATGCTCGACTTCGACTCCGAAGACATCTACGGTATGGACGACGATGCAGGAGACGACCAAGAACCAGCGCCTACAGGGCACTGGAAGGCCACCTCGTCATACGACATTTACATGGTGGACATCCCAAAAGATGGGAATGGTGATGGAACAACGGAGGATGACCCCTCCAAGAAACATCCTAAGCGCCGGCGTCAGTGGCGCCACTCTAAACCCCGCCACAGCAAAAATGGTGATCCCGGCACGGGAGACAATAACACCCCGGACAGTGCCGAAGACAACCCCCTCCAGCAGGATTCAATGCAGGAGGATGGAGAAGCCATCCCTCATGAGAGAGTGGCAGGCAGAGAGGTAGAGGACGATAATTACATGCCTCCCTTCGAAGACGAGGCAAGCCTCGACGACGACAAATTTGTCGTGCCTGAGGATCCCGTCGGACAAGAGCGTTTCAAACGCAGGCTTATGGCCACGACAAGCAGCCTCAAGAAAAAGCAGCAACAGCTTAGAGCTGGCCAAGACTTGCTAGCCGACAGATGGACTGAAGTCCTTGCAGCCGAAGAGTATGAACTCGAACGCCCCTCCAAGAGCTACCCAAAACGCAGGCTGCTACCCGATTAGAGGAGGAAGCACCTAAACCTACATCACCAGCGCGCCATCGGCCGACCGGCCACCTGCGTAACGCGACAGAGAGGCCTCTCGGCCCTCCACTCAAGCCGCACCCCGGTGCCGCTCAAAAAATACCAAGGCGCGGGAAAATGTGCCAGACCTGCGGGATATACCGGAGGACAAGGAAAGGCAAACAAGATCAATCTACGGATCGCGTGGGCGCCCCATGATACGTGATGATAACCGTCACGCCGGATATGGCAATTCCGGCTGGGCCGAACACAGTAGACAAAGCTCATTTGAGCTGCGTCGTGATGTAGTCCAATACAGAAGCGCCGCACACCCACTATGCTTCACAGACGAAGTGATGGATCATCAAATCCCTGAGGGTTTCAAACCCGTAAACATTGAATCATACGATGGCACAACAGATCTTGCGGTCTGGATCAAGGACTATCTCCTTCATATCCACATGGCCCGTGGTGATGATCTACACGCCATCAAATACCTACCACTCAAGCTTAAAGGACCATCTCGGGATTGGCTTAACAGCTTGCCAGCAGAGTCAATTGGTTGTTGGGAAGACCTAGAAGCCACATTCCTCGACAACTTCCAGGGCACCTATGTGCGACCACCAGATGCCGATGACCTAAGCCACATAATTCAACAGCCAGAAGAATCGACCAGACAATTCTGGACACGGTTCCTAACCAAGAAAAATCAAATCGTTGACTGTCCGGATGCAGAGGCCCTTGTAGCCTTCAAACATAACATCCGCGACGAGTGGCTTGCCCGGCACCTAGGACAGGAAAAGCCGAAATCCATGGCAGCCCTCACAACACTCATGACCCGCTTTTGCGCGGGAGAAGACAGCTGGCTAGCTCGTAGTAACAACATGACCAAGAGCCCTGGTAATTCGGATACCAAGGACAGCAACAACAGGTCGCGTCGCAACAAGCACAAGCGCCGCATTAATGGCGATAATGCTGAGGATACGGCAGTAAATGCAGGATTCAGAGGCTCTAAACCCGGTCAGCGGAAAAAGCCATTCAAAAGAAATACTCCGGGCCCATCCAATTTGGACCGAATACTCGATCGCTTCGTGCGGATACACGGCACCCCAAAAACCAGCCAACCACACCAGCAGGGATTGTTGGGTGTTCAAGCGAGCAAGTTAAATGCGAAAACAATGACAAGGGGCTGCATAAGCGGCGACGAGGAGGAGCCCCGCCGCGAACAATAGAGGACGAAGGGCTTCCCCTTACAAGTGCGGACGGTGAACATGATATCGCAACCCACATACCCAAAAGGGAGCGAGCGTGCACTAAGGGCGTATATGCGATGGAGCGATCGCCCCAAAGTTCAATCCGTGGTCCTCCTGCCCGATCACTTTTGATCGAAGGACCACCCACTAGCATCCGCCATGGCGGATTCGCGCGTGGTTCTAGACCCAATCGTTGATGGATTTCACCTCACTAGAGTCGATGGGCGGCGGCGGCAACTGAACCTGCTTTATCGGGATACGATGTGCAAAATGGGCATAGACCCTCAAGGATTAAACCCACAAAGACGACCTTTAAAGGCGTCATACCAGGTGTAGAGGCCAACTATGCAGGCTCGATTACACTTGAAGTGGTCTTGGATCCCGGATAACTTCCGGCGAGGAGTTAATCTTCGACATAGTCCTGTTCATGGCGGCTATCACGCCTTTCTCGCTCGGACGAACCGCATTTCCAAGTTCAATGCGGTGCCGCACTACGCATACCTCAAGCTCAAGATGCCAGGCCCTCGAGGAGTCATTACGGTCAGCGGAAACACGAGCGCTCTCTCGAGCGGAGGAGCATCTGGCGCCCTCGCGCGGAAATACAAAGCAGCCTCTCAAGGCAATTCTCAAGTCCGGCTATTAAACGTCCGGACACCGTCAAGCGCGCCCGGAGTAACCTACAACAAGACCGCCTGGCACGTCCCGAGCACGCGTAGCAATGCGGCCCCAACCCCAGCCCTCGCGAAATTGCGAAACCAGTACTACGCGTACATAATTACGCTCTGGAAATACCATGGGCATAGGGGGAGGGGCACGACCACGGCAGGCCCAGAATGCGGCTCAACCGCAACAGGGGCTCCCAATTGTGTCATTCTCTTTTTTTTCTCTTACTTTCAGGACTCCTTTCTCAAGAAGCCCCGTCCGGCAGTAGAATAGCCGAACAAACGATGCAACAGCCAGGGAAGCAGAAAGCTACGTCGAGTGTCCAGGTGGTCTCTATAACGAGCAGTATACTTGTTTTACATATCATCCTGCAGCTCGCTTCTGGAGGGGGACATGTCAAATAGTCTCATCCCTTGCTTATCGCACTATTTGTATCGTCCTACATTTACCGCAGCTTTTTTGAATAAACAATGCATAGCTTTTGCCTATTATTGCATTCCTTTTTTTATCTATATATGTTCACTTATGACATGTTGCATCCGTACGCTTTGGTACGGCCAAATACACCAGGGGCTTAAGTACCCCAAAATATGGTGTGATAAGTCCGAACACTTTCACAAGTGCGGCACCCCGAACTTATAACATTATATGCATCGGCTCCGAATCATGTCTTGGGTCAATAGTTGGGTTTGTCCGGCTCCCATGTTTTGGTACCTTACGTTCCGTTATATCGGCTAAGGTAGCGCTGGGAGAACCACTGCGATTGTGCCCCGGTTGAGCTGGGTTAAGCACCTCAGTGGAGAAAGCTAAAACTGACCGTCGTGATAGGGCGAGAGCCGGTCACTGTTCGAGAGGTTTTTGAGTCCCTAAAGACTTATGCCGCTTAGAGCGAGGAGTCGGCTTTGTCCGGCCCAGGCGTGGATAGCGCCCCGAATTCGGTCTTCCGAATACTAGGGGCTTCGCCGAAATTTAAAATTATAGAATTCTATGGCTAAGTGAGAGTGTTCAAGCATTATAGTCCCGTTGCCTTGTTCATTGCGTTGAGCGCCTCCCTCGAAGGACCCAAGAATGGGAAAAAGAGCGCTCAAGTTTATCCCGAACACCCCAGCACTCGTGGCATGGGGGCAGAAGCTGACGACTCGCCATCTCTCAAATTTAATAAACGGCCACACAGAAGGTAATATTTTAAATTCACAAGCGTTGCTTAGCGCATATGAACAAGTTTTCAAGCGTATAGGATAACAAATGCGAGTTTACTCAAAAATTACATCTTTGGAGCATTCATCCTCTATAAGGCGGGCACCCTTCAGGACGCCCGCATAATACATCTCGGGCTTGCGATACTCCCTGCCCGGCGGTGGAGCGTCCGTCACAAGCTTCTCAGCGTCCATCTTGCCCCAGTGTACTTTAGCACGGGCAAGGGCCCTACGGGAACCTTCGATACATACGGAGCGCTTGACGACTTCAATCCATGGACATGCGTCCACCAGCCTCCTCACCAGCCCGAAGTAGCTCCCAGGCATGGCTTCCTCAGGCCACAGCCGAACTATGAGGCCCTTCATGGACTGTTCGGCCACCTTATGGAGCTCGACCAGCTGCTTCAGCTGGTCGCTCAAGGGCACGGGTGTCCGGCCTTAGCATACTGAGACCAGAACACCTTCTCCGTCGAGCTCCCCTCCTCGGCCCGGTAGAATGCGGCAGCGTCGGACACACTGCGGGGCGGATCTGCGAATGCTCCTGGAGAGCTCCGGATTCGGGTAAGTAACAAGTAATTCACTTTCACGTGCTTGCTCTACATGAAGAATGCCTTACCCGCCGCTATCTTCTTCATTGCCTCAATTTCCTGGAGGGCTTTTTGGGCTTCCGCCTTAGTGGCTTTGGCACTCTCAAGAGCCGAGGCGAGCTCGGACTCTCGAGTCTTTGAGTCACGCTCCAAACTCTCGTGTTTTTCCACGAGAGCCTGGAGCTTTTGCCGCACCTCCGCCACCCGCGCCTCTTGCTTCTCTCGCTCGGTGCGCTCCGCGGCCGCATTGCTTTCGGACTTGGACACCGCTTCCTTCAGGGTCGCCACCTCGTTCGTGACCCCTGCAATTCTCACGTTATTCCTATTATTTTTTAAAACCACATCTTTTATATACTTCCATAAGGTATTACTTACCTTGTCCTCGAGCTGCTTTTTGGCAAGGCCGAGCTTGTTCTCGGACCGCTCGAGGCTCTGCTTCAATGCATTGACCTCCGCAGCCAGTGCGGCAGAGGTCAGCAGCGCAGCCCGCATTCCCCATATTGACATACTTATGTTAGACTCCTGCGTACATCTTTTTAGATCCTTAGTTCGGCTTTTCTTTCCGAACACCAAACTGAGCATCAGGGGCTACTGTCTATGCGGTAATATTTTTACATATCTTAAATACATACCTCAAAGCCTGTTAGAAGGCTGGTACAGGCTTCAGTCAGCCTGCTCTTGGCGGACTGAACTTTCTGGATCACCACACTCATAACAGTGCGGTGCTCCTCGTTGATGGAGGCGCCGTTAAGCGCCTCCAGCAAATTATCCGGTGCCTCCGGTTGGACGGAGGTCACCGGTGTCACAGTCTCGCCCTTCTTATGAAGGGGCGGCCTACCGGACTCCGGAACCACTGAAGGTTCCAGTATGGAGTCCGGCCCAGGGCCGGACTTAGAGCCCTTTGGGGTTTGATCCCCCTTGTGCCTGGAGTCCGGGAGGTTGCCTTGCGGCGCCTCCTGGACCTCCTCCTCCTGGCTGGGCCCCTTTTGGGACCCCACCTCGGCGTCATCCGCAGCACGAGGAGAGGAGGCAGCCGGAAGTGAAGTGCTATTCACGTCCGATGAAGCCAGGGAGCCGCTCGTTGAAACGTCGAGCCCGTCCTTGGGCGGGCTGCGGGGTTATATTCGGCGTTAGGAGATTCTATACGACAAACGAAACGCCATGAGTTATTCTGGTATCCGGACACTTACGATGTCACCAGGGGCTTACCCCTCGGTGGCCACTCCTCTTCGCCGTCGTCGGCGTTGGTGGAGTAGTCCGGAGGAAGGGTCCTTCCCTTCTTGGACCCTCCGGCCTCCCCAGTTGGGGCGGCCTTCCTTTTCTTCTCTCCCCCTGCTGGGGGAGGGGCCTCTTTTTCCTCCTCCTCGTCTTCGCGGGAGGAGTCCGCCTCGGAGTCATCGGACGATGAGTCCGACAACACCTGGCGCCGGGAACTCCTTCGAGTTCCCGTGGCCTTCTCCTCTGGCACCACGTGAGGTGCCGGAACTAGCAACCCCGTCAATCGGGCGTCCGCTGGGTCTTCTGGCAAGGGAGCCGGACAGTCAACCTGCCTGGACGTCTTCTGCCAGGCTTGTCAAAGGTAAGGGAGTTTAGATCCTGCATAGAGTCAAACTATGAAAAACAAGTGTCCTGTAAAAGGTAAAATAGCTTACCTCGCTGGCTTGACGCTGCGAGTTGAATCCACAATCTTCGGTAGCGGATGCGGGAGCCTTGGCACCCTTGAACAGCACCTTCCAGGCATCTTCGTACATAGTGTCGAAGAGCCTGCTCAAGGTTTGGTGCTGTGCCGGATCAAACTCCCACAAGTTGAAGGCCCGTTGTTGGCACGGGAGGATCCGGCGGATGAGCATGACCTGGACTATGTTGACAAGCTTGAGCTTCTTGTTCACCAGGTTTTGGACGCAGGTTTGGAGTCCGGTCAGCTCTTCCGAATTACCCCATGTCAGGCCCGTCTCTTTCCAAGAGGTGAGCCATGTAGGGAAGCCAGATCGGAATTCAGGGGCTGCTGCGCATTTATGGTCACGCGGCTCGGTGATGTAGAACCACCCCGATTGCCACCCCTTTATGGTCTCCATGAAGGAGCCTTCGAGCCATAAGACGTTGGGCATCCTGCCCACCATGGCACCTCCGCACTCCACCTGGCGGCCGCCCACTACCTTCGGCTTGACATTGAAGGTCTTCAGCCATAAGCTGAAGTGGGGCTGGATGCAGAGGAAGGCCTCGCACACGACGATGAACGCCGAGATGTTGAGGATGAAATTCAGGGCCAGATCGTGGAAATCCAGGCCGTAGTAGAACATGAGCCCCCGGACAAATGGGTGAAGTGGAAAACCTAGTCCGCGGAGGAAGTGGGTGAGGAACACCACCCTCTCATGGGGCCTGGGGGGTGGGGATAAGCTGCCCCTTGTCGGGGAGCCGATGCGCGATGTCGCTGGACAAGAATCCGGCCTTCCGTAGCTTTTTGATGTGCCCCTCCGTGTTGGGGAACGTACCAGAAATTCAAAATTTTCCTACGTGTCACCAAGATCTATCTATGGAGAAACCAGCAACGAGGGGAAGGAGAGTGCATCTACATACCCTTGTAGATCGCTAAGCGGAAGCGTTCAAGAGAACGGAGTTGAAGGAGTCGTACTTGTCGTGATCCAAATCTCCGGAGATCCTAGTGCCGAACGGACGGGACCTCCGCGTTCAACACACGTACAGCCCGGTGACGTCTCCCATTCCTTGATCCAGCAAGGAGAGAGGGATAGGTTGGGGAAGACTCCGTACAGCAGAAGCACGACGGCGTGGTAGTGGTGGAGGAGCGTGGCAATCCTGCAGGGCTTCGCCAAGCACCGCGGGAGACGAGGAGTACTTGGGAGAGGGGAAGGGCTGCGCCAGAACTTTGTTGAAGCTCCCATGCGCCTCCCCACTATATATAGGGGTGGAGGGGGATGGTTTATTGCCCTCCAAGTCCATTGGGGCGTTGGCAAAGGTGGGAGGAAAGAAATCCCATCATTTCCTTCCCCATCGATTGTTATCCCCCTTTTAGGGATCTTGATCTTATCCCTTGGGATATGATCTTATTCCTTCTAAGGGGGATCTTGGTGCGCTTGACCAGGGGTGTGGGGCCTTGCCCCACTACCCACGTTCATGTGGGTCCCCCATGCAGGTGGGCCCCACTCCGGAACCTTCTAGAACCTTCCGGTACAATACCGAAAAATCCCAAACATTTTCCGGTGGCCAAAATAGGACTTCCCATATATAAATCTTTACCTCCGGACCATTCCGGAACTCCTCGTGACGTCCGAGATCTCATCCGGGACTCCGAACAACATTCGGTAACCACATACAAACTTCCTTTATAACCCTAGCGTCATCGAACCTTAAGTGTGTAGACCCTACGGGTTCGGGAACCATGCGAACATGGCCGAGGCGTTCTCCGGTCAATAACCAACAGCGGGATCTGGATACCCATGTTGGCTCCCACATGTTCCACGATGATCTCATCGGATGAACCACGATGTCAAGGACTCAATCAATCCGTGTACAATTCCCTTTGTCTAGCGGTATTATACTTGCCGAGATTCGATCGTCCGTATACCGATACCTTGTTCAATCTCGTTCTTGGCAAGTCTCTTTACTCGTTCCGTAACACATCATCCGTGATCAACCCCTTGGTCACATTGTGCACATATGATGATGTCCTATCGAGTGGGCCCAGAGATACCTCTCCGTTTACGGAGTGACAAATCCCATCTCGATTAGTGCCAACCCAATAGACACTTTCGGAGATACCGTAGTGCACCTTTATAGCCACCCGATTCGTTGTGGCGTTTGGTACACCAAAGCATTCCTATGGTATCCGGGAGTTGCACAATCTCATGGTCTAAGGAAAAGATACTTGACATTAGAAAAGCTTTAGCATACGAACTACACGATCTCTGTGCTAGGCTTAGGATTTGGTCTTGTCGATCACATCATTCTTCTAATGATGTGATCCCGTTATCAACGACATCCAATGTCCATGGTCAGGAAACCGTAACCATCTGTTGATCAACGAGCTAGTTAACTAGAGGCTTACTAGGGACATGGTGTTGTCTATGTACCCACACATGTATCTGAGTTTCCTATCAATACAATTATAGCATGGGTAATAAACGATTATCATGAACAAGGAAATATAATAATAACTAATTTATTATTGCCTCTAGGGCATATTTCCAACAGTCTCCCACTTGCACTAGAGTCAATAATCTAGTTCACATCGCCATGTGATTAACACTCACACGTCACATCGCCATGTGACCAACATCCAAAGAGTTTACTAGTGTCATTAAACTAGTTCACATCATCATGTGATTTAAGACTCAATGAATTCTGGGTTTTGATCATGTTTTTGCTTGCAAGAGAGGTTTTAGTCAACGGGTCTGCAACATTCAGATCCGTATGTACTTCGCAAATCTCTAGGTCATATTGTTAATGCTGCTTCCACGCTCCACTTGGAGCTATACCAAATGGTTGCTCCACTATACGTATCCGGTTTGCTACTCAGAGTCACTCGGATAGGTGTTAAAGCTTGCATCGACGTAACCCTTTACACCGAACTCTTTATCACCTCCATAATTGAGAAACATATCCTTATTCCTCTAAGGATAATTTTGACCTCTATCTGGTGATCCACTCCTTGATCACCTTTGTACCCTCTTGCCAGATATGTAGCAAGGCACACATCAGGTGCGGTACACAGCATAGCATACTGTAGAGCCTACGTCTAAAGCATAGGGGACAACCTTCGTCCTTTCTCTCTTTTCTGCCATGGTCGAGCTTTAAGTCTTAACTTCGTACCTTACAACTCAGGCAAGAACTCCTTCTTTGACTGATCCATCTTGAACACTTTCAAGATGATGTCAAGGTACGTGCTCATTTGAAAGTATCATTAAGTGTTTTTGATCTATCCTCATAGATCTTGATGCTCAATGTTCAAGTAGCTTAATCTAGGTTTTCACTTGAAAAACACTTTTCAAATAACCCTATATGCATTCCAGAAATTCTACATCATTTCTGATCAACAATATGTCAACAACATATACTCATCAGAAATTCTATAGTGCTCCCACTCACTTCTTTGGAAATACAAGTTTCTCATAAACTTTGTACAAACCCAAAATCTTTGATCATCTCATCAAAGTGTACATACCAACTCCGAGATGCTTACTCCAGTCCTTAGAAGGATTGCTGGAGCTTTGCATACCTTTTAGCATCCTTAGGATCGACAAAACCTTTCTGATTGTATCGCATACAACCTTTCCTTACGAAGACTGGTAAGGAAATTCGTTTTGACATCCATCTGCCAGATTTCATAAATGCAGCTAATGCTAACATGATTCCGATGGACTTAAGCATCGCTACGGATGAGAAAATCTCATCGTAGTCAACTCCTTGAACTTGTGAAAAACTCTTCGCCACAAGTCGAGCTTCATAGACGGTGACATTACCGTCCACGTCCGTCTTCTTCTTAAAGATCCATTTATCTCAATGGCTTGCCGATCATCGGGCAAGTCCACCAAAGTCCATGCTTTGTTCTGATACATGGATCTATCTCAGATTTCATGGCTTCTAACCATTTGTCGGAATATGGGCCCACCATCGCTTCTCCATAGCTCGTAGGTTCATTGTTGTCTAGCAACATGACCTTCAAGACATGATTACTGTACCACTCTGAAGCAGTACGCATTCTTGTCGACCTACGAGGTTTGGTAGTGACTTGATCCGAAGTTTCATGATCACTATCATAAGCTTCTACTTCAATTGGTGTAGGTGCCACAGGAACAACTTCCTGTGCCCTGCTACACACTAGTTGAAGTGATGGTTCAGTAACCTTATCAAGTCTCCACCATCCTCCCACTCAATTCTTTCGAGAGAAACTTTTCCTCGAGAAAGGACCCGTTTCTAGAAACAATTACTTTTGCTTCCGGATCTGAGATAGGAGGTATACCCAACTGTTTCTGGGTGTCCTATGAAGATGCAGTTTATCCGCTTTGGGTTCGAGCTTATCAACCTGAAACTTTGTCACATAAGCGTCGCATCCCCAAACTTTTAAGAAACGACAACTTAGGTTTCTCCAAACGGTGTCGTCTCAACGGAATTACGTGGTACCCTATTAAAGTGAGTGCGGTTGTCTCTAATGCCTAACCCATGAATGATAGTGGTAATTCGATAAGAGACATCATGGTACGCACCATATCCAATAGGGTGCAACTATGATGTTCGGACACACCATCACACTATCGTGTTCCAGGCGGTATTAATTGTGAAACAATTTCCACAATGTCTTAATTGCGTGCCAAAGCTCGTAACTCAGATACTCATCTCTATGATCATATCATAGACATTTTATCCTCTTGTCACAATGATCTTCAACTTCACTCTGAAATTACTTAAACTATTCAATAATTCAGACTTGTGTTTCATCAAGTAAATATACTCAACATCTACTCGAATCATCTGTGAAGTAAGAACATAACGATATTCACTGCATGCCTCAGCACTCATTGGACTGCACACATCAAAATGTGTTACTTCCAACAAGTTGCTTTCTTGTTCCATTTTACTGAAAACGAGGCTTCCAGTCATCTTGCCCATGTGGTATGATTTGCATGTCTCAAGTGATTCAAAATCAAGTGAGTCCAAACGGTCCATCTGCATGGAGTTTCTTCATGCGTAAACACCAATAAACATGGTTCGCATGTCTCAAACATTTCAAAACGAGTGAGTCCAAAGATCCATCAACATGGAGCTTCTTCATGCGTTTTATACCAATATGACCTACATGGCAGTGCCACAAGTAAGTGGTACTATCATTACTATCTTATACGTTTTGGCATGAAAATGTGTATCACTACGATCGAGATTCAATAAACCATCCCTTTAGGTGCAAGACCATTGAAGGTATTATTCAAATAAATAGAGTAACCATTATTCTCCTTAAATGAATAACCGTATTGCGATAGACATAATCCAATCATGTCTATGCTCAACGCAAACACCAAATGACAATTATTCAGGTTTAATACTAATCTTGATGGTAGAGGGAGCGTGCGATGTTTGATCACATCAAACTTGGAAACACTTCCAACACATATCGTCAACTCACCTTTAGCTAGTCTCCGTTTATTCCGTAGCTCTTTTATTTCGAGTTACTAACACTTAGCAACTGAACCGGTATCTTAATACCCTGGTGCTACTAGGAGTACTAGTAAAGTACACATTAACATAATGTATATCCAATATACTTCTATCGACCTTGCCAGCCTTCTCTTCTACCAAGTATCTAGGGTAATCCTGCTCCAGTGGCTGTTCCCCTTATTACAAAAGCACTTAGTCTCGGGTTTGGGTTCAACCTTGGGTTTCTTCACTAGATCAGCAGCTGATTTGCCGTTTCATGAAGTATCCCTTCTTGCCCTTTCCCTTCTTGAAACTAGT
The DNA here is from genome assembly GCA_021605205.1 of Aegilops longissima. NCBI lineage: Eukaryota > Viridiplantae > Streptophyta > Magnoliopsida > Poales > Poaceae > Aegilops > Aegilops longissima. The sequence continues at coordinate 24,068,587 of CM038680.1, forward strand.
GGTTTCATTAACCATCAACAATTGATGCTCCTACTTGACTTCTACTTTCGCGGTGTCAAACATCGCGAATACTCTAAGGATCATCATATCTATCCCTGATATGTTATAGTTCATCACGAAGCTCTAGAAGCTTGGTGGCAATGACTTTGGAGAAACATCACTATCTCATCTGGAAGATCAACTCCCACTCGATTCAAGTGATTGTTGCACTCAGACAATCTTAGCACAAGCTCAACGATTGAGCTTTTCTCCCTTAGTCTGCAGGCTAAGAAAATCGTCGGAGGTCTTATCCCTCTTGACGTGGGCACGAGCCTGAAATCCCAATTTCAGCCCTCGAAACATCTCATATGTTCCGCGATGTTTCGAAAACGTCTTTGGTGCCTCAACTCTAAACCGTTTAACTGAACTATCACGTAGTTATCAAAACGTGTATGTCCGATGTTCGCAACATCCACAGACGACGTTTTGGGGTTCTACACACTGAGCGGTGCATTAAGGACATAAGCTTTCTACTGTCCACATAATCGCTACTGTCAACTTTCAACTATATTTTCTCTAGGAACATATCTAAAATAGTAGAACTAAAGCGTGAGCTATGACATAATTTGCAAAGGGTCTTTGACTATGTTCAGGATAATTAAGTTCATCTTATGAACTCCCACTCAGATAGACATCCCTCTAGTCATCTAAGTGATTACATGATCCGAGTCAACTAGGCCGTGTCCGATCATCACGTGAGACGGACTAGTCATCATCGGTGAACATCTTCATGTTGATCGTATCTACTATACGACTCATGCTCGATCTTTCGGTCTCTTGTGTTCCGAGGCCATGTCTGTACATGCTAGGCTCGTCAAGTCAACCTAAGTGTTTCGCGTGTGTAAATCTGGCTTACACCGTTGTATGTGAGCGTAAGAATCTATCACACCCGATCATCACGTGGTGCTTGAAGCAGCGAACTTTACATAGCGATGCACAGTTAGGGGAACACTTTCTTGAAATTTTAATGAGGATCATCTTATTTACTACCGTCATTCTAAGCAAATAAGATGCATAAACATGATAAACATCACATGCAATCAAAAAGTGACATGATATGGCCAATATCATTTTGCTCCTTTTGATCTCCATCTTCGGGGCTCCATGATCATCATCGTCACCGGCATGACACCATGATCTCCATCATCATGATCTCCGTCATCGTGTCTCCATGAAGTTGTCTCGCCAACTTATTACTTCTACTACTATGGCTACCGATTAGCAATAAAGTAAAGTAATTACATGGCATTGTTCAATGACACGCAGGTCATACAATAAATAAAGACAACTCCTATGGCTCCTGCCGGTTGTCATACTCATCGACATGCAAGTCGTGATTCCTATTACAAGAACATGATCAATCTCATACATCACATATCATTCATCACATTCTTCTTGGCCATATCACATCACATAGCATACCTGCAAAAACAAGTTAGGCGTCCTCTAATTGTTGTTTGCATGTTTCTACGTGGCTGCTATGGGTTTCTAGCAAACGTTTCTTACCTCATAAAACCACAACGTGATATGCCAATTGCTATTTACCCTTCTTAAGGACCCTTTTCATCGAATCCGTTCCGACTAAAGTGGGAGAGGTTGGCACCGCTAGCCACCTTATGCACCAAGTGCATGTCGATTCGGTGGAACCTGTCTCACGTAAAATGCGTGTAAGGTCGGTCCGGCCGCTTCATCCCACAATACCGTCGAAACAAGATTGGACTAGTAGCGGTAAGCATATTGAACAAAATCAACGCCCACAACTACGTTGTGTTCTACTCTGCAAAGAATCTCGCAATAGACCTAGCTCATGATGCCCTTTGTTGGGGAGCGTGGCAGAAATTCAAAATTTTCCTCGTGTCACCAAGATCTATCTATGGAGAAACCAGCAACGAGGGAAGGAGAGTGCATCTACATACCCTTGTAGATCGCTAAGCGTAAGCGTTCAAGAGAACGGGGTTGAAGGAGTCGTGCTTTGTCGTGATCCAAATCACGGAGATCCTAGTGCGAGCGGACGGCACCTCCGCGTTCAACACACGTACAGCCGGTGGCGTCTCCCATGCCTTGATCCAGCAAGGAGAGAGGAGAGGTTGGGGAAGACTCCGTCCAGCAGCAGCACGACGGCGTGGTGGTGTTGGAGGAGTGTGGCAATCTGCGAGGCCGCCAAGCACCGGAGAGAGGAGGAGTACTTGGGAGAGGGAAGGGTTGCGCCAGAACTTTGTTGAAGCTCCCATGCGCCTCCCACTATATATAGGGGTGGAGGGGCTGGTTTATTGCCCTCCAAGTCCATTGGGGCGTTGGCAAGGTGGGAGGAAAGAAATCCCATCATTTCCTTCCCCACGATTGTTATCCCCCTTTTAGGGATCTTGATCTTATCCTTGGGATATGATCTTATTCCTTCTAAGGGGGATCTTGGTGCGCTTTGACCAGGGGTGTGGGGCCTTGCCTCCACTACCCACGTTCATGTGGGTCCCCCATGCAGGTGGGCCCCACTCCGGAACCTTCTAGAACCTTCCGGTACAATACCGAAAAATCCCGAACATTTTCCGGTGGCCAAAATAGGACTTCCATATATAAATCTTTACCTCCGGACCATTCCGGAACTCCTCGTGACGTCCGAGATCTCATCCGGACTCGAACAACATTCGGTAACCACATACAAACTTCCTTTATAACCCTAGCGTCATCGAACCTTAAGTGTGTAGACCCTACGGGTTCGGGAACCATCTGAGACATGACCGAGGCGTTCTCCGTCAATAACCAACAGCGGGATCTGGATACCCATGTTGGCTCCCACATGTTCCACGATGATCTCATCGGATGAACCACGATGTCAAGGACTCAATCAATCCGTATACAATTCCCTTTGTCTAGCGGTATTATACTTGCCCGAGATTCGATCGTCGGTATACGATACCTTGTTCAATCTCGTTACGGCAAGTCTCTTTACTCGTTCCGTAACACATCATCCGTGATCAACCCCTTGGTCACATTGTGCACATTATGATGATGTCGTGCCGAGTGGGCCCAGAGATACCTCTCCGTTTACGGAGTGACAAATCGATGTCGTTTCGTACCAACCCAGAGACACTTTCGGAGATACCTGTAGTGCACCTTTATAGCCACCCGATTCGTTATGACGTTTGGTACACCAAAAGCATTCCTACGGTATCCGGAGTTGCACAATCTCATGGTCTAAGTAAAAGATACTTGACATTAGAAAAGCTTTAGCATACGAACTACGATCTTTGTGCTAGGCTCGAGATTGGGTCTTGTCCATCACATCATTCTTCTAATGATGTGATCCATATCAACGACATCCAATGTCCATGGTCAGGAAACCGTAACCATCTGTTGATCAACGAGCTAGTTAACTAGAGGCTTACTAGGGACATGGTGTTGTCTATGTACCCACACATGTATCTAAGTTTCCTATCAATACAATTATAGCATGGGTAATAAACGATTATCATGAACAAGGAAATATAATAATAACTAATTTATTATTGCCTCTAGGGCATATTTCCAACACTCCGTGATGGAGGAGACCATCCACTGGCCTCCCCCTCCGGACATGGCTGGGGAAGGTTGAGGCGAGATGTGCGGACTTAGGAGCTGGAGCTCAAGTGCGCGGAAATGGATGAGCAAAGGAGGAAGAAGGCGTGTGTGAAAAAGTGGATCCTTATCCCCTTATATGGACGGACGAAGCTATGCGTCCCCACCAGCCTGGTAAAACTCGCTTTTCTCCCAATCACCGTAATCGATGGCGCGGTTGGGTTACCCACGCCCGTATTGATGAGAATCCCGGAATCAGGGGACACAATCTCTGCTTCGACAAGACGTGCCAAGGAAACCGCCTCGCTAAATGCGCTGAGGTGGGACAGTAAAAACAATTCGAACAAAGGCTTGGCCGTGGTGTGATGTCACGCCACGGAATACGTCAGCAGATTGAATTTGTGTAAATATTATTCTCTCTACAGTCGTATGTGGAACTTATTTTGCAGAGCCAGACACTATCCTTGTGTTCAAAATCTTCTATGAAATATTCGGAGGAGGAACCCGCCTTGCAATGCCGAAGACAATATGCGCCAGACACTATCGTCATTGAAGCCTGGTTCAGGGGCTACTAAGGGAGTCCCGGATTAGGGGGTGTACGGATAGCCAGACTATGACCATTGGTCGGACTCCTGGACTATGAAGATACAAGATTGAAGAGTTCGTCCCGTGTCCGGATGGGACTTTCCTTGGTGTGGAAGGCAAGCTTGGCGATACGGATATGTGGATCTCCTACCATTGTAACCGACTCTGTGTAACTCTAACCCTCTTCGGTGCCTATATAAACCGGAGGGTTTTAGTCCTTAGGACGAGAAACAACAATCATACCATAGGCTAGCTTCTAGGGTTTAGCCTCTCTGATCTCGTGGTAGATCTACTCTTGTACTACCCATATCATCAATATTAATCAAGAAGGAGTAGGGTTTTACCTCCATCAAGAGGTCGAACACAGGTAAAAACATCGTGTCCCTTGTCTCCTGTTACCATCCGCCTAGACGCACAGTTCGGGACCCCCTACCCGAGATCTGCCGGTTTTGACACCGACAGGGAGGCTACAACCTCGAGTAGCATGGGATCACAAAATTTATAGCAGCATAAACTAGGGAGCTACCCCTCGGCTACAACCGAAAACACCCATGCCCCCGGACCAAGTGGCATGCCTACCGGATGCAGCCGGTATCTTCCACCATGGCCTCTCTGTACGGTGTGTGCTAGAAAGGGGTTGACAACTTATTGAACCGTACCCTACCTACGGCAGGGACAAGTGGTAGCACGAAACAAGTATGGGGGTTACTGGAACAAGACTCGATCTACGGTCGACTCAGGAGGTTTAAGTGTTACCTGCACGATTAGCATAGCAAATATGTTTCCAACCAACAAGCAGAATCACAACTCATCATACCTTACTATGCCATACCGGACACATCCGTCTTGACGAAGACCGGAGACAAGCTCGTGTCTACCCAAGACAGAGGCTTTCCCGGCTTCCTTCCGATAGGCATGATAGGCATAAGAGGGTGATTACTATCACAACGTTTCAAATTCCAATAGCACGGAATCATCAATATGCACTTATGAGTAGGTTCATATCATCATAAAAAAAATAACGGAAACTCCGAGTCGAGAGGTGTTGTAACTGTATCACACGACCATATTATGCCAGAGTTCAGAATGCTTGCCTTCAAGTTGTGTAGAGGCAGGGTGTATCCTAAAGCTTTTGAAAGTTTTCCTCTCTTCAAAAATCCTATTTTTGAAAATATTGAATTAAAACATAGTTTCAAAACAGTACAAAAAAGTTGTCTGAATTTTTTTCAAATAAATCTGAAAATGAACTAGACAATATTTGAGAGAGGTTGGAAAAAGAATCAACTCATTTGGAGTTATATTTAAAAAGTTATAGTCAGTCAAAGTTTAGTCAAATTTCTGTTTTTTTTAATAAAACAGAAAAAAAAAGAAAAACGTTTCGAAACTAACCACGTCGAAGGCGTATTCTGGGTTTACGCCTTCACTTATTCCAGCGGGGATGACGCGTGGGTCACTGACAGTGGGTCCACGGGGCCCACTGGTCAGGTTTGACCAGTCGCCCGCGCCTCCCTCCTCTGTCCGAACGGGGCGGGGCTACGGCGACCGCCGTCAATGAACGGTGTTTCCCCGGGGGGTTCTGAGGGCGGGGATGGATCCGCCAGTCCGGGGCGGTCCTCCCGGTGGTCGAACGGCTGGCGGGGGTGAAGGGAGTCGCCGGCAGCGAGCTTCGCGGCGGAGATGGCTTCGGGCCGATTTGGGGGTTCTGGCTATGGTGGCTCTCCGTAGCAGCTAGGGGTTTGGGTGGCTCCGCAAGATGAAGAGGAGTCGGGTGGTGGTGCTGGAAGGGTGTGGGAAGCTCTGTTTGCGACGGATGGGACCGGAGGGCGGCGGCGGCCGAATCGGCCGGAGGCGAGGAAGAAGGCCTCCCGCCGTCGCTTGCTGGCCGTGGGGCGCGCTAGAGGGTGGTGCGAGGCTGCTGAGGGGCTCGGCGAGGTGGGGCTATTTATAGCGGGGAAGGTCGGTTCCGCCGCTTTGAGGATAAGATCGCCGACCGACCGCTTCATTCTTGGCGGTCGATGTGGCGATGGCCGGAGCAGGGTTGGTGCTAGCGTACGGGCTTGGAGATAAGGACGACCAGCTCACGAGGGCAGCTGGCGAGAAGTTGTGGCTCGGGCGGCGCCGTCCATGGCAGAGGCGTACAATGAACGCCGGCGTGCCACCAAGAGGGCCCTGACGGCGGCGCTGTAGGGCGCTAGGGCAGCTTGGAGTGTTCTGGCGAGTGGCCGAGGGTGGGGCGTTGCTCTGGAGGCGAGCAAGGGCCAGGCGCGAGTAGCGAACACAATGGCTCGATTCTTGCGTGCAAAATGTCTTCTGGCGCTCGAACACGCCGCGACATGCTCAACAGAATGCCAGGGTGGGCTAGAGTGCTTGAGCGAGGCTGGCAACTAACAGGACTAGGTTAGAGTTTGCAAGGAGGTTAATGGACATGGGGGTTAGGTCAGGGGACCATGTTTACAATGCTAACTAAAAACCATGCAAAACTGGCCATGCACACAAGGTGTTTGACAAAAAGCTAGAGGCATCTAGGCAGCTCTTGGAGTGGCCAAAATATCCAGATCAGTGTCTCATTAGGTGTAGGTGATGGTGGCCAGGTTAGTTTGTCAAATATAGAAACTTGTTAGTGCACTAGTAGAAAAAGGGTCAAACGTGAAGCACATTAGTGCCGGTTTGTATAAGAGCCGGCACAAATGTATACATTAGTGCCGGTTCCAACGGCTAGCCTTTAGCACCGGTTAAGTGGCTAACCTTTAGCACCGGTTAGTGCCACGAACCGGTACTAATGAGGTGGTGGCAGGATGTTGTCGATCTGGGCCCCCTCCAGCACCTTTAGTACCGGTTCGTGCCACGAACCGGTACTATAGGTCCTCCTGCATATAAACCCTTCGTCCAGCTCGCTCTGTTCTTCCCCCTTACGAACCGGCACTAAAGGGCCTTACGAACCGGTGCTATTGCCCGGTTCTGCACTAGTGGTGCAAATATTTGAGAAAACTAATTCTGGACAGAACCTAAAGGCTATCATCTTATGTACTAAATATACTCCAATAGGTCCACTCTCCTGGACTTAAGAGTTTTGTAGGATGGACTATAAGCAGGAAAAAGAATCATGGGTAACGGAGCAAAATAAAATGTGGTTGCTGTAGAAAGTGCCAAACTGGACCAGAGAGTAAAAGAGGATGATTTGCTCAAATTTTGCAAGGAACATTCATGGGTTTTTGCATAAGAATGAATTATATGCATCTACTGCCCTCTCCAAATACTTGGTAAACTTTTTAAAGAATTATTTAAAGGGGTTGTAGTGCAAAGGTACCAACTGGACTAGTTTAGAAAACTTGGGGTGAAGCTCAAAATTTTCAATGCATAAAAGATATTTTTGCTCCAGAGTGATTTAAAAACACCACAAGACATCCCCAAATTTTGGTGAAAATTTTAGATGCTTTTATCAAATGGTTGCAGTGCAAAAGAGGCTCTAAAATTTATGAAAAACACTATAAAATAATAAAGCCCAGGAAAAATAATTATGCAAATAAATCCACTGATAAAAGAATTGTTTTTCTTGAAGGGGGTATACAAGTCCAATGATAATCTTGGAAAGTTTTTACTTGGGGCAAAAACTTCACAATATTAAAGAAAAAGGGGTTCTGAAATCAAAAGAAAATTCAGAAAGCAAAAATTTTAAACTCCTGGCAAAAATGTTAATAATCAAAACATGGTTAAATTTTTCTGGGGTGTTACAACACTACCCCCCTTAAGAAAAAAAATCTCGTCCTCGAGATTTGATAAGGGTTGTTTTGAAATTTTTTACTCCTACTATCACAAAAATAACCATCCTACTCAAGTAATTAAAACGTAGCTACAGTGAGTGGGCAATAGGTGGTGTAAAACTACAGTGTGGCATACTGGCGTTGCGTGGAAAAATTTACGGGCAGTTCCTACTATTGGTTACAGTAAATTTAGAATAAACTTCTAAATTACTGAAAATACGCTGGTCGTACCCGAGAGCACAGTGCTCTCTGTGGCTGACAGGTGGACCCGGGGCCCACTGTTGGTCTCTTCCTCTACCTTTGGCTCTCTCTTCTTCCTTTCTCCCGCGCGCTTTCCTGCGCTTTCTCCACCGGCGACGTCTAGCTCGTAGGGCATCTAGGTCGTACTGCAGTAGTGCACGGCGTGCTAGCTGCCGGCGCAACGTGCACTCACCTCGCGGGCCAGTGCGCTGTCGGCACTGCTCGCGGATTCGCCTACGAACACCGGCGATCGGGCGACGAGCAGCGCTGGTGGACTTCGCCCACCGTACACCGATCTCGAGCTATAAAACGACCGCGGTGCTCCTTTCTTCTTCCTCCTCCTGACCTCGCTTCTCCTTCTCCTCCCTTCTCCTCCATTTCTGTCTGCAGGAGCTCGAGACGAGGCTCTAATGGCGGAGGTGATGCCGGACTGGTACGTGATCCTGATGTGCGGAGGGTTGGCGGCATTGCTGGGGTTTTCCATGCTCCTGTGCGTGATGATCCTCGATGATCGTCGTGATGCTGCCGCTCGAGTGTTAGCTCTCCGCGGTGGCAGTGATCACGAGGATTAGGTGCGGTGTCAGGTGCTAACAGCTGTCAGGGTGCCGGAGGTACTTGTACCCGAGTAACTACTCACAAATCTCTCCATCTGAGATTGTGGGGTGTTAGGGAGGTGATTAGTTTGGTGCAAAAAATGTGGACGTGGATTTGCACTTGGTCGCGTGGTTGGGGTCGTGAGTCTGCTGCTATGGTGCCGCGTGATTAAAGGAAATCTATGTCGAGAAGAAATATATGCTGCAACAACTCAGGGAGAAATCTCGTTTCAGGATTTACTGAGAGTGAAAACTGTTAATAAAATTTTACCGTAGTAAAAATCACTTACATTGATTGAAACTAAAGATTCAATTCATCGCACAAATTTAGGATACTACACACGAGTTGCAACACATAAATAACTGCAGGGACAATAAACACAACAATGACATCTACAACAACAATGGTAATTGGACAGGGTCCTGAGAAAAAGTCTCTGGAATCGGGGCACACTCTTCTTCTATCGGGGAAAGTGGGTTGACCAGTCGATGAATGTGCCTTTCCTGGTTGGGCCTCAGTGGCCCGCCGATGGCGATCTGAGGATTCAGATCAGCGAGGCTCTGGAGATAGCCCATTACTCGCTGGGTCAAACGCTCTTGAGCGATGACATACTAGGCAAGGTTGGCCAGTACTGGGTCTCTCTCTATTCGTCCACCGGGAAAAGATGCTACTTCTCCGGGTGTTGCTCGACTCGGGAAGTAATAATACCCTCGTTCACTGGCATAGGGTACCGCGAATCGAAGGCGAGTAAGCGCCTCATACGCAGCAACTTCTATGGCCATATGCGGAGTCGGCATAGATTTCCCCATGAAGGAGGCTTCCGTGGGGTCTTGGTTTGGGTTTGCGGGAGGGACGTGCACCACTGCCCAATATTTCGAGGTGGATGGGGTGATCCTCGATTTGAGCAACTCATACTGGGGTGGATGGATAGCACTCATGGTACTGCAGGTAAAGTCCCTTAAAATTTTAGCAAAGCTGCCTGGAGTTGCGTCTGGAGTTCTCAGGTAAATACTAGGGCTCGGCATGGCAATGGGAATGGTTGTGCGAGTGGTGCTCAAGGTGAGGGGTACTTGGTAAGGTCACGATGTGGCCTTTTATATAGCATTGGGGCTGGGTTATTTACCATGCTGAAAGGTAACTAGTCTATCGAGTCTGCTCCATGGGGTCGGGGTCAATGCTACAGATACACATATCTCATAAAAGTGACGTATTACTGTGGGTGTCGTCGGTGTGGTTTTGGTAGCTATGCCCGGAATTAAAAATGCAACCGCATGCTAATATATTTATGCAAGGCTACTATTTAAAATAGAGGCACACAAGCAGGCTGCGATTATTCAAGTCGATGCAAGATTACATAATTACAGGGCGTGGGCATACTGAGACTCGGTACTACTCGAGTGACTTAGTCTACCTCATTTATATCTAAACGGGCCTGCCTTGTGGACGTCGAGGCTTCTCAACGGGCTTCACCGTCGGGGTTAGCTGGAGGGGGTTGAGGGGCTGCCGGGTCGGCGTAGCGACGATGACCATCCCGGGGGTTGTTGGCCACAATCCCGCTGGAGCGTGTTCCCAAAAGGCGACGAAGCACTTCTGGGGACACCAAAGTATTTTGGTCGATGGTCGGGGCAGTCCTCAAGGACTTGATCGGTTGTCCGAACAACACGACTGGGTTGTCGGCGTCGGGCACATCTTCTCCTCTAGCCGAGGCTCAGCGAACCAGCTCTCCATGAGCTGTGATCAGATCAAGGGTGATTTGATCGAACAGTCCCTCTAGTGCACTTACATAGCGCACCAGATGCAACAATGCAGGATCCGTCTCGTGATCGCCGTTGGCAACCTGGGGTGGCCTACCATACCCGTCACGGCTGGGGTAGTAGTGGAAAGAGCGACAGTTAACTCTGGGCGACAAGTGCCAGAGTTGAACTATAGCCTCTCGAGCAGCTAGTTGGATGGCTTGGGGCTCAAAGGAAGTTGTCCTTCCGGTGAACCTGTAGGGGCGTTCTGGCGATAGACCCCTACCATAGATGTGTACAATGGCCCAGAATTGACGGCTCTCACCGCTCATGGGTCCTTGGTACACATACTTGCCGGCCATGTCGCTTGAGATACCCGTGCCGAGGAGCCGGGGAACTGCGACAGTGGTGGCTGGGAGGAACCCTAGCAATTCCATCGGGGGCGAGATGGAAGGGGCTCGAGTGGAGGTCTCGAGCAAGGTCAACACGTTTGTTTGTGCAACCAGGTAGTAGTAGCGCGGGTTGTACAGCTGGCGCTACTGCTAACTACTTCATGTCCCGGGGGCACGATGGAAACCACTTAGTAGTAGCGTGGGGACAACAGGCCCATGCTACTACTAGTATCTACCAATAACGCATTTTTTGACTCACACTATTAGTAAGTAGCAGTAGCGCTACTACTGCTGCCTATCCCGGAGGCATGGTGGGAACCACTTAGTAGTAGCGTGGAGACAACAGGCCCGTGTTACTACTAGTATCTACCAGTTGAGGGAGTCTTGGATTAAGGGGTCCTCGGACAGCCGGACTATATACTTTGGCCGGACTGTTGGACTATGAAGATACAAGATTGAAGACTTCGTCCCGTGTCCGGATGGGACTCTCCTTTGCGTGGAAGGCAAGCTTGGATATCCGGATATGTAGATTTCCTTCTCTGTAACCAACTCTGTGTAACCCTAGCCTCCTCCGGTGTCTATATAAACCGGAGGGTTTAGTCCGTAGGACAACAACAATCATAATCATAGGCTAGCTTCTAGGGTTTAGCCTCTACAATTTTGGTAGACCAATTCTTGCAATACTCATATCATCAAGATCAATCAAGCAGGAAGTAGGGTATTACCTACACCGAGAGGGCCCGAACCTGGGTAAAACATCGTGTCCCCTGCCTCCTGTTACCATTAGCCTTAGACGCACAGTTCGGGACCCCCTACCCGAGATCCGCCGGTTTTGACACCGACATTGGTGCTTTCATTGAGAGTTCCACTGTGCCGTCGATGTAAGGCTTTATGGCTCCTTCGATCATCTTCAACGATGCGGTCCAGGGGGAGGTTTTCCTTCCCGAACAGATCTTCGTATTTGGCGGCTTCGTACTGCGGGCCAACTCGCTTGGCCATCTAGAGCAGATCGATAGCCACGCCCCTGGCCATCAGGTGAGGTTTGGAAGCTTAAACTATACTGCCGACATCCGCGGAGACTTGTTCTTCGACGGAGTCTAGCCCATGACAGGTGCGCCGAACAGTCAGGATGAAATCACTATTCTGACCTTTTCAACAATCTTTGTCACAAAATGAACTTGACATGAAAGTATTTTACAATCTAACCCTTTTAGCAACGCCACAGCCCGTGGCGTTTCTTCTCCATATAAAAACGTTTCAGACTCACATACGAACGGCAAGCTAGCTAGCGGTTCTGACCCACATGGAAACGCCAAGCACATTGGCGTTGCCGCCCAGGCCGAAATGCCATGATCATTGGCGTTTGTAGGCACTGCTTCCGCATTCCTGTGGATCGACTGGTTATTCATTCCTCCTGATGTACGTGTGGCGGCGGCCGATGCCACCCGAGCTGGCAGGCGAAAGCGCACTCAGGAGCGAGAGAGATATCCCAGATGCAGATGCTCGCGGCCGGGGCCGAAAGCTGAAGGCTGATGTGGCCAACACATACAGATTCGCGCATGCATTTTCTCCTCGTGGTAAGGGGTCGGCCGGATCAACCCGGGCAGGCTCGTGCATCGGCCCTTATTCTCTTTCAGCTTAATCTGTTCCATGGAAACTACATACTAAGGAGTATTGTCATCTCACCATCTCTTCGTGATTCAAAAGGCGATACGGCTGTGCCTCGCTCCTCCTGGGCCTAGCGCGAGCAGCGCCGAAGACCCAACTGCCCGCACGAGGGAGTTTATGCTACAAACGCCAAGAATCATGGCGTTTCGGCCTGGGCGGCAACGCCAACGTGCTTGGCGTTTCCATGTGGGTCGGAAGCGCTAGCTAGCTTGGCGTTCGTACGTGGGTCTGAAACGCAAGCTACTTCGGCGTTTTTATATGGAGAAGAAACGCCACGGGCTGTGGCGTTGCTAAAAGGGTCAGATCATGTAATACTTTCATGTCTAGTTCACTTTGTGGCAAAGATTGCTAAAAAGGTCAGAATAATGATTTCGGCCGAACATTCACGACGGGCATGACTTTGATCTGTCGTCGGACAGTATTCGGGAGATCGCGCCTGTGGTGGCGCCGGGAATCAATCCGGAGCAGATCATGCCTTCCGAGGGCGTGTGGATAGACCCCGCTACCGAAACCGCACACTCATCAGTGTCGGAGCCGAACACTTATCCCGCCTCCTGTGAGAGTGGCGTCATCGGACCCTCGGACTCATCTCCGGCCACGGGATCCGAACTGCGTGCGTCCGTGCCTATCAAATCTGATTGGGCACCGGTCATGGAGTTCACCACCGCGGATATTTTTCAGCACTCGCCCTTGGGTGACGTGCTAAACTCATTAAGGTCTCTTTCCTTGTCAGGAGACTCTTGGCCGAACTATGTCTGGCTTGAGTGGGGAGCGGACGACGAAGAAATTTGTCCCCCACCCACCACCCAGTTTATAGCCACTGTCGATGATTTAACAGACGTGCTTGACTTCGACTCCGAAGACATCGACGGTATGGACGACGATGCAGGAGAAGAACAGGAACCACCGCCTATAGGGCGCTGGACAGCCACCTCATCATATGATATTTATATGGAGGACACCCCTAAAGAAAACAATGGTGATGAGGCAACGGAAGATAACCCCTTGGGGAAGCAATCTAGACACCGGCGTCATCGGCGCCGCTCCAAGCCCCGCCATAGCAAAAATAGTGATACCGTCACAAGAGATAACAATCCGGATGGTGCCGAAGACAAAGACAATCCTGCCCAACCAGGCTTCGAGCAGGCCGAGCAAGAGGATGGGCAAGCTAGCCCTAAAGAATATACAATTGATGGAGAATCCGAGGACGATAATTACATGCCTCTCTCCGAAGACGAAGTGAGCCTTGGCGACGAAGAATTCATCGTGCCTGAGGATTCCGTTGCCAGGAGCGGTTCAAACGCCGGCTTATAGCCACTGCAAAAAGCCTGAAGAAAAAGCAGCAACAACTTCAAGCTGATCAAGATCTGCTAATTGACAGATGGACCGAGGTCCTGGCTGCCGAGGAATACGGACTCGAGCACCCTATCAAAAGCTACCCAAAGCGCAGGCTGCTACCTCAACTCGAGGAGGAGGCTTTAAAGCCCACGCTACCAGCGCATGATGCGGCTGACCGGCCACCCTGTGGCCGCGACAACACTACAAGAAATATGTCAACTTGTGACCTTGACTATTGGTCACTGAAAGGTCATTGTTTTTCATCTGCGACCTTTTTTTGATCAAAAACAGAAGGTCAAAAGCTGGCAGTCGTAAACTGAAATTAACGACCTTCTCTGTGAGAAGGTCGTGGACGTTTACGACCAAAATATGCCTATTGTTTTGTTTTGGTCACTAGCAGCCTCCACAGGCCACGTAGGCATCCGACGTGGCAATCTGATGTGGCACAAGAATCAGCCCGGTCCAATTCGATTTTCTACATGGGCCTAGCCCAACAATTCGGCCCATTTATGATTTTTTTCCTAGATGTTTTTGGGCCTTTTCTATCATGGGCCTTTACCTTTCCACAGAGTTTGTTTCCTTTTTGTTTCTATTTTCTATTTGAGTTGAGGCCTTCTTATAGTACTTCCGAATAGCTTTTCAGCCCAGGTTATTTTGGGCCATGGCATCTTAATAGTACAAGTATATTTGGGCCGTGGCCACTATCGAATCGATAAGAACATTTTACGGAGAACTTAATGTTCAAGTAAAATGTACACAACATTACAGGAAAATAACACATACAACAACAGATAAAAGTTCATTTCACTCCTACAGCTCACTACATCATAGACAGTACATGACAATCATTCAATTTTTACTAGGCGGTGGCAGTACATCATTCAATTTCAAATAAGCAGTACTGCTCTTGGAAGCAAAATAGGCCACCACACGCCATGGTGCCCCAAGTAACCAGCAGCGCTGCTTGCCCCCTTGGCCCAGCTCCTTGCTGCCGACGATCGACGAGACTCAGAAGCGGAGCTCCCTGCACATGACATATTGTGTCAATGCTTGCAGCAATAGAAGGAACTCACAAACCATAGAACTTGCACGGTAGTGTATCAACACCCGAAAGATTGACTGAATTGAACCAAGTTAGAGCTGGCAGAAGTTACAGGTACATAAACATCCATAGAGCTAACATGTTGTATTTCTGTAGAAAGAAGCATCAACTCACTATTCTACACAAAAAGCTAGCCCATACATGCACAGACACCAGAACGGTACATAGAATGAAGCATAGGGCTAGTACTTGCTACCTGGCATTTCGGTATTCTAGTGTTTAGGAGATTTGACTTCCAGTGAGAAAACTAAGTCGATAGACTTAGCACTTGTGACTTCAACTAACTTGACCAATGCTAAGTTATTAATAGACTTACTTGTGACTTCAACTAACTTGTGGACTGATTAGATATAAACAGTAGTACTGAATGATAGATATAAACATTAGTATTTCCTGAGCTCAGTTTTATTTGCAAGGATAAGCATGTCCTAAACCGCCATTGTGAGATCGTTGAAGTAATATATGCCAGAATGTGAGAATGGATAAAACAGAACATGAATGTTCTCAAGTGCCATGAAGTGAGAAAGCAGGTAGTTAGAATGACGAGGCATGTTAGCTGCCAAAACATATTCAGACTAACTGCATGAACAGACGGACGGGCCATTCCCAAGCATTTCAAGACACCAGCAGAGGTCAATAGACAACAAACTTGGATGCTATCTATCCATACTAGTATCGAATGATACGAGGCCAGTAGAAACTGTTTGCTACCGACGAGCTCGCCAAGGTGCACAGTTGTTCAAAAAGGAAGCACATTTGACTAAAGTACCAGATTTCAGAGTTTTGTAATAGCATCATGAACAACAGCTGTAAATTACTAAATGTTACCATACTGAATGCTATCTACAAAGATAGATACAATGCAGGGGGTGTCCATTACCGACGATCTTGCCGAGGTGCAGGAGATGGAGTTGAGCTGGGCCTTGTTCTCGTAGAGGTGGTTGACCGCCTTCCTGGACTGCACCAGCTCCTTGGGCAGCGCCTTCAGGAACAAGCATCACCAACAGAGGAAACTAAATAAGTAAATCAGCCCAAATCGAGGCCCTTGACCTTGAGCTGCTTCTCCTTGGCGCCCTTCACCAGATCCGAGGTCACTGTTAAACACACACACACACAAACGCATCAGAAAAATTAACCTAAAACGATGTAATACACGGAATTAGTTCAGGAAAATGGATACAAGCGGACGAATCATCCTAACTAACCAGAAACAAAACATTGTTTAGTCGCTAGGCGTTAAAGCGATAGATGTTAAACACTAACTTCCTTCATAAAAAAGAGCAATAATAACAACCAGCGGGTACTTAACACTCAGCAAGGATTGACAAATATATAATGGGTTCAGCAACCAATTTGGCTCAGAAACTAAGAAAATCAGAAAGATTTTTCGCTCAGAATACGTTAACAAGCATTCATGAATCACACTAGTAAGTAAGAACATGAGTAAACTAGCGATTAGCAAATGAATCTCAACATCAGCAGAAGATTGAGGTACAAATGCATCCAACTGCAAGGCAGACATAACCTGTCATCGTAAAGGAACATCATACAACACAGCTCATCTTACAGCAATGTGCACACAAATTGGGCTAAGCAACGCACTAAGAACAAGTCAAGTAAAATTGCATGCCACAGTTGCAATATCTGCTCTGAATATTTGCTCCCCTGCTGATCCATCCAATATCTGCTCGGAATACACTAGGAAGCATCATTGCCATGATCCCCGAATCACATCAGTAACTTAAGAGCTCAAGTAATATGATACCTAAAAACTAAGAACAGAATAGCCGGGAGCCTGGGACGCGAATCCCGGCCAAAATCCCGATCCCAAATCACGGCCAAAATTCGCAGAAACAATATGTCGACCAAGAGCAGTTCACCGCACAACCTTCCCGGCCAAAATCCTGACCCCAAATATGAACATCCACCGCGGAGCGTACGGCGCCCGGGCGGAAGCGCGGGCCCTCTGTCCCGCCGATTAAATGCTGACTACGAGCAGGGGATGGCGTTGCTGCGGGAGTTGGAGAGGGGGGGAGGTGGGGTGCGTGCTTCTCACCTGCACATGCGGACGTGCGGAAGCGGGAGGAGCGGCGGATTCCGCGGCGAGGGAGTCGCCGAGCTCGCCGGAGAGGAGGAGCAAGGGGGCGGCGGTGACTGCGGCTGCGATGAAAAACGGAACGGGGAGAAGAAATGCTTGTCAGCTCTAGTTGGTGAAGCACAAAACCTTAGGCGGGGGAGGGGAGGGGCAAGAGGAGGCCGGCGGCTCACCTGCGAGCGGCAAGACGCGACCGACGCTGACACCGACGCCTGCAGCGGGAAGGTTGGCCGACTTTCCCTCCCTCCCGCGAAGCGAAGCAAAGCAAAGCAGCACCACCTCCTCCGCGGCTCCTCCTCGGCTATAAGCCAAACACAACCAAAGGAGGAGCTAGGCGGGGCTGGGATCGGGATCGAGGTTGCGAGAGTGTCGGTGGATCGGCGATGTGGGAGACAAGGGGAGGGATCGGGGTGGCGGTGGCGATGTGGGAGACAAGGGGTGGGTGGCGGATCTGGAGCGCTAGGTTTCCTGGGGTGAGAGGGTGAGGGAGTTTTATTTTTTATTTTTTATTTTTTTAGACAAAGAGGGGGGGTGTGAGGGAGAAAGGGCTGCCGTCAGATCCGAGAGCATCCGACGGTGTTTGAGCATGATCCGCGTGACATGACCATGGACCAATCAGAACCCAGTACACGTTATGACCTTCTAAATTGGTCGTAATCGACTAAAAATAAGGTGTTGAACCATATTTTTTTCAAAAAAGGTGTTAAATCATATAAACAGTTTTATGATATGAGAAATTCAAAAAGAAACATTTTCATTGTGCACAAGGATGCATATTGGAATTTCAAACAATGTTGCCTAAGGAAGTTTTCTTTTTCTTTGGACGAAAGAACCATTTTCCAATTTTCGAGTGCCCAAAAGGAGGTTTTTTTTTGTGAAGAACCTCCCAAATAATTGTTGCAAAATTGGACCAAATCATTTTTCTAAAATACCAGGCCATATTTAATGCACAATTGACCAAATGGTTGGGTGTCAAAAGTTTTGATCCACCTCTGGTGAAAAAGACAAATTCCCGCCGATTCAGCTAGAAGCGGGTCAAATTTGAACTGCAGCTGCCTCATAGTTTCCTCTTTATTTTTTCTAAAAATCATTTCTAGGTACATAAGTATCTATTTAATAAGAGAAACACCAAAAAATGTCCAAGATTCAACCACTAGCGAGGAACCATCATTCCCGCCGTTTTGACCGCATTTTGAAACGGGCATAAAAAATTCAAAAAAAATCAAAAAATTGGGAAACCTTTGCATTGTGTCATTATTTGTGGCCAAGTTCCCAGGAAAAATAATAAACTTGTAATACGACAATTATTTTAAAAAAGTGTTCTTAGAAACGAGCTATCACGTGTGGAGCTCAATGGCTTTCAAGCCAAATGATCAATCTTATGGACACATTCATGGCATAGTTTGTTCAAATGATCTCATATTGTTCATAAGGGTGCATATTGGAATGGCAAACAATGTTGCCTAAGGAAGTTTTCTTTTTCTTTGGACGAAAGAACCATTTTCCATTTTTCGAGTGCCCAAAAGGAGGTTTTTTTGTGAAGAACCTCCCAAATAATTGTTGCAAAATTGGAGAAAATCATTTTTCTAAAATACTAGGCCATATTTAATGCACAATTGACCAAATGGTTGGGTGTCAAAAGTTTTGATGCACCTCTGGTGAAAAAGACAAATTCCCGCCGATTCAGCTAGAAGCGGGTCAAATTTGAACTGTAGTTGCCTCGTAGTTTGCTCTTTATTTTTTCTAAAAATCATTTCTAGGTACATAAGTATCTATTTAATCAGAGAAACACCAAAAAAATTCCAAGATTCAACCACTAGCTAGGAACGGTCATTCCTGCCGTTTTGACCGCATTTTGAAACGGGCATAAAAAATTCAAAAAAAAATCAAAAAATTGGGAAACCTTCGCATTGTGTCATTATATCTGGACAAGTTCCCAGGAAAAATAATAAACTTGTAATACGGCAATTATTTTAAAAAAGTGTTCTCAGAAACGAGCTATCACGTGTGGAGATCAATGGCTTTCAAGCCAAATGATCAATCTTATGGCCACATTCATGGCATAGTTTGTTCAAATGATCTCATATTGTGCACAAGGGTGTATATTGGAATGGCAAACAAGGTTGCCTAAGGAAGTTTTCTTTTTCTTTGGACGAAAGAACCATTTTCCATTTTTCGAGTGCCCAAAAGGAGGTTTTTTTGTGAAGGACCTCGCAAATAATTGTTGCAAAATTGGAACAAATCATTTTTATAAAATACTAGGCCATATTTAATGCACAATTGACCAAATGGTTGGGTGTCAAAAGTTTTGATCCACCTCTGGTGAAAAAGAGAAATTCCCGCTGATTCAGGTGGAAGCGGGTCAAATTTGAACTGTAGCTGCCTCGTAGTTTGCTATTTATTTTTTCTAAAACTCATTTCTAGGTACATAAGTATCTATTTAATCAGAGAAACACCAACAAAATTCCAATATTCAACCACTAGCTAGGAACGGTCATTCCCGCCGTTTTGACCGCATTTTGAAACGGGCATAAAAAATTCAGAAAAAATCAAAAAATTGGGAAACCTTCGCATTGTGTCATTATATGTGGCCAAGTTTCTAGGAAAAATAATAAACTTGTAATATGGCAATTATTTTAAAAAAGTGTTCTGAGAAACGAGCTATCATGTGTGGAGATCAATGGCTTTCAAGCCAAATGATCAATCTTATGGCCACATTCATGGCATAGTTTGTTCAAATGATCTCATATTGTACACAAGGGTGCATATTGGAATGGCAAACAATGTTTCCTAAGGAAGTTTTCTTTTTCTTTGGACGAAAGAACCATTTTCCATTTTTCGAGTGCCCAAAAGCAGGTTTTTTTTTGTGAAGGACCTCCCAAATAATTGTTGCAAAATTGGACCAAATAATTTTTCTAAAATACTAGGCCATATTTAATGCACAATTGACCAAATGGTTGGGTGTCAAAAGTTTTGATCCACGTCTGGTGAAAAAGACAAATTCCCGCCGATTCAGCTGGAAGCGGGTCAAATTTGAACTGCAGCTACCTCATAGTTTAGTATTTATTTTTTCCAAAAATCATTTGTAGTTACATAAGTACCTATTTAATCATAAATACATGGTTTGGTGGCGATACGTCGAGTTTTGGGCGGTGGCCGAGGCCCCCAACTCTAGAGCGCGTAAACTCGCATGCTCGCCGCGTGGTCATCGCGTGACCGTGGTGTTGCCATGTGTTCTGGGCAGCCTAGGCAGGTCTAGTGGGTTGGGCACTCCCCAGGTAGGTGCTAGGAAGAAAATTACAACATAAGATTCTCACGAGGAGACCGATCGATGCTCAAACATGAATTAGCAGCCAAGTGTTTGATTAGCGGTACGGGAAATGTACATGGCTAATGGGCGTGAGTTTTGGCTAATGATGATTGGTTATTAAGAAGACCGTCTTCACAAATTTTCAGCTCAAAAGGAGGAGCATAGGTGGTACTTTCTTTGCAAACTACCACACTGGACATAACTACGAATGTTGAAGCTCGGCTCAAAATAATGAATGGATTGAGCTAGCATTTGGTGGAGGATGGTTATTTGGGCATAGGAAAGCACTGTAGAAAATGGATACTATTTGGACATGCCAAAGTGGTACTTCCTTCACAAACTGTTGTTCTGAACAGAATAGGAAAATGAATATTTTTGAATTATTTTTGACTAGGCAAGGAAGGTTTTTACATATTTGATGAAGATATGACCCAAAGAATTTATGAGATTTTTTTGGGAATTTTGGGAATGACAGAAATATAGGTTGCATCACAACCTAGGGCAAAAATTGCCACATGGACATGACACATAGGCAAAACTGATGAGGTGGCACCTAGTCATAGCAACCCACCACAATTTACAAGGCTATGACCATCTATATTGGTCGTTAACAACTAGAAATAAGGCATCGGACTAGCGCTGCTTGCTTTATGACCATTTCATGTAAGGAAATTATGACCTTTCTGACCAAAATGGGCGCAATGGTTTAGGGTTTGGAGCCCCCCGAACAGCTTTTGACCAATTGGTCTGAAATGGTCATAGTTCCATGAACATTTCTTCCAAGCTCACTGACAGAAGGTCACTAGTTGACATATTTCTTGTAGTGCAAAACGGCGTACCAGCCCGAAGTCTAGACCGCACCCCATGGCTAATCAAACAATAACACTAAGGCCCGGGGCTACACGAAGGACCTGCAAGATGTATTGGAAAACAAAGCAGGACAGTCAAGATCGATCTACGGATCACGGGGGTGCGCCACAAGACGTGACGATGACCGTCACGCCGGATACAATATACCAAAGTCCGGCCGGGCCGAATACAATAGACCGGATTCATTTGAACCACGTCGGGATGTAGCCCGGCATAGAGGTGCCACACACCCCCTATGCTTCACTGATGAAGTTATGGATCACGAATTCCCAGAAGGGTTTAAACCCATAAACATTGAATCATATGATGGCACAACAGAGCCCGCGGTATGGATCAAAGATTTTCTTCTCCACATCCACATGGCCCGCGGTGATGACTTACATACCATAAAGTACCTACCACTTAAGCTCAAAGGACCGGCTCGGCATTGGCTGAATAGCCTGCCAGCAAGCTCCATTGGCAGTTGGGAGGATCTGGAAGACGCATTCCTCGATAACTTCCAGGGCACTTACGTGTGACCACTGGATGCTGATGACTTAAGTCACATAACCCAGCAGCCCGGAGAGTCAGCCAGGAAATTCTGGACTCGGTTCCTAACTAAAAAGAACCAAATTGTCGACTGTCCGGATGCCAAAGCCTTAGCGGCCTTCAAGCACAACATCCGTGACGAATGGCTCGCACGACATCTCGGCCAAGAGAAGCCAAAGTCCATGGCAGCCCTCACGACACTCATGACCCGCTTCTGCGCGGGCAAGGACAGCTGGCTGGCTCGCAGCAACATCACACCCAAAAACTCAGGCGATTCAGACGCCAGGGATAGCAACGGCAAGCCGCTACGAAATAGACACAAGAATCGCAATAATGGCGACAACGCCGAAGACACGACAGTCAATGCCAGATTTAGAGGCTTTAAATCCGGACAGCGAAAAAAGCCATTCAAAAGAAACAGTCCGGGCTCTCCAGTTTGGACCGCATACTCGATCGCTCATGTCAAATTCACGGCACCTCCCATAAACCAGCCAGCCACACCAATAGGGAATGCTGGGTGTTTAAACATGCCGGCAAGTTGAATACCCAAAACAAGGAAAAGGGGCTGCATAGTGACGACGACGAGGAGCCCCGACCGCCAAACACGTGAGGACAGAAGAAATTCCCTCCCCAGGTGAAAACAGTGAATATGATATATGCAACCCATATCCCCAAACGGGAACGGAAGCGTGCACTAAGGGACGTCTATGCGATGGAGCCAGTCGCCCCAAAATTCAACCTGTGGTCCTCTTGTCCGATCACTTTCGATCGCAGGGACCATACTACGAGTATCCGTCATGGCAGTTTGGCCGCATTGGTCCCTGACCCCATCATCGACGGATTCCATCTCACACGAGTCCTAATGGATGGTGGCAGCAGCCTTAACGTGCTCTATCAGGATACAGTGCGCAAAATGGGCATCGACCCCTCAAGGATCAAGCCCACAAAATCCACCTTCAAGGGTGACATACCCGGTGTGGAGGCCTGTTGTATGGGCTCAATCACATTGGAAGTGGTCTTCGGATCTCCGGACAATTTCCGAAGCGAGGAGTTAATCTTCGACATCGTCCCCTTCCACAGTGGCTATCATGCACTGCTCGGACGAACCGCGTTCGCCAAATTCAATGCGGTACCGCATTATGCATACCTCAAGCTCAATATGACGGGACCTCACGGGTTTATCATAGTTAATGGAAACACAGAGCGCTCGCTTCGCACGGAGGAGCACACCGCGACCCTCACGGCGGAAGTACAAAACAACCTTCTTAGGCAAACAGCCAATTCTGCGATAAAGAAACCGGATACCATCAAGCAAGTCCGGAGTACTCCACAACAGGATCGTCCGGCACGCCCAGAGCTCGACTAGCAATTCGGCCTCCGCCCTAGTCCAAGTCAAGCGACGACATTCGTGCCGCGCGTACACAGCTACGCACTCAAAATACACTGGGCATAGGCGGAGGCACGGCCATGACACGGTCCACAATGCGGTTCGACCACCCTAGGACCCATGCATCCTTGCACCCTTTTTTCTTTCAGGTCCCTATCTTCAGGAGGCTCTTCGGAAAGACCGGCTATTGGACACATAGCAGGACGGACACACCAGGAGGACAAGAAGCTTTGGCGTACGAGGGAATCCTCAGGTGGTCTCTGATAACGATCGTTATACCTGTTTTACATACCCACATACCGCCCGCTCCTGGTCAGGATGTGTCAAACAGTCCTATTCTGCTTATCGCACTACTTGTATATGTACGCTTTGACGTATCATTTGAATAACAAGGGAAAATAGTATACAACATCAGCTTGCCATTACATTTATTTACCCTCTTTTTTTATTTACTACTTATTTATTATACCCGTGCATTTTGGCACGACCAGTTTGCCAGGGGCTTCGGTACCCCATAACCTGGCAAGACAAGTCCGAACACTTTAGACAGTGCGGCACCCCGAACTTATAGCACTATATGCATCAGCTCCGAATCATGTCTTGGGTCAATAGTTGGGTTTGCCCGACTCCTATGTTTTGGTACCTTACGTTCCGCTATATCGGCTAAGGTAGCGCAGGGAGAACTACTGCGATTGTGTCCCGGTTCTTCCGGACGAGCACCTCGATGAAAGCGGCCAAAACTGATCATGATAAGGCGAGAGCTGGTCGCTGTTCGAGAGGTCTCAAATCCTTAAAGATTTTTTCTGCTTCAGGCGAGGAATCGGCCTCATTCGATTTAGGCGTGTATAGCGCCCCGAGTCCGGCTTTCCGGATACTAGGGGCTTCGCCAAAATTTAAAATTGTAAACTTCTATGGCTAAGTGAGGGCGATAAAGCCGTATAGTCCGATTGCCTCGTTCGTGGCGCTAAAGACCTCCTTAAAAGGACCAAAAACTTGGATAAAGAGTGTTTATATTTCTCCCGAACACCCCAGTACTAGTTACATGGGGGCGGAAGGAGACGACTGGCCAACTCTCAAGATTTTTTAAATGGCCGCACAAAAGGTAATATTTTAAATTAACAAGCGCTACATAGCGCACATGAACTGGTTTTCATAATACAGGATGGCATGAGTACATTCATTAAAATATCACATCCTTCGTACATTCATCCGCCACAAGGCGGGCACCCTTAATGACATTGTCATAGTACTGTTCGGGGTGGCGATGCTCCTTGCCCTTCGGCGGCCCCTCTGTCACCAGCTTCTCGGCGTCCATCTTCCCCCAGTGCACCTTCGAACGGGCCAAGGCCCCGCCTCACTACAAAAAAATACACTTCCGTGATGATACGTGTTTGTCACAGTAGGTCGCATTTTTTGTCATGCATGTACATCCATGACAAATTTATGACAGAATCAAGATAGTCATACCGTCTTTGTCGTGAGAAGTGTTCCATGACATTACCAAAATTATCATCACGGAAGTGTCCACTTCCATGACGATAAATCGCGCGTCACATAACTGCTTTCGTCAAGGGTGACCGACACGTGGCATCCACCGTAACGGAACGCCGTTAAGCTATCGGTTCGGGTTTTGGATCCAATAATCCGTTAACAACCCCGACCAATGGGGATTTTCCACGTGTAAAATCATCATTGGCTGGAGGAAACACGTGTCGGCTCACCGTTGGGACAGATGTCATCCACTCATTGGACAGAAGGCGCCTATGATACGTCGACACGTGGCACGGCCCAACAGAGGCCCATTCCTGTGAAAAGGCCGGCCCGTTTGACTTGGTCAAAAGGTGGCGGGCCGGCCCATGGAAAGCCTGTTAACGACCTGTTCGCATATAGCCCATTTACAGCCCGCTAACCCAAGGCCCGTTACGCCCTATCCGAATTAGGCCCAGTAGCGTCAACTAGGCCATCCAATATGATTCCAGCCTGTTTTCACTTCTGGCCCATGTATGGCCCATGACGTCTTTCGGCCCATATGAGGCCCTATGTAACTCTTGGCCTATTAACGACCCGTGGTGAAACTGGCCCGCAATGAACAGCGTATCACTTTACACCCACTAACGACCCGTGGTGAAACTGGCCCGTAATGAATAGTATATCACTTTATACCCATTAAGGGGCCGTTATTCAGTTAGGCTGTTTCCAGCAAATGTTATCTTTCGGCCTTCTCAGAGCCCATTTATTCTTGGGCTCATTTCCAGCATTCGTTTACTTACGGCCCGTTACTGTCATTTTCTGCTTGTGGGCCAAATTCAGCCCGTGGTTACATCGGCCCGTTTGTGGTCCGTTAAAACGTTGGGCGGTTTTCATAGCGTCATCAAATACGGCCTGTTGATGATGGCCCATTATGGTCATACGGCCCGTATAAGGCCCATTGATGATACGGCCCGTAGAAGGCCCATTGTTTCTACGGCCCATAGAAGGCCCATTGTTTCTATGGCCCATAGAAGGCCCATTATTTCTATGGCCCGTAGAAGGCCTACTATTTCTACGGCCCGTAGAAGGCCCATCGCTTTCTGACCCGTGGGAGGCCCAAAGTCACTACAGTAAATATTAGCCCATGGTTATTGTGGCCTAGTTTTAAAAAGAACTGCACTGACTACAAGCAAACAAATAAACAAGACAACAAGGAAATAAATAATCAAGCAACTTATGCTAGGCTATCACGGCTGTTACACATATTACATCCACTAGGCATCAAAGTTCGCCACCAGTGCAAATATAGGGAACAAAGCAGCATATCATATACACTGGTTGTCAAAGTTGGCGACCAGCGCAAATAAACGCCGCAGAAAAACAAATCCAGAACTGAAACCACTTCAGAAGATCTCAAGAAACAATATCCTGGGTACCCATAATGCTGGCAAGATGCTTAGCAAGCTTATTAACTTTCTCTTGTTTGGCGCTTAAATCCTCCAGCGCTTGTTGTTGCACCAGAAAATATGCATCTGAATTCTGCAGGGACTTCCTCAGTCCTTGACTTCTGTCGCCACATCTCGATCGATGTCTTTCAACTTGAAGTTGAGACTCAAGAAGACGAACTGATTTAGGCAGCGAGTTCAAGAGCTTGTGCCAGCAGAGTGGCGATGCTTTCGAACACTACATCAAGACAGGACTTTTGGGTTCCCTCACTGTCGTCAAGATAGTTTTTATTAGCTTTCTTGGAGACCAACAAAGATGTCTCATTATCTTGAAACTTATCTGCATTACTTCCTTTACCATTGGATAACGCGGTACTATTCTCCGATATTTTGTCCACATTCTAAAAGAGAAACAAGCAGACATATCACATGTTTACCATGTTGTATATGAAACTCATTTTGGTAAATGAGTTCAGTAGTAAAGTAGACAGGATAACAGCATGAAACAAACATATATCTATGTGCCATGGTCACTTTATGGTCTATATCATTCTAGTTTTTGTTGCTACATCAAGATAGAGACACAGTTCAAATAATATTTGTTCAAGACAAAGCAGAATAGACGGAATATAAGTGTGGGTAACTGTAGAGCAATAGCAACACTTGTAATGTGCATGACATGAGAACATAACTGTTTATTCAATTGAAACTGAAATCAACATAGAGCAGGTTACAACAGCAAACCAGTTAAAGAAACAGGTCTAAAACATACCTGTTGCGCCATTGGAGTTTCAATTCCATCCTTCAAATTTGGAAATAGTTGGTATGAGTAAATACAGTAATGCAAGAGCAAAGGAGTATGAACCATAGCTACAAAACCTGACCTGAGAACAAATCTTCTTCTCCTTTAAGCGTTGAGTTGGGATTCGGAGTGGTGGTCCTCGTGCTTTGGGCACTGCAGTTCCCTTACTAACCGCTCGTGTTTGGGTGCTCTGTGGTGGAGACGGTGCTGTGTCAACTGGAACTGGGTTACTATCTGTCGGGGTTGGGGGTTAGAAGGGGTGTAGCTAGTTCTCTGTCCAACCTGGTAGGGGTACAATCTGCAAGAGTCTGGGTTATGTGTGGTGGATCTGGTCCTTGGGCAAGGACAACCGTGGTTCTATCTGCATCAATTGGTAGCACTATCTTTTCTGAAGACCGTGTTATTACTCCCTTAGATACTGCCATCACGCTCTCCAGTTCAAATGGTTGATAAACAAGAAAAGTAATTGAAAGTATAGACATTGTATGATAGAGGTGCAATGGATAGTGGGGAATAAAAGAGGGCATGAAATAATTCATATTTATGTTGTCTAACCAAACAGGATAGCATGACACAATTTCACATATATGATGGCTAACTAAACAGGATAGCATGACACAATTTCACATTATGATGGCTAACTAAAAAAGATGGAAAGACATAGTTCAAAATATGAGAATATGTAAACAGGATGACATGACATAACTATATAATGTGTTTATTAAATAAGTTGGCTTGCCATAATTCACATACATTCATGGATAGAATGCCATAATTCTAAATATGATGACTGTAAACACTAAACAGGATGAGATGATATAACTATATGATGTCTTTATTAAATGGGTTGCCATGCCATAATTCAGATAGATGATGTGTATGTACTATGTAAACATGATGGCATGATATAATTCAAATATATGATTTATATAGTAAGCAAGTAAGCAGATGGCAATCTATATATGATGTAAAAACTAAGCAATGCAAGACAACATGCATGACATGGGTAATATAACCCTGCCAAGTTTGAGCATAGACCTCAGGGGGGAAATAGGACTGGTCATTAGTATCTGAATCCTCCTCTGAGGAGCTCTCTGTAGCCAGCAAGATGTCTGCTTCAGCAGGTAGCATTGTCTGCTCTGAATACCTTGTTTTCATCCAGATACTTCCATCACCGCTTCAAATGGCTGATGCACCGGAAGAGTAGTTGAATATACAAACATTGTTGACAAATGGAACACGTAATACAAAAAAATGATAGCATGATATAATTCACATACATGATGATTGGCTAAACAGCATGGCATTGCATAATTCACATATATAATGCCTTTGCAACAAGATAGCATTGTATAATTCACATATATAATGTCTTGCAACAAGATGGCAATGCATAATTCACATATATGGTAATTAGACACTGAACAGGTGGCATTGACACAAAGCATGTCTAAACTAATCAAATGGCATAGCAATGTGAGACACCATACGCACGATATGAGCAACATAACCCTGCCAAGTTAGAGCATACACCTCGGGGGGGGGGGGAGAATAGGACTGGTCATCTGTCTCTGGATCCTCCTCTGAGGAGCTATCCGTAACCAGCGAGATATGCGCTTCGTCAGATAGCATAGTCTGCTCAGAAGACCTTGTTTTCACTCTAGAATTTGCCATCACCGTGTCAAATGGCTGATGCACACGAAGAGCAGTTGAATGTACTAACATTGTTGACGAATGTATTATGTAACAAAAAAAAGGATCGCCTGATATAATTTACATATAAGATGACTGGCTAAGCAGGTTGGCATTGCAAAATTCACATATATGATGCCTGGCTAAACAAGATGGCGTTGCATAATTCACATAAACGATGAATAAACTAAACAGATGGCATTTGCACAAAGGATGTCTAAACTAAGCAGATGACATATTTGATGTATAAAGTAAGCAATGCAAGACACCATATGCATGATATAACCAACATCAACATGCCAAGTTAGAGCGAAGACCTCAGGGGATCAATAGGAGTTATCTTCTCCTTCTGAATCCCCATCAGAACAGATATCTTCCTCTCGATTACAATCCGAAATGCGTGGAGGGGGGCTGCCTTTGCGCCTACCATGGAGCGACGTCCGCATGAAATTATATTGCCACGCAAGGCTCGTCTCTTTTACTCTACATGTTCAGTTCCATTGTTTACAATAACTATCATGCATAGGAATAAAACATAGTGAGATTATGTAAGGAGTTCATGCAGAAATCCAGAGTGATGGTAGCAACCTGTGGATAGACCCAAAACCAATAATAGCAGGCAGATAATGGCTTCAGTTAATAAATACAGATAATGTCTTCTTTACTGTTTGTTTCCCACCCAACATGAAACTCATAGTAGACACCAAAGATTAACCAGATAGTAGATAGATACTATTGATAGCGGCCCCGATGTGTACACCACAACCATTTAAAACTCAAGTTTGACCATTAGTTTGGAGCTGACTCAGAGTCTAATCGGTGAACAGGACGATAAAGTAGTATGTAATATTAAGCGATGCATAATGTAAGCAGACACGAAAGAGTGCGACCTCTTTTGCGGACCCGTGTAGTCCTCGAGGTCATCTGCTCGGTTGATGATGGTAATGCAGTTTTCATGGCTGCCAGCGGCGGGGAAGAAGATCTGAGGCGGCGAAAGATAGTCTGGAGGCCGGATCCCTGCTGTGCTGGACCCTTCTATCGTTGGAGCAGCTGAGCTGGGGTGGACGACGGCGTAGCAGGAGCGGGATAAACCACGCAAGGTTTTCTTTGACAACTATCTATAAGAGAAGTAATTCTGTAAGGGCTCGTTTGAATTGGAGAATTCCAACAATGCAGGGATAGGAAATAGACAGGAATAGGATAGGAATGCACGTGCAAAACAGAGAATTTAAAAACACAGGATTTCTGCCAATCTGGGTGTTTGATTCATAACAATTGGAAGATCACAGGATGCAAATAAGCATGGTGAGATTAAGTCAAACCACAAGAAAATGTATAGTTATAATGCTATTATGCTACTATCTCTTAGTCTTGTGCTTCATGAATAGGAATTTGAAAAGGAGGACAAGTGAAAATTAAAATTCCTACGTTTTTTCTTTCAAGGAGACACTAAAGGAACAAATCCGTGTGCTTAGTGGACAATATATATAACATGTAGAGTAAATAAGAGATGCAACAAGTGTACAACCTCTTTGGCGAAGCCATGTCGATCTCAGCGTGATTGGGTTGGCCGGTGAGGATGCTCCGGCTGACTTTGCTGTCGGAGGAGGGGAAGAAGATCTTAGGCGTCTGGAGATGGAGCCCGAGGTACTGTTCCGCTGTGATGGAGGGTTTCATCGTTGGAGCAGCTCCGCTGAGTTGTATGACGCCGAGGCTGAAGCAGGACAAGAGAGACAACGAACAACGTTAACCTGAGTGGAATTCTAATAGCATCTCCAATACATGACGTAAAATACATAACCACAAAGTGCTAGATGTAAAATACATCAGCCGCTCATCTCTGAACTTAACTGTCGTAACTGAACTTAACTGTCGAAACTGAACTTAACTGTCGAAACTGAACCTAACTGTCGAAACTGATTTTTGCTGTCGAAACTAAATTTTGTTGTCAAAACTGAACGCACTAGCAAGGTGAGGCTACACGTCGGTCGACTGACTTTTTCATCTATGGTCAGTCGATTTTGCAGCCGTTGGATACGAAATCAAGGGCCTGCGGTTCATCTTCAACCTCCACCCCCCCTGAGCCGCCAGCCACCACCGGCCAAATAGCAGCCCCCCGCCGCCCGCGGCCGGCAGTGCACCGCCCCGCCCGCCCCGAAAACACTCCCCACAGCCGGTCCGCCGCCGCCCCGGCCATCCCTCTAGGCCCCCCGTGCCGAGCTTTTTCTCCGGCGATCCCCACGCCACTGTTGGGGAACGTAGCAGAAATTCAAAATTTTCTACGCATCACCAAGATCAATCTATGGAGATTCTAGCAACAAGAGGAAGGAGAGTGCATCTACATACCCTTGTAGATCGCTAAGCGGAAGCGTTCAAGTGAACGGGGTTGAAGGAGTCGTACTCGTCGTGATTCAAATCACCGATGATCAAGTGCGAGCGGACGGCATCTCCGCGTTCAACACACGTACAGCCCGGTGACGTCTCCCATGCCTTGATCCAGCAAGGAGAGAGGGAGAGGTTGAGGAAGACTCCATCCATCAGCAACACAACGGCATGGTGGTGGTGGAGGAGCGTGGCAATCCCGCAGGGCTTCGCCAAGCACCAAGGGAGAGGAGGAGGAAGAGATGCAGGGCTGCGCCAACGAGAGGAGAAGTTCTCATGTGTCTGGCAGCCCCAAACCTCAACTATATATAGGGGGAAGGGGGGGCTGCGCCCCCTTTAGGGTTTCCCCACCCCAAGGGGTGCGGCCAGCCCTAGATCCCATCTAGGGGGGGCGGCCAAGGGGGGAGGAGTGCCTCCCAAGTCAAGTGGAGGCCTCCCCCCTTAGGGTTTTACCCTTCCCATGCGCATGGGCCTTGGGGGGGCTGGTTCCCTTGGCCCATTATGGCTAGGGCGCCCCCCTACAGCCCATGCTACTGTATTGGACATGGTGGAACAATTTCCGGACCTCCGGACCCCTCCGGAATCCTCCGGAACCTTCTAGAAGCTTCCCGGTACAATACCGAAAAAACCCGAACTTTTTCCGGAATCCGAACAACAACTTTCCATATATAAATCTTTACCTCCGGACCATTCCGGAACTCCTCGTGACGTCCGGGATCTCATCCGGACTCAACAACATTCGGTAACCACATACAAACTTCCTTTATAACCCTAGCGCCATCGAACCTTAAGTGTAGACCCTACGGGTTCGGGAATCATGCGATACATGACCGAGACGTTCTCCGTCAATAACCAACAGCGGATCTGGATACCCATGTTGGCTCCCACATGTTCCACGATGATCTCATCGGATGAACCACGATGTCAAGGACTCAATCGATCCCGTATACAATTCCCTTTGTCTAGCGGTATTGCACTTGCCCGAGATTCGATCGTCGGTATCCCGATACCTTGTTCAATCTCGTTACCGCAAGTCTCTTTACTCGTTCCGCAACACATCATCCCGTGATCAACCCCTTGGTCACATTGTGCACATTATGATGATGTCCTACCGAGTGGGCCCAGAGATACCTCTCCGTTTACACGGTGACAAATCCCGCCTTGATCCGTGTCAACCCAATGGTCACTTTCGGAGATACCTGTAGTGCACCTTTATAGTCACCCAGTTACGTTGTGACGTTTGATACACCCAAAGCACTCCTACGGTATCCGGGAATTGCACGATCTCATGGTCTAAGGAAAAGATACTTGACATTAGAAAAGCTTTAGCATCTGAACTACGATCTTTGTGCTAGGCTTAGGATTGGGTCTTGTCCATCACATCATTCTCCTAATGATGTGATCCGTTATCAATGACATCCAATGTCCATGGTCGAAACCGTAACCATCTATTGATCAACGAGCTAGTTAACTAGAGGCTTACTAGGGACATGGTGTTGTCTATGTATCCACACATGTATCGCTGTTTCCGTCAATACAATTATAGCATGAATAATAAGCGATTATCATGAACAAGGAAATATAATAATAACTAATTTATTATTGCCTCTAGGGCATATTTCCAACAGTCTCCCACTTGCACTAGAGTCAATAATCTAGTTCACATCGCCATGTGATTAACACTGATAAGTCACATCGCCATGTGACCAACATCCAAAGAGTTTACTAGTGTCTTAAACTAGTTCACATCACCATGTGATTAAGTCTCAATGAGTTCTGGGGTTTGATCATGTTTTGCTTGTGAGAGAGGTTTTAGTCAACGGGTCTGAACCTTTCAGATCCGTGTGTACTTCGCAATTCTCTATGTCATATTGTAAATGCTGCTTTCACGCTCCACTTGGAGCTATTCCAAATGGTTGCTCCACTATACGTATCCGGTTTGCTTCTCAGAGTCACTCGGATAGGTGTTAAAGCTTGCATCGACGTAACCCTTTACGCGAACTCTTTATCACCTCCATAATCGAGAAACATGTCCTTATTCCTCTAAGGATAATTTTGACCGCTATCCGGTGATCCACTCCTTGATCACCTTTGTACTCTCTTGCCGATATGTAGCAAGGCACACATCAGTGCGAGACACAGATAGCATACTATAGAGCCTACGTCTCAAGCATAGGGGCGACCTTCGTCCTTTCTCTCTTTCGCCGTGGTCGAGCTTTAACTCTTAACTTCATACCTTACATCTCGGCAAGAACTCCTTCTTTGACTGATCCATCTTGAACACCTTCAAGATCATGTCAAGGTATGTGCTCATTTGAAAGTACGATTGAGCGTTTTGATCTATCCTCATAGATCTTGATGCTCAATGTTCAAGTAGCTTAATCCAGGTTTTCACTTGAAAACACTTTAACCCTATATGCTTTACAGAAAATTCTACATCATTTCTGATCATCAATATGTCAACAACATATACTCATCAGAAATTCTATAGTGCTCCCACTCACTTCTTTGGAAATACAAGTTTCTCATAAACTTTGTATACACCCAAAATCTTTGATCATCTCATCAAAGCGCACATTCCAACTCCGAGATGCTTACTCCAGTCCTTAGAAAGGATCGCTGGAGCCAGCATACCTTTTAGCATCCTTAGGATCGACAAAACTTTTCTGATTGTATCACATACAACCTTTCCTTACGAAAACTGGTAAGGAAACTCATTTTGACATCCATCTGCCAGATTTCATAAATGCAGCTTATGCTAACATGATTCCGACGGACTTAAGCATCGCTACGAATGAGAGAATCTCATCATAGTCAACTCCTTGAACTTGTGAAAAACTCTTTGCCACAAGTCGAGCTTCATAGAAGGTGACATTACCGTCCATGTCCGTCTTCTTCTTAAAGATCCATTCATCTCAATGGCTTGCCGATCATCGGGCAAGTCCACCAAAGTCCATGCTTTGTTTTGATACATGGATCCTATCTCGGATTTCATGGTTTCTAACCATTTGTCGAATTTGGGCCCACCATCGCTTCTCCATAGCTCGAGGTTCATTGTTGTCCAGCAACATGACCTTCAAGACAGGATTGCTGTACCACTCGAGTAGTACGCATCCTTGTCACCCTACGAGGTACGTCAGTGACTTGATCCGAAAC
Organism: Aegilops longissima; assembly: GCA_021605205.1. NCBI lineage: Eukaryota > Viridiplantae > Streptophyta > Magnoliopsida > Poales > Poaceae > Aegilops > Aegilops longissima. Next base: position 24,102,728 of record CM038680.1, read on the forward strand.
TTCATGATCACTATCATAAGCTTCTACTTCAATTGGTGTAGGTACCACGGGAACAACTTCCTGTGCCCTGCTACACACTTGTTGAAGTGACGGTTTTGTGACCTCATCAAGTCTCCACCATCCTCCCACTCAATTTTTCGAGACAAACTTTTTCCTCGAGAAAGGACCCGATTCAAGAAACAATCCCTATTGCTTTCGGATCTGAATTAGGAGGTATACCCAACTGTTTTGGGTGTCCTATGAAGATGCATTTTATCCGCTTTGGGTTCGAGCTTATCAACCTGAAACTTTTCACATAAGCGTCGCAGCCCCAAATCTTTAAGAAATGACAGCTTAGGTTTCTCTAAACCATAGTTCATACGGTGTCATCTCAACGGAATTACGTGGTGCCCTATTAAAGTGAGTGCGGTTGTCTCTAATGCCTAACCCATGAACGATAGTGGTAATTCGATAAGAGACATCATGGTACGCACCATATCCAATAGAGTGCAACTATGATGTTCGGACACACCATCACACTATGGTGTTCCAGGCGGTATTAATTGTGAAACAATTTGCACAATGTCTTAATTGTGTGCCAAAACTCGTAACTCAGATACTTATCTCTATGATCATATCATAGACATTTTATCCTCTTGTCACAATGATCTTAAACTTCACTCTGAAATTACTTGAACCATTCAACAATTCAGACTTGTGTTTCATCAAGTAAATATACTCAACATATACTCGAATCATCTGTGAAGTCGAACATAATGATATTCACTTTGCATGCCTCAAGACTCATTGGACTGCACACATCAAAATGTGTTACTTCCAACAGGTTGCTACCTTGTTCCATCTTCTCAAACCGAGGCATTTCAGGTCATCTTGCCCATGTGGTATGTTTTGCATATCTCAAGTGATTCAAAATCAAGTGAGTCCAAACAATCCATCTGCATGGAGTTTCTTCATGCATATACACCAATAGACATGGTTCGCATGTCTCAAACTTTTCATAAATGAGTGAGTCCAAAGATCCATCAACATGGAGCTTCTTCATGCGTTTTACACCAATATGACTTACAGGGCAGTGCCACAAGTAAGTGGTACTATCATTACTATCTTATACATTTGGCATGAAAATGTGTATCACTACGATCGAGATTCAATAAACCATTTTTAGGTGCAAGACCATCGAAGGTATTATTCAAATAAATAGAGTAACCATTATTCTCCTTAGATGAATAACCGTATTGCGATAGACATAATCCAATCATGTCTATGCTCAACGCAAACACCAAATGACAATTATTTAGGTTTAATACTAATCTTGATGGTAGAGGGAGCGTGCGATGTTTGATCACATCAAACTTGGAAACACTTCCAACACATATCGTCAGCTCACCTTTAGCTAGTCTCCGTTTATTCCGTAGCTTTTGTTTCGAGTTACCAACACTTAGTAACCGAACCGGTATCTAATACCCTGGTGCTACTAGGAGTACTAGTAAAGTACACATTAACATAATGTATATCAAATATACTTCTATCGACCTTGCCTGCCTTCTTATCTACCATGAATCTAGGGTAATTCTGCTCCAGAAAGGCTGTTCCCTTATTACGAAGCACTTAGTCTCGGGTTTGGGTTCAACCTTGGGTTTCTTCACCGGAGCAACAACTGATTTGTCGTTTCATGAAGTGTCCCTTCTTTCCCTTGCCCTTCTTGAAACTAGTGGTTTCACCAACCATCAACAATTGATGCTCCTTCTTGATTTCTACTTTCGCGTGTCAAACATCGCGAATACTTCAAGGATCACCATATTTATCCCTGATATGTTATAGTTCATCACGAAGCTCTAGCAGCTTGGTGGCAATGACTATGGAGAAACATCACTATCTCATCCGGAAGATCAACTCCCACTCGATTCAAGTGATTGTTGCACTCAGACAATCTGAGCACAAGCTCAACGATTGAGCTTTTCTCCCTTAGTTTGCAGGCTAAGAAAATCGTCGGAGGTCTCATACCTTTTGACGTGGGCACGAGCTTGAAATCCCAATTTCTGCCCTCGAAACATCTCATATGTTCCGTGACGTTTCGAAATCGTCTTTGGTGCCTCTACTCTAAACCGTTCAACTGAACTATCACGTAGTTATCAAAAAAGTGTATGTCCGATGTTCGCAACATCTACAAACGACGTTTGGGGTTCAGCACACTGAGCGGTGCATTAAGGACATAAGCTTTCTACTGTCCGCATAATCGCTACTGTCAACTTTCAACTATATTTTCTCTAGGAACATATCTAAATAATGGAACTAAAGCGCGAGCTTTACGACATAATTTGCAAAAGGTCTTTTGACTATGTTCAGGATAATTAAGTTCATCTTATGAACTCCCACTCAGATAAACATCCCTCTGGTTATCTAAGTGATTACATGATCCGAATCAACTAGGCCGTGTCCGATCAACACGTGAGACGGACTAGTCATCATCGGTGAACATCTTCATGTTGATCGTATCTACTATCGACTCATGCTCGACCTTCGGTCTCCGTGTTCCGAGGCCATGTCTTCACATGCTTAGGCTCGTCAAGTTAACCCTAAGTGTTTCTGCGTGTGTAAATCTTGCTTACACCCGTTGTATGTGAACGTAAGAATCCATCACACCCGATTAACACGTGGTGCTTAGAAGCGACGAACTGTAGCAACGGTGCACAGTTAGGGGAGAACACTTCTTGAAATTGTGTAAGGGATCATCTTATTTACTACCGTCGTCCTAAGTAAACAAGATGCATAAACATAATAAACATCACATGCAATTATATAGTAGTGACATGATATGGCCAATATCATATAGCTCCATTGATCTCCATCTTCGGGGCTCCATGATCATAATCGTCACCGGCATGACACCATGATCTCCATCATCATGATCTCCATCATCGTGTCTTCATGAAGTTGTCTCGCCAACTATTACTTCTACTACTATGGCTACCGGTTAGCAATAAAGTAAAGTAATTACATGGCGTCGTTTAATGACACGCAGGTCATACAATAAATAAAGACAACTCCTATGGCTCCTGCCGGTTGTCATATTCATCGACATGCAAGTCGTGAATCCTATTACAAGAACATGATCAATCTCATACATCACATATCATTCATCACATTCTTCTTGGCCATATCACATCACATAGCATACCCTGCAAAAACAAGTTAGACGTCCTCTAATTGTTGTTTGCATGTTTTACGTGGCTGCTTTGGGTTTCTAGCAAGAACGTTTCCTACCACGCAAAACCACAACGTGATATGCCAATTGCTATTTACCCTTCATAAGGACCCTTTTCATCGAATCCGCTTCGACTAAAGTGGGAGAGATCGGCACCGCTAGCCACCTTATGCACCAAGTGCATGTCGATCGGTGGAACCTGTCTCACGTGAAGTGCGTGTAAGGTCGGTCCGGCCGCTTCATCCCACAATACCGTCGAAACAAGATTGGACTAGTAACGGTAAGCATATTGAACATCATCAACGCCCACAACTACTTTGTGTTCTACTCGTGCAAAGAATCTACGCAATAGACCTAGCTCATGATGCCACTTTGTTGGGGAACGTGGCAGAAATTCAAAATTTTCTCGCATCACCAAGATCAATCTATGGAGATTCTAGCAACAAGAGGAAGGAGAGTGCATCTACATACCCTTGTAGATCGCTAAGCGGAGCGTTCAAGTGAACGGGGTTGAAGGAGTCGTACTCGTCGTGATTCAAATCACCGATGATCAAGTGTGCGAACGGACGGCACCTCCGTGTTCAACACACGTACAGCCCGTGACGCCTCCCATGCCTTGATCCAGCAAGGAGAGAGGAGAGGTTGAGGAAGACTCCATCCATCAGCAACACAACGGCATGGTGGTGGTGGAGGAGCGTGGCAATCCCGCAGGGCTTCGCCAAGCACCAAGGGAGAGGAGGAGGAAGAGATGCAGGGCTGCGCCAACGAGAGGAGAAGTTCTCATGTGTCTGGCAGCCCCAAACCTCAACTATATATAGGGGAAGGGGCTGCGCCCCTTTAGGGTTTCCCACCCCAGGGGTGCGGCCAGCCCTAGATCCCATCTAGGGGGCGGCCAAGGGGGAGGAGTGCCTCCCAAGTCAAGTGGAGGCCTCCCCTTAGGGTTTTACCCTTCCCATGCGCATGGGCCTTGGGGGGGCTGGTTCCCTTGGCCCATTATGGCTAGGGCGCCCCCCTACAGCCCATGCTACTGTATTGGACATGGTGGAACAATTTCCGGACCTCCGACCCCTCCGAATCCTCCGAACCTTCTAGAAGCTTCCGGTACAATACCGAAAAAACCCAACTTTTTCCTAATCCGAACAACAACTTTCCATATATAAATCTTTACCTCCGGACCATTCCGAACTCCTCGTGACGTCCGGGATCTCATCCGGACTCAACAACATTCGGTAACCACATACAAACTTCCTTTATAACCCTAGCGTCATCGAACCTTAAGTGTGTAGACCCTACGGGTTCGGGAATCATGCAGACATGACCGAGACGTTCTCCGGTCAATAACCAACAGCGGGATCTGGATACCCATGTTGGCTCCCACATGTTCCACGATGATCTCATCGGATGAACCACGATGTCAAGGACTCAATCGATCCCGTATACAATTCCCTTTGTCTAGCGGTATTGCACTTGCCCGAGATTCGATCGTCGGTATCCCGATACCTTGTTCAATCTCGTTACCGGCAAGTCTCTTTACTCGTTCCGCAACACATCATCCCGTGATCAACCCCTTGGTCACATTGTGCACATTATGATGATGTCCTACCGAGTGGGCCCAGAGATACCTCTCCGTTTACACGAAGTGACAAATCCCATCTTGATCCGTGTCAACCCAATGGTCACTTTCGAGATACCTGTAGTGCACCTTTATAGTCACCCGCTTCGTTGTGACGCTTGATACACCCAAAGCACTCCTACGGTATCCGGTATTGCACGATCTCATGGTCTAAGGAAAGATACTTGACATTAGAAAAGCTTTAGCATACGAACTACACGATCTTTGTGCTAGGCTTAGGATTGTCTTGTCCATCACATCATTCTCCTAATGATGTGATCCCGTTATCAATGACATCCAATGTCCATGGTCAGGAAACCGTAACCATCTATTGATCAACGAGCTAGTTAACTAGAGGCTTACTAGGGACATGGTGTTGTCTATGTATCCACACATGTATCGCTGTTTCCGGTCAATACAATTATAGCATGAATAATAAACGATTATCATGAACAAGGAAATATAATAATAACTAATTTATTATTGCCTCTAGGGCATATTTCCAACAGCCACCGCCCCGCCAACGCCCCGCCAACGCCCCGCCACCACCGACGACCACCGCCCCCATCCTGAACCGATAGAGGGGTACCTCTCCGGCGAGCCCCCCTCCCCGCTGCGGCTAGTTCTTCCTTCACCCCGGCGAGCCCACCCCTTGGAAATCGACTGACCCAAAAGTCGATTCAGTCGACTGAAGTGTAGCCAAATCGGAGCAGCATCGCAAGCAAGAGCAAGAGCGAGAGCAGCAGCGCAAGCAAGAGCAGTAGCAAGAGCAGACCAGGTAGGGGACCGAGAGCAAGAGCAGAGCAGCAGCGCGAGCGAGAGCTAAAGCAGCAGCAGCTCCTACTGATGTGGACGTCGCCACCGAGGGAGCGACGCCGTGGAGGAAGTGGCCGGCGACGCCGCCGTGGATGGAGCCGCGCCGTGTCGGCTCGGGACCGAGCGCCGGTAGCACCGTGAGATCGAATCAAGAAGAAAATGCGGTGATTAGTGTACAACCTCTTTGGTGGCGCCGATTAGGCCGCAACTTCATCCGAGGAAACGGTGATGATGATGCTCTTCCGGTGGTGCAGGTGAAGACGGTGATGTGGGAATGAAGGTGGCGCGAAAGACGAGGGGAACATCGGGACAGCTCCTTGGAGGTGGAGGACGGGGTGGCTGAACCGGTGGGACGATGAGATCGACGATGGATCCTCATCTGGTATGGTGGATGAGAGACGTCGAGGTGTTGCTGTGGACGACGTCGTCGGGGAAGAGGCTCCGGCTGGGTGGCGGACGGAGCAGGGTGTGGGGTTTCGTCGCAGGTTTTCGCGGCCTCGGTGTATGAATGGGTGGGCGGATGGGATGGCAGTGGGGAACCATGGCTTAGAGACGCACTTGTCTGAAATGTGGGGTAAGTTACGAAAGTACCCCCCACCGATTTGAGGCGGTTCTTTCGGTTCAGGGGTACCACGGGCATTTCGCTGTCGGGATTTCACAGGAGGTGAGAGTTTTCGTGCGCGTTGTAATTTCGGAATAGCAAGGCGCGGGTTGAGATGGAGGGAGTTGTCGGAGCACAACGAGACAAAGATATATCTTAAATATTTCGGGCTAACAAGGCGCGGGTTGAAATTTCCGGACAAGCCTAACGTGTACTGTACCAAATCAATGCGCACTACAAATGTCATTCAAAACTTTGAATTCATTTTATGTTCAATTAAAATATTTCGCTACGTGTATAATGCATGCAACCTACTACTCAAATGAACATTTTAGTGCATTCCAAACATATATACTACCGCTTCAATATGAACTAAATTTGAATAAGATCTACAGTAATGATTGTTGTGAAGTAAAAGCATTTGAATTCGTTTCTCTGTTTTAATAAGATCTACAATCATCATTATTGTCAAGTTAAACCATCATTTGTGTATTATCTTCACAACACACCACATGATCAGTATCGAGTTACATATGAACTATGTGTACTATATGAACTCGAACTAGATTTTTTGAATCCACTTTATTTTGATTTAAAATCACATTACATTTCTAGCTCTAGCTAGATCTTCATAATCTAAACCATGTCTCATATGTATAATGTTTTTATCACATTATGTATGGTGCCCCGCCCCCTATGCCTACAAGTATTTAGATGTGAGTTGCAAACACCACACATTACCACAAATTCAAATAAAATGTGAGAATTTAGATTGCTCGATATTTAGTTGTAAGCTGCAAACGCCGCACATTATCACAAATTCAAATAAAATGTGAGATTGTTTGATGTATAGTATGGTTTAGATTGTTCGGCATTTAGCTGTGAGTTGCAAACACCATGCATTATCACATTATGGTATAACATGTGCACATCACGTGTATCACCGCTATATTCATGCATGCAATGTTTAAAACACTATGATCTCCTATTCAAATATATGAATCCGCTTTCATATCAAATTATGATCTTTGTTAGTCTCTTACACCCACACAATCCTCTAACCTCTGTAGCTACCACTAACTTTCTCGTGCATGCACACGCCCCCTCCCTCGGCATTCTATCCACCGGCACATTCATTTTTTCTTTAGGTCGCTTCTCCCGAGTCTCCACAACTCCTTTCCGACACACACCGATCGATAAACCTCTCCAGCGATGCCTGCCTACAGCATACACACACAGCTTCAATATCCTCCTTTATGTGTCCTTGCCTCGTGTCTCTCATATGGTCAGACACACGTGTAAACTCTCACCCCTCTTTTAATCGATCTCACAGCCGCACACTCCTCCCCCTATCTAGCTAGTAGTTGGGCATTTCGCACCACCTCCTAGCTCCATTCTCTCTGTCCATCCGTCTCGTCGGGCCTTATTTGCCTCTAACAAATGGACGTACACCGACCGATCTCTCGCTATACATATAGCCAACTAGGTCCTTATAACTCGTTTTTACCCACACATCGATCGATCTACCTCATTAGTTGTGTCTCTCCCTTCCTCTGACAAACAACAATTGATCTACCGATCTAGTTAGGTTTGCTTACCAAACACATGGTTCCCCTTCATCATCCATGGATGCGTCCCGACAGATCTATCACGCACATGCACACACAGAAACACATCCCCACTCTTATTGATAATATTGCAGTTCCACCCTCAGTTTGTCTAGTAGGCCTCTCCCAACATCTCCGAGAAGCAACTCCATCACCCATCCAGCACTCTATCCCTCTCCCTCCCTCTCTCTCTCCTCTCTCTCTCTCTGTCCCATCATATTTCCCGTCCTTCGCTTATGT